>JAZDUH010000152.1:6852500-8100000 GCA_036419115.1 Scarus forsteni
CTGATTTTGACATTTTTGTGATGTTTCAGTCTATAACCAATCATTCAAACCAATTCATTCTTTTAATATGTTTCATTGATAGCTTGTTGAATTTAAGTTATTCTTAATATCAGCCCAAAGGTTCAGGCCAAGCCATCACAAGTTGATGGTTTCCACTTTACACCAAGTTGCACCCCTGGCTGATCAGCAGCGTCGGACTATAAATGAACAAGCACAATATGGATACCTATCACACTCAAAGTATGGATCAATATTCTTTTCCATTAGTGAGTGAATGAGGCATGAAATGAAAGCCTTGAGTCACATGATCAGTACAGAGAGCCAGAGGGCTACGACACTAGCTTTTTAATTTGTAACCCTAGAAAACGACACATATTTACATCAAGAAGCGGAGATACTGATGTAAATCACTGATGTAGATCACTGGTAGACCCACAGACCACATATGACCTTCCAGCTTATGTAATGTGACCGGCCAGTCAGTTTTACAAGAAGAGAAATATGACAAATGTATATTTCCTGGCAATTGTCTTGCCTTTTGCCTTGAACATAACGAAAAAAGTCTGTAACTCAAAAATGTCTTTGTTATTTAATCCTGACTTGATAAGAAGTCTGTGTGCTCTCTTGCTTCCCCTCTATTTATAATCCATACTGCTCTTTTCTGTAAAATAAACAATGGCTTGAAATGAGTTGTGTATATATTCCTGAACTGTCAACACAATAACTAAAACTAGAAAAGCACTCGGAGAGCGCAGACCTCCGCCAGCGCCACAGTCTTCACCCATATTGGGATTTTCACCCTAAATATTAGTCCTACCCTTATTCATGTAAATATTTAGATTCCTTGACCATGAAACATACCATTAGCAATTGGACTCATAATGATATCTATTTAAGTTCACTAGTTATTCACAAAAATCACATTTTTCGTCATGGCGGCCAGACGCTGATCTGGATCAACACCAAAATTGAATCAGTTCTTCCTTTTCCCATGCTGAACATTTCCTGAAAATTTCATCAAAATCCATCCATAACTTTTTGAGTTATTTTGTTCACAGAAGGACAGACAGAGAGACAGACAGACAGACAGACAAACTCTCCCAAAAACATAACCTCCTTGGCGGAGGTAATAAGGCAAAATAAGCAAGCAATACAAATTCCCATTGTCTAGTGGTCTAAGATGTGATTCCCGTTGCTCATAACAACAATACAAAATACAAGATATTTCAACATGACAATATATTTTTTTAAAAAGAGCTTTACATTTTATGCATTTCACAAAACAGGTATATAAAATAAGAACAATATGTTTTGATAGTCTGTAAATGCTTTGTAACTTACTTTAAAAAAGCAGCTAAATCTGACAAGAATTTGTGTATAGCTCATTAAATAAATATATCAAATTCACTTGAAGCCTAGATTAATATATAAATGTTGGTAAAGTATGTTTATATGGCAGCAATAAATATTTGTCCTTTTGTTGTCCCCTCTAAATTGTGAAACACGGTTCTCAGGATAAAAAGATCATGTCAAAGTGGCCCTCTTTATAGCCACAGTTGCCCATCTCTGATGTAAACTGTGGGTTTAATACTCTGGATCTTTGTATAGTACCCTGGATAGTATGTCAATCATTCACAGTAGCACAGCCTGTGCTATAGCTTCACTAGCTAACTAAAAATTCAAACAGGAGAATCCCACTGACGACTGTCCACATGAAACTCTAGATATTGTCAGGTTTATTCCATTTTACAACACACATATTGCTCCAGGATTTGGTTGGAAAGAAGTCGAGATCACCTCCTTAAGTAATTTTGGCCTGGTTTTTTTGTCTAAAATGGAGCTCACATCTGTCTGAACTGGGGTTGTCAACCTCTACCTCATATTTGAATATCTGTTCGAGCATGGGGGTTAAAATATATACTCAAACTTTACCTATATATTCCAGTTGATAATATCCAGTCCAGCAGTGAACGACCAGGAGGTTGAAATGTCCTTGATTATTGTATGATCAAAAACCAAGTTTGACTAACTAGTCCATCTAGCGTTAGCTGTTAGGTTTACCAGACATAAAAGATAAAAACCTTGTTCCCAACCCAGACCGTCAACTTTTCCACAGTGTAAGAGATTGGTGCTACATGAGTGTGTGCACAAAAACACACCAACTTTTTTTGACCAAATTACACTTCAAATATAAGTCACGCATCTTTGATTCTATCCACATTATTGAGTCTCTTGTGGTGAACTAGAGGATTTATGGTGCCATGCAATGTCCATTATATCATTTTAAAGGGACTGTGAGGAGTTTCTAAGTAATTACAAAAAAGTCTCACTTTTAGATATATGCCTGATCAAAATACACACTTTCAGATGAGTTTCATAGCATCAAAAAAGGTTATCTATAAATGTAATCCTTAGCCTTCCGGTCGGGTCGGACAGAGCTGGACTGGCCTGGATACTCAACTTCAGGAACAAGACAATTAAAACTAGAGCAAATTTATATTATTCGGACACGTCTTAGAGCACCGTGCTTTAAGTAGGGATATATAGCCGGCTACAAAACTACAATACTAAGTTTTCCAAAAATTGCTTGTTGTCACACATCAAAAACTACCGCTACGTAACTAGAAAGAGATACATTACCTCGTCGCTTTGCATCCTGTAAGTTGTTGAAAAAAGAAGTTGTAAAGCAATGCAGAGTTCTGAGGAAGGTCCGGGCTGCATTTATAGCATCAACATTCACATGCTTTGGCTTGGGTCATGCCTTTGGTGCCTTCCAGTTGTAGTCAGAAGTCGGAATTTCCGAGTCCCGAGTAGGAAACTGCAACTGGAATGTTCCCCGAAGTCGGAATTTCCTACTGGGAACTCGGTGAAACCTCGCCACCCCCGAGTTGAGTTGGATGCCCCCAGTGTGAACAGTTATTTAGCTCCTGTAATAATCAATTTATTTGCACTTCTGACTGGGGTGTGTCGCTCTAGATCAGCTGTATACATCGTATTGTTAGACTTATATTTACAAAAATTCTGCCATAGTGATAATCACATTCTTCATGTGATATTTGTGAACAACAACGCAGGGCGTGCTAACAACAGCTAACAAAAGCCTGGTAGATCGGCATGTTTTTTCCAACTTCAACTGGAACGCCAATAAGTCGGAGATGATGTCACTCCCAGTTCCGAGGTTACTGGAACGCATCATTACGACAGTCGCTGCGCGTGCTCATGGGTAGCAGAGTCTTTATGTCGCTGGAAAGAGATTCTTCTCATAGCACCTTTAATGGAGAATTTATTACAAGTTAGATGTTCCTGCTGTGTGATAAATGGAGCATTTGGTAATTTGTTTGTTTTGATGTATTCTCTCTTTACAGTCATCTCTTAAAAACTCACCTGACTCGCATGACCTGAGACAACTCCTTCTGCAGACACCTCTGAGACTCAATCAGGTCAGTTACACAACCACTGTCTTGTCATGAACAATAAATGTAAGTTAGCAGAGTTATGTAAGATCAGTAATAATGAACATGGCGCTGATAGAGTTGAGCTCAATCAAACAGAATGAGACAAAGTAAACACAGCGGAGAGTATTAGATAAGTGGAAATGATGAAATCTTGATGAGTTCGATGGATTTAATGATTTAATCTAAATAAGCGTAGCATTAAACCAATCCAAAATAAATGTGCATATTCAAACAACTTTCCCATAAAGGTTAATTAATGAACGAACCTGAACAGAAAATAATTAGACAAAAAGAACAATCCTATTCATCCATATCTGATTACACTACAAGAAAATGGGTTCACTTTGTGTTAGGCTTTTTAAGTTTTCTAAGTCTTTTGTGTTTTTAAGTGCAGAAGAGTGTCTGTGGCCTAAATTAAAACACATACGAGGGGGTCACGGGTTCAAGACATTTATTCTGAGAGTGGTGTTGGACCCCTGGAGCCCCTGAAAACTCCACTGCGGGCAGTTTGATAAGGTTAACTGTATCATCCTCCCTCTTTCACAGTGATGTTTAAATTTTTGTTAAATTATTTTCATGGTTTGTGAAGCCACTGACTCAGTTTCTAGAGAGGAATCATTTTGTCTCTTATGTTTGTCCAGTGAAAGGGCATTTGCTTTCTTTGGACAAGGGTATTGTGCTGACAAAAAGCAAAAATGTGTTCACGTTTTCATGAAACATGTCGAGACATACAACATTAAGGTATATACATGACATTATGGCTAAAGCAATGCACATAAATACTTTTAATATGGCTACTTTTGCCTTCAGTCCCATAACTCTTGTTTACAACAGCATTAACTATAGGTACAGTGTGTCGATGTAAAAACTTGCACTCGTTAGGAGAAAAAAAAACATGTTTACTTCAGTGTTTTTTTTATCAAAATAGTGCTGAACATAACAGTGAATTTATAGCTGTTTCTCTGTCATGAACTATAGGAACAATGAAAAGCACACTGCCAGATCAAAATGTATCTGCAATGTTACCAAATTTAAAAAAAGTACAACCCTGATCATATTCACCTAACATTTTAAAGTGATGTTTGGATGTCTTGTAACGCAGAACATTCAGACAAATTAATTTTTTTGTTAATTTATTTTAGATAATGATTTTGTTTTATATTTATGTATGTGCTCTACAGATGGCTGATTTTTTTTTTGTTAATGTAGCAGAGAGGACTTTGGATTTTAAAGAATTTAGGAGCCACTGGCAGCAGTATGTGGCCCTCATTTCTTGCCTATTTTTTACAGCCGCTGTACCTGCAGTGAGAAACTTAGCAGTTTTTCTATATAGAGGACAGAGAGCTTGGACATCAGCTCTTTCAATGTGGAAATTCTGGCAGTTTTGGACCAGAAAAATTGAAGAAAATTTTATTTAAAAAAAAAAATATATATATATCTATATATCTATATATCTATATCTATATATCTATATATATATATATATATATCTATATATATATATATATATATATATATATATATATATATATATATATATTGATGTTTACTTATTAGGGCTGTCACTTTAGTGCATTAATTAGATTAATTAATTACACCGCAAATTAATGCGTTAAAAAAATTAATCGCAAGATTAATCATAGCACACAAACATTTTAATATTGTCCAGCTGGAGGACCCGTACATGGCAGTGGCACGTCACTTCACACATGCGTCTCTAGTCAAACCAAACAAAGCCCAGGTGACAACAGGAATAGCATATTTAAGACTTAGTCTTATTTTATTTTTGAATTTATTTATCTATATTCACTGAATTCCTTAATAATGCATCAGGCCTAATTGGTTTGCTGGATGTCCTCGACCTTTTTCTTATTTTGAATTTGATTTATGAAACACACTTAAAGTGTAATTTGAGTGGCCTGATTGAGCTTAGAAGTTGCCCTGACATTGGTTTTATTCTGTCACCAATAAAAATTTGGATTTACAAATCTTCACTTCTTAGTGTATTCATTTAATTAGTCCTGCGCTACAATTTTATAATATCCTAGAATTCAAGTTATTTATTTGGGAACTTTAAGCAGACATGAGATTAAAATGAGATTAATTAGATTAATTAATTATAAATCCGGTAATTAACTAGATTATTTTTTTTAATCGTCTGACAGCACTAATACTTATATATAACACAAATTGCAAAACAAAAAAAAAAAGTTAAAGCTTACTGATAAGTCCAGGAGCCCATTTGTGCTCTTTGTTTTTTCACCCTGAGATGAGACAACATTTTGTTACAATATCAACATGAGAACAAATTAAAAAAATGCTGGGCTGAATAATAACATTTTTAACAAATAAAGAACACCAAACTGTATTTAAAATAGCAAGAAGACAAAAGTGTAGCGCACATTTTGAGAATCTGACCATTTTGTAAACAGTTGGACAAAATAAACTTAAGACTTTTTACCATGCAGAGGAAGAAGATGAGACTTTGCCAGTACCTGAGTGGGGGCACCAGTGTGACAAAGGTCCTCTTCTTAGGTGTGGATTTGCCAGAGGCATTTTCAAATGTGAATAACAGAAAACCAGAGCAGCTTCAAAACCATTACTCTTTGAATGTTTCTAATTTCATCTCTGGTCTCCTAATGTATTTATTTTTTTATTGTAGATAATATTTCAGCAGCTGTACATCAGCCTTTAATAGCTAATTTACTAAAGTATTTATCTAAAGATAACAACAAATCATGCTCAGGAAATAACCTGGTGTCATCTGATAGGATGTGTGCAGACTCAAAGAGCATCGTGGTCTCCAGTAATTCAGGGGAGACAGGCAGGCGATAGCGTGAACAGTTCATCAAGCCATTACACAGTTTCAGACCTTTGATCAAAAATGCCACAGAGATAATTATTCTCACTTGTGATTGTATCTGTTGTGGTAAAGTTGCCTCAGAAAATCATCCATTAATTGAGAAAGAAGGATATTTCTGGAGATCTCAGGTATTATGTGCAAATGCAAATCTCCAGCTTTGTTGTGTTTCTCCCGTAACCTGTTATCTTCCTCTGACTGACATCTAAACTTCAAACAGTGTCCTAGCAAGTAAATAACCTCGAATGAGCTGATAGTAGACACAGTGGACTTAGTGGCGAGAAAACATGTTTGACTTTAGCTGCCTGAGGCTTGGCTTGATTTAGGAGCAGGCTAATATTAGCATATGTTGGTTCCAAAGTCAGGTCTGAATGACGTGTTGAATCAGATATTTAAAACATCAACGCTACACAGTACAAAGCCCAGACTTTGTTATCAGTGCTCCTGTTTATGACGTCACACTAACAATGTTCATGATACTTATTTAGATGCAGGTCCATCTCCATGCTGTGTTTGAGCTTCCGTCTCACGTAGGGCTCACCATTGTAAGAAACAGATCAATCCTTACTTTCTCTTTTTTCTCATTTCTTATTTGTTTGATACTTTCAGCAGTGTTTGTCCACGGTAGAACCGAAGCAAGTGAAAAGACTTCAGTCAGAGCATCAACAACATTTTTGTCTTTTCTCCACCCCCCAGGAGATGGCCTGTGATTTATGGTGAGTTCCAGTTTTACTGGGAAGGCAGGATTTCCGAGTTCCAAGGGGGAAATTTCAGCTGGAATGTCCCCCGAGGTCGGAACTTTTCCTACTGGGAAATCGAGGGTTCCTCACCACCTCCCAATTGACAATCGAAGATGGCTGCCCCCAGTGTAAACAGTTATTAAGCTCCTGTAATAATCTGTTTATTAACACTTTTGACTAGCCTTTGTTGTCTAAATCAGCTGTATGCACCGTATTGTTGAACTTATATTTATGGAAATGCTGCCATAGTGTTATTTACATTCTTCATGTGGTATCTGTGAGCTACAATGCAGGGCGCGCTACAGCAGCTAACGCAATGGCGAACAAAAGCCTGGTAGATCGGCACATCATTCCCACTCCCTTGTTCCCAGCTCCATTGTTAATGGAAAGCAGCATTATACCCAGAGGAAGGGGAAAGAGAGAGAGAGAGGCAGAAGAGAGCCCCTCCCCAGTCCAGTCCATCAATCCAAACAGGGGCTCAAAATCAACACAACGGGGTGCTGGGTCTAGCTTTTATTGTTAGGTCACTGAACTCAGAGAGGGATTATGATGCCCTAGATGTTGATTCTGATATATTCACCACAATACTACAAGACCTTAAAGGTGCGTTCACACCAAGTGCAATTTAAGGACTATCTGTCTGGGGTTGATATTGCATCGCCCACCCATAAATAACCATTTTATTATGCCTGCTCCAGTTTCACCATGATCATATCTCATATGTCATATATTTGTATGTATTAGCCGGCATTATCCCAATTGTATCCTTTTCACTCATCTACTAACCATGAAACACTGCAGCTGATGTGGATGAGGAAGGACAGGACTGCACAGAATCACCTCTTATGTTGAACAAGGCTGAACTAATGTACTCACTAGCCGATGTTTCCACACAGATATGGACTGTCACTCTGTGATCCGAAATAGGAACAGTTGTTGTGAACTGTCACCGGAGTTGTCATACACCCACACAACACTGATCAGCTGTTGCAGCACAGCCACACACGACCTTGCCCGAAAAGTTGCAATTTTTCAACTTTGGTGACCAAACAATGTGACCAGATCACGTCTGTCGCATCGCTTGAGGGCTGGCATTTACGTTGACTTTCATGGAGGGTGGTCACCCAGGTCACCCTAGTAGTGTGAAGGCACCTTAAGATTTGACCAATGATCTCCAAAATCTAAGCATTTCATCCTTCAATCCAGCCTAGCTTTTGATCAATGTTTGAAGAAAATCTCCTAATTTGAAGTCACAAAAACAAACAAAAAACATGCAGATTTACATGATATGGACATACTGATAGACATCCTTAAATAACCATATCTTTGGTCTAGCCTGTTGCCAGTACAAAGGCATAAAAACTGATTTTGTTAACATCCTTAGTTTCCACTAAAACAGATCCTGACAGCAGTCATGCTGGCATATATTGGCAAGAATATTATACTAATATAGACATATTTATGGGTGAGAGGGGTTACATTTGTTGGTATGAATAAATCTGACAAAGAATTTAAGTATGTTTGAAGATGCTCTGGCTGACCCAGACGGGGTCACGAGAACGGGACAGCAATTAAACCGTGGCAACCAGGGGCAACCAGACTCCAGAAAGCCAATTCCAAAAACTCATCCTGACAGCCGTCATCTAGACATTGTTTGGCCTTAATAAGCATTCAAATGAACTCAATTTCTGCTGCATCCATTTACATCTTCAGTCTTGTTAAATACCCGACTGTACTGAAAAGATGTGGCAGCGCGCTCAGCAGGTTTGCCCCGGAGTCACTGGGCTTGATAGAGTGGCTAAAAATGGATGAGCGTGCTTGAGTGTGTGCGAAGAGGACACTCCATGGAGAATTACAAAGAAAAAAAGAGCACTGCACACACATCGATATCGGCTCAAATCTGCATACAAAATTGCCAATTAATTTAGATTTTCCTCCATAAATGCTTTTTTAACTTCCTATTTTCCCCACCACAGCTGCCGAAAGTAAACTTATTAAACTGCGGAGCATCACATGAATAAGTGAAAGGCTTTAATTTTATAAGCCTTGCGGGCTTCATAAATGCATGTCACTGATGCAGTGAAATTAACGTTGTTTATGTGTGTGTTTGTGCATCTTCGTCTGCGTCTACTTGTGTGTGAGTGTCATGTCTGGGAGCCCGATTCTCAGGAGTTCTGACTTGGTAAAATGAAATCCGGAGTACACCCACAGGGCAACACGACTGAACAAATACAATAATTCAATTTACTCTTCAATTACATTCGCATTCTGGCTTCCCCCTTCTTTAATTAAACTGTTGTACACGCCGGTGCCGAGCAGACGCAAATATAATCAAATGAAATCCATCACAGGGCCCAATACTCCACCTGATAAACCAAACGAGAGATTTGATATTGAGCGCGGTGCTTTTATTTTACTTTTTCTCCTCTAAAGCAAATCAGCAAATTGCCAGTGTGAAATGACGTTCAAAGCAATACGCAGCTAACAAACTGAAACTAATTAACACATTTCAAAGGAGCTGGAAGGATGAGAATGAACACGACATGCATACTCGGCTTTGATATTGATATCAGTCATACATATTTCATTTGGAAGACATCGAGCGCCATTGATTACTCAGAATTCCTGAATGATGTTGTAGTTGTGAAGTCACTGCAGGTCACTGCATGCCATCAATAGGTACAACAAGGAACCCGAGGCTGCTGATTGCTTATTCATGGATCTGTCATCAAACATGTTATGAACCTGAATGAATCTGCTCTCCACGGACAAGCGAGGAAACATGCACAAACACGTCTTTTGCACTCTTCGGGCTAAACATTGAACACTTTCCTGTCAGGAAAGGAGGTCTTGACTGATATTGATGAGGACAGTCAAGGACGTACACACACTGAGTGGATGTGGACAATTTGGCAGGGGTGTACATGCTCATCCATAGAATATATACTGATAGAGGATAATAAACGTGATAACGGTAGTTCCTCACATGTACGCAAGGCCTCTATTTACAAAACTGCAGGAGGTATATGGCCTTGATAAGAGGAGGCTTTCTATTGAGGCTGAAGCTCTTTCTGATATGACAATTTTTCAAATATAAGTTGTATTTTAGCTTTTAGTACAACAAAATGACCTTAAGAATGACTCAATGATGATTGTAGAATGCTTTTCCATGTTATATCTGCTCTTAAGTGAGCTGTATAGACCAATCCTACTGCTGATCTGTGGGTACCGCCATTATCAGCGGCTGCCATTACTGCGGTGGTGGAACAGCGCGTCTACTACCACCTACTGTCTGAGACAGCGGCATGGACGTTTGTAATCAAAACGTTACAGAAACGTTACAGAACCATTAGAGTACTGTAAACTAAGGGCTAAAACTTTTGGTATATTTCACAGATACAAATTTTACTCATGTCAAACATATATTTAAAAAATAACATCTACATTTTACATGAACTATGTTGCTAACCCACTTACGATTAAATCTTCGTTCCCCTTAAACCTTAACATCCAGATGTGAGAACTGGGGTCTCTGGTTAAGCTACAGTTGAGTGTTGTCCTCCGTTTGTTAGTTTAGAGCTGTCATTTTGCTGTTTACTCCTCCATTGGCTTTACATCCTCACTGCTGTGAGCCTGGATAGCCTTAAGCTAACCACCACCTCCTACTCATGCATATTCAATTAGCCATGTGCTGCTTACGTGATGGCACTGAACAGGAGGGAGTATCGCTACATGATAGTTACACAAAGAGAGCTGGTCGTATAAAATACAAATAATGAATATAAAATATGTGAGAACAATATAGTATGTAATTGAGAATTACAATTAATTTTCATATGCATTGGGTTTGCAGGCGCAACCATCTTGTGGTGGACGGCGTCACTGCTATCGACAGTACAGTAGTGCTGTAATACAGTAAAGTACAGTCCTGGCTGGCTGTGAGAGCAAGATGAATAGTTGGATTGATGATGTTAGACACTACTGTTGTGGCAGCCTAAAACAGCACACGCTCTCCCAGATCGTCCTGGCATGTTTTTATGGCGATAGAAAAAAAAAGAAATAGATTTTTGTTCAGTCCACTCTCCTGATCACTCTCAGTCATATGCCAGCTGTCCGATTTACCACCGCAGTAATGGCGGCTCAACAACTTCCGGTGTTTCTCAGGATTGGTCTATATGTCTCCTCTGTGTGATATGGGATTTCTCCCTCTTCCCCTTTAAAATGAGCCAGCAGCTGCCAGAAATGGTCCCTCCTGAACAAATTTGCCAATTTGATGCTCTACCATGGTTCTTCGTGGGTTAAGGCCCACTGGCTCAAGGTGGTCACTCCAGCACAGAGCATGGACAACAGAAATAATGCAGAGTCACTGAAAAGAGATCAACTACCAGAGTCAACCAAGAAACCAATCAGAACAGACAAGGCTTGTGTCAGAGGAGCAGGAGCTCTGTCTCAGACAGAGTGAACATAGAGGAAGATCAGGGCTGCTCTACACAGAGAGGAGCATCACAACTGTGATAGCTGAACAGAGGCTTAATGAGAGCCTAGAAATTGGCAATTACAGGTGCAACCAGCCTAGCGTGCGACTGGATCACATTTGATTGTCAGCTCTATTTCCAGTAAGAAATTTAGTGAAATATAAATGCCTTCTAAAAGACACTAAAAATATTCGCTTCTACCCATTTCACCCACTTGTCACATCCAGTTAGATAAAGTTAAAATGTGTAATGTTACTGCCATTAGTTAAGCCAAGACTTTGCAATCAACAGTTTCAACCCACAGTTAACGTAAGCTAGTTAGCTAGCTAGCAATGTTATTAACTTGCGACCATACTGTCAAAAAACAAAGGGAACATGAAATATGAATCTGAAGTTTTGGCAACAGGCTGTGAGACAAACGATTATTTCACATTTGCAGAATAGTTCACAGGCTATTTTAAATTTACTTAGCTAACTTGATAACGGTGCAAGATTTCAGCTCTCAGAAAATGGTTGCCACCTCTCTGCTATGTAGGTATGTCTTGTGCTGTGACATAATATGCAGATGCATGCAGGTGTGTTACATGAAAATCCAAGGCATACATACAGTATTTTTCCAAGTTAAGTGAACTTACTGTTACAAGTCTTTCTGTCCTTTTTTAAAGTTGAAGTTGCTGTCATTCATCTAACTTTGTTGTAATGGCCAATATATTTAATCAGTGTGTTCACCTGACTTATATCCCTTATCCCTTTTTACAGTGTTGTGGAACTCACATATGCATACATTGAGGGTTACACGCATGTTAAACATGATCTTATGATCACTGATAAAAGGTGTCACAGTGAGGGGGCTGCATATGAATGAGCAGTTAGATGACCTTAATGAATGAGCAGTGTGGGTTTGGTGTCCTGCTCAAGGGTACCTTGGCAGTGCTTAGCTACCAGACCACATGACAGACTTGGTATCAACAGAGCGTGATTTGACCATCCTTTGACTCAGCCCAAGTCCCTAAAGAAATAAGCTAGCATAGCCCTTTATTACAATTATTCACCTCTGCCTAGAAGGGTTATACGTTTACCACATTTTGTTTTTTTGTTGGTTGGTTTGTTGTATTTTTTGTTTTGTGAATAAAAAAGTTTTTAAAAATGGCCATGGCACAAGGAAGAAGTACTTGGATTTGGTGGTGATCTAGGTTTGGAAACAGATCCAGGAATGTTTCAAGGCTTTGTTCACACTACAAGACTGGGCAGTTTTTCCACATTACTGGTGATAACTTGGCTAGAAAAGCTAGAATGCAATATTGAAAAGATAAAGGTGCTAAACAAAACAGTCAACCTATAATCTTCTTATTAAAAAAAAAAATAGATTACAGGTTCTGTTTTAAACTGAACAGATTTATTTGAAAACATATATAAAGTGAGGTGCAATTTTAAAGTAATTCAAAAAGCTTGAATTAAGTTTCATCATTTAAAAAACAATTTCCAATATTTTCTTTGAGCAGCTTGACTTTAATTGTATTACTTTTGTTATAAATAGAAAAAAAACAACAGCTGTAATATCTACTGCTGGTTTATTGCTCTTAATTTTTACAAAAATTTCATTCAGGGAAATATATTAGCACCAGTTTGTCGATCAAAATTTAAATCAAAGCTAGAAACCTATTTTTACAGTTTAAAAAAATCCTCAACTACTAGAAAAATTAGTTCATTTTTTGAGGATTATTTTCGTGTCCTTTCATATTGTGTGTTCTCAGATTTGATGAAGCTGGTATGGCTGGTTTTAAGATCAGTGTTTTGTCCTTTGTTAATGTTTGACATCACTACATTTAATAAAAATATTAATAATTTGCTGTAGAGGAAAGAGTCAGAAAGTTTAAAAAAAGAGAACAGTAAAAATGAAACATTTCAGGTGGACATTATTTTTGACTTGACAAAAGTTTCCCAAGTCAAATGCAGGAAGCAGAAGTGCACTGATCTTCTCTTTCTGAATTACTTTAAGAAATGGGAGACACAAAAGTAAGTAGCCTGCTGCTTCTCTGTTAAGGCGGCTTAATTACAGTATGCCAGAAAGACAAACTATCCCAGCATTAATGTTAAGCTAAAAGATGAATGGGTTAATTTTGGACCTTAATTGTATTGCAGTTAAACTCTAAACAAAGGGACTCCGACTTTTTCCCCCTCAAAGTATCAGGAGAGGAAACTGAACCATCACTCTGTTGATGTTAAACTTCTTGACAACAGAAGTGTTTCCATAAGAAAATGATCATATTTGTGGGAGACTATTAGTGTGTTGCAAGGAAATATTTGAAGCATGAGAAAGAGGCTAAAAGGCAGAGAGACCTCCTGAACATGTCAGTTACTAAGCCGTGTGTGGAGTGCCCCTATCATCCCTCCCATACAGAACACATGTGCACCTCCCAGACAGATGGTCCCGAAGAGAAGAAGGACAGCACCAGCGAGTTGTTGCACCTACCAAAACAAATACATCATTTCTATGCAAATTGTCCTTATACCTCAATCTATCACCAGCAAAGGGCCTGACACCTGTTGTGAATATGCATGAGTTTATGGCAATTAAAAGCAGGAGAGCAGTGGGAGGAGGAGACAACGATAGCACCGGCAGGAAGAGCTACGGGCCATTCAACACTACAGGGATGTAGTTCTCTCCTCCACACCACTACACACAGCTTCTTTATTGGTTTTTGTAATTGAAATCCTTTTCTCCACAAGTTCTTCCAAGCTAACTCCCACTCTGCTGCTGCTGTGCTCCATTTCGGCTCAAGATGTTTTCTGCATCTCTGCGTATACATATTTATCTTTTACACTCCGGTCCCACTTTTTCACCAAACGCAGAAGATAACACTAAATAAAACAGCTGCTGCGACTTAAATTCCATCATTTAATGCAGGAAAACAATATACTGGTGTGTCATCTTAAATGTTTTTCTCTGCAGTTTTAGTAAAACTTTTGTTCTTTGGAAGAAAACAGCCTGTTTATTCCATAAAGAGGGTGTTGTTTTGTTTCAGCATAGGAATGATTTACATGTAGAGTTGGACAATATGACTTGAGGCAGACATTCTATGCTGACACACAGCACACTTAACTCCAACAGAACCTGAAACATTGGACTTCTGTTGCAATGGGTTTATTTTGACTAAGTGTTCTTAAGCAGTATGGACAAACAAACTCTAATGTAGACTATAGTCCAAATTAACCAATCAAGTAATAAAGGGGGGCGGCACGGTGGCGCAGCTGGTAGAGCACGTGCCTCACAGCAAGAAAGTTCCCGGTTCGATTCCGGGTCGGGAGGGCCTTTCTGTGTGAAGTTCGCATGTTCTTCCCGTGCTTGCGTGGGTTCTCTCCGGGTACTCCGGCTTCCTCCCACAGACCAAAAACCATGCTCATTAGGTTGATTGGTCACTCTAAATTGTCCTTAGGTATGAGTGTGAGCGTGAATGGTTGTCTGTCTCTCAATGTTGTCCTGCAATTGACTGGTGACCAGTTCAGGGTGTACCCCGCCTCTCGCCCGATGGTAGCTGGGATAGGCTCCAGCCCCCCGCAACCCCGAAAGGGATAGCCGGGTATAGAAAATGAATGAATGAAAGTAATAAAGGAATAAATATCTGTAACGGAATAGTAAATAAATATAGTGTGTAGCGGCACATCAGGGCGCCTGGAGCAGTGGACCATTCCGTCCAACAGAGGGCATTCTGGGTCACATCCACTGCTCTCTTGACCTCAGTAAACAAAGAGTTCCCACTCCTAGCGGACATTAAGAGCTCCGAATCATCTGAGGAGAGCTGTGTGGAAGTATTTTTGGTTCTACACCATTGACGGCAAAATCAAAGACCAGGCTGTGTGTTTTGTGAAATGCAGTTTAGTCACTTGTCCTCCATTTATTTGCGTCGAAGCTATACGGCCGAGTGCAGTGGCACTTCGTCAAGAATTTAACCCCGTGTGACTGTGTTCTTTTCGGCAGGGTCTTTCCCAAAAGGGCAGATAATTGAGTCTCTGTCTCTTACTGTCGGGGGGGAATAATCGAATTCTTAATAATCTTCAATTATTTGGGTGCACGCTTGAAAACCATTCAAGTTTGATTTTTAGTGTTCAAACCATCTGTTTAAAATGAGGCAAAATACATATTTTCTTTATTGTAATTGTCAATTGATGGCAACTGACAACCAAGTCATCATGACAGACATGGCGTGTTCAAATAGTGTAGTATTTTTTATTTTTTTTACTAAATGCATGTCTTATGCTGGACTGGTAAACTTCACTTGTTCATCTGGGAAACAGTCCACAGTGTTCAGGATTGAGCAGAGCCTTTCAAAAGCAAATTTGGCAGGTGATTGGATGATCATTCTGTCAGTCACATTCATTACAAGCTAAGCAGATTACATACTGGGCTGGTGCTACTGCCATGGTGTAAAGAGCAGAACATGATGCACTTCATAAACTCTTGGCAAACGATTTCAGAAGTATAAGGCAATATTATCCTTTATATAGAAGTGTGTGCAGTGTTGATATTTGTTTTTTTTAAAGATGTGTGGTGTAGATGTGATAAAACTGCTGCTGAAGCTGTTAGCATTTATGCTAATCTTTACATCAGTAAAGATTGTACATCTGTACAAGCAGCAGCACGTTGGTTCAGTCAACATGTTGCAAGGCCCACTACTGGGCCGCTCAGTTGGATATTTATGTCAACAAGAATCACACATGTTGCAGATTGATATTTTCCATTCAACAATGAGCGTATAAAATAGATATATGACTATAATGTTGGGTGGAAATCACAATTTATGGGTGAAAGTGAGCTGCTTGGCGGAGGTCTGTGCTCTCAGAGTGCTTTTCTAGTTGTAGGAATTATTATTAATGATGCCAATGTTACAAGTATTTCACTTCCCACAGATCTCTCTCTCTCTCTCTCTCTCTCTCTCTCTCTTTCTGTATTTATCCTAAAATAAAAACATCCGAGGTGAAAAACTAGCTCAGTGCAATTTATTAAAGCACAAAGACTTTCAGTGGCTTTTAAAAAAATAATAATAATATTATGATGTAGGGGAAGGACAAACAGTTTAAGGTGATCAAACTGCAAAGAAAAGTCAGCATACACCTTTCAGCAGCTCTGTTTGTACCATGTGTTTGCCTGTGAACATGTGTGCATGCTCCTCATCATCAGCCAATGTGTAATGAGAGTGTACATCTCAGTTAACTCAGCCTCTAATCTAATGATATTCATTGATACACTGGAGTGTGGCCCCGGCTCTCCAAGCAGAAAGTAATTAGTTACACTCTTAAACTCCAGTTAATCCGCACTGACGACATGCTGCTTGTTTCCCACTAAATGTATTGGCTCCTCCAGTCAGTGTTTGTGTGTGTAATGGAGGTTTAGGACGTAGGAGGGCTGAAGATTTTGTGTGTGAAAAACTCCAGACAGAAATTTGTTCTGCTCTAGAAAGATGTCTGGTCCCCTTTTTTACATCATTTGAGAGGAAAATGAAATCCACTCAAGTCTGTTTTTGCTGCTGATGGGCTGAAATTTTTAATTCAAGCATCTGCATGAGGGAACTTTTTCAACAGGACAGACCTTTTCTGTTGGAGAAAGAAAAAGGCTTTATTACCTACATCCTCAGACTTCACAGAACAACATGATGATTTCCATTTTGATGTAACGTTTATAAGCTTCATTCAACACTGTTTAGTAACAGAAGTGACACCAATTGCAGTAAAGCCCGGCTAACCCTTGTCCAAAAAATGCCACACAATTAAAGCTTATACTATAGCTCCATATATCTGTCACAGAAATACTTCACTAGTCTATCTGGGTAGGAGCCCTTTAAATTTGTTTTCAGGGACAGAACGTTAAAAAAAACACAAGCTTGTGATTGGACAGTCATTTGGCTTGTCACCTTCATCACAGACCAATCCACATCAAGCGGGGTTGCCTCCGATAATGTGGCATACATAGTGACTAATGTAGCGGCTAATGGCTAACAACAGTTAAAAACAGTTCATGGACATTAGCCATAGCAGCTAACTTAGCCGCTAACAGCTAACAACAGTTAATGACTGTTAGCCCTTAGCCACTAACAGCTAACAACAGTTAATGACTGTTAGCCACTAACTTAGCTGCTGACAGCTAACGGCCTTATACTATTGTCTTACACTGCATTGTGCCACACAGATGATTCATTTAACACTTATATGTGGCATGAACCTCTTCAAAGACAATCCCTACAAGTAAACTTCTGAGGAGGGCAGATTTTGTCAAGTTTCACTGAGTAGCCATGAGGACAATAGGCAAATCGGCATGTCCGTTCTCAACTTCCGGTTGTCGTCTCGTCAGCATTCTGCAGCACCCACCTCTCTTCCCTGATTCAGCCGAGTGAATTTGTTGGACAACGGAGGCTGGCAGGACGGACCCGCAGGATTTCAGAATCAGGCAGGTCTGTCTGCTCTGCAAGGCCACAAAAAAGGGCTATGGATGAAAAAATGTAACCCCCCATTTCCACATGGTCTGCCTGCGTAGTGTTTAATACATATTTCAATGACCACCAGTTTGCTGACCAGCAATTCATCCCTCAAGTCTTGTCAATCATGAGTCTTACAGCTAATGCCTTGATTAGTGTCAAGTGCATGCCAACAGTCCACCTCTATGCTGGTTCACTGAAAATACACAGCCAGTCTTTTCACAGTGTGAGCCACTTCTACCCTGAGTCAACATCTGACAAGCAGATAATCTCATTCATTCATGCATTCATACATTTTCTATACCGCTCATCCCTTTTGGGGACGGAAGGTGGCTGGAGCCTATCCCAGCTGTCATTGGGCGAGAGGCGGGGATACACGCTGAACTGGTCACCAGTCAATTGCAGGACAACATTGAGAGACAGACAACAATTCACGCTCATACTCGTACCTAAGGGCAATATAGAGTGACCAGTTAACTTAATGAGCATGCTTTTGGTCTGTGGGAGGAAGCCGGAGTGCCCTGAGAGAACCCACGCATGCACGGGAAGAACATACAAACTTCACACAGAAAGGCCCTGCCTGACCCAGGGATCGAACCAGAATCTTTTTGCTGTGAGGCACGTGCACTACCCAAGCAGATCAACTCAGATTAGGGAAACTATGCTCAGAATCTCTGGACTTTCAAAACACAGCAGTAATAGTAAACATAATATGCAGATGATGCAGAACACAAATTCACATCAGCCAGGCAATATAACCTGTTGTCTACAGGTTTTTATTTCATGCTCTGACTACTACTTTGCGAAGTTGTGGTTCTGTCATGATCTTATGATAATCAAGGCTGTACTCTGTTATTCAGTGCTTTAGATATGCTTCTACTGGATGAGGATATGTGCCGTTGGTTGGAGTGAAATGTATCTTTGGCAGTACCCCATGCAGATTTTAAATTCACATTACTCAAGGAAGTAATGCACCAGCACTCTCTGGCTAAGAAAACCCCTGCTTTTCTATTAACTCCCCAACATAAGAAAAATCTATCATTTTTTTAGAAGCCTTATTCATAGATAGTTTCAAGATGGCAGCTGAATTAACTGCACATCTGTATTATCAGCTTATCATCACTCAGTTTTGTTCAAGTTGTTTAATTGTGTTCCAACTTTCACAGAAACAACTACACCTGCTGCTGCTCCTTAAAGCCAAATTAAGGTAAAAGATGACCATTTGTTACTTAGTTTTTATATATATTTATATATATATTTATATATGTGCCATTTCAGTAATAACCAGCATCTTAAAACTACATGACAACAATTTCTCCATTTAGGTCAATTTTCAAGCACAAATTCTGTCAAACAAGATGTTCTTTTCAGCACAGATATTCCACTGTGTGGATGAATCTGGCATGAATCCTCTCCCCTTGAAACACTCAGGTATTGTATCCCGTGCCTTCAAAAGTGTCTCTAAAGTCTTTTCATGTAGCACATGTAAAAACCTCAAGGATACAGCCAGATGGAATGAATGATATATGAGGCTGGCGAAGCTTTTGTCCAACAACTTCTCTGACTTCCTTCCAAATAGACTTGTTTACAAAACTCAGGGAGGAACTGCTGGCAGAGCCGTAGATGTTTCTGTACGGCAAACAATCACTAATCATCAGGCATGCCAAGAAAGAGCGCTGTGTGCTGTGTGGACACTGAGACACTGAAATGTGAGTGTGCGTGTGAGAGAGAGAAAGAGAGAGACAGAGAAAAAGTGAGAGCGAGAATAAAAAAGGGCAAAAGTAATGATGTCCTTCCTGGGCTGAACCTCTCCCCCTACTGGCACATTTTGGTAGGACTGAGAAAAGGAGGCTGTTCATCTATACAAACATTCAATCTTAATGAAAAAAGCTGCACATTTTTTGGTGTTTATCTTTCAATTGACAAAAACAGAGAATGTATTTATGTGGCAGAATTATCTGTAAATTGTAAACGTTTTTTTTTATTAAATAAGTGGGGAAAATAATATCTGTAATAGTCAAAATGATAGTCATCATGTCTGCTGCTCCTGCACAGAGAGAAGTGTCATGGAAGCCAAAACATTTGTGTGAACATGAAACGATTTGAAGACAAAAACTTAAAATGTTTCAGTTGGACCGCTGTCATGTGAACAAGGCCAAAGAAACACTTTGTGCTACTTCAGTGAGGAACAGCTTCCATTTCTCATGCAACAGAGCTACAGCAGAATAAACCCTCATCTCTACATGTGGCGTGATAGCTTACATACTTAGTTGCAGTCCTTTCTCACTCCTGGAAAAATTAAACCAAGTCAGTTGCTGCCATTTCTTGCTTCTCAAAGCATGCTGTCTGGTCCTGCCGCTCTTTGGCCAGGATACCAGACATGCAGCCATCCATCCATTATCTTTTCTTCACGTCCCTTTCAATGGGGCTGGAGCCTACCCAAGCTGAGGCTAGAGGCCGGGTACACAGAGTACACGCTGACTGGTCCTACCTTTTTTTGATCAAGATATCAGACATCCATCCTTCTGTTAATTCATTATCTATTCTGCTTATCCTTCCTGAAGCCTTCCCCGGGGTACACACTGGACTAGTCAACAGCCAATTACAGGGCTGACCTATAAATTCAATAAACACTCACACACATATTGTACCTATACCAATGGACAATAGAGAGTTCTAACTGATCTAAATTAGGATGCTATTAGTTTGTGGAACGAAACAAAGGAATGAGAAATAAAACCATGCATCCAGCCATCTATCTATCTATCTATCTATCTATCTATCTATCTATCTATCTATCTATCTATCTATCTATCTATCTATCTATCTATCTATCTATCCATCTATCTATCCATCTATCTATCCATCTATCTATCTATCCATCTATCTATCCATCTATCCATCTATCCATCTATCTATCCATCTATCTATCCATCTATCTATCTATCTATCTATCTATCTATCAATCTATCTATCTATCTATCTATCATGTGTCATTTGTTATGTGTTTTTAATACCCTACAATCATCCCTGTATTGCATCATCAAATGGCAGCCCTAGGGCCACATCAGGCCCTGATCGCTCAATATATTTGGCCCCCAGAACATATTGTAAATTTCAAAAACATGAGAGGAGGAAGAAACAATGTATGCTGCGGTTTTGATTATTTTCAAAAGCTACTAAAACAACACGTATAAGCTTTAGTTTAAACAATTTCTTCCTCAGTGAATTCATGTTTGACTTAAACCATGACTGGAGAATATTAATGCAAGAATACAAGTGCATTTGGATCAAACCACAAGATACACTACATGGTAGTTAGGAGATAAGATGCAATATACCTCAGTATGCAGCTATTAACAGTAGGTGTAAATGAGACTGATCTCACTTTTGAGGCTTTATCCAATTGTTTTACAGGAAATAAAAGGTATAACAAATAACACGAACAAGATAATCAGTGTATTTCAACCTGTATTAAAATCCTTGCCTTGGGGCTAAAAACTTACCTCATTTACTATTTGTGTGACAGCGAGTGATGGGATGGCCTTGCTCTTCAAGAATAATCTAACTGTTTTTGAGCTGCTTTACAGTCTTTCGTAGTACTTTAGCCCCAAGGCTAGCCCACATATACACCACAGGCCATGCCGGGTTGGACTCTCCTCTCAGCCCCAGGCTGCTCCACTGCCTTGGATTCTCTTCGTGCACCCTCAGCTTTCAAAACATGTAGATCCTCCTCCCTATATTCTGGTTCAAATAGGTAAGGTTTTGATTAATGTGTCAGTCCCAAAGAAATCAACCTTGCCCTCTCTCATGAAGTTGGTCATGATCTTTAGTACCAATGTTCTTCTACTCGTAAACAGAGGCTTTGGTTTGTTGACATGCTGAGAAACACTTCCACTGTGGTTTGTACATGTGCCCTTGCAGCCATGAATTTAATAGAAAAATCATATAAAATGCTAATCTTCATCTAAAAGTAAATATACTCCCACCATTTGAGCTAAGCTAAGCTAGCGGTTGGCAATCTAAGTCCATCTCTTTCTTGTTACTGGACACACAGTCAAAAGAATGGCGTCTAACTGCTTGTCATGAACTGGAGACTGAAATAGGACACAAAAACATCACAAATGTTGGAGTGTTCCTTTAAATAACAATTACTGCAGAAGCTTATGCCACTAGCTGCAGCAGTGACCAGCTTAGGCATTGAAAAACTCTTAGTGACAAACTTTTCTCAGCCAACACCTGGCCAGGCAGTGCTTTTTCAGTGAAGTATAAATTAGCCTAATGATGCAAGTTTCACCAAAGGGCGCGCCACAGGGTCAAAGGAGCACCTTCTCAGAATACGCAAATAGAAATGGGACACCCTGAGCTCTTGCAGACCCTCACATAAATGCGCACATTAAAGCCACAAGACTGCAAAAGAGCGGAGAAGAGGACATGACCCTTTTGTCTCAGAGGAGACACTTATTTCCTTCCTTCTCTTCAGTTTAATTCTTCCCTTTTTGGGTTCTCCTATCTAGACGCACCCATCAACATCAACAGCAGCACCATCCATTTTCCCGCCTCTTCTCCATTTTTCCCCCTGCCATCACACATCAGACTGAATGACACATTTGGAAGGGACTCTCAAATGTACATTAGGATCGAGAGAGGGGGAAAATGACCCAGTAGGTGAGTTTTTATGCAATCCAGGTCATTATATGAGCGGCCTGAGAGCCACTCAGCCACCATTAACCAAGATGAGGGACCAACGGGACCACTTCCTGCCAGGAAGTAATGAGAGAAATGTGGAGTGCATGTTTAGAGCTGATGGTTTCAGATGTTCCATATCTGGAAATGACTGCAAGGCCAGACTCTGGACTGTAGCTCTGAATTCATTTTTAATGCACTGCCCAGAAGTAATTTATAGCAAAATGTGCTTCCCCGCTACCTTAAGTGGAACTTGACTTACATAATGTGCCATATCGTACCACTGGGGTCATGGCATATGTATCGCACTCTGCGTCAACTCTGAATCTGAAAGACAGCATCTGAAAAAGACGGTTGAAAGAGCTAAATGTGAGTGAATCTTTAATGAAAGGATGGTGGCAGGCTCTAATGAAACAAAGACATCAGTATCTCTCAGCCAGTTTTATGCCTGACACACCATAAATACAAATAAATATTCATATTTTTCAGGGAGATAATAATTCAAGTATGAAAGCTCCGACCCATCAAACACACCCTGACTAATAATTGGAAGGTTCACTTTTATTTCTAAAGTTTGTTTTCTTTGAAAGTCATAATGACCCCATTACAAAGTTTGGTGCTGAATTTAGGGTTGTCACGGTGAGTATGAAACTTAAGATGTGATAAGGCAGGCAGCTCAGTGGACAGACTGAGAGTAATCTGCTCTTTGTGATACCACATTTTTTTCTTTCCAATTGTTTCTTCAAGCTCCTCTTCCATAAACCTTTAGCACTTTCTCTTTTTCAGTAGTTGAATCAAAATGCAGTAATGATGGAAGTATCAATCAAGTATCGAAGTATACTTTTACAAGTGCTCATTCAATACCAAATGAATACTCCAATAATGTTATCCATTAAGTTCTGCAGACTGTTTACAGCCTCTTTTTCTCTGTGCCAAAGTAGTGCCATGTTCCATGTAATGTGTCAGCAGACAATCACAGGCAGTAGTCTCAAAGGTTTTTAGCTTTATGAATTTCAACAATGTTTCCCTGATGAAAATAGATTTTGATCTACAGCTGGAGAAAGTGATCAGCCTCCTTGCTTGACAGTTTGAGTATAGGTGTGCTTTGTTCTTATCAGTTTGACATCACAGCGTACCAAAACTTGCAGTTTTTTCAGGGTGTTGGATGAACCAAGTGTGTATTTAAATATAGTAAAAATACAAAGTCAAGTCACAAAGCACATATGAAACTTTTGGCTTAATAAACTTCACTAAAGGGAGGAATTATCACATGAAATCAGGCTTAACACTTCTCTTTTGACTGATTTAACTGGTTAAGTGGCTTTTTATGTTACTGCTGTCCTCAGAATAAAAAAAAAAAAACATTGATTTATCCACTTTTATTTAGTTGGTAAAGCTACACTCAGAAGGTCAATAGATGCATTAAGGTAGTCATCATGAGCTGTAACTCAAGCATCACTGGCTTCATTGGATTTATAATTCCATCACATGGCCTTGAGACCATTGAGTATCTTTACATAAAAATATTTAATTCAACCTTCCACTTGACATGGTGGAAAGTTTGAATTGAAATGATCTTATTATGTATATTTGTTGTTCAACTATCCCATTTCTGTAGAGTATATCTTCAGCTTCAATCATTCCTACATCCTGTGCACACAATGGCAGATGCACTAGGGTCGTTTTCATTTGCATTCCTATTTATAAAAGGATTTATTTATTTCATCCCTCTTTCAAGACTCAAAAGACTGACTTTACGACTTTTTTAGGTAGCTATATTTTATCTAAGCTAATCTGTGAAATTGAGTACATTCAATAAGGTAACCTAGCAATTGTGATGATAGAATTAAAGCATTGTGGTTTCATCATTTAAGAGGCACTCATTTGCCAGCCTGGACAGGTACAGTGTCAGTAGAAGAAAGGCTGGGTGGGGGAAAGTCACAACCCAAGACACCCCAAATCTAAGCACTTCAGCTGCATATCAATGTGTAAGTTTGTACACAAATTTACAGACATCCTCAAATGAATTCCTGAAACACCAGATGGACCGTCACTTTACTGTATACTACATGGAACATATTTCAACAGCATCTGAGCAACAGACCACTGAAAGGGTTTGAGAATGGGTAAAAGCATTCGAAAGCATGTCCAGTGCATGACTGTATGAGTGCTCTCTGAAACATGTTTATGGAACAATGAGGTAATATAGTAGGCAGGTGCTACTGCCGCAGTGTAATGCTGCGTTCACACTGCAAGCGACCCAGCTACCGAAATCGCGTCACCCACTGACGTTGCGTCGCGCGTCCATAAATACCACATTTTGGTCATCGTTGCCGTCGGCCGTCACTCGGTGACGTCATGTCCGCTCGAGTTTCACTGCGATCATATCATATATCATATATCATATAATATTCCAGCTGTATCCTTTTCATTCACTTATCAAACACAAAACTCTGCAGCTGATGCCCTGCAGCAGCATTATCTGTGAGTTCTCTGCGGTCTGTCTAGGTGGAACTAATGTCCTCACTGACTAATGTTTCCCACGCGGACATGGATTGTTCCTCTGTAGTCCGGATGAATAACCGTCTGCTAAGGGTACCGTCACACATGCACACACCTGCTGATTGATCAACTTTTTTTACTTTCACATCATGCGACAAGCTATGTGGTAGTGTGAAAAGCGGCTGTCGCATCGCGGGAGGGTTAGCCCCGCCCCATCGCGGCTGTACATTGACTTTGCATGGAGAGTGATCACTAACGTAGTACAAGTAGCGTCTGGTGTGAATGCACCTTAAGTGATTGAGGTCTCCCCTCCCCGGGGAGGGCTGAAAATACACTCCTGAGAAACGAGATGCCACTTGATTCCTACAACATCATTACCAAGAGCCGCTCGCTGGCTGGGACGAAAGCAGATGCGACAATTACCGTAAAGCTGCAAAAGCTAGCTCATTATAATGACACATTTTAAAATAAAATTAACAACTCAAGAAGACTTGATGATCTAATAATTAGTTATAAATAAGCGCTTTCTTCTGCCTCATGTCAGGAGACATGGTGCATTATCGGAAATTATCGTACCCCTTTGTTTAAAGTGAGGTCTTGATCTGTCTTCATTTTAAAGGCTGTGTAGCCCTTGGAATTCGCTCTTCCCCTTAGCCCTACCAAGAATTGGGACATCACTTAACTTGACATGAACGCGAAAAACCAAGGGGTAAGGGGTAAGACAATTGGGATTCAACCAAAGAGTCACTAATGGCAACCAGAAGTTAAATTCTATGTCCCTCTGTCAGGGAGGACAAGTGAAGGACTAGTGTTTGATTATAACAGAAGGAAGAGTTTATGAGTGTAGCAGGGTGTCCAAACTTTTTACACTGAGGACTGCATGTAGAGGAATACATGGACAACTGAGCCACTAGCTGCAATTCACTTTTGGTGTATTAAAGTTTTGGGCTTCAGGGGTGGGTTATCACCTGTCAAGGGGTCCTTGTAACCCTGGGCTATCACTGGATTCACACCTACTCAGGGCAAGAATGGCCTTGTGAGCAGCTGAATTGGAAGACACTGGTGGCTTATCTTCACTGTCAGTCACAAAACAAGAGTAAACTGCAAAAAGGTAGGTGCTTGAAAATGAATACTGCGATATACTTTGTAAAAGACCTTGCGACAAAGTAAATATGGCAAAAAATGTGCATGATTGATGGTTTTGCTGCTGGGCAATAGTTTGGACACCCCCGCTGTCACGTTTTTATGTAATGACAAACTGAAGGTTATGCAGAGAATCAGTTGCACCATGGAACCACAATTCACACACCCCTCTCCTGGTTTAAATCCTATCTCTCTCACTGCACTCACTTCATTCAGCTTAAATCATTCACTTCCCAACCACTCCCAGTCACCACAGGTGTGCCCCAGGGCTCTGTCCTGGGGCCCCTGCTCTTCATCATTTACATTCTGCCCCATTGCCACATCCTCTGTAAACACAACAAACAGTTTCACTGCTACGTGGATGACACCCAGCTCTACATCTCCACTAAACCTGATTCCCTCTTCCCACCTTCCTCCCTCACCAACTGTCTCTTTGAAATAAAGTCCAGGTTCACAGTCAACTTCCTCAAATTGAATAGTGATGAGACAGAAATGTTACTAATTGGCACTAGCTCCACTCTCAAAAGACCACTCCTCTATTCCCAGGTAAAGAGTCTGGGTGTCATCCTAGACAGCACCCTCTCCTTCACATCACATATCAATAACATCACCCGCTCTGCTTATTTCCACCTTAGAAATATCAACCGCCCCTCCCTCACCCCTCCCTCACCCCTCACAGCACCTCCATCTTGGTCCATAGTCTTGTCACCTCCAGACTTGACTTCTGCAACTCCCTCCTGTTTGGTCTCCCCCAAAAAACTCTCCATAAGCTTCAAGTGGTCCAGAACTCAGCAGCTCACATCATTTCTAGGACTCCACCCACTCATCACATCACTCCCATCCTGCAGCAGCTCCACTGGCTCCCCATCTCACACCGCATCCAGTACAAAATCCTGCTCCACACATACAAAGCCATCCACAGCCTTGCCCCCCCGTACCTTTCCGACCTTATTCACACCTCTGTACCTGCCTGTACCCTTCGTTCTTCTTCTTCTATCCACCTCTCTGTCCCCTCTGCATGCCTCAGCACCATGGGGGCGGAGCATTCAGCCGCTCAGCTCTCCAGTTATGGAACTCACTCCCCCCTGACCTCCGCAACACTGACTCCTTACCGCTCTTTAAAACAAGACTTAAAACAGATCTGTTCAGGCTCTCATACTTCCTCTGATAATTTGCACTGTCTTTGTATTGTATGTTTATTTTTATACTTGTTTTTTATGCCTGCTTTTAATGCACTTTTTATTGATAGTTCATGTGCGCTTTGTTTGTGACTCACGTAAGGTGACCTTGAGTGTTGTGAAAGGCACCCTGAAATAAAATGTATTATTATAATTATTATGTTGGCGCTCATAACAGAGAAAATCTTTGTCAGCATATCCTTATAAAGATAATTATGTACATGTCTCATTCACACAGTTGGTGGCTTCCACTATACATATTTTCAACCAATGAAAACTGACCAGAAACATTATTTTATGATATTTTCAGAATATACAGCTACTTCTTCTGCTGTCTTTGAGTGTAGACCACAGAGACAGCTCTGCACTTACTCATAGGCTTTTATCTTTATTAATATATTAGATACACTAACACACACAACATGATCAGATTTTGCCCATGTCAATGGTGAAACCCAAATTGCCAACTGAAACGATTTCAACCAGACTGAAGAAAAAGTACACATGAAAACACGTCTAAAGTCTAACATGTAGCCTCTAAATCCAGTCAAATTAAGTTATACAGTTTAGGCTTGAAATTGGATGAACGTTTAGAGATAATTGTATAAAAGTGGTTCAAAAAATGTCACATTCACATAAATACTTTTCAAAGATGATTTGATCAGGACTAAGCTGGCTTGCATGAAAAGCCTGCTAACATGTAAAGCAAACATCTGCATTAAAATACTCATTACAAATGCATTTCAGTTTACCTCAGTTAAACAGTAAATATTGTGCTTGTTACATGAATTAAATTGACCTTCACCAGCCATAAGACAAATTGTCTCTTTGTGTACTGACAGTTATTTGCACATTGACTTACACCATAATGTTTACAGACAGATGATCAGCGGTAAAACACATCATTCCTCTTTGTTGTTATCCATCCCTCCCTTTGGACCGTTTTATAGCAACCTTGTGGGGTCAGTGGTAATTAAATAAATTACCTATTATATAATCTGCCCTTTTCAATACAAACAGAGGAAATGCACAACAAAACAGAACATAAAGCTGGAGGACAGGCAATGACAGAACCAGTGAGACAGATAGCAGCACTGTCAGCTCAACATTACCCAACAGGCCTGCTCATACAAAGAAAGAGGCAGTTAAAGATCACGGAGGGACTCAGAGTCGATTTTTTATCCATGTGCATGATATTGTGTTGACATAAGTATGCCTCTGTTTGCATGAACATGTGTGTATGAGTGTGTGTATCATGCCTCCTGGTGCTTATCTGTATGAACATGTAAGAGACTCCGAGCCAAGGAAGTGCACTGGAGGCACCAGATATCAAAAAATGGACATAGGCCACAATCCTATCAAGATTATATAACGTGTCATATTGATTTAATGTAATTCTCCCTGCAGTGTTTTGGTCAGTGCAGCACGTCCTCTGAGTAAGGCAGGAACAGTTCTGAGTATCAGCTTTTTTTCCCCAAACCTAAACTCAAATGAAGTTGGGACTTTTTGTAAAATCACAAATTGAAGATGCTATGAGGAGTTTCTAAGTAATTACAAAAAAGTCTCACTTTTAGATATATGCCTGATCGAATACACACTTTAAGATGAGTTTTATAGCATCAAAATAGGTTATCTATAAATGCTATTCCTTAGCTTCGTGGCCTGGACTGGCCTGGATACTCAACTTCGGGAGCAAGACAATTAAAACTAGAGCAAATTTATATTATTTGGACACGTCTTAGAGCACCGGGCTGTAAGTAGCAAAGTATAGCCGGCTACAAAACTACGATACTAAGTTTTCCAAAAATTGCTTGTTGTCACACATCAAAAACTACCACTACGTAACAAGAAAGAGATACATTATCTCATCGCTTTGCATCCTGTAAGTTGTTGGAAAAAGAAGTTGTAAAGTACTGCAGAGTTCTGAGGAAGGTCCGAGCTGCATTCATTAGCATCACAACACACACACGCTTTGGCTTGGGTCACGTCTTTACGACAGTCGCCCCGCGTGCTCATGGGTAGCAGAGTCTTTGTGTCACCGGAAATAGATTCTCCTCATAGCACCTTTTAATAAGAATACAATGATTTTCCAAGTACTTTTTCACCCTAATTTAATTGAAAATACAACAAAGACAAGATATGCAATGTTCAAACTACAATTCTTTTTTTTTTTTTTTGCAATTATATACTCATTTTGAGTTTGATGCCTGCATCATCTTCCAAAACAACTGGTACAGGGGCATGCTTACATATTCAAACAACGTGATGAACATTGCCCCAATCTAGCTTAGTCAAGTCAAAGATGTTCCTTTTATGCCCAATCATGACATGTACCTGTTTCTAATGAACGGGTTTTTGAGCAGTTTGCAACTTTTCCTGGTATTTGGTTGACCCAGTCCCAGTTTTTTGGGACATGTTGAAAGCATTAAATGCAACATGAGTCATTATTCACAGAAGAAAGAGTTCAGTGGTCAAACAGGATTTGCAAGGATTGTAATCTGTTTTTTTTTCTTAACTTAATTAGAATTTTGATGTCTATATTGATGTGTTCTCTCAGTTTATAGTAGAGCAACAAAGCAGAACACTGAAAAGGGTTTTAACACACTGACTTGTGAAAATACTGAAACTAATAACTTATAGTCTAAAAATATCCATGGGAGGAACCACTGGTGTATTAAAGTCAATCCATATTTGTATAGATTGGCTAATATTCATTGATTACCCGTAACGCTATTCTTCTGATAGCAATTTTCTATTTGGTTTGATACTTTGGATCAGTAAGCAAAAATAAATGTCGAACATCAGCACAGAAGTTTGCCAACTCAATCTACAATTATCAAGACATCAGCGAACACATTACATTTTTCCTCGGCTAATTAACTACTACAGCCTTGACATTCTCATGATATTCCAAAAGTGACCGAATGCATTGGAGTCTAGAGGCTGTGGAGGCCCGTGAAGCACTCTGAATTTGTCAAGTTCAAAAAATGAATTTAAGATGACTTAAGCTTTGTCACATGGTGCGTTATTCTGCTTGAAGAAATCTTCAGAAGATTAGTTTACTGAGGTCAATTAAGGATGAGCATGGTCAGGAACAATACTCGAGCAGGCTGTGCCATTTAACCTGTTCATGCATGAATTATTGAATAAGAAAGGAATACTTTTTCAAATGTTTTTTTTTTTTTTAACTGTCAAACAAGAGAAAAATCCTGTCCTTTTTTTTTTTCAGGGCTATATTTTGAGGGAGTTATGCATCTGTCCAACACAGTGCACATCATGCATCAATGGTATAAATAGTAATTAAGTGGACCTTAAAGGTCCACAAACACACGTCTTTGAGAATCATTTATTGAGAGTAAATAAAAGAAAAAGCAAAATCTGAAGCACATGTATTGTTGCTATTTAACCCTTTAACTTCCTCGTAAAAATAGCAAGGAAAATGTCTTTTATTGACATATTGGGGCACTAATGCAACATTATTTTTATGTTCTAAACATTTAAAAACCATTAACCTCTGTCAAATGGTTGAAGTGGAAGTTTAGAGTCAAAGTGTTTTTGTTGTGAAAGTGAAAAGTAAATCAGGTAAAATGTCATTTTTAAAAAAAATTCTTACAACTTTATGGATGCCATATTCAATTCATAAACGCCTTTTTTTTGTATTCTGAGATTTTTTTTTTTATAACACTACGTTTACCTACTGTAGAAAGATAATGCTTTTTTCTTATGTTCAACCCCCACTAAATAGATGGCTCAATCAGGTTTATGAAGTTTGAAGCATTATGAATAAGACACAGTTACTCCAAGGTAGCTGAGCTGGGAGTTAAAGGGTTAATCAAACCGTTCACTTGAGAAATACACCAACATTTAAAATAAAAAATACAAAATTATGTGAAATCTAGATATAAGCATATTACCCAACATACTGTTTGTCGACTACTTTGGATATATGATGTAAAATCTCAGTGTGGTAAAAATGTGCAACAATGCTTTTTTTTTATTTACTAAACTTAAGACAAGGGTTTGGAAGTTCACCACCTGGTAGTTAGACATGGTACTGCACTCTAAAGGGTATCAAATTGATCCCAAATGTCTGTATACTGTAGTGGACACCATGCATGAAAGGGTTAAATAACAATGCTTAACTTGTGCTAATATGGAGAAAGAAATAGTGGGAGGCAGGACAAAAATCAAACCTGCTCAACATTCTGTCTGATCTGTTGTTCTTGGTTATTATGACACTTTACGAGCCAGGAAAACCGATTTTCATGGCTGAATCCATACGACTGTTGGGTTGGGCCATAATCATGCATGAATCATGTCGTTTTCCCCCCGCATGAAGGGCATTAAGGTTGCCAAGAAGTGTTCCTCACACAGTTACACCCCCGCCCGAAACCTGAATCACTGGCACGAGGACGGATGGATAAAAGCCTTTTGTTGTTTCTACCAAATTCTGACCCTAACATTTGAATTTTCCAGAAGAAGTGAGTGACACTCAGTTAAATCATTTAGCTGTCTTTTATTCTCACCGTGGGCAGGTTGCAAATGCGGAGCGATGTGAGACAGACCATCTTTTGTTTGGAGACACCTGCCAATAATGTTGAGAAGCGGAGTAGAAAAATAATCTCCACTCTGCCTCTGACTGATGAGAGAGTTATCCGTCTCGAAAGCACCACATGAATTTGCATTTGTAAGGTGTCTGATTTCTGAACACAACTTCTCTTTGCCCGTCTCAATGTGAGATTTCATTACTCACCTTATACAGCATTAAAGTTCACAAATGACAAATCTGGTTATAATTATTCTTCCCTTTAAACGTGCATTAACTTCAATTTCACAAACTGTTGGACGTGAAAACTGAGGTATACATTGTGTTTCTCACAAGTATTCTTTCCCCCAATGTCATTTTTTATGACTTTTTAAAATCAATTTCCTCCTAAGGGCATTATAATCATCAATGTTAAAATGGAATAATTCAGGAGTATGTGTCCATCTATAGCACACATCAGCATGTCTTTGCAGAAAGCAAGGATCCTGACTTTCTACTAAGGAGACAACCAAACCTACTGCAGTAAAAATATTGGAAATTTGTTCTGTAACTGCAAAAAAATGGAGCTACAATAAACCCCAAGGTTGGAGAGTGCTGTGCCTCTGAGTCCATATGCACTGCTATCATCTGTTCTGTTTCTAATTTCGCCTTCTTTACAGCAGATGTTTTGAGCAGCCTTTTGTGCTACCTTCTCTCTTTCATGCCTCTGTTTTTTTTAAGCTGGTATTGAAAAGCCTTCTGCTGCAGTTAGATGTTAACTTTGGACAGACTGATGATGGCTTGTATCCAGGCACAAGTTGAACAAGAAATAAATGTCTATCGAGACTTCGCGGAGGAGGATGGATGCATGGTAGGTTAATTGGAATTGGAATGATGGATAGATGTACACATGAATGGGTGAATGTATGGAAGATTTTATGGAGAGATGGAGTCGTGATGGATGCATGGATGGACAGATGAATGAATGGATGTATGGATGAATGTGCATAGGTGAGAGAAAGCACAGCCATTTACTGTGTCATAAAACAGTGCCAAATTGAGACTTCCTGAAGGATCGATGAAACACTCTCTGACTCAGCAAAGTTCACACCTTTCAAAATGAACCTCGACAAACAAGATACTGTATTAATGTCAGGTCAGGTCATCCTGACTGTCCCTGCTCTTTTTTTACAACTTACAGATATGTAATTGAAAGTTTGTTGACAAAATTATATGAATAGTGTGCTCCTCTATTAATTAAACTATTAATGTGATCCACATTTGTTAACCCGGCCCAAGAAAAATGAATGAAGATGAACATTTATTAAAGTAAAATATAAACTAACTAAGAGATGCTCCCTCTTGTGACGTCACATGTCGTCAGCCATTTGGAACCTAGAAGTATCATAAAATGACTCCTAGGCTAACTATAGGGTTTTAATTCATGAAATTAATGTGAAATATATTTCCTCAGCACAATGCATCATAGTTGTCTTTAACCTGCACTTCCCCCTTTAAGGTACAGTGCTGCTGTAAGCCCTATTCACTGAGTTTTGTCAAATACTTGGGACATCCCAGTTTCAGATAAACTGAACTATTCCCTTAACCCTCCTTATTATCCCTGGGGTCAATTTGACCCAATGCAATGTTTATCATTCAAAAAATATTTGATCACTTTATTCCTATTGCTTCATATTTCATGACTTTTCCTAAATTGCTGGTGACTTTGATTAAGCATAAAATTATCATGATATTTTTTTCCAAGGTGTTGAATATTGGTGTTCCTCTGGGGTCAAGTGGGAAAAACAACCATTCCCACACAAACTTTGATATTTCTTGTGGTGTGGGCACATGGGAAACAACCGGATTTGTGAACTCCTGCCAAAATGAGGAAGCCAATGGAGGCTTGCAAGTTGATCACATCCAAGTCTTTCCAAATATCAAGTAATCATTCATAACACAATGGATTGAACATATTGTACCTAGGATGAGATATTTAGAGTGGAAGTGTGTGTATGCAGGCAGTGGGAAAGACCTGGATGGAGTTATCTTCGAAGCTGTGACACTTGTAAGGCAATATTTCCAGCCACTATATCTCTGAAGACAATTCGAGTTTTGGAGTAATAAAGGGGGATGAGGGGTGGTGGGGGTGACACTTTACAGTGATTAACCAGAAATGTGTTTCAAAAAGAAGATTAAAAAATAAGTTTGTTTATGAGAGGAAGAGGGGGCCACCATAACAAATCAATATGGTTCATTTTGCAAGACAGATGAATGTGCACCCCAAATGTAAAAAAATTTGGATGAAAGATTTTCAGGATACCCTGACACTAAAAGTGAATGGTTGACCTGATGATGGCACTACAGGAAAGGTCATATTATCACCAAAAGCAAAAGGGTTCATATTCTTGCAGTCATTATTGATGTCAGTAAGTTTTATTAGATTATATACATTCATTCAAATTTAAATTCAAAGGTTGGCCTGATGGTGGCACTAGAGGTCATGTGCCACCATTATAAAAAAAAAACTTGTTCAAAAATGTAATGTAAACCATTTTTGAAGGCAAAAATCCCTGAGGTCAAATTGACCCAAGGGTAAAATGTGTAAGTAAAATTTGAGGATAATCACGGGTTAAAGGAACTATCCAACATTTTGGTGTTTTCATGTATTGCCTCACTCCTGAGTCAATGGCAAGCAGGCAGACACAATTCTTTTGACTGCATCCAGTAACAAGGAAGAGACAGACAAATATTGTCAAACACGAGTTAGCTTAGCTCAAACGCTGCAAGTAGATGGGTAGTGCTTTAGCCTGCCTCTGCCTACAGTCATCAGACAACTCTAGACAGTCATGCGTGCTAACTGTAGGTTTTTATTGACTGCGTATTAAGATAAGCACTTTATGCCTTTTTTGAAAGAAATACTTACACCCTTGAGGCAGAGGCAGGCTAAAGCATTACCCACATACTCCCTGCGTTTGAGCTTAGCTATGTAGCGCTTGGCAATCTTTATCCATCTCTCCCTTATTCCTGCACACACAACTGACATGAAAACAAAAAAGAAATGCCCAATGTCCCCTTTAACACTACAATCAACTCAGTATGTGTCTATCCAAATGGGTAGGAGCACATTACTTTAAAAAGAGAATTAGAGCAGATGCTATGATTAGTTATAACTGTGTTACAGGCAAAACACTCCTACAGCACACATTATCAAGGCATATGATCCATCTTATTTGGGCTCTGCCTCTGGCTTTGGGCCACATTTTGGAGCCATCAAGATAGTAAGACTTGTTAGTTCTTCATCTCACTGTGCAATGCTCCTGTCAGTTGTATGTGTTAGCTCTTCTGGCTTCCTCTTTGTCTTAGGAGAATATCTTTTGTTGTTTTTTAATGGACATTGCTCTGTCTTTTTTAAAAGTTTTTATTTTTGTCGACTAATAAAAAACCTGGTCTTTTGCTTTGATAAATTCAATTAATAATTCTGCTCTTACAAGGACTGACAGATATAACCTTGGGCCTCTGGAAAAGATGCCAAAAACATGTCAAAACAGCCCTATCTAACAGCCTTGAGAACTTTTTAAAATTGAGAAATTTAGCCATGTGAGGTGATTAGACAATTTGTGAAGCATTACTGCTGTACACTTGTGGAAACCGAACTTTATAAGGCCTTTTCAATACCAGCTTCAATCTCTGAACTTTTCCTCCCATACCGTAACCAAAGGTAGTGCTCCCATTGAGTTTCTCTACAAACACCTGTGCTTTATCTCTCTGACTGTCAAGCTGTGTCAGAATATAAACCTGGAGAGGCATTGATTAAATAAGACAGAAAATAGCATGTTCGCGTAAGGAGTAACAGCAGGTTCTACCCTCAGATCAATAGTTTAGTAATGTGTGAACAGTGAGGTTACTCAGTAAACATCCAACTGTGACTCAGGTAAACAAACGACTCCCACACTGCTGCTCTTTAACTTGTAAACTGCAGCAAGTTTGCCTCTACACTTCATATGCGTCTGGATGATTCAACTGTGTAATTAAGCACGTGTTTTTTAGGCACTAGGAGTCTAAAACTCGCAAGACACAACAAGAAAATAAACTAATGTTTGTTGTATAATGAATTAATATTAGGGCTAGGGGCATTCAAAGTCTGGCCAGCTATAGAGCAGTCTTTGAATAGCTGAACACACCAAACACTATTGTGGGAACTGTTAAATCCAAAGGTCCCATCTGCAACATTAATATCACAAAAAAAAAGGACCATTTTCAGGAGTAGTGGCAACTAGAGCAATTAGATTAATAATTGGAGACCCAGGTCCAAATTTAGGATGGACCATGTCTTCACTAAACTCCATATCCCTGCCTTATTGGTGACCTTGCTGGAGGAACACAACTTCACAACAAAGGTTTTTAATCCAGACCAGACGAACTCTGATTTACTTCCATCAAAAGTTTGATTCATTTGGGCTGGTAAAAGCTCATACAAACTCTAGTGTGGACCAAAAAGCTGAACTCTGGTCTCCCATTAAACAGGATGTTAGGGCACTTTCACATTAGGCCCACTTGTTTCGAACCGTGCTGTGGCGCGGTTTGCCCCCTCCCCCTCCCCCACTGGCTTGCATTCACACTTGCGACATCGAACCATGCCCGGGTCCACTTTTGTATTTACTCAACTTGAAACAGCAGGGGGCGATATGCACGTAACTGGTCACCAAACCTGCTCTGGAGGAGAACGAAGAAGAGGCTACCATGGTAACCATTTTCTACACCAAACAACTAATGTTTACGTTTCGCTCCCTTCTACATTTTCCTTCAAATGTGTTTTTTTATCGTGTTTGAGACGGCTTCAGTGACCTTGCGGACCCTTGTAAATCATCGTAATCCTCAACCAGAATAAACAAATCGACAAATTGAGGAAGCAAAAGATTCAACCACGGATTAACGGGAAGTAAATAATGAAGGACTTTACCCATAATTCAGTGCTTCCAATAACCACAATGCATCAAAAGTAGATTGGTTCAGACCACTTTGTTTCACACCAGTGAAACCGCACCAAACGTAGGGAGATGGAACGGATCGAGACCACCCCTTCATGGAGGTCGCGGACCAGCTGATTCGGTGCACACCAAAGTGTGGTGGTTGCATTCACATTGACACTAACGTACCAAACCCTGGGCCAAAACTTATTTGGTGCGCACTAAATATGGTTGGTGTGAAAACACCCTTGGTTTGCTTCCAAGCAGACCAGAGTTCAGCATTGCTAGCATCACCAGCCTCTGGTCCTCTTAACAGGGGACATCTACAAATCTGCAAAATCTAATATCGCTCCAGTCAATATGGAAGTGCCATCCAAGGCTGCCTGAATGCAGCTTTATCTTTATTTTATGGCAAAGAACACTTCCTAACTGCTTTATTCTGAATAATGATATTACTTGATGCCAGTTGCGTATTGGAAGGGGGATCATCTTGCTAGAAAATGCAGTTAGAGAATGATTCCTTTTAACCTCAACATTCCAGTAAGATCTGGCTGAAACTTCAGGGTTCTGATGTGTTAAGCTTTCTATGTGTGGAATTTACAGAAATGCAGTATATCTAACCTACAGCAATAATACTTAATAATTTGAACTTTTCCACAGTCGTTAGGTTTCCAATTGGTAATAGAACAGAGAGATAAGATAAAAAAAAGAGAAACAGTGGAAAATAATAGAAAGAATTGGACTTCCTGGTGAGTTCAGAGATCAGTCAGAGCTCAGAGTTTATAAATTGGCTGTCTGGGGTGAATGATTATCGAATACAAAAACCCTGTGATGGTTAAATCTCTAGGGATTAAATAGGCAAAAAAATCTGTTCAGTTCAGTGTAAAAGCATATTTTCTTCCGATGAGTCATGTTTGAACAAGGAGAGATGCAATCATGCATTTCTACTAGTGGAGAAGACTGTTGTTAGCTCACATTAAACATGTAAATACCATCAACACCTCTAGGTAGGAAGGCAGAATAAAAATCAGCAGAAAGTTTGCATTGAGCTTGTTGAAATGTAAACCTGAATGGGATCTACAGGCACTGAAAACCTTTGCATTTCTTTCTTTTTTTCACAAATGTGTGCAAATTCCAGCAGCTCTTGTAACTGCTCAGCATGGAGATCCGATGCATTTCAGACAGATCTGCAGATAATCTTTTGGATTTGAATTTGAAATGTAAGGGAAAGACAGAAGCTGTTTATCCTATGCAAATGCACTGCCAGGCAGATGTGGGTGTAAAATTTGAAATCATGAGGTCTCCTGACACAATTACTCAATTTCTGAGTGTGCTTAGTTGTAGTTTACCGACCAATCAGAGAGCAGCTTTCAACATACTGTTGTCTTCAACCAATCACAGTGTAGCTATTTTGCATCTCCTTGCTTACAAAATGGCAGTGCCCTGTGTTACCTGTGTTTTCGCAGAGAAAGAATATATTTCAGCTTTTTGTATCAGATGTGATGCAATCGTGATGTTGAAGAGACAAAATATGGTAAGTAGTTTGTTTGTACTCAAGTATAAAATGCACCCCAAAAATTACAGCTGATTTAAAAGCAAAACAGAGAATAGCATAGGGGGCTAGGAGGTTGCTATGCTTTTGCTTGTCGCAATTACCTAGGCATAGGTACACCAAAAACCCACGTTTAAAGGCTCTTATGTATCAGGAAGATATATTTATAATCTTCTTTTAAATTCATTTATGAATGCAAGGGTCAATGACACACACTTTTTTCACTCAATTATTAAAATATCAAAACAAAACAAACAAAAAAGAAAAACACAACTTATCCAGGTCTTTTTGACTGTCTTGGATTTTGAGTGAAGTCTTATGGACTTAATAGAAAAAAATATATCTTTTATTTTAAAAGATCACAAGTCAGACTGCTGTACAAACATCACATGTCCTAAAGGTCCCATGTCCTGGTGTGTTTGAACAAGAAAAAATCCAAAAATTTCTCTCAAGAGGATCAGATGCAGCTCCTTTACCGCCCTTTCAGAAATGCTTGGATCTAAGGGGTTGGGAAGGCTATGAAGATGAGTTCTGTGCTGACTGTTTGCCCAAACAATGCCTGATGGGAAGAGGACTTTCAAAACAGTCATGACATGTGCAGATGGATCCACTTAAAACTTCCCCACTTTAACTGATTGAGTCTTGGCTTGTTCTTGACAGGTCCAGGACAGGGCCTGCCCACCCTGACAGTCAGATTGTAAACTCTGGGTCATATTTGAGGTGCTTTGGGTTTCAAGTTTGCTCTCAGTTGACGTGGCGACTGATTCACTTAACAAGGAAAAGGTTGAGGCTATATCATCTCTTGAGGGAAGTGCCATCTCATGGAGACATCTTGCAAATGCATGAATGGGTGTGCTTCCAGTGGATCTTAGGCACAACCTCAGAGAGGTGAGGGGGGCTTCCTGTGGCTGGTAATTGGCTGGTAACCAGCTGGAAGTTGGCAGGCAGCTGGCAGGGCATGGAAAATTGAAGTGGCTGAATCTGTAGGGGAAGGTTGTAAAGCAATGACACAACAAACAGCAGCAGCATTTCCTTTAAACAGGCAAAGTGCATTTCTTTGTGAACTGACAGTTTGAATAATGTCCTATTTTACTGAACAATAAAGGCAAAATAAATTGATGTTGCCGGGCCACAAATGGATGAAGTAGGATCAACTGCTGCTAACATGGTACTGACATACATAGTTCGTGTGTCAGTTCAACTCAGGGGACAGAACTTCTGATTCCTGCTGCCTCTGCAAATCACAAACCACTGTCCAGGGTCCAAAGAAGGCAGTATGCTCATGTTTGTTTGCCCATGACTTAAATGCTTTGCATTAGGGCTGCCACCTTATATTCAATATTCCAATAACCATTCGAATATGGGGATAAATATCCATAACCAAATAGTAAAGAAATTCTAATGTAAAATATTGAGTGTAGCGGCACATCAGGACGCTTGGAGCAGTGGACCGTATCATCCAACAGAGGGCGCTCTGAGTGCAGCTTGAGCGTCAGACACATCCGCTGCTCTCTTGACCTCAGTACACAAAGACTTTCCACTCCAAGCGGACATTAACAGCACCAAATCATCTAAAGAGAGCTGGGTGGAAGTATTTTTTGTTCTACACTGTTGATGGCAAACTTAAAATCAGAGACCAGGCTGTGTGTCACTTATGTGCAAAGCAGTTCACTCACTCTTCCTCTACATCAAATTTGCGGGCTCAACCGTCTGCTTTTCATCCAACTTATACAGACTTTCTGCATTTTTCGGCAGGGTCTTTTCCAAAGGGGCGGAAAAGAGAGTATCTGTCCCTTACTAGGCGGTGGGGAATAATCAAGTATCTTTGATTATTTGGGTGTATTTGGAAAACCATTTTGAGTTTGATTTTTAGGAAAAGTGACAGCCTTATTTTGCATATGTTATAGTGCATTGTCTAGATATGAAAATACATGGACACACCCAAATTGTGAATTTAGACAACATGCTTCTCACCATCAAAACAGGGCCCATTTCATTTTTCAGGCAAAAAAGCTTCAAATCAATATAGCTTACATTTACCACAGACCTTATCATTGTGGCACATCATTAAAATAATGATTCAGAAACCCCACAGAGTTCAAGAACAAGGTAACAGGAAGTGCTAAAATGCTTACTTGTTTCTAATTTTGGTTCTCATTACTGCTTGACTCCATTACAGCAGTGACTATTTAAAAAGTTTACGTCTCACTGTTATTGGACATCAAACCCATGTATGACTCAGTCCCTGGAGTGTGGGGGATTGTTTTAGTGGGAAAGTAATGAGCAGATGGCTTGGGAGCACATGCAAGCCCACTGCCATCCATCTGGGCTGTTCTACAGGTGAAGAGTAAAGCACTAACTCGGAGGAAAAAAGTATCTGACATCAAAGTGGTAAACAGGATGGCTGGACATGAAAGAAAAACACGGCGGAGTGACTTAAGGCCCCGTCATGAGGGGATGTTTTTGTCTGTTGATCAGCCAAAGCAGACAGATGAAAAGAGAAAGAGAGGACAAAGGGATGATAAAACTCACTGTGAAGGACATTCGGATGGAGAGTACCGTCTGCATCATGCAGCCTTTTTCTTAGGATATACGGCCTTGCAACATAAACTGACAGTAAACATTCTGTAAAGCAGAACGTAAACTGTTAAGGTTCTTCTCTACAACCAATATCAAAATGATAGCTGTAAAGCAGCTCTGGTGCTCAAAAGGCCCATGAATTGACATTTTGAGTAAATTGATTTTAGACAATCTGTCTCTCTTAAAACTGTCATTTGTAAGAAGAGGTGATGCCTGTTCTATTCTAACAGACCCAGCCTAATAATGGCTCCCTGTGATGCTGAAATATCAAACCCCCATCATCATGAGATGTCTTGCTGGGGGTCTCTTTCTCTAAATTGCAGTATTTATTTTCTAAGAGAGTGGTACAGGGAAAGACATAAGTTAGCATCACACTGGTTCCCTCAGCATACAGCATAGGATTTTCCATTTTGTTTCTGAATTATTGTTTATCATAATCAAACAAATGAATGCTACATTACACATTTGTAAAGTGCAAGGTCAGAGTTATACTTGCTGATTGTTCCTGCATTTGTGTCCACTGGCATCACGATCGGTTTTGTGTATTTGTGGCACTTGCCTGCCTGCTGCAAAGGATACACTACTCGAGGATACTGCTGGGAGGCAAACTAGGACCTCAGGCTCTATGTTACTACTTGTTGTGTGAGATGGTAACTACAAACACTGTAAGCCTTACCCACTCTCAACTCTTGCTGCACTCCGTTAAATGAGGGCAATATACCAACAAATTCTTGGGAACAAAAATCAGCAGATAATCAAGACTTTTGCCAGGAGAGGGGTTGATCAAAATTCAACTAATATTTTTTTAAAACCACATTTTGAAAATATTATGGCCCTTTTCCACTAGCCTGCCTGGGTCCTACTCTACTCCGCCCTTCTCGATTTGCAGCGTGTTTCCACTAGCCTGGTACCTCCTAAAACAAGCTAGTTTTCGTACCTACTCCGCTCTGGTTCCAAGCGAGCTGAGTCGATACTAAAAGATGACGTCACCGACTGCCGGCTACTGATTGGTCAGACAATGTCATCATCGATGAGTCATGAGCGCGAAGACCCAGCATGCTAGCGGTAGCTACCATTAGCTTACCCTCATATGTCTTTTCTTTGCAGCTCGATTGCTCTCGTCCTCGGCTTCATTCTGTTGTATAGCTTCCAAAACTCTCCTGTGCTTCTCAAGGGGTATTTCTTCTTGCCACCTGCAGCCTTCTTCTGTTTTCCTTTTTTACTAGGTTTGTGACAAACCGCCACAGATTGTTGTGTCGCGCTCACGTCACCGCAGTGCCGCTCAGCTGTTTACAACGACACTACACCCCGTTGGGCAGTCAACTGGGGCTTATGGAAAAGCAGCACAAGGTGGGTAGAGTAGAGCCGGGTAGAGTCGAGTAGAGTAGAGTAGGGCTTATGGAAAAGGGCCAATAGTTTGAAGAAATGCAGCAGGATGGCACAGCAGGTAGTACACATGCCTCACAGCGAGAAGACGTCTGGTTTGATTCATGTGTCAGTCAGGGCCTTTTCTGAGTGGAGTTTGCATGCTCTTCCACTGCACTAGGCTTCATCCCAAAGACCACATGCTCATCAGGTAGATGGAGACTCTAAATTTCTCTCAAGTGTGAGTTTGAACGTGAATGGTTGCCCATCTCTCTATGTGGCCCTATGATCGGCTGGCGACTGGTTCAGGGAGTACCCTGCCTCTTTCCCAATGTCAGCTGGGACAGATTCAAGCCCCCGGCGACCCCAAAAGGGATAAGAAAAACAGATAACGGATTGATGAATGGTTTGAAAAAGCTACTAGTGCCATAAATGTGGGAAGAACGAGAAGTCAGGCCGCTCAGGATTTTGCAGGAATTTTTTTGATAGTTGTTGCAAAAAAATGTGATTGTGCAGCAGATGTTTAACAAGTTGATGAGGTGTTACTTACTAATGACATTAAAATATCAAATGAATTTGCATTTGCATTGATTAGTTTCTAGGATCTTCTTTATATCCAACAGATATCAGTGTTTCCTTAAGTTTTTTCTGTTAGAGATGATATTAGGCCCCTCTAAGGGTGGGTGAAGAAGAGTGCTAGTCAACCTAAACAACACTTTCACGAGACAATAGTCAGGGGCTTGGGCCACCCCAACCATAATGTTTGGATTCACTTCTGTTTGTTCAGCCATTGCAGGGATTCATTTTGTTACTTCTGTCCAGCAGCACGACACAGAAGGCTTTGTAGCTGGACTAATGGTGCACTCTAGCTGATCTCAGAAATGTGATTCTCTGAGTTGCAAATCAGATATGTAAACAAGAACTTTGGCGATCTTCAGGTTCCTCCACTTCAGCAGCTTGTAGCTGGAACTTGTTAAAGTGGGATGTGAGGTAATTCCTACTTTCCACATCTAAGTTCATTGTCCCTGAATGGTTGTAAAGGGAACACATTATAAGGAGACAAAAACTGGACAGGGTTTGAGCAACATTTATAGATTTTTCTGTAAAGAAATTGGCCTTTCTTTAAAGAAAATAGAATATGAATGAGAAATGAAAGAGTCCTGTTTTCTTTGAGTGGGAGGCTCAGCCTCAAGGGTCAAACAAGCAGAATGGAAACATTGTGCAACAAAGTAAAGCAAATGATTGTGGTCATTGATGATCAGCTGAAACAAAACAAGTGCAGATTAATCACATAAAGTCGCATTTCATTTTGGTGACCCGGCCATGCAGTCTGCCTCTCATCGGTCCACTGCGCTCATGAACACAAGCCAGAAAATGGAGCTTGCAAAGTAATGGAGATCATTTGTAATGCACCGCACAGTGTGTAAGATGCTGGAGGTTTTTGCTCTTGATTCCAGGTAAGACATTAGGAAGCTGCATTTGAGAAGTCTAGCATTGAATATAGCTGTTACTGTGAGCTTTTTGTGGTGCATGTCCTCCCAGATGCAAACTGGACATCTGTCTGATGTTGATGTCCAGGTCTGGAAGGAGAAAAGAGTGAAGATGACTGGCCTTAGCTGTGGAAAGGTACAGAGACTGGACTAAATAGCAAGGCATGGGTTGGATTTGCATTGATTCTTTGAAGGTAAAATTTTGATTTTGTGGAATGACTGAGAAGTTCTGATGCCACAGACTATTTGCCTGGATCAATGAGGAGGGCCAATTTTTGGCAGAGGCAACAAAGGCAGTTGCCCAGGGCGCCATCTACTGAAGGGGCGCATTGTCAGCGCTCTCGCCCTCAGGAAAAATTAAAATAATAATAACAATGATAATGATAATGATAATAATAATAATTATAATAATAATAATAATAATAATGATAATAATAATAATTGGTGACCATGGTTAAAAGTGCATGGCTGCATCAGGAGCTCACAATAACACAATGACCTCACTTTACAAATCACAACCCACTCGCTCAAAAACAATGGCACACTTTTTACCAGGGGTGGGGAACTTTGGTAAGCAAGGAAGGCCACAGTAAGTCTATCCCCACTGTCAAAGGGCCAACTAGTTTCAAATTAAATACCACTGACTACTCAATTAACAAATTACAATAGAAAGCTTTCATCTGTCATATTAAGAGTTGGGCACATTCAATCAATTATTAACTTTGTTAAATGTTGATTTGCCAACAAAGTTATTAATTGAAATAATATTCAAATTTATGCCAAAGATATCAATTCTGTTGCTATACACTGTATTCATTTATTTGATTATGCCATAAGGTTGTGCACTGGTTGGAATCTATCTGGAATATATGACAATTTGCAATGCAGGTGTGACAATATGAAATGTGATGACATAACATAACAAAATACACAAGCAGACCAATATATGCTCATTATGAGATACAAAATGTATATCCATTTTTGATGACTGCTATACCCTGTTCATGCCTTTGAAAAACCTGTGTGAGCTGTATGTGTGGAGAGCAAACTGCCAAGTTTTTTACTTGGACTTTATATTAGTACATTTCTTGTGCCCCTCTTTTGTAAAGACTGTGTGAGCCAAACTGCATAAATAATCAGAAAAGTGCTCTGTGGCCTCCGGGGGGGTTCAACAAAACTGGGGAAGAATTCCCCTTCAATGTAAGTACTTATTATTCTTAACTCTTAAGAGTTAAGAGCTCTTAGATTCAATTTTGAAACAATGCCCACTTAACATTACTTTAACTGACATACCAACTAAGTAAACTGACAAGTTTTCTAAATTTAAGACAATGGCAAAAACTGTGCTAATCCATTTGTTTTGTTAGCATATGCAAATCACCAATGGAGGGGGATGGTGGAGGAACTGTTAAACACACTTCAGAATATACAAAAGTATAACATTGGCTTTTGGGACATTTTACTCTAGGCTTGATTGTTACATACTGCAAGCCAGCACAGTTGCTTCTCTACCCTCTCCCTGGCTGGCCTAGTTTAGTAAAGAATATACTGTAGTTCTGGCTTAGTACGTTTTTTAAGGCTAACAATGACTCCTATCCTTCTTCCATTTCTACTGGGCTGCTCAGAAGAAAGAAATTATCCCATCTTGCAATGATGCAACAGTACTTAAAGACCAGATAGGGATCAGAAATGCTTTGTTAAAACTCTTAAGTGCACATAAGCTTTAAGTGAATATCCTGTTCTCAAGCACCATTGCATTTATATCATCTATGTGCCATACTTGAGTCCACCTGGACTATGCCAGGGTCATCTTGATGAAAGAATTTACGTATAATACCTAAACACAATACATTTTCATTTACACTTGAAAGACGAGCCTGCTTTCCTCAAGTACTGGGATCCATGCACAGGTCTTTTGTGTGACAATATCCAAGATATAGTGTGCAAGTACTGATGCTTACTGCTCATCCCATGATTTTGCCTTTAGGGGACATTTGTCATGTGTGTACCTGGTATTAAAGATGTTTTCGTGTCATTTTTAATGATTTGTATTGGTTAATGGGTCCCACTGGGACACCAAAGAGCACTGTTGAATACTGTATCAATATGCCACATAACCTCCCTGAGTGGGGCTTGCATGTTTTCTGCTGTGGCCCTGGGTGCTCCTGGTTCTCCCTTGGTTCAAAACATGCTCTTCAGATGGAGTTTAAGTGGTGGCATCCTGTCCCAAGTGTAAAGGGATCAGCTCCATAAGGAGGTATAGCTAATGGATGGATGTAATCAAGCGAGGTCTCTGTGTCATGCCATCATTAAGTATGCATGCAGAATGTACGGCAAATTATATCACACATTGACTGCCGGCCAAATATTCCAGCAGCAATTTTACACACCATGTGGCTTCTGTGACCACATGAGTGCACACATTACAGACCTACGAGGGCAAGGGTTCATGAATATGTGAAAATGTGAATTTCTGTCTATCAAATTTAAATGTTAGCCTTTTTGAAAGGATGTTGACTTCAACAACTGTTAATGCTGAGAAACAGTTACATGATTAATGGAAAATATAAATATTACCATGGGTTCTCCTGGTTAAAAATGAGGTGATGGTGCCATCTTTTTTTCAACTGTGTACAAGCGTTTATGTTCTGGATCAACCAAAAACTTTTAAAACATTAGGATTCTTGCTTTTTTTTTGCTCTGATAATACCTCGCAGCTTCAAAATACCAGTCATGGTGACAGCTAAATAAAGATTTTCCTGCAGATGTTAAATGAATCCGGCCTCCTTGAGAAGTACAGACTGCTCTGTCCCTTCCTGTACAGGTGGTTGGTGTGGATCGTCCAGTCCAGTTTTACTGTCCAGTCACAGGCAGAGGTACTCATAGTCCACAGCCTTGGTCCACAGGTCTTGGTCTGGACTTTCCAAAGTCAATGACCAGCTCCTCTGTCTTCAAGGTGTTGAGCTGTAGGTGGTTTGTGTGGCACCAGATAGCAAAGTCCCTCACTAGGCACCTGTACTCCTCCTCCTAGTATCAGAAGTCCACGGTGTATCGGGTGTAGAGAAGAGGGGCCAGCACCGTGCCCTAGGGTGCTCTGGTGCTGCTGATCACAGTGTGAGACATGGTGTTCTTCAGCTGGATGAACTGCTGCCTGTCAGTGAGGTAGCTGGAGATCCAGGTGACCAGGCAGGAGTCCACTTACACCCTTTTCAGTTTGTCCTGAAGCTCCCTTACCCAGATGCAAGGGACTCAGTGTAGCAGATAGAGGATGACATCCTCTTCACAAACGCCTGCTTGGTATTAAAACTGTGGACCATCCTAGGCATGTTGCACTTGGGGTCTGAGGAGGTAGCTCCAAGGTCTTCATCAGGTTGAGGTGAGTGCCACTAGTGGGAAGACATTCAGCTCTCTGGAATGATGTAGGATGTCTTTCAGAGGCTGGGCACTCTCCTTAGCTGGAGGCTAATGCTGAAGATGCATCATAACCAGTGGCAGTTTGTCAGTGGGGGCACTGGGGAGCCACCCTCTCTATAATTGAAAGAGGAAGTTTATTTAAGCTCAACATAATTGTTATGAATGGAGGAGCGGTTTAATGGGAGTCTATACAAGTTCTTTAACTTTTGCCCAGCATGTGACCTGAGGCTGCTTTGGGATTGGCCGCTCCAACTTTGCCTGCAGGGCACAGAAAATTGCACCCCAGACACTCCCACTTTGATTGACCAAGAATTAGCATTGTTTTGGTGCTTCTTTTCCCCATGTGACAGAACAACAAGCGCTGATCATATCAACACGTCACCACAACAGATATGATTTAATTATGCGCAACCATTTTATGTGCTCGACCAATGCTACAATGTGCCAAAGAGGCATCGTGTACTCAGTCCAGAGAACCATCAGAGGACTGCAGATGAAATTAGGTTGTATTGGAGAAAAAATCCTTAAGAGGCACTGAGGACACTGAAGATTAGATTACCAAGTCGACATAACATAATTCGGGTGCAAAATTTTCCATTTAATATCACACATGGCACTAACTATAATTCAGGAACTCCAAAATGACTCAGCTAAGAGGATATTAATTTTTTGTACAGTAAAACATTATCTTTTTGAAGACTTAATTTCTAATAAACCTGAATAGGCTGTTAAATTCTTGTATATCTTTACAAAACAAAAATTTTAGAAGGAATTGATACATTATTTTGTTAAAGATATTATAAAAAGGGACCTAAGAAAATATATTTTCAAATATCACGGTAAAGCAGGAACAATGCACACCAATAAAGAGTAAAAATAGATACACACAAAGTCTGAAAGTACAAAGAAACATACTTAAGATGGGACTAACTGTAATTTTATTGTTATACACAAGTGCATGCAGAAATTGCAATGGTTTATTGCTCTGCTTATTACATATTATTGTTACATTGTGTGAAAGCCTTTGAAAAATGACAAAAAGAAGAACTAATAATGCTACCAATTTATGTGTTATAATTTACTCTTTAAAATAATGTTTTTTGGCCCATGAACTTCCTCTTAAGTGTTTCACAGAGCTTATAACCCAACAAAAAAATATTACATCTTCCAAATTTCGATTTTAAATCAACCATTTCGATTCAGTTATCTGTGCTAAATAGGCCACTTTCAGTGAAAAATGTCTGAAATGACTGTGTGTTCATTATAGAAGTATTTTATAATCTACTGGAACTTTTGGATTTGACACTGACCTTGTACCTTTCAGACTTATACCATTGTGCACAGTATAAAATCAATAAAAACTGTGTTAGTACTCACAAAACGTGTGCCAAATGTAGTTATTTTATTATTGTAACTAAACATGTGATATTAAATAATAAATAACAATATAAACACCTTCAATTTTGTTATTTTAAATAAGTGTATATCATATGTCCAGTTGCTATAACAAAATGTTCTATTTGGATAGAAAATTATACATTCTGTTGATGTTTCTTGCTGACTGAATACTGCACATAACGGTACAAAGTAAATGTCAAGTCCAAACACTTCAGCAGATGGAAACAGATTCCTGAAATGTGAAGTTTAGTTATTTACCTTTTTTGGATTTTTTAAAATTCAAAGCTGTTTTGCTAAAAACTATAAATGGATATTATAAACTGCCAGCCTCCATTTCAGTTGTGAGAATCGATCAGCTGGTGTGAGCCATCTGCCCTCTTGTGGCGCATGCTAGTATCTGATTTTTTTTTCCTTTTTGTTTTTTTGGTACTTTTTACTGTTAATCTGTTAACATTAATCTGTTACTGTTAAGACCAAAAACGATACCACATAATTTTACCTATAGTTTTAAAGCAGCATTTAAGCAGTACATGAGATTATGTTTGCGTTTCAAGTCTTGTGACATAAGACATTTGTAAAATAATACACTATTCAGTCGACACAAGAAATGTTCTTAAATGGTGAAAATGACATTGATTATAACTTGATATTCCGGGAGCGGGTTAAACTTTGGCTGTTTCATTGTTCGTGTTTTTTCAGTAAATGCTGATGTAAACGTACAATGTATTTTTTATTGCTCTTCTCTACGTCTCCAGGACCATATTGAGGGAATGATTCTCTTTCATTGACCATTTCATCAGTGCTACTTTGCTGCAGGGTCACAGGTTTACACAGTACCACAGCATGTTTCCTGAAGATGCCCTCCCTTGAAGGTCTACCCAGTACTCAACAGAAGCAAGCTGAAGACAGAGCTCAGTCTTAATCTACAGAAAGGGGGAGTTCAAGGCCTGTTGTGGTGCTGTGGACCTTTTCCTGTTGTTGATGGAAAATAATCTTAAGAGGTATTTTCAGAGACTGTCACTCTGCTAAAGGGAGAGGGGAGTACGGGCTGGTTGAACCGATTGAAGAAGGCATTAAATTCATTTGCCTTCTACATTCTCCCCCCTACAACACTGGTCTTTGTGTTGTAGCCCGTGATGGTTTTTACACCATTTCAGACCTCCCTCGTGTTACTTCTGATCCACCTTTCTCCAGCTGTGTTGCTTTCATCTCCTCCTTGTTTCTGCTCCTTGACTTTGGACTTAGGAACCCAAGGCTACTATTATGAGCAAATACCAGCCCTCATTTAGCCAACATATAAAATTTTGTCCTAAACTGTGGCTCAGTTTAAAAACACAGCAAGAAATTAACACACATCGTTCTGGTTTCTTGTTTTTATTTAAAGCTTCATTTTAAATGTTTTCCCATTTGCATAATATTGGAGTCAGGGATCAGCAACAGAAGCATCTCCTGTACCATTTCTTCGTCTTCTTTGCATTTTTGCTCTCAGGTTCTTCTGTTTGGCCTTCATGGCACCCTGGACCTTCTTCCACTGCAACTCCTCCTACATCAGACTGAGGGACGGATGCCATGTCCTCCTGTAGCTGAGTTATCGTAGTCTCCAGCTGCTGGTTTTCCTTAGTCAGGGCTGATGTCTGTTTGCTGTTCTCCAGGTTCTCCTGTATCTGAGTTATCAGAGTCTCCAGCTGCTGGTTTTCCTCAGTCAGGGCAGATGTCTTTTTGCTGTTCTCCAGGTTCTCCTGTATCTGAGTTATCAGAGTCTCCAGCTGCTGGTTTTCCTTAGTCAGGGCTGATGTCTGTTTGCTGTTCTCCAGGTTCTCCTGTAGCTGAGTTATCAGAGTCTCCAGCTGCTGGTTTTCCTTAGTCAGGGCTGATGTCTTTTTGCTGTTCTCCAGGTTCTCCTGTATCTGAGTTATCAGAGTCTCCAGCTGCTGGTTTTCCTCTGTCAGGGCTGATGTCTCTTTGATGTTCTCCAGGATCTCCTGTATCTGAGTTTTCAGAGTCTGCAGCTGCTGGCTTTCCTCAGTCAGGGCATATATCTCTTTTGTGTTCTCCAGGTTTTTCTCTAGGAGAGTAATCAGAGTCTTCAGCTGCTGGTTTTCCTCAAACAGGGCTGATGTCTCTTTGGTCTTCTCCAGGTTCTCCTGTAGCAGAGTTCTCAGAGTCTGCAAATGCTGGCTTTCCTCAAACAGGGCTTTGCATCTCATGCTTTCCTCTATTTCAAGAAGCAGGGTTTCCATTTTTACCTTATATAGGTCCAGTTTTGTTTTGTTGTCAATGATGCTGGAATCCTGCTGCTCCATGTCAGCCCAAGCATTCTGAATCATTTTTTGGCATCTATTAAGCTCCTTGGCTTCTTCTCTGTGGTCCTGGAGCTCACACAGGACATTTACCAGGCATTCCTCTTTGAGTTCCAGGAGCAACACGTCCTCAGTGGGGGTCTCAGCTAGCTGAGCCTCTCCGTCTTCCAACAAGAGCCTGGTCTGCCTCTCCAACAACTTCAGTGTTATGTTGTTAGTATGATCAGGTTCAGTGGAGCTGTTGTCCATGTTTGTGGTCATCTGTTTGCCCGTGGCCTTTCTTCTCCTCTGACTTTTTTTTCGATGACCCCCCATCACTTCAGAGCTGTTTGAACAATCGACTGCAAATCAAGAAGTAAACTGGACTCTGGTTTCCTAAAGCCTCATTCTATTCTGCTGTTGCTATTGGATACCAAATACAAATATGTTATGATTTCTGTTTCTAGTGTTTAAATGAAAATTAGCTTTTCATCTCTTAGGACAATGAAAAGAAGGGTTTTCAAACTGTTTTATTCTTTTGTTGCGTTTTAAAAAACTGGGAAAATGATTTCACCTGTTCCAACTGTGGGGGTCAAAGCCACACCCTTTTCAGGAAGTGTTCCGCAATCAAGCCCCGCCCTCCTTGGTAACTGGTACTAAGGGTGAATTCCAATTCCTCCCTTAACCCTCAATCTCAACCCTCAATCTCAGTGATACTCAAAACCAAGTGTTAAGGGCTATTTCGTGACTTACAAATGGGACACCCCTTAGATTCAGTTACGTCTTCAGACTGTGGGGGCAGCACTCTGCCCAAGCTGCATTCAGTCTGCCAATTTAAAAAAATAAAGAAGAAGCCATTTCTGTCATCCATAGTCCATTTCCCCCGACTCAACAATGACGAAATGTTCCATCTCTGCTACCGTAACTTTAGGTTATGAATGAGGCTGTGCACTGAAACCGCGACCGCCAGTCCAGCTGGCAAACACTGTTAAATAAAATGAATGTTATGCAACAATGAGGTCAATAATCTGTGAAGAGGGCTTAAATAAGATGATACAATGGTTTTTGTAATACAATATTGTATATTTCTATTTCATATTGACAAAAACACTTACATTTGTAGCTCATTTTTTTTGCCGCTTTGGACGCCATCTTGGTTGTGGTGAAGCTAGTGAAAATACACAATGCATTCTGGGTAGTCCTTACTCCCAAGGGTGGTGCCAGAAAATCTCAATTTGAGGGGCCGTACAGCCCTCAAACTTGTCCCTCAACTTAACATTCTGAGAATCGGGACAGCACTGGCACTTCGCGGGATCGCGCATTTTTGAGATTGAGGGTAAAGATTGAGGGTTAAGGGAGGAATTGGAATTCACCCTAGGTTTGAGAAAATCTGCTCTTGCTGGTCTATCTTATCTGAGCTTCTTAAAGTGCTAGCAGTTGTTTTAACCAACAATACCCTATGTTATGGGAAATGTCAAATTGCTGCAGAACAAGACTGACAAGTTGTCTGCACTGATCAACGAGCAGATTTACCGTGTGTGCAGCTTCTTTACCTTTATGGAGTAGTGGCTAACCCATCTTGTACTGGATGCTAACGTGGACCTGTAGGAATTCACTGCTGTGAGAGCCTACAGAGACATTAAGGCATGCAGGAGAGGCAAAGTTGGGGGACTCATTGTATATGACAACAATCGCTGACGTAACCCTGGACATATGCTGCGTTCCATCAGCCTCATAACTGGGAGAGGGAAGTGGGAGTGACATCATCTCCGAGTTATCAGTATTCCAGTTACAAAGTTGGAAAAAAAATTGACAATCTACCAGGCTATTGTTGGCCATTGTGTTAGCCATTGTTAGCATGCCCTGCATTGTTGTTACACAAAAACCACATTAAGAATGTAAATATGACTATTGCAGCATTTCTATAAATATAAGTCAAGTAATACTGTGTAAATGGTTGATTTAGTGTGACACACACTAGTACGAAGTGCAGATAAATAGAATATTACAGGAGCTTAACAAGTGTTTACACTGGGGCAGCCATCTTCGATTGCCAGCTCGGGGGTGGTGAGGTTCCCCAAAGTTCCTAGTAGGAAATTCCAACCTCTTGTTTCTCAGAGATCTCAAGCTACTGACCGTTAGCCTCCGCCCATTCTATCTGTTGAGGGAGCTGAGTCATGTGATCACAGTCTGTGTATACAGGTACATCTCAAAAAAATAGAATATCATGAAAAAGTTCAATATTTTTTATCACTCATTTCAGAATTACCAAAATTTCAAGCAATAAATGTTTGAAATGTTCACTCTATCTGTAATGAATCTATATAATATATGGGTTTCACATTCTGAAATGAGTGATGAAAAACATTGAACTTTTTCATGCTATTCTAATTTTTTGAGATGTACCTGTACATCCCTAAAAGGCAGATGCAGCCTTTGTTCCAGCACTTTCCATTTCAGGAGACCACCTCCTGATGGAAAGAGTGGTTACCGACAGCTTCAGCATCACAACCTGGGATGAGCTGACTGACCCCTAAGGCGAGGACATAGAGGGGTTGACACACTGTCTGACAGACTTACCCTAACCCTAACTTCACCCTCTCACTGCTTTTGCTAGCAGTAAACAAGTTTTGAAAATACCTGCAGCCTAGTGGCGGCACTAGGGGCGGGGCCACAGGGGCACTGGCTCCGTCTGAAATCTAAGTGGCCCCCTGAAGTGCCACTGCCCTGTTGCCCAACTGCAGTTTTGCCAGAGAATGACAGTCAGATTACTGATGAATGCAATTCTATGCCCAACCAATGTGGCAGTAGTGCGCCAAAAAGCAAACATGTTTTTCAATACTATTTTAATTTCTTTGAAGTTTCTCACATCCCCAAGTGTGAAAATGAGTTTTACTGTCTACACGTTTTTTTAACTAGAATGTTTAGAAAAGGAGTGACTGGATGTGCTTCATCATAAATGTGACTGCAGGAATGTTGGACAAATACTTGGCCCCTCTGTGAGAAATGTGACCCCTGGATGGCCCCTTACTTAAAGCTAGGGTTGGTAATTTTGGAAAACTAGCATGAATTTGAATGTAGCATCTCCTCAGGGCTCCCCCTAGCCCCTCCCACCCCTCCTTCAGAATGACCACCCCCGTGTTCACATGCACAAGCGCCACTGATTCACAACCAGAAGACTGATTCAACTCCAAACCCCCAGCACAATGTTTATGTTTTACACTACACCAAGTCATGTCTCAGTCAGCGGTCAGAAAACACCAAAACATTGTCAAAGTAAAGTCAAAAAACAAACATGGAAAGTTAGTTAGTGCTCACAACCCGGTGTTGATCGGGTATAGGTAGTTCCTCTTTCATTCTCCACATAGCTGTCAAGTCTCCGGTTTTGGCCATGAAAGTACCATATTTTATGTATTTTATCCTCTTTCCTGACATCCCTCTGTATCAGTATTCTCCTGTAAATCTCCCGTGTGATGATATAATAATAAAATATCTCTCTGTCTTTCCAAACTGAACTCTGTCACTAGCCTGAATGGGGCAGTAATGCTCCAAAATGAAGGATGCCAACCGCCGTAAAACTGAAGAAGAAGAAAAAGCCTTGCAAGAACGTCCACCTGCAGTAGCCTGGGTGGCAGTTGTTGCGAGATTAGAGCCAACAGTGGAACAAACCAAGAAAAACAAAGTGTTTATTTTAGGTGTCTTGTACATCTGTCTTAAAATGTGAGGGATACTGGAGCTTGGTTGGGGTTGTAGGGCAGCTCTTAGCGGGCTTCACTTATTTTCAAAGCCAAAACTTGACAGGTAAGCATTCTCCAGAGGACTTGGATCCTTCTCAACTCAGCTACACACACTAAATCTGAGTCTGTGCACGCCAGAAAAATGAACGCGCACGAGGCGGGCAGAACGGCGACAAAAATGTGATTGTTGATGTTTTCCCAGGTTTATTACTGCTGTAGATAGCGGATATGTTTCGCTCTATTTTAAAAGCACATTATGAATTGATTGCCATCGGGTCATAAAAAACATTTTAGCCAGTATTACAAAAAGTGTATCTAAATCAGGCGAACAACCCTAGCTTTAACAATAAAAATAAAAATAAAAAATGATCCGCCACTGCTGTGGCCATTTGCTATTTGGCAAATGGCCATCTGCACCAAAGCAAGTATTCAGGCATATTGGTCCAGAAACAATGAAGCTGCACAGTTGTGGTGATAAGTCTGGATGTAATTTATCCGGACATGACCCAGCTGCTGCAGCAGGTAAGCAGTGCCAGCATAGCATTATTTATCCTTGAGCTACGTAATCTGTTTTTTCTTATGATTGTTCTAGCTTATAGTAGGATTGATAATGTTTTCTCTATGGTTCTTTGTCATGTAAAGGAAATATGTATAAAGCATAATTTCATCCACATTTCCAACATGACAGTGAATTATGTTGTTCCAATATAAGCAGTTGCAGAGGTCATTTAGTATTATTGAACACACAACATAAACATTTAGTCATGCATGTCTATGATCTTCCACTACCTCCCTTAGAAGGTTGTCCATTAAAACATAATGCACACATAAACATCCTCTGACTCTACTCCATATTGTAGCATGAACATGAAGAAGGTCATACCTTTCTCTTGTGCTCTTACATGTTGCTTCAGTGTTGTTGATGTAAAACTCCTCCAGCAGCACAAGTCAGTGTCTTGGAGCATCACATCAACAAAGTCATGAAATTATCCAGTTTTTAAAGATGGATAATTAAAGTGAAAGGCATGTTTTCTGACTTTTGCACTATCACAACTCGTTTCCAATAATTAGCTTTGGTAGAATGATCTGTTATTTTCAATTAGTTTAGTTTGCAAGAATTTCATAACTGAATTATAAAGGAAGAATTAATATGGTGACAGTTGTTTCAGACGGATGTCATAGTTGGAAAGTTGATAAATTTGATCACTGTAGCATTTGTGAAGAGTGATTCATCTCAGGCTCTGTCCTGAAGGAGATAAAAACCTTATCGTATTAAAATGTTCTCTGTAAAGGAGGCATTGTTTCAAGAAACGTGTCCATTCACATGAAAATAATTAATTGCTGTATAGTGAATGCCATGCCAGTAAGTGTCTTTCTAACTCTGGTGAAGACAAACACCAAAACACATGAAGCAGGGGCATATATCATAAGAAATGTGAACAAGCATTGGCATTTGTTGTTTTCCATTTCCTCTTCTTGCTCACAGTGGGTGTAGAGGGGCAGACGATTTTGCTGTTAATACCAAATTAAAATCAGTAGCTTCAGCAGTTCAAGTGCAACACTTGAATTAGTTGTCTGTTCACTGTCTCTGTTGCTTTCGGTGTTCGTGCATGCAGTTAAAGGGAAGGTGAGCCTTTGATGCTTTTGCTTCTGAAGTTGTTGTACACAAGGAAATGCAAGAGCACTGTTTTAAAAATTATGGGACCCATTTAAAAAAAAAAGTATCCCAGACTGACCAGCAGTAATGTATTTATTTATAATTATATATGTGCTTAATTCTTCCTTTAATGCATTTCCATCTTTGATTAGTTCCTTGGATTGTAACATTTGTCATCTACTATCTTTTTTTATTTGGTCTTGTATTCTCTTTATCTTACTCTTGTATTGTCCATCTGAAAATATCCATCAACAGATTGTGGAAGAAAAAGTGTGTTTTCAGGGACTCAAAGTGCCATATCTATGGGGAGAAAATGCCCCTACAATTAATTACCAGATGTTGAATTTAACCTTTTGATCTCAACAACTATTTTGGGTCTCTGACTAGAAAATGGCATGCACAATGAATAAATTATATCACTGCAACAGTGTGGTTTATTTGAATAATTATTAAAAATGAATGGACACAAGATGTTTGTTATGATGAGTAAATACAATCATGTTTGTGACTGAACAATCATAAATTAAGTTGGTACACCATAGTTTGAAGATTTAATTTACACCTAAAAACGGAATAAAATTTTGCAACAAGGGTTTCAAATGAAAAATACAGCTGTAGCAAAAACTCTTTTTTAACCAAAATCTGACCATGATTTGACCATAAGAAGTGGCATTTACAATTTGATACTTTGGGGTATCATGTTAAGTGCTCATTGCTTTTAGATACCTTTACAATTATTTATTACTTCTTAATTACTTATTTTGTTTGGCTTGTAGCGGCATGTTAAAGCACTGTTTTGTTTGTTAATATGGTCTCTTTCTTTCTATTTTTTGTCAATAATCTACATTTCAAATACTTTTTAATCAGAATTATTTTTTAATTCTATCTTTTTAATGTATGTATTTTCTATTTTGATTGTATTTTCTTTTATTTATTGCATTCTATATGTGTTTTTTCTGAAGGTGAAATGTGGTCTCCTTAATTTTGATGTATGCCAGTTGTACAATGACAATTAACAGCTATTCTTCTGTATTCTTTTCTATTGTATTCTACTTGGTGTTGGAAATGTTTTAAATAGAAGGTTGTGATGATTTACACAAGCTTGTAGTGGAGTTTCTTTGGATCAGTTATCATTTTGCATATGTTTGAGAAAAGTTATTCTCCCTGTTTAAACTATATTCCTGAAGTTGCCGCTAAAGACAAATCAGGCACTACGGGCTAAAAAAATATTGGTGGAGGAACAGTTGACTGAAAAACTATCCCATTAGGTAGTCTCTGGGTTGAGCTGTTATAGTTTTCTTTAAGCTGAAAAAAAAGCAACTAAATCAACATTTTTTCCTTCAAGAGCAATGTAATCTAATCCTACCCTTACTATGCGTTTACGTACTAATTGGATGACACATTTAGATGACGTGTAATGTAAATATGTAATTCAAAGCTGTATCCATGTTTTAATTATTCAAGCATCTGATGCATTTCCCTGCTTGGAAACAGTTTGATGTCAGTGCAGTAATTAACTCTACACTGAAGCTGATTTGTTCTGTTACAAGCCCTCACAGATGCCTTTTACTAACAAAGTCTTTCTGTTATGATACATTTAATTGCAACATCCATCTGAATACTACAATCATCACCTGGCATCAATAATTCACACAACTCAAAGTCTGAACTAGAATGTTAGGTCTATGAGAAAGGCTGCTCAACAGTTACATAACAGCCAGACGCATTCGCCAACAGTGTTTGCGTCATATTCATTAGGATTAAAAAATCTGCCCCGGAGCAGGTTAATAATTTATCTAGAATTAAATAAATAAAATTAAAACTCCTGCTTGAAGGAGAACACTGAAACATTCTCAGCTATCACGTTCAAAGGTGGCTGAAGATATTCCGTGGGGGCTTTGGTTTGATGTGTGTCTACTTAACTCCATGAATTAAATCCTCCTGTGAGGTCAAGTGCCTCTCATTAGTATTAGACCACAAATTCTACTGATGTATCAAACTGGTGTAAAGGTAAGTCCTTGAAACTTATAAAGGTGGTGGCTGCCCTCTTTCATGTGAGGAGGGTCCAATGTTACCTGAGTTGTTTTATTCATTTGCTTAAGGACAGTCATATATTCCACGGCAGCCACTTGGCAGGTCCAAATTTCTTAAATATGATTTCAGACATTTGAGAAAGTTAAACTTGAGATGGCAGCAGAGTTTTGAAACCACCAAGGATTCATATTGCAGTAACCTATTTGATGGTTATATAAAGAAAAGTGCTCATTTAAAAGATCACTATTGCTGGAGTGTTTGTCAGTGAGTAAGTCAGCGGTGAAGTTGTTGATTTTGTCGTGGATCTATAACAGTTGCTCGGCATGGTGCTTCTTTGTCAATCAGTGAGCATATGCAAACACTTTCACAGCAGACAGATCATTGCTTGAGTCTGTGTTGACAGCCATTATGATTCATTGACTTTAATAAACTTCTCTGATAGACGTTAGAGTTATAAAAAACTTCAGAAGGTTGACTGGTTGAAAGGGAAAGTCCAGGATTTTTGAGGCAAGGTCGCATGAGCTAGAAGGCATTATGGTGCATTCACACCAAATGCAACTTGGGTGATCTGGGCAACCTCCCTCCATGCAAGGTCAATATACAGCCACAGTTAGCCGCGATCAGGCTTGATCAGGTGCTATTAGGCGTGACAAGCCCCCAATGTGACAGGCACGATCTGGGCAACTTGGTTGCACTACTGGGTTGCTTTGGATCTGTGACCAGGCTGCATTTCTTGGTTGCCAAAGTTGAAAAAATTATTTTTTTTGGCAACATTGTGTGTGGCTGTGCCAAAACAGCGAATAGCATTGTGTAAGTGTGTGATGACACTCAAAACAGTTGTTCTTGTTTTGGATCATAGAGTGGCAATTCATGTCAGTGTGAAAACATCAGTTAGTGAGTACATGAATTGCGCCTTGTACAACAGAAGTGGCGGGTCTGTCCTTCCTCATCTGTGTCAGCTGCTCACTGTGAAACTTTCGGCTGGCATGAAGTCACTTGACAAATAAGCTACTTTATGGACAGGGGACCAGACATGGGTGGGCAACATATTCTCGGTCACCCCAAGTTGTGTTTGATGTGAACATACCTTTAGCCTAAACATTAGCCACAGTGACTATGATCAGCTTTTAATCTGTTCAGCAATAGTTAGGGCAGTACACAGGTTTTTAAAAAAATTTAATAATAAAATAAACTGTGACTCATTGTAATTGAAATAATTTTGGATTAAACACGACCGAAAAACAACATAGGGCGATTGCAGAATATATACAAAGCAGGGCACAGCCTTTGTGTCCCAGCGCTCTACCAATTAAAATATTGTCCTACTATAAGTTTGTAGAGTATATTAATATTACTGCATTTCAACTTAAGATTATTCAAAAATACAAACATTAAAGTATTATCCTGCTGACCAAGAACAAAAACGTTGACAAAGTGTGTTATTCTATCTTAGTTTAGCTCCACAACTCACACTTAGTGTTTTTCATCGCATACACTTATAAATGAAACCATGGCTTCTGCCATTACAGAATAATCAGAATTAACTGAATACTTGCTTTGAAGAAAAACTTTAATTTGGCTCATCTGTTTTTCCCTTTAACTCTGTAAAACAGTGATTTTGTTCCCTAAAAGAATTTATTTTCATTACAACAGGGATGTGCATGATGACATACAGCCTGCAGACTGTGGTTTTTCAGTGCTGCTGGATGAAGGGGATGTATGCTGTGCGGTGTACCAAAGTAGTTCTTAGAGTTTGTGAACAACATGTCCGATGCAGCGCAGTGAGCAGTTCAGCAGTTCAGCAGAGAAACTTCTCCTATACATCCCTGCTCATCCAGACCAGGGTCATGTGGCATGGGTTAGAGCTCACCTTGGGCAAGTTTGAGCTGGTCTCAGAACCAGCACATACAACCTACAGTCCTAAGGTCAACTTCAAGTTCCCAAGAAACCTGACCTGTAGGTGTGACCTGATCTCTGGTAGAGATGAGAAACTCACATGAACCGAAAATAAAAAATTCACATGCGGCACAGAAAACATCCATGATGAAGCAAGTCAGTCTCTGTATTACTGCTTGGAACTACTGAGATCATATGAGTCCCTCATTTGATAAAGGTTGTGTTTTCACTTCATCAGAGCAGAGTGACCTAAGCAACCATGATTGGAGTCACTGGACATCAAATCCTGATTGTGACTTACTCCACATACATCTAGGTGAACACTAAGCATAGACAGCTGGTGTTGAAAAATAATCTGAGCAGAAGTGCAAAAAACGAATGAAAAATGCATTAGCTTTTAGTATTTAGCACTTCCTTGTTCCCAAGGCGTAAAGTCTATGGGATTTTGGAATAGCGTAATGGAGGATGTCTAAAAAAACATTTGGGCTAACACCTACACACAAAATTATTGTTAAAATCTGAAATGATAAAATGCATCTGATATTTCCGCTTTCACGTTTCAAATTGATGCTGTGTGGTTATAAGGACAGTTGCTAACAAATTGCTAAAAAGGACTACAAGAATGGACAAGGACCCTAATCCAAACATTTCTGATTCTTCTTTGATAATAAATTACACACCATCGCCACAACCATGCAGACTAAATTGACCAGATCACATGATGATGAAGAAATTCTTAAACAAGCTGTTTCAATATGCTTAAAAATACTACAACTGCTTTAGTGTCGAACCACCTTGTAGTTCCATAGGAGCTGAATAATAGCTTTTACTTTTGGTGATTACATTTAAGCTTGAAAATGTATGAAGGTAAGATTTGCTTCTCAGGACAATTACAAAGAAACAAATATGTATTTGTCACTTTTTGGTTTGCTATAGAGCTTATTATCAACAATAATCCAAGACCACAGCGAAAAGACACCACTTTAAAATAATTTGGAACAATCCCTTTACATCACCTGTCTTTTCTTAAATCACCCTCACATTCGTTCACTTTTCAGGCCCCCAGACCTATCCACGGAGATTTCACACTACACAAACAAACTGGACTTTAGGGGTAGCATTTGCCTGGAGGTCTGGAGTGAGTGCTCTTGATAAAATGAGCTGAAATTGAAAGTTAACACACACAGCCACTTTCATGCAACTACACACACCCAGTTTCACGCCATCAAGACTGGAAGAAGATACTACAATTAAAGAATGTATAAAAGAAATGGACGTAATGTTTAGCTAGATAAAACTGTAAGTTATTACTTTAAGAGTAGCAAGGGATTATAAAAATGTGTAAGTACAGCATGTGAAAGACAAAATGAAACTCTATGGCAGCGAGGAATTATGCTAATTTAAGCAAAGCAGGACTCATGCACAGGGACTAATTTCAGACCTAAACACCTACATTCAGGATTCCTCATTTAATGTGTTTATATAATTTCTTACTTAGTTTTGTTTACAGCAGCAGGATGGTGTAGGCAGGACCTTCTTCTAAGGCTGCACTGTTGGGAGTCTGTGTTCACACCAAACAAAGTTAGATAAAAAAAAAAAAACATCCTTGGATAAGCAGATGGCGAATCTATCAGTGTAGAAAAAAAGGTTTGACAGTTTGATCTTTGTGTCGATTAAAACAGATGAAAATCTGACAGAGACAGACGCATCATCGCTCCTGAGCAGACAGCTCTCATTAAAAACTAATAGAGGATAACATATAGAAACAGACAAAAAGGTTTAGTGAGATTACCACCCTCATACCGCCCTCACACCAGCTGCTGAGGATGGAACTAGCATATTTAAATGCAGTGGTTAAGAGATGCTGTAAATTGGTTTTGGTTGAATTAAAAAAAAATGAAAAAAACAACATAAAAAAAGCATATTTCTTTGCTAATCACTGTTATGGCCTCCACACACGAAAACCTGGCTTAGGGGTAAACAAAAATCAACCAAAAATGTATCGAAGGAAGGCACACTAAAGTCAAAGTTGAAAATAATTTGATGAACCAAAAGGGGCTGGAGATGCCTGCAACAATTAACAAAAGCCAGACAAAATAACCAGGCCAACCCACCTAAACTATCAAGCAGGACTGACAAAAAAAAAACAAAGAACAACCAGAAATTGAAAAACTGGACCACCAGCAGCCTCCGGCTTGAACTAAAATAACAAAACCCAACAACATTGAGTTACTGAGGAATGAAATGAGCAAAAACGGGGAAATGCCTGTTAACAGAGGAAACCATGGAAAACAAGGAGCGAGCAGCCCTCCATGTTGTCTGTGTGTGTGCCAGCAGCCACGTGTTCCTCGCCCATCTCCTCTGTATATACACCGTCAGGCTTTTTCTTATTGCTGGCTCATTCTGCAGAAACATGCATTTTTCTGTCCCTAGCCTTAAGAGATATATTACTCCTGAAGAAAACAGTTTGTGTTAGATTTTTTTAGTATTTGATTTAAAAAATATATTATTTCAGCTATCACACTATTGGAGCCATCAGCTTGGTAATATTTGCTTTTTAATCAATAATTTAGAACCCCAACCACAACAAAAGTGCTCATCCCCACAGTCATTGATGGAGAGAAAGCGTTGTATTTTGAGTTTAGAAATATGTTTTTCTAAAAAAAAAGTACAAAAATGTATAAATAACATCAAACATATGATATAAATTACATTTTAAAACAAAATGCCAAATAAGTATTATAAAATACAATTAAAAGTAGTCGTCCCCTGCAGCCATGTCACTGGTGTTACCATGTGACAAAAGTCTTTTATTTTGGAAAAAGAAATCACTCTGATGACATCACTTGACTTCCTTCCTTTCTTGAAGATCTATGAAAAGGGACCCTTGAAAGAAAATTGTCCTTTTCAGTTTTCAGAAATATTGGCATTTATCTCATGATTTCAGATGAAGCTTCTAGTTGACGGCACTGGTGTAACAAACTTTATTGGCAGGAAATTGCAAACAAATGAATAAAATGTATTTAGAAGACATCATTTTGCGAATAGATCAAGATTAGTAACATGCTGTGTCATGCTCTACTGCAGCCATTTTGTTAAAGGGCATTTTTGTGAAACTGTCACTGGTGTTACCTTTCTTATGGGTAACAATAAGGAACACCAGTGACAATCAGATGGGTGGATACACTTTATTAAATGGTGTTTTGTGACAAATGTACCAAAAAAAAAATCATTAAGCTTTCATTTATGTGTATTCATAAAGTCAATGACATATGTAACAATGTAGTTAAAGTTTAAATGTTAAAAAAAGAAATAAAACAAAAGACATCTTGCCATTCCAAAAATCCACGTTTCTGTAGAATGACCCTGCTATGATTTTTATTATTTTATTATTGTTTCTTCCAACTTATTTTTCAAACATTTGTCAGCGAGTTTTAATGTGATAAGTCAAAAAAGTAACAAACAGATTATGATGACGTTTTCAAGTGATTCTGGTCCTGGATCAAGAAAAAAGTGACTCAACTTTGGTGGTGATCTGAACTTCCAGATTTTTTTTTTTATCCCAGCTGACACTGGCAGAGAAAGGAACACACTGGACTGGTTGCCAGCTGAGGAATAGACAGCCAGTCACACTCACACCCAAACCTAAGGGCGAATCAGGGTCGCCCATTGGCCTGATGAGCATGTGGCAGTTACACAATGCTTAGTTGCAACTAAGAGGCCCAAAACATGTCAAAAAATATCCTCCCCACCTTGAGACCATCACCAGCCTGAACAGTTGATCCAAGATAGGACAGATTTCTGCTTTTATGTGGCATAGATCAAATTCTTGCCATACCAGTGAAATGTCACAACACAATTCAGACTTAACACACCAGTCCAACTTCTATTGTTCAATTTTGGTGAGCCATCGGGTGCTGGTTTGGCGTAGTGGTTAGCACCCCATGTACATGCTTCTGCCAGTCCAGGTTCGAATCCCGCCTGTGACCAGTTTGCAGAGTGTCTTCCCTTACTCTCTCTCCCCCTTTCACAAGCCTATCCACTGTCTCTCTCCTATCAATAAAGGCACAAAATGCCCAAAAATATACATTTAAAAAAAAAATTCTGGTGAGCCATGCTAACTGTAGCCTCAGTTTCCCGTTCTTAGCATACAGAAGTGGCACCCACTTTGGTCTATTGTGCTTGAGTGCATTTTTTTAAAAGATTCGACATGTTGGAAATTGCCGTCTGCATACCTTGTTCATAAAGCTCGGTTTCTACAGCTTTCACGTTGTTTATAGAATGGAGTAGAACAATATACTCACCCAGAAGGCTTTCCTGATCCAAACAGTGCTTCAGGAGATATTTAGATCCAAAATCGTGCGGCAGACATCCATATAATGGTAGCACATAGGGCATGTATTGCGCCGCTCCTAAAACTGCATTAATCGTCCAAAAACTCATTAGTTTCACCAATATTTCATCATGTTCGGCTCTCGCTACTCCTCCATTACAGTCTGTGTCGCTCCAGACATGTTTTGTGGCTGTGCTGACCTCTGAACTGAAGAAGAAGAAGAATGTTTGCCTCCGCGCTTGCGCAATACTCTCTGGAGAGCTGTTCTTCTCTTTGCCTCCGCGTCCTTTCGATGAGCTTCTCATCTCTGGCTCATAACTGTAAGGACACTCATCATATTCGAAGTTCTCCTCCACAACATCTTCATCCGATAGATATTCGTCCATTTTGCACAAAACTGGAAGAAGAAAGTTGTTGTGTAGCCACCAGTCTTCCCCTGAATCAATGAGCCGTACTGCGCATGCGCGGTGTCAAACATTCTTCTTCTTTAGTTCAGAGGTCAGCACAGCCACAAAACATGTCTGGAGCGACACAGACATGTAGAAACCAAACTTATCCTTTAAGAAGTCAGCATGAGTTGCCTGTTGAATATATTCAGTTCTCTGGATCATTCTCTGGAAATCTGAGAGATAGTTGTGCATGAAATTCAAAGCCGATCAACACTTTCTGAAATACTCAGAACAGGTTGTTCTGGCATTTACAATCATGCTGCATACAAAGTCCTTTGAATAACCTTTCCTTCCAAGTCTGTTGCTGGGCTTGAGACTCAGCAGGTTGTCTTGAACGTGTTTGCTTGCTGAAATGCACTGAGCTGCGACCATGTGAGTCTGATAAGAAATTTGATTCATGAGAATTTCAATCTTATAAATGGCCTGTAAGTGTCTTGTTTACTTTTTTTGTGGTGCTTCCCAAAAGTGATTAGATATGTAATTTCTTGCAAATAAATAAAGACCAACGAGCAAATTTCTAGCTACAAAGAAGACGACCGTCTGCTCTTAAAGCTCAATAAAAACCTGTACAAGTACACTTGTGGAAGACTTCAGAAGTTGAGGGATTAAATGCCTTTCAGAGCCAAAGAATACTTGACTTTGAGTTTTTACAGGAAAATGCTTTACATGCAGATTAAACGCAGGTCCCGTGATGCTTTTGCTGGCATTTTGACTGCAGCTGTGATGCGCGATTTCCATTTTTTTCTTAAAAGAGGTGATTTTGTTAAGTACACTTTAACACCTCTAAGGTGTATCTACATTTTACATAATGACTCAAAGGATTTCATCTTTTTTTATTTTCCTTTCACCGCCGAGCATTAAGTGGTGGAGAAGTCTGTTTGCATTGACAAGCAGCTGGTAAAAGCCCCCCAGTCTTCAGAGACCCATTTGACATGATGGTTCTCTGAGTATAGAAATTAGCTGCTGAAGTTTCTGGACTGAGTGGTTGGATAACAATTCCCTCGTGGCAGATGTAAAACTTTTCCATTTCATTAAAACTCAAACAGATAATACAGCCATTACTCCACAATGGATTGAAAAACAGGGCATGTGCTGTCTGAGTAGCTCTCTATAGATTTTAGCAGACAGCTTTCTGACACAAAATCTTTTTCCTAAACAATACATAACCTCAGATTCATTTTTTTGTGAACACGGAGGGGGCAGCAGTCTTTTCAAACTTTGGTTTATACAAAGCAAGTATGTGAAAGAAATAAAATAAAATAAAAACAATATATCAACAGGTTACTTCTCAAGTTTGGGTTGGAAAGTTGGGAACACAAGATGTACATTAGGGACGGAAATAAGATAAATATGGCAAAAAATGTTATCCTGGCACATGCATTCAAATTTTGAAGTGTGACTCAACCCATCAGTATCTTATTTTATATTTTAAAGACACTTTAATGAGATTTTGCTATTAATTTGGGCCATAGCAGTAATACTCCAGGACTGATGTGTTGGCACCTATGAGAACGTGACCAGGAGCTGGTTGGCCTTAGAAATAGACGGAAAAACAGAGGACAGCAAAAACAGACATAAGGGAACTTGACTCACCTTGCTCTAATTCTACAGAAATTAGAAATTAAAAATAGTACCCTATTAATTACACGAGAATGGTGCCATAATCCACAAACATTCTAAGCCAGGATCAAGATTGACAAGTTTTTAAAACGTTTTTGAATTAGCCTCAGTGTTTACAGGAATCAAAGTTGTCAGGGAAAACAATGATGCATGGTGCATGCGCAGGACTCTTTCAGATAAAGGTAGCATGCACCAAGGAACAACGACAACAACACCTGTGGTCAATTACTGAGCAACATGTGTGATTGCTAATGCTGCATTCCAGGCGACCCGTAACTCGAAAAATTTCCCAGTGAAAATCTCCGAGTTCTGACCCGAAAGTGTTTCAGGCAAATTACAACATTGGTTTGAGCACAAGGAATTCTGGAATGAAAATTAACCAACATGGCAGGCATTATAAGATTTATGCTTTATCAACTTGCTCATTTGAGTGAAACAGAGGCGGGGAATATACAGCGCATAAGGTAACAAAAGCTTATCATTTACAGTGTTTTTCATTATTAAGAGGCTGCCATATTGTTTAGGCAGTGATGTGACGTCACAAGTCGTAACTCGGAGTACATCGATCTGGTATGAGTTCACGGGTCGGAAGTTACAAGTTCGACTGCCGTTCCAGTGCACTTTCACAGGTGGGAAAAACATGAGTTACGGGTTGCCTGGAACACAGCATAACTGCTGGCTTTGTTATTGCTCCTCCAACAAAATGTTGATTTTCTACACAATACTCTGTCCAGTGGAGATGTATCTGTAACTGAAAAGTTAGTATTCACCGGAAAGTGTTCGTGAACAGAGGTGTTGTATGACACCACTATTTCACAACCAAGCTACATTGCCAACAACTGGCCTGGTGTGCGTGCTGTGGCATTTTTAATCATTCTAGCGGATCTGTGTTAATGTGTATCAAATTAACCGTGCATCTGTGTGAACCCAGACTACTTTCGAAAAAGCGAGCAAAAACCCTTTCTGTTCCTGCAAAACTGTCGTGTAAACAGGGCCTTAAACTTGCAGCGATGTGTGGACTCAGAGAACCACATTGAGTTGGAAATGCATCCAGCAAAGGTGCTGCTGAGACTTTAAACAGTCCTCTTATTACAGAAAAACAATCAGCAATTGTGCCACAACAAGGTTATAACTGCTGTTGTAGCAGAATTTGTTAGCATAAGCTATCAGTATTTCCTGTTAAATATTGCTATCTGTACATGAGTGCTGTACATCACATTGCTGGTCTATCCATTCAACATTGTACAGCAGCTGGGTCTGCCTGATATAGTCCTGATCAGGCAGACCCATCTTTCAAAGCTTCAAATCCACAACAACAGCTATTGGAGCAGAGCAGGACGGCCCATCAGCTTCTTTAGAGCAAGTCGACAACAGAAGGTGACTGATCATACATAGGCTAGCATAGATGCTAACAGTTTCAGGGGCAGATCTGGACTGCACTTATTGATCAAATGAAGAACAAACAACACTGAACATATTTCTCTATTGAAAGGATATTGTCATCCCACTTCGGACATGTTTTTACTGAAGTCTGTTTTACATAGTGGCTTCAGTTTTGTAGTAGCACCCACCTACTGCATTATCTGACTGACCTGCAATGAATCTGATTGACAGAACAATCATCCAATCACCTGCCAGAATTGCTTTTGAAAGGTTCTGCCCATCCTCAAACAGTTCCTTAGGGCTGTTGAATGGATAGATGATAGAAATATATTTAACAGTCCATTTGTTGTGTCAGTTTACTCCCCATTTTCCCTGTAAGGAAAAAATGGAGCTACTAACAACTAGGGGAGAGAAAAAATGTTGATACCCTGGTTACGCCGTATCATTGCTTTTAGTGTAATGCATTGATTTTTTATTATGAACTATTAATGTAAATTCTGGACATTTTTCTGTATTTTAGTGCAATCTCCAGCAGCTAGTTGGAAGCAAACATTAAGGTGTTTTACTCTCCACCTTTCTGCTACATTTATTGCTTATATTTCTTTCATTAAGGCACTTATATTGTATTTGTAATATTAAATTTGTATTTCCATACAATAGTAATGGTTGTTGTCTCCAGGTTATGCCATAATAATAAAATAGGGAATACTCAATGAAGTCAGGGTTGTACAGGTTAATGTTATGAAATTTTCATTTTCTCTCATGATCATTATTAAGATTCTTGAACAGATTTTTAACCCCTCACTTCCTGTATTTATTTGTATTTTTTTCTATCATTTGTGCAAAAAGGTCTTTATGTGGGTGAAGTAAGATTTAAAATGTAATCATCACATTTTTCTATACACATTTGCTGTTGTTATTCCAGAGGGTCATCTGTGTTATTGGCAAGAGCCTGAATTTAAATACATCTTACAGAAAACTCTGTTTCTTTATGCCTGTGCTTGTGTGTGAACAGGCAGAGAAGCCATTAAAATGATTGATGTGTGGTGTAACCTTTGTGCTTCATGCAGAGAGCACACAGAATTTTTGAAACAATGCCATTTTAGATCAGGTTTATATGTCACATCTCCTGCACTGGAGTGCAGAGCAGCAGAGCCCCTCAGGGCTGCGTGCTCAGCCCTCTCCAGCTCACCCTGCTCCTGCAGCACACCTCTGACTGCAATAATCATTGATTTTAAGAAAACAGGACCAGTGGACACACATCCTGTCTGCTTTAGAGGAACCCAGGTGGTGCAGGGGAGCAGTCTTAGGAACCTGGGACTCAACATTGCAAAAGTCAGAGTCTAATTCCTCTGCCAAGCATTTGTTATCTTTTACAGAGGAGCAAACAAAAGTATCCAGAGAGGAAACATAACAAACTGCGTTGGGATGTTCTGGGCACAGGACAGTCAGGTCCTACTGCAGGTGATTAAAATCACACAGCACATCAGAGGTATCCATCTAATGAGCTTCATGGTATCAAGAAGCCCAAAGGATTGTAAGAAACAATACTCACGGCAGCCTGAACGTCATGCTACCATCTGGCAAACAATACTGAAGTACCTGCTGACTAGAATGGGAAAAAAAAGTGTAACTCCTGTCGGATAAAACTTCTTCATTTCAAATATTGTAAATTTCTTTACATTTTATCCTATGGCAGAGGAAAGGAGTGGTAACTTACCGCCTTTAATATTATTAAAGAACCAGCATATATTTTTTATTCTACCTTAAAATAGCGGGGAGTTCTTGGGTGCTGGTTTGGCGGAGTAATTAGCAACCAGGTCCCATATACATAGGTATGCCAGCCCGAGTTCGAATCCTGCCTGTGACCAGTTTACAAAGTGTCTTCTCCTACTCTCTCACCCCTTTCACAAGCCTATCCACTGTCATTCTCTCCCATCAATAAAGGCAGAAAATGCCCCCCATAAAAAAAACATCTAAAAAGAAATAGCGGTTTCAAAGTTGATCCAATAATGGGAGGTCTTTCGACAGAGGGAATGGTGTCTACCAAACATCCTGTAAATGGCTAGCTTACTAAAAGAGTGAACTGGCACAACACTTGGACTGAGGTTTTGCAGTGCTGAATTACATCTTTTAGACCACCATCCATTGTAAGGTTTATGCCAAACTGCACTAAACTAACACCACTGGAAATCACCAAAATAATTATTGATGTTATGCCTAAGTCACAAATTCCCGTTTCTCATAGCAATTGTGCACGACTGTACACGATTGACGAGGCTGGTGTGATTGCTATGATACGGGATGAAATGACTGTCTCACCTCTGGACACACCAAATACACCGTCAGTAGCGCTTCTACAGCGCTTCGGGGGCGTACGTCCCGCTCCAGTTAGGTTGGTACAACAATATGACGAGGATTCCATGAATTTCCATCCCGCTGACACAACGTCAACCCCGCTCGAGCTTAACTCGCGTCACGTATGCCCCGACTGAGCCCCGTCGCTTGCGCCGTCTTGAACAGGACACAGTCGGGGCACAAACGGATACATCCTTGTCAGTCGTCCTCATAAAGCTTTCATGGTTGAGCCACGATCAGCCCGACTGAGCTTCGTACATGCCACGCTAATTAATTAATAATATTTAGGACATGCATTAGGCTTCCACCCCGCTTTACTGAGAGCGGCGATTCTCCACGACAGTTTTGAACAGTTTAAAATTGTCGAGACCCTTCCCCGTTACCTGCCGTTCATCCACGACTATACAACGCTGATCCAGACCAAGTAGCGCATGCACCACGATCAAAGCACGTTTTATCAGGATTATGACAATCGTGCACAATCGCCATGAGAAACGGGAATGTGTGACTGGGGCTTTACTGTAAAGGTTAATATACCAGTTTGAAGCTCTCGAACAAAAAAATATTTCTTGTTAAAGAGCGAACATTATTGTTCTCCATGATTTTCAAATGTAATGATTTACATTTTTGAGCACTGTTTTTAATTTTTATATATATCTTGATTAAGACATCAAATAGAGTTGTTTACTTCCATTCCTGAACAGCAAAATAGTTTAGTTGTTGAATGTTATCTTTAATAATCACTGATTTCTCAGGAAGCCCAGTGAGTGCTTCACATATGGGTATAAAAATGTGAATTCAGTTTAAAACTCCTCACTATTGTTCAAAATATATGTCCGACAATAAAACAATCTTCAGTTTTAAACAGGTTTTTGAAAGATCTAACTTCCTGTTAACTAGGGCTGGGTATTTCCAGCAACCCCATGATCAATACGTATCCCGATACTGGGCCATGATACGATATATACCGATACACATAAATTGTGAACATTGACTGCGCTTTTAACAGAATTCCCAGCAACTTTTATTTTTATTACAAGAAGAAAAAGAACAAGCATGAGTCTTAAATAATACTTCAATTTAAAAACTTTTATCCAGGTCCCCAAAGATGGTAGACTTAAGTTGAAATTTGGAACATGTGTTTGATCACGTAGCTTGGCTTCTACTTTGAACTGTGCCATTTTTAACATTACCCAAAGAGTATTTGCAACTGTTCAAACACTGAGGCTGTGTCGATTCTATAGAATCCGTATCGTTACATGTATCCCCAAGAAGTGCATGACGATATTTTGCCGTATTGATATTTTGAGCACGGACCTACTGTTAACTGCACAGATGTGGACCCATGATTACTGCTACGTGAACCCTGAGTTGTTTCAATAGAAAGTTGTGAAGATAAAATGTCACATCAACAATCATCAACATATAAATAATGTATTATTAAGATGGAACACACACAAACATGTCTGTTGATCTTGCCGGCGATGGAAAAAGTTGCTCTTGGAAGCGTAGCATATAACATTTTTTTGGAAATAAATTCTGTTCATCCGTGTAATAGTGACTGTGTAAATCAGTGACAGTCAGCTGTCTCTGATATTGCGTTTGTATTGGTGCAGTTTCATTTCTAGATGTTTTGAAGCCCCACAACAAGAAACTAAAATTCACCTGTTAAAACAATCACTGTGTTCCAGTAAGACATTTATTGTGCAATTCTCAGCAGACAGTATGTCAGCCATTACTAAGTTTCCACTCACTCTGTGCAACTGAATTGTTCATGATGCTCAAACCAACGTGTGCAAGTTACGTGCATTTACTGTACAATCTGATGGTCATCAATGACCTGCTCACACTGTACGATTATAATCAGGATGAAACACTGAAGAAAGTTATCAAGGTTTCATCCGTCATATTAGTGGTCACTTGGACTCAATAAACAGTTTCCTCTTTGTTCATATGTCCTGATATCACATGGTGATAGCATGAATTTTAAGCCATCTATCATTTTAAGTCGTGTAATAATCAATTAGATCAAGAGTTATGTATGTATTGACCAATACAGAACGAACTATGCTGAGTAAAAACCCCACAGAGAAGACTGGTAACCAGAAGTAGCTTGACCATGTATAGAGAACAGACATACAGACACAACCACGTAGAGAATGTCAAACACTATATAAGTATCCCTAAGATGTCAAGTGATCTCCAGTGAGTGGGACAGCATGGAGACCGAGACACTCATTCAACCGATACTCTTACTTATTCAATAACACAGCATCCAAATGTATCCATGTCAAATTGTAACTACAATGCAATAAACAATGATGATCACAGTCTGGTATCAAGAATCCTCCATTGAAACATCTCATGATCTGGGGGTGTGGGAGAGCAGGGTCCCTAACAAATGGACCTGATAACACATGGACATTTTGCTGTCTGATCAGGTTTAAGAACATGTCAGATAAAAACTGGTCAGGGCCTTTGGTTGGACACAAGTTGGGCTAAAATCCACCTTCAAACATAGTCATGCGACTCAAAATTCAGGTCAAAATTGTATTGAAATTGCACAGTGTGAACGAGGCTTAACAAGATACAGTCATGGCAGAGCACAGGAGAAACACTGCAGAAACAGAGTGCAAATGGTGTGGATAAAAACTGTTACCACAGATTATGGCTAACCAACACACATCTGATGAAGAAATTGATTACAGCTGTTTAGCTTGTAAGTTTTAGTTTCAAAATGACCATTATTCTCACCATGTTTGCAGTTTACTCCTCATGTGTAGCATAGTTGCTTTCAGTCGGAAGTTGTTTTGTGCCCTCTTGGGGAATCCCTCAGTAGCATGCATCGCATACGGGCAAGTATAACGAACAAATAAGGTTGCAAAACCAGTATTGGCCCTTTTCCATTAGCCCTACTCTTTTCAACTCTACCTGGCTCTACTCTACTTGCCTTGTGCTGCTTTTCCATTAGCCCCAGTCGCCTGCCCAACGGGGTGCAGTGTCGCTGTAAACAGCTGAGCGGCACTGCGTTGACGTCATTTTGAGTGCGACACAACAATCTGTGGCTTTTTGTCACAAACCGAGTAAAAAGGGAAACAGAAGAAGGCCGCAGGTGACAAGAAGAAATACCCCTTGAGAAGCACAGGAGAGTTTTGGAAGCCATGCAACAGAATGAAGCCGAGGACGAGAGCAATCGAGCTGCAAAGAAAAGACGTATGAGGGTAAGCTAACGGTAGCTACCACTAGCATGCTTTGTCGTCGCACTCATGACTCGCCGATGACGACATTGTCTGACCAATCAGTAGCCGGCAGTCAGTGACGTTATCTTTTAGTATCCACTTAGCTCGCTTGGAACCGGAGCGGAGTAGGTACTAAAACTAGCTTGTTTTAGGAGGTATCAGGCTAGTGGAAACACGCTGCAAATCAAGTAGGGCCGAGTAGAGTAGGGCCAAGGCATGCTAGTGGAAAAGGGCCATATGAAAATGCAAATGTCAGGACTACTGCAAGCATCTCTCTGGCTGTTCTGTGAAGTTTTGCATAATATGGTCTTATAGGACTTAGGAGGGAAAATTCAGTGTGTTCAAGTTCCTTTGTTTTGTATATTCAGTTCATATCTAATGAGTTGTTTGGAGCTTTTGTAGCAGTGTTCCAGCCTCAATGATGTGTTTTTGTGGAATCTGTTGAGATAATGATGATGGCATCACTGATGACAAACATGAACACATGAGCATGGCGTTGATGGTCATACTGAGGCTAAAACGAGCCTGCGGTAAAAATGCTAATGCTCGTTGCTTTCCTCTGAAGTACATTAACACATTAACAGCCACTATCTTCTTACAGCTCATCAAATGAGCAGTAATTATACCTGTTCAGCTTCTTGCATTAAACATTTTGTCGGCACTCTAAATGTACCGACGCATTAAATGCTGACAAAATAGCAGGTCACTCCGAGCCGCCTTTGAAGGGTCCTCTTTCCGCCTCTCGGCTAAACAGCAACGTGAATGAAATGAATAATACGGAGAAAGCAGCACTCAGATCCTCAGGGTTAGCGGTCCTGATGGAGGTGGAAAAAAAGTACCAGATGTGTGCCAATATCAGCCAACACAAACACAATATAGAGATGCAGAGAGGGAAATGCAGAGAAGGGCATTTCTAAGCAAACAGATGTTTACTCGATACTGCTGTGGAAGAGGAGGAGGGATGAGGGGGGTTGAGAAGTCCACAAGGACAGCAAAGAAAACTATGCAGGAGAAAAACTTGACTGGAATACAGAAAATATGTGCTGTTATAAAATGTTGTGGGTAAAGTACAAACCTTCAGGACTTGAGTAAAGGTACCGAGCCTCCTGGTTGCATATAATCTGATGGTGGCAATGGATGTGCCTGATTCCATGTCTGTAATCAGGCTCGTCCATCCTGCAAAGCTCCGCACCACAGCAATAGAACTCAGACCAATCAGTGTCTTTAAGGAAAAGAAGGTGGGAGCTAAAAGAACACTGAGATCATTACCCCATGGAAAATGTATTTTCATTCCTCGACCAACATGGTGAGACCCAAGGTCTGCATGGCCATGCCATTAAAATAAAGGCATTTTAATAATATTAAGAATGCCTTGAAGCATTTTCTTTTTGCTTAAGTGACTTTGTGAATCCCACTCCAAAGAGCACCTCAAACAAACTCTTTTTGGAGTCCTTTCCTTTTGTCTTATGCTTTGGTGAGTTTGATTTATGATCTGGCTCAGGTTATGCACTTAACTCTGCATCAGTAGTGCCTGCCTACCCCGTTTGATTGGCCAATATTAAATGTGATTGACAGAACGATGCAGTCATCCTCCACAGAAGTTAAGTGTCGTCCCTCGCAAAATACTTTCTATGTGTTGTTGCCTTCGAGGGACAAGATCAATTTATTCTGAAGGTATACTGATCAATCAATCGATCAGTCAATTGCTCCAATTTATATCAAGTATTTTCTCAAGACACTTTACAAGAAAGCAGGCTGAAGACAAACTCTTCAAATTAAGAATACAACTATATGCATAGATAAATATACATATATATATGTATTGGGGTGTAACGAAATGGTCAACTCACGAAACGATACGAAATACGAAACAGGTTCACGACACGAAATACTCACGATATGAAATAAAGATTAAGGAAGATCCCCAACAGTAGGAAGTTGTGCAAAAATCTAATTTTCTTTATTTACTTCCTAATACAAAAAAATAATAATACAATACAAAAAATATTGCTGCATCGGTACAAAATAAATGCTCTTTGAAAAAAAACAAAATTGTAGTTTTTTCCCCTTATTTAGACTACAGTGCAAATACAAACATATAATCTCAATGAAAAGTGCTTTGTTGTTGTTACAATCAGGATAAGTACATTCTTGAATGAAAAGGAAAACAAACAGCAGTCCTCAGAGCTGCAGTTTAGACCTATAAATGTCTGAACTGTGTACTAGGGATGGAAATCTCCATCCCCAGGACGATACGATATGCATCTTGATATATAGGCTACGGTACGATACACTAACCATTCACATGAAGCATCTACCAATTCAGGATGATACGATTTATCTTCCTACCACAATGCAATAATGATGCAAATCTGTGCAAATTCAACTCAACTTTATTGTTCCTTCAAGACCACTTCAGAGTGGAGTAGTCCGGATGTGCTTCTTCTTCTTCTCTGGCATCCTTCCCCGGGTGTTGATGTTCAGTGACTAGTGACGCCTACGTCGCCTAGTGGTGACTGTGAGTAGGTGAATCAGAGTGTGTTGTCGTTCAGCAATAAACAGTGCACTCGTGAGAATTTAATGGCTGAGAGATAATTATGGAAGTGAATTGACTGAAAATAATAATTTTAAATTTTAAAAAATATATATATAATAACATGACATCGGATTTTACCAATGCAAAGCTTTTACAAGGCGATGCATTATGGTTTCAGCCCAGTTTCTAATCCGATGCACACCACTCCAACCAGTGCAATTTACCATAGACCCTCGCATCGATGCACTGATTGCACATCGGATAAAATGCCCATCCCTACTGTGAACTATAATATTTAGCCGATAACAGTGCATATACTTCTGATCTTCAAGTACGATCAAATTCTGTCAACTCAACAGTAGATGCAAAAATCAAATATACACAAACATAGTGGAGCAGTTCTACGGTTTGTCATGTGTTCAATGTGGATTCTAATGTTTCCTATGAATTGACGGTCAGTGAATGGACCAGGAAGGCGTGGCGAGCGGGTCAGAGTTCAGAGGGGAAGAGTTAGTGTGTGTGTGTTAGCGTGGATGGAGAGAGCCGTTAGCAGGAGGTGTTGAGATTACTACTCAGTGTTTTGTTCGTGAATTAAAATTGTAGTTGGCGTGGTCACAGCCCACAGTGACTGTTAAATAACAGCAGGTTTTCGCAAGCCGGAGTCACCTTTATTTTTACGTCCGACAGACGTTACCATACAGCCACTGTCTGTCTCCAGTTCAGTTCTAGTTGTACTGACTGCAGTATACGGTGAACTGTAGCGGTATATTTTGCACACGGTTGTTGTTTTGTCCGCAGTCTTCTCACCGTTCTCTCATCTTTAACATGGGAAGCCAAAAGGGAGGGTCGTCATGTCTGTAAGATTGGAGTGATAGCTTTTATAGAAGCGTACTCAATAATAATCATGAAAAGACTAATAATCTAGTGTTTACATTAAAATCTACAATGATCATGAAGTAGAGATGACAGAAGCTGAATAATACAACAGCGTCAAAATGAGGATTCGAAAAAAATGACATTCTGCTGATAATTCGGGGGGTGGGGGGTCCAGTTGTGAATCCAGGAACCTGATCAAGATGTCAATCCAGGACTTTTTTTCAAGGATTTCTTTACAGCGCGAGATGAGGCAGTCTTACACATTTTTGACAATGTTTTGGCAATGCTGGAAAGGCTTTGGCAGGGGTTTGTGTTTGCGCTTCATGTTATGACGGTTAAAAGTCAAAATGTGATTTTTTTCTTCAAAAAATTCCTGGATCCAGGTGGGGATTTGTATAACCCCCAGAATCTAACCATGACTGTCTTTTACCCTGAAAAGATAATTTAGGCATCTGTGCAAAGTTTGAAACAAAATCCTTGTCAGTAGTCACAGCTGTCAAAACAGAAGTTGGTCAAATAATCCCTGACATATGACATTCACATATCAGTAACTACATAACGGGTTAACATGAGGCCCTGGGACTTTGACCTCTCGATTCAAACCAGTCTATTCTTAGTCAGTCGGCATTCATACTTGAATCAATGTGTGCATGTGGTTAAGGTTAAAAGTAAAAAGAAAAGGTAAAAGAAAACTCTATGATGTGTTCACAAGGCCTTGACCTAATAGACAATAATAATGCCTCAGGCTTGAGCTGCCACCACCACTGAGAGAAATCTTGTCCTTTAACACCAGACTCTAAGTGTGCTGAGTGTGCTTGTAGCATTATTATGAGAACAGTAAATAAAATGGGGAGAATTTAACCTGTAAATTTCCTCCAATGGAAAATAGCCACCTAACACTGGAGCCATTTGTTTGCAGATTAACACCTACAATGATGTTTCCCTATAGACATAAATCAGATTAAGTACATTTATCAACCTTTCATTGTTATGCGTTTGGACTGCTTAAAAGACATATTCTATCTCTGTCTGATTTCCATGTCTCCTAACATATTTTCTTTTGCTGTAGCTGTAGTGTTTTGTGCATTGATTTGTATGGTAATATATGCTTTGGAAAAATGCAGGTAACATCAGCAGATTATACAAAACACTCTCATCACAGAGAGAGAAACAGACTCAGTACATCCCTAAGGCACGGCAATGCAAACAAGTTATAAATGCCAGAGTGGTCCGCACCACAATAGATGGAATTTAATCAATGTAAGCTTGTTTATTTTGTAAAGTCATGACAGCAAACAAAATTGAATGGGAGTAAAAAAAGACACTGAAAAAGTTTTTCTTTTGTGTCCTTGTTCAGAGAGCATTTATATAACTGTGACTTTGCGGTTTGTGTCCTGCTCTGTTGGTGTCTGTTCAGCAGCTGGAGGTTCAGGGTGTGCTCAATCAGATGTGAAAGATTACTGTCTTCATGTTGCTGAAGATGTCTCTGGACAACATTTAAAAATAGAATGAAGCAAGAGGGATCACAAAACCAAAGACCAGTTACCCATAGGTAGGGCCACATGAATATAATAATACTTTGAGCCCATCTCCAGGTCGGCATTCACTCACCAGATACTTCATTGGGTCCACTCAACAGTTTTAATGAAATTTGCCAATCAGCCAATTACACGGCAGAACATCCATGCATGTAGGCGAGTGGACATGGTGAAAACAGCTGACTGAGGTACAAAGAGAACATCAGAATAGGGATGAAAGTTGATTAAAGTGACTTTGAAGGTGGCATGGTTGCTGGTGTCGCAGAGGTTGGTTGGATAAGGGTTTCAGAAAGTGCTGATCAGCTGGGATTTTTATGTACAATCATCTCTATGGTTTAAGAAGAATGGTCCACGAGAGAGAAAATACACAGTAAGTGGAAGTTCTCTGGGCCAAAATGCCTTGTTGATGCAAGAAGTCAGAGGAAAATGACCAGAGTGATTCAATAAAGTGAAGGTAAACGTAACTTAAACAACACTTATTCCATCCAAGGAATACAGAGAACTACTTCAGAACGAACAACATGTTGATTCTTAAAGCAGCAGCAGAAAATCACACTGAATGTCTCAGACAGTGATGAGCAGAAAACAATGGAAGAGTGGACAAATGCTTCCCATCTGAAAAGTCTTGATTTCTGCTGCAATATTTAATGCAAGAGTCAGAAGAGTCAGGGCCCCTCAGTACCAGCTGAGCATCATTTAAACCCCAACTCTACTTTGTTGTCTACAAATGTTTTTCATCCACCTTCTTAAGATACACCCAATCAACAACTCTGTAAAGCCAATTGAGAGGCAAAAGTAACTAAAATACCACTTATAACAATCAAAGAATGCAGAAGACCATTTCTGGATGTGCAACGTGTCCACCAGGTACCACTTCTGTCAGCTAAAAACTGGACATTGAGGCTATAATTCATACAACAACAGAAGACTGGACACATTTCCCTGGTTTAATGAGTCTTAACATTTCTACATTCAGATGGTAGAGTCAGCATTTGGCATAAACAACACAAAAGCACAGATCCAGCCTGCCTTGTATCAACATACAGGTCAGTGTTGGTGTAATGATGTGGACAATACTTTCTTGGCACACTTGTTGCCATTTTGTACTAACTGACTGTTGTTCAAACACAGCCTACGTAAGCATTGTAGCCAACCATGTCCACCCTTAGTGACCATGGTGTACCCATACTCTGACGGCTACTTCTGGCGGCAGAACACCCCAAGTCACAAAATTCAATCATCTCAAACTTTTTTCTTGAACATTACAATGACTTCAATGGCCTTCAGAGTCATCAGATCTCAAGCCATGAGAACACCTTTGGGATGGCATTGAAGTGGACTCTGGCATTATGGACATGCAGCTGACAAAGTTGCATACCTTGCTAGACTTGCTTTGCCCTCAGAGTGACCAGTGAGTGTTTATGACTGGATGGCTGTGTTGCCCAAAGAAGGAATGTGTCTACACAAAACTGTTTACTAGTTGGGTATTTTGCTGTCCTAGTAAGGTCTATGAGTGCACTAAACACAACACAAAAGAGCACAAAAAACCTCTGACTAGTAAAACAAAATTCTTGTATACTAGTACAACTAGCAAACTCAAAACATTGCACTAAAAGTATTAGTAGACTGTTTTAAGTCTATTAGTAGTATTAATAAAACCAAAAATTTCACTAGTAGTACTACTGCAAATGAAGTATCAGGGTTTATAGCCAAATCAGGCACTTGATTGATTGCTATATTTTCGAAAGCCAATAGGAAGCCTGAATTTGATTTTCCCCACAACTTTCTTAGAATGTAATTTGAAGTCTACTAGGAGTACTAGTAGGGGTGTGCAATATGATGATATTAAACCATGAAGGATTATAACGTGGGGATGATCTCATAAAGCAGAAAGATCGTCAGATTGTCTGTGTGGGCGCAGAGACTTTGACGCGCACCCGACTAGCCAATCGTAGCACATTACGCGCAGTGCATGGTGTTATCTCCTGTTTGGTTATGTAGCGTGAAGCCATGGTGGAAAGAGAAAAGGAGATAAAAGCTTGAAGATGTCTGAACAAAAATCTGTTCTAAAGCAGCTGTATTATTCACTCAGATTATAGACATTGCAGTTAGATAACATTTGTTTTATTGCTGCAATTTAAGAGATAATGTTGATATTGTTGTTCATTACCTTTTGTGTTTACATTTATTGCGAATTTTTATAAAAACTGCACTATTTAAATTAAAACCTGTTCAGAAAGTTTCTTTGGCTTTATTTATCTTTTTTTTTCTTTTAGGGTTTTACATGTTTTATATGTTAAACATAGGGAAAAAATGGCCAAACATGCAAATTAGTCTAGAAAAAATCAAAGTCAAAAAGATTCGTGATAAAATCGTGATTGTGATTTTATTTATAAAAAATCGTGCTATGATATTTTTGCCATATCGCCCACCCCTAAGTACTAGTGACCAAAACAGTCTACTATCAATCAAGTAATCAATCTTTTTTTTTTTTTTTTTTTTTTTCTTAAGTTATATTTTCGGGCTTTTATGGCCTTTATTCTATAGGACAGCTGGAGAATGACAGGAAAGCGGGTGAAGAGAGGGGGAAGACATGCAGCAAAGGTCTGTGGCCAGGATTCGAACCTGCTGCCGCTGCTGGGGGTTAGAAGTCCCCGTACATGGGGGCGGACACTCTACCAACTGAGCTAATGTCTGCCCCAGTCAATCTTTATTTGTAATATGTAGTGTTACACCAGGACACTTCACACTACAGCAGGCTGAAAACAAATTCTTTCTTTTACAGATGCAAATGCATATGCATAGAAAAATATATACATACAGTATATATAATACACATATACACGTACATAAATCCAAAACATGATTCCAACATGATTCTATCACGAGCACAGCACTGGGCCAACCAAACTACAGGAAAGGGGCTTACAATAACGACCACAAGAAAAAAAAAACTTTGTTTAGCAGTAGGAAATCTACTAGTAGTATTTGTGAATATTTTTACCATCTACAAGAAGTACTACTGACAGTTTTCACTTCACTAGTAGAGTCTACTCACACACTAGTTGACCATGTACTCCAAATTATAGTACTTGTACTGCTGAACCACAGTTGATACCACCCATAACAATGTTATGCTGAAACAGCAGAGAGGGTGTTGTGATGGGGACCTTTTTTAAAGAGACAAACACAAATGGCTGTTCTAAGAAAGGCCGAGTATAGCTGGTTTATACAGAGTAAAAAATGGCCCTGTGATACTTAATCCACACAAGATTTTAACCGAAACACAGAAAGTTTTCTTTTGATCACAGGGAACTGTGTAAAATGTTGTATGACTTGACCAATTGTGAAAATGAGCAGGTGAAAGCCAATGGGTTGGCTGAAAACAAAAACATACATGCTTAATAAAAAGACATCAGTTTATCTGTCATTTTCCCCTTTTCCTTATTATGTAGTTTGGGCTCTGGAAGGCCACTCTTAGGATATCAAGTTTTCCTGCATTTTTGCTGAAACTCAGATGACATTTCCTCCTGCTTTTCTTGTTTCAAACTTTGAGAGTCTGCTAACAAGTAAAAGCTTATTTTTTACAAGAGTTTGAAGAAATGGGTTGCAATTAAGTCTGATGCACACTGAAGCAGAAAACAATTTGTGACTCTCGCTGGACTTGTTGAAGATGTCTCCTTTCTACGTCCATCTGCCAGTAAACAACGAAAAAAGCTCAAAAGCTGTGGCGTGGTGGGAGACTCTTCACAGGAACGAGAACCCAAAACTGAGAGTTTTTTAAGTTTACGATAGATAAGACTAAGTCTCCAGAAGACAACAGGAGATAAATATATCAAGATGTAAGCTATCAGTCAGAGGATGGAGAGTGAGGAAAAAAGTTAGAAATTTGTGAGTTTTATTGTTTGACCCTCATAGTCTTCATGGGAAAAAGGAAAGAAAAGGATGCAAATCTACATTGACATCCCCATTTTGTAAACAATGCTGTGCTTACTGGCAGATGAGGTCCTCTCGAGTACTTATGCTTATATCTGATTCATCAAGAGAACAACAGAAATGTTTTTATGCTCCTGTACCTCAGCCAAGGCCAGGACATAATGTTCCCGGGATGTTTGTCTTTGCTTTGGTATAAATGAGAAATATAGATCATACAAACTGCATGGGTTCTGGTCTTCTGAATGCAATGTTTCAAAAGTCCATCAAAGGCTTTTCTTAAAGGTGCTATGAGAACAATGTGTTTCCGGCAACATAAAGATTCTGCTACCAGTGAGCACGTGCGGCGACGGTCGTAATGCTGCGTTCCAGTAACCTCGGAACTGGGAGGGACATCATCTCTGACTTATCGGCATTCCAGTTGAAGTTGAAAAAAAACATCCCAATCTACTAGGCTATTGTTAGCTGCTGTTAGCACGCCCTACGTTGTTGTTCACAAATATCACATGAAGAATGTGATTATCACTATGGCAGCATTTTTGTAAATATAAGTCTAATAATACTATGAACACAGCTGATCCAGAGCGACACACCCCAGTTAGAAAATTGATCAATCATAAATTGATTATTACAGGTGCTAAATAACTGTTCACACTGGGGGCATCCATCTTTGATTGTCAACTCGGGGTGGCGAGGTTTCACCGAGCTCCCAGTAGGAAATTCCGACTTCGGGGGGCATTCCAGTTGCAGTTTCCTACTCGGAACTTGGAAATTCCTACTTCTGACTACAACTGGAATGCACCAAAAGACGTGACCCAAGGTACGTGGCGGTAGTGTTTGATGTGTGACAACAAGCAATTTTTGGAACACTTAGTATAGTAGTTTTGTAGCCGGCTATATATCGCTACTTACAGCCCGGTGCTCCAAGACGTGTCTGAATAATATAAATCTGTTCTAGTTTTTAATTGTCTTGTTACCGAGTATCCAGGCCAGTCCAGCCCTGTCCGACCCGACTGCAAAGCTAAGGAATAGCATTCACAAAAGATAACCTATTTTGATGCTATAAAACTCATCTTAAAGTGTGTATTTCGATCAGGCATATATCTAAAAGTGAGACTTTTTTGTAATTACTTCGAAACTCCTCATAGCATCTTTAAATGTTGTCCAAGTCGACCTGGATCCACGGACAAACTGATCACAATTTGCCATGGGTCATGGTTTCCTTTTAATATGGACATGATATCTCAAGGATGTTTGAAAGGATTTCCATCAAACTTTGCACTCATGTCCATTTTGACTCTTGGATTAACTAAATAGATTTTGAAGTTCAGGGGTCATGAGTTAAAGTCACAGCGCCTCATGATTACCCACTGCTTGTTAAACCCATTTTGATATGATGAAAATGCAGCAAGTGATTTCTTTCAAACTGTACAACAATGTCCACGAGGAACAGTAATGATCTTTTAAGATTTTTAAAAAAATCATAGGACTAATACAAAAATAAGTAACACAAAATTCAAAAGAAAATAAAGATCATAAAGCCTCTTGGCCAGTCTTTGTTTTGAAACATCATGAATTTAGGATGCTTTTTGGTTGTTTGGAGAGCTGCCATGCAACAATAAATGAAGAAAGGAACATTGAGATAGTGAGATGAGATGCGGCGAAATCATTTTTTAAATGCTTAAAAGCTTTTGAAACCCTACAATCTACGCTCCGAGAGCATTACTATTTTTCTTAGCAATAAACAGCCCCAAACATGAGGGGGAGAAAAAAGAGTTGAGATGAGGTGATTTGTGAAGCGGAGTTGTATATGAAACTGTGCCAGACTCCTAAATGTTGTGATTTGAGAGAGGTTGGATGAATATCCATGATGTATGTCCTCTGAAGTATTTACTGAGCAGAGCCGCTGCAGAAAACCAACCTTTTACGTGCTGTTACCAAGATACAGAGCTTTGCAAAACAGCGCTGACACGAGGTGCACATTGAGCCAAATGAGACTCATTCATATAAACTGCAAAGTGCACAGACACAGCTGTAACCACAGATACCACTCAGTGACATGGGTGTGTTTATGTATTTACAAGCAAATAGGACAAATCATTTTAAATTGATGTTATTACAGAAAACTGGCACGGGCAGGATGGAGCAGAAATGCTTTCTAACATTACTATTATGGATAATCTTCTGCATCTTCCTCCAATCTTACTCAATAAAGGTTTAGTGGGATAGGTGTGAACAGTAGATGTCTCAGTCTCTAAAGCTGCTTTACCAGCTACAGGAAGACGTCTATTCTCCAGCCTGAAAGCATTATAATCGAAAACTATAAAAACCCGCCTAGTTTTTTTTTTAGCCTTTTTGTTTTGATAAATACAACTTTTTTTTTACATTGAAGTTCTCCTTCTTAGAGAAACAGTTCTTTAATTTGTTTTAGATAACTACCCGTTCAAGACTTATGACACAGCTGCCTCAACAGTAATAGAAATTAATCAACCAAAATCATATGTTTATGTTTCTGTAATGATTGATTTGCCAGTAGGCAGGCTCTTTTATCCAATTATATTTTAATGCTAAAACATAATTATTATTATCAATGCATATTTTAATGTACTGTTTACAATAAAATGGATAAAAAAGAAACACATTATCATTTCTCAATTTAAATCAAATGATATTTAATCACTTGCATGTCTAAATGAAGAAATTAAATTTAGCTGTTAAATATTATGCTTGATTAATTCCTGAATTCTCACAGAAGCCCAGTGAGTGGCTCAAATTTTTGTATAAAAAGGAGAACTCAGTTTGAAATATTTCATTCCTGCTCAAACTGTATGCCCAAGAACAATAACATTTTTAGTTTGCACAAGTACTTTCGCCAAAAGTGCAATATACTGTGTAACCCCCATATCATTGCTTTGAGGCCAAAACCTTTAACCTTTCATCCCAAAACTTGTTCTTGACAGATAACAAACAAAATACACAATCCCCCCAAAATACCCTAACCTGACAATCCAGATGGACAGCTCCATATATCTGCCACAGAAATATTTCACTAGTCCATCTGGGTAGGAGCCCTTTAAATTTGTTTTCAGGGGCAGAACGTTACAAAAAAACACAAGTTTGTGATTGGACAATCGTTTGGACATTCATCACAGACCAATCCACATCAAGCGGGGTTGCCTCCAATAATGTAGCATACATAGCAGCTAATGTTGCGGCTAATGACTAACAACAGTTAAAAACACTTCATGGAAATTAGCCATAGCAGCTAACAGCCGTTAACAGCAAACAACAGTTAACAACCGATAGCCATTAACTTAGCTGCTAACAGCTAACAACAGTTAATGACCGTTAGCCGTTAGCCGCTATCGTCTTACACTAAATTGTACCACACAGATGATTCATTTAACACTTATATGTGACATGAACCTCGTCAAAGACAATCCCGACAAGTAAACTTCTGAGAAGGGCAGATTTTGCCAAGTTTCACTGGGTAGCCATGAGGACAATAGGCTAAATGGCATGTCCATTCTCAACTTTCGGTTCTCAACTTCCAGTTGTCGTCACGTCCGCATTCGGCAGCTCCCGCCTCTCTTCTCTGATTGGGTCGTAAAGAATTCAGCTGAGTGAATTTGTTGAACAGAGGCTGGCAAGACGGACCTGCAGGATTTCAGAACCAGGCAGGTCTGTCTGCTCTGCTGGGCTAAAAATACCCCTCTCTCTCTCAAAAAAAAAAAAAAAAGAAACACCTACTCATCCCTTTTTTACACCCACAGAATAATAAAGTACTTTACAGTCCAAATTATAAATAGTCTTTTGATCATAGTAATTGGTTTCAATTTCAGAAAACCAAATGATCAGTGAGAAGATGACAAACATCACATTTTTAAAAGAAAACATCAAATCCAAAAAAAAAAAAATGGAGATAGTTGGTTACGGCCTGACAGTGCTGATATGTTGCCAAATTATTTGCAGAAAGTACAAAATGAAACATATTGGTTTACCTTATTATCACTGAATGACCCCTTTATGAATCAAAAGTATAATTCAATAAAGATAAACATGTTGCTTTTCTTAATATACACCTATTTTTGACTCGTATAAACTGTCACCATGAAAGGAACAGATCAGTTTCTGTTATGTGGAAGCTTTGTGGTCTTAATAAAAATATTGGTATCAGCATCAGCATGAAAATACTGGAATAGTTGATATCCCCAAAAACCACCCCTAAATTTATTATGTATAAATAGCTCCTTTTTTGAATATTTTTTTTTACATATATTTTTGATTCTTTGTAGATCTTATTGTATTGATTATTTCTGGAAGGCCATATAAGTAAAATTGCACCACATAATCAAATCTTTTGGCAGTCAAAGCCTTCCCATATGGAAAAGACATTGTAGGATTTTACAAAATAACTGTATCACATATATGACACTTGTAAATAATTTGCATGACAAGTAAAGAAAATACAAGATCCACAGAAAAGTTTTGTAAAATGAAGAATATACAATTTGCATACTTACAAGTATTATATATGACAGCATATTTCTCATAAAATATTTTTAGTAGATACCTGCTCTATCCTAAAGAACACACAAGATCCATACAAAAGTTTTGTAAAATGAAAAATATAAAATTTGCATACTTACAAGAACTATATATGACAGCTATTTCACATACAACACATACAATATTCTTAGTAGAGATCTGCTCTATCCTACATATATTATTTGGAATTAAAAGTTTTGCAAGAAACATAAAAACATAGAAGGTCCTATGTAAAATGGCACATAGATGAGATATCTGATTCTTGATCATTTCAAAGGCCTGTGTGTATGGTGTTGTTAAGGTACATACATAGTCAAAACCTGGTGTGTGTGTGTGGGTGTGTGTGTGTGTGTGTGTGTTTATAAAAACAAATATACACACACACATATGTCAATGACAAATTTAAGGGGTCAAAAATGTAATTTTAAAAAGTTCTTTGAAAATGGATATAATGCAGATTTTTGAGACAAGGACAAAGCGTTTAAATGGATTTCAGTTGTTAACTAACATTTTTCATGTTTCATGTCAAATTACTTTTTTGAAGTGTTTTTAACTCTACCACCCCAGAAAATATCAGGTGGTGCAACCAATAATATGTAAGTATATGTATATTTTTGTTGGTTTTTTTCTATGTGACATTTTGGGCGAGTATTCCCTAAGTGTCTGTGGTGACTCATACGTTTTTAATTTGTGGGTGCGTTTTTTTTTTATCTACAATAATTCAAGCGAATTACACTCTAGAGTCCAGATATTGAGCATTTTTGTCATTTGATTTTATATTTCAAGACAAAAAAATTAAATCAAAAACTTGCAAATAAATGAATTCAATAAAATAACTATTCTCATCCCACTTATCTACTTTTGTTCACTTTAGATTGTTATTTGATGGTTTAAATTACTATTTTACCTGGTCACACCAACTGACGAGGAACAGTTGTGCCACCTGACCGCATTAGAAATGACAGAAAACATGGTGAAGAAGATGGGTCTGGTCTACAACTACAGGAAATGTTTGGATTATTGGTTGGTTATTGCTGCTAAAGGAAGGTTATTAAACCCAAAGGATCAAATACTTTTTCCACCCTGCACTGTGACTGTTTCCATATTGTGTTGAATAAAAACATGAAATCGTATTATTTTTTGTGCAATATTAGTTTAAGCAGACTGTGTTTGTCTAGTGATGTGACTTAGATGAAGATCAGGACATATTTTATGACCAATTTAAGCAGATATTCAAGTAATCCCAGAGAGCTGACATACTTTTTCATGCAACTGTATTAATTAAAGATAAATCACTGATGAAAAAAAAATTACCTTTGTAAATGATTAGTTAATTCAATATTTACTATGGATGGAAATCGAACATCAATTCCAGTTGAAAATCTTTAACAGCTCCATCAAATAATCAATATCAAGAGTCTTTTTGTTAATCAATTCCCTTATCAATTCCTCCCACTGGCAGGGTTCAGAAACATCAGAATTATGGCTAAATCTTTTACAAAAGGCGCCTACTGACAACTTTAAGTGAGTGGAAATACCAGCAACTTGCAGAAGAAGTTATCTATGCTGTGACATGTGTTTGACATTGTTGACACTGAAAATCTGCAGAAATCAATAAGGGAATCATTGAAGAATTGATCGATTAGCAGGAACCTTAATAGCATTGATATAAATAAAATTTCTCAATACAAAATGATAATTATGACAAAAGCTTTAAATTATGACATTTTTAACTAAAAATTAGAGGAATAAAATAGAAATGTAACTATTAATGACTCTAGCACCACTATTTATCTCTTAAAGTGACATTCCCTGCAGTTGTGCCACTGACTCGCTGGTTGCGTCGCCTGGCATTACAAATTATTTTTAGTTTAAAAAAGGCATCTGCCAAGGCAACTGTATAAACATTAACCTTTGTCATTAAGTATGTGTCATTTTAGATAAAATTTGTTATTTTAAGTTAAAATGATATTTCAATAGTATTACATTGGTTGTACCACCTGACATGGAAATTGTATCAGCCTATCGATGAACTAAAAATGTGAATTTTTATCAGTATTTGAGAGAGATCTGCAAAACTTTTCACTTGGTCTCAGGTGACAGTTGGGGTCCTCTAGATGATGCAATATCCTTTTTACTATTATCTCGTTTTCACTTCAAAATAAAAGTCTAATGTTACAGTTGCACCATCCTGATATTTAGCAAACTGAAAATTGTGTGACAAAAGTTTCTGAGCTACCTCAACAGATTATAAACTATTTTATTTGCAAGAAGTATTTTATTTGAAATGTTTCAGAAATGAAATAATGCAACAGTATACATTTCTTTTTCAATTTAGCATCACTGACATGCTAATTTTATTGTTTAATCAGTGTGTTCATTTGCTCGGACGGTTGTACTACCTGATTTTTTTTGGTGTTTGAGGTGCCCAAAAAAAACCAAACAAACAAATTGTATGAATGTGCTAGAGATATTTTTAGGGTATAGAGAAAATAATGAAAAATATTCTTAGAGAAAACAATGGAAAATATCATATAACTTAATTACAATTATTATACAAAAAATACATATGTAATGGATACAATTTTAATACTGTGACATAGTAAAAATATGTAGGTAATTACTAAATAACATATATGGACTATATAAGGAAAGCATATCTTTCAATTAAGTTTTTTATATGTAACATATATAAAGTTTAATGTAACATGTATAATTTTTATAAGTATGTTGTATGAAAACAATGCAAAAGTGGCCACTTTCATGAGTAAATCATGAGAAAATCATATAAGTCTTACACATATAAAATATAAATATTTAACATGCAGGCATATAATAATTTTATAAGGTTTTTGTATTTCTTTTCCGTATGGGTTACTCAGGGACCGTCCTGACTTTCTGCTTGATTCTAAAAAAGTAGTCAAACATGCCCCAAAACACTTTGCACCACTCAAGTGAAGAAGTGCATTTCAGATCATTTAAAATGGCCCACAGTGTAAAAACTTCTCAAACAAAGAGCTATTAGACCAAAAGATTAACTATCACCAGATTCCTTTTTCTGATGGGTATTGATCAAATAAAATCCGGCCCATCCTGATCCTTTGTTTATCGTAACCCGACATGCTCCCTGTGCACCAGCTGTCACTGCACTCTGTTAAACCTGAAAGAGAGTATACCACTGAGGGGCACAAACAAACAGGAGCCAATAGCCTGAATTAATCATATCCACCCTGACAGAGAGCCAAGTCTTTGCTGGCTAAATAGTCACTCTGTGTCTCTTTCACTTACATTTCTCAGGTGGACCAAATGTTTAAAGTGCTGCTGGCTGAAAGCTGCATCAGAACTGCTGTCTTTTATTCATGCTGGAGATGAAGAGCTGCTGTTTAAGGCTTCCTGACACCACAGATCCTCTGAGTCTGCTTTATCCACAGCGTAAGAGACACAACTAAGTGTCAAAACACTAAAGGGACTACAGGAAGGGTTTGATATATCTTTTCTATACCTCAAATCTAACGTCCTGCTCATTTTTTATTATTTTGTTCTTAAAATGTTTTATGGAAGAGTTAAGGCAACTGAGTAGATTAACAATGTAGGAGACGTACTATCACTTTATGCTTTATGCCATGATTATATCACTGACGTTGAACAAGTATGACACCACTCTTAAAATAAACATTATCTATACCACTTATCTCGGTCTTCAGGTCGTGGGAGATTGAAGTCTATCTCGGCTGACATTGGGTAAGAGGCAGGGCACATCCTAATCACAGGGCCACATGGAGAGAAAACCATTACTGCTCATATTCATACATAATGGCAATTTGGAGTCACAAATTGACCCAATGAGCATGTTTTTTGGCCTTTGGGAGGAAGCCGGAGTACCCAGAGAAAACTCATGCTTGCAAGGGGAGAACATGCAAACCAATAATCTGTACAATTGAGGCATAATTTCTATAAATTTAAAATTTTGCAAAGACCGAAAGAATAAAAAAAAGAAGTAACTCTGACCATTAAATCTTAAAAGTGTGTTTCATTTCAAGTTTTTGCCCATAGAGTATAAAATTAAGAGACATCTGGACATTTAAGTGTGCAGTTACACTTGTTTTTTCCTTTGATAAATAGATAATTATTCTACAGGTACAAGTACAGACACAACAAAAGGCCTATGATACACTGATTTAGTCATCTTTAAAAACTAAGTTAATTGATTATAAGTACATTTAAAAGTAACGTTACATTTTCTGTGGGAAGTTTCTATGCATAAAATTGATTCTTTCCATTACTGATAAGTTCACATTGGCAGGTGAGTCATTTTAGACATTTGATTGGTCTCCCCATCACATTACATGAAACTTGGTGCTATCTTGGCTTAGAGTGTGAAAGAAAGAAAGAAAGAAAGAAAGAAAGAAAGAAAGAAAGAAAGAAAGAAAGAAAGAAAGAAAGAAAGACTTAAAACAGTCTGAAGAAGAAAATGGTTACGTATTTTGTTTGAGAACTTGCTTTGTATTGATACTTTATTAAAGTACTCAATATTAAAAGAAACAACTGTATGAAATAGACATTATTATTTATATTATCTGTCTCAAGAATCTCTTGCAATGAGGAATGAAAACAAGATTCAGTATTTGACCCTAATAAGGAAACATTGACAGACAAAAATTCCAAGAATTACAAAACTCATCTTATGAAACATCAACAGCAACAACAAACGGAGCAGAGCATTAGTTCCTGTAGGACACAGAGTCATGATTGCTATCATATCAGTATTCCATTGTTAAACAGCTAATCTGAAGCTAGCCTGCCACAGCTGACAGCCAGCTGACAATGGTCAATAGCCTCCAAGCAGCCATCGGCTGAATTTATTCAGACCACCTTACTTAAGCTGCTCTGGTTTGTCTACTCCTCACTGATCCCGCTGCAAGCTGCTTTGCAACCCTCCTCCACCCCAGCTCCTTCTTCATGCTGTTTTCTGACTCAATGTCAGCTGACACTGATGTTTGCTCTACAAGGATTTTGTTGCTTCCCTTCCAGCCTCACACTTTCTTGTGGGCTGCCAAGAGGGTAGGAACATGTGCTGTTCCTGATGAGGATTTCCTCTGTCGCTGTATGGAAAGGCAGGGAGAGCCACCATCAGAGGCACACAAACAAAGCAAATACAGCTAATTCAAATATCTGCAGTTGTGTCTTTCCTTAGCAAAGTGCTCCCAATAGAAAGATTTTCAGCATTGGTTTGGAAAAATATGTCTTGATGATGCCCTAAATATTTGATATTTGATAATATTTGATGTGCATGTGTACATTCTTGCATATGCAAATGGGTTTGAATTGTTCTACTGCTTCATGCTGTGTACATAAACTTCCTTTTCCTTTGCATTTATTTTATTATCAACATTGCCCATGGAAAGACCAAACCAACCACCAGTGCGTAGCACAGATAAATACAATGCTCATATCAAGAGCCTGTGATACATTATTACTCTGTGCCATAGAGCTCAGTGGTCATTAAAAACCCACACAGTGTGGACTCCAGCCCACTATCCAATGCTCCACTGCATGAAATACTCATATGAGACCAAAGTTTGTATAAATTTGCCTTCTAAAATAGACTCCTACATGCAACCATAATACATTTCCTCTTGTTTGAGAAACGATAGTCTACTTTTCTCTCTTGTTTTAGGGAATAAATTTGCCTCAAACAAAATAAAAGTGTATTTATTTGGCACTGTGTGGGCCTGGGACGAAGTGTTGCAGAACAAGTTGTAGTGTTTGGCATTTGTTTTTAAACTTTTTTATCCAAAGGAACACCTAAAGCGAGCCAAAATCTCACAGTAGACTAAATTCATGTCCATAAAAATACTCTTTCAAACATTACAGGGTCTTATAGTCCATGTGTATCTTATAAACTGATAGCAGTTCAAATTTGACAGCTTTATGAATAGACTACAGATCGGAATTTATCAAGACTTCCTTAAAACTTTGTTTTATTAATTCTTATTAGTCAATTTATTGATGGGAGGGTAATAAATGTAATATCATCCTTCTATTACTTTTGATTCAGTCATAAGACCAGCACAGTGGGCAAAGGGGAAAGGAGTGACACCTGATGTTGAGTGGAACTGCAGTACAAGCTTTTGTAGTTTTCAGCTCTATCAAATTTACATACACCAAAAAACTGTAAGAAACTCAGACATTCATATAAACAATACGTTAAGAGCACTTTGGTCCTTTTTAAAACATGTAGGACATTATTCTTATCTCAAAAACAGCAGTCACGGATGCAACATCACAACAGATCCATTTATAAATGCAATATCTGAGAATCCTCCCCCTTCCACCAATCCTGGAGAAAAATCTACAAATGGCCTTATATAGCTCTTTTCTTGTCTTTCTGACCACTCAGTGTTCTTACACTGTCGGTCAAATTTACCCCTTTACACTCAGCCACTCTCACATTAATTTACTGATGGTTCTTGAGTTTCTATGTTAGCTGCTCTCCAGTAAAAGCTAACATAACAACCCATTTACACACCATGAATGCAGCAGTGCCCCTACTTGAGGTGAACCGTCCTGCCCAAGCACACACTGACATATGACAGTCGGAGCTGGTCTCAAAACCCGCAAACTTTAGATCACTGGTAGAGTGTACTACCAAATTCAGCCACCAATACTCCAGAATTAAGCATCTTTTTTTAATCAGGTGACTTTGATTTAAACATGGTTGGCAATCAAAATGGATAATGTCTCCATAGTGAAAAGCAGAGAAAAGTGCTTCATACCCACCAGGGGATTGTTTAACAGCTCAGGATTTCATGGTTTCATGTCAGAAGGTCGAAGAATCGGACATGATTGCCGATTTCTGAAAGTTAACCCAGAGAAGTAAACCCCTAGAATCCTGCACAGTTTATTGGAGGGGGAAAATGAGACATAAATAGGATATCTGCAAAACCAGTAACCAAAAGTTCTTGTTTGATTGCACTTTCAAAAATGTAAAACTAAACCACCCATTCCATTTTATTCCCATTCTTAATATTTTACAGTATGCTGAGCATTGTGATACTTGATATACCAATATTTTATAGTTTCATCATTTCATGTCTGAAATTACATCCAGAACGAAAAACAAATACGAGAATTCTACAAAATTAATAAGAAATATCTCAGAATATATTCATCATTTAAATTAAAAGCAGGAGTAAAACTTAGAGAACTAGTAAAGCACTCAGAGAGCACAGACCATCCACCAGGACCACAGTTCTCACCCATATTGTGATTTTCAGCATAACTATTAGTCCTACCTTTATTTAATCTATATATACGGATTCAAGAGGTCCAAATGATTTGCTCAAAGACTTATAAATCCACATTTTGGGTAAAAGAAAAAAACAAAATATATATAGAAGTCAATTTGATTCAAGAAAAAAAATGCAATGTGAATTTTTTTTTATTTTTGGCAATTTGATGTTTAATGATTATTCAGATTCAGCTACTTCATTTCTTTGCTCAACATGCCTGATAAAACAGAACAAAATGCAATGTGAAAGGATAAGTTAGAGATAACTGTCCACTAATTGGTCATGGGAAGCTTTGTTAAGAAGAGGAATTGGACTGACATGACATCAGTGGACTCCTAGAAATTTGACTTGAAGAGGATGTGCTAGCAAAATTAAAAGACAAGAGGACAACAGGTGTCTCTGAGATTCAAAAGAACTGGATGAACATACACACACCTGCACACAAAGTTTCATGAGTGAGCAGGAGAGAAGTCCCAGATATCCAAACCCATTTACGAGGAAAAGATCCTGCACCACATTAAGCAATAATGTCAGTATTAAGAATATCCACATTTTTCATTTACCATCTTCACTGCTGTTGAAAGCTTGTGTCTTGAAGCAAGAGTTGAACATGCAAAGAACACTACAATAATGATTAAATCACATTGTTTCTTTTTTCTGTCTCTGGTGTACTCATTAGGACACGACAAGAAGCCGAGTTTACCAGACAGAACCCGGCTCCATCCTATAAATGCTCAATGCGTTCACAATGCTGCACATGAGCGGAGAGCCACTACTCACAGTCATGCTCTTGGCTAAGTTATTAGAACCGCAGTGTGTGCAGCAGTTTGCACTGAAGGGAGGGATATGAACACAACATCAAATGTTTATTCTATCTGTAATCAACTTCACTACATCCCGTGAATAAGAAGAGGAAGGAAAATCAATGGCTCAGCAGTTTTATTGTCGAGGTGATGCAGTAAATACACTTACCTTCAACCTGCCGCCTTCCCACTGCCGTGCAGACGGATAATTACAGAGGAGAGGGTGGGGGAACGGATGGAGAGAGGCGATGCTCACGCTAGGGGAGGGAATAGAAAATAACAAGATGAGTTTAATTACTGTAGGGTACACAGGACTAATAAGACTTCTCTGTCACTTTGTGATCAAACATATGGGGGTTTGGAGGCAGGATGTAGTGTTGAGTGATTAAGGATGAGGCCCGAGTGACAGCAGCGCTCCATCAGGAAGCAGCTTCAGTATTGACAAAGAGAGTGGGAATGCTCCTACGAATCCCCTCCAGGGGTGATACCTCACCTGGAACTCTGCTCCTGTTAATGAGTTCAAACTGCAGCTTACACAAGATCACTTAAACTATTCAAGTGAAAGCTGCATGTGTTAAGAGGAAAAGGTCAAAAACGTTAAAGACAGTCTGAGGAAACACACAAGCTTACATCGCAGCACTTTGCTTCTTTCAGTGAACTCAATTATCAGAATCCATTTGTTTAATCAATTCCTTTAAAAGATGTGCTACCCGAGTCTTTCAGTGTGTAACTGAAGCTACGACAGTGCAGTTCAGCTCACTGAGCGGCTCATTTAACAGCTTCAGAGTGGTTCTTTAAGGAAGAGCCAGTGAGCTGAGGTTCTGTTGGACAAAGACACGCAGCAAAAACTAAAAGATAATGACGGACGTATGTTCTATTGATACTAACAGAGGTTCACATTTGAAAGAAAAATGTTTCACACTGACACAGGCAGGGATCTTCAGGCATGCATGGATATTTGTTATAAACTTCATACTGAAAATACAGAAACACAAACAAGGACTTAGCATTCTACAACACATCGGACACCTCAGTCAACTGAATGAAGTGTGCAGACTAGTGTCAGTAAAATCAATTGGCTGCCCAACGGTGCTTTTCATAATACTACTCATTTTAAAACTTGCTATGAAGAGAATCTCATTCCAGCGACATAAAACTCTGCTACCCATGAGCACACGCAGCAACTGTCGTAATGCTGCGTTCCAGTAACCGTGGAACTGGGAGTGACATCATCTCCGACTTATCAGCGTTCCAGCTGAAGTTGGAAAAAAACCTGCCAATCTATGAGGCTATTGTTAGCTGTTGTTAGCATGCCCTGCGTTGTTCACAAATATCACATGAAGATTGTGATTATCTCTATGGCAGCATTTTTGTAAATGTAAGTCTAACAATACTATGTAGCTGATCTAGAGCGACACACCCCAGTCAGAAGTGCAAATAAATGGATTATTACAGGAGCTAAATAACTGTTCACGCTGGGGGCATCCATCTTCGATTGTCAACTCAGGGGTGGCAAGGTTTCACCGAGTTCCCAGTAGAAAATTCTGACTTCAGGGGACGTACCAGTTGCAGTTTCCTACTGGGAACTCGGAAATTCCTTCTTCTGACCACAACTGGAACGCACCAAAAGATATGACAGTTTTTGGAAAACTTAGTATCCTAGTTTTGTAGACCGCTATATATCGTGACAGTCCAGCCCTGTCCGACCCGACCGCGAAGGCTAAGGAATAGCATTTATAGATAACTTATTTTGATGCTATAAAACTCATCTTAAAGTGTGTATTTCAATCAGGCATACATCTAAAAGTGAGACTTTTTTGTAATTACTTAGAAACTCCTCATAGCATCTTTAACTTCAAATTAACCAACTAAAACACTACCAGTAATCCTAAACATAAAACACAGCATGATTAAATAAGATAATATGAAGTACCAAATAATTAAAAAACAAAATTATATATAAGGCGGGCTCCTTGGGTCAATTTGTACGCTAATAAGTGTCCATTAACAAGCTTAATCTCTCCAAATCAAGGTTTTAGGTTTATCATGTCACACTGTCAGTTTCTCCTCTGTGTGACATCACACTGTGCAGTGTCATCACTTCTGTTTATATGAGCATTGAGCGGTGGCAGATGCTGCTAGACTTTAAGTGGTTTCAGCAGCTAATTTGGCCAGTGGGGCCATAAAGGGGGGAAAGTTAGGGAGACTGTCAGGGAGCATGACTGCCAAGGTCCCTTAAAATACTGTCTGATTGTTTTGTCTTATCTTTTTAGACATACCAATTCATCGTTTTATTTCATAGCCATTTAAATTAGATTTTCTCCCCGCAAACAAATATTGTCAGATTGAATGTTCAATCATTTCTCTGCATAAGAATATAAAATAGCATTTGCATAAGAAACAGAACTGTCTAAATCTTTATTAGATTGTATTGATTTTGTTTCTTCATTTGTTGCTTTTGTAAGTGGCCTGATTAAATTCGTGGATCGCTATATCAGTTCGATGTCATAAACAGCCAAATTCACCATATAATCTTAGATTTCAGCTGGAGTCTTTTTTTCACTCACTAAACCTTTTATTTCTTTGTATTTAATAACTGGGCTATTATAATCATGCATGATCCATTGAAATATTATATCTTCTCATATTTACTTACACATTTGCTTTACAGATACTTGGTTTGAGAAACAATGCAGAACTAAGTCTGGAACTAAATCTGATTTATTTTCTTTTGGACAAAAACTTGACTATGCTCACACCAACATTGAAAATTGCTCTCACTGTGTTGTTGCATTAAACAATACTAAAATGATTAAAACCATGCTGATATTTTGGAAACAGTTTGTGCTATTGTTAAAGGAGTAACATGTTTAGAAGTGAACCATGGCTGCCTGTGTTCATGGTTGCCACTGTTTCAACAGATTTAAAAACTCAAGGGTGCTAATGACTGCATTTCCGTTAGTGTCATATCTAGCTCATCATATTAAACATTATAACATAGCTCAGACTTTCGGGCTGGCATTATTCAAGAAATTAAAAATTCTTGATCGCATTTTAGATAACATGTCATGAAAACTTTTGCATGCTACAGGCAGCATTTAACAGTGAATTATGGCATTCATACATCTATTTTTTGTACCGGGGCAGAACAACTTTTGTCTCCAGAACTGCTTTAATTCTTCGCGACATAAATTCAACAAAAGTTGGAAACATTTCTTAGACATTTTAGTCCATACTGATACGATAACACAGTGCTGTTGCTCCAGATTTGTGGACTTCACATCCATGTTGCAAATCTCCCTCTGGATCCCAAAGGTGTTCTGTTGGATTGAGATCTTGTGACTATGTGTTATCCTACTGGAAGGAGTCACCCTGCATTCATAAAGGGATGGATGTGGTTGGCAAAAACAGTCGGGTTGGTTTTGGTTGCGGTCAGGAAAAATGTCTACTACACCACATTTCTACACAATTCTAATCCCCTTATCTGAATGTGATGGCGACTACGACCCATCTGCTTCAGAATCTGACCATTTGTCAACAACCATCCATAACATAGAACAAGGCGTATATGTGACCGTTAGTTTAGTGGACATTTTTCTCTTCAGGTCTCACCCTTATCACCAGAACTCTGACCTCTCTTGTGTTGTTATCATTTCCTTTCACATTCTCCATTTTCCTTGACTACACTATAAAATATTGATGATTTTAAAACTGCTGAGGCGGTAGGTAATGTAAAAAGAGCTAACCATCAGCTTTATCTGAGGATTCCTAGATATTCTTCAATTGGCCAAATCAATGTGGACTTTTGCTCTGGATTATCTGCTGAACTGAAAAACAGTGCATAGTTATCTTTTATTTAAAATCCAGCTTGCATGATATTCCTTTGTCACATCTCTGCGATCACTCATGTGCCAATGTATTAAAAATTAATTAAAATGAATAAATAAATTAAGTGCTAAGCTTGAGATTCACGTACCTAAACACCTTTAGAACTACCCCTGGGTGCTGCAGATGGACACATTTTTGTAGACACAGAGTTTACTCTCTTTACTTTCGTTCATTCATTTAAGTCCTTGTGGACCTGTAGCAAAGAAAAAATATGAATACATGAGGAATGGATTATACATCCTCCAATTCAGATGAAGTTCTGACATTGAATGAAGCTAAATGAAAACCGAATACAATGATTTGCAAATCCATTTAAAACCAAAATTCAATTTAATACACTACAAAGACAAGATATTTAACGTTCAAACTGATAAAATGTATTGATTCCTAGGTATTTTACTCATTTTGAATTTGATGCTTATAACATGTCACAAAGAAAGCTTTAAAGAGGTATGTCTGGACTGTAGGCATGACAATCTAGTATCAGCACACTTCTACTGTGAAGCCACACTTCTGTAACACATGCAGGATGTGTCTTGCCATTGTCTTGGTAAAATTAGCAGGGACGTCCCTGACAAATATCAATCAATCAATCAATTGATCTTTTGCTGTATAGCATCAATTTATAATAATTGTTATCTCAAGACACTTTATAATAGACCAAAAAACTCTTTATTTTATGCATACACATATATGCATAGATACATGCATTAATGTATAAAATACACATATACACATATTGTATGTTTATACATATGTATATATATATATATATATATATATATATATATATATATATATATATATATATATATATATATATATATATATATATATATATATATTATATATATATATATATATATATATACACACACACACACACACACACACATATATATATATATATATATATATACACACACACACACACACACACACACATATATATATATATGAACATACAATATGTGTATATGTGTATTTTCACATATTGTTGCAGGAAATGTTGAATGTGGACCCCAGGCTCATGATGAACAGCAAATCCACACAATGCTGAGTAGGGTGTGAGGGCGAAGACAGGGAGGTAAGGAGAGACAAGTGGACTAGAATAAGAACTAAAGTTAGTGACAGATCTATGGTTCATAGATCTGTCATTTTCAAATTCTGCTGAAAACAAACTTATTAGAGGTTATCCTCCTGAGGTGAAACATCTTGTTTTCAGGAGGGTCCTCATGTCTGTATGGTTGTGGTGATAATTTTATATAAGTACAGTCAATGATATTCTGACTGAGAATACAAATTTCTGCTTGTGACAAACTCATGGGTGCCCAGACCACAAGTGCATTTCTACCATATTTGTCTTCATAAAGTATAAAAGTATTAAAGGGAGACCACTTCAGATGTGACATCCCATTTCAAGAGGGACCTCATGCCTATGTGGTGCTGGAGATAGTTACATAGTAGGTAGTATAGTTAGTATGGATGTATCAACCATGGATAAAGAGATCATAGTAATATCTACATTAACAGCTATAATAATTATGAACTAGAATGGGACTAATGAAATGGCCAAATTTGTGTTGTGTCTGTAGTTGTAGTTATTGAGGCTTTGTGATTCCAAAGCCGCTGGCAGTCTCCACCAAGGATCCCAGACCACCTACAAGAAAATATGTTGCTTGGATAGAAGCATATGCTGCTAAAACCAGTATGTGCCTTTCAGAACTGATTATGCTGTCACAGATGTGCAAGTTACCTATGCCAAGGGCACCAACACACCCCCACACCGTCACAGAAACAGGATTTTAAACTTTGCGCCAATAACAATCTGGATGTTCCACAACGTCTATGATTTCCAAAAACAATTTTGAAATGTGCACTCATCAGACCACAGCACACTTTTCTACTTCAGTCCATCTTAGTTGAGTTTTGGTACAGAAAAAAACATCTTTATTTAAGTATTGTTGATATTTGGCTTTTACTTTGCATGTTTAATTTAACTTACACTTAAAGATGTATTTGATGAACTGTGTAACCTGAAGATGGTTTTTGAGAGTGTTTCTGAGCCCACGTAGAATAACCATAACAGAATGATGTCAGTTTTTAAAGTAGTGCCACCTAAGTGATTAAAGGTCACAGGCAATCAAAGTTGGTTTTCAGCCTTGTCACAAACATACAAATATATTTCTGGGTTCTCCGAAACTATTAATGATATTATGGGCTGTAGATGAGTTACTTGCTGTTGTAAGTTGAGAAACATTCTTAAACTGTTGGACACAGCTTATTATCAGCTATTATCCAAAACCCTGTTTCATAGCCCTTTTGTCAAAGGAGCCAGTGTGATTCTTTTGAACACATATTAGAGATTATCACAAAGTGTCAGCAGGGACGATGTGTTAACAATTTATAGCCAATTTGTATTTGATATTGAGCAAGCACATTAATAAAACACCACAGCAGTCTGATTCTGTTGTTTGCCTTGACGTTTTGATCATTATTGTGGTAACCATTCACCATTATCACAAAGAAGTACACTGCATTTGTTTGATAATTTTCAACAATGTGATGCTTCAGCAAGAAAAAAAAAAAACTTTAAATATCTTGCAGTGCATGTTCAGTGTTTGTAATGGTGCAATTAAAAAGAAGGGAATTAAGTTAAAAACTGCTTTACATGCACAAAAGTTCAATTCCTGAGCACTGGAATTTTGTTCTGCTGAGTACTGTTGGTATATAGTTTGAATGACAACAAAAAAATCTTGAACCCTGAATCTTGAATTGATGTGAAACAGGCATCTTGAGTCTTTAATACCAGGATAACGAAGATTTCAGTGTTGGAGTACGAGTAACAAATTTAGAGAATAATGATAAAACTAAATATTTGATGTCATAAAGCCAACCATTATCTCCTCATGCCTTCTGACTTTATCTACTGCGCTAAATCTGCCATTAAAAACATAATTCCACTGATATGTAGACCTCTGCCCGTGCTCCATTGTAAAATTACTCTTGCTATTAGCTTTGTGGAGTGCAATGTAATTTAGTTTCAGAGAGTGATCAACACTGCCTGTGGTTACTAGTGGCAATAAAAGGTATGTTTTTAACAATAGAGGTGAAACAGTTCAGTTAGAAATGAAATGAATATTGATCATTGGTGGAGTACCACAACTTGAGTAATCTTTTAGTCAGAAATGCAGCAAAGGATGAGAGGCTTAAGAAAGAAAAGGGCATGTGCATCCACTTAAGAACTGAGCCATGCAATGAATAAGTAAATGCAGCTCATACAATGCTCTTTAGGCATGGGCGCTCCACAGGCTGAAAAGTTTGTGAGATGCCCTGAGGTGATAGTTGATGTAAGACGTTGGTACGTGTAGGTCTCATGGTTTACCCTCACTCTAAGAAGTGCAACAAGTAAAAAGTTCACTTGTCTTTCAAACACAAAATATCTCAAGGTAACAAGTTAATGTTTAAGACAAAATCAATAACTTGTTCTTAAGATTACATGACAGAGATTCTGTGGTGAAACAGTTGTTCAGTTTATGAAACTCAAGGAGGAAAGGCCATGAACTGTATCCCACCCACCATTAAACTGAGCAAAAAAGACATTCCTGTTATTCAGAATGTGAAGTTTAATAACTTGCAAGGATAGAGGCTCATTGTGGAATGGAAAATAGTATAGATGGTTTGACTTTTGATAAGTTGAGAGCTGTAGCCTAGAGTCTGCTCAGTGTCTTATATATTACTGAAACAATGCATGTGGGTGAACTCTAAAGTTTTCAGGCCTGGTCGATAATCCTTTAACGTTAAAGACTACTAGAATATTTAGACCATTTCTCATAGAGTTTGCCTGACACTGTTTCAGGGGTGTAGTTGCATTATTACCTCCGCCAAGGAGGTAATGCTTTCAGGAGAGTCTGTCTGTCTGTCCGTCCGTCTGTGAACAAAATAACTCAAAAAGTAATGGATGGATTTTGATTAAACTTTCAGGAAATGTTCAGCATGGGAAAAGGAAGAACTGATTCGATTTTGGTGTTGATCCGGATCAGCGTCTGGCCGCCATGATGAAAAATTTGATATTTGTGAAAAACTACTGAACTAAAATAGATATCATTATGAATCCAGTTGCTAATGGTTTGTTTTCATGGTCAAGGAATCTAAATATTTTAACGAAATAAAGGTAGGACTAATATTTGTGGTGAAAATCACAGTATGGGTGAGGACTGTGGTGCTGGCGGAGGTCTGCGCTCTCCGAGTGCATTTCCAGTTGTTGTAGTTTTCATATGGTTTTGTTTGCCTTCATGCTGCACTTTGTCAAGCAGACCAAAGCCTGTAGGATGTGGTGACACATGACCAACTGCAATAATTTTGGGGTGTAGCTACAGTGATTGTTCCTGCCATAACACCACAAAGTTATCAATTAGGAATAACATCAAGTGCTTGAACAGTTTAGGGATACTTGTTGGATTGGGACTGCTGCATTCCTGTCAAAGGAGTTGAGAATTTAGTCCAAATTGATGCTGAGTCAATGATGACAGATTTATGCAGGTACTTATCCATCATTCAGTACCATGAGGGAGGCATCTGACAGGCCTCTGCAGCTAAGTATTAGAAATATCAGATAACTGTGTAGGTTCTCAGTCATGGTCTGGCTCCGGTCCTTGAAGAGGTTTTGCCTCTTTTCCAAAGGGCTTCTTCAGTTCCAGGGGTTGACTTGGGAAGCGCAAGGTCACATGTTCTTGCTCTTGTTCTTGGTTGAAAGTATGTTCAGATTGTTACCTTCCTCAAGGAGGTTATGATTTTGCCGGCATTTGTTGTTCGTCTGTAAGCAGATTTTGCTGAAATTTTCAGGAGATATTGGGAATGGCCCAACATAGAAATGATGAAATTTTGGTTGTGATCCAGATAACTGCCATTAGCGAACGACTGTTTTTGCTCAATAACTGGCAAACTAACAATGATATCAACATGATTCTGAGTACTAGGTGTGGGTCACGAAATCATATTATAATGGTAACATTATCATGAAACTATTGCTTATAGATATAACAGCAATATGTGAGCAAGCTTGGTGGAGGTTTACGCTCTCCGAGGGCTTTCCAGTATTTTAAGAAATCCAAAACTACAGTATATGTTGGGGAAAGAAAGTATCTTAGTCATCCATCTTTATTCAGTGACAATCTCCATCTTGACCACCTCCATGTCTCAGATTGATGATGTTCTCTGGCTTAAATGCAGACTTTGTTGCTAACAAAATAATGTCATGTAGCTAACAAATTTTCGAGTCATGTACAGAGGAGGTGGCCCTCCTTTGTGTTGGGTTTCCAGATGTACAAATTGTTACATTCTTTGTTGCATCATGCTGCATAAACCACATTGCTCTGCTAATGTCTAGATAATATATCCTTGAGACGAACAAGCTATTGTCTGGAAGTGTTGGGGGTCTTAAGTATACAGGAATGTTGGGGTTGCAAAAAGTTTCTCCAACATTTTCCAGAATCACAGCGTTGTGATAGCTTTAACATTTCAGATATTTACAAAAAAAAAGTCAGTATGATGCATTCCTATAAATAACTCTGGGTCTCTCTATTGGTGATTTAATAGTTATACCCAAGCTGACTGCCTTATTTGGTACCACAAATACAGTGTATCAACAAATCCACCTAAAAGCATCACAGATTACAAGTATGAGAGGAAAGTAAAAAGTTTGTTACAGCGTGGTAATTTATAACTAAAGTTGACTTGGCCTGACATATTGTCGTATATCAAACCAAACCCCTTAAGCGCCTCTTTAGCCTGTTTTCTGAGCCTCTGTGTCATGCTGTTAGAGGACATTTCTGGATTGGATTGGGACAGGAAAAGCCCATTTATCACGACATCAGTCACCCAGCAGGCAGGGGAAGCGAGCTGGCAGTGCCACTGATGGACTGGCAAAGTCCTTGTATCACCACTGCCCCCGGTCTCCCTATAGCCTCACTGATGAGCCCCTTGCCTGCCATCAGCCCCTGTGTTCCCTTCCCAATTCTGTAAGATTCCCAGGGGTGACAGGGAGGCATTGGGTGGCTGATAGCGAGAGTAATTAAAAGGGCTGATTAGAATGACGGAAGGAGGACACCCAGGGAGAAAACACATTTTTTTCTGCACAGAACCAGGGAAAATGAAGATTGAGGTAAGAAATACACACTTATTTCACATCAGATCAGTCTTCAGGTAAGCACAGATTTTCTTTGTCCTCAGTCACATGAATTGGGGCAGAATCTCAGGGGAACTATCGTCACACAAGTCCCAGAAACACTGCATGGAGCCGAGGAGGGGAATTCTACAGAGAGTTTTTCAAGGTAAAGCCAAGAACGCAGCAGTTAGGCCTACTTCTCCATAACTGTAACACTGATATTTTCACTTATTCTGTTACTCACATTCAAACATTAGAGAGACATATTCAGGCAACCTTACCACACACTACAAAAGCAGCTACATTCAGGGAAGGTGAGAAAGTATAAGCTGACATCCTTCAAAAAATAGGTAATGGCATAGCTTTATGATAACAGCAGATGGATAAAACATTTTAGTTATGAGACCTGATTTATGGATTTCTAGTACAGTCTCATTAAAAACTGACAAAATAACATTATTTCTTTGTATTATGTAAACAGCTGTGCATCTATAAAACAACTGGCTGTGTGGATGGATGGATGGATGAATGGATAGATGGACAAATGGTTGAAAAATGTATACAAGGATTGATAAATAAAAAAGAGTGACGAAAAGGTAAATATATGGGCACTGACTTGTTATTGACATAGATGGACTGGTGAATAAATACATGTATAAACAGATTTATGTTTACTCAATGGATGGAACCATAGATGGGTGGATGATGGATTGCAATAACAATAAATGAATTAATGGATGGATTGATTGGGGATAACTTGGTAGGTGGCTGGCTCTCTGGCTGGTTTGTTGGATAAAAAGATGGATGGATGGAAGAAGGGATGAATGAAGAGGTGAGCAATAACTAGATGGCTGACTGGCTGGGTAGCTTTATTACTATCTGGTTGGCTGGGTGAACGAATGAAAAGATTTTTGGTAACTTAACTGGTGGGTGGGTTGTTTTGTGCATGAGTGGATGGAAGAATACAGAGATGGATAAAAATTAGATGGTTGGTTGGCTGGCTAGCTTGATGGATGAATGGATGAATGGAGGGAAAGATAGATGCATAGTTGGGTGATAACTAGATAACTGACTGGCTGGTTAAGTGGATGGATGGATGAAAATAACTTTAGTAACTTGATGGCTGGATGGATTGATGGAAGAATACACAAACAAATGGATGGATGGTGAAGACTAACTTATCCTCATGAATTAAGTTCACTGCATAAAAGTCACTTCTGCCAGTCTCTTAGCACAGAGTAAACACCAATCTATACAACAAAGTCCATCAACTTAAACTTCCTTTTTTTAAAACTTAGGATGTAAAATTAGACCCTCGGCATCTTATCGTAACAGCTATTACCAGAGCAGTGGAAATACATTTATCTTTATTTAATTCTGAGCCTGTTGTGATAAATCAAAGTGAAAGCATCCTGACTCCTTTGGCTTCAGGACACAAACTCAGTTTGGAGAGCTGCCAGCTTATGTTCAGTGCAGTTATGTTAAAGAAACATTAAGTGCTCCATTAAAGGCCTCTTGGCACAAAAGCATCCAAATGTATTTCCATGTGATTGGCTGGGATATATATTAATGTATGTATGAATGCACATCAATGTGCCTTTGGATTCATGTCAAGTCCAGTTTCATTTTATCTCAGGGCTGCATAGGTTCTCTGCCTGCAACAGTTAATGAAACAGTCTATACTCTTCGGTACAAGAGAATACAACGTAAAGGGATAGCTTTATTTTTAAGCAGAACAGTATGAAGAGCTTGTCATATAAGTATGTTAGCCAGAGAAGATTCCAATCAGCAGGGAGCCATTCAGCTATGAAGGCAAGGGAAGTTTGCTTCTTGTCAGTTAAGTATTTCTATACAGGCTTAAAAAAAGAAGAGAGTAAATGTAATGTCAATGAAGGAGTATAGAAAGACGTAGATTTAAGTGGAGAGGTGGGTAAGTGGGATGGGAGATAGGATAAAAAAGTAAGTTCTAGGTAAGTAGGTAGAACAGCAGATTGGCAGGGGGATTGCATAATGGTCAGTAGGAAGGTAGGTAGGTGGGATGGTAGATAAGCAAGCTGGAAAAGGGTTGATATGCGCAGAACAGTAGTTAGGCAGGAAGGTAGGCATGTAGAATGGTGGAAAGGTGGGTAGGTAATTAAGCAGGGGGGCAGATAGGTAGAGAGGCAGGAAGGTGGGTAGAATGGTAGAAAGAAGTGTGGGTATGTAGGGAGGTTGATAGGTAGGCAGATTGGACAGTAGAATGATAGGTCAGTTGTAAGATGTTCATTACAAAGGTAGGTGGGACAGTTAATAGGTAGGCAAGCTTGTAGATAGTTAAATGGTAAAGGTAGGTTGATTAGTCAATGGGTATATAGGTAGAATAGGGATACGTAAAACAGTGGACAGGTAGGTAGATAGGTAAGAGTAGAAATATAGGGAACTATGTTGGAAGGGAGATAAGTAGGGTGATAGGAGGGCAGATAGGTTGGTATGATGTTAAGCATGTAAGTCTGTAGGGAGGGGGTAGATTTGTTGGTACGGTGGTAAGAAGATCAGTAGACAGGTAGGCAGGGCAGCAGATAGGCAGATAGGTGGGTGGAAACACTAACAGGTTAAAAGCTAAATAGGCTGTTAGATAGGACCGTTAGTTGGTAGGTAGTAAGGTAATTAGAAAAATTCAGTTTTAATGGAGCAAAAATATACAAGCATATACATTTACAAGTGAAGTAGTCTATAAACAGATGTTAATATGTGTATGCTACAGCAGTGAATTTGTGGGATTAAGTCAACAAACATAAAAAAAAGTTATGCATAAATAAAGTGTATACTTTATTACATGCACTTTTGGTCTCAGACATTAAAAAGACTTTAAACATCCTTTTAACCATGTGGGTTTAGAAGATTTTCTTATCGTCACAAGATGTTCCAAGTACTGATTCTAAAAAAAAAGACAAAAAAAGCATTGTTAATACAATAAAATGTGACTTCTTTTTCTTAATGTATTGAATTATTGTTTTATGTGTTTGATGACTGCATGTGTTTGTGTAAAACTGTTGAATGTGCTGCTGTCTTGGCCAGGACACTCTTGTAAAAGAGATTTTTAATCTCAATGAGGTTTTCCTGGTTAAATAAAGGTTAAAAAAATAAAATAAGAAGAACCCTTGATGTATGGATTTCTTAGTTGAGTTCAGAAAGTTGGTAACCTTCATGTGTGGAGTGCTGCTTTAAGTTTGAGAGCAGTTTGACATGTATGACAGATGCGGCGGATGCAGCGGAGAAGTTCCTGGACGTCTTCCAGCAGAAGTCCACCCATGGCAGCATGGCGCCGATGCAGAGTGACCTTGATCACTGCTGCTATCTAATGAATGATGGACTGTCAGAGATTGAAACTTCCATGGCTGGGAGTAGCCCACAGTTCTAACTTAGATTTACATTATTCTCTGACAAGTAGAGTTTTTATAGCTTTACTGTTAAAACTATACTCTATCAATAAGTGCTGTGGTGTCAGTCAGGCAGATGACTTCAGCACAAGGAGGAGACAGATGACAAAGAGAAAGAGTTGTCTATGAATAGGTGGATATGCTATTCTATTGGTGGATAGGCTGGAAGATTGGTAAGTAGGTAGGAAGAACAGAAAATGTTCTATTAAGGTAAAATAGTCAAAAGGTGGGAAGGAGGGTAGATTAAACAGAAGGCAGGTAGAAAGATAGGTAATCTCAGCTCTGGGTAGCAATGGATAGATTGGTAGGTATAACTGCAAATAGGACTGCGGATATGCAGGTACGTAGGCTGGGTATTAGATAGACGGGGGGGTAAGAGGGTTGGATGGTAAGATGGTAAATAGCATGGTATGTAAGTAGGTGGTGGAGGAGATAAATTGATAGGACAGTAGGACTGTAGATTTTCTAGGTAATTAGGTTGGAAGTTAGAATGGTTGCAAGAATAGTAGGCAGGTGAGTATGTAGGTAGGTAGGTAGATGGTTAGGAAGGTAGGATAATAAATGGATAGGTAAGTAGGCTGTGTGATGAAAAATAATTAGGATGGTGGATAGCGAGCTAAATAGGCAAGAAGGTAGGTTAGGTAATGGTTAGGATGGTATTCTGGCAACCAAGTAGAATGGTAGGTTGGTGGTGCTCAGTAGGTGGGTGAATAGCAGGTAGAAAGGTAAAAGGAAAGAGGGTAGATAGGGATTGATAGGCTGGACAGCAGATTGGTTGGTAAGCAGGTTGAACTGTGGAAGGAACAGTAGGTGTAATGTAGGTAGGTTATCATGTAGGTAGGGCAGCAAGGGCAGGAAAAGAGTAAGTTGGATAAATCTGTATGGCCGTATGATATTCTGTACATAGGATAGTGCATCGGTAGTTGGGTAGAACGTAAGATAGGTATGACAAGTAGGTATATGAAAAAGTGGGGCTGTACATAGGGAAATAGGTTGGTAACAGTTGAACAGGCAGTAGGTAGAGTAATATGCAGATATGTAAGTATTAGCTGATGGGTATGTAGGTTGGTTGCATGATGGTCAGTAAATAGGATGGTAAGAGAGGACACATGAGCTTGAAGACGAATTGAATCTTAGCTACAAAATAAGTGCTACTTTATTTGGAAATTATGCCAGCTATGCAAGTTTCTGCCGAAGCTCAGTGTTTGCCATCATCCTAGTTTGTCAGATGTGTGTGGGTCTGCCCTGCTCTGCCAGTTTTATAGGGAAACATCCTAAACTTTACTTATAGAATAGACTTTAAGGTTCACTTACTGGCTATTAAAGCTCTCAGTGTCTGGGTCCTTCCTCTTTATCTCATTTGCTTTGACAATATGAGCTGTGCAGAGCCCTGAGGTCTTCAGGTAGTGCCCAGAGAACTAAAGACAAACTAAAACATACAATGAGGCATCTTTTCATTATTCATCCCCCAGTCTGTAAGACAGTCAACCTGAGAACCTCGGGACAGAACACACTGTTCATGTTTTAAAAAGCAGTCCATTTTAGCTTCAGGATAAGCTAAATTGTTCTTTTTTCCAGCCTATTTTTATTAAAATTATTTAATTGCCTTTTATAGCATGATTCTATCACAATGGAATTTGAGTTCTTTATCATCTAGCCTTTCAGCTCTTTTTAAATGTTTTTTTTTTTTTTTGACTGTTCTTGTCTGTTCTTATATCATCATCGTTTTGTTTCTTAACGTGCTTTCTATCAGTGTCTTCTGTTTCCCATCATTTTAAGTTAAGATAGCTTTTCCTCAACTGTCTGTGCCTGTTTTTGGAGTTCTTTCTTAATGCATGTGGACAGTATGTGTCCATGTGCTGAATATGAAAGGAAAGAGCTGCTGGGATTTAGGTTTTGGATTTGTTTACTTCCTAATTATTTATTTATCAATTTTAAGTAAAGCACTTTGAATTTTACTATTTTATATAGAAGTACTATCTTTTGATTGATTGATTGATTGATTAAGACTGGACCCAAACTGGGCTTTCTTGTGGTAAAAGTCCTGATGTAAGACTGTTAGGGGTGTAACAGTCTATGTATTCATACCAAGGTCATTAGGTTCAGTACTGAGGTGCACAAATGATCACATGAATTACTGCATAAGTGCTGTAGTATGACTTGTTTCAAACCCTCTCCATCCTGTCCCACTAGTCTCTAGTCAGAGAATACTAAGGCTTCAGTGTGGAAAAAAGTTACAATACAAGACAATGATAAAGTGCCAATATTGTTTATCATCTACTTTAGTTTTCAACGCTTCATTCATGTTAAGTGAGCTGGATGGTGCAGAAATAGTTTGTGAACTTGGTCAAAGTTTCAGATTTAAGCTGCAGCAAATACTCATAAAGAAGGATTTGGTCAGATAAACTCATTTTGTGGACTATGGGAATTACTATGTATTCTTATTTAACATTTGAACTCACACTGAAAGGTCACACCCTCCTAGACATTCATCCTGTCCACCCTATCAGCACTCCTCGATAGGTTGCTATCAGCTTGTAATGTAAACACAAGATAATCAGGACAGTAGCGGCGTAATCTGACCAGTGGAAAAACAATGTTTTCAGCCAAAATACAAGTCAAATGAGCCTTTTTTGATTAGGGCAGCATGCATGTATGGCTTTGTTTGTTTGTTTGTTTGTGAGTGCATGTATAAGTGGATAATAGAATGTAGGCCTACTTGTCTGTGTGTGTGTGTTATTGTGTGTCAGTATCTATGAAATTATGTATATGTTTGAGAATGTAAGAGAAGCTATGGGTGAGAGTTCTGAAAAGTATACCTTTCTCAAACTGTATCGAACCTTAACCCAAACAAACTGAACCCATTTTTTTCTTTACTGTTACACCCCTAAAGACTACTTTTGATTGCCTGCTATCGTGTCTGTTTGTGCTTTGGATGGAGTAGGTTCAGCGCTCCATGTGCAAAGTTATAAAGAATTCACTTCCAAACCAGCAGTATGGGAGTTTGAAAAATCAGCTTTGTCAATAAAACAAAACAAAAACATCAACAACAAAAAAAACATGATCGTATTGATGTCTGTTCAACACCTTGCCCAACACACCTTTAACATCACAAATAATAACTGAATAAATGGGGATCCAAAGGGGTAGATCACAGGCATATGAAAACACAGAAGTGCAACACTCTGCAGAGATCCACAGTAAGAAGAGCACAGCTGAACTTATCAGCATGTTTACCTTGTGTGTTGTGTGCCAGTCAGATTTTCCATCTCACCTGCCTTTGGATGACTTTTCAATGTGCATCCAAGAAAACAGAAGTCGTCCAAAATACAAGTTGATAACAACTGATGGGTGGAAATAATAAACAGAAGTCTCACGCACTTAAACCTTTTTTTGAACCTCCTCTTTTTCACTTCATATTTTCAATCAGAATTCACCATGAGTTTTATAGCATCAAAATAGGTTATCTATAAATGCTATTCCATAACTTCGCGGTCGGGTCGGACAGGGCTGGACTGGCCTGAATATTCAACTTTGGGAACAAGACAATTAAAACTAGAGCAAATTTATATTATTTGGACACGTCTTAGAGCACCGGGCTGTAAGTAGCAATATACAGTCGGCTACAAAACTACGATACTAAGTTTTCCAAAAAATTGCTTGTTGTCACACATCAAAAACTACCGCTACGTAAAGCAATGCAGAGCTCTGAGGAAGGTCCGGCTGCACTCATTAGCATCACAACAACACACGCTTTGGCTCGGGTCACGTCTTCACGACAGTCGCTGCGCGTGCTCATGGGTAGCAGAGTCTTTATGTCGCTGGAAATAGATTCTCCTCATAGCACCTTTAATTGCCATATATTGGTCTGAGAAAAAAAAAATAGGAGAGCATGATCTTTCAACAAATAATGGTTCCATCTGCCAGGGACTGAAGTCAGGGACTCAGTCCTGAAGAACCCTTGGCATCATGGTGCAACATGCTATCATACATATTCATGTGGTTCCACTGCCTAATGAGAGCCATATTAGGGCTTGGTGATATTACCTAATCTCAGCATCTCGGTTTATATTTTTTAATTTATTAAATTTCAACAGGTAATAAAGCATTTGGTTCTACAGAAATAAAAATAAATTACTGTTTAAGTCCACATGATAGTGTAGTTAAACCAATTTGTAGGAGAGCTCAACAGAGGAGATGTTCATTGTGCAGGAGAGTTAGAAACCAAACATGGCAGCACAGGAGACAGAATAAAGAAATGCATCATATGCATTTAAATCCACTGTGTGGACTTTCTTTGGATTTTAAAGGGACATAAGATACAGACATGGCACGTCATGTTTGTAAGACATGATGTGTGAACACCAGTCTGTGAATTTGACTAACTTTTGATAAAAATGCCTGAAATGATGATAATATACAGTACAGGCCAAAAGTTTGGACACACCTTCTCATTCAATGCCTTTTCTTTATTTTCATCACTAATTACATTGTAGATTCTCATTGAAGTAATGATGGCCACTTGTTTCTCTTAACTTAGCTGATTGGCTCTTGCCATAATATTAAGTTTAAAATTGTCTAATGGGGCTGTCGGCTGTGCATCAGCCTGACTTCTGAACAACACAAATGATGGTCCCAACCCCATTAAAAAGGCACGAAATTCCATGAATTAACCCTGGCAAGGCACACCTGAGCAAGGTTATAATAGTTTTGGATTTGTCATTATAGTTTAGTTTAAGTTAGTTTTGACTTTTTTTTAAATTATAGTTTAGTATTAGTTAGTTTTGACATTGTTTTTCTAATTATAGATTAGTTTTAGTTAGTTTTGACATTTTTTTTCCAATACAGCTTAGTTTTAATTAGTTTTAGAGCGGGTATTCTAATTTTTATTTAGTTTTGATTTTTGCAACAAGGCTTAGTTGTAGTTTAGTTTTAGTTTAGTTTCAGTTTAGTTTTAGTTTTTTCATACCTTATATGCCAGGTGCAGGATTCAAAAAGGTCAGAGTAAGAATTTTGAATTACTGTTTATTTTCAAGTGCAACATAGTGCTCACTGCTCAGTCAATGCTGATACTGTACTGTTGGCTGATGCCTTAAACACAAAAAATATATAAACTTAATATAAAAAATATAAACATCAATATAAACAATATAAACTCTCGGCTTCCTTGTTTTCATACAGTTGTGCCCAAAAGTTTACATCCCCCAGCAGAATTTCTGATTTTTTGGCCTTTTCTCAGAAAATATGAATGATAACACAAAAACCTTTCTGTCACTCATGGTTAGTGGTTGGGTGAAGACATTTATTCAAAAAAAGATTAGTTTACTCTTTTTAAATCATAATGACAACCGAAACTTCAAAACTGACCCTGTTCAAAAGTTTACACCCCCAGTTTTTAATACCTTGTATTTCTCCCTTTAACATCAATAACAGCTTGAAGTCTTTTGTGGTGGTTGTGGATGAGGGTCTTTATTTTCTCAGATGGTAAAACTGCCCATTCCTCTTGGCAAAAACTAAATTCTTGGGCTGTCTTGTATAAACTGTATGTTTGAGATCTCCCTAGAGTGGCTCAATGATATTGCGGTCAGGAGACTGAGATGGCCACTTTAAAACCTTCACTTTATTCTGCTGTAGCCAATGGCAGGATGATTTGGCCTTGTGTTTTGGATCATTGTCATGTTGGAACGTCCAAGAACGTCCCATGCGCAGCTTCTGGGCCGATGACTGTAAATTTTCCTCCAGTAGTTTCTGATAACATGTTGCATTCATCCTTCCATCAATTTTGACCAATTTTCCTGTGCCTTTGTAGCTCATGCATCCCCAAAACATCAGTGATCCACCTCCGTGTTTCACAGTAGGATTGGTGTACCTTTCATCATGGGCCTTGTTGACTCCTCTCCAAATGTAACGTTTATGGTTGTGGCCAAAAAGTCTCATCACTCCAAATATCTTTGTTCCAGAAGTTTTGAGGCTTGTCTCTGTGCTGTTTGGCATATTGTAAGCAGGATATTTTGTGGCATTTGCGTAGAAATGGCTTTCTTCTGGCGACTCGACCATGCAGCCCATGTTTCTTCAAGTGTCTCCTTATTGTGGATCTTGAAACATCCACCCCAATTTTTTTCAGAGAGTCCTGTATTTCAGCTGAAGTTATTTGAGGGTTTTCCTTTGCATCTTGAACAATTATCCTTGCAGTTGGAGCTGAAATTTTTGTTGGTCTGCCTGACCGTGGTTTGGTTTCAACAGAATCTCTCTCTCTCCCCTTCTTAACTACAATTTTAACAGTGCTTCTTGGCATCCTCAGTTCCTTAGATATATTTTTAAATCCTTTTCCTGTTTTATACAGTTGAAATACCTTTTCTCGCAGATCCTTTGACAGTTGTTTTCCTTTCCCCATGACGCAGAAACCTGAAACTTCAACGCAGCACTGAGTGAAAGATGCACGTGTCTGTCAAGAGCTCAGAAATTCACTGAGCTTTCATACACACTCACTGTTTACAAGCTAATAGATCACAGAGAGGATGGTTACCTTTAGTAGACATTCAAACCCATTTGTGGCAAATTTTGTGCATGTCAGGCCAAAACTGCCAGGGGGTGTAAACTTTTGAACAGGGTCATTTTTGAAGTTTCTGTTGTCATTATGATTTAAAAAGAGTAAACTAATCCTTTTTTCAATAAATGTCTTCACCCAACCACTAACCATGAGTGACAGAAAGGTAAATATAAACATCAATATAAACAATATAAACTCTCGGCTTCCTTGTTTTCATAGGCTGTTTTAGCCTCCTTATTGGTGCTCCTCAAATGGGCTTTTAAGCTTGTGGGATTTTTCCCCTTAGGAAGCGCTCCACATATTGCACCAGTTTTAATTTCCGCCAGGCACTTGCATTTGTTTTTCTCACTGTTGTACTCAAAAAAATCCCAAATGGGACACTGCCGCCTCCTCCCAACTTTAACCATTTCTTCCAAGTTGTTCCAGCAACACGTTTCGTCGTGGCACAGAGAACAGCCAGTCAGCGCAGTAAACAAGCACGTCCCAGCTATGATGGTGCCATACGGCGCTGACAACTGCCGAAAACTGTCTTTGGTTGGGAAAATGTGTCTGATTAATTTAAATCCTAAAGGCTAATAAATATTGTCAAAAATGATAACCAAGGACATTTTGTCTTCAATTACGGTTACTTTCAGTTAGTTTTGTGAACACAAGACACAGTTATAGTTTACTTATCGTTTTTGTTTTCTTTTCTAGTTTTTATTAGTTTGAGTTAACTGCAATGTACTTTAAATTCTAGTTTTCGTTTTTAGTTTCGTTTTAGTTAACTATTATAACCTTGCAACTGAGAGGTGAAAACCATTTCAGGTGACTAAAAGTCTGCAAAGCAGTAATCAGAGCAAAGGGTGACTACTTTGAAGAGACTAGAATACAAGACATGTTTTAATTTATTTCACACTTTTTGTTTAAGTACATAATTCCACACAAGTTCAGTCATAGTTTGGATACCTTTAGTGAGAATCTACAATGTAAATAGTGATGAAAATAAAGTGAACACATTAAATGAGAAGGTGTGTCCAAACTTTTGGCCTGTACTGTCCTGAGCTATGTTTTTAATTAAAAAAATGTTCTACTGTTATTTTGGGGGGATGTAAATGCAGTCAAGAAAAGTTAATAATTACAATATATCACAATGTTAAGCATCACAATACTCAGCATATTGTTGAATTTTAATTGTCAAAATAAAATCTGATTGGGACTGAAGTATTGTGATAACATATCATGGGGTCACAGGTGATTTCTACTTCTAACTCTTTTACATACAAACACTTTCTTTCATGAGAGAACCCACAAAGGCACAGTAAAGACATGCAAACTGACCAACATGGGAAGTCAAACGACATGCTTGCAATGAGGCCTGAGTACTAATCTACGGCACCACTTTGCTGTCCCTGTACCATAACAGTACGGGACAAATGCATGTGCATGATGCATCCCCTAATCTGTATGTCAATAAGTTAATGGGGACTGTATGAAGGTTTGTAGTGATATCTTTCAAAATGTGCAAATAACAACAAAAATCTTTTATTTTTTATTGCAAAACGAAAACAAATGTTCTTAGCATTTCAAATCTAAATCTAGGAGTTCAGTGCACAGAGTCTATACACAAATTGTAAGAAATAAATTACAAGAAAAAGAAGCAACATTGGCGGTGCGTTTCCATCACACAAAATTGCACTGAAATCCTTCATACAGCAAGAAATCAAATCAAGTGATCAAATCTTACTTGAAATGAAAAAAGACTGCAATTAAAGTCAGAACATCTCTTTATTATCATTTCTTCAGCTTTTAAAAGGAGAAATGGGCAGCAAAATGGTGTTTGATCTTTCCATTAAATCCTGTGAGTGACACATTAAGAGCCTCAGATCTAGTGTGCAATCATCCCCTTTAGTCAATCAGAGTAATTAAAAGCCTTTTCATAGATATTTGACCAAGTTAAAGTAATGAGTATATTCTAATAAATGCAGTTTGACAGACACTGAGCATGTTTGGCCTCTGGTGATGAAACCTTTGCATAACATGAGGAAATGTGGCATTTACTGGAGTTAATATTGGCTGCCTTAGTGTAGTTAAGCATTACCACAAGATGAACATAAAAGCAGGATTGCTTTAGTGCAAACAATAAATTACTTGTCAAAAAAGCCCCTTTAGAACAGAGAGAGAAAGTGTGTCTTTATGTCAGCAAGGATCCTGTCAGTCTTAAGAAATTAAGGGAGACCAAGAGGGACAGATCTGTCCTTAATTTGCCTTAGGAGTTAGCCTTGCGCCATCAAATATGCTAACCCATTTATTTCACAATGGCCTACATTTTCCCTCTTTATTATCATAAAAACCAGTTCAACATTCATACTTCCTCTACTCCTGATTTCAGGCTGTGTCTTACTGTGTAGTTATTCATGCAGTCCTTTCAGCTTGGACAAAGTTTGTGCTAATATGTTTTTATTTTTAAAGACTGACACATTTTTGGTGGAAAAAAAGCATTTTTGACAGCAAACAAATTAAAGATGTTATGATGACTTGCTGTAACCTCTGTAGTAGATTTAATTTAGCTGAAAAGATTGTCAGTGGAACAGAATCACATCTTGAATCTGTAATGTAATCATCAAACTTGTAATATAATTGGTAAGCACATAGAAATTATTTTTTTAATAAACAAAACATCCTCTTCAACACATACTATATTCAAATCAGGGCCTGTATTCCTAAAGATTTTTAGTGCAGAGAGTTGCTCCTAGTGGCCAAATTCTAAGAAAAATCTTAGAATCTTGGTGTTTTCTTAGAATTTCTCCTAAAAATTAAGAGCAGATCCTAGTAAAGATAAAAGCTATTCCAAAAGAATCCTAGCTCCTAAGAGTGCTCCTAAGGTGAGATCTATTAGGAGCAGGGAAGAGGACTTTTAAGCAGCTTAGGAGCTCCCTAAGCAGAGGACAAAATGGTGGAAGCAAGAGGCAGGAGAGATATTCTTCACGTTTTTGTGCCGCAATCTCCTCTGTTGCTTTTGACTGCAACACGTACCACCTCTTCTTGCAATCCTCACTTGTGCACGCAACCAACGGAAAGGAGGCATTTATCTGTTGTGCTAAAGTGTCCCAGGCTTGCTTCTTGGCTTGCACTGTGACACTGGGGCTAAATTTACCCCTCAAAACATTTTCATGCTCATTGATCAACTGAGCCAAAAGCAAACACTGTTCCTCGGTCCAGTTGGGTTTTCTTGTTCTTTTTTTCTCCATTGTTGTTCGCTAGTTTGTAGCAGATGTAAAAGCCAGACAAGCCTACTTCTAATACACCTGTCAGCAATCAAGGACATTGATGAAAGCTGTGCTGTGTTACACTCGTTAATACCAAATTAAGTTGAGATGTTGATAGTTGAAAGTACAAAAGCATGCAATTAATAAAAGCAAATAAATATAACCATCACTATATGAATATGTGGGCATTCAGTAGGATTATTTTACAGTACAGTTTACTATTCATTTAACATGTATTTTCTTTTATGTGATGTGTTATTTACAATTACACAGTCTTCATAAGATTAGATTCCATGATTAAGTTTATCAATTATCACCAAAAGTATGTTTTTTATCCAGCTTTAGGATCAACCAATCACAGCTTTGGAAATGATGACTCATACCTAGCAACGGGGTCAACCACACCTCCTCACTAAGATAGGAGTTTCTGTCCATTCCTTGCTCAGAGTTCTCTGAGAGTGTTCTGGAATCACTCGTAAGCTCAGACTCCTTGCTGGGGATTTTTAGGCTAAGTTAGGAGCTCTCTGAGATGATTCTCAGAATCTTTGGGAATACAGGCCCAGATTTCTTAGGACCCACATTAGCACTTTATGGTGGTGTTTTGGTTGTTTGTTCATATGGCAACACTGTTTTGGGTTCCTAAAATAAGGGAATTTTAATGATAAGATCCAGATTGCAACTTTGAAAACAGAATTGTCTTCCTTGTCCCATAAACTGGTCATGAGCAGTTCCACTAAAAACACAATCCATCCACGTGGTGATTATTTTTAAAGTCAATATACATATTAAAGTAGGGGGACTACAGTATAAAGGCAGTGATGGACGTCTGAGTTCTGATAAGGCTTGTGTTAGATCATCATTAAGTATTCCAGTGTTCTAAAAACTAGACTCATGCAGTAATACAATTTTAGAAAACATTTTTTTAAGTCTTTCTCCTACAATCTCCTCCCCATCTTCATCGATACAGATCTTCCACTGATCAGTTCAGTGCAGCAGGGTTCTTCTGATAGTTCTTCTTGGTCCCCATTGTATAAGGAAGAATACAATATGGACTAAAATTACATGACAACTTAAAAGGTCCAGTTAATCTTGCTCAATACTGTTTTGAATTTGGTCAGCCAGAAGAAGGACTGCATAACTCCTGATAAATGTAGAGGAGGGTTACAGTACTTGCCCGGCTATTCATTTGGGTTGGGTTGGTAACAGCCCTACGGCCCCATCGCTGCTGTAGCTCATCAAAGTGAATTCTATCATGTTGCTGTTGGCATGTAATCCATGAAATAAACTTAATTTTCAAGAACATAAATCCATTAACAGAATTTTACCATTGTTAACATGAAAATTTAATTTTAAGTTGAGTTGGTTCTTTACTTTTTTGGCACATAAAAGTTCCCACGTGTTGCATTAGAATACAAGAAAAGCCCCTGTGGACGGTCCACCCACCATAGTCTCACAAGATGCAGCGGGAAACTGAGGCTAATGAGCAAAATGTTAGCATTCTAATCTCCTAAACTAAGATGTTTTAGCATTTGCTTCAAAGCACAGCTGTGCCTAAGTACAGAGCCGCTATCTCCTAAAAGCTTCCAATTAGCTGGTTTGATTTAGAAAGAAGAGGCGCATCTGCTGGCAGCTACACTCAGCTCAATCTCATCTATGTTTATGTAAATAATGAGATGACATGAAATATGCCCATTTGCTTCAGGCCAGTCAGTGAGAGGTGTAGATGAGATAACTGCTGTTTGACTATCTTCTAGTACATATATGTGTGATTAACATTTCACTAACACATTACAAACAAATAAAAAATCAATAGCTGAATGATCAGCCAGATGTTGATCGAGACTTTGGTGTAGTAACAAAATCCTGTACAGTTAGAAAGTACCTCCTATTCATGTTCCAGCTTTTAATGGCAGCTTAAGCATGTCTATGATTTATGAAGTCTTAGTAGCCCTGATTAACTTCTATTCTCATTATGTCTGAGATTCTGTTTGGGCTCCTGCTGCGGTAAACGCCTTCTTATTGTGGATCTAGTATGTTTGGATTGGTTGACTGCGCAACTATACAGTAATTGATCAGTTCAGCAAAGTTTCCAAAGATTCTGTTTTCTTTCTAAAGTACATACAGTACCTTGAACTAGACTATCCAATTTGAGTCAATTGGCTTAGACTACCAATATAACAGAGGTAGGATGTAGGAGTGATAAATTCATTTGATGTGACAGAGAATCAGCCATTTCAGGCAGCTATGGAGCTGTGTGTGTAATTAATGTGTTATTATCATTATCATCTATTTCTTGATAAATATGTCAAATGGTATTTATTTACATTCTTAAACAAAAAAAATAGTTTAAGTGGTTGAATTTAGTGCTTATAGGGACTGTGACGAGTTTCTAAGTAATTACAAAAAAGTCTCACTTTTAGATATATGCCTGGTCGAAATACACACTTTAAGATGAGTTTTATAGCATCAAAATAGGTTATCTATAAATGCTATTCCTTAGCCTTCTGGTCGGGTCGGACAGGGCTGGACTGGCCTGGATACTCAACCTCTGGAACAAGACAATTAAAACTAGAGCAAATGTATTTTATTTTATTATTTATATTACACATCTTAGAGCACCGAGCTGTAAGTAGCGATATATAGCCGGCTACAACTACGATAATAAGTTTTCCAAAAATTGCTTGTTGTCACACATCAAAAACTACCGCTACGTAACTAGAAAGAGATACATTTCCTGGTCCCTTTGCATCCTGTAAGCTGTTGAAAAAAGAAGTTGTAAAGCAATGCAGAGTTCTAAGGAAGGTCCGACCTGCATTTATCACAACAGACACACACTGTGGCTTCAGCCACGTCTTTGGTGCGTTCCAGTTGTAGTCAGAAATAGGAATTTCCAGGTTCTGAGTCGGAAACTGCAACTGGAACGTCCCCCGAAGTCTGAATTTCCTACTGGGAACTTGGTGAAACCTTGTCACCCCCGAGCTGACAATGGAAGATGGATGCCCCCAGTGTGAACAGTTATTTAGCTCCTGTAATAATCAATTTATTTGCACTTCTGACTGGGGTGTGTCGCTCTAGATCAGCTGTATACATAGTATTGTTAGACTTCTATTTACAAAAATGCTGCCATAGTGATAATCACATTCTTCATGTGGTATTTGTGAACAACAACACAGGGCGTGCTAACAACAGCTAACAATAGCCTGGTAGATCGGGATGTGTTTTTCCGACTCCAACTGGAACGCCGATAAGTCAGAGATGATGTCACTCCCAGTTCCGAGGTTACTGGAACACAGCATTACGACAGTTGCCGCACGTGCTCATGGGTAGCAGAGTCTTAATGTCGCCGGTAATAGATTCTCCTCATAGCACCTTTAATTAATTTCCAACTTCTAAGATAAGCTCAATGAGTAGCCAAATTGGGGTACAAAAAAAGTACATCCAGTACTAAATGTCTCATTCTTGTATGTATGTCCAATAACAGAAACATTTCAGTTTTTGAAAAATTTTAGAAAGACTTCTAAAATATGTGGGTTTTATAACTTTACGACTGCTGGCCTAATAAAGCTGTGAAGCATTATATGTTTGGTCAGGTATGTAGAACAACATTATGAAAGTTATGCAAAGGTAAGGCTGGTTCAACTGAAAAAATGCCATATTTACAGTTCCAAAAACAATAACTTTCACAGGATGTAGAGTTTAGTTTTCTGTATTTCATACAGATGGGTTCTTCATTCATCCCAAACCACCACCTCCTCAGGGCTGGGATATGCTACACCTTGCATGCTGTGGTGTCAATCAAAAGTAATAGCTTTTCCAAGCAGCTACAGACAAGAGAGGAATGAAAAGCTGGCCCTTATAGAGAGGTGGGAGACACTGCATCGTTTAAGTATGGCACAACCAACCCCATTCTCAGTCAGACAATCTTCCAGGGAAGACTTATGACACACTGTTATGCATGAAGATTAGAGTTTCCTTTGCACTTATGGCTGACTATACACAGAATGTCAGGATGTGGCGGTGAGACATAAGTGAAACAATCAGGTCTGAGCAGAGAAAACACGGCCAAGTGTTAAAGAACAAAGACCTTGGTTTTTCTGCAAGTTAAGGGCACTTGTGACTGCATGATGATCCTTAAAGGGATATGTCAGTATTTTTGTAATCCAGTTGTATGAGGCACGGGTCAACAGTCAGTGAAGTGGCTGAAAGAGCTCCAAGCAGTGCAATCCCTTTAAAGAGAACAAGCTGAGACCTCCAGTAAGATTCATTACTGTTGCGACTTAAAATTGTTTCACGTAACTGTGTGAGTTTAACATAAAAACAAGCCTCGCTACTACAGACGTGCAAAATTGTTGGTACCCTTTGGTTAAAGAAAGAAAACCTACAATGGTCACTGAAATAACTTGAAACCAACAAAAGAAAGAATAAATAAAAATGTACTGAAAATTGACTAGTAAAAATCTAACATCGGTACTGAATTGTGGTTGAACAGAATCATTTAAAAAAACAAAATATTAGGAGAGTACTTCGCACATCTAATTTAGGAGACAGGTGCGACAGGTGAAAAAAATCGATTTCACCCTTAAGGGACTGCAATTTCAAGGTTTCGCCAGTAAATACGTTTTTATTTTTGTTCATTTTGATGTCATTTCTTGGAATATCTTCAAATACCTAATATCCCTAGAATCCTTACAACTTAATCTAAAATGGTATACATATAAATAAACCATAAAATTAGACAAAGGTGTTCAAATTGTGTTAGAAATTAGAAAATAAAAAAAAATGCTAATGTTTTTTTCATATTTACTAAATATGCACACAAAACACATTGATCCAAATGATTTCCACATGTAGAAAAATAAACAAGATATTTCTGAACACACCAGAAGTGATTTGAACAAAGTACCTAATTTAGTTTTTGAGATATGATCATTTTTATGTAAAAACTGCAGAGGCGCTTTTTTTTAGTTTGTTCACTAAGCAGTACTAAACATAAAAACTTGAACAAAGTATTTCTCAACTATATTGTTTCAACTGTATACATCTATATACATTTTTCATATCCATATATACATTGCAAATTTTACACAATACACATTACATAGGCTAAATTTTATTTTACAAAGAGCCATTGTGGAAGTCATCATGGCAGACAAAAACTCTCTCTCTTACACACAATCTCTCACTAAATCACACGACTTTCTCTCATCGAACCAAAGAACTTACTCTTCCAAAATAGCACAGTCATACAGTACCTAACGCTCCCTATCACAATTTTAATCAATCAGTCTATCTATCAATGAATCAATCTCTAGCTCTCTCACTATATGACCTGCTCTTTACAACCTACTTTGCTACAAAGGTCCTTTGGCGCCACACAGTGGTGGCGCGGGAAATTTCCCTGAATACGCATGTAACATGGCGTAATGACGTAAAAGGAGACATCACATGAATGACAGAAGTCTATGCTTTTAGCAGCAAAAAGAATGAGCATTCTAGCTAATGTTGTTTTTGAGTTATATCAGTTTAAGCAGAACTATGTAGACAGCGCGGATGGTGGGGCCGCCAGCGGGAGGTCAGTCCCTTGAGGGTTAAACATGAAGATGGACTCCTGCACACCGTCTAACTTGCAAGAAATCATTTATTTGCAACGTTTCGGTCTCAGGCCTTCATTAGGCAAACAGTTTGTTAAAGAGGGCAGGACATCTTAAATAGGAATGGCGATCACACCTGTGGCCAATCACCATCATGACATAACATCGACACCGGAAAAACAAACACATCGACTTCCTGACCGAGAGAGTCGACATGATAAGAGTCAACATGATGAGAGTCTATTTAAAGCCTACAAATAAGGCTAAAAATGGAAAAAATAATCACAAAATATACAGTTTAGGGGACATTAAAGGTCCATAAGACAAGTAACTATCCGCACGGCTGATATATCCAGAAGACTGATTCAACTCCAAACCCTCAGCACAACGTGTTTGTTTTACACTACACCAAGCGGTAAGAAAACACCAAACATGTAAAGTTAGTTAGTACTCACAGCCGATGTTGATCGGGGTATAGGTAGTTCCTCTGACATTCTCTATATAGCTGTCAAATCTCCTGTTTTGGCCATGAAACTACCGTATTTTCCGTATTTTCTCCCCTTTTCCGCCGTCCTCCTGTATCAGTAATCTCCCATAAAGCTCCCATGTGACGATATAATAATAAAAACATTCCTCTTCCTCTCCAAACTGAACTCTGTCTCTAGCCTGAATTGGGCGGTAATGCTCCAAAATGATGGATGCCAACCGCCGTAAAACCAAAGAAGAAGAAAAAGCCTCATGAGAACGTCCACCTGCGGTAGCCTGGGTAGCAGCTGTCCCGAGATTAGAGCCAACAGCAGAACAAACTTAGAAAAACTAAGAGTTTATTTTAGATTTCTTGTAAATCTGTCTTAAAATGTGAGGGATACTGGAGCTTGGTTGGGGTTGTGGGACGGCTCACAGCGGGCTTTCCTTATTTTCAAAGACAAAACTTGAAAGGTAAGCATTCTCCCGCGGAGTCTGATCCCTTGCTCGGCTACACGCACTGAGTCTGTGCACGCCGGGAAAATGCACGCGCAGTAGGCGGGCAGAATGGCGACGGGATTTGATTGGTTTAAAAACAGGTGTCCCGGCATGATTATTGGTCGGGGTTTTCCCTGTTTTACTCCTACTGTAGATAGCGGATATTTTTCGCTCTGTTTTAAAAACACATTATGAGTTGATTACCATTGGTTCATACAGACCATTTTAAGCAGTGTTACAAAAAGTGTATCTAAATCAAATCGCCAACCCCAGCTTTAAGGCCTTTTGGAGCCAGAGTTTGTAAGATATAAATCCAGTATGCTTCCCGCTGTTGCAAAAGTCTGTCATGATTGCCATCCCTAAGTGGTCATTTGACCTGTTCAATGCCAATAAAACGCAGAGTGGAGATGTCATGTTGTGCATCATTGAAGTGTACAGCCACAGGATAGTCCTGGTCATTTCTGTGTATAGAACTTTTATGTGCACTGATTCTTTGTTTTAATTTCCTGCTTGTTTTGCCAATATAGGCCAAGCCACAGGGACAGCAAATCATGTAAATGATATGACATGATGCACAGGTGATGATACTTTTAATAAAATAGTCTTTACCAGTCTGAGGATGAATAAAGTGATCAGTTTTAAGAGTGTTGTTGCACCGCGCACAGCAGCCGCAGCGATAGTTCCCATTAGGCAGAGGCCGAAGTCTTGTCTGCCAATCTGTACTTGACTCGAGGTGAAATGTTGCAAGGACCAAAAAGTCCTTTATGTTTTTCCCTCTTTTGTTGACAAATAGGGGAGGGTCTTTAAAAACAAAGGAGACTTCCCCGTCTGATGACAAAATATGCCAATGTTTCTTAAAGAGAGATCTGATAGTGCTAGAGTGTGTGGAGTGCTGTGTGATACATGTCACAGAGAATTTCTTTTCCCTTTTCACACTCTTTTTTAATAAATCTGACCGTGTTTTTCTAAGGGCCAGTTCATAGGCTTCATTAATCCATGATGAGGGGTATCCTCACTGTGCAAATCTGTTTTTCATATCAACAGCTTTTTCCTTAAAATCCTCTGCAGAGTGACATATTCTCCTCAGACGGAAAAACTGGCTGATGGGGAGACCCTTTTAAAGAGGAATGGGGTGAAAACTGGAAGCCAACAGGAGAGTATTTTTGTCCGTCTCCTTCCGGTAAAGTGTGGTGATAGTAGAGTCTTTGTCCTTCATCACCATATGTCCAAGAAACTCACTTTGTCATGACTGAAGTTGGATGTAAATTCTAAGTTGTTATCAAAACTGTTCAATGGCGAGACAAAATCTGTTAATTCATCAGGGTTATCATTATAAATACAGAAGATGTCATTAATATATCGGTACCACTTCAAAATTTATGACAGGTGATTGTTCTTGTCCGGGTTAAAAACAAACATTTTTTCAAAAAGATCAACAAACAGATTTGCATAATTAGGTGCACAGATAGTTCCCAAACTAGTGCCCAACACTTGTAAGAAAAAGTCTTTTTCAAAATAAAAGTAATTATGTGTCATTACAAAATTTGCCAAATCAAGGATCAGTTGTTCGGGGGATTGCATGAATCACCGCATTGTTGTAAATAAAAAGCTGAAGCTTCTAAACCACCCTTGTGGGGTATGTTTGTATAAAGGCTTGTGATGTCAAGGGTAAGCAGAAGGGCATTATCAGGTAATTTGGTTAGATTGGAAATTTTTTTCAATGAAGTCGGTAGAATCCTTAATGTAGGCAGGTAGTGTTTGGACATATGGTTATCTTTGGTAATGTGTATATCATAGAGCGAACTGGGTATTTACAGTAAAGGAAATCAAATTCAGATTTTGATATCCATCCCTTCATTTGTGCATCTTCAAGATTGGCGGATATTTCCTTTTGAAAGGGGATGGTGGGATCCTGATTTAGTTTTTTGTAAAATTTTATGTTTGACAATTGAGAAAGGATTTCGAGTTCATCTGCATCCTGGATACAAATACCACCCCCTTTGTCAGCAGGTTTTATGACGATGTCTACATCATTTATGAGTTCATTTAGAGCGTTTTTTTCATTATTAGATAAATTGGGGGGCTTGGGCGTGGTTTTGAAGTCACTGTCAATGTCCTGTTCAACAAGTCTGCAAAAAGTATTAATGGAAGCATTTGTATGTGGACAAAAAGTGCTTTTTGTTCTAAAGGCAGATGTTTCAGAGTTCGTCACAGTGTTTTGATTGGTGGAGAAAAAGTGACGTGATTAGATTTGCCTGAAACACTTAAAAAGGTCAACTTTTAGTCCAAACACATTCAGTCCACAGTTTGGCACAAAGAACAGTCCCTTAGATAGAAGTGATGCCTGGTCAGTGGTCAAGTCTTTAGAGGAAATAGTACTTCTCCTCTGAAATAATACAAAACCCAAAACCAGTGAAGTTGGCACGTTGTGTAAATCGTAAATAAAAACAGAATACAATGATTTGCAAATCCTTTACAACTTATATTCAATTGAATACACTGCAAAGACAAGATATTTAATGTTCGAACTGAGAAACTTTATTTTCTCTTGCAAATAATCATCGACTTAGAATTTAATGGCAGCAACAAATTGTAAAAAAGTTGGCACAGGGCATTTATACCACTGTGTTACATCGCCTTTCCTTTTAACAACACACAGTAAACGTTTGGGAACTGAGGAGACCAATTTTTGAAGCTTTTCGGGTGGAATTCTTTCCCATTCTTGCTTGATGTACAGCTTAAGTTGTTCAACAGTCCGGGGTCTCCGTTGTTGTATTTTACACTTCTTTTGGGGGACAGGTCTGGACTACAGGCAGGTCAGTCTAGTACCCACACTCTTTTACTACGAAGCCACACTGTTGAAACACGTGCAGAATGTGGCTTGGCATTGTCTTGCTGAAATAAGCAGGGGCGTCCATGAAAGACGTTGCTTGGATGGCAACATATGTTGCTCCAAAACCTGTATGTACCTTTCAGCATTAATGGTGCCTTCACAGATGTGTAAGTTACCCATGCCTTGGGCACTAATACACCCCCATACCATCACAGATGCTGGCTTTTGAACTTTGCGCCTATAACAGTCCGGCTGATTCTTTTCCTCTTTGGTTCGAAGGACACGATGACCACAGTTTCCAAAAACAATTTGAAATGTGGACTGGTCAGACCACAGAACACTTTTCCACTTTGCATCAGTCCATCTTAGATGAGCTCGGGCCCAGCGAAGCCGGCGGTGTTTCTGGGTGTTGTTGATAAATGGCTTTGGCTTTGCATAGTAGAGTTTTAACTCGCACTTACAGATGTAGACGAACTGTAGTTACTGACAGTGGTTTTCTGAAGTGTTCCTGAGCCCATGTGGTGATATCCTTTACACGGTGATGCCGGTTTTTGATGCAGTACCACCTGAGGGATCGAAAGTCACAGGCATTCAATGTTGGTTTTTGGCCTTGCTGCTTAAGTGCAGTAATTTCTCCAGATTCTCTGAACCTTTTGATGATATTACGGACCGTAGATGATGAAATCCCTAAATTCTTTGCAATAGCTCGTTGAGAAGTGTTGTTCTTAAACTGTTCGACAATTTGCTTGTGCATTTGTTCACAAAGTGGTGACCCTCGCCCCATCCTTGTTTGTGAATGACTGAGCATTTCAGGGAAGCTGCTTTTATACCCAATCATGGCCCCCACCTGTTCCCACTTAGCCTGTTCACCTGTGGGATGTTCCAAATAAGTGTTTGATGAGTATTCCTCAATGTTCTCAGTCTTTTTTGTCACTTGTGCCAGCTTTTTTGAAACATGTTGCAGGCATCAAATTCCAAATGAGCTAATATTTGAAAAAAATAACAAAAGTTTACCAGTTTGAATGTTAAGTATCTTGTCTTTGCGGTGTATTCAATTGAATATAGGTTGAAAGTGATTTGCAAATCCTTGTATTCTGTTTTATTTACGATTTACACAACGTGCCAACTTCACTGGTTTTGGGTTTTGTACTTGTACATAATACTTCTCCTCTGTCTGTTCCTCTTAACACAGCCACTCTCCTCAAAGTTCTGTGAGGGAGCTTAAACCTTCAGAGTCATTTTGTTCAAGTAATGAACTTCACTGCCCTGATTGAATGGGCTTAATGACTCCAATGTGGTTAAGCGTTATATAATCTCATTATGTCAAAAAAAAAAAGTTTTTTCCAGTATGTCAGTACTTTCCCCTTTGAAAGTAATGGCATGCCATTCTTATACAATGGGTCGAGAACAGAGAAACTTTTCTCCTGAATACTCTTCATAGTCAAGGAGCGGAGGAATTTCACATCAGGAGAGGGAGGCTTCACTCTTAAGAACATAACTAATAGTTCATGATTGTTGCTATTGGTTGTTATTGAATCTGGATGACATATCATTTTGGATTTTTCTCCTCAATGGCTCTCATAGTAGCAAAACTCTTAGCAGTAAATTACTGACATCTCCTGACTGAATGGAAGCAGAATTAGTCTCTTATTGGATTGGTGAACCTTCAGTCTGAAGCACTGTGAGCCTGTAAACACTGATGAATGAGCCATTTACTTGCTCACAGCTCTTCATCGGGGTTTGTTTGCACCACAGTTTATTTATATTAATTCAGTACTGCAATGAATACTCTTATGTAAAGCACTGTACTGCAATGGATGCAATGGTTTAATGACCAATTGTGTGCCATTCACAAGCCGATCAAAATCTGACATTGAAATGTTAACAGCTTCTTACTTTCAGTGGTAAGAAGACTGCTCTGTAAGCCTCAGCCATCTGTCAAACATTGATTTCAGCTTCAAAGACTAGAATTACTGGTTTTATACTTCAAACAGCCATTGAATTTGCAGTTAACATCTTTTAGTGTTTCTTTCGGAGGCATCTGCAGTCATAGGGAGGTGCAGGGGATGTGTTTTACGGAAAACATGATGCTCAAAGCAAAAGGAACTTGTCGGTCCCAAAAAAAGGAGTATTTCTACAAAAAACACTGGCATACTTATACAAAGGTAGATAAGGGCTTTCTAAATTTCTACATTTGTCAAACAAACTTATCTACATTAAAAACATACAGTGACATACATGCACATAATAACTGCCTACAGTGAAATATCAATCTAGATGTTTTTTGTAGATCATAGAAACATAACAAAACACAAAGTCACTTGCATTTAAAATGCATTAGCTTAATGAAGTTAATGCTAATCCCAATAATGCTTATATTGTAGTTGTAGATACATGCTGCTGCCATCAGCCCTCTCGACCTCTGAACTTTTGGAGGTATGCATTGTGGAAAATATTATGCAGGGTTGTATTGTTTAATGCATACTGCTGTTTTTCCCCCCAACATCCAGGTATTTTTGGCAAACTGCCACTGCCCTTACTTGCACTGAGGTCCAAATACATCTACAGAATATAAAACCTGCTTTCAAGCATCGGCAAGAAGATTTCCATCTGTGCTGATAGAAAACAGCAGCTGCAATATGAGGAGCAGCTCTTTCTAAACACTGCAAACATAGTGTCTTCACTTTGAAAGTGTGTGAAGCGTGGAACTCTGGCTGAAATGATCAGAACTGATATCAACTGCAGTGTGTCGGCTGTGTAATCTTTACCTTTCAAAGGTGACTTGCCGGCACTGCAGTCAGGAGCTCTGGTTTGTGGCTGAAACTGAGGATTCACCGGCTGCTCTGCTCTCTTCCTGGGGGACGAGAAAGCAGGGCGGATGTGATCTTTCATGTAAATGTGAGATCGCTGAGGAGGAGAGGTGGAGCATTGATATTCAGCTTGAGGTCCGGCCGAGCCCCGATCCCCACACCTTGACGGCGACCTTGTGACCTCGCAGTAAAAATCATTTGGCAGCTTCTCTACCCTCCAGCAGTATGCACAAAGAGATTTTTTTACCTGAACAAGCAACTTTTATACTCAATGCTACCTCCATTTTTACACCTTATCAAGAACTGATGAATAACTAAGACATATCAGGAAATAAGGTTTAATTTGGTACCACCTTATATTTAATGGAGTGAAACATATTCTGCATATTCTAACATTATTCTAACATTTCACATAATTGACAAAGAGGAAAAGCTGAGGGACATAGTGATCCCTCTTCTGTACCAGCATCAAAAGTAGCAACAGGGACATTTAGGTGGTAAAATGGGGTGAAAGGGGTTAATAAGAGCACTTTGTGGACACGACTTTTGTCTTATGTGTACTAGGAGCTTCCACATGTACAACCAAGCTGTTCACTCTCACATTTCTGCAACACTGTTATTTACTATAAAACCACACTCATTATACACCATTGCTGATTTCTACATGCAACAACTAGCACATTGTAGGATAAGTTCAGTTTCTGCAGCTTTCACATTGTTTATAGAATGAAGTAGAACAATATACTCACCCAGAAGGCTTTCCTGATCCAAACAGTGCTTCGGGAGATATTTAGATCCAAAATTGAGCAGCGGACATCCGTATAATGGTAGCACATAGGGCATGTATAGCGCCGCTCCTAAAACTGCATTAATCGTCCAAAAACTCATTAGTTTCACCAATATTTCATCATGGTCCGCTTGGGCTACTCCTCCATTACAGTCTGTGTCACTCCAAACATGTTTTTGTAACTGTGCCGACCTCTGAACTGAAGAAAAAGAATGCTTGCCTCTGTGCATGCGCAGTAGGTCTCATTGTTTCAGGGGAAGACAGTCGGCTACACAACGACTTTCTTCTTCCAGTTTTGTGCAAAATGGACGAATATCTATCAGATGAAGATGTTGTGGAGGAGAACTTTGAATATGATGGGTGTCCTTACAGTTTCGAGCCATAGTTTACAGATGAGGAGCTCATCGAAAGGAGGATGAGGAGGCAGCTCTCCAGAGAGTAGTGCGGAGGCAAGCGTTCTTCATCTTCAGTTCAGAGGTCGGCACAGTTACAAAAACATGTCTGGAGCGACACAGACTGTAATGGAGGAGTAGTGGGAGCAGACCACGATGAAATATTGGTGAAACTAATGAGTTTTTGGACGATTAATGCAGGGGCGCTATACATGCCCTATGTGCTACCATTATACGGATGTCTGCCGCTCAATTTTGGATCTAAATATCTCCTGAAGCACTGTTTGGATCAGGAAAGCCTTCTGGGTGAGTATATTGTTCTACTTCATTCTATAAACAATGTGAAAGCTGTAGAAACCAAACTTATCCTTTAAAACATATACTGTATACTCTTTATTATGCTAGTGGTTAGCACTCTATTCAACTACACTAAACAGCTATTCACCTCTTTATTATTAAACTGTCATTTTTGTATTTTCTGATCTGAACCACACTGGCAATGCTAACAATAAACTAGCTTTTGATCTTAGACAACAGGCAGTTGGAACTGCATCATTAGTAAACCTGTTAGCACTGATTACCATGTACTGTTGGGACAATACCAGGAATATTAGCCTGCCAGTAATGAAAATGGTAAACAGACATGGTCATTTTAGGCTCTGATAGAATGGCGAGCAAGAGAACTATCACTGGTCATAGCTAAAAGAGCTACAGCAGTGGAGAGTATACCAGAGTCATACCAGTATGTTTTAGAACTACTGTGTCATAGTAAAGTAAAGCTATGTAAATAGTATCAGTCATTAAACTGATGTTGACACTGTCACTGGTATTGTTTGTGTTATTAAACGGATTTCTACAGCACAATGAATGATGGTTTAAAAACACATACAGTATATTTTGAGCTATCAATGGACAAAGCAACATCTGCCAAAGATGATTTCCTTCTTTAAGAAAGTATATTAATCTGTTATAAATACTTATCACACATCTTTCTGTCTGCCACAGAGCACTGATTTGACAAGTACTGAGCAGAGCTCTGGCTAAGATGACCCACGGATAGATTTCATTCCAACCTCCCGACAGTTTGAGAGACTGTTTTCCTAATTCGCATGTCGTTTTAATTAAGAACTGACGGCTGCACTGTAATGCTTCAAAACAGGCCAAAAGACATCTCACTTTCTGGGAAATTCCAAGGGTTATGTCACTGACAATACCAGATTTTGAAATATTTTTATGTAAAGATTGCTGCCTCCATTATGTCAAAAAAAATGAGTCTTCTCTTCAGACCTGACTTCATCTCTAATCAGCACTTTTTGGTTGTGATAAAATATGTTTAATTTCCCTTCAGACACCCAATCAGATAAATTGGCTACCTTTTACTAACATGACAACTTAGATCAGCTTTGAGGAAGTGTATTTTTGATGCAGTGATAGATCAATAAATAGCTGACAATTCACTGAATGCATTATTGGTGCATCAAACTTTATGCTAAATGATTTGATCAACTGCTTGTAAAAAGCAGTGTGTGTGCAATGTGGTGTTAACACGCCAGGTGGACTGTAAGACATATCTGTGGGATATGTTTCAGGTCCATTTTACAACATTCCATAGAAAGTGACGAGGAAGGGAAAAACATTTCAAGAAAAGGTTAAAGGTAATTAAATTATATTGTCTGTCAGATTTACTATAGACCATCAGAGGTTTGCATTTACCAGCAAAATTAAAAAAACTAAAACAGACTCATTTCACAATTTTAATGTCTGGTTGCCTGCATGATTCCTATATGGGCTTTAAGTCATTTCAAGAAAAAAATACAGAAAGTTTCCGTAACAAATCAATTTGAAAAGTTTTGTGTCACATTTAACTACTGCTGTGGGTCAATCGCTCTAATCCACTTGAAACAGACATGGGGAAGTCCCATGTCCTGGGTGTTAGGCCACTTATATACTGAATCATATCTTGGTGTTTGTTAGGCAGAGATTTGACTTAATTTCAACCTAAATAAAAAGAAAAAAATGTCTCTACAGTGGATCAGATGCAGCTCTTTTTCCCTTCCTGTTGGAAACACTGATCTGAGGGGGTGGGTAGGCTTCTGACGGCTATGATAATGAGCTCTGATTGGCTGTCTGTAAGCAATGCCTGATGGAAGGGTGAAGGAGGGGTTACAGGCTAGAGTAGACTATAAAAACAGTCATGGTGGGTGCCTAAGCCAAGCAAAAAACACACATGTAGATGGAGATTTTAAGGTCTGTTTTTTTAAGGCAGAACACATTCCTTTGTGACCTGAGAGATTAGTAAAGCATGTCCTGTTCTTTTGCTCCCCGAGCCGCTTATACATCATTCAAAGCAAAGAAAAGTTTTTTGACTTTGCATGATTTTGGACCTTTCAGCCCTTTTCACCTTCAATTTCTGCAAAACTACAGCAACAAAGCTCCACCATCATTACATATGGAGATAATCATATTAGCTCTACAATGAAATATCTGTGTCAATGCACTACGAAGTAAGGGTTTAGGGGAGCACAGGAGTGCACAACACTCACATACACACACAGGTGGATATGTTTTTATTACATTTATTTTTTTAAAGGTGCTATGAGGAGAATCTATTACCGGCGACATTGAGGTGGGCTTTACACGAGTACGAATTTGTAAGACTCCAGTAAAATAAACTATCGATCTGGTGATACTGACACACGGAGACGTGTATTTGTCCATGACTCTGCATCTTTTTTGAAAACGGGTCTGCAAGTGGATATCTGGGTATTCGTCTTCATGCCGTAGTTGGTATAAACAGATAAGTCCGAGAAAGACGGTGACCTCATAGCACCCCTCCTCCTCCCCGCCCCCCAACCCATGCTGTCACTCACACCAACAACAACAACAATGGCGGCAGCCAGGCTGATTCTGATCTTGTTCCAGCAGCTACAAATATTGCTACGACTTTTATACCAACATTTGCTCACAGAACACCAACAACACCAGCTACGGCAACAACAACAACAAGTGCTCATGCAGAGATGCAGCATGTTACGCATGCATGAGCACTTGTTGACGTGGAATCTACCTCGGAGCAGAACCAGCCGGGCAACCCGACAGGATTTTGTGTGGATTTTGCGTTCTCATGTAAATGCACAAGCCTATGTACAATACGATGTGTAAACAGCGATACATGTTTTGATGCTGATGCCAAGACAATACGGGGCCGTCTCCGTGTGAGGAGGGCCTAAGACTCTGCTACCCATGAGCACCTGCGAAGCCTGTCGTAATGCTGTGTTCCAGTAACCTCGGAACTGGGAGTGACATCATCTCAAACTTATCGGCGGTCCAGTTGAAGGCGGAAAAAAACATGCCGATCTACCAGGCTATTGTTAGCTGTTGTTAGGTCGGGGGTGGTGAGGTTTCACCGAGTTCCCAGTAGGAAATTCCGACTTTGGGGGACGTTCAAGTTGCAGTTTCCCACTTGGAACCCAGAAATTCCTACTTCTGACTACAACTGGAATGCACCAAAAGACGTGACCCAAGCCAAAGCGTGTGTTTGTTGTGATGCTAATAAAGCATGCAGCTCGGACTTTCCTCAGAACTCTGCATTGCTTTACGACTTCTTTTTTCAACAACTTACAGGATGCAAAGTGATGAGGTAATGTATCTCTTTCTAGTTACGTAGCGGTAGTTTTTGACTTGTGACAACAAGCAATTTTTGGAAAACTTAGTATTGTAGTTTTGTAGATAGTTGTACATCACTACTTACAGCCCGGTGCTCAAAGACGTGTCCGAATAATACAAATTTGTACTAGTTTTAATTGTCTTGTTCCCGAAGTTGAGTATCCAGGCTAGTCCAGTCCGGTCCGACCCGACCGGAAGGCTAAGAAATAGCATTTATAGATAACCTATTTAGATGCTATAAAACTCATCTTAAAGTGTGTATTTCCATCAGGCATATATCTAAAAGTGTGACTTTTTTGTAATTACTTAGAAACTCCTCACAGTTCCTTTAAATTAATCGTCTGATTAATCTGTATTTTTTTCTGCCAAGTATCGGTATCAACTTTAAAAAAATCCCTATCAGTCAGCCCTAGTGAGAGATCAACTTAATATGAATGTGTTGGTACTGACATGATTTACTTTTAGACTAATTAATTGAATTAGCACAATGCACCAACAAATAGTCACTAAGCGTCAACTGATACTTGAATTAGCGTCTCTTCTTTTCTTACTGGCAGAAAAATCATCATGATAAAGGCATCTCTCAATGTATATCAGGAAGCAAGATGAATGAACTCATGTGTAAAATGGCTGAATGTGCATCCTACATACATGCAGCATGTGCCTTTCAAAAGTCAAACAGGATAACATGTGTGTCAGGGACATCAATGACACACTAACACAACACATCTGCAAGTTTGGCACACGGGAAAGAAACAGCACATTGAGAAATCAGACGCCGCTCTACTGAATAAAACATGAGTGAGAAGGAAACCAAATCAATTGTGCGAGGTATTGTTGTGGCATGAAGAAAGGGCGCATAATTGATACTGGCTGCCTTACATTATGCGTCCCTGTTCACAAATCTCCGTGTGGACTTATGACGCAAAGCAGGTCAGGGGATGTGAGGGATACAGTGTCACTGATCTAATGATGCACACCGCTAATGCTTTATGCAAATACGCACTGCTGGCTCCACCAGGCTTACATGCATCAATGCAAATTACCACTAGTTCAAATACAAAGAGAAATAGCAGAGGAGATTTTATTTGTTTTTTTTCCAGCCAGGACTTGGATAAATCAATTAGCATGCTTGATGCTCGGGTCCACACAACATGTTTTGATTTGCAGGCATGTGCATTACATTCCCAGGGGGACTTTTTACACCCTTATCTTAATAAGGTTGCAGAGATGTTTACATGCATCTAAAATGAAGACTTATTAAAGCTTCAAACCCCCAAACAACTAAGACAACCCCTGGGGAGGAAGCTATGAGTAACAGCAAAGCAATGCCATCTCTTCTGTTTCAGTCGGATTTAAAGGAATTAATATTTTCACTTAGAATCGGCAACGGCCAAAAGAAATTAACTCTGACAAATCAGTAGGACCGGACTGTGGAACATTTAAGGCAGTTTAGTTGCAGTGTAACATATGGGACTGTTGAGCCCACACAAGCTTTCTAATATGAGGAATATCTGTCAAAAAATCTTGTGTCTATTTTTACCTTCTGGGCAGATGGCTGACATTAGGAGGGAGAAATCCTGTGAGCTTACTTAACGGCACCATGAGGGCTGGTTAAGGACTTTTGTGAGGGGGGAAATTATTCTGAAATTAACACAAAAACAGCTGGTCTTTATAACCCCTGACACCTTTTTTCTCTTAGTCCTCTGGACATGGACACAAACTTCAGTTTGTTCTATATCTAAGGAAACATTACAGAGGTCACATTATGCTTTTTGCAGTTTTATATGCCCTTTAGTGTGTTTGTACTGTCTCTTCTACGTCATTTAAAGAAATACAAGGTACTTTTGTCCTGGCCTTAGGATAAGTTCTCAGGAAAGAAACCCCACCCCCACTTTTATCCCAATACATCAATGAGAATTAACAAAATCAACCACACAGGTGGGAAACTAGTGACCAAGGGACCACATGCAGACCTTTTCCCTTTTTTAAATTCCATAGAAATGAACAAAATGCACAAAGAAAACATCATGAAACCTGAAAATTTGATGTATTTTTCCCCCTAAAAAACTATGATGGTAAATGGACTTGAGCTTATATAGCGCTTTTCTAGTCTTTGACTACTCAAAGCTGCTTTACACAGCAGGTCACACTTACCCATTTACACTCGATCACAACCACATTCACCCACTGATGGTCCTAAGTTTGTCCATCAGCATCAACTAACATATTCAAGCCCTTTCATGCCCATTTACACACTTACGCAGCAGTGGGAGAAACTTTGGGTTGAGTGTCTTGCTCAACACATCGCCAAGCTGGGCTTGAACCTGCAACCTCCTACTGAAAAAGCGCACTATCCAACTGCACCACCGATGCCCCAATTCTTCACATGAAATTACAGCTATAACAGGGTATCAGTGTTGGTTTCAGAAGTGCTTTCAGTAATGCTCCAAGAAAGGTTTTCAAGAAATATTAGATTCATTACAAAACAAACTCCAATTCCAATGAAGTTGGAACATTGTGAAAACACAACTAATAACAGAATACAATGACTTGCTAATGATTTTTGTCCGATATCCAACTGAAGATGCTAAAAACACAATAGTGTCAAAATTGGTTTTAGTCATTCCTGCTGCATTTGTTGCTTGCAACAGGTTCCTAAAAAGGTTAGACAAGGCCAAGAAAGACCAGAAAAGCTGAGGAATCCAAAAGAACCTACAGGTGAACATGTAAATGTCACGATTTCTTGGATTTAACACTGCAAGTCAGATCCAAAAAGATAATATCTGTGTGCCAGTTTTACTCAATATTTAGAGCAGGCATCCTGTTTGCACATGCCATTAACCTCTGCCTCACCACATCTCAGTCTCTATTTTCCTGTCTAGTGAAGGCCAAATAGCCCAAAAAAGAATCTAAAGAATAAAAATAGTTTAAGCGATGCATGCATCCGATCTACGGTCCTTCCAAAGATCAAACAGGATCTGTAATTCAAGCCATCTGCAGATGTAGCTAGAATTCTCAAAATGGCCTCACTCTTCCAAAAGTATTTTCCTCGCCAAACCCAGCTGCATGTTGTGCATGGCGGGGGGATAAACTGTAACTAATCCTGAACGTTTTCAGTACTTAGTAAAGCTGTCGCCTGTGAAAACTAGTCAGTGTCCTGATGAAAGGTACATTTATGTGTGGCACTTGGCTTTGCATTTTTAAAAACATTTTACTGCATGCATGTCTTAGCCTGTTAGCTCAAGTTCAGCATGTTACAGGGATTCTTAGTGATACAGTTACAGTGAGCAGAAATGAATATATTACAAGCCCGACCATAAACAAGATCAACTCTGCTACACTGCCACAGAGAAGAAGAAGAAGAAGAAAAGTAAACCTCGATTCAAAAATATTATCAACCTGCACTATTTGTGGCAACCTGTCAGGCTGAGCCCCCAGATAATATGAAACATACAAATAATTTACATTGCAATAGAATAAATGAAAATTTTCCACATTTAAGTTTTTTTTATGACAGATGTTGTCTTGTTTATCTCATACTAACAATTCAAGTATGTGAAATTTGACCCAGGGCCACATGGGGTGAAGAGGTGGGTCCCCACACTGCCTGTTTTCCATCCCTGATATGGATATATTGGTTTATTTAACTGATGAAATAAAAGGCAGACCTAATGGTCAGTAAAGACATGGTTACAGTCAGACTTACTTTAGAGTAAGGGCTGCTTACCACAAGATAATCTTATTTATATGTTAACTCTACACAGGGAGTAAATTTATTTATGCTACATTTTTTTGTCTTTTTTTTAGCAGGTCATTCATTTAAATGTGATTTTTCAAAGATATCCATGTCAGACAGCTGTTCAAAGTAACAAAAGGCCTGTTTAATATTTAAACCACATTAACCTAACACTATTATTGTAATTTTCTAATATCAAAACCCTATATCACGTATCGCCATTCTACTTGTAAATATATAGATACACCCCCTTCATCTGTATTGCCATCTTTCATTCTATCATCTATTAAGGCTTTATCACATTTAAAATTCTACAACGCTGACCAGATGAACAGAAACAGTAACTCTGCGCTCATTAATTAGAACAAAAGGTTTCATCATGTTTCATCCTGGAGGAAATCACCTGACATTATCTTTGTGATTTGCACAGTGGAAATTAAAAACAAAAAACCTGATATAATTCTGCCCACATGTTTACTCTTCACACCCCCCGCAGAGAATCCACATACCGCAAATCATGTTGCTAAGAAACACTTCTAAAAGGGGTAAAGGTCAGTGGGCAGAATTTACTGAAGCAGCATCACAGGAATCAAACAGTGAGTGGCACGTGCAGCCTCTCTGCTCTTTGCATGTTTTTCAGATATAATGTACTTTTTACTTACATACATTTGATTTTTTAAAGGATATTCAATACGAGGGGTGAAAGAAAATCTAAATAGCCATATCTTAATACAGTTTGCTGGGCATTATTGCATCAGTATTTTTTGGCCAATAGTTTATAGAAATTCAAGACTTTTACTTTACCTTGCTGACTCTCTGTTACATTTGTTGTTGTTTCTGGGTGAATAATTAAGTTTATCCATGTTTCAATAACCATACTGTTCTAAAACTGCACTGATTAGAAACTGTTTTTCACAAAAAAAGAACTGTGTGCTATCAAAACTTTAAAAAAATTGTACACAATAGTAAAAAAAATAGGATATGCATTATCTCAATATGTTCATATTTTCAAGAGTAATATCCTTTTTACACATAAAACCCTAATGTTTACTGAAAGGTGCTATGAGGAGAATCTATCACCAGCGACATAAAGACTCTGCTACCCATGAACACGCGCGGCGACTGTCGTAATGCTGCGTTCCAGTAACCTCGGAACTGAGAGTGACATCATCTCCCACTTATCGGCGTTCCAGTTGAAGTCGGAAAAAAACATGCTGATCTACCAGGCTAATTGTTAGCTGTTGTTAGCACGCCCTGCATTGTTGTTCACAAATATCACATGAAGAATGTGATTAACACTATGGCAGCATTTTTGTAAATATAAGTCTAACAATATGATGTATACAGCAGATCTAGAGCGACACACCCCAGTCAGAAGTGCAAATAAATGGATTATTACAGGAGCTAAATAACTGTTCACACTGGGGGCATCCATCTTCGATTGTCAACTCGGGGTGGCGAGGTTTCACAGAGTTCCCAGTAGGAAATTCCGACTTCGGGGGTGTTCCAGTTGCAGTTTCATACTGGGAACCCAGAAATTCCTACTTCTGACTACTGGAATGCACCAAAAGACGTGACCCAAGCCAAAGCGTGTGTTTGCTGTGATGCTAATGAATGCAGCTTGAACCTTCCTCAGAACTCTGCATTGCTTTACAACTTCTTTTTTCAACAACTTACAGGATGCAAAGCGACGAGGTAATGTTTCTCTTTCTAGTTACATAGCGGTAATTTTTGATGTGTGACAACAAGCAATTTTTGGAACTTAGTATTACAGTTTTGTATCCGGCTGTCTGACCCGAGCTAAGGGATAGCATTTATAGATAACCTATATGATGCTATAAAACTCATCTCATAGTGTGTATTTTGATCAGGCATATATCTAAAAGTGAGACTATTTTGTAATTACTTAGAAACTCCTCACAGCCTCTTTAACTACATTTGACTAACATCATCCGTATATATACACAGTGCCTCACCACATGACAGCCCCTGTGCCTGTGTCTTAACAGACTTAAAGCAGTTTTTTAGCATTGATGTTGTTCCCTCCAGTTTAGTTTATGTTGTACTTACTCTCAGATTTGCGTTGCCTTGGATAAAGACGTACACTAAATGACATTGTAGCATTGTATGACCTTGTAACATATGAGACGAAGAGGTCATGGTGATGGTGTAGTTTAGTTGAGACACTCTCTTGTTGTCTCAGATGATTTTGCTTCAATAAATTAACAATTACCTGGTGACCTTTTCGCCAGTACAAATGTTTCTGGCATCATTATTTGTGAAATGTGCATTCACAGTAGGGAGAAAGGGTAGACAATTTGTGGGTAACAACATGAGAACTTTTATTCTTAATACACATGGAATATTCAGAAAATCCTATATTAACTGGGAGAAATGCACACCTGTGAGATAATTACAGTGAAATATATCAAAGTGGTGTGAGGGCCTGAGGACAACCAGTGGAACCTGAACACACACAAACACAGCCCACACATTTCTTTTTCTCACCTCAGCCGGGCAGGTTGTGTTTTTGCTGCAGTTTGTTAGGTTTTCTTTCTTTGTAACAAGATAACTTAAAAAGTAATACATGGATTTTGACAAGTTTTTATATAAAAAAAATATTAATCATGGCATGAGAGAGAGGTGAACAGATTTTTTAGAGTGATCCAAATTCATACGCAGATCTAGGAATTGTTTTTAGTAACCCGTTATGATTGTAAGATTGGACAGTTTTCTGCTTTTTTGTTAATAACTCAACACATTTTCAACAGATTTTCACAGTTTTTGGCATAACACAAGGAAGAATTGATTGGATTTTAGTGCTGATCTGAACCGAGATGTGTATTCAGGTTGTTTTTTATACATTTTCGGCAATAATTCACCCAACAATGTAGGAAATACATTGGTGTAGGTTCATGGTCTTGGAGCACTTGTATTTTATGTAGTGACTGGTTTATATAGTCACCTTTATTATCTAGATTTTTTTTACATTAACTATCACAACATTATCAATTGTATAATTGCAATTTTTTTTCCATTTTATTTTTTATATGTAGATATAAATACAGATATAGATATACATTTTTCCCAACTGTGATGGCCTGGCAGCTGTTTTAGAGTGTTGACTACCCCACCTCTTTCGCCCAATGTGAGTCCCCCACAACCACAAGAGGGACAGAAGAACAGATAATTGATGGATGGATTTATCTTTAAGTGGCTTATTTTAATCAAATGGTTGACAAAATGCCCCCAAATTCATACCAATCAAAGCCTGATTTGTGTATCAAGAGAGTGAGGGATGTAGAGGTAGAGAGAAGCTCGAGAGAGTTCTTCACCAAATGTCCTTTAACAAATGTGCAAGTTTATGGTTGTTTGACTTTTCGTACAGTTAAGTAAAACTTTGTAAGCTATTCACTCCCGTTTTGTGTGTGTTTTGGCAGTGCTGAAGAATTCGGCGTGTGGTCTTGATCAAAATGCGCTTTCATTACTGAAATACCAGCGCTGATAGGTCAGGGTTTGCAACTTTCACATGGACAGGCAAACACAGTTCGTATGCCGAAATAAGCCAAACTGTGTTACTGAGTCGGCGAGTCTGTCTTACAGGGCTGCTGTTTTATCCTCAGACCGACACACGGGAGAACTACGGAGCTCTTCTTTAGACAGACTAAAGGACGGACGTCTGTTTTAACGGGACAGTTAAAGTATTAAACAGACATGGAGATTCATAATTGTTGTCACTGTCGATACTGAAAGCCCGTTTAGTCCTCCAACACCTCACAGTCAACCTGACAGGCTGATTTAAAGGGACTGTCGTGCTTCCTGATGTCTCCGCTAACTCTGCATAGATGCGCAGCTGATACGAAATACAAATGCGCATGCGAATTAGCTTGAATACGCCACAGTGATTGTAACACGCAAAATAAGATGTTCAAGGGGTTTTAGTGTCCTAGGATTTTCCCGAAACTGGACAGTACATCTGCCTGCATGCTCTCACAAAACACAAATACCGAACACACTCACCCTCTACGTTCAGCGGAGATACCCCTTTGCATTCTGGGTAATGTAGTTAACTTAATATCATAGCAGTCAGAAAACATGACAGCGCGGCTGTATTTAACTACAAGTACCACGGAGTAAGGGAGGCAGGCTTTGTGGTGCGTTCGAGGTACGTAGGAATTATTCTGACAGCTTTGACTTAGGTTTATCATGCGAAGGAAAACGTTTAATTAATAAGCCGGACAGTAAGTCCGTAGCCTGCAGGTCGTTTTTTGCGTAGGGGTTCGTATTTTTCTTTACTTCTATTGAGTATAAATAATGAGTTTAGAAAGAACTTGGGAATCAAAATGATACAGAATATCAAGATTAGCTATGAGGTTTAAAGTTTAATGTAAATGTTAAATTCACCTTGAAAATAATGGTTAGTGTAAAAGTTTTCATAGTTTATTTGTCTAACCCAAAATGAGACCAAAACTAGAAATCATATTACATTGCAGGGACCCATGCTCAAGGTAGTCAACAAAAACATAGTCTTGAAACAATGACTGAATTAAACTCATCTTGCCTTTTTATCATATAGGTATTTTTAATTATTAAGACACAAAAAATGCATTTCAGATTGAGGTAGGCATAGAGCAATTTGCTTTTACGTATATCAATCTAAAATTTCACCCCCTCCTCCTGAAAATAGGTTGGTCTTTTTCTCTCCTTTAGTGATTTGGTTCCCAGCCACTTAGATAAGGTGACTTATGTTATCTAGGAGGTTAGTGCTGATCCAATGAGCAGATGCCAAAATTATGAAAACATCCCTGAAGAGGCCCTGTTCACTGGACTTTTAAAGGCCAAGTAATTAATGTGGACTTCCCTGGCTGTATAATAAAAAAATATTGGTCAATTCAATATCTTAAAGGGGACATATAATGCTTGTTTCTCCTTTTCACTATGCCAGACTAGGATGCCTGTAAAGCATTTCTGCCCTCAGTACAAGTCATTTAGTTCCTTCATTGCCCCACAATAGTGTTCTCAAAATCCTCATTTTAGGCCATTATTAAGGTCTCGTTGAAACACGAGTATCTCAGGAGGACCTACAGTTACCTTGCAATTGGTCAGTTCTATCAGGGGGTAGAGTCAGCCTGTCCTTCTTCTTCTACTGTATTTTCCGGCAGGCTCAAAGCAGCGACCGCGTATTGAGTCCCCCTACAGGCCAGAGCTGGTAATGAGTGAGTGTGAGCTAGGGATCTATATACTGCTGCTGGACGAATGTGTCCCTCGGTGATGGTTTTGTGGCTAACGGACATCACAGAGGAGGAAATGTTTTATCAGATTACTCCAATAAAAAGAATGGTACCTCGTGTTGTCACGATGATTTAAATCTCGCGGACATCTCGCAATGACCTATTTTCAGAGGCATCAAATCTGGTTCTAGGATATCAGAAAAAATACAATATCTAATTTTTTGAAAATTAAGGGGGTGTAAGGTCTTGTTTTCAAATTTATTATATTATATGTAAGTATTAAATCATGCATCAGCATGATATGTCTCCTTTAAGTAACAGGTGCCTCAGGGAAATCAACATCTCGGTTTCTTAAAATTTCACCCATGCGTTATCCTCTTGCATCCATTCTTTGCATCTTAATCCCTTCCACCAAAAAGCATGTAAATAAGGAAATAAATGGAGGTCAGTGGAGGTATGCTTTTAGAGACATTTGTTAGTAACTTTAAAGTAGCTGACTGTATTTAAAATGCACAATAGTCCTTTCAGTTCTTAATAACCTGTGGATTTTATCTTTTGTCTCTGTTCAGTATTTAATTGTTTTGCAAGGAACTGTGCAAAACTGTAGATAATAAAGGGTGAAATGCCTCATCGTTGAAAAAAAAACTGAGTTTTGAGTTACTGACATAAAAAATAAATAAAAATTACAAACTGTATTGATTAAAACATTTCAGCTGGCCACAGACATGTCTAAGTCCCAGAAAGGCCCATAAATGACCCTGGATTGGTTCTAGCACATACACATGGCTATTGCAGGCCCATAAATAGCTGTGCCATAATGTCCAGGTTTTTCCAAGATTTCATTACCTATGTGATGCCAGTGCCAGTGAGCATCTTCATCTGAATACCAATCTTTTTTTCAAGTTGACATACTCATGTTTGCCTTTTTTTGTGAAATGTTTGCATGGATTGGTGGACTGATTGGCCTGTGGCATAATTAACTACCCGATTCCTTAACTTATCGAAACAACATTAATATTACTGTAACATTAAGATTGAAAATTTACCAAGAATGAAAAAAGGGATTTAAGTATTTGGCACTGTTGATGAATTGAAAGAAGATACCCAGGGGTCAGCAGATGATGCAAAAGGATTGGATTTATTGGTCAAAACACAACAAAAAAGCAAAGGCAGTTAAATTAAAGATGAGGAAGAAACACAGCCTTATAGCAAGCTGCCTTATTCAGTGTCTCCCCTCAGTCTATAGCTGAGGCTACTCTTATACCTGTCCTGGTACCTAATTGGTTTAGACCACTGCAAAGAAAGGAAAACCACAAGTAAAGACACCCACTACTCACACTAAAACCTAATATGCACATACTTGTATTTCAAAGTGGAAACTAACAGTAAGTCAAATCATATACATTATATTTATCATTATAAACAAAAACCCTTTAAGTGAATGCCAAAGGTATGGGGAAACCTTTTCTCAGTTACAAAAAGAAAGGCTGATACCGTATTAAAAAGAGGAGGGCTGTGTTCTTACACGGGCAGTGATTCATTTTGATAGAAAATGGTCAAAAGTGCTTGAATACAGAATGGCATGTTTCTTACTTTTCGGGACCTTGGCAATCTTCACCCTTCATTCCTGCTTAGACAAAACCTTGTATATCAGCATCAATGGAAATTATTAATCAAGGATAAGGTAAAAAATTGTATTGAGAGGGTCTTTGTTTAAAAAAATCATTAAACATTCTGTTGTAATTCAGAGCAGACCATTATGGCAGGAGAAAACTACAGGGTTGGAGGGAAATGTGAATTCCATACCATGTTGAGCCTGACAGTCGTCATGGGACTCATTAACATCCCAATCAATTTAAACTGAATTTAACAGACAAGGGTGATTTTGGACTTGCCCAAATTAGTGAATGATAGCACGGTACACGAACAGCTGCAAACTTTATGAAGCTTTTTATTTCAGTTGTAAATTAATTGCCATGAAAGTGAAAAAAAGCCTTTTATCGCCGCACATCCCTGAATACAAGACTTCTGTCATATAAAAGTAACAATTTGTCAGGCTGGGCTCAGCGTGAGAGCTTGATGGCTGTGGATATATGTATTGATGAATTGTCAAGCAGATGTGAGGAGGGAGAAGTCAGACAGGAATGAACCAGCATCTGCGCTCCAACAGACTGACACCCCGTTAAAATGTCGACTTGTTGAAAGAATCACGATCCCGCCTGTTAAATCTCAGTCTCACAGCTCTCGCTCTGAAGGGGGGGATCATCATCCTGATCTAACAAAAGATTTTAACACCTCTGAAGCTTAAAGACAGACATCTTTTCTATTTTCCACAAGTATATCTTATTACAATGAAACCCTGTGGAGATGTATCCATGGTGATGTTTCTGTTACTTGGTCAAGAGAAGAACTGCTGGATTGCCTCATATATTTTGTAGGTTATCCATAGGAGCACACTCATTGTTACAGACTTGAGCAATTAAAGAAGAGAAATCCTTAGATTTTCATGCAATTGTTGCAAAACTAATCAAAGATGTTGCACACAAGTGACATCATTGGGCTGGCAGCCTTTTTTAACTGGCCTCTATAAAGGCTACATTAACATTACATACATTTTGCATTGTGCATTAAATCACCAATGAAGGTTTGTTACCTTAAATCAGTTAAAGTCAATCTTATAGAGGGGTTCTCTCAGTACAGGGAATGGCATCCATCCACCAGCCCCCTGCATAGCACTATGTAAGTTTGGCAGTGAGCCACGGCCACCTCAAAAGAAGTGTATACTGCTGTACAGTACAACAATACTTTGTCCATTGGATCACTGTGTTTTCCAGAGCTTGAGGTGAAAAATATGAAACACAAAACAAAAGAAGACAGAGGAAGATGAACTAGGATGAGAAAGAAAGAGTGTAACTATGAAAGAAGTCCAACCAGAACAAATATTAGACAGTAATTTAGCATGACTACTGAGAGGCAACAGGCTACAAGTCAAAAATATGGCAAGAAAGAACAGTGAGAAAATACTCCAGTGATACTCCTGTCACTATTTACAATATTGTACCATATGTTTACATTACTTACGCTGAAAATACTGATAAACCAACGGTAAATGGCTCGCATGTTTGTCTCTGAATCCTCTCTCTGCTCTCCAGCTCAGTTAGCTCACTTCCCACACCTCCCCCTCAGACAATACAGCCTTCACCGTAATGTACCATTAATCACTGGAAAGCTCTGCTTCTTAGCTTTAAGAATCCATTGGAATTATTTGGATCGCATGGATAGAGAAGTTATGATAGTTTGAACCATGCATGTCTTTCCGTCCGGTGACAGCTTCGTCTGAGGAACAAGCTGAGCAAAACCTGGAAATTTCAGTGAATTTAGAAAATCCCCCTGGACATAATGATAGGACCAAAAAGGAGGACATGTCCGGCCAAGAGAGGACATATGGTCACCCTATTTTTATGTTAATAGATCTCCCCCAGTCACAAGTACCCCAACATGGTGTTGGGAAAGTTCACACTAGGCTTGATTTCTTCTGGTTCATGCAGACTCAACTCCCCTTTTCCAGCACTGGCCTGCTTTCACACTGGTCATATTGTTCCATTTGGTTGAGTTTGTCACACATGACTTGCATTTAATGCAGTTGGTACTGTGTTGAGATGCTGTGATGTCACACAGTTCTGAATCTGGCACACCTCTCTTACCACCTCACATCCCTGCATTCAGGTGAAGGTACAGCTGGAGGTGGCAGTGCAAAGAAGATCAGGACTAACTGCTCCAAATTGCATCAAACTGCACGGGACCACTGAACCAAACCACTGGGTGGAAATTCAGCTTAAATGTGCTCCTGTTGTAAGGAGTAAAACATAACAAGAGAGTCAAAGTGCCTCTGCAAATCATGCTGACTGTTCTTCTTTCATACGTTATACTTGTTTTAAATGCAGCTTTGCAAGAGCATGAAAAATGTGCAGCAAACAGTTTATGGTGTAAACCCAGTCAAAAAGCATCAGATTATTCAAGTCTAAATTTACCCCTACCCTCGAGTCTTGCTGTGAGATCTCCACAGTACAAGCCAAAATTTGATATTGTAGCCTAAGTGAAGTGAGAAAGAAATTCTTTGCTGATATTCTTTATCCAGGGTTTCTGTTATTACATAAGGGTTGAGTCATTCTTCATGTTTCAAGCATAAGAATATTATGTTGGTTTGGTGCAGGTAGGTAATATAAACGCTCCCTAAGCTGCTTTGGAACCACAGAGCTGATAAGCAGACATCCTTCACTGCATTCAAACCCTGTATAAGAAAACAGCCTCAATACAAAGTGGTGTTTTGTCATTTAAATGATTTAAAAACCCAACATAAGTCATTATTTTCAGCCACGAAGAAAACTGCAATCCTTCAAGAACATATAGCAGTAGACAGCTTTGTTATTGACCACAGAAATCAATTATTTCACTCAAATCTGTTAGGTCTTTTGCGTTGATGGCCTTCAGAACAGTGATGTGTCATGCTCAAAAGATGCAGCTCTGAGAGCCGATGCTTTGTAGTGAATCAGAAGAGCCGACTTGCATTGAGTGAGAGCCAGCTCAAAGTTTTTCCCGTTGCTGCTTAGCTCTCACAGTGCTCAGCCCCAGCCCTGCTCATGGTAGAATTTTGATTGGCCAGCATACCGGCCATTTGGACAATCACATGTAAGAATATTAAAGTGAGTGAGCCAGCAGACAGTGGAGAGGAGAGTGTTTGAATATGTCCCATTGTCGTGTACTGTAACAGAGTGACCCGAGATCGAAGCAGCATCAAGGTTGGTTTTGCACCAGAATAAACGCACAAAATTAGGTAATTATAAGGACATTCATAAAAACACTGAACACAAAAGGATTTTCTTTGCTTAAACTATTACTTTTTTTCATAGTTAAGGCAACAAAAGGGGCTACAAAAGATCCCAGATCAAGAGCCGTTGGGGAGACTAAAGATCCAGCTCTTCTCTGGGAGTTGAGCCAAAAGAGCCAAATCGCGGACAAGAGCTGAACTTTCCATCACTACCTTTGTCCAGTTACTGTGTGTACCTGACTGCCCACCACTCTCTCACCTTTAAGTGTGTCTGTGTCAGAAGTTAAGAAAAGGATGACAAATGTTCTGAGACAACTGTCCAAAGAAGACCTGCTGCACTGCTCTGATCATTTATTACAGACATTAGTCTTGTTTTTTTTTTATCCATCAGTACAATTATTCATATTGCTTACCTCTTTTAGGGTCCTGAAAGGCTGGAGCCACCGCGTCCAACAAGAGGTGGAGTACACCCTAAACTGGTCACCATCCAATCACAGGGCTGATATAGGGACACAAGTGTAATTCAAAAACACATTCACACCTAACGGCAATTACAAGTCAGCAATTAACCGAACAAGCATGTTTTTGGTCAGAGGTGTAAACAGGAGTACCTGGAGAAAATCAAGAGAGCATGCACAAGGAGGGCAAAGTCAGCACACAGAGGCCCCAACTGACCAGGAAGTCAATGCATGGACCTTCAGGCTGTGTGTCACCAGCGATACCTGCTACACAACTGTGCAGCCCTGTATAATTACAATACTTAATTACAAGTGCCTGAAAGCACAAACCCAAGCAAAGGCTATATGATATTGTTAGATTAATTACTAGAAACATAGAGAAACATCCCCATCTCTGATGTTGACAAACCCTTAAAAATGTGTGGAACTGCATCCAGATTCAAACACCACCAAAATGCTATAGTTTCTCCCTTGTAGGGCTGGGAGATATGGCCTAGAAATAAAATCCCCAGATTTTTTTCCACAACACTCAATTTACGATTTTAATCAATTTTTCCCTCCCTAAAAGGTAACAAAACTCCCAGTGACATAAAAATGAAAGAAATCAAGTTTTACCTTTATGTTGTCTAAATGTTTCTCTCTTAAAGGAGACATATCATGCTTGTTTCTCCTTTTCACTACGCCAGACTAGGATGCCTGTAAAGCATTTCTGCCCTCAGTACAAGTCATTTAGTTCCTTCATTGCCCCACGATAGCGTTCTCAAAATCCTCATTTTAGGCCATTATTAAGGTCTCGTTGAAACACGAGGATCTCAGGATGACCTACAGTAACCTTGCAACGTCACAGCCCTTTGTGCTCTGATTGGTCAGTTCTATCGGGGGTTGAGCCAGCCTGTCTTTCTTCTTCTACTGTATTTTCCGGAAGGCTCAAAGCAGCGACCGCGTATTGAGTCCCCCTACAGGCCAGAGCTGGTAATGAGTGAGTGTGAGCTAGGGATCTATATACTGCTGCTGGACGAATGTGTTCCTCGGTGATGGTTTTGTGGCTAACGGACATCACAGAGGAGGAAGTGTTTTATCAGATTACTCCATTAAAAAGAAAGGTACCTCGTGTCGTCACGACGATTGAAATCTCGCGGACATCTCGCAATGACCTATTTTCAGAGGCATCAAATCTGGTTCTAGGATATCAGAAAAAATACAATATCTCATTTTTTGAAAATTAAGGGGGCGAAAGGTCTTGTTTTCAAATTTATTATATTATATGTAAGTATTAAATCATGCATCAGCATGATATGTCTCCATTAAAGTCAAAGTCTGGGTCATAAAAGGTTGATTATGTAGTGTAAATGTAGGCAGGTTTGTCTACATAAACACTAAAAGGCTGAGTTTTTTTTTACAGTATGAGCATGAAACTCTCTGATCAATATTTAATCTACTTAAATAACAAATACAAGCCTATAAAAGTGCTTGTGCAAACCCTACAATGCCGACCATCCTGAAAATTGTAATTCTTTTCAAAAATTGCAACTACTTACAATTGGACTAAAAAAAATCTTGATTTTTAATTTCTTTTAAATCCTCTGCAGAAAATAATTCAAATTAATCGATTTAATCAATTTTTTGCCCAGCCCTACTTCCTTGTACCATATCCGTAAAATACTTCTTGAGTTATTTTGTTCAGAGACAGACAGATGGACAAACAAACAAATGGGCTAACACACACAAAAATACTCAACCTCCATGGCCAAAGTTACAACAACAAAAACAGTAAAAAAAAAAAAAAAAATCCCTCCAGAATCTCCTGTCTGAGTAAATTTCAAAATTAAATTGGCATGTCACATGAATGTAAGTGAAACTCTTTCCACTTGCCTGTTTCACCCCCTTATCCATTTTTGCCAAACATTTCCGTCCATCAAAAAAATAAAATAAAATAAAAAAAAACTCAAAATCATTTTAATCAAGCAAACTATTGATACATAGATCCCTAATGACTTCATGCAAGGGGCCTCCAAATTACCTCAAGTGCCTGTTGGTTACAAAGACACAATGCAGATGCTGAAAACCTTTAGGGAACTGAAGTCCACATGACAGAAAGCATTAATAGATATGCAGTGCTCTGAATGACAGCTTTTACTCTGTCATTCAGAGAGAGTGAGAGTGAAAGAGGGATCTCAGGTCCAGAAGGGCCTCTCGTGAACATGGTGGGCCGACTCTCATAGGAAACCACCGGGCACAACAAATCTGTGCTATATCCTTTACCCTGCAGCTACGAGTGACTCCTCCGCACACTCTGAGCTCTCTCAATGACAGGCTGGACGCTGTGATTGGCAGCTGATAACAGCCATTGCCAGTGGTCTTTCAGGGCCGAGGGATTTGGATCCGTTTTAATGCTCCGTGTCTCTGTCTCAGTTGATGAGCGGCAGAACTCTTCTGTCAATCTGCTGACAGAAACTTCAGAGCCAAACTGGGACTGGTGTACTTAACTTCAGCTTTACTGTACTCCTAGTTTGTAAGTTCAGACTTTAAGGCGCCCCCTCTAAAAACAAGAATATCACAATGACAAGATTCAGGCTTATTTAGTTGCTTTACATTTGAATTGAGCCTGTACATTAAATCAACTTTTCATACATTTTTAGATATCACTATAAGTTAATTCTATCGGTTGTGGATGAACCCTGGAGATTTAACTGTTGAGTTTGAATCGGAGGTTTTTTGACTCTGAGAATGAATCATCCCTGCAGTTTATTATGTTTTGGTATTTTTTGGTCATTACTGCAAGTGTTCAACCTTGGTAAGTAAATAGAATGAGATGAACAGTGAAAATGAAATCTTAGTATCTTTTACTTCGGCACAATGTCAACATATTCTGCTGTGGATAAATCAATTCGGTTTGCAGCAAGGTTGTCTGGGTCTAATGTTTTTTTCTTCTTCATCTGCCTTATTGTTGTCAGCTTTATCTCTCTTTAGAAGTCCCAAATATTGTGGTGATCTCTTCTTCTGGATATATTCCTGTTCAGATTAAAGTGATGACATTGTGTAGTTGAGGTCCTGCAGAAATGTTCTTTTACACAATTTTATGAACTTACTTTACTTAAAAAAATCACTTCTAAAACTGAAGTGTAGTAATGAGCAAAATACACTTTTTTTGTCAATAAAGACTGTGTAGCCATAGCCAGTATGCAATGCCTCTAAAATTCCCTTCTCTCCCCTTTCAGAAAATATGTGCCCAAAGATCCATCCACCAACTGTACCACTGACACTGGATGACCAGTGCATCCTTAACCGGTCGACAGTTGACCGCACGGCCTCATAGAGAGACAGACAAACATTTACTCTCACACTCCTACCTAAGGGCAACTTAGAGTCACCAGTCAACCCAATGAGCATTTTTTGGTCTGTGGGAGGAAGCTGGAGTGCCTGGAAAAAACCTATTCATGCACAGGAAACACATGCAAAGTCCACAGAGAAAGAGTTGGGGTCAAACAGAAATTTAATTTAAATAATGAATTGAACTTATTGTAAACTGGCTCAAGGAAAGAATATCAATTTAAATAATCTGCTGGCATTAATTTTCTAGACTGCTTAACTGTTAATATTTTAAGTCTGCATTTAATTTGAAATATTTTATAGAAAAGTTATAGGACTCAACTTTTGTTTACTTATAATGACAAACTGACCAAGTTATTTTCACTGTACTGTCCATCCCTATGTGCCTGATTCAGGTAATTTATTGTGATTAATGACACCTGGCCACAGTCTTAGGAGTAGGAGCGTAAAAGTTTGTTGACTGCAGGAAGCAGATATGTTGAAATACAGTAACTTTTCATTTACTTTAACCCATTTAAGGCTCTAATTTCCTGGCACAGCACTGATTGGCACAGGGTGGCAGAGCCTAGCGCAGTGGCACAGTGACAATTTCATCTGGCGCACCACCATGTTCAGCTAATTTGGCAATTTGGTAGACCGACTGCACCGAGATGGGTGTGACAGCGCACCAGGGGGAGGTGTTGACAGACTCATGTTGGCGCAGTGACAATTTTGTGACAAAAAACTGTGTGGAAAGTGCGCTGAAAGCTCACCTGCACCAACCTGGTCTATTCTCGGTGCAGGTGAAGCGCACCTGGTGCAGTGGTAATTTGGTGACAGGCCCACATGTGCACACACGTCACCAAAGCCTCAGAGGCAGGCATCCAGAGTGTCAGTGCATTCTTTTTCACATGCTGCGTGCCACACAACAAAGCCTTACACCAGCCCTATTCAATTAGCAGCCCAAGGGCCACATGTGGCCCAAAAGCAACCCTCGAGTGGCCCGAAATCAATGTGATTGGGGCTCAGATTCGGCGAGAAAAACAGGAAAAACACTGACAAGGTCTCACAAAAATTCCAACATTATTACAGACATTGAATGCAACACACTCTGAATGTTTGCTGTTGATCAAGTTACAATTAATGCACTTTCAAATGTGACCAAAAGATGGTGTTTTTAATCTGCACTTTTTTATGTTCATACAGACCTTAACATGTGCCTGTATTTACCTGTCAAAACATGCTGAATTTATCTGTTTGAAGCTTTACAACAGTATTTCAGCAGAAGTTTAGTTGAAGTGATCAGTAAAAAACATCCAGTGTGTTTGTTATCCACTTGTGTTTCTTTTATGCTGTTAAATTTGCTCATTGTCTGCTAAAAATGTCTGTCCCAGCTCATGTCCTTAGTCTGAAAATTTGGCCCGACTGAATTTCTAATTGAATAGCCCTGCCTTACACCATTGGTGCCACTTTGACCTCAGGGAGGAGACATTACAGGACTTATGACGGACATAGGCCAAACTGCATGTGCCGAATTAGCAGAGAGAGGGAGCAGCAGAGCACACAGGAAAGGCGTTTGTGCCTGGTTTACGAAATTAGAGCCCGAAGTGACCAGTGTAAATCTGTTTTTTTATTTAAATAAAACTTGGAAGCGACAATGGATCTGTGGCTGCTTTTTATTTGGATTTTGTGTGTTCAGGCGTGTTTTTTTGGAAGCTTGAAGCCACCACAGAAAGTCTTTTGCACAACCTGAGGATCAAACTGTTACTCTTCTTGCGGTGAGGCACATGAACTGACTGCCGCCCTGTGCCCAGACAATCGTTTGAAAATCTGTCATTAGAAGATACAAATGCAAGCTCCTCAAATAGGAAACTCTCCTTGAACCAGGTGTTTGTTCAGCCCACAGCCACAGTTTTTGTTTTCTTTTTATAAGGACACAAAGCTATGGGCAAACATTCGTATCCTGATTAGGAATCAGAGGCTGACTAAGACAAGACACAAAACAATATCTGTGTGGATTTTTGAGTGAAAAAACAACAGATACGTTTTGAAAACCTATTAAAACACTATTTAAAACCAGTTATTTATTAAGATACAAATGCACATACAAATACACACACTGTATGACCGTATAGTGTGGGCTTAAGTGTTACAGAGCTCTCCAAACCAGGGCCATGGGCCAGCACTGGGGTGTGGATCATGTTGTAACAGGCCAGTGTTGTAGGACTCGAGTCCAGGACCCAAACTCGAGTCCGACTCGAGTCCGGATATGTTGGACCTGTGACTCGACTTGGACTCAAGCTTATTTATCAATGATTCCTTTGTATTTTTTTCATCTGTTTATCTATTATTTCTTCTGGTAATAAGGTCTTCATGTCAGTCTTCAGCCCATGGTGGGCATGTCTTTAGTTTATCTGCTTGCGCGGTCACATGCTGATCCCTGCTACCAGTGCACCTGTTGAAACAGTATTTAGTCATGGAGGCATTTTGATGAGGCCTGACCATGAAAGGATGAGCAGTTCCATGCTTTCAGAGCAATTTTTAAAAAATTCAACATGTAAGTTTACCTCCAGTAGGTGGCAGTTCTTTTGTAGGTTTTCGGAGGGCTTAGAGGCTGTCTTTTTTCCAGGGATGTTGGTGGCTGATTGGTTTTAAGTTATAATATATAAATTTTATTTTAAGTTTATATAACATTTTTCAAACATTCGAACTTAATACATTCTTGAAAAAGAACCACAAACTCACAACACTTGTTGCATAAATTTGCAGTCCTCTGACAGCTAACAAAGTTCTGTTGAAGTGGAGAAAACTATTATTTATTTTTAATGAAGACATTTTTAATTTGCATGTCATTTCTCAGGCTTTGCAAAAGTGGAGAGCTGAGGAGCATCTAGCCTCTTGGCTCAGACTCAATATTGATGACTCAGACTTAAGCTCAGGGAACTGTTCTAGTATTTGGGCTAAAGTACTGAGGACTTGACCTGGACTGGACTCAGTTGAGAGGACCAGACTCGGACTCGACTTAGAGTTTTTTTTTTTCTTGTGACTCGACTCGGACCCAAAAACTGAGGACACAGACTAGACTTGGACTTGAGCTATGGTGACCTGCTACAACACTGCAACAGGCTGCACAGAAACCACATAAAATTTTAAGAACTTTTTTTTGCTTACAAAGACTGCAGGGTGTTTTATTTTGAAAAAAAAAAGGCTGGATCCTTGCACACACCTCTGTAAGACAGAACACAACCTTCCTGTTATTGTCACCACTGAGATTAGTGAAAAGGTAAGGTTTGAGATAAACTTGTTATTCAACCTCATGTTGCACTTCTACACTGCAACAGCTTTTTGTAAAAGTAAAAGTATTTTACCGTAACATCTACAATGAAAAGAAAAAATCTATGCAGTAAATTACCGTAAATGAAAAAAACAGGATGTTGTACTTTGAAATACAGTTTTTACTCTGTAAGTTGAAAGACAGTAATGATACCTTGAATTAAAGTACATAAGATAAACAATTATAGCAAATTCAGGAATCATGCTGAAAATTAAAGAAGTTATGCTACTGTAAAGGCTACTGGCATCTTGTTGCCAGTAAGTTACTGTAAAATTTACAGCAAACTTTTACAGTGTATGGCCTGGTGAAGTTATCAGTTATATTTGATGTATCACAGGAGAGCACACAAGAGTGCTCTGTCTGTGATATCTCCCTGATATGAAGGGAGAAAATTCAGAGTTTGTATATAATAAAGTATGTATCAACTAATAACTCAGTCGGCAGATGTTGTAGGCATCATATCGGATATAGAGAGGGGCATGTGGACTCAGCAGTGAACTGGAGTGTGTGTTACCTTCAGAGCAAGGACAAAAATATCCCAAATATCAATTCACTGTGAATGTTTTGAGATATTATCATGGAGGAACTTCTTTGCAGCACTTTTGCATAAGTGCACTGTAAAAACAGCTCTCATGAATGTCTCTTTGCTGTAGTTAAAACACAAGATCATAGCTCCTGCTGATCTTGTTTAAGCATAAATTTTGTTTAATATGAATAAAACATGTTTTTGTTTGACCCTTTCCGCAGCTGTTGGTCTGTGACTTTATCATTTGCTGTTAAATCAAGTCATAGAAAAAAAAGAGATGAGGGAATGCTGTTGTTATGTATCACAGTCTTTGTTCTCTGATTCAAAGTGTAACACGTGGTCAGCCAAAGCCCTTTTTAATATCATGTTTTGTTCATGCACTTAAGGGCAATATTCAAAGTCAAATCTGACTTAATTTTGCATGTCCCTGATTCAGCATCTCATTTTCCTCACTTGTCGTGTCGCTCAGGGTGGCGCTCCGTCTTGTTGGGTCATAAGCTGCCTGGGCAGTTGTCCCTGTGTCCCCTACTCACTTGCCAGAGCTTACTATGAGGAGCCCTGTGTGGTATATGACATGAATCTATAGGTCAGTGTGTCACTTATTGGATGTGACATGTGACATCAGGATTCTGACGTGGACTGTCCACTGTAAGGCATCACAGCTAAGCAGCCGTTGACGACGGAGTGATGTTAATATTGTGCGGGCCTTAACTGAACTGAGGTGGAAATGCATTTGTAGTTATGGACAAGATACTTTGGTCAAAGTGAAACATCAGCAGTTATTAGGCCTCATTAACTCAGATCTTGATTTTATATTTTTAGCGAGAAGATCTAAAGGAAATTTGATCACTGGTGGCTTAGTTTGCAGTTGTGGATAAAGTTGATTTATTTATCAATTAATCAGTATTTATTTGTTCAGCGAGAAATCAAAAGAAATGTTACTGCCAAACATGTTGCAAAAGAATAAGTCTAAAACAAGTGGTTTGCCCTCCGAATTTGCTTAAGATGTAATTCTTACTACAACTATACAACTAATGACTCTGACTTTAGGTGCATACAAGCTGAAATACAGCTTCAAATTCTTTAGCTCCATTTAGCCAGAAAAGAAAAGAAAACACTGTGTTTAGATGTAATGATTAGTGGAGGAAGGTAAAAGCACTTTCTGAAAATTTGGTACGTCAATTGATATGTGTGTTACTTAACTGATGAAAGTTGATGTTTTTGGTGAATTCTTCAGAATTTTGATAAATATTACATTAGCTAACGTTTTTTTGTGTTTTGTTACAGATACGAGGCTGATAGGGTAGTTTAACAAGTATTACAGAGGCCGACATGAATATGAATATGCTGATTAACAAATAAAACACTGTACTCAAAAATAAATAATGAGAGAAACACCTGAACCAATCACTTACTTTAGGGAAACATACTACGCAAAATCTGTGATTGTGTAGCATGTGTAATGTTACATTTGGTGTTTTTAATTATAGTGAGTGTAGTAATATATTTTGTTGTTAAAGAGGACATATCATGCTTGTTTCTCCTTTTCACTATGCCAGACTAGGATGCCTGTAAAGCATTTCTGCCCTCAGTACAAGTCATTTAGTTCCTTCATTGCCCGACAAAAGCATTCTCAATATCCTCATTTTAAGCCACTATGAAGCTCTCGTTGAAACGCTCGGATCTCAGGATGACCTAAAGTTACCTCGCAACGTCACAGCCCTTTGTGCTCTGATTGGTCAATTCTGTCGGGGGTAGAGCCAGCCTGTCCTTCTTCTTCTACTGTATTTTCCGGCAGGCTCAATGCAGTGAACGCGTATTGAGTCCCCCTACAGGCCAGAGCAGGTAATGAGTGAATGTGAGCTAGGGATCTATATACCCCTGCTGGTGGATGTGTTCCTTGGTGACGGTTTTGTGGCTAACGGACATCACAGAGGAGGAAGTGTTTTATCAGATTACTCCAATAAAAAGAAAGGTACCTGGCGGACATCTCGCAGTGACCTATTTTCAGAGGCATCAAATCTCGTTCTAGGATATCAGAAAAAATACAATATCTCATTTTTTGAAAATTAAGGGGGTGTAAGGTCTTGTTTTCAAATTTATTATATTATATGTCAGTATTAAATCATGCATCAGCATGATATGTCTCCTTTAATGAAGTGGTTGTTTGAGACAGTTGGACACTTTCAACAAACTTTGATTTCATTTCATGATTTTTGTAACAGCTGACAACCCCTAAGACACAGATCCTCAAATCACTCCTGCGACAATCAGCTATTCACATTCACACAAACTCATACACTCCTGAAGGCAAACACCAGCTTAACCTAGGCCTCAGTAAAGCCCTGGACCAAGCATACTTGGTTGGTCTGGTAGCTGGGGAGATGCGTGGGGAACTCCCGCTGGTTACTCCAGTTGGTGATGCAGCTGAAGTGGTCAGTGTCCCTTGCCTCCAGAGCCCAAAGGCATTGAATTTGTGCCCTTAAACTGTATCACACTTAAACACCTACAAATGAAGAGGATGCAGATTTCACGAGCCGTCAGAAGTGATAAATGGCAAAGTGCCAGCCCAGCACGTGTTCTCAAAACAGTCCTGACCTGAACTAACCTAATGAGCATGATTTTGGTCTTTGGGAGGAAACAAACAAATAGGAGAACATGCAATTTCCACCCAGAAAGGGCCCATCCAATGGGGAATTGAACCAGCAACACTGACAAATTGTTAAACAAATTGCAATTTCATCCCCACTCAGTTCCTTTGATTCATTAACATGTTGTGTATTTTGTGAAAAAAACAAACCCATCAAGTCTCCTGACAGTCTGATCTACCTTCATATTTCTGCAGTTTTAACAATGTGTTCTCCCTGTTGGATAAAAGGAAAAAGAACAAAACTGAAAATCATCAAGTTTTCCTGCTTTACATGATCTCACCGCTTCCACCTGATAGGGGCCTCGTATTGGTCTTTACCTGGGGCCTCGAAAGGTCTGAATCCACCCCTGGATCTATTATTACCAATTATTATCAAGCAGGTGAGCGCTATGTACCGGAGAGACTGTGCGCTCGGCGCTAGGATCCAGAGGAATGACCCCCTCTACTCGCTTTCCCCCCAACCCATCTCTCTCTCTCTCTCTCTCACTCTCTCTCTCTCTCGCTCTCTCTCTCTAGACTGTTTTAAAGTCTCTTCCAGACTTGGGCTCCCACGCTACTTCCTGGACGGACGGAGGAATGGAAAGCATCCAGCACCTCTCCATCACCACCACCGACTGTCCCCTCTCAGTTTACCCGACGAGCGCTGCCTCCCTCGCCGCAGCCGCAGGAGCGACGACGCGCTGTGTGGACCACCACTGCTAGTCTCTCTCCAACCACCCCGCTTTCTCTCTCTCCAGCTGCACAGACACGCTCCATCAGCACCATCTGTATCCCAGTGTTATGCTCTTATCCGGGAATATCGGGGGGATTTCGGGACGGAAAGACTCCTTCTGACTGGACCTCTAAACAATTCTTCTCTCCGCCCTTCACCTCCACCGTGCCCAGTCTCCGTCTCCGGCGCTGCGTCTCCGGCGCTGCTTTTTACGCAGCGAAGGCGTCGCTGATTTGCCCGCAAAGAAGGGGAGACACTCAACAGTTGTTGCCGCTTATTGTTTGCATGTGGACGTGCACATCACTACCATGTGGAGGCTACTGCAATCGTGTTGTTGCTGCTGGTGGATTTTCTCTCTCGTTTTGCCAGCCTGCGTGCTCCTCTGGGCCGACTGTCACCCTGGTAAGTTTCGTTCCCTTACAAGTCAAACAGTGGGATGTATTCCGTGCACATGTCTCTGAGGGAACCTGTCTATCACTGTGGCATTGCATAGAGAGGGGAAATATTGAACATGCTGGCACCATAAAGCTTTAGCATTGAGTATCCTGCAACGGGGCACTGGCTGGTTGGATTTCATGCCTTGTGACTTTGACGCGCATCCCCGGCACCGGCACGTCGACTGGAAAGCGAGGCAAGAGCCGGGGAAAGATTTTCTTTCTAGTGCAATAGATTGACCTCCTTGAGCCCTCTTGTGCAAATTCACATCACACTTTATCTCAAGAGCGCGTTATCCCACACTATCTTCCCATCGTCTTCCCTTGATTCTCCAATTTCCCATTTTTGCTCCATTTTAACCCCTAAATATCAATCAAACAAGGAAAACGCTTTACAGCTCCAGGATGCCATTAGTGGAGCAGCAGGCACGGCGGGTTGGTGGCTTGTTCAGGGCTGTGGGTATATTAAAAAGAAAAAAGGAGAGGAGAGAAAGATGTGATGTCTTGTCAGCCGGCGGCGCGTAAGCCAAAGCCCTTATCTCAGCGCCTGGAGCAAGACAGCAGGGCTGTGAAGTCGCTTCACACGCTCGCTCTCTCACACAAATTGCAGTTGAGGCTCAAATCCATGCAGAGGGGAGAGGACCAGACCTCATGTGAGAGTGTGCTCAGGTTGACATGCAGAAGGGAGCCATAAGAAAGAGAGGCAGTTTAAATGCGCAACAAAACGCACCATGCTCTGTCCTTTCTTCTCTAATTGGGCCAATCTAAAGCAGTTATGTAATATAATAGAGACAGTGTTTTATATGTGCAGGAGAAGCATAAAGGTTCTTCTGTTTTTGTGATGTCCAAAGCCTCCAGAGTTGAAACATAGGAGCAAGGGCAAACACCTGGAGTGGAACATCGTATCTTCTTCTGCCTGTAGTGTCCCAAGTGTTCAAGGCTTGATCCAAAATGCAGCTGGACCCGGTTTAAATTCTCAGAGACCTTCCACCTCTCCTGCCATATAAACATTTTAAAGAATTTCAACCATGCAAGTTTGCTGATAAGGTCAAGTATTGATTTACACTGACCTAATGACCAAGAGAATGATGCACTGAAATGTAAAATAATCTGCCCTTTTCAATCTGGGAGTCAAAGCCAACAAACTAAATGTATGACCCTTGACAAACATCTATAAACTTTACTCTCCTTAAGCTGAGAAAACTCACAAAAATGTCCTTTAGTCACTTTGACCCCATGTCCAACTCAAGCGCTACTCGTATTTGTTTACAAATGTTGAACACTTACCCTCTAAAATCCCTGATGCTTCTTCTATATTATTCCAAAGGGGCGACTTCAGCTTGTTAAAACATCAAACTGAAGTCACCTTAAATCAGTCTTTACCGTTTTCCTCCTCAATGGTATGAAATATTGCCGAGTGATTGCGTCCACACTCCTTATGTGCAGAAGCTGTTGTCAGGTTTTAAAGTCAGTGTAGGACTTTTATCCAGCATGTCTCTGTACAAGCTCTCCATTTTTATCCACTGCCCTTTCCTCTTAAATAATGACAGAAAAGCCGATGTTGCATAGCCGCTGTGAATGGAACCATTAGTTTAACTTTATGTTGACTGGTGGCATGATCTGCTATATATGTTAAGGGATGTCTAAGATGTCAACTCAGTACCAGTATCTGTCAAAGAGCTCAAAAACTTCATTATCTCTATTGATGAAACTTTCTGCAGATAGTTATTGCCAGTGTATCATCTTCCGCATAGCTCTCCATGTATTGGCTGCAGTGTTATGTGTATTATTTGGGCATTGCATGCACACATACCATGAATGTATTGTACAAAAAGAAAAAAATATATATTTATTTTTTTTCTTTTTGCATTCATACCAGTTTAAAACACAAATAAACTGTAGAATCAGAGGATAAGGTGAGATTCAGTGTTACAAAGAGTAGTGTTTTCTTCAAAATAATTAATCGTATGATAAAAGAGAAAAACAATATGAATCAGTTATATTGGCATGGCTTTTCCGAAACAGACAAAAATTCAGTATCATGCACATTCTCTCTCTAAGTTCATTCTCTGGCCTTTTTTCTCATATAAAGGCACAAAAGCCAAAAAAAAAACCCTCTTCAAATACAACAACAGCAATACAACAAAAGTCCGGCTATGATGTTGGGATACATATCAGCTCTATATGTGTCAGCTGAAAGTAAGCCGCAGAGATGTGCCGTGCTTTGCTTTATCATCAGTTAACATCAAAATGCCTCCCGCCAGAAAAAAAAGGGAAATCCCTGCATAATCATTGTAACATTTAATGTTAATTTATCATTCATATCCATTAGGTACACAAATTGACTGTTACACTGAGAGGAAGAGATCCGGTCCCCTTCAGAAAATGTATTTATTTAACTGCAACAAAACTAACATGATAAAACAAAACTAACTGCACAACATCAATCCAGTGACACTCAATGTTTGTTGATTACTCTATGAAAAATAAACAACCTTGCTTCCCCCACCGAGTGTCCAGGCCCTCAAGGTGGGTGCCAGAGATGTCGAGGGTATGTCAGCGTTAACATTGATTTAATACGGATTATGGATTTTAATTAAAACAATGACATTTCTTTCTTCAAAAAGTTTTTAATGAGTGTGTGTTCAGGCCCATTGATTTTGATTTTTGCCTAAAAGAAAAAAAAGTGTGCCTGTTTTTGACAGAAAAGTTACACACATTTAAAGGGGTCTCTGAATTAGACAGATTGGGATTTACTGCAATATTCCGTGATGTGGATCAGCAGTTTCTCACACGTCTTTTTTTTTCTCCAAACCTTCTCTCTCTTCTACCAGATTGGACTTTTCGCGATGTTGTCAGCTTGACTCTGCTTGACCTGATTATTTTACCTTATAAAAGTGATTGTACCTAAAACCACACTTTTTTTTTATTTTACCTGTAGCCAGGTTCCAAGCAAGTTGAGCTGTGACTAAATTGTGTCATGGAGGCTGATTGGTGTGAATATCTCCACGATGAGACAGATACCCAACACAGAAATGAGAACAACATACCGTTGTGGTGCCGTCCACTCGTCTTCTGTCTTTAACAGTATGTTATTTTGCCCTTGGAACAAAGCTCATCTCCTTTCTGTGACGAAAAGCCACAAACCAAGAGCCAGCTGCACGATTACTGAGGCTGTAATGGAAACAAAGTGTGTCGTTCCCAAACCAGAGTCCAGCCGAGGTCAGCAGATACTCCAAATGTAAATGCACCATAATAAAAGCTGATCCCCCAGGACCCTGACAAAAAACGTCTATTGCTGCCCAAAATTAAGATTAAGTTTCTTTGTTTTATTGACAATTCCAGATATAGTCCAGCTTCTTAATGAAACTCCTCTACCAAAAGTGTGCCGTGAGTGTGATTTCATTGTTATAGTAAATATATGTGGACATTAAGGCTGACAAAGCTTCATACTTGCTTAAGGGACCTTAACCCCGGGTTGGGAACTAAAGCAATATATGATATGATATGATACTCTTTATTGTTACCTTGGGGAAATCACTTGACCACCAGTTCTGCAAACATTAATACGCCAGCTCGAAAGAATGGATAAGAGCATAAGCAAAAAGCAGCTATATACACATGCATTAAGAACCACATACTGATTAAAAACAGCAACTTCATAGAGAAACGGACCCATGTCGCTTTAGACCTTCATAGAAACATGTGAAAATGAAACCTGAAAATGAGAAAATAGACTGAAATACAATGAGATAAAAATGTAGAAGCATGATTTCTTGACCTTTTTTCTGCTTTTACTGAAGGGACTTTCAGATATCTACAAAAGCAAAGAATCAAATTTGACGCGTCATAGATCAACAGCAAACTGTTCCCTGTTTCCACTTCTTGACTTGGATCTTTAATCATCTTGTTAAATGGCTAAATGACAAATAAAAGAAAAGAAAGAGGAAAACCTAGGGCACAAGAGCAGTGTCAAAAACTCAATAGAATTATTCTGCCGCTCTCGTTTGAACCACCCCAGCCCTGCTTTGTCACCACCTTATCGAAATCCAACCATTGCTTTAATGACTTTATTAGACCCTCTGATGGGATTGTGGATTTTCTCACACGTCCTCCCCCCCAAAAAAAAGCCCGTCAGTGAAGAGCCAGTCTAGTGTTAAGATTCAGCAAGCTTGTGTCGGAGCCCTGTAGCTGTCTATAGATATGACACGTTATCACAGAGCCTGTTAGTCAGACAGCATTAGCCTACTTTTCAGCCTTCGCCCAGATTAGTTCCTATATTTCTTTGGAGCCTTTGGAGATTTCATGAAACACACGCACGCACACACGCATATGAACAGACAGGGATGGAGAACAAAAGATAATTCTGCCCTTTTGACCGTAAAACGCAGCCGCTGCTCGAGCAGATCCACGTCAGCTTTAATACGATGTAAAGATTGAAAAGTCCAACGCTGCTTTAGTGTCGTGTCCTTTCTCTTCGCCATTTTTCTTTATTTAATCTGGAGAGAAATCGAGTCAAGTGAGCCGAGGAGTGATGAGGGAGCCGCTGCTGGAGATGGATTGCTCTGATGGATGGATAGATACAGGGACGGAGAAAGTACTCCCACAGGTTGAGGGTTGGTTCAGACATGCGGGTACATGAAAACAAGAAGATTGTTTGAGCTTTTGGACTTTTAATCAATTATTTCTCATGGGGCAAATGTTCTTGATTAATGAAACAAGATGCAGTTACACATTTGAGGGAGTCTGCAACAATCAGTGATGAAAAACAGGCATAACAAACTGTGATGCCTTATTTTGAGTATTTTTTGGAAGCACAGCACCAGGACATCTTGATTATTTGAGAAATCACTTTTTGGATTGCTTAGATATTAGGATAACAGTTATTGAACACATTTTTGTTTAATTTTACAGCATTTTCTCTTCAGTGTGTGACTCCGTCCTTCGTTAGGCACTCTACTCTCTCCGTCTGTATTTTGGTAAAGAGTGTTTGTATAAAAGTACTTATTCAGTTTATTTTCATTTTATGAATCCTTTTAATCAATCTAAGCTCTCTGGACAGAAAAAGAAATGTATCATGTCTCACTGAACCAGGTACAACTAGAAGCTTTCATTTCTGATTAGAGGTTTTTTTTAGTAGCAAAGCACAAGAGCGTTTTGATTATGTGGAAATCATCTAAGGAAGATTCTTTGTTGGTATTAGAATTACAATTACTGACACGCATTTGCTGATTGATTTCACATTTTAAGACATTTGCATTTCTTTACCCATTAGTGAAGCAGTGTTCTGATTGGCAACATTGTGCTGCCTTTTGCTGCATTTTTGAAATGTTTGTTTGGCGATAAGCTCAAAATGATCATTTTTTCAGAATCTAATCATGAATAATTGCAAATAAGAAAATGCCTGCCGATAATCGTTATGATTTGCACTATAGGCATAAAGATTAATTGATACTGTATGTACAGCTGATGACATATCCTTATAAAGTATGCCTGCATCAGGTCTGTAAAAACATTAATAATCTTAGGATCATTAAATCTGGTTTCAAAGCTAAAACTCTACAAATGCAAAGTTGATGATTAGCCAAATCAATGTTTGTAGCACTTTAAAGGAAAGACTAAATTTGATGTAAGTGTAATGAAATAAACAAACTTTCAGTTATTTCCAAATTTGGGTATCAGCATCAGCCAGAATAAAGTTTGAGATGACTGTATTTCAAACACTGGCATTTCATAAATGCTGTCCTCCATATTTCTTAGTTAAAGAGAATGTAATTCTCATGCAAAACAAAGTCGAACGCATCTTGCCTATGATTCAATACCATGACCATCACCAGAGCATGCAGGTGACGACATCACATGTCACAGGTAAAATATGTAAATAAGATAGAATGCACTTTTGATATCTAGATTAACATGCTTGAAATGACAAGGGTTTGAAAAATTTTAGAAACATATATTGTTGACATTTACCTTTTTTATGCAAATTCACTAAGTGTTTATCTACTTAACACGATTATAACACATTGTAAATACTCAGAAATTACTAACATGATGAAAATAAATAAATAAAAAAAAACAGTGGAAAAATAGCCAAATATTATTTATTCATTTACTTTTCAAGTGAAGGCAAAGTGGATTTGTGGAACTGCCTTGCAGTACTGCAGTTTAGACTCCTACACACTGAAGCCAAGGCTTCTAAACTTTTCAGCTTCTTAAACCAAAATAAGAAAATCATGAAAGGTGGGACCCCTTTCCTCTGCGTGTCTTTAGATCAGAAGAGCCCTCTGTTATTTATGCCCTGTGCAAATATAAAGTCTTGAGAACTTTTTCACATAACCTTCCTGTTTATCTCAACTTGACTGTCTTGCACGTCCCTGGAGGACCTGGACCCCCTACTGTAGAAACCACTATCCTGGAGCACTCACTTCAGTAGCAAACCACCGCAGCAGAACGTATTCACATTTACATTGTTGATCGTGTGCTCATCATTCTTAAACATCATTTTAAAGTAATTTCACTGCATGATTTGATGAAGCTCAATTATCAAGTAAGCATCGGAAACTGTTTGAAAAGTCAGCAATAAATGAAAATAAATCTATGAAAACATACAAAAATGTTTTGAAGAAGGAAGTTTTCAATGCCTTTTCTCTTTTTTGTCATGTGGGAATGACTTGGTGTAGCTGAAATTGAAACTTGTTTACTTCCTCACTACAACAACTGCTGTTGCCCCCTTATTTTAGTGTATTTAATAACAAAGCACCAGGCTGCATCATATAAATCAAATTACATTATGTGACTGGGATTGGGATTACAATTATTGAAAAAGTTACTAAGAATTTCACAATATAAACCTTAAATAAGTTCATATTTAAAACACTTTGAGTATTTTCTGAATTAAATGAGTGCAACCAATGTAAATACTTAGAAACCATGTATTCGTTAAAATGTGGTGTATTGTCCTGTCTACATAATGGTGGGGGAAAAATGACTGCAAATGAAACCTGATACACATCCCCGCACTACAGCAGCTGTAATTCACTTTGTCAAAGGTTTTTATTCCAGTTACAGAGCAATAAAGGTCCTCAAGCAGAAACACAGAAAAAATCCTAATCACATTTGGGCTGATCTTAAGATCGTTCTCATTGACAAAGGTAATTGATTGATTTTACAAGTTATGCTTTACATAATTTAATGAGTCAATAAAACACCATTTCATAGCATTTTTCATAAAAATAATGAAACAAAAAGAGCTTTACATACAAACCAGCTGGTGAGCGTATATATGAGTAGACAAGACCCCATCCTGGAAATAAATGAACAAAAAAATACAAATGTATAAAAACACACGAGTTTAGCCTCAATTTGTTGTTTTGATGACCTCTGGAAGGCATGCATTTGAATCAGACGTAAAACTTGATATTGCCAAGCGTCACACATTGAACAAATGACTGGTTATTTATTATTAGAGCTTATAGATGATGTTATTAGTCTAAACCTGATGTCTGAGGCACTTTCATGCAGGATTAAACCCTTTTTAACTGGGATATAAATCCTTCCTTTGCAGATTATGTAGAGGGCAAAAATGATTTAATTAAATTTAATACTCACAATAAAAATAAATATAAAAGCTGAAGCTTCTTCATGAATAGAAACATAATTCCAGTTTTAAGAGAATGAAGCACCAGTATTGAAGAGTATTATTATCGGTTTGATTGAACCACACGATCGAAACTGGCAGTGCAAAGAGAAGTTGATGGACTCGTCTCCACTTCTGACATAATGTTTCAATGTTGAGAGGCCATCTTCAATGAAATGTAAATCCACCTGTCTGGACATCAAACAGCGATGATCTCTGTCTTTCTGTCTTTCTACTTGACCTCTTCTTTCTCTAACCCCTCTCTGCTCGACCACATGCTGTCATGACACCGGCTTCGAGCGAGCCCAAGGTGGCTGGTTGATGTTAGCGTCGGCTGCCTTATGATGTAGAGACAGAGATGAGTGTGCTTCTCCCCCGCTGGGTACGATCATCCACAGGCTCTCAGCTCGGCTCCTCTTACCTGCAGACAACTCTTCTTTTCTATTAATAAGGCTCTTAGCCAGGAGATTGGGCTAGAGAAGCAGCAGGGAGAGGAAGAGGATCGGCTTTCCTCGGAAAAAATGTGTCACCTGTGGGCTACATGTAAATGTGGATTGCTTTGGTAGCTGAGGATGTATAATGAGGTGAAGCAGGGATTTGCTCACGGCATTTGTAGTTTAGCTGAAAAACTTTAGGGGTCACTATGACTGTAAGCTTGGACTGGTTTGATTTATTTGTAAAATTTTAGGAAGAAAAACAGTGTGATGAATAATGAAGGTTCGAGGAACTTAACTCCGTGATCCAACTTAATTCTGAGTTAATTGGACGTTTAATTTTAGTGCAGTGACTAGTTTGGCATTTGGTTGATTGAAGTTCTTTTTAAGACAACCACTTTACTTGATTTTAGGCTGGAAACAAGGCTGAAATGGATCAATAATGCACTGGATGATATTTATTTTAGATTGACTCTTTTTTTGTAAGCATCAGTCAAAAGAAACCAAGAGACATATAGTGTTTGGAAGTTTGGCCAGACTTTCACAGTAATGTTTTTGCTTATCAAGGTACTGGTGTTATATTGCAGTGTTCCAAAAGCAACAGGTGTTGTGAATTTAATGTAAATTCTGAATTACCAAAGCCCCTTTCATTCCTCTTAACTTAGCATCGGACTCAAATAATGAACCACCATTTTTTATGGTTCTCTCTCTAGATCATTTTTTTGCAAAGTGAGAAACAGTTTCTTACCAGTATGATATTTACCACTGATATATTGTGCATATATGTCTGATATATAGGCTGAAATATTGGAAGAATGTTAAATAATCAGGCTGCATCTTCTGATCACTGAATATTTACATTTAAAAATCAACAGGGTCATTTTTGAAGAGCATATATGTTGTTTTTCTTGTTTTGCAGCTGTTTCTAACACAAATTGTCACAATGAAAGGAACAGACTTCTTACAATTAAATAAAATTGCTTGTTGTCACACATCAAAAACTACCGCTATGTAACTAGATAAGAGATACACTACCTTGTCGCTTTGCATCCTGTAAGTTGTTGAAAAAAGAAGTTGTAAAGCAATGCAGAGTTCTGAGGAAGGTCCGAGCTGCATTCATTAGCATCACAACACACATACGCTTTGGCTTGGGTCACGTCTTTGTGACGGTTGCCGCGTGTGCTCATGGGTCTTTATGTCGCCGGAAATAGATTCTCCTCATAGCACCTTTAAGTAGAGACTTGGTAACCCTGAAAAATAATCTGTGTAAATGATATTGAGTTGGGAAATATTGGCTATTGTTAAAAATTCAATCTTAATGGCTGTTAGTTGAAGACTGAGTTGTTGGTGTTCCATTGTCTTAGCCTCCTGTGTGCACAACGACACAATATATTTGTTTAAACCAGCATGGTCAGTGTAATAAGAATCGACATCATGCTATGAAAAAGGAATGTACAGGTGAATGTTGCCATTGGTGTACCACCAGCACTGCTGGTGGCTGTTTTGTTTATTCTTATCTCAGAGTTGACTTCATGCATGAAGTGTTCATGTCAGACGTCAGTTTGTTGGTGAACTGTTATATTTTTATTTGTGTCATCCGAATGGTCTTTAGAAATGTCTATTTCTCAACTGTCAACTGAGCCTGTGAAGGTATTTTAAGTCTGTGTGCTTCATTACTAAAAGAGCCACAGGAGGGTGCCATTGTGCCATGAGCACTCCCAGCCATGTGCTCTTTATCGTGTTTCATTCTGTTCTTTTTTTATGACTGTTGTAAACTGTAATATGAAAGCAGCAGCACTGTGAACTGTGAAGTTACTTGTAGGATACATAAATTATCTGGATCTAAATCTAAATTTATAGGGCCTGAGCTCTCTCATGTGTCCATGGTATTGTTCACTTACATGTGTGGCACATGCTCAAACACATTTACAACTATGCTCATGACCCAGAAGGACAAAAAAATGAGCATGTGGTTAATGAGTGAGTTTTATCTCGCGTCTTACTTATTTAGCCATGACAGCTGTGACAGAGACAGTCTGCCTTAAGATGAAAAAACAAAAAACAAAACATAGACTTCATTGATCAAAAATGGGTAACAGGATTATTATTAGATCTCTGATTTACATGACCTACAAATCCAACAAGTGTCTATGGAAATAGGTGGTCTTGTTTAGAAATGGAAGGAAAAAGCATTAGATTAAATATTTCTGCCACATATTTGGGTCCTTTTTAATTTTTTTTTGATTTAGTGTTCTCTCTGAAATCAAGGCTCCTGTGCAGACGCAGAGACTATTTAACTGCATCTCAGCTTTGCCAAGTCATTTCCTTTAATTTGACCCTCCTGAGTTTAACTTGGGCAGACTTCCACTCTATTATCTTTATGAAATGGGTGATAGAAGCCGTCTGAGAAAGGCACCAGTCATTTATCTCTCTTCACGTATACCCTGCTGATTCATAGAGCATCCAGCTCATCTTTGAAGCTGGGAGGCTATGATGCCCGCAATTACTGCTTCTATTCCAACCTGCATCATTGGAGGAGCTTTATCCTCCGAGCTTTCCGAGAGTAGAGTGCATTGTTTACTCTGGAGTCCACCCTAATAATGTCAGCGCTCCCCGTAGAGCATCAGCGGCAGTGATTCAGCCCAGAAGTGCTGTTAGAAACACGGGAAGTTTGTGCCGCGCTGTCGTTTTGGTAAAAGTGACCCGACTGCTGCCAACACGCCCCCGGTCGCCCACATAATGGCCGGTTTGCAGCCTCTCAAACATCTGTGTTTTTGGAATGGAAAGCACTGAACATCACCACAGGGCGTCCGCTACAGCTGACACAGGGCATCACTTTTCCTTTTCCCGTCTGCAGCGTGCGGTGTCGGCATCAAGGCATCACGCCCCTGTCACAGCACTGCACTTCAGCTCCGGGTTAACCAAACGCACAAGAGGAGGGAGGCAGGATGAAACAGGGAGAAGGAGGACAGAAGAGACAGGGAAAGAAAGAGATGTTTGGCCTTCAATCTGTCGCTTTTTTTCTTCTGCTGTGAAAAATGAATGGGCCCTGTCGCTCTTGGCTGCGAGGGGAAACAGAACAGTCATTGTAATCTCACAACAAGAGCCTGAGCTAGCAACTGACACTCGCCCCTCCTTACATCTGGTTCCCCCTGTCTTTAATTCTGCATGTTATCTCCTCCGTTCAAGTGTGCCAGAACAAACACTTTAACGTTTTTGTTTCTCAAATGAGGTATGCATACCAAATAGTTGGAGCATAATAGTGATGTTGGCAAGGAATGCTATAATTTCAAATCTGGTCAGATGCAGACTTAAAGAACACATACAAGTGTGTCATCATCATCACCTGAAGGATTTTCTCAAAGATTCTTCTCCAAAACTTGTTGCTTCATGGCTCTCTGTAGTCAGCAGGCTGTTGCATTGTTATTCTTAGCTCTTTTCCATGATGAGGATGCATGGTTTGGTATAACTGACTAGTGCTTGACGTTAAACCTGTGTTAACATCTTCTCTGTCAACTTCTGTACAATAAAATAGATTTTCCTGTCACTGGCATCACCACTTTAAACACAAACAATGTGTTGTTGTGCTCATGGGGGCCTTAATCAATGTTACACCGACAGCTTGCAGCCTTAAGGCAGCAGGTAAATACAAGAAGAAGAGAATGATTTTAGTTGGAGACACTCAAGCATGCAAAGCAGAATCACTCTCCTGGTGTGAAGGGCTGCTCACATTCATTGTACATAATGAATGTAAGTTACTTCTTGGTAGTGGGATAAACGTGTTCATTCCTCTAAATGTTAAAAGACCCCATGTTATGCTTTTTAAACCGTATGTGCCCATTAATGCGATAAACCCAAGAATGGGTAATGGTGGCCCTCTCCCGTATTTGGTGCGGCCTGCCAGCCATGTGCACAAATTGTAAACATCAATAAAACATAATGCAATCCATTAAATGTGATTAAACCTAAAACAACAATTTGGAACCAAGCTCAAACAAGAATATGGAATTACTGTCTCTTTAACCTAAGATTGCTGGTATTTGTTTTGATTTCTCTAAATCCATTTTCAAAGCATTAGAATACACAGTTTTAAACTAAAATAAAAATCTATAATTGGTATATAATTGGTAAAAGATAAAAGATACAAGCATATTTGTACTTCTGTCACTGTTCACACCTTTTTTATTTGATTGCAGAAATTTAAACCCCAAATTGGTGTTAATTTTGTGTCAGAATAATTTAATCCTCCATTGTGTTTTAGTTGAAATATGTCTCTAAATACAATCATTGTACTTTTTTTTACAGACAATGTACATAGATAGATAGATAGATATATACATATAAATATTCTCATTGATAGTATGTAACAGTTTGCAAAAGTGACCATGATTACCCATGTATACATATACATAGATATATATATTCTACTCAAAAGAACGTAGGAAACGTTTTTTGGGTCAATCTATTCCTCCATTTTAATAACAATTGGTATTATATTTTAATTTGTCAGGAAGCCTGGTCGGTCACCTTCACAGGGTCAATGGAATGAGTATCGCAGCTAAATGTCCAGAGAGTGGCAGCCTTACATACTATCAGCATTGGTACCATTTCCAACCTTCAGATCAAGTTCTGTGAGATCGGTGAAGTCAAAGACAGGCTGCGAAGTCGAGGACAATGTTGCATATTACAGATTGGCTAACATGCACAGCACAGCAATGGAGATAACTGATATGAAACAGTATGAGCCCATCGTGATCCTGTATAACCTGTTAGTTATGACACGAACAACAGAAATCTCCTCAGACTCCACTCACATACAAACTTCTCCTTTAAAGGAGACATATCATGCTTGTTTCTCCTTTTCACTATGCCAGACTAGGATGCCTGTAAAGCATTTCTGCCCTCAGTACAAGTCATTTAGTTCCTTCATTGCCCCACAATAGCGTTCTCAAAATCCTCATTTTAGGCCATTAACAAGGTCTCGTTGAAATGCTCGGATCTGAGGATGACCTAAAGTTACCTCGCAACGTCACAGCCCTTTGTGCTCTGATTGGTCAGTTCTATCGGGGGTTGAGCCAGCCTGTCCTTCTTCTACTGTATTTTCTGGCAGGCTCAAAGCAGCGAACGTGTATTGAGTCCCCCTACAGGCCAGAGCAGGTAATGAGTGACTGTGAGCTCGGGATCTATATACCCCTGCTGGACGAATGTGTTCCTCTGTGACGGTTTTGTGGCTAACGGACATCACAGAGGAGGAAGTGTTTTATCAGATTACTCCAATAAAAAGAAAGGTACCTCGTGATGTCACGACGTTTGAAATCTCGCGGACATCTCGCAATGACCTATTTTCAGAGGCATCAAATCTCGTTCTAGGATATCAGAAAAAATACAACATCTAATTTTTTGAAAATTAAGGGGGTGTAAGGTCTTGTTTTCAAATTTATTATATCATATGTAAGTATTAAATCATGCATCAGCATGATATGTCTCCTTGAAGGAAGAGGATTTGATGTACCAAAGTGCAAAACCAATTGACTCGAATCATCATTTGTTCCAGCCTCCACCAAGCAGCTGAACAATTCAAAAACGTAATGTAATAGACAACATTACATTGCAGTGAACACAACCACTTTAGCACTCAACACTTTTTCTACCACTTTGAATTGTGTGATGTCTCAGTATGTCCCTGTCATTGTAATGTGTTTCCCATTTTTAGCCCTGTTTTAGTAGTCAATTCCTGTATTTTTAGGTGATTGTCATTTATAGTTGTTTTTATTGAAGGGGGAAAATAATCAACAAAACCTTTTTTGTGGCAATAAATGCATGATTCCTTTTAAATTACACTGAAACTGCAAAGGCAAAAACTACTATTATATTGTAAATAGGTCTTATTTCTCAGTCTTTTTAATGCATATAATACCCCAATTGCTTTCCTTCATCCATCACTAAATTTCTATATTTGAAAATAAAAGATGGTGAGACTGTCTTGTTATATGTCTTTTCTATTCAAACAAATAGCCCGTCACAGTAAAAGGTAATTTTTGTACTTTAGAGATTTGTGTTCTATTATACCCAAGGAGAGGAAAGCAATTCTGTCTCTATCTGTGTTTGTATCAGATAAACTGTGTTCAGAAATATTATCAAAATCCAATATTCTGTTTTCCTGTTTTAAATCCAATGATGAAAAGACAGGGGTGTTGGTTAACCATCCAAAGCAGACCCCCTTGTCCCTAACCTTTTCTCTCTGCCTTTTTGTCAAACTGATAAGGGGAAGAGGTTGACATTTAGGGATCGGATTGGATATGCCTCATGGCCCTTGGTAGCAAACATTATCATCATCATCGTCATCATCATCATCATTTTGGTGCTCACCGTGCTGTTATCTGCCCTCCACTGTGGCAAAAAAAAGAGGCTCACACGTCGGCTCACGGTTCACTTTATCTGTGCGCGTGGGCCAGCCGACGCCACCCCTGCTCTCCTTAATAGATTGATTTAAAAGATAGAGTGTCATGTTTGTTTGTGTGTGAGTGTGTGTGGTGGTGAAGCGGGGGGGTGGAAGAGGTGGTGTCAGGCAGTTATCCATGTAGGATGCTGCTTTGGTATCTGTCGTCTTGTCATTAGAAGGAAGCTGAGCGAGAGAGGGATCGGGAGCCAGATAACCGAAGAAAAAAAAAAGAAAACATCCCTTCTGTTGTGCTATCGATTTCTCGCAGGAAATGATGCCGCTTTGTTGCACAAAGGGGGAAACTAAAGATAAATGGGTCCGATAATGATAACAATAGTAATGATGATATTAAGTGCAGAGGCGCTAATGATATCACAGGGATATGATGCGTGGAGCAGAGTATGGAGCATCGCCTTGTGTTGTCTTTTTGTCATGTTGCTCATCAGTTTTTTTTAAACTTACCATCAAATAATCTCATCTGGTGTGCGAGCCTGAAATGGAAAACACTCGAAAAGTCGAAGCAGCCTGGCCTTCATCTCTCACCGTGTCCCATCGCTCCAGACTTAATGGGCTGCTGAAAATAAGGTGAACCTTACAACCACTTCTTTCTAGCTCTTCTACCTTCCCATTGTTCTGCTTCATTGTTTTAATCAAGTCTGCTCCTGGATTAAAAAAGAAAGGCTGGGGAGGTACATCCTGAGTTTCAGCCCACTGCATTAAAAGGCCTCCTTCCTCACTGTTTTTTTTCTTACCACTTTCTCACCCTCTACATTCTGCTTTGCTACGTCGTCTTCGCTCCGGGCATGGTTTCGTGTTAGCTGCCATATGTTCAGTTTCCCTCTGCCATTACCACCATCATGCCTCTGATGCTGGCATTTCATTCACACGTCTGACTAATGCTCCTGGAAAAAGTCGAGATCCTGTGTGAAGCTCGCTTTGAAGCAGGCTTTCTCTTTCTGCTGTAGCCCCAGCTGCTTTGTCTTTAAGGGAAAACAGTAACATAACGTGCTGAGAGGCTTATGTGGAGGATTTGTAACCATCAGTGAGCCTGACGGGTCTCCAGGCTAGGCATCAGTGGTGGAAAATCAGAGTCTTGATACTTTGGAACACAGTTTTCAGTAGACATGGAGAAGTAGTTCTTATTTGTATTGGTACATTTTTACATCAAAAGAGTTTAGATTCACTAATTGGCTTATGGGCTGCACAGTTAGGCTGCAGGTAGTGCTGCTGAATGTTGATGGGCCTCTCTATGTAAAATTTCCCTCATTGCATTCATGGGTTTTCAAAGGCTCTTTAGTTTTGCTTTTAGGTAGTTGGCATCTCTAAATTGACCCTGAGCTGTGAATTAGAATAGGAATGATCATCAGCTTCAATGGCCCTGTTTACATGGGTAGTTTCCCTCAATCTGATTGAAATCGATTGGATTAAGTGAATCTGATTCGATCTGTATACATGAACTGAGTAAAGAGATCCACGTTCTATCTGTGTTTGCATGCCCCCAGCTGAATCCGATTGTATTATTTTTGTTGACATGCGCAGAAGGTCACTCTGCCACTACCTGCAAATGTGTAAGAGAAGAAGAGGTGCACTTCCTGCTTCCTGTTTACCTCTAGAAAGATGGATCCACGTCGTGTTTTGTTGGGGTTTCTATTAAAAAGTTTGTTTCCTCCACCGTCCAGTTCTTCTGTTTGTTCGCCATGTTTGTTTGGGCACGCTTTGCGTACGTCACGATGTGCCTCTTTCATACAACGGAGCGCCTGCACAGACCGAACAATCCTCTCTATCTCTATCTGCTCCACTCAGCTGTTTACATGAAGCATGGAGCGGATTTTCGATCGACGTAGACTACCTCTTACAATCTGATCCGAAATACAGTCAGATATGGGTGAATCCGATTGGCTAAGGTGTTTACATGAGACATTTCTAATCTGACTGACCTTTCAATCTGATTGTAAATAAGATATTTTGACCCATGTAAATGGGGCCAATATGTCTGTCCCTGTGACCTGCACATGGTGGGACCATGGATGTATTATAAGAACTGGATAGCGTGGCTCCGCCTTCCACCATGTAACGGATTTGAAGCCAGAATATCCCCCGTCAGGGCGCCGCCATTGTGCAGCCAGTAGAGAATTTGGGCCATAATCCGGACGCAGCTGTTGTAAACGGTCGCAACACTCCGCAGCATACGCCGTACACAATCATTGTGAAGCTGCCGTAAACCGCGGTTATTTTTAAAGTCTAATAACTTATAAAAAATAAACTTTTCAGAAAAAAGAGGACTTGGAAAACACGCAGCCCAATAATACTTTCATATCACCACAGCATACAGATGGGAGAAATATTTCTACGAGGTGTAATAATTTTTTGAAGTTTCACTGGGGCCCGTCCAGATAAATGGGGGAGACGGAGATTTGACCTATACTGCAGCCAGTCACCAGGGGAAGCAGTTTTCGTGGAGGCTTCAATTTGAGCCCAGCGACATGGCGTCCATGTTTTTTACAGTCTATGGGTGGGACAGTCTTAAGCCCTGTGACCCTAGATGTGATAAATAGAGTAAAGTACATAAGAGATGGGCTGATTCATAATCAACATGGCTATCAAGGTAATCTGAAAAGGTCTGTGTGTAGGGAATATCAGTAATGAGAGCTCAAGCAGAATCTGTAATAAAGGTTAAAGATTTCTTTTAGTCCATGGCTTGGTCCAAAGCTTTTTATCTCAAAAACTCCTGCACACATTCAGGGTTTTTACATTTATTTTTTAGGATCATTTGAGAATGTCTGTTTACCCGTTTTGTTTTCTCTGAATTCCTCCCCCTAAGTTCCCACCTTCTTATGATCACAGACTGTTGTTTGTTTTCCGTTAATATAGTGCCATGGGAGAGGTTTGTAAATCAACAGTTTTATTACAGTATGATAAGACATCAATTCTTTGGACAATGGAATTTGCTGATATAACAAAGCCATTGCATCATTTCAGGCTATGTAATATCCATAGACTGAATGAGATTATGTACGATTTCGTACTTTTGCATCCATAATAAGAGAAACAAGTAGGATTTGCTATGTCATGGCAAAAGTTTATTTAGAAAACAGAGCAATCCTCTTTTTAACACAATGACAAAAATATAATTTTGCTTTTCAGTGGCTATGATTGATTTTTGAATAGGCACTGAAATTCTATTGTAATAGAATTAAAAAATTATGACCTATTAGGAAAGTAATAATTGATATATGTGTTTGAGTGGGACAACTTTCAAACACCAACAGTTGTCACTATCCAATTAAATCACTGCAACATTTTTTAAATCAAGAAACTTTGATAGAACTGCCATGTTTGAATTGACAAAAGCGTGATCTTTCAACCATGGCTGACCCCAGAGGAATTAGAAAACAATATGTGTTGTCAGTTTTCGGGTGCTGACGATCCCATAGAGTTGTGAGGGTTAAAGGAAAACTTCGGTTCCCGCAGCTTGTACATTGTTTATAGAATGAAGTAGAACAATATCCTCACCCTGAAGGCTTTCCTGATCCAAACAGTGCTTCGGGAGATATTTAGATCCAAAGTCGAGCAGCGGACATCCGTACAAACGTAGCACAATAGGGCATGCATAGCGCCGCTCCTAAAACTGCATTAATCGTCCAAAAACTCATTATTTCACCAATATTCCATCATGGTCCAGTCCCGCTACTCCTCCAAGACAGTCTGTGTCGCTCCAGACATATCTTTGAGCCTCTGCTGAGCTCTGAGCTGACGAAGAAGACCGGGTGCCTCTGCGCATGCGCAGTACTCTCTGGAGCGCTGCCTCCGCTACCTCCTTCCTATAAGTTCCTTATCTGTAAACTGTGGCTCGAAACTGTAAGGACACCCATCATATTCAAAGTTCTCCTCCACAACATCTTCATCCGATAGATATTCATCCATTTTGCACAAAACTGGAGGAAGAAAGTCGTTGTGTAGCCGGCGGTCGCCCCTGGAACAATAAGCCGTACTGCGCATGTGCGGAGGCACCCTGTCTTCTTCGTCAGCTCAGAGCTCAGCAGAGGCTCAAAGATACGTCTGGAGCGACACAGACTGTCTTGGGGGAGTAGCGCGACTGGACCATGATGGAATATTGGTGAAATAATCAGTTTTTGGACGATTAATGCAGTTTTAGGAGCGGCGCTATGCATGCCCTATTGTGCTACGTTTGTACGGATGTCCGCTGCTCGATTTTGGATCTAAATATCTTCCGAGGCACTGTTTGCATCAGGAAAGCCTTCAGGGTAAGTTTATTGTTCTACTTCATTCTATAAACAATGTAAAAGCTGCAGGAACCGAACTTTTCCTTTAAAGCATCAGTTTGTACCTTTTGTGCAACCTTTTAAGCCATGACTTTGTCTTTTATACTTACTGTTTTGAAAATCCTTGTGATGCACTGACATTTATGCAGAAATTAAAGTTAAATAGCACTTCTTGCACCAGTTAACCATCTTTCAAAAATAGAATGTAATTCTGTGTATTTTTGTGACTACATCAGATTCTATTGAGGTTAAATCTGAGACAGTTGATGCAGTTAAAAGTGTCATTTATCTTTTTCAAATATTGTATCTTTGGTAGTTGGAGGGTTTGGATAGAGTTTTAATGTACACAGAGAGGCTTTGTTATTGGAGTTAGGGGCTGTACAGCAAATGCCCTACATGCAGCTCATATTTATGAAATATTAAAAATGAGACAAAGAAATAGACCCAACATCTAAACTGACATCTAACAGAGAGAGTCCTTCTCTGTATACATACAGAGTCTGTATCTGACACTACTACAGAGCTAAACATGTAAAGGATAAAAAAATAACAGTCTTCTAACAAAGGGAAGGTTGCATTTTTTCTTCAGTTATTTTTGTCACATCCCAAGTATGGACCCAATCCTCATTCATAAAACATGTCTGCTTTAGCCTTAAATGAATGAATGAGATTTCAAGTCAAAGATAAGACAAACTGGAGGCTGAAACAACAGAACATTTGTACAATATCAGGTTGAATATTCAGGCCAGAACAGTGATTGAAATACCAATCGATTTAAGCATTAAACTGCCAACAAGAGAAAAATACTGTAAGCATCACCACAGTGATAAGATGAGATAAATGCTCTCTCAATATTACCAATGTATCCAACAAATTAGGTTTTTCAATTATTTTAAAGTGCCAAAACCTAAATTGTCTACTTCATGCATCATAGTTTTATTGCCCTAATTTTTCTTGGTAGACCAATAAAGTCAGCCTTGTATCCTGGCAGGCCGAGGCTGCATGCACGCCACGGAGAAAAAGTGAGAACAAAGAGAAAAGAGTTCGACGTGGAGACAGGTGGAGATGCTGATGAGAGTGGAGAGGTGTACACAGCCGAGCCCCTCGTTTTCTTTCTTTTTTTCATTTTGCTAAGCTTGATGCCAGGGGAGCCTCTGTGTCACTGTACGGGGCTGCTGAGTGTTAAAGGAGCTTAGACTGACAGGCTGTCGGCCGACGCGGAGCCTGACGAGACTAACCGATGGCGACACTAAACAAACACTGCGAGGTGAGGCGGGGGGAAGGCGAGGATGAGACGGGAAAACAAATGGACATGACGAAAGCCGAAGAAAGAGGTTGCACTGCACCTGTCCCCAGAGTTGACACTCTTGACTCCTGCAGTCATTTTGGAGGCAGAAAGATGCAATTTGACGGGATATTCCTGACAGCGTGGCGGGCCAAAGCTAACCAGGTGGTGGTTATTCAGACCGCGGGCTCTCCCCCACCCCTCCACCTTGGCACATCAGGACTTTTAGACACTTTGTGTTCTTTTGTCAGGCTTGATGGGTGGCCATTCACTCTGGAGTTGTGACAGCTCTCCGATACACTGGTGAAAGGTGTAGATGGGTGTTCCTGCCATTTCCCAGAATGCTTTCTCATTTTGAATGGCGAAATGCACTTCACTCGACTTCCATCAGTCATCCCTACTGACAGTGGAATGGAAGCAGCTGCTTTCTCCCAGAGAAAGGTGAAAGAAATGTCACCATCATACTATGATGTTTGGCACAGCAGTTAGACAGCAGGGCTCATGTTTAACTCAACAGTTTAGTAAAATTTTTACTTACTTCAGTGCCTCTTCTCTGCTCTGCTGTCCTCATTTTCTACTCTTTCTATTACAGTTCTCACCCTCCTCCTCTTACTTCTGTCAGTGTGTTTGGTTTTACCTTTTTGTGTCCGTATCTTATTTTTTTTAACAGTTTTCATCAAATAGGAACAACATAGGAACAAGAGCAGAAAAAAAATACATACAAGTTCACTGTCATCACACGAGTCCATATGTGTGTCAGGTTGTGTCATAATTTGTCCATTCTATCCATTTGTTGTTGAAAGCATCCTGTCAGTCTGAGTTGAGATGTATTTTTTTCACATTGGTTAGACTTCTCTGGTGATTTAAAACCATTGTCGGCTGATGGGGGATCAGGTTTGTGCCTGTTTTCAGCTAATCAGTAACTACAACTCCATTAAAGAATGTGGTTAGCTTCATGGCTAGCTAGCTGTTGCTAACTCTGACCCCACCCCCCTCCATTGGGTCTGCAAAGTCAATAAATGACCCCTGTTCAAATATAGTTGTTGAGCCCTGCTATACGATTTCCAGTCTTTGTAAAGATTCAGTCCACGCTGGTCTCATAAAAGTTTTAGTTTAGATTACTTGTATATGGTAGGCATTACTAGGTCTGTCACAATAACAAATTTTGCTGGACCATAATTGTCCAAAAAATTATTGACGATAAACAATATTATTGTCAACATTATTGTTTTTTTTTTTTTTGTTCATTTTTCATTAATGTAGTTATAAAATATGTCATAATAAAGTAGGTACACCATATTAAAAGTGAGAAACTTCAATTTCTTCAGAGTATTTAACTTAAATTGGAAGGTCAAGATCTTTTAAATGACATAAATTTAACAAACAATATAATAAATTTAACAAACAAAAAAAAAGAAAAAAAATGAAATGGAGTCTCTTTTAGGAAAAATTGCATGTAAATAAAAATTATTATACTAATCTGTAAAGAAAAAACGAAACTCCAATAAAAACAAACACAAAAATTAAAAACAATAATAAAAAGGGAGTTTGTACAGTTCCAGAATTGTTTGTGACATATACTTTCTCCCAGTCAATCCGTACTGTCCGTCAAACATTTGTAACATTGCTGGCTTTTCAGCCGTATTAAAGGGTTGCATTTCTTTTGCAATGTAGTGAACGACACTGTGCGTGCGGCACCATTTTGCGCTTTTATCTGTATTTCCTTTGCTGACCAAACACCTCAGTAAGCACTGACTGTCAGGAAGAGGCTCCGCTGCACCTCCCCTTCTCCTTCTTTTCGCCACTACTTTAAAACAAATGCAACATATCAGTTTGTCGGTGTTCATGGGCTCATACCTTGTTCATTATTTTTAAAACCAAAATATTCCCACACTGGGGCTGTGGCAGCCAGCTTAAGAACTGTATCTTTCATGCCATCATTCATATTAGCGTTTGTTTCCTCGTTAATCCTCAGGACGCTCACCCCAGCTCTCTCCGAGTGTATGTGCGAGCATTCCAGCCTCCCCCACAAAGATTGCGCCATTAACAGATGCTCACTCTACTATAAATCCGCTACATCTGCTGTCGAATCGATGCACCCCGGTGTTAAGGAAGATGGACAGAGTGAGCCATCTTCTCATTTAGCCTCTTTGGTAGAAAGAGAGGAGGAAAACAAACGAGAGGGTAACGGCTGTGGCCTGCGGGAAGGCAGGGCTGGACGTCCAGCCCTGTCCACAAAGGTCCAGCCCCGCCCAACAATTCCAAATATGGGGTAGGGTTACTGTAACCCCACCCCCAACCCTAACCCTAACCCTAACCAGTTTGGATGTGGGCGGGGCTGGACTTGTGACGTAGGTGACATAGGTGGGGCTGGATGTCTAGCCCCGCTTTCCTGCAGGTCGCAGCCGTTAGTACTTGAAACAAACACGCATACACGTGTCAGTTTATCCAGGCTGGCAAACTTACCCAGGAAGTTTTTATTTATCGTCCGGTTAATTGATTTATTGATTACCGCGACAGGCCTAGGAATTACTAAATCTATTTGTTTTTCAAAGACTACATTGCCTGAACCTTTTGTAATATTTGAATGTCTAACAATTCTGTTTCTGCTCCCCTCTTTATCTCTTTCTCTCTACTTTCTCATTTCTTCATTTTTCTTTCCTTCAGCAGTGCTTGATTCCCCTTTTGTGTTCCTCTGCCTCTCCTCTCTAACACTGACTTCTTACTGTCACCATGGCTTATTATTCTGAACACAGCCCAAACTAATGGCCATAAATTTAATCCCATTATTCACCAGGACAGAAAAATATATGTGTGCACACACTACACAAACACACTCACACAATAACTTATTTTACAGTTGTTAAGTGCCCACATTGTGGCATTTGCAGTAAAAGTCATTAATGAATTAAACAACAAAATTAGGATTCAGATAGACTCTCAAGTTGATTCCAAGTGTTAAGGACACAGAAGGACATGCTTTCATATTTCCCTCCCTGGCTCTTAATGACAAAATAAACAGAATATTATCATTTTATGAAGATGAACGACCACTTTTTGGCAGAGACGCAGCACACACTGAGAGTAAAACCAAGCTCTCCCTATTTACAGCCTGGATCTTTTTTTCAGGAATGTTGGCCATCATCTCCATCAGTGATAATCATCTTTTTTTCTCAGCGGGTTAATTGCTGGGATCTGGCTGCTGTAAGACGGCTGTAAAAATGCTCCCTAGGCGCTAATATATTCACCAATTTAAAACAAATATTAGACAAAACAAATTTTTAATTACAATGCCAGAACAGGACAGTTTGAGGAGTGCTATACTCACTAAAAATGTGATAAACATTCATTGACAAGTTGTTAATTAGTTGGCCACGAAAGAAGATTAAAAACATAAAAAGGCGGCTGACAGCTTTTATATTTTGATTTAAAGAGTGATTGGACTACTAGACCTCCTTTTCTATGCTGAAACCTTCATGAACATGAAGGAGAAGCTAATTATTCTGTCTCTCCATCTTGACATTTGAAAACAAAGTATTCAGTTTCTACATATTGTTAGAAAGATACACAGCAGCTCACATTTACAGGCGCAAATCAGCTATAACTGTTTTTTTTTCTATTTGGTGATCTGGAGCCAAGCGATGTTTGTGATCCCAAGACCAAGTGAAAATCTTAGACCACCCAACTCAGCAAACTGTATATGAAGTCAAATGGATTAAGATAATTGCTTGAATTCCAATGGAGTAAAGTTAAATAAAATGTGACAGTTATAATAATCAAATCCTTCATTCAAGAATGTCCCTCATCCTCTTCACATCAGCACTCCCTTTGTGCTCTTGGTTCAAACTGACCCAACTCTGGGGTCTGTGGTAATAGCCTTACCCCCAAATTCCACCGCATGCGAAAGCACAGCGCCGCGTCCTTGAAACGTACTGCAGAGCACTTCGCTCCCATTCTAGTCTATCAGGCAAATTCCACTGTACACGCTGCGGCGTGTAAATGGTAAATGGACTTGAGCTAATATAGCGCTTTTCTAGTCTTGGACTACTCAAAGCTGGGTCACACCTACCCATTCACACCCATTCACTCTCACATTCACTCACTGATGGTTCAGGATTTCTATGTTAGTTATCCATCAGTATCTCTAACACATTCACGCCCTTTCATGCCCATTTACACGCCACTGACAGAGCAGTGGGAGCAACTTGGGGTTAAGTGTCTTGCCCAAGGACACATCGCCATGTGTCGCCTGGAGCTGGGCTTGAACCTGCAACCTCCCGATCACTGACCAAGCGCACTATCCAACTGCGCCACCGACGCCCGTCAGCGTGTCAGTGCTGTGTTGCTGAAGGGTCGGTGCTGCGCTGTGCTGCGTGGCGCTTTCGTGTGCAGTGGAATTTGGGGGTTAGGAGACTCTATAGAAGAGATGTCTTTTTGTCACAAATTTTAATTTAGTTTCTAGCTAAATAATGGGCTGAACTTGCGAATTGTTCTGTGGTTGTGCACTAGTAGTCAGTATAAGTGCATCACCTGATGTTTGATGTATGACACTGAGTCAGTATTGACATAAGGACATAGTTTGAACGAGCCGTCCAGACTAGAACTTAACCCAAAACTTTGGGTTTAGAAGCTCTTTCTCTAGCAACTTTTTAAAACCACAACTAGAGTAGGACAGAGAATTTTTTTTTAATCTAAAATATATTCAATAAAAGTGACATATTTTCCACCTTCCTTTAGTTCACTCTTTCCTCACATTTTATCGTTAATTGTTTCTTTTTTTTTTGTAGTTTCAATAATTTTGGATAAATGTTTATTCTGATGTGTGTTTTCTTTTTTTATTGATGTATTGTGTGAAGCACTGTCCCTTGCTTTGTTGCTGAAAAGGTGAAATACAAATATACTTATATATACTAATCACAAAGTGCATGTGCAATTGTCTCATGGCAGGATATGCCATGCCACTGCGCATCATGCAGCTGTTTGATGGAAGCAAAAAAAAAAACAGATTTTTTTGTTACATTGACGACATCAAATGTGTCTCTGATATCGTCAATCAGAAGGCTGATTTAAGGAAGAGGTTATATTCCAACATGTGCCGTCTACATATGACCAATGTCATAGAAGACTGTTTTGTATCTGAGATTATATTAGTTATAGATTGTTTTATGTTCTATAGCCTTTGATTACTAATTCAGTGTATCTTGTTAACATCTAACCAGAAAGACAATCATTCATCTTTAACCTTTTCATGCATCATCAAGGAACGATTTTTAAAATATTTATTAAAAAATAATGGGCAGTTTTTTCTTTCAATATGTTCTCTTCTGAGGGAGTTATACTTCTGTCCTCTGCAGTGGACACCATGCATGAATTAATAATTCTTCAGTGGAACTTAATAGAGATTCATAAACACATTTTTTCTAACATTTATTAAGAGTAATTAAAATAAAATGCAAAATCTGAACTTAATTTAACATTGCTGTTTAATAAAACTATTAACGTGACTTTCAACAAAATTTTAAATAGAAAAATAAAAAGTTAGGTGAAACAGGCACAATATACAAAATGTACTCTTTAGTGCATAACGTCCTCTGGACACTTATTCCTGAAGGCAGGTGTGGTGCAGTTCCCTTGTTGGATATTTTGAATTTATGATTTATGATCATTTTTTTATTAAACTTAAGACAATGGTTTTGCTGTTCTTCACCTGATAGTTGGGACATGGTGCTGAAGTCCAAATATAAATGTATAAAATGCATTCAGATATCTGCCCACTATTGTTGACACTGAGCATGAAAAGGCTAAGACAGTCTCTATGCAGCACAGCACACTGAGCTTTTAGATGTTGAGAACATGGGGCTGTTCACAGAGAGTGAGCCCCGGCCACCCAAGACCTTGTTACAGGTTCATCACTGTTCCTTTCTTTGACCACTTTAGATATTTATAAGATACATTTTTTGACAGAAGTTACCTGAACTTACACTTCTATATACAATAGCCTTATAGTCACCCATAAATTAACCAAAATGTTTGTTTATGCCTCCTCAGTATCTATGGTCTTTTATCTTATTGGAGTTCATACCTTTGGTTCTTTTGCAGCTTGTAGGTGGTGTCAATGATGTTAAAATAAATGTTTTTAAGCATAGAAAATCACTGATTTTACAGTATCTGTCACATGCATTTATTAGACTGAAATAATAACCCTTTCATCCCCAACAATATATGAACAAGGCATTAATGCAAAATTCAATCATATAAAATAAAGAACATCCAAACTTATTCCTGTCAAATCTGTGCCATGTCCATTAGAACTGACCAAACTGTGTTCATTGGCCTGCTCGTTATAATATGTTGCCATGGTAGAACTTGACTTGCATCTTTTATAATAAATAAAATCAAACTTTCTCCTCAAAATCACACATACAAACTCCAAGACAATAAAAAAGTATTTGCCTAATTAAATCCATTCCCAGTCGTCTGCTTGGTCTCATCTTTCTTCTTGTGGTCACATTTGCTGTTGAGATAACTCTGAAGCTCTTTCATCTGCCTGCTGTTTACCCAGCAACACTTTGGCTAAGGACATTTGTCCCAGTTTTTCTTGAGTAAACTTGAAATCACTGTGTAAACTCTCCTCTAACCAAGCAGATTTTTAAAAAGATTTTTCTTCTAAAAGGATCACGAGGAGTGTTTGTTAAAAAGCAGAATGTGTTTTGGAGTAGAGCTCTTTAGCTGTGGCTGTCAGTGTGCTTTCTCTGGATTATAACTGAACAATAATTTATAAGACTTGTTTTACCACTCAATCAGGTCTGTGTTGGGAATGTTCATCCATCAACCCCTTTCCCCCACTTCCAACACAGACCCCCTCTCCTCGCCTGAAAGCTTTCCTGCCTCCTGCTCCTTAAATTAATTTTTTCCCACCGCTCCCCTCCTTTTCCATCTCTCTTTTTTCCTCAATCTCACATAAGCAGCTCCCAAACAAAACTCAATGCCTGCACTCCGATCTCAATCTCATGGCTGCTCGGGATTTCTACCTTGATCAAATATTTACAAAGGGAAGACAAACCTGCATTTTGGCTTCGTTTTTTTCATTTCATGTGTTGTGCGACGCTTCACAGAGTCATTCAAGTGTGATCTGTCTGAAATCATAAGGGAGCTCTGGACCTGTACGGGGGATCAAGTCTGTGGCATTTCCTCTGGCAGTAAGATTAGATTGAAAAAGAGGCACAGGGTCAGTCATCACTACATAAAGGTGGTTTTAAATGTCTGTTTTATTTATGAATGTCATAGAGGTGGTACCAAAGGTCGCATGTCAGAAATCATTGGCGCATCATTTACATGGATTAGAGTGAGTGTACACCTGACCTGCTCTGTTCACAGGTCTCTGATGAGCTCATAGACAGGAATATACAGTAGGCCTGAAACTATCAGTTCATTTTGTGAGTATTGTATTGAGTATTTTGCCGATTCGGATAACAGGTAGATTGCGCTCACTTAATGGACTGTGAGGAGTTTCTAAGTAATCAAAAAAAGTCTCACTTTTAGATATAAGCCTGATGGAAATACACAATTTAAGATGAGTTTTATAGCATCTAAATAGGTTATCTATAAATGCTATTCCTTAGCTTCACGGTCGGGTCGGACAGGGCTGGACTGGCCTGGATACTCAACTTCAGGGAACAAGACAATTAAAACTAAAGCAAATTTATATCATTCGAACACGTCTTAGAGCACCGGGCTGTAAGTAGCGATATATAACTGGCTGCAAAACTACGATACTGAGTTTTCCAAAAATTGCTTCAAAAACTACCGCTACATAACTAGAAAGAGATACATTACCTCGTCGCTTTGCATCCTGTAAGTTGTTGAAAAAAGAAGTTGTAAAGCAATGCAGAGTTCTGAGGAAGGTCCGAGCTGCATTTTTATTAGCATCACAACAAACACACGCTTTGGCTTGGGTCATGTCTTTTGGTGGATTCCAGTTGTAGTCAGAAGTAGGAATTACCAAGTTCCGAGTAGGAAACTGCCACTGGAACACCCCCCGAAGTCGGAATTTCCGACTGGGAACTCGGTGAAACATCGCCACCCCCGAGTTGACAATCAAAGATGGATGCCCCCAGTGTGAACAGTTATTTAGCTCCTGTAATAATCAATCTATTTGCACTTCTGACTGGGGTGTGTCGCTCTAGATCAGCTGTATACATCGTATTGTTAGACTTATATTTACAAAAATGCTGCCATAGTGATAATCACATCCTTCATGTGATATTTGTGAACAACAACACAGGGCGTGCTAACAAAAGCTACGCCTATAAGTCAGAGATGATGTCACTCCCAGTTCCGAGGTTACTGGAACGCAGCATTACGACAGTCGCCGTGCGTGCTCATGGGTAGCAGAGTCTTAATGTCTTCAGAAATAGATTCTCCTCATCGCACCTTTAACCACTTCCGCCTTATTAAAAAGCATCAGTAAGATACAAAACAGAAAGTAATCCAGATCTCTTAAATGAACAACTTCTTTTTCTTTTTTTGAACATTTTGAGCATAAACGAGTTCCAAAAATCAAAAAAACATATATTTCTATAGGTAAAAAGTAGTTCCTACATAAAACAACTCGCAACAAGGTCTGCATATTATTTGGGGCAACCAGGTCCCGATCTTTAGAATGAGACACTAGTTTTGTTTTTCAAACATATTTTTGGTGTTTTGAAGACTTTTGTGAATTAGTCCAGTTTAACCAAAGAGAGAAGGCAAGAATCTCTACAGCTGATATCTCAAACATGTGCAACTCATACAATGAAAAGTAAATGAATAAACAGTCCATTTTAATTATAACTGTCTCTGCAGTGAGCACTAGAACAGTTACAACAAATTAAATGATACTGAAATTTTGCTGTGTGCAATGATTTAAATATTTGTGATCTTTTAATTTTGTTTTGTTTGCATTGTTCTTACAGTCGTTTTTTTTCTCTGAGTCATATCTTGCTTTATTAAAACTTTTATTTTTTTATTTTATTCGACATTTTGTGTTTCATGCTTATCTCTGGTGGGCGTCGGTGGCGCAGTTGGATAGTGCGCTTGGTCAGTGATCGGGAGGTTGCAGGTTCAAGCCCAGCTCCGGGCGACACATGGCGATGTGTCCTTGGGCAAGACACTTAACCCCAAGTTGCTCCCACTGCTGCGTCAGTGGTGAGTAAATGAGCATGAAAAGGGCGTGAATGTGCTAGAGATACTGATGGATAACTAACATACATACTCTGAACCATCAGTGAGTGAATGTGAGTGCGAATGGGTGTGAATGGGTATGAATGGGTAAGTGTGACCTGCGGTGTAAAGCAGCTTTGAGTAGTCAAAGACTAGAAAACCGCTATATGAGCTCAAGTCCATTTACCATATCTCGTTTTGCTGTATTATTGCATTCACTGCTGTTTTTATTTATATACTTAGATAATTCAACTTGCTAATGTACTTTTATTTGGTGTATGAAAGGATGCCCTACACCTGCTTCCTCTAACTCTCTGTCAGTGCTTTCTGTTTTTTCTCACTGCCATCAACTTAAAAGAAGTTATTTGATGTGAAAAGTATGTGCACAGCATACACATGCAAGTAGCCATAGCATTGATTTACATTCTGAACCAGCCTTTGGACAGTTTTCTCTTGGGCTGGAGTGCCCAGAGAGAACCCTTGCATGTGCGAGGAGAACATACAAACTCCACACAGAAAGGCCCTGACCGACACAGGATTTGAACCAACAACCTTCTCACTATGAGGCACGTGCACTAATCTTTGGAAAGTGGATTCCTGGTTTGTGTTAAAACAAATCATTTAAGGCATCGCTCGTGTGAACCAGGAAGTCCATTTTTAAGACCCTTTTTTTCCTTCATTGTGTGAAATTTAGCCATGAAACAGACCAGTGTGCTTTCTGAAGGAGTAATCTGCAAAGACAGACAATTGGCAGTTTTAACTTTGGTAGCTTAGTACCAGTTAGCATATGATTTTGTTACCATATCAGAGAGCAGGACATGTGCTAGTTACAATTAAGTCAAAACATCATACAACAATCATTTTATGTTACCTCCTTAATACAGTACTTTTGCCAATCCAAACTCTATTGTATCTTTAACAGTTAAATGTGTTGAATTCTGAACCATGGGTTCTCTAACCCAGAAAGCATTCTGACATTATTGAACAATTCAGACGTCCCCTGTGTTTGGGGTCTTTTATTGGCTTCACTGCTGCTTCCACAGTGTCTCCTCTGGCCTGCCTGGCTATCACTGAGCCCTCCAGACCCTTTCTTGTAGCTGAAAACAAGAAAAGACCCAACTATATCCAACATTAATAGCATGGGAGACTGCTGCTCTCTTCATGTTGGCAGTTGGGATTCGTGAATTGTTTATAGTCAGTTCAATGAAAGTCTGCAGAACAGGCCGGTCTCAGATGAGTGATGTTAAGACTTCATGTTGCCTTTTTCATGTCTTTATATGAGCAGACTAGATTTTACTGCCTTCAGAAACTGCAAAAACACTGCAGTGATGTTTTGTTGAACTACAATGACATGCTACAAATATGGGGTGCATTACTATTTATGTGTAGATTAAATTCAAAACAGCACTTTAAACAATAAACCGGATAAAGCACAGCATTTCTTATTAAAAGAGAGATGATTCCACATATTGACATTTAAGTCCTGGCAAGAAAAGAAAGCATGAGAAAATATTTTGACTGATACTTCACAGTAAAGGCTGCAGGCTTGTGCAGCAGGGAGTGCTGTTGCCTCAGAGCAAGAGGGTTGCTGGACTGACACCCCTGCTCAGGTGGGGCAGACAAAAAAAACTGGCTCACTAGGTTGATGTGTGACTCTTAATTACCCTTATGTGAAAGTGTGTGGGTAAGAAGGATTTTGTCCTGTGACCAGATGGTGAACCCTCTGGACCTGTTAATCAGTTATCAATAAATGAGTGTCATAGTAGAGCATAATGGTGTCAGACAATTTCAGGCAGTAACTTAGTTGTAATTCAGGCAGCGACTAGTTAAAGTTAGTAATTTATTGTCTGATTACTTTTTAAACATACTGATTAAAGCCGCACTATGTAAGATTCCAGCTCTCAGCTCCCTCGGGGCCTCTGTGGTCGTTGAGTGTAACTGCACAGTCGTACACTAACGTGCATTTGTTGACATACAGAGGGAGAAGAAGTGAGCTACTCCCAAGAGGCAAATAAACCATGTGGACTGATAAGGTACAGTGTGGTCATGGTCCTATTCGAATAAATCATCATGTACTTATAAGTCCAACAATGACAGGGCTGAATCAGCATCGGCTGGACATCTCTCCTCGTTATTCAGCTAACGGCAGTGAGTGAACGTTGGACCAAAGTTTATCCCAGTTTGGGCATTTGGCTTGTTACTCTCTCGCTTCCTTTTTTTTGTCTCCTCTGATTAGGCCTGTCACGATAACAAATTTTGCTGGCAATAACTGTCCAAAAAGTTATTGCAGATAAACAATATTATTGTCATTATTATTTTGAAACATCATTTTATCATCAATGTAATCATACGTCGTAATAAAGTGAGTACACCATATCAAAAGCAATGAACTTTAATTTCTTAAGAGTATTTAACTAAGTGGAAGAGCTTTTAAATAAAATAAATTAAACAATATAATAAATTAAACAAAAAAAGAGAAAAAAAAGATTGAAAATGAAATGGACTTTGTTTTGGATTAAACTGCATGTAAAAATAATCATTATAATAAAAAAAGACCCTGTCTCTGTAAAGAAAAAAAACAAAACTCCAAATAAAAACACACAACAATAAAAACAATACATAAAATGTAGTTCATACAGATCCTGAATTGTTTGTGACATGTACTTTCTCCCAGTCAATTCGTACTATCTGTCAAAGGTTTGTAACATTTCCTGATGATACTGCTGACTATTCAACCGTATTGAAGGGCTGCATTTCTTTTGCAATGTAGCGAATAACACTGTCTTTGAGTGAGCACCATTTTGCGTTGTTTAATTTATATTTACTTGCCAACCAAATGCCTCAGTAAGAGCTGACTGTCAAGGACAAAGGCTCTGCTGCACCTGCCCTTCTTTGTCGCCACTACTTTCAAACAAATACGACATATCGGCTCGTCAGTGTTCATGAGCTCACACCCTGTTCATTCTGTTTAAAACCAAAATATTCCCACACGCATTTGGCTTAGGAACCGTCGCTTTCATGCCATCACTCATGTCAGTGTTGTTTTCCTTGTTACTCCTCACAACGCTCGCTTCAGCTCTGTGTGTGTGTATGCACGAGTGGCCCCACCTCCCTCTTAAAGATTGAATGAATGACAGATGGATCACTAACCCTAACCCCAATCATTCAGCTGTCGAACCAACGCGCCCAGGCATTGAGAAAAATGGATGGAGTGAACTATCTTCTCATCCAGCCTGTTTGGTAGAAAGAGAGGAAGGAAACAAACACGCATTCACGGCAATTTATCGAGGCCGGCAAACTTACCAAGGACGTTTTTATTCATTGTTCGGTTTTTTGATTATTGATTATTGTGACAGGCCTTCCTCCAATAAAACTTTTATTTTCTTCTGGATTTTTCACTGCTTTCACCATGATAACAATGCTAGTTTTGGCTTTCTTCTTCGTCTTTATCTTTTTTTGATGGATGGTGCCAACATCCGAGGAGCATTACTGCCACCCACAATGCAGGAGTGTTAGCCAGAGGTCCCTATTTCCATTAGGAAAATAAGTGCAACTTTACTTTAATTTTCATTTTGTTCATTAAGTCTGTTTGAAAATATTTTAAAATACTGCTTTATATTATCTTTCCCCCAACATTCAGCTTTCGTTTTGAGAAGGAAGTGACGTATGCCGTAAAGCAGTCAAACAGTAAAAATGTGTAGTTTTTTGGAGTGGAAGTGTTTCTACCATCCACATCGAAGTAACATTGTGCCAGTGAAGGTGATAGAGACCCCCTCAGACCATGACAGAAGTATCATTTAACCTGTGGAAGGTGATGTACCATCACAGTGATTCTTGAGATATTATATTAGGGTAGAAAAACTAAGTAGTGTTGTTTTAATGGAATATTGTTTTCAAAAACAGAAAAAAGACATTCAACAGCATCTCTTGGCTGTTAAAAGATTACAACACTGTTATCTAAAAATCAACCAAAATCCCCTACATGATGGTGAGAATTATTAAAGTAAACCAGGGGTCTAAACCTCAACATAGCTAGGGCTTCTGAAGGTAGAGTCTGTGTGAAGCTGGGCTGTATCGAGTATTCCACAGAACAAAATAATGACAGTACATTCTAAAGCCATAGTGATGTAGAGCCAAGCGGCTACAGACAGATTTTTTTGGTGGAAGAAGAGGGCAAAAATAACTCTTTTGATTGGAGGGGTTACAGACCCCTGCCAGATACAAAAAAAAGCCCAGTTGAAGCATTGCATGTGTCGCACTAACACTAAATTTTGATGTCAAGTAGGGGGCCACAAAATATCACCCCATGGGCCTCAATTGGCCATCAGGTTGGAGTTTAAGAGCTGTGCGGTAAACAGTTTTAAGCCTTCACTGGAAAACTGTTAAATAGACAGATAGCTGTGCGTAACATATGTTTGTTTTGGCCTTTCTCACATGAGCACAAACTCTTTTATACCATAATAATGACAATGCCGAGCAGGATTGAAGGCTAATTTATAGTGGGATCACCTACATTCAAAGTGTGTAGTAATGTAATCACCACTGAGAGGCTACCACTGATGTTTTAATCCAGTCATATCCTGGAGGAGAAAACACTGTCTGTGTTTTCTTGATCAAAGATATACATTTAACACGCAGGTGTCTTGCAGATTGTGAATGAGAGTAAAAGAGGGAGCTATACATTTGGCAACTCAAATGGTTGTCTTTGCTTCTAGATTGTTGTTAATGAAATTTCTATTTATTTGACATGGACACACAGGAACATTGATGCTCTGACGGCTGAATATACAAAGGTCCCAAATGCACAGCTGTAAGTGTTTAAAGCACAGTGCTCATGTTCAACACCAGAAATCTCTTTAACAATCTGAAACAGTCCAGTTGGCTCCTGGATCAGCCTTATATTTACTTGACTGACAGTTTTTGGAATTCTTTCTTCAGCCATAACAAGCTGAATTTAAGAGCAATAAGCCTGACATGCATGTTTTTGGTTTTTCTAATATGCACCCTTTTGCCTAGGTCACACATTCCCGTTTCTCATAGCGATTGTGCACGACTGTACACGATTGACAAGGCTGGTGTGATCGCTATGATACGGGATGAAATGACCGTCTCTCCCCTGGACACACCCCGTAAATACACCGTCAGCGCTTCTACAGCTCTTTGGGGACGTTCGTCCCGGTCCAGCTCGGTTAAAACAGCGATATGACGAGGATTCCATGAATTTTCATCCCGCTGACACGACGTCAGCCCCACCCGAGCTCAGTTTGCATCACGTAAGCCCTAACTGAGCCCCATCGCTTGCGCCGTCTTGAATGGGACACAGTCGGGGCACAAACGGATACATCCTTGTCAGTCGTCCTCATAAAGCTTTCAGGATTGAGCCACGATCAGCCCGACTGAGCTCCGCACATGCCACATTAATACCGTTCGCAGTAGGACTGCATTAGGCTTCCATCCCGCTATACTGAGAGCGGCGATTCTCCACGACAGTTTTGAACAGTTTTGAACAGTTTTATCAGGATTATGACAAAAGTGCACAATCGCCATGAGAAACGGGAATGTGTGACTGGGGCTTTAGGCAACACAATTTTAAATTTTAAATTATTCACCATATATTTTTTTTGTAATAGGCAATGATGCTTTTCTGTTTTTATGTCAGGGAATGCTTGAGTAATAAGATTTTGCAGAATAAAAGCTCATCGAACTAATCTAGAATCTAACAGGAGGGTGTCAGGCCTTTTAAAGTAGCTTTTCAACACCTAACATCAGTGATCTTTTAATCTGTAGAGCGATCTCCGCCAAAAGTTGGCCACACACTGGACATTTTTCAGCTCTCAATCAGTTAAAAAAAGCTTCAGAGACTACAAACGCAAGAGTTTTAACCATAATTTAATAGTGAAATCCACCAAATGCACCCACCAAGTGATTTGGCCTGACACCTGCAGACTAAGAAGCTGAAGAAGTGTGCTATCAGTGCATCCCCACGCTGATAACTGAGCAGATCTTTGGTGGGTTACAACCTTGGCTCTAGTGCCCTCCATTCCTCCAGTGTGGGCAGCACTAACAAAGACAGTGCAGAGAGAGAGAAACCCGCCACATGCCAAGAAGAGTTGTGTCGCACACTGAGCACAGAACAGTGCTGAGCCCTCCTCATTAAATTCTTGCAGTGCCGTTGGTTTTTCCACTTTAATGCTTGGGAGATGCTGGCTTCCTCCTCAGAGAGACGCCGGGATTTGGAGGGGCCACTGAGACACTAGTGTAGCCCAATTTGTCTTGGTTCCAGGGGGAGGTGGTTCAAACAGCGATGGCCTCTACTCTTTGCTAATCTCTGGTGACCCTTCAGTCTCTCCGTCTCACATCTCTGTTGTGCTTTAAGCCACTTTGCTCTTTGGTGTTTGACGCCTCCGAGTTGTCCAATGCGACTTTGTGTTTTGTTTTGTCTCTCAATCTCCAAGCCATTTCCCCCCCCCTACAAATTACTTGAAGTCATTTTCTGAGCACAAATTGGCAGGAAACATGTAACAACAGGTGAATCACTGGCAAAGTTGTTGGACATATTGTTTTAAAATCAGGTGTCCCAGGGGTTTAGATGTGTCATTTCAGTAAAGTGTATATTGAAGGAATGTTTTAGTCTAGTATTATCAAGTTAGATGGAGGGATGGACAAATGACTTTCACATATTTATACTCTAGGACCATTTTTTGTCCATTTTAGGCCTGTGATCATTTGTTCACCTTCATATTAAATAGATGTAGATGGTCTTTCTGCTTTTCTGCTCTTCTCTTGTTTTTATTTAACAGAGGAAAGAGTCAGAGGAAAGAAAATGAGTTGAGACCAGGCTTAAACCTGGCTACAGACATAGATGGGATGTCCTGGCAGACTGCTCAGCTTTTGGCACCCGGATATAGGCACTTTATTTTAAGTTTAGAAGTTTGAGTTTCAGATGGATTCTGCACTACTGCTTGTGTCGTGGGACTAGAGCAATAACCCATAGAAACTGCTGACATGAGCTGTAAATAAAGCACAGTGCATGCACATGCAGTCACAGAGATGCTTCACCCCAGTCTGCTATGCCTCAGCTGGAATACCATGCAACTGTCAACATGAGAAAACACAAGTAAAAAACAAAGATGAAATTAAAACCTTTTAACTTATACTGGTGAATGCTTTTCAGAGTATGACAGCTCTGCAAAATTGTTTCTCTTTGTTCTCTTCCACACTGTAAGATAGTGATGGATGAGATGTATCCATAAGGGTATCAATATCAATAAAAATTGACCACCCTCATTTCTACTCAAGACTGTTTTAATGCTGAAGCGTGTTAACTGGTATTTGTTTAGTTCAGTGTTTAAATGGTTGTTGTTGGTGCATCTGTTAAAAACCTGTTCAAATCTAGGCGTGCTGGTTTGGCGAAGTGGTTAGCAACCAGGCACCCCATGTACTTGCTTCTGCTGGTCCAGGTCCGAATCCCGCCCGTGTCCAGTTTGCAGAGTGTCTTCCTCTGCTCTCTCACCCCCTTTCACAAGCCTGTCCACTGTCTCTCTCCTATCAATAAAGGCACAAAATACCCCAAAAATACCTTTAAAAAAAACCTGTTCAAATCTCTATGAGCAGTTAGTTGAATAATAATATTAATAATGATATAATAAAAATGATATAATTGACGCTAGGGGAACAATCCATAAGATGTGTTCTCATTATTCTCTGAATACAAAGAGCATCTGTGTTATTAAACGAACATACAACTTGGTTTAAGAAATACATCAGAAGTCAAACATGTTGAGCTACTGACTTTAGCGCGCTCTCATCCGCTGGATGGGAAATGTTTCTTTGCTTTGTGAGCAGGAATGAGGGAGAACATTCAATAGAAAAAATATATATATATATATATATATATATATATATCTATATATATATATATATCTATATATATATATATATATATATATATATATATATATATATATATATATATATATATATATACATATATATATACGTTTTTTCCCCCTTGTCTGAATTATCTTTTCAGCTGAGCACTGTGTCCGATGGCAGCGTTGGAAAGACCAATGCTTTTTTTTTTTATAGCAGTGAGAGATTAGTAAATATGATTCACTGCTACAGTGACCATCACCAGCCCTCCCTGTAGGCTACTCCACCAAATCAAACTTTATTTAACTCCTGATGTGAGCTGAAGGGGAGGGCCGTGCCACACCACAGTGTGAATGAAGGGGAAACAGTGACAGATAGGTCAAGACAAGACAATAGGGAGGAGGACAAACAGGTAGTGTAAATATTTTGAGATAGCAGTCCAAGTGCTGTGCTGATTTTAGTCCATACCGGAAGTACAGGCTGTAAGAAACCAGGGACACCAGAGATGTGGGACTTGATAGTAGGGGGTGGACCCACAGGGGTGTGATATGGAGGGGCATACATCACAGGACGTGACAAGATGTGTATGAGTGCCCAACTCAGTATGTTCTGACAGGACTAATCATTTCCTAACAGTTAGTCTCAACAGAAGCTTGAGTATCTGTACACACATGCATGTGAGGTGGTCACCGAACACCCTAGAAGCTGCCCATATGGGAGACAACAGCCAAGGGCTCCCCCAGAGCCACAGGACCCAGATACAGCCCCAGGACACAAGGGGGCACCGTCCCATCCCCCCAAAGGCACCAAGGACAACACCAGGGCATTCGTGGCGGCAGCCCCACCGCAGACAGCACACAAATATATATTATATATTTTTTTAAATTTCAAAAACCTCAAACATGGGTGAAAGATATGGCCTTAGGGGCTCATGTAAGGCATCATCATTTTTGTGCTAAATGCTAAGCTTACCTTTAAGCTATTGCCTTTAGTCACAAGGGTATGGGGTTAATTTCTTGATAATTATTAATTGTAGGGTGATAAATATGCTCTCGTTATATTCGCCAGGACTCCGTGGTTGGATGATGATGAGTAAAGGATTTATTTTGCTGTCTCCACTGTCAGTCGCAGCAGGACCGAGACACGTCTTGCCCTCTGTGTGCTCTGCTGCTAAATTTAAGATTTCCTAAGCCGCTGCTCGTGTTTGGCTCCTTGTGCCAGATGTTCAACAGATGGGGTTCACTAATATCACCCCAGGGTGCGAAGGTTTCTGCTCGAGCTCTTGCAGCCTGTGTCACACTCTCTCTGTCATTTCTTTAAGTGTTGCTTTCTGTCTGGCGTATTCAAAAATACCCTCCTCAAATCCCCCAGCTGCCTCCTCTTTGTTACTCCCCTGTGTTTAAAGACGTTTCAGACTGGAGTCAGGACAGAGAGGAAGAGGGCTTCTCAGTCTAGGATTGGGCGAAACTGTCCCCCATTTTTCACTGCTAGACAAGCGGCCGTGTTCCACCTGAAACGCCTTTGGATTTACGCCGCAAACTGCAGCCATCTTTCTTCTGTTAATCACCTCGGGGCTGGGCGCTCCAGCTCGCCACGTCCCCAGGCCGATGGATGACCCGGGGGGGAAATCGAATGGAGACTAGCCAAGCCTGACGCTGCTGTGGTACTTTCTAGGTACCACAGTGTGAGGGAGAGAGAATGGAGAGTGAACAAATTCAGTTTGTGTGCCTCAGGGAAGAGGAGAGTTATTGTCTGCTAATTCAGTGCAAAGGTTTTATTTTCAAGCTCAAATAAAAATGGTTTTCAAAGATTTAATATTCCTTTAATATCATACTAATTTAATATTCCTTCAGTATTTTAATTCGGCTCTTAATTTATTTGTCTAATTGTAGTTTGTTTTTTTCTAGTCGGTAAATACATATAATGAATTCCATTTATTAAACCCTTGACATTGGTAAGTCTGCTCATTAGTGATACAAGATTAATTTGACTTGCCATTTTTTTGTCCTTTTTTATTTTATTTTGGGGCTTTCTGCCTTTATTGATTGTAAAAAGACAGTGGATAGAAATGAAAATGAAGGGAAAGAGAGAGTAGACACAATGGCTACTGAAATAATCAAACAATCTGGGGGCCTTATGTCTCAATAAAATGTCCCTTTTCCATTTTGCTATTCCAAGAAAACAAAATAGGATTAGGAAAAGAAGATTTCAGAGATATCTGAACTATTCATTGTTGGTACCACCAAGCAGTCTTGATATATGTGGTGGAACGCTATTGTTGGTGTTTTTAGATACCAGACACTGGGAAATGTCATTTTTAAAGCAGGTGATTGGAAGATAATTATGTTAGCTACTTTCATTACGGGCCATTCAGCTAACATAGTTGACATGCTTTACTATTGCAGTCTAAATACAGAATGTGAACCACTTTGTAGAAAAAAACGGCTATGTCTGATGTGAAGCAAAATGTCCTTTCTATTGAGAAATACTTTGTGTTGCTATGTGTTTTTCTGTTAATAAAGATACGCAGTCCAGATCTGACAAAACTGCTACTGTATCTATTGTGAACCTAATCTTTGTACAAGCAGTTACTTCCTGTTGTCATCTCAGTCATCGCCTCCACCTCTCTGCTTCCGCGATTCGTGTTAAACTTTGCACAAATGTCTTTTTACCTTGATGATAAACCTGTAAAATTTAGGGAGTATAAAGTCAGAGGTCAAGTGATATGATGCTTCTAGTTTTAATGTCAGTAGTCTGTGATACTGGTTTGTGGTACAATGGTAATTCTGTGAGTATTCTTTTAAATACATCCAATCTTCCTCCACTGCAGTTGTTGGAAGTATCTTCAATGTGCCTATTCTTAAAGTTGTAAAAGAACCCTGTGATTAACTTGCTACAACTCAACTGTCAGACACAGAGCCGAGGGCACTCAGGAGAAAGGGATCCCTGGGGGTCTTGGCTTCTGAGTCAGTTCTTCACCCTGCCTGATTAGTAATCCAGCCATGTTTCCACTCATCGGCTGCCAGCATTTCAAGAAAAGCAGATACAGTGTAAACCAACCGCGCAACAATATGCAGAGTTCCCGTGTGATATGAGGACTGACACGAGCAGCAGAAAAATCAGCGTTTAGCCTGTTTTTGTCTGTTCTGTTTCTGCATGTTCAAGGCCTGTAATGATGTCAGCAGAATCATTACAGAGCCCCTCTCCACTGCCAAGTGCTAATGAACAGTGTTGGACAAGGAATTATCTGTGCGAGCCATTTGGGTTTGCATCCACGATGGGTATTAGCATTCATGTTTGTATTTTTAAGCTTTCTGGACACATACTCATGATTTCAATAAGAGACAGAGACAGGGTGCAGCAGTGGTTCAGCATGCAGAACTTTAAAAGAAGCACATTTACTGAATTAATTCTGGCATATATAATCACAGATTTACTGTCAGATGTGTGATTAACATGGCCTCTAAATTTGCAATTTATATTTCAGAATATTAACTTTACCACCATGGCTTATAAAAACACTAAATCTTTTGAAGACAATTGACCTGGTACACTAGATGGACCATTCCACATGTCTATACAGTCTGTTTCACCGGCAGGTAAGCTACTTATTGGGAAATATAGTGAGGTAAATTGAAGCCAAAGCTACACTCAGGAGCTCCAACCCAACTTAACAAAAGAAAACAGTAGAGGTGGTTTTGAGCATCAAATGTGTCTCCATTTGAGCACTTCTGACACAAGACTCTGGGGTAGGCTTTGACCGTGACATGCTGGCATGTTTGACCTTGGAATGCATTGGACGTATTTACTCTCTGTGTGTTGTTCAGCATCTGTGCCTGCAAGTCAGCGCACAGGATTGAACAGACATCTAGTCTAGTAGCAAGTAGCAACAAAGTTGAACCATGCAATAACACTACTGCTTTGAGAGGAGAGGCAGCAATATGCATATATGCTCAAAATATGAGGGGCACTTGTTTGTCCAATCTGTGGTGGGTCTAGGGGTGAAGATAGTTCAGCATTTGTCAAACATGAAATCAATAATGTCTTGCGATATGGCTGTTGAGTCTCATAGCCAGGTCTTGTCACATAGTGTTCAAAAGTAATTAAAAAATAGTTTTTGTTGAAATTTGAATAACTTCAGTTGTTTGGATGTTAGATTCATTGGTTTATTGATTGGTTTTATGGTTGACAATTGTATTTACTTGTTAAATACTTTACAGTGAGTTAATAAGTAAGAGTAAAATGTTGCAAAACAAAAGCAAAATAATAATGAAATTAAGGCTGTAGCCACTTGTTTAGATACAAAAACAGATGTCAAATAACTAGTAAGAAGCACATCAGACCCATATTTGTATTAGAAGTTCATATTCCTTATAGGATGGGGTGCTTATTGCCCGGTAAATTTCATTTGCTGTCCGTTCCGGAAGTTAGTTTAAAAAACATATATACCAAATTCATCTATTCCCAATGATATTTATATGACCAGGAGAGCTTGTCTTGACATCCAGATAACACGTACAGTATACAAATATGATCATTTCTGTGACATTTTAATCAAGGAAGTGATCTAAACCTCAATATGAAATCCAGAAACTGAAAAAAGGAGGTAAAAAACAAAGAGGAGTTCGTAAACCCAAAATGACATCAAAGATTTTTTGGCTGAGCAAAGAAACAACACAAATGTAGGAACTATATGTATTATTTACTAAAGTAATCCTTGAAAATATACATCTTGCATTTTTTCCCATATCAAAAGTAGGGCTGGGAAATATATCGATTAAATCAATTAACTCGAATTATTTTCTGCAGAAGATTTAAAAATAAATAATTTAGATATTTTTTGTTTCACTTACTTAAATTTTACGTTGTTGCAAAGTTTGGAAAAAATATAAATACTGAAATTTTACAGATTTCATGATGGTGGCGCTGTCAGGTTTTGCACAAGCACTTTCATAGGCTTGTATTTATTTTCTAAAAGTTGGATTAAACATTGTTCAAAGAGAAACATGTTAACAAGCTGTGAAAATCCCTTAGCTTTCAGTGTTTATGTAGGCAAGCCTGCCTGCGTTAGAACTACATAATCAACATTTTATGACACACATTTTTAATTTAAGTAGGAAATTCTGATTGATTTTGGGATATATTTTGACAACTTGAGGCAGAATTTGATCATAAATCGAGTTTTGTGGGGGAAAAATCTGTGATTTTAATTTTAGGCCATATTTCCCAGGCCTAATCAAAAGCTAATCTCCCCATCTTTTAGTTAATTTATAGACTGGGTACATGAATGTGGCTGCTTCTAAACATGTATCCTCTGTATAAAACCAGTCTGCCCACCATCATGACTGTCTTATCCTGATATTTTTATGTCCTAAGTGATATAACCTAGAGGGTGTCCAGGAAAAGTAATTCAGGATTTTAAATTGAATGAATCCCGCTTTTATGTTTTGGCAAATCTTTTTCCATTCTAACTCATTAAATCAAATTTCAAATCCCTTCTCCAAATTGTCTTAAGTGCTGACGAGGGTGAGATGGACTGATGAAGTATCTTCCAGTAATAATGAGAGACTTCATGACCAAATATGAACATTTTAATCACACTAGAAAGAAAATTGGATTGTTGAAGGTGATGATGTAAGATTGAAAGTATTTTTCCTCCTCAATAACCCCCTGCTGTTCAGGAATAATTAGCATTAAATGGGACAGAATGTAATACATTTATCTTTATTTTCACGAAGCACTAAAATCAGCCAAAGATTGAATCTAAAACTGTGACAAAGAAAAACTAGACATATACCAAACAGTGAGCTAAGTGCACTGTTGAATCACTTATGGAGTCCTGGTCATTAAATGCCTGGTTTCAAGATTACTTAATCGGCTAAAGTGTTACCAATTTATTTATAACACATTTATTTTATAATACTGTATTGAGGCCAGCAGAGAAGGTCCTGACAGCCCACCAGTAACATATCCCATCTGGCCTTGGAGCACCTCAGGATCTCCAAGGAGGAGAAAGAAGACATGGCTGGAGAGAAGAATATCTTGGGTGACTAGCTTAGCCTGATGCCACCATGACCTAGTTGCATGGATAGATGCATGGATGGATGAAAAAATGTCTTATGTTGTGACACATCTGACTCAAAGTTTCTGTGACGTTCACCAAACACCAACTTAATACATGAATTCCCTTTGTAGACGGGCCAAAGCCTCACCCAGTGCATCGCTAACAGAGTGATTGTGTTTGCACTTGACACTGATAAAGCTGAAATCCTCCCAAACCTATCATCAGCGGCCGTCATTTCCCACTAACATCACTTCTTTTTAGTTCTGCCCTTCTCCTCTCCGTCTTTGAAGTTGTGTGTCTTGCAGCGCTGTGTGATTTGCTCTGCCCTCATGCCTGCAGCCGGGCGATGCTGGGCCCCGGCCAGTGAACAAAAAAAAAAAAAAAAGGCCTCTCAGGCAGTGTCGCTCTAAAGGACCACTGCTGTGACATGATGTTGACAGGCACCGCGCGAGGCCACCAAAAGCAAAATCTAATTACCATTAAACTAGGGAGCTGCGCTTAAGCCAGCGACATCATTTCCAGGCCTATTAGCCAAAATTAGCACACGCTATGAAAACACACACACTTTGCCTCGCTCGCAGGCCCTTCACAGTCGCACATTTTTCCTGTCTTTGCCATAAGCCCCCTTTTTCACACTCCTCTTCACTTTGTTTCAACTTGCAGGAGGTGGAAATGGGTATCTGTGGTGCGTGTTGTCTCATCTTGAAGGGCTTCTCCTGCATTATTTTTGGTGCTGCTCACCAGCGTGGCACATTGGCTCTGATATCCTTGTTTGAGAACATACACACTTCGTCCATTATGATTCATGGAGGGCTTTGATCCCACCTTGTTTTGAGCTGTATGGTGGGTAAGTGAAGATGATGCATTACATGTGCAGCCCGGAAGAGAAACCTCAGTATAAAGGGAAGGATCCACACACATAACACAGGCGTTTTGGGTTGCAGGGTAAGTGTTTTAAGCTGCAGTGCAGATGGCTGGTAACACAATATCATCATGTTTCCTCTCCCCACTCGAGCTGGCAGCTCCCTGATAAAACAAGACTTTGAACTTTGCAGTGTGGAGAAAAGACCAGGTTATTATCTGAGACAGAAAATGCATAGCTGCTCTCTACAGGGAAGTATGTGGAGTAGTGTTTCATAGCTGCCATACGATCTTAAAACCTGCATGCAGATTTCCATTTTTGTGATTTAACCATTATGTCAGTGTTTTTGTTTTTGTTTTGTTTAGTTTTTGTCATTTGTTGTTGTCTTTCACATATTTTTGGGACATGTTTTGGACTGGGACCAGAAATACTGCACTCAGTATACTATAGAGCTGACTCCTTATACTCAATATTCAATTTTGGTTTGAGCTTGATGGTGAAAAGAAAATCATGTTTATATTAAAGTACACATTCACCCTGATCCAACCAAGTATTCCCCCAGGACAACCCAACGGTCCATTGTTCTCTTGACCTCAACAACAAAGAAGTGACACACCTCAAGAAAATAGAGGACAGGCAAAACCACTCTGTGGCAGCACTAGGGATGGCTACCGAATCCGGTACTTTTAGAGGTGCCGACCAAATTCTGTTGGTACTACCGAGTACCGATTCACGTAAAATCAGACAGTGCCATGTTTCAGTACCTAAGCGCATCCTTGTGACTGTGAGGGAGTGGAAGAAGCAGGCATACTATTGGGTAGAGTAGGTGAATTACCAGTCCATACCAGACTTGAACGCAGCACAGCAAGATCGTAATGATGTCAGCAGCCGCGGGCTCAGTCGACAAAGCAAGCATGGCTGATCGAAAGCACTCAAAAGTATGGCTCTACTTTATTAAATGTGATGGAGATTATGCTCGCTGCAATATTTGCGACGTCAAGTCTAAGGCCAGTGGTGGAAATACTTAAAATCTGAGGAATCACCTGGTGACACACAAAATTTTCCTTAAAGCTGAAGAGTGGACAATTTTCGATAGCCTCAGATATACGACCACAAAGGATTCATTCAGCACTGTGTCCAATGGTGACTAGTCGTCTGTAGCCAGCAACACAGGAAAAGAAATGGCTTTAACATTTGGTGATGGCAGCAAATGCAACAACGATGATGCAAGTGAAGCATCGTCCTCTTCCTCTGGTCCAGGTAAATAAGCCTCGTGTTCAAGATGGTATTAGCTTGGCATTTTAATGTGCGTCAGTTATCATTATCAGGTCGGTTCCTCGTACTTTGTAACGTTAATGTAAATGCTTCTTTTTTTATTTACAGCTCTGTCAGACCCATTGTCAACCCGCCCTAAAGTTAAAGTGAGGGCTGCAGTTGATTTATTAAGTTGTGGTTCATTTTAATTCCTGGTTTTCATGTTGAAGAATTTTTTGGAACAACTACGATGTTACAATACAATTGAATTACAGTTGTATATTGTTTTGATATGTATCTGTTAAATTTTATTTATTTTATTGAGAAATAAATGTAAAAAAAAATGAAATGTTAATATTAAACAAATTAATATCTATTACCACATAAAAACACACAAAAGTACAGAAAATTGGTACCGTTGAATACCGATACCGATTCCCTGGTACTGGGCATTGGTACCATATCGGTTCAAATGTGAAAGGTTCCCATCCCTAGGCAGCACTCAGGGCTACATACCGCTGGTGGCTTAATAGTTGACAAAGACTGAGCTCTCTGTCTGCAGCAAAGCAGCTGGCCTACTCCCCATTCAACACGAATCAGTAGGCCTATTTATTGGCTTTACACCAAGTGCAGTGGCATTTGAGGAAAGGGCACCTAAACAAGTCAGTCCACATTGTGTTTAGTTTAATGTATCAGTGATTAAGTGCTGAGTGCTTGAATTTATCAGCGTCATACCAAGGTTACATTCACATTCACTGTTTGATTAATGTAAAGTGTCATAGTGTGTACCACAGATGTCTTTCATATTTTCCAACTAATGCAGCTGTTGTCCTTACACCAAATTCTCACATTGTTTTAATAGAATATAGAAACATGTACTTTTTGCACACAGTGGTGTGTTGATCTATTAATTAGAATTGGTCAGATGTCATGGGGACACAGAAAATGACGGGGGCCTAGGCCATCCAAAACGTAGTCTTAAGTTTAAAGTCTGTGGCGCAGTAGGATTCTGACATATTGAGACACCCCTGAAAGATCAGTACACATGTACAGGATCAAAACCCGCTCTCACTGAGCATTTATCTCATACACAGAAACAACACAAACACTCCACTTCCTGAGACAGACAATATGATAAACATTGCAATACACATAAAAAGTGGACATGTGTGACGACCCCTCGTTTTTTTTCTGTGGTTAAGCCGTATCAAAAAGTCCAGGGACCCTGTAGTCGACTGGTGACTGGTTCAGGGTGTACCTCGCCTTTCGCCCAATGACAGCAGGGATAGGCTCCAGCCCCCCCGCAACACTGAAAGGGAGATGTGGTATAGAAAATGAATGAATAAGGACAGGGTTCAAAGGACCCTGCAACTTATAGAGCTCAAGTTTCAGGTCTTAGAAGTAATGGCGAAGTTGGAACATGTGGCGCATATGTAGCTTGGCATCTTTTGACTTCTTTCTGAACTGCACCACAGGTGATATACCATACCAAGAATATTTCCTGCTGCTGCAGCAGCATTTTGAGCTGCACTGATGGTGTAAAATTTATATTGGCAAGAAGTATGTCACGATTAATTAATGTATTTTTTTTCAGATGCTTCACAGTACATCAATGGAGCTTTAGTTGATAATTGAATTTGAGTTTTAAATGGTAAGAGCTGAGAGGTTGCTCTTCACTACATCCTCTCCTGCTTGTATACTATGATACTCTGAGAAACACACAGAAACAAACACACACTCCAAGGCTTAAATACAACAGGGAGCTGGGTTTATGTTTAGTTTTCATCCATTATTGCAAGTGGCATTACTAATTATCCACACAGGTATCAATACAAGCTGTCAGATGTTTGACACTCATTTACAGGAGCCAAGGTCTCAGAGAAAATGAGTGAAATAGACATAAGATTAATGAGGTTATGTTCAAGTGTCATGTGGGAGTTTGCAGTGAATCTTTTTGATGATTGTTAATAATGAGGCAACTCTACTTTAATCTGAGCATCAATATATGTCATTTAATGTCCTGTGTGTATTATGTGGGTTCAGTAGAAAAAGCAACAGAGAACATAAAGGAAAAAAAATGCCACAAACATAAAGGCCCATATGTATTTTTCAGAGCCTTTTGAAGGAGAGAGTGGCGTTATTGAGGGGTCAAAATGCAGAGTGTCATGTGGTTCATGTAGCAGCGGAATAGTTCTAAGCAAAGTTTGGCAGGTCATTTAAAGGTGTAGTGTGTAGAAGTCTGCAGTATTTCGCCGAACAGAAACAGTGAATACAGAGTATAATGTTTCTATTTGTATGTAAAGATTGCTGAAATAGATGTTTAATCATCCCCATGAAACTTTCTTCTTTTAATTAAGTTAGAAAAAGCTTTATTTATTTATATACCGTGGGTCTACCTTTTGTGGAGGCTGACATAATGATCCTCTATGTTGTCTATTCGTAGGTTTTGGGTGCAAAAAAAGTGAAATGCAATTTTTGAATATGAGTTTACAAAAGTTTACAAAAGCTACAATCATCTTCTTAAGTGACCTGTCATCTAAAATAATGCTTTAAAATAAAACTATGCCCTCTCACGATCCTTTTGGTCTTCTCTTCACCGAGTGATGTGATGTTTACCTCCGCCAAGGAGGTTATGTTTTCGGGAGAGTTTGTCCGTCCGTCCGTCCGTCCGTGAACAAAATAACTCAAAAAGTAAGGGATGGATTTGGACGAAATTTTCAGAAAATGTTCAGCATGGGAAAAGGAAGAATTGATTTGATTTTGGTGTTGCTCGTGATCAGCGTCTGGCCGCCATGGCGAAAAATGTGATTTCTGTGAATAACTACTGAACTAAAATAGATATCATTATGAATCCAGTTGCTAATGGTATGTTTTCATGGTCAAGGAATCTAAATATTTAGATGAAATAAAGGTAGGACTAATATTTATGGTAAAAATGACAATATGGCTGAGGACTGTGGCGCTGGCAGAGGTCTGCGCTCTCCGAGTGCTTTTCTAGTTTAGAAATGAATGGGCTCATTCCAAAATGTGAATGCTACATGTCGCTAAAATGCCGATTTCCACACATTGCACCTTTTAATGCACTGCTAAGCTGCGATATCCGGTAATTACTTACCAGTATTTTCTGTTTTTAAATTTCAAAGTGGTACATGTTCTACTTCCTTTTGTAGTAATGATATTATTGCCATAGTGGTGTTAAAATTGCTATAATTTCCTCTAAAGTGGAAGAATGTAGACAGTAAACTAGATTTACATTCTTGACTAGCAAACATTGCTTGACACTGTAATGTCGTGAAATTTCCTAGTTTGTAACATCAGTGTTGGTGATTTGGGAAATTGCCGACTTATTTTGTTGTCACATTTCAAAAGGAAGAATGAAGAAGCCTGTTTGATCCTCCTTAGTAGGAAAACATATTCAGTTATTTCAAAGACATTGCCTACGCTGTAACTTAGTATTATTACATTACAACATGTAGGGAAATGGAAACTGTCTTGTGAAGTATAAATATGTAATTTATTGTATTTATCTACTGTACAACTCAATGGCTTATATGATTTCTTTAAAACATTCTATTCAATCCTTATGTTTTCAGATTAACCACACAGGCCTAATGATCTGTTCTAACAGAGGGTCTCAAAGTTAAAGGTAGAACAGCTTTGTGAAAACCAGAAGAAGTCATGAACATCACAACATCGAGACTGCAAACTTTACCAGTCATCTAATTTGAATACATGGCATTCAGTGAAGGAAAGTATTACCTCCTTAAAGTGAAATAAAGTTGGGTTACATTACCCAAGAGCACACCTTTGAACAATCAAATCACATAATCCATCATCTTTGCATTCTTCACATAGCTTTGTGCAGGGAAACCACTGAATATGGACAGACACACCGAAAGGATATGTACCACACAGACCTTAAGATGATTAAAAATCAAATTATGGTCCATTACTTGGCTAATCCTGACACAACAGGGATGCAAAGTTTCATCTTTGGGAACCATGTTAGGCAAAGAGGATAAAGGAGGATCATCATGTAAAGCACAACTTGACATTTTTCTAATCAGATGTACTTTACTTATACAAAACATTTTTTTAAATGAACAAATTTACCAAAGTGCTGCATTGCAACTACCAAGTAGAAATAACATAAGAAAGTAAAATTGAGTAAATTTAGTAATCAGACATTAAAAGCAAATAATATTATACAATTAAAACTGAAATTTTAGTTTGAAAGATAAATAAAATCAAACTACACATAACACAAAATAACTTGCAAATATAAAAATCAACTGAAGGAAGTAAAAACAGTAACCACACAAGTCTATGCTGAATTACAAGTCAAGAGCAAAAACATATTAAGGCAATGTTTAAAGAATGAACACTTCTGAATCTTTAGGAAGATGCTTATTTCAAGGGGTAAGTTGTTCTATAATTTAGGGGCCACAACCCAGATGACTGGGTTTAGACAGGCCTCAGGAACAACAAGGAGACGCTGCTCCCCAGACTTCAAGGGTGTCAATGGGCTGTCATACTTTTAAAAGGTCAAGCAGTTCAACCATTTAAAAAAATAATAAAAAATAAAATCTTAAAATGAATTCTAAAATGAACAGGGAGCCAATGGAGAAACTAGCAACAGTATTGTCATGTCAAATTATAAAATGTATTTTTTATCTTAAAATTTTGATTGCTAAAGTGTCTTTCTGAGCCTTTATCACATGGTTTTAATTAACAGAGCAAATAAAAAGAAATTACACAAAAGCATATAGTTATTTTTTTATCATCTTGACTTATTATTACAGCTTCTACCTATAGAGTAAAACAACCAACAGCATGTTTAATATAAAAGCTACCTTCATACAAAGGCTAAAATAACCACTGCTTGTGGGCTTTACCAACCTAAAAAAAAGCAGACAAAAGCCTTGCAGATATTTCCTTAAAATTGCATCGACTATTCAGGCCGAATGAGAATGTAAGAATGTGTCACTGGTTTTGTCATCACCCCCTCTCCAAATGATGTAATGTGTTTCATGGTCCTTATCAACAGAACATGTGTCAGCCAGAGCACTATTTAGCATTAAATAACAAAGGCAGTGGGATAACAGGAAACAAAACACATCACAACCATAACAGGCATGCCTTTGAACGGCTCACATTTAACAAAGAGGTATTGACACTGTCAAGTGAGAACATAATATCTCCAGTTTTGACAATGTCATGCTTTTAAATCAACTGTGGGATTACATGCTCTTTCATGAGCTGGGACCATTTTGAAACCCTTTTATGCTTATCAAATCCATTCCAATAATGTCAGAAATGCCAGAAGAAGACTGTTTTTAGTATTTCCTGTATTACACCAGAGCACACGACATAAAAACAGGGCATTTCAGGATCAAGCAATAATGGATAATGTAGAAAATCAGCCCACTTTACTCGGTCTTTACATTACGTTGGTGTGACACTGAACTTCTGGCTGAACCTATAGCATCTTTATTCAGAGGCAGCACTGCTGTATGGAGAGGAGTCAAAGAGGGGAGAATAAGTGGGTGAGAGTGGGGGGTCATCATTCGTCATTTTCTTGGTTGCCGTGGCTACCAAAAGTTATTATCCTCCATTAAACCTCCCTCCATGCGCTCCTTTGCCGGCAGAGACAGTCATTGTTCCGAGGTGTGGTGATAATTGTTGGAATAATAACAGAGGAAAATGGCTTCTCTGTTCTCTCCGAGACCATTTCTGAACTTGACAGACGCGGTGTCAGATTGATCCCGTTGGCGCAGTCATCCTGTTCCTCTCATCCTCCTCCGTCACTGTGCGGGCTTATACTCAATGCCCTCAGAGGCTCATGAATGCATTTCTTTTTAAAATTGATCAGCTTATGTTGAGTAAATGACTTTGATTGAGATGTACAGTGATGTTAGGGGTGGGAAATGTTCACCACTGTGTTACATGATTCTATTCAGGGCACTGAGACAAACAAAGCTGTGACTTTATTCAAGAAATCACTAACAGATTAACAGAATCTGTTAGTGATTTCTTGAGTCAGCATCAGAGATGGTAATAGATTCAAACCCATGAAAATTCAATAATCTGTAAACTTTTATTCCTTGAGTCTGTGACTTCTTGTTGTTCAAACAGCATTTCATAATAAATATCATTGTGCAGATATTTGCACTTTGTCTAATTATTAAATAAACTCTCTGAAGGATGCTATGCTTTTTCTAAGGTTTTGAGATGGTCACACACAAGACTAATTTAAGCAAGGCCTTTGCCACAACGTTCTCTTTCAAGGATAGATGGGTTTATTGCAGCCAAAACACTATCAAAACAAATGTTTAACTGCTCTGAATTAATTACCATAAAATACCAAACAGTAGCTGTAATAGGGTGTTTATTTGCTTCAATTACTGAGCAGCATTTATTTGGGACCAAGCGACTATTTGGGACAGGCGTTTAATTCCTTTTGCACAAAAATTTTACTTAGCAAAATTTTAAAAAACATGGTAAACATAATCAAATTATTTATTTACACTAGTATGAATAATACCTGTACATTTTCAAGGCAAGATTACAGTACCGTTTTTACACTCTTGTCTTCTTCTTTCAACTCTGCACTCTCTAAACACTCTTAGTACTGGTCAGGAACAACTGGTAGTTAAGTTAAGGTCTTACTTCTTTTTTTTTTCCACTGCATCAGGGCCATGGAGATCAGCAGCAATGTATAGCTAACTGACGTGACCGTCCCCCTGACGTTAGTTAAGGGCAAAAATCAAACAGTGGCAGTCTTCTTTGTTGAATTTTCAAAGCCCTCGTCTGTAAGATTCTGGCTTTCTGCGCTGTAGTGCCCTCTGTGGATGTTGAGTGTAGCTGCACTGTCATGAAACAGAGCACCTCACACCAATATGCATTTGTTGACATACAGAGGGAGGCGAAGCTGACAGGACATCCAGAGGGACAAAGAACTGTAAAGGTTCAGTCTGATCATGTTTCTTTTCAAGTGTCAGCTGTCAGTTGTGAGGTCAGCATTCGCATGCGTGTTCTGTAAACTTCGACTGTAGCTTGTACGCTGTGCCGAATAAATTACACCAGGCGTTTATTTGGAACAGGCGTCTATTTGTCAAAATGTACTGCTACACCCGGCGTTTATTTGGTATTTTATGGTATTTTACATTACCCATGAAATCACCCTGTGATGATATATCCTGATATATCACAAAGCCATGACCAGGGCAAATCTACACATATAAAAACAGTTTCTCATTAGTGTTATTCACAAGGGATGACCAGCATTATATGACCAGTATCGATATGTGCAGATGTAACCTACAAAGTTGATCATCAGTATCAACAGATATATTTTGACAATAAAAACTGTCCATTAAACATTCAATATATTGGTTGTAATATTGGCAAAATGCACCGTGTACCATGATAGTTTACCTCTTCATCACTTAATGCTCACTTTTATGAAACAAAAGTGTCATTCATCATAGAATCAAGTCTTGTTTTTTCTTGCTTCTGACAAAAAGTTGCAGTAACTGTGAAAGGAACCAGTTAATGTTAATACAGTAAAGACTTTGGGTTCTTGACACAAAATATAGTTATCCACATTGGTTTTGGCTGATATTACTTTAGAAAGAACAGCATATCAGAAAGCAGCAAAAATCCAATATCTTTCAGCCCAATAATTTACATAAAGCACTGTCCTTGCAACTTTTATAAACTCTTTCCCATCCCTATGACAGAGATGATTATAAAAAATGTCACAAAGAGGCAGATGCTAAAACAGCTGCAGGTCTGCTGTGAACCAGTGACCAGAGGCTGCTGTAAATTATAAGATAAACTTCCCAAACTTTGTAAATTATTGAAAAATAAAATACTGAGATATTTCACTCAAAATAATGGCACAGTATTGCACCACTAAATGTCACAATACTGTACTGACATTGTCTTGCATGGATAATACACACAGTGCTTTACAACATTAGACAACTTTTCATATAAACAAGAAAACATACACATTTTTCAAATATTTGAAAAACTTGTTTAAACTGGATGATACATTTTCAAACCCGAATTTAAACACTCACTGTGCTTCTCTGATAATTTAGAAATTAAGCCTAAAATCCCAAAACATTTTTTTCTGCTGGGATGGAAGTGAATAACTATAATTTAACGTCTTATTAAAGAAATATTAATGTGATTTAGTGTTACTATCGTAAAACAGTGAACTTCAAAATGAATGGATGACAATAACTATTATATTTTATTTTTTATATTAGGTGAAAATATAATTTTTGTTAATCTACAAACTGGTTTATTACCCAATACAGAGACATAAAACAGTCAGATTGTTGAAATGAAGAATGATTTATATTTTTAAAATGTTTGCTCAGTTTGTCCTGCACAGACTTCACTGCTGCCTACAGATACAACAATACAATAACACCTTGACATTAAAATGAAAAAGTACTTTAATACTTCAGTATTTTCAAAAGCAAGCACTACATTACTTCAACGTAAATAAAAATCTAACTGAACGACTTTCACTTGCATGGAAGTAATATTTGACCAGGAGTATCTATACTTTCACTTAAGTAATGGAGTTGAGTGCTTTGTCCACCACTGCTCATAGATATAACAAAGTTCTTTCCTTCCACTGATCCTAATGGATACCAGTGTTGGAGTAAGTAATTAACATCAGTATTTGAGCTCAGCATTATAATTCAAAAACCTCTATGGGAGGGTCACATTTACTTCTTGAAATAATGAGTTCTGAATGTACCAGTAAAAGTCCAAATCATTTTTCTGTTGTTTCGTTTGTTGGTTTAGTTTGATACATTTCTTTTTCATCATTACTGTCGGGATTTGTATTTAGAGCCAAAAACCATCCATGGGTAGGACTGTAAACGTCCTCAGTACAACCCTACTCCTCTGGCAGTCAGTGCAGCACAGGCTGTCTTCTGATGGTGATTTAACTCCGTATTACACTCTTGCTGTGCGGGCAGCAGACCACTGTACACTACACTGAGCAGGATTAAGTTCCAGGATTTGGCCTCGGTGTTGTGCAGTATGTACACACAAACAGCGGGGAGACATTCTGAGGCTCAGATTTTTGGCATTGATAGACACACCGACTCATATTTCTGCTGCTGCGACGATGTTGTGCTTTTTTTATTTCAATTTTTCCTTAATCCTGAGCTAACCCAGTGTAAGCCATCTGGAGCGGCCGACATGCTTATCAACTGAAAAACACAAATGTCATCTTTAAGCTGTTTGTGTGGGCCTCGATTGTATCCTAATCTTTATTTTTATGAGCCTTTGTTGAAGCGCTCATCTTTTCTGGTGACTGTTGGCTTTAAAAAAAGAACATCACACAGTGTTGTTATTATTGGGGTTCATTTGAAACTGTGTTTTATGGATTTGTGCGAGCCTCAGATTGTGCTCACATGTGCGCCCGTGAAATCATCTTTTTGATCGTAGACAGGATGGGTTTAAGCTTCTATCCCGAACAGGATTTAGGCTATTTCACCAAATCAAAGGCACAGCGTCCTCCTCACTCCAGACTTCCAGCTCCCAGCTCAGACAGGGAGCGAGGCTGAGCACCTTATCAGGTTGACCCACCCTCCGCCTGCTGCAAGCCGCCCGGTGCCACCGGGACTTTTCGGAGGTGCTTTGAAAGGCCCCTCTCTGATGTGGGACTGAAGCTAGTCTGAGCTATTGATGATGGTGCCGACTGGTGACTGCTGATACTCGCTTCCACTTGCTTTAAAGACCCCCACCCAAGAGGGACTGAGAGTTTATTTCCTATCAAGACTCAACTGAGAAAAAGTCCTTCTCAATGGTAGTTACAAAATAAAAACTGCAAAATTTTTGATTTTATGAACTGAGTCCCATAGTGCTCCACAACAATGCAAAACTTGGGATAAGATATTTATGTATTATATTTTTCTCCAAGCCAAAATAATTGCACATTTTTAAGCAATTATTTGTTTTTGTGACACCATGCTTGCCTCTAAAGGGTCCTAAGTGTAGTGCACTGTTATCAAGTACATGACTGACATATAGAGGGTCCAAGCTTGCGATTTAAGATGTTACCAGCAAAACTAGAGACCTGTACCAACTGATAAGGGCCCATGGTATGATGCATTTCCATTGTCAAATGGGGATTGTATGTAAACTGTTTGCATGAAGAGTACTGCAACATGCGACCAAACTTCCATAGTGCTACTTTTTTTCTGAAGTGTGGGTCAGTTAAGAAAGTGTCATAAATACATATTGGAATAAAAAGGGAACTTTAAGGGCTTCTGCCTTTTGACCCTAACCCCCCATTTCCAGATAATCCATCTGCGCAACCACACGTATGAATCACATACTCAGCAGCAAATCACGGCCAGTCTCTCCAATCAGTCCATTTCCACAGCCTCTCTCCATCTGCAACACGTACCAGCAGCCTCCTGCCAGATCACTTTAAATACACAGCGAGTGTATTTTCAGCACAAGCCATTTAAACGCCATGTCAATCACTGCAAAGCAGATCGATCCAAAACAGGAAAACAATCAGAAATATTTTAAAGGTGTAGTCAGCGATCTTCTAATCTTCTAATCTAATGCACTACTTGTCAAAATCATCGTATTTCTCCTCTTCATCCACAAGATGTCACCACTGGCAGCATGATGAAAAAAAAGTCCGGTTTCAATACACAGCCTTGGCTCTGAATTTCAGCAGGTAAATACTGTGGCTCAGGCAGAGAGACCAAAACAGGGTACACCCCCCCACATCCAGGGGGCGATCATACTCATGTGCAGATCAGACGGGGGGGGGGGAGTCGTAGAATGCGTTGCATGCGCAGTTAGCGTTAGAGAGAGATACAATATGTGCAGTAGCAATGGCTGAAAAACAGCCCAAAAGAAAAAGGTCAGGGGAGTGAAAAGTGAAAAAGAAGGGCTATGACCATGAAAGAGCAAAAACCCAGGCCAATATTGGTGATGCTTTTTGACGGTGGAGGTAACTCCGCAAATTGAAAGACCTGAAAACGGATGCAGATGTCGCCATCTTTCTGCTGGATAGGTAAGCAACATTAGCTTTGTGGTGCTTCACATAACAGTAACAGCTGTCGGGCATTCATCTTATTGTCTAATCTGCCAAAATGTACTGTTGTTGTGATGTTTTCAATAATGGAAGTCGAGTTGTCTGACGAGTCGGGGTTACCTTAGCTACGTTGGTCAGCTACGCAGTTTCCACGTCTGTTTCCATGACGATGCACGTCCGTCAGCTTTCGGGGGTGGAGCGAGGGGTGAGGTATGATGGGAAAGGCGGGTCTTAATTTGTTTATCAGCAACCTCTCCACTCGTTTTCTCCCACATCGCTGACTACACCTTTAACTATCATATTATATCATATGAATTATGTACATTTCTTTAGAATGAATCAGTTAAAAGGTGGACATGTTTTCTCTCGTCTGCAAATGAAAGGTTATGATAATAAAACATAAATACCAGACATTTAAGGCATTAATTATCTAAGAACATATATAGTTGAAAGCTTTTTGATTCTGTAATGTACTCATCTGTTGTAGAAGTAGAGAAGGCACAGAAATCATAGTAAATCTAATCAGTGGAAAAACCATTTGAAATGTGGACTGGCTGTAAAACCAGTTCATTTTGATCTTGCTATATATACGTAGCTGTTGTTGTCGTGCAACATCATAATTCTCACGTGATTATGTTTCTCTCTGTGGCGCTCTGTAGCGCTGCACTTCTGCTGCCAGTGAGCAATTCACATCATTTGTCGGACCAAAACTGCTGCGCATATCCAACACTGTGCTTTCAAAAGTATGTGATAACCAAGGGTAAAGCTGCTTTTCCTCCAAGAAGTCCGGTTCAGTTCAGCTTGGTAACAGCATGCAATTACTATTGAATAAGGAGAAAAGGTATCTCAATAACCAACCTATGATGTCCTACTTTTTGGGTTCCCTTAGAAAAGGGTGCAGACCAAACAGGCGGAGCTGAAAGTGCTACAGTTATCATGTTCAAATGAAGAAATGACTTGGGGTGATTTGTCCTTCACTGTTGTCCAACGAAATGATGCTCCACAGAGAACCAGAGTGCTGGGAGTCCTCCATTACTGCTCTCTGTTCACAGTTGTAAGCTGCTTCAGACCACTTCTCTGTGCTTAACCAAGTCAGCTCACTCAGTGACTCAGTGGAAACAAGGTTTAAGACAACAGCAGGGTTAACACTCTGTACAGAACACAAAAAGAAATCTTTGGCAGGATGAGTAAGTGCAATTACTAAGATAAAACACAAGACAAACTTGAAGGAAGTAATAGAGAAGAAGAGATTGGATCTTTTATCTATTATTTAAATAATATGTTATAATAATATGTTAATTGTCTGCATCATCTGTGTACCTCATGCATGCACAAGTATGTCCCTTTGTCTGATTTATGCTTCTATGTGTGCCCTCAGAGAGTTAAATCAAACCGAAGAATAAATATACCCACAAACAATTCAGACAAAACTACATTCTTTGTTTTTGCAAATATTTCAGCAAAAAAGAGCCATTGATTGTAAGCTGTGGAAAGACAAGACCTTCTAACGTGTAATTTACTTAATTTAAACACATGCTATAAGTTTTACTGCTAATTTGATTGCTCTGCTCATTCACGTGTGTGAAAGTATTATGCCAAATCAGCTGTTAGCTAAATGTGATCACATAGCTGTAGACACATCTCAGGCTGCTGTATCATTAAATCTCATTGCTTTAATGTGCCCTTGATAAAAGCTTGAATTAGTTGATACAGAGAAATGAGTGGAAGGCCACAGCTTTTACCATCTTTGGGTCACATCTTCACGGATCCTCCTGCTCGTCCAAAGAGGTGAGGAAAATATAAAAAAGAAGGAAAAAAACAAAGGATGACATTCAGCAGTAAGTGACGAGATGGAGGGGGGAGTGAGCACAAAGAGGCTAAAGATAATGGATGTGAATTGGATTAAATGGGCTGGGTGGAGAACATTAGCAGTTAGGTCAGAGCTGCTATTGTAGTGTGAGTCACTCCCTCCACTTCTAATCTCTCTAATTAGGCCTCATCGGCGTTAGCCTGCAAGCCCCGTCCTCTCCACACCCCACCTCCCCTCACATCCATCCCACAGCCAAGAGGGATCGAGGCCGAGCGGACGGCTCCAAGGTGGACTGAAGTTATGTGACTGTCCATTAGGGCTGAGTGTGGAACTTCAATACTGTCTCAGGAAAGGCTGTGCAATAAATCTAATAAATGATATTACTGATATCATTCATATCTTATGGACATTGACTCTATTATGCTAGTGCTGTGTCAATTTCCCCTTTAATGTGAAAGGGTTGGTGCTCAATTGTAAGATGTATTAGAATAAATGGTAGTGAGAATAGTAGTTCAATGCTCTTTGCCAGAAGTTTCATCTTCTGTCCTTCGTTCAGTTGACCCATTAATCATTTTTATATGCTTTTGTTTTTCGATATTTCGTTACACCTTGTGCAAAGTGTTTAGGCATGCAGCGCAGATGTCTTACCTATTTTCCACAGTTATAATTCTCTCTTCCAGTGCTCCTTGTTTGCTCCTAGGTGTCTGTCCCATTGTGAGTGACTATTCAGGTGCAGAAGTTGCATGTTTCTTTCTTGTGGATACGAAAATGGTTGTACCTTAAACCACAGTCAAGTCTAAAGTCTGTAGTGCCCAGTTATCCTGCTACTTAGCTCACTCTCATAACATTGGTCTGGTTGATTTGGGCTGATAGGCAAGCACACACAAACAGTGGTGTTGACCAACTGACTGAGCCACCAAAAAAATAAGGGTTTCTGTTTGCTAATAAAGACAAATACAAGAGCAGCCTGCAAGCAAATGTGGTTTTACTTACAATATCAAGTTGGGAATGGCTTATATTAGCATTGCTAGCACAGCATAACAGGTTATAATGTAAAAGTCCATGCAGAATGTGGGTGCAAAATGTCCTGATGGGTATGCCAAAAATAATAGTTCAGGGTATAGAGCTATATGCAAAGATATCCCTGCAAACTGGCAACATATTAACTACTAGAGTGACTTCATAACCATGAGTACAAAAAATCAACCCCACTGTACACAGATAAGAATAATGTTTGTTGGTAAATGTTCGATATTTCATTAGTTTGAAGCAAAGTTTTCTGTGTATTAAAAGTCTGAAAGTGTGCTGAGGTTGAGAGGCCATCTCTCAGTACTGAATGTCAGCCATGCCTGTGTGTGTTCGGGTGTGTGTGTGAGCGTGTTTATGTGTATGTGTAAGGAATGCTAATGCGGGGCTTGCAATCCCATGTGAACCGAGCAGGCAGTATTTATTATGCAACTGGCAAGCGGCAAGTCTGAGCTCTGCTTACAGAGCAGGAAAGACAGACAGAGAGGTGGAGGGATGAATGGACAGATAAACAGCCGGGAAGACAAGCTGCATCCTGCCTCTCTGTGTGTGCATTAAGTTCATACAGTAAGCAATCATTTACATTTGCCGTATAAAACCTAAGGGATAAACCATCCTGTTCAGATTATTTGTTCTCATCATGAGGGATAGAATCTGTATGTTGTGCTGATGTGAATGCAAATGTTATCAGGGATAATTTTCTTTCAGACTCAGCATATGTGGGAATATCAGCAGCTGAGAGTTCAGGTGAAATCCAGTGATGACAAAAATATTGAATGAGGTTGGTTTGATGAAAGTCATTTTAACGAAGAAAACAGTCACCAGATTAGGCCTATATAAACTCCAAATGTGTCATGTTATATTGAAGGTGTTGGACAACAATGCTTATGTAGTATGGCACTCTGTATCTGAGCATGCAGACAGAAGTCGGTGTTGCTATACTCTTAAAAGGCCTGGACACTAACTAGCTTACAGAGATGCTGGCTAGACTCCTTTATGACAGCTTCAATATTTGCGTATTTTTGGCAGGACCATGTGTCCAATGCTTACATGCACAGGAGGGTTAGCTGCTGATCCAGGAGCAGTGGCTGCACTTCCATGGGCACCTTTTGCGCTTTCCTGAACCTGATGCAGCTCACCTGAGTGCCTAAGACCTGATGGGTTGGACCAGACCACAGGGGCAACTACTAAGGCTAAGGAGGCCAAAGAAGCACAGATAAGAAGTTGATGTGGCAAAGTGCCGAACTGGCATTAGCTCCCATACCTGACGTGACCCTGAACTAAAGCTTTGATAATCTGTACCTCCATCAAAGATCTGTTGACTTTCGGAAAAAAAAACAAAAGAGATATTTGTGTTATTTATGTCATAAAAAGCTATGTTAAACCATTTCCTTTCAAAATGTTGTGTTTGTTGGGTTGGGTAGTAGTTGTGGTTCCGATTGCTGTTAAGTCGTAGGGCTCTAATTTCGTGGCGCAGCGCAGGGGGCGCAAGCCTGGCGCACCCCGCGCAGTGTTAATTTTGTGTGGCGCACCGCCATGCGCTGCCAATTTGCCAATTTGGTAGACCGTCTGCGCAGAGATGGGTGTGACAGCGCACCAGGGGGAGTTGACGGCGCACCAGGGGGAGGTGTCGGCAGATTCATGTTGGCGCAGTGACAATTTCGTGCCAAAAACAGTGCAGAAAGTGCGCTGAAAGCTCGCCAGCTCCAACCTGGTCTATTCTCGGCGCAAGCGGAGCGCACCCTCCGCAGATGTAATTTGGTGACAGGCGCACATGTGCGCACACATCAACAAAGCCTCAGAGGCAGGTTTCCAGAGTGTCAGGGACGTTTTAATGCAATAAACAATCACATCAATCACTATTTTATGTAACCGTCTGAACCAGCATATACATTTTTATCTATATGAACTGTCCCGTCACATCTGATGTCGTATTAAAGCCGTTTGTCATAATGGAAACTTAACCTGACGGCAGCTGGAAGTTTGATGCACACCTTACAAGTCAACAATAAACAGCCTTAACATCTGATACTGAGTATATATCTGGCTTCTCTCATTTCATGAAATTCAAAGAAAAGAGGGAGAAAAAAGATGAAGAAAAAAGACAGAAAATAAATGTATGTCACTCAGGATTTACCCGTGATTTCCCATATTTCTCTATTTTAGTCTTTATTTTTAATGTGATCTAAAAAGATGGAGTACATTATTGCAAGGAGGATGAGGCAGAGACACCGGGAGAGTATACAGTATATCACTAAAGGCTCTGCTATTTGGCGATGACAAACCAGGAGTGCAGGTGGATCACAAGCATTAGAAATGTATAAGCCAGCTGCTGTGTAACTGTCTCTTAATTTTGTACTCCTATTAATGACAAAGGAACAGATTACATCTGTCCTGGGAGCTGGCCCACACAGTGACATGCTTCGGGCCTCCGATGCGCGCCCCGATGGCCAGTCTGTTCTCCCAGCTGCTGAATGACAGCAGCTCTGACCGTCTCCAGCAGCAGGGATCATTCAGACCAATCAGACGCTGCGCCTCGGCCGCAGCGCATTTAAAGGCGAGGAGAGGCGCTCATTTGATTGGTGAAGACAGCGCTTGGCTGTGTTAAACCCACTCACGGCATTTTTTCCTCCTACTCTGACATTTGCGCGGAGAGGCAGAGACGTGGGCGTGGACGCGCTCCTCTGCGCCCCTCTGCGCCTTGAGTGCGCCTCTCTTGGCACTGCAGGAAACTTGCAAAGTGCGCCGGTCACACCCTGTCCGTGCGGCGAAGGCCGGCGCAGGGCAGGTGCGTCTGCGCTTGCGCCTGGTCTACGAAATTAGAGCCCATATAGTTTGTATAATCAATTTTTTGTCAAAGCTGCTAACCATTATTGTTTGTCAATTTAAGATCTACAGTGATGGACATTACTCTATTAATGTATCAGCACAGGTAATTATAAACCAAAGCTTAGCAGATAATAGGACATTTCTTTAACTTAGTTGCTTATTTCTGATCTTCATTATTCTGTGGGTTGCCTCTGATTAAACGTCATGATGAGAGGACTGTATGGAACTGAATTAAAATCTCTATAGCCTATATTTTACTCAAGATATTTATGCTGTGCATCTATTCAGCTTCATTTTCCGGTTTGACTCAGTGGAAACATATGAACTTATGCACTATACTGTCAAATAAGGAGAAAGGTGCCCAAATAAGTGACGTGTGCCGTCCCACTTTTTTGGCAACACTCTAAAATGTTGCAGAGTGTACCAAACCAACCCAAACGGTGGGGCTAAAAATGCTGTTTAATGATTGGTCAAGAAAATCATCAATACCCATGCAACAGGGATCAAAATCATAGCACATATTGAGCCATGTTTAAATAGGCTGTGGATCCAGGGTGGTTTGTTGACTGCTGTTTTTGTACAGAATATCTACAAAACTTTAAAGCTTCATGGAGCTCTGGAGTGATGGAAGTCTTCCACTGTTGCTCTTTGCTTACAGCGCCATGCTCTCGCTGCATGGTGTGATGTCACACATTTATTTAGCTGGCATCATCCTGTCTTCTCGACCAACATCCCTGCCCTTCAGTGGCAGTGGAAATGCAAGCAAGATCAAGGTATATGGCTCCAAATCTGAGCTAGTCCCCCATGAACCACTTCTCACAGCTTTGTTTACATGTTTTGTCTCAGCAGCAACTCAGCAGGCTGGTACAGTTAGGAAAAACTACTGATTGCTGTACTGCTACTGAAGTTTTATCCTTAGACAAAATGTGCACCTGTTTCAGGGCTGAAAGTGGAACCACAGTTTGTGTTACTTATTAAATCCATCAATCTTGGAAATATAGTTCATGTTACCCACTAAGCCTGGAAATGAAGTTTCATTGAAAGGAGGAGTTGAAACATTTACATACAAAATTTTATTTCACATCATTTCCTTGTTTGTCTTCTGGTTCAGTAAATGGTCAGACAATTCAGAAACCTTGTTTAAACTCATCCTTGGAAAATAGAAAGCAAAAAAGGTTTACATTTCATCATTTATTGACAGAAAACTCTGCTCAGACTTGTCCTGGTCAGAATGATCTCTTTGTTGCTGAGATACAAAGTTTTTCAACAGGTATCCTTTCAGTTTCTTCAGTTAATTACCTCATTAATTTAAATAAATAGTCAGTCTGATTAGTTATTTTATCAAAAGAGAAAGTTGTCATTAGCTGTTCCCCCCAAGTTTGACATTTGACATAGACACAATTAAATAATTACTGTGATGTAATTTAATTGGATTTGAATTATCTGACCTTGAGTGCAGTGGCACTAACCTATGGATCTATAACTGTAATGAAACATACATTTATGCAGCCATATCATTTTAATATAGATTTAAACTCAGTGGGAAGACCCTGGTAGAAATATGGATTATGATACATTAAAAATGGATGAGTGAAAGATGAATGATGAAGCAGAACTGACTGAGCCGACGTGGCAGCGTGCAAATCTAGAGCCGGATCAGCCCGACTGGAGCTGCATTTATGACAAGATGATTTCATTTTTGCCAATAACAGAGTGAGGGACAGAGTTGGAGCTTGTAGAGGGGGTGAAATGGGATTTGGGGCCAGTGCCAGCTGATGATAACCCGGTCCAAATGGATTGGTAATGGCTATTCATCGGGGTGGCAAGCTGCTCGGCTCCGCTGACACTAATATGAATGCAGATTGAAATGTGGCCGAGGGACTTTGGCTTGAGGTAATAGCATGAGGGAGTGTTTGTGTCCGCGTGTGTGCATTACTAAATGTGTGTTTCTTTAAAATCTGTGCACATGTTATACTTCGCCTAATGTGGGAGTGCAGAGGCCGATGAAGCAGCTGATGGGTTTGTTTTTTAGCAGCTGATAAACAACATTGATGCTGGGTTTGTGCATATGGCCAATTTTCTGCTGTAAAATGGAGAAAGTTGACCAATTCAAGAAGACTGTTAAAAAGGGAGAAAACATTCATCATTTAATATCTATACAGCATGTCCATGTAAAGGTACATGCTGAATGGATGCAGAGAAGAGTTTATATGATTTCACTCCTAATGTATGCATTGCAGCCTAATTACTGTTGCTTTATTGGAAAATATAGACATCTTCTACCCTGAAATTTGAGTTTGCCATGAGTCTTTGCCATGTTGTAAGACACGCATATTGCTCTAAAGCACAAGGGCACTTTGGCAGTCTCTCCAGTGTGCTTCAAAATGGCTAAGGTGAAAGAGCTGAATGATGAGATAAAAAAGGATAGTGATGGATGAGGCAAGGGAATGAAACATAGCCTAAACAGTGCAAAAATGTTTTATTGTAATAGTGTACAGTCTCATACATGAGTTGGTCATATAAGTTTGATGTGATCACAAAACACTTGTTAGCTTGATTGATGACTCTAAATTGTCTGTAGGTATAAGTGGGAATGTGCCTGATTTGTTTATCTCTACATGTCTGCCCTGTGGGTGGCCCTTGACCAGTGCATGGTGTAATCTGCCCTAGATAAGTGGATGGATAGAAATGTTTGTGTATCAATGTTGATAGATAGATCTAGTATCGTTCAAAATGTGGTTGGATGAATGGATGTACTGATAAAATTGAGTAGAAAATAATTGATGCCTGGTTGAATCACTGAGTATTTGGCTGAATGAGTGGATTTCTGTATTAATCAGTGGATGGCAGTGTGGTGCCTAAAGTGCTTCCAAGCAGAAATTCTTTGATGTTTTGCCATCCGCTCTGAGTTGCTTTGCCTGTGCTCCATTTTGTTTAAGGTTCTTTCCTGTTGTGGTCAAGAGAGCAATGGACGATGGAGTGCCCTCTGTTGGATCAGGTCATCCACTGCAACAGGCTCAAGACTACTGCACTGTATATTTATATTTCAATGTATATTCACAGTTTAAATATGGATTATTACTCCCAAGTTTGAACTGATTTTTCAATACTGGGTATAAGGGGGCAGCCTTAGCCAGGGCTGGTATAAAATGTAATCCGTCAGGGGTCTCCCACAAGAATGCCAAGTTTGGAAATTTGAAAAACACAATTCTATATGATGTCGGCATGTACAAAATGGACCCCCTGGTCAAGCTAAAACCCCAACAGAAAGCCTTGCATTTTGATGTAAGGCAAAAGTGGGATGTTTTGGGGTGCTGGTTTGGCGGAGTGGTTGGCAACCAGGCACCCCATGTACTTGCTTCTGCCAGCCCAGGTTCAAGTCCCGCCTGTGACTGGTTTGCGGGGTGTCTTCCCTTGCTCTCTCGCCCCCTTTCACGGGACTGTCCACTGTCTCTCCCCTATCAATAGAGGCACAAAACGCCCCAAAAATACATTTAAAAGGCACACTCATCCACCGGGTTTTACCGAGTGAATTCCAAATTTGGTCAACCCCTGATTAAGGGCTATTTTTTGGTGTTTCTTATTTTCAAATTTAGTTTATGTGCAACAATACAAAGCCAAACACTGATGGCAATTTTGTGAGGGCCACTGCATAAACAGTACATTCAAATATTGTAAAATAAGATCATCCACTGAAGATACTGTATACTCTGTACTTGTGTGCTGTGTGGGCTGATTCCTTGCAGGGCGACATCAATATTCATGCACACATACACTGCATGGTTTATGTTTTTCTGCCTAGTCCCTACAGCTATGACTAAGCTAAAAGTTACAGTCTACAACCTGCAGCATCAAAACACACAGCTCCTTTGTTTCTACAAGGAACCATCCAAAATGTTTCCCTTCTTTGTTGAACTCTGTCAGACACGGTGAGAAAGGGCAAATGACAGCTTAAAGTAGCCCGAAGAAAACAGTGATGCAATGCTTCCTCGCACGTCATTGTTTGACAAAATCTGGTTCACGCTGCCTTCCCTCCCGCTCCTCTCCACCCTGCAGTATCATGCGAGTGGCTCACAAGCTTCCAGAACATATTGATCTCAAAATAACATCAAAGAGGCTGGCTGGCTGGCTGACTGACTTAAGATGTGCTGGGAGGGGAAGGGGAGCGCTAAAGGAGAAGGAAGAAGAGGAGGAGAAAATCAGCTCCAGCTAGAGGGCGGATTGTACCTGGACAGCGGCAAGGAGCTCGAGCTTGTGTTTAATAATTTTCTTTTTTTTTTTTTTTTTTGCTAAAGGTTCAGAGTTTTGAAATCTTTAAGTGCTGACTTTGAAATGTGGCCAAAAGGTAGAGAGTCATCTTCTTTTTTGACTATTCAGCATAAAGTTTCGGGTGTTGGGCGGATTGATTATTCATGATCAGATTTCTCATTTCTGCTTACTGCCTTTAATATGCAGCCCAAAGGTGGCTCAAAGCTTTAAAAAACATTTAGGATTGCAAAAGAAAAGTTAACTTATTTGACCTTTTGAACATATATGAATAAGTTAAGCAAGAGATCTCTCAATGGACCACCAAACTCGGAGGCTGCCTTTAAAAGTCACATACCTTTTTTATTGCCTTCTGCATTTAGCCAGTTCTACTTATATTTACCTTTGACACCACATAAAAACTCTTCCCAGTGTTTCCGTTGCAAGCAGTGTTAAACAAGTGAGCACAAAACTAGATCAAATAATGTGTTAAGCTGTGTCATATGGCTGTTACATACAGACGCAGCCACTGGCTGATAATGATAATGTTTTGTATACTACAGAGTCACTTCCTGTACTCAGGCACAACACCATAAAAATATTAACAGGTAAACTTTCCTCAACATGTGGTCAGCAGATCTTCACAGGACTTGACACCGTCGACTTCACATCCTGTAATTTAGTCCAGCTCTTTGAAGCTGGAGAATTATTCCTATCATCTCTTTAACTTCTATTATCACAGAGCTGTCGGTTCCTCTGCCACTAACACATATGGTATTTGTCTCCAAACAGAAATGAAATCCTGAGGAAACAAAGACAAACAAACTTAAATCTAAACCTTTTTGTTCGACCAGCTGAGCAATCATAGCTGTGAATATTTTGGTCTATTTCTTCATCTGAATAGCTAAAGTTGCATCTCTTGGCAAACAAGCCATTGTTTGCAAACGTGGCACATTTGGATTATAAAGTCTAATGTTGGAACTATGGTTACACTTAATATGTTGCTGGTACACTTTCCTTGCTCTCTACTTGTTTGTTACTCCGCCTGTAAGCTTGGGCAGGTTGTAGACAGATGGAGCCTGTCTGCAGAGATCAACCAGTCAGAGTCACCAGCGCTGCAGCAAGGACATGATCCCTTACCGGCTGCCCTCTTGTCAGCTTTGCCAGCCACGTTAAAGCCACACCATATGAAAGAGAAGCCTTGTCCTCGTGGAGATAGAGAAAGTGTTATTATCCTCTTCACCATACCTTCAATTCAGGTCTGATAACTTAAAGTACAATTTGAGTCTTTAACCATCAGAAGCCACTGCAGTCAGATGGTTGATAGCACTCTCATTAAGGATAGCACTCTGGTTACGGCTCTATCTGTGCCTGTATGACCTTAAAAAACACTTTTAAAGACCAGAAAGGCACTTTTGCTGTGCTTTTAGCTTAAAGAGTGCATAATTGTACTCAGTAGCTGGCTAAATTATAATTTGGCTGTACTCATGACAGCAATAACCTAACAATGTTGTGTGGCATTTGTGTGCCTCAGAACATTGAACACTGGAAACTCAGTGTAACCCTTATTCAGATCATTTTAAATGTTATTCTTCTTTTCTGCTTAGGATGAGAAGCAGACACTAGACTCCCTGCATGTATAGAAAATGAGTGGATTATCAAGTGATAACAACAACAAACCAACAGTACCATATAGCATTGCCACCAGGATTAAACTTCATAGTTTTACTGCATTTTGGACATGAAAACCTTTTGGTCCTTACATAATGAAAATAATACTTTTTCAGCTCAAGATGCAAAAATATGCAGAAGTAACATCAATGAATTCAACTTTAAATGCAGAGAAAAAAATGTTTTTTTGCTTATTTTTCTTCAAGTCAATTCCGAGGAAAGGACCACCACAGAACACAACAATAAAAAATGAAGAAATAGGAAATTATCGAGAAAGGAATTCAGCAATGGACTTGTTAGGTGTTTTGACAATAACAAAATTTATTACATTGTGCATCCTGAGTTATGGCTGATTGTGCCTCCATCTGATTGTTAAAATCATGGCGTCCTCAAGCTTGGTCAGTCAGTGATTTCTGCATAAACTTCATATAGGTAAAGGTTCATAGTAAAAAGCATTTGTCTTTTGCCTAATGGTTTATCGGGCAAGAGTTTTGGTTATGTGATGCCGTAAAGTCTGAGTGAAGGTTTTAAGCAGTCAATCTATTGGTTATGAAGTGTGTGACACAGTGGATTTGGAGCTGAGGATCAGACAGCAACACAGACAAGGAGACATTAGCACACATTAGACGAGCTGTAAGAAATGGCACAGGGCTTCATCAGGGAGCGCAGTAATGTGCAGATTGAGTTACAGCCACTGCTGCATGCAGTGAACTTAAATGTGGAATATGCCTTTAGTCAGACAGCACTTAGGAGGCGTATTGATCCGACGGTAAAAAGAAAGCAGAGGGAGATGGGTGTCAGAGCCCGAAGAGAAACGAGAGAAGAAGAGAGGGTCACGCGCCGGAGGCAAAGCCAAAAACCGATCTGTGCCAAGAGAGAACACATATTTTTCACTGGATTTGTCTCATTAATGTGGGGTTATTCTTCCTCAGTGCTTAGGCACATTATTGGTGATATAATGCTGGTACTGAGCCAAGACAAAAACAATGTGGGGAAGTCATTCCTAAAGATAATTAAGATAGAAACTCAGACATTTTAAGTGTGTTTATTCAGCCAGGAATGGGGCAACTGCTGTAAACAATTAACCAGTGGTTCTCATCTGGAGGGTTGGGACCCTAAAGTTAGTCATGGAGTTATGTACAATGGGTTGCAGAGGTGCGTCCATCCATTATCTTTACCATTTATCCCTTTTGGGGTTGCAGGGGGTTGGAGATTATCCTAGCTGACATTGGGCAAAAGATGGGGAGCACCCTCAGCTGGTGGCTGGCCAATCACAGGGCAGCATTAGCTCAGTTTCCACCAAGCAGTCTGGTTCAGTTCAACTCTGTGCAGCATGCATTTGTTTCATCATGCAGCCTATTGTAGGGTCCTGTTTATGGATTTCAGCTCTGCCTTCAACACAGTAATGCCAGATCTGCTAAATTTTGTGACAGGATAAAATCTTCTAGCTAAATGCGCACCAGCAGGGGGATCACAGACTTCCTGTCTGAGAGGAAGCCTCATGTGAAGCTGCTTAAACACACCTCTGACAGCAGAACCACCAGCACTGGTTCCCCTCCAGGCTGCCTTCTTTCTCCTCGGCTTTTCTCCCTGTACACCACTAACTGCACCTCCTCTAAGACTGTCAAGCTCCTCAAGTTTGCAGACAACACCATCCTCATCTGACTCATTTCTCGGGGGGTGAATCTGCCTACAGGTGGAAGAAAGACCACCTGGTGCAAAGGGAACAACTCAGAGCCAAATGCTCTGAAAACATTGGAGATGGTTGTGTACTCAGAAAGGATGCTGCCAGCTCTGCCCCTTTGCTATACTTGCCTCTGTTGTTTCCACCGTGGACTACTTAGTTTCCTGGGAACCATCATCACTCAGAACCCCAAGTGGAGCTGAACCATTCCTCTGACAAGGGTTGCAGTTCATCCGGTCTTGAACCTCTCAGCACCTGAAATTTCATCCACTCTGATGTCAGCATAATGAACAGTAGCCCAGATGCTAATGTTGGCTGAACCAAAACCAGACCACTCAGTGGGAATGAGGCAATAGAAAAGCCCTGCATTTACAGGGAGAGCATTGGCAAAGATACACCTTGAGCAAGAAAGGGTTGGAACCAGTTGTTTTAAAGTGTTAATATTTGCCTTAACTCAGGTTCAAAAGTTCTACTGATGACTTCTTAAGGATGTTTGCATTCATTTGTATTCATTAACCTTCTAGTTTTACGTACAGAGTAGCTCCAATCAAGCTGTAACGCTGTCTGAGAGGCTCTGTTGGAGCTCCTGTCACCTTGAGATCCTTATTGTCAACTGTTTAGAGCCGATTGGGCCTTCAATCATAATAATGCCACAAGAAAGGGAACTGGTTGACAACCTGACAATTGAAGAGCGAAATGCTGTTAGGTGTTTATTTGTGAGCAATTGAGTTCCTCAATTTCATCATAGGATGGGTTTTCCAGCAAGTATTGTTATTCAGCAAACTAAACCCCAACTTCTATGTGCACAAAAAGCCAAAATGCACAAAAGGTGCACTTAAAGCTGCTAAATAAGTACAAGCAAAATATAGATAAAAATTTTGATGTATTTTTGAATGATCATTTCAAACGTTTTTTCTTTACAAGACAGAGGTGTTCGTTGTCACTTTCTGTTTCTATAAAATGGTTTATGTGCATCAATGAATGTTAAAATACACATTAAAGAAAATATATCATTAATCTTTCCACATAACATACACTAACCTATAAGTAATGTTAGCTTAAATTTCATTTAATTCTGTGCCAGCTTATTAAATTGGACCAATTTTGATTTGAACAAAACACAAAACAACGCTAATCAGTTCAGACGAAATCTCCAAATTTATTCCTTTAGATGAACTGTCAATTTTTTGGTTAAATTATCCTATCTCTGGTATATAAAGTAGGGCAACCCCAAGCTTATCAATTTGTTTCATTTTTAGTCAGATTTCCTTTGAGATTTTGATTCTTTTACATATAATCAAAATAATTTTTAGATATGAAAGCATGTTTTCCACAACTACTGCATGTATTAGCTTTAGAGATGTCTTGGAAACAATCAAAATGTAGAATAAACATCAGGTTGATATCTACGGAAATAGACTATGAAGTAGTGTGCATTTCCATCCATGTTTATTTGGTCCAGTACCTTCATTCAATCATATTTTGGCCAATCCCCTGAATAAATTTGGGTTGCTTAAGTGTTTTGTAATCTGGATCATAACTGCTTTGTAAGGATATTTTTGGTCCTGAGGTTAGATCAGTTAAAAATCACTGGTTTGGTCCATCTTTTCAGAGCTCTGGGCCAGATTGCTTTTAAGTTAAGTATGGATATTAATAGTCCTTAGAGGGTCATCCCTAATGATTGTAGTGACCCCACTCTTACTCTCATCTTGGAAGGTCAAAGGTTTTATTCAGGACTGCCATTATCAGGCAGCTGAATTGCTATAACACTGATCCCCAGAGGGTGAACCATTACCTCCGTGTCAACGCTTAGTGATGCTTTGATTTCCTGAGAGAAAAATTAGATTTGACCAGAAGGTATTTTATAATCATAAAAACAGATTGCCACTGAACTTTGGCTGTGTCCCAGAGGATTCATGTTATTTCTTTAGGATCATATTCAAGACATTTTAAATGGCTCACAGTGCAACATACTCTCTGTCTTATTGAAAACACCTGATATTGTGGAAGACAATAACTAAAATATGAAAAACAAAAACAGGCAGAACTGAACAACAATGGTCAGTGATTGTGTAAAATCACACATTCAAGATTCACCACACTGTGCAGTAGTTCTACCAGAGGAAATAAAAGCTTAAATTGTCTTTATAGTTGATGGTTTTAAGTTTGATGACTGAATTTCCTTTTTGTAGTCAAAGCTGCTTGCTGTTGTGCACTTGACAGCTTACCTCCAGTTTTGTTTGTTAGTTTGCTCTTATGCTCCTATGCTTATCGTTAAGCATAGGAGCATTCTCCCTCTCCCCCCACGGACAGCACCAGGAGCTGCCTGGAACAGCTTGCTCCCCTGGTCCCTAGACCTACCAGTGTGACATCTTATTATTGTTTTGCTAGCACTTCCAGCCCATTGGATTGGGATGGGGGACCCAGTGAGAAACATACATTTTAGAGAATGTAGAGCCACTGAAATCATGGCACGGAGTAGTGTTGAAATTACCTATTACAACAGGAGAAGACAGGTTTACCAATCAGGACAGAGCCCTATAGAGAAGGAGGCCTTAAAGTGACAGGAGGTCCTACAGAGAGCCACATGTCTCTAATATGTTAGGTCAAGATCAAATAAAGTCCCTTTTTTGAAAATTTTGTTTCATTTTGGGTGGTGTGAAACCTCATGCGAACAAGGCGAAGAACCGAACAAGTAGCTGTAACAGTACGCGAGCTAACGCGATGTTTATAGCCAATGTCGAACAGAGAGTAGCTTGCAATTGCATTGCTAGCATTACCAGCAGGTTAACATCAACAAGTCTTTGTAGAATGTGGCACACTGGTTAATAAGCTAGAACCACCATTTGCAGCCTAAAATGCTGTTTTTTTTTCATTTTTTATGGCTGACTCTGCCTCATAAGTGCGCTCAACTAGTGAGCTAGTTTTATTACTTAAACAAGTGTATTACCAGGTAATGCCACAGCAGTAGGACAGGAAAGCAGGTCAAAGACTACAGACTAGTGACGGATTGCTATAGTACGCAACATTTGACATGCTTTGGACTGCATCACAAAAGGCAGTGAGAACTGAAACACTGTTGCATCGTAAGTCCAGGATCAACAGGGTCTGCCAAACCTTAGGTGTGAAAGCGACTTTGGATGGACTGAGAATGCAGCTGGATCGGGGGTACTCAGTATGTGAAGAGTTGAAGGTTTTTGTATCTTTAGAGATAGTGAATATTCTTCAGCTGTCATCAAAATCAAGTATTTGACCCCTGCTATGGCCCGATATCTTCAACTTTACTTCCCTTAATGTGAGTGCATGAATGATTGTCTGTCTTCATCCTGTCATTGGCCGCTGACCAGTCTAGGGTGTACCCCACCTCCTGCTCAACTTCAGCTGGGTTTTGCCCAAGCCCCCTGACAGGAATAAGGGGTAAAGATTGTTTCTGGACAAAGTTATGCAGCATTGTGCACATTTACCTCCACCTTCATTTGATTTACTTCTTCCCTCTCACTTTCCTGCTCTGCCCTTCTGTCTCGATTTTATCTCTGACCACCTTTATTCATCTCATCCTTCACCTCGCCATCACCTCCACCCCATCCATGAAATACACTCTGCCAAAAAATAATCCAGAATCAATAACTGAGACTGAATGAGGGTTGTGTTCGGGCTATAACTCTTTTTAACAGCTTGCGTTGGACTTTCCATGTGAGCTGCGAACCCCGTCTTCTTTCTAACACCATTTTTCATGGTCCCCAAAAATATATAAATCACTCACACCGCCACTTAGCACACGCTCTTTAGGATTCCTCTTCGTCTCACTCGCCGGCCGTGGACAAAGAGCTGTAAATAAATACCATAATGCTCCTTGACAAATGGCCTTGAATGCTATACAGGCGTTCTGCATGTGACAAGATGGTTTAGCTGAAAGGCAGCAGCAAGGGCTAATCAAAGACGACGTGCTGAATGCAGTGCTCCAGCCTTTCCTCGCATGCTTATGAGTAATTGGTCCGGGAGGCGGGGTGTGTGTCATTAGGGGGAAGAGTGCCTGTGGACGATTGTTTTAGTTAGCTAATGGTGCGGCTGTTCCTGCTCGAGTCACCCCACATTCGCTGTGCCCCGGTCAGCCCGACAGCAGACTAGTCAATCAGCTCTGCGGTCAGAGGAGACTGCAACGGTAATGGCTGTAGGACACGCCCCCTCAGCAAGTGCCAAAACTAATAGGCCAATTAGTGTGGGGGGATTGTTCTGATGGCTGCATGAGATAGAGACCCCTGCGACATGATGAGCTCCCTATCAAGGTGTGTGTGTGTGTGTGTCTCAAATTTGACTGGTTGGTAATTTTAAAAGCTGTGGTTCTATTTTGCACTGGAGCAGCAAAGACAGAAATTTTATCAAAAAAGGAGGCACATAAGCTAAATAGGTCACCCTGTTCTCAGTCACTTTTTGTTCTTATATCTATAAAAAGTAATGCACTGTGATTCGTATGTAACCCACTTAATTGTGAGCCAATTTGGAGGTCTCACTTGACGAGTGGGTTGTTCACATAGAGGGTTTTGCTCAGCTGAGTTTCTTGCATAGGGGATATCAGACACTCTGCGCGACGACTCAGACATGTGGGAAGGTAGCTGGCATACAACAAAGGCTGGTATTGTCACGTTAAGGCAAATTGCACCGAGGTTTGAGGAGGAGTTTGGTCAAAAATAGAGCAGCACTCAGCTTAAAAAGACAAAAGTCCAGACATTGATAAAGTCAGCATGGAGTTACTGTTTGAACAGGAAGTTTTCTAAACTTACCTTGAACTTTTTATTTTATTTTTGAGGTGAATCCAACTTTATGATTTATTTAATCTCATCCTAGCCAGACTGGTTGATATGAACTGCATATTTCAATGGAAAAATACTAACCTTTAAAAATACAATAGCTTGTTCCCCCATGATATGACAGTGTTGTAACCAAGCCATATAAAGTATTGAGCTTGAGGAAAAGAATGCCTCAGGCTATGTCCACACAGTGGGTATTCTTGAAAACAGAATTTTTTTTCCACTAGGTTTTAAAAATGATCCTATCCACATACAAACTTTTACAAAAATCAGGGATTAAAGTTCTCTGTCCAGAAATCAGTTTTTCTCTACATGATGATACTTCTGTTTGTTAAATTGTTGAGTTAAAGTTAATTTTGTGTTTTATAGGCAGCAGAGATGGCCACAGTCCACTTGTTGCCCTTCCCTGCTGTTGCAGCTGCGAGTATGAGATTTCCAAAGCGTAGGGATGCACAAAAAACATCTGTTTGTAATATTCCCAAGAGAACAAGTTTTTAGAAACAGGTTAATGTCTTGATGCTGTATAAAAGGGGACTGTTCATAAGCAAGGACTGGGTGAAGTTCACCACATTCTACAGTCCATATCAGTGAAATGCATGTGAGCTGCAAGGCTGAAAACCAGCAGTTAATGTCAGTGACCTTCATTCCCTCCCTTAAAACCAGCATCATTATGTAAAAGATATTACCACATGAACTCAGGAGCACCTAATGCTACGGCCACACCAGACGCGAATTTGCGTATTTAAACGCGCGTAGTCACTGTGACGCGCTGGCGTAACACCCGAGGCTGGATGCTGGTCCATTTTGACTATCTGAGGGGCGACGTGCGTCACTGCACAGGCGGAGTAGAGAGCCGGAGCTTGTCGGACTCAGTGATGACCCGTGCAGGCAAATCCAGCTGGAAACAAATATTTACAGAACTTACTTTCAAAACCCGTCTCCTCAGCAATTTTCACCCAAGCCTGCTTCTTTTTGTTCCAGTCTCTGTAGAGTACACACGTCGAATCGTATAGCTCCGGATGATGGCAAACAGCGCAGATCAACCTCTCCTCCATCTTTTGGCGGGGTTTGAGCCAGAGCAGGTGGCTGGAGCGTCACACGTTATCAAATCAATGACGTCGGGGGGGAATGTCATCGCTGATTGGCTGCCGCGGCACACGAATTTGCGTCGAAAGTTCAATATTTTCAACTCGAGCGTAGAGGCGTATGACGCCCCAAACGCGCCGGACGCTCCATACGCGCTGCGCCAAACACGTCCAACACGCCGCCCGGGGCGAATCTGCATCCAAACGCGTCTTTGCATTGACTTTGTATGTAATCTCACAAAGTGGAAAAGTGTGCTCTGTTCTGATGAGCCCACATTTCAGATTAGTTTTTAAAACCATAGATGCATGGGTACTCCAGGCTGAAGACTTTGTAAAGACTAACTTTGTGTTACTAGCGCACACAGCAACGTCTTCTTCAGGGACATCTCTGTTCAGTGCATTAAAACAAACTACTGTAAGCCACAGTCTGCATATGTCACAACAGTGTGGCTTCACAGTAAAAGAGTGTGAGTAGTAGATAATCAATCAATATTTGTATAATGTCAATTCATAACAAATGTTATTTTTTTAAGACTATGCTATGTTGTGTGTGTGTGTATGTGTGGGGGGGGAGTGATAAGTGGACTAAATAAAGAACTAAAGTAAGTAACAGATCCATGAGCCCATCATAGACCTGTCTTGGCCATATTTGTCTCTGCTGAGTAGTAGACTAGCCTGCCTAAAGTCTAGAACTGTCTACCACTGCAAATTTATGAAGTGCAAATTTATGAAGTGCAAAACATGACATCAGCGAATTCCACTCACAACCATTAGTGTCATTTTTTTATTTAACCTTTATTTAACCATATAAATCCCATTGAGATCAGGATCTCATTTACAAGGGCAACCTGGCCAAGAGGTCAACAGCACACACCAGATATCGATAAAAATGAAAAATAAAATAAAATAGGTTCAGACAATAGATTACATCCAATAAATAAATCAGAAACAACAACTTGACAATGGATGAGCAGTATTTTTTCAGGACAGCTACGACTAAAAGCACAGGCATTGTTCAACAGATTCTCGCTGTCTGGTGAGCAAGATGGAACAAAGATTTGAGTGACACCAGATCAGCCATTTTCAGTTCAGTCTGTATTGTGTTCATCACTCCCCAAAGCTTATTGTGTGTCCCAACATCTTGCAGGCATCAAATTAAAGTGAAAAAATTAAATAACATAAAATATCTTTGAAGTGTATTAAAATAAAAAGGATTGACTTCTGTATTTATTTATGTGCGTTACACAACAAGCCAACGTCATTAATTGGGTTATTTTATAATAATTATTACTGCCTACTATGGCCTGCTCTCTTTTGTACATTGTCTTGTAGATAAAATATGTAATGAAAAGGAATTGGACAAACAAAAATTGATTTATTAATGATAGAGAACGCCAAGGCTTTTGATTCTGATTAACTTTGATTTAAGAAGTCACAAGAATGGGGTGCTGGTTTGGGGAAGTGTTTAGCAACCAGCACCCCATGTACTTGCTTCTGCCGGTCCAGGTTCAAATCCCGCCTATGACCAGCTTGCAGAGTGTCTTCCCCTACACTGTCTCTCCCCCTTGCACGAGCCTATCCACTGTCTCTCTCCTGTCAATAAAGGCACAAAATGCCCAAAAACATTGATTTAAAAACAAACAAAAAAAGAAGTCACAAGAAAACAAAGACCACTTAGTTCCTCTTTTGAAGTCAAATCAAGCAGCAGCCAGAATATCCAGGCCTGTGCTGTTGTCTGTTTATCTATTTGTTGGTATTTTAAAGCCCCCACACATTGCTCTATGGGTTAAATCATCTGAGGACCCCTTCAAGCATCAAACCATCCCTCTTAAAAGCGAGCCTAAGCCCAGAGTTCATCATGAGCTCTTTTATGTTTGGTGCATATACAGTACACCAAGCTGTGTTATGTCAGAGTGGGCCCTGGCAGCCTGTGATTTTTACATCACCTGAAACACCGGGGGGGCTCTTTCATTGTATCCATGGCACGGTATATAACTGTCAGAGTGGAGAGTAAGTCAGGGAGGAGCAGCGTGGGGACCACAGGGGCAGACGAGTAAAAACAACACAGCGTTTTACTGCTCCCTCATATCATCGGCTCCCCAATAAAACAGAGAGACACCATATTGTGGAGAAATATGCTTGTTGGCAAAGTTATCTTTGTTTCCCTCTCTCTTCTCAAAAGAAACACACTTTCAAGGCTCATAATTGAATAAAACACTGGTGGATTTTCTATTTCATTTATTTGTTTGAGTACTCTGAATTGTTGTCTTCATTGTAGCGGAGTAAAACAGATTAATAACAACCTGAATAAGAATAACTCTTGAAAAGTGATCATGATTGTGAAAAAATGCTGCTCTTTTCATTTTAGTATTGCTTTATTCTCCCAGCGTGAGAGTCAAACCGATGGCTTTTCAATTACAGATATCACCTTCAGGCCTCGAATGACCCCTTTGAATACAATCCCCTGACGTTTACTGTAAAATTCAATACACTGCAATGCCAGAAAGTCACAGAAAGGTCCTTTTGACTTTTTTATGAATGAAAGCTCAAGCAGAGTCATAACATTTTAAATATATTGATGCCACTCTGCATGGCTTCCAGTACACGGCCACAGGAGGTCCAATGGCTTATTTCCCTCCAGGCTGCTGAGACAGATCACTTTTCCCTGGAGTCAAATAAAGCTTTCAGCGATTTATCTTCCTCTTCAGGTCAGTTTTTAGTCTACTGTAACTGTATTCTGCCACAGTTTTGTAAATAAAGTAAAAATAGCCTTGTTTTAGTTTCCTGTAAGAGCAGAGGCCTTGGATTTTAATCTGTTGGGAATTGAGGCTTTCATGCACCTTTTGAGATATGATTATGTGTAAGCAGGAAGTATGACAAAACAAACAGGGAGAAATTAAAGCACATAGGTTCAAAGCACACATACTGGCCACTTGTAATGGTCTGGACTGCCATTTGGCTTCAAAACTGCCGTAACTCTATGTGGCATGGCTTCAACAAGGTGCTGGAGAGATCTCACAGATTGGTTCATATTTACATGACAGCTTTATGCAGTTTCTACAGAACTGAGGGCTGCACATTCACGATGCCAATCTCCTGTTTCAACACATTTCAAACGAGTGCTTTTGGACTAAGATATGTTATTTGAGCTCTGTGAAATTTCTAAAGCAAATCAGAAGATGGGTCCCAACATATCATAAAGGGATGGGGGTGTTGGCAACCATGTGGCATTTAAACAAATGCTCAGTTGAAACTAAAGGGCTTAATCAGAGTGAGACAAGTATTCTTCATATTTTAACACCACCGCCTGAACTGTCAATAAAAGGTATGATCCATGCTTTCTTGTTGTTTACACCAAGCTCTGAGCCTAGAGTCTGCATGTCAAACTTATCAAACCAGGCATCAGTTGCCAGTTGATTATTGTCTGGTTTTTGCTGCTGTGAAATAAACCTTTTGTAATATACAGTTCACACATTTTTTTAATGTATTTTTTGGGCATTTTGTGCATCTATTGATAGGAGAGAGACAGGGGATAGGCTTGTGAAAGATGGTGAGAGAGTAGGGGAAGACACTCTTCAAACTGGTCACAGGCTGGATTTGATCCCAGACCGGCAGAAGTACACGGGACATGCATGGTTGCTAACCACTCCACCAAACCAGCACCCCATACAAACTTTGTAAAGGTTGAAAAATATTAGGGGTGCCAAATTATGGCATTAATTGAGATTAATTAATTATAGTCATAATCAGCACACTATGTAGGCTATTTAAAGCTTGTTGAGTATTTAGTGTGTTCACATTAGATAGTATGAAAAGATTGAATGTGTGAGAAATACCCGGATGTATACTATATCAGAAAAAATTTTAAGTATGCGAGGTGGGCATACAAGTCACACTCAAATGCCCCATGATGCATTGCGAGCCCTATAATGCATTGCGCCATGCAAGACCGACCGGCATTCAGCTAAAAATCGGCCACTAGCAAACTTACCGTTTTCCAAATAAGCACATCTTTTATTATCTCCTTTAAGTTTTTTAACGCTTTTGTAATTGGGCTCTTGTTTTGGAGCCGACCGGAAGTTTCTACGCTAGAATAATGGCGTGCATAGTGGAATGTCCGAAATGCCGAAATGAAATTTGTATCCATGCGTTTTATGGCTCAAATGACCACATTTTGGTATTCTATGTGGTGACTTTCTTGCCTAAAATGCTCTCTGAACTTTCAAATGTGGCGAATCAACAGAGATATTTGATAGCCTGGTGTGCTTCTGATTTTTTTCATCGGAGGTTTGAAATGCACCATGGAAAACTTATTAGTATACAACAGTGTGAACAATTGGCATCTTAGTCATACTTATAGTATGTAGTGTACAGTATATACACGTGAGTTTGTAGTACGTAGTACGTTAGTATGCCATTTCGGACACAGCCCATGACTACGGCTTGGCGTTGTTAGCGCAGCATTTTTGCGTCTCTCTTCCCATAAGAAAGCTCAAAGTGATGCTCTTTGCTCCTCTTTTAAAAGAGAAATCTAGTCCATATCTGAAAAAAATGCAAGTCTTGCTGCATCCACAGAGTCAGCTTTACAGACCGCGATGGTTTTCAAACATGCAGCCACTTCCTGTTGTCGTCACATCCACAGCTCCGCCTCTGTCCCCTGATTGGGCCGTTAAAGCTGGAGAGCTTTTATTCATTGGGCTTGTTGTGCTTGAGTTTTTGAGGGGTGGAGAACAATCTTTTGATCTGCCACAATAATCTAATGAATTTCAATAAAAACACCTCAAGTCGAGGCTTTTTCAGCAATTTTTTAAGTGAGATTGAAAAGAGATTAATTAGATTAATTTATTACAGGCAATAATTAAGTAATTGCTCAATTTTTTATCTACTGACAGCACTGAAAACTATCTTTCTGTACTATCAAAATGGAGAATCATTCACACTGTTTTCACAATGTATATATGTCAGGGTGGGAGCAGTTTCCACCTTTGAGCAAAAGTCTTCAACATCAAGATTTATACAGTTACCCATTTGCAGTAGGTCAGTCATACACATATTACACTGACTGTCACATTCAGTGTTTTTTCTCTACCTGCTTACATCTGCATAAATGCTTTCAACTGTTGGTGCAAGTCCAGCTGGTTGAAGAGTTTAATCCACGATCGAGGTTCTTTTGGAAATTGGCAGAGAAACAGTGAATTAGCTAACTTGACAAGCAGATGGCTATTTTGTGATGCATTTAAGGTTTGCCGATAAGTGCGACAGTGTTAAAATAGTCAGCATAAAGTGTTTGAATGTTACATCTATAGTGAAACTCTACTAAGGAGAAATATGTATAAATAAAGTTTTTTGAAGCTGCAGTTCTTAGTTTTCTGATCTCATTAGATTTGGTAATCATCACTTCAACATCACTGTTGTAGAATAAATAAATAATCATTCAAAAAGGACAAATACACAGCTCATGAGCATGAATCAGCACTTGGTTTAACAGTCTGTGGAGACGTCCCTGCTTCAAGGTAGACAATAAATCGATAACCCATGGATGGATATTGTTTGAGTTATCAATTCAGTTCAGTTAAATTGTCAGTGTGGCAGTGTGCTTCTGAAACAGATGAATGACATTAATTAAACTGCTTCATCAGCCTGTCAGAATGCTTCTAACCGTAAATGAACTGGAAAGCTTCTTGAAAATATGAATGTCATCCTTCACAACTTCGAGCAGTGTGTTAACATCATAGTTGGTGCACTGTTTCCCCAAAGTACTTGAGTTTTTGTACCATTAAGATTTTGCCACTTCATCCTGTAACAAGCAGGATTTGTTGGAGTAAAATAAAGCTACCTGCCAGCCATTAAAGGTGCATAAAATCATGCATATATTCCATATAGGGCCAAGTTTTCCGTAATATACTTATGGTAATGTATTCTCAGCTAGCAGCAGGAGTTTCTGGCACCATTTTAATCAGTGTCCCCTGGGTTCCCTGCTGTCGACTCCCTCCTACCTCCTGCCGCCTGGTGCCACAGCACAGCAGAAAAAGGGAAATATCCCCAAGGAAATGCTGCTCTCGTCTCATCTGAGCAGAACTGTGGAAGCCATCCACTCAAATCTCCTTCCTCATGGGAATTCACCGCCGTGCCCTCAGCCAAGGGTACTTAACCCTGAAAGGCTTAAACACATGGAAAAAGATAATGGTGGAATTATCTCAGGATTCTATGGAGAATAGGTGTGTGGCATGTCCTGACGAGATAGGACAAAGTTCCTAGAGAGGCAAAAAGCCGGCTTTAAATACTCTTCCTCTCTCACCTTATCTGTAGTCTCTGTCGTGGTCACCTTGCCTGAAAGTTTGACCCCAATGTGAGAGGAGACTTTTGCTCTGGTGAAGGGATGGGCAATGTGGACTAAAAATAACAATTTTATATGTTTTGGCAGAAGGAGGATGGATTTATCTATGGATTCTGTGTATAAACAAAATGAAAGCCAGAGTGAGAGAGGACAGGCCACAAACCACCGCAGATACCATAATTTTTCAATTACAACAAGCACTGTTTTGCTTTTAAATAAGCTCCAATTATTCTGATGCATATTTTACACAAGTGCAAGCAAAAAACTTGAATTATTTTTTCTCACCAACATCAAGACTGCAACACATCTGATAAAAAAGCTGAAATATTCTCTTTCTGGGAAAGTCTCCTACCAATCTCGCGTAGTTTTTATTAAACTGTTAAACTGATCTAATCAAATATTTTGGGTTTAATCAGTTTAACTTTGAGTATTCAGCAACTAATTCTCAAGTCTTGGCACTCACTGGTAACCACAGAGCGTTGTCATCTTATGAGCAAGGAGACGCAAAATAGCCGTGCTTGTGATTTAGTTTATGTCGTTACTAGCTATCGCTCCTGATATACACCAATCAGACATAATGTTATGACCACATACAGGTGAAGTGATAACACTGATTACCTCTCCATCATGGTTTCTGTTGGTGGGTGGGATATATCAGGCAGAAATTGGACATTTTATCCTCACAGTTGATGTTAGAAGTAGGGAAAATGGGCAAGCAGAAGGATTTGGCAGAGGCAAATGGTGATGGTTAGATGACTGGATCAGAGCATTTCCAAACCCACAGCTCTAATGGGATGGTCCTGGTCTGCAGTGGTCAGTATCTTGTGGCTTAAAGAAGGAACAGTGGTGAACTGGGGACAGGGTCATGGGTTGCCAAGTGCTTATCCATGCATGTGGGGAACAAAAGCTGGCCCATGTGGTCTGACCCAACAGAGAAGCTCCTGTTGCTCAAATTGTCAATGAAGTCAATGCTGGTTCTAATAGAGAGATGTCAGAACACAGAGTGCACTGCAGTTTGTTGCTTTAAGGCAAAATGAGAACACCACAATATTTGGCAAATGGTCATAATGATATGTACGGAGCCCCTAAGGTGCCACGGAGAAAATAAATAAATAAATTGTGTGCACGAAATACTAAAATGTGCACACGATAGATATTAAAATGTGTGCACAATTAAAATAAAACGTGCGCTCCAATTAATTACACAGGCAACAGACAGCTTGGCTCATCAGTAGATGGCGGTAATGCCCCATAATATATTGTCCTCAGCTGCCGTTACAAACCAAGAAGAAGCCAGCCGGGCTCAATTGAAGCATCTCAGTAACCAGCCAACGTTAGCTGTGTCTGTGAATGGAGGAGTGCAGGGTACAGTCCCTTAGGCTATTTATCACTACCTTCTGTAAAAGCTGCACAACTTTCAAGACTCAAGCAAAGCTCGTGTCTTGCTGCCACCTGCTGAATAAGGTGGAGGGAGTTAGCCCTGAAGTTAGCAACAACTTGGCCTCTGTAGCAGCAAAAAAGTCTCCCCTGTGCATCCCAGGCCAGGACACTGACTGGTTCTTAACAGAAAACATGTTTTCATATATCATGGGCACGTTTTAGTATCCGTGCACATGTTTTAGCTAAAACATGCACACGGATAAGTATTTCGATAGCACGTTTTAATATATCATGTGCACGTTTTAGTATCTCGTGTGCACAATTTATATTGTTTTTTCTCCGTGGCACCTTAGGGGCTCTGTAGATATGTCTCAAAGGTGTAATTTCTTTTTTAATTTTTATTATTATATTTCCAAATTTAGATCCAGATTCAGGAAGTTTGAAATGTTGCATTAACTTTGTAAGATAGGATGATAATTTCCATCTTCACATTTCATTCTTTGTTATATTTACTGCAGATTGTTAATGGTAACAATTTGAGGACACACCCTTGATTAAATGGAGAATATACCAGGGAACCGACTCCATCTAGATATCCTTCTGGATCTGGGCGAATCTCCCAACCCTTCTTCAATGGCACTGACTTCTCCTCTGTGCACGTTCTGTCCTGACTCAAACTCTGCCAGAGGCTTACTATGTGTCTACTGTGAGTGTATTAAGTGTGTGTGTGTGCAGCACATCTGTTTCCATTATGAGCTGCTTCATTTGTTGGCTGATTAAAAAAGCGGGTTCAGATCCCGGGGAGTTTACTTACTGGCAGCAGACCAAACGCCCAATATGATTCAGCAAGATTCACTCCACATCCTTTGCTAAACTCACTGGACCTCATTTGTCAGGAGTTGCAAACATTTGATATGCAAGAGTGTGACAGGTCCTGGACCAGAATCTAAAGTCTTGTTTGTGTGTTCCCCCGTTCCTGCTGCTCTGCGTTAATTGCTGTAGTGTTTTTGCTCTGCACCTCCCTGAGATCATTTGTCAGTCATACAGACAGAGAACCACTGATTTCACTTGGATAATAAATAATAAAATAACTGATGGTGCCAAAGTTAACTGTAGAGCAGTATCTGAAGCTCCAGGATCACATTTTAACTTCATTTCTCCTCATTACGTTAAAGGGACTGTGAGGAGTTTCTAAATAATTACAAAAAAGTCTCACTTTTAGATATATGCCTGATCGAAATACACACTTATTGATGAGTTTTATAGCATCAAAATAGGTTATCTATAAATGCTATTCCTTAGCCTTCCGGTCAGGTCGTACATAGCTGGACTGGCCCGGATACTCAACTTTGGGAACAAGACAATTAAAACTAGAGCAGATTTATAATATTCAGACACGTCATAGTGCACCGGGCTGTAAGTAGCCATATATAGCCGGCTACAAAACTACGATAGGCCTACTAAGTTTTCCCAAATTTGCTTGTTGTCACAAATAAAAAACTACCGCTACGTAACTACAAAGAGATACATTACCTCGTGTAAGTTGTTGAAAAAATAAGTTGTAAAGCAATGCAGAGTTCTGAGGAAGGTCCGAACTGCATCTTTAGCTCCATAACATAAACACGCTCTGGGTCACGTCTCGTGCTGCGTTCCAGTTGTAGTCAGAAGTAGGAATTTTGAGCTCCGAGTAGGAAACTGCAACTGGAACGTCCCCCAAAGTCTGAATTTCCTCCTGGGAATGCGGTGAAACCTCGCCAGCCCCGAGTTGACAATCGAAGATGGATGCCCCCAGTGTGAACAGTTATTTAGCTCCTGTAATAATCAATTTATTTGCACTTCTGACTGGGGTGTGTCGCTCTAGATCAGCTGTATACATAGTATTGTTAGACTTATATTTACAAAAATGCTGCCATAGTGATAATCACATTCTTCATGTAATATTTGTGAACAACAACGCAGGCATGCTAACAACAGCTAACAATAGCCTGGTAGATCGGCATGTTTTCCGACTTTGTAACTGGAACGCTGATAACTCTGAGATGATGTCACTCCCAGTTCCACGGTTACTGGAACGCAGCATTACGACAGTCGCTGCGCGGGCTCATGGGTAGCAGAGTCTTTTACGTTGCCGATAATAGATTCTCCTCACAGTCCCTTTAAAATCATACATCGAAATAAGACAGCCATGTTTATTTTGGACCTCATTTATACTGCAAAGTTAGCTTTTTCTAAGCAGTTTTGAAAAGTTGGATTTGTGCTGTGGGTTTGGCCTATCAACACACGTACTGATCAATCATGTGATAAACAATCCTCTGTTTGTGAGATCAGTCGACACTGGTCCTGTTTTGTGTTTAGTTGTAACAGCTAGTCTAGTGTTTTCTCAACTCAGTTCTTAGGAAGCTTTGCGTTAACTTTCCTGAGTCACATAATGTCATAAGTTGTTTACTAATTTTGTTCATTTATGAGAATTAAAAACATATATTTAAGGACTGAAAATCTTCTTTATAGAAAATATGAAATATTCCACTGTATCCAACAGGCCAAAGAATGTTAGCAAAATTTGACAAATAAAAAACAATGTGATGAAAACAGTGACTCAGATACATTTTACAACTGATTTTATTATTTCATTTTATTAAGAAGAATCATTGCTGTCTGAAAACACCTCCAATCTCCATTTTCACGATTTTCAGTCTTTTCCATAAAACAGTGCTAGAGGTAGCCTTACATGTTAGTGAGCTGGCTTTGACAAACTTATAGCCAAGCTGAATTAAAAAAGAATAATTTGTAATCATCACATGACGAAAGTTTTTCACTCTGTCGTAGATTTTTTTTTTCATAAGCCGGACAGAAACACTTTTGGAGACAAGAGGTTTGTGAATGTCAGCAACAAAATATCTCTTAAAAAACATTATTTATTCAAGGTTTTCACCAAAATACATGTTTGTGACTTCTGATTGCATTATGCACACATAGAGTTTTTACCTTTGTAAAATTGCTGAGCCAGAATAGACCATCATAATGTTTTGATCGGACCTCAAACAGAAGCTGTGAAACCATGCAGCTTTGTTATCTTAGCGATTAGCTTTCATCCTGTTGGTCTCTGAATGAATGTTAACTCAGATTCCAACAGTGTACTAAAGTTTGTGGCAAAATTATAGCTTAAAAATGTTAAGACAATTCCACAAAAGTTTCTTTAAGTGGATGATGGACCAGCAGGAGCAGCACAGTGGGTAAGTGGGTGGTTGATTTCTTGACACAGGAAGTTGGCATGAAGTTAAAGCACAATGCCTGTGGCTAAAGGCATCAATTTTTAATCAGCCAGTGCTGTTTTTTTAACAGCTATTGGCCAATACTGATTGGCTTTTCATCAATTGAGGCGCTCCTAGTATTGCTGCATTGTTTGAACAGGCTTTTTGCTATGCAGTTTTTCAGACTTTTAGTTGCCATCTGTCATGATCTCAATCTCATAGCTTTGCTGGCGTGTTGCACCACAAATGGCATCCTTAGATCCTTAACAAGTGCAAAACAAGTGCAGGGACAGCACTGCTCTCTCTGAGCTTTTTATCCAAACAGTTTTGTCTCCCAGGAATGATTTGAAAAGGGGAAGAGAAACTCATGAGCCTTTTCGAATCATCAAATCCTGAAAATGTTGGTATCCAGGCATACTACTCCGGTCATCTCTCACATGGGGATGGATCCTTTTCCTGTGAGTTTGGGGGCAGTTATGGTTCATCCTGTAGTCGTTGTCAGCCAGTCTCTTGGCTGAAATATGCTGTGAATTATCTACCCATTCTGACCAAAGAAGCAATTTAGAGTCCCCACTTAACCCAATAAGCATGGGTTTCAGTGAGTGTAAGGTAAAAGAAGTACTTACAATCCCACATAGCCCATAAATCAGGGTCAACATAACAGGTGGCAATCTTTTGCACTTCAGCCATTCCACAGGTAGAAGTCAGCGCTCTCAGAACACGACCAAAGCATTTGAAATAACACTTCGATGGAGTCCCTGAAAAATATATCTATAAGTGACTTGTGTGTTCCAGTTAGTTCTTTGAAATGACCCATTCTCTTTTGAAAATCCATTGAAGTGTTTTTTCTCTAAGGGCCTGCATAGATTAAAGAGGTTTGTAGAGTTTCTTCCAAAGCCTGTGAGTCCTGAATGTTAGCATTTTTGATGAAAACTGTAGCGTCACTGTGACATCTATGGTGCCTCGACACACACATTCCCCATCAGCAGGAACACTAAAGGATTCATCATCTTGATATTTACAGACCGCATATTTTGACACATTCATGGTTTTAAATTCCTGCGGCCTTGATCATTTCTATGACACTTACTCATCCCTTTCGTCCTGGACTTCACCAGCTCTGAGCTCTGAAGAAACACTCTAACACTTCTTTTTTCTTCTTCCATTCATGCCTCTGAACGTGTAAAGGTAAGACCCTTCTGCTTGTTATTTCTTTCCCCCTTTGCCAGCTAATTATCTGATCTTATTCTGTCTGAATTTGAAAGGACTCTGGTGATTTGCAATTTATTCCTTTTGGTCGGACAAGCTTTTTTTTTCGGCTCAGGCTCTCACTTGAGGACTTTTCATTCCCTCTTCCCACTTCTGGCTGTCAGCAAATAAAGCACACAGAAATGAAAATGCTAAATAGCAATTAAGGTAAAACAGCATTTCAGACCCCTTATGGCAAAGTAGATTCCCTCATCTCTGAATTGATGTGACCGCAGTTATTTTGTTAGGATTTTGTGAGCTGGTGGTGCTAATAAAGTCTGAACATGGACACTTAAAATATGCTTTGCAGAAGGGAAATTTCCTTCACCAGAAACAGAGAAAAGCATGCAGACATTGAAAAACCTGAATGTACCGTGATATACTAAGTGTGTGTAGGAATACATGTTTGAATTTCCATTTTATTGAACCTTTGCTTTCAGCATGTGTTATTATGTTAAGAAGGCTGGTTTTCTGTTGGTGTGGATGCTGTTTTGACTTCCTGCTCTTTTCTAATCAATCAACTTTGACTGTCTCATCCATCAAACTGATAGTGTTTCCAGTCGGTGGTGGTTGGTGGAGCAGAAACATTAAGGACTTGGTGTTCAGGATCAAAATCGAAAATACTTTATTTATCCCCCAGGGGAAAAATTGGTTATTTGGATTACACACAGTTTTGAATCAAGAAATCAAGACAACATGGAATTAAGAAATCAAGCAAAAAAAAAATTCTCAATAGAACTTTGCAAAGAAATAAAATGTTTTTAAATCAACAAAAGTAATACTCATGATAGAAAAGTGTTTTAAAATGCCTGAATAAAACAAAATTAAATAAATGCACAATTCCCAGTGTTCAGCAAGAGTACGTGGCAGTAAGAGTGATGAGCTGCATCCGAGAATAACTTCTTGTGGCTTTCTGTAGTGCATCATTGGGGAATAAGTCATGCACTGAATCTGCTTCTGTTTGGCCAGCATGTTGAGATGGAGATGTTAGGCATTGTCCAAAATGTCCTGCAGCTTAGGCCTCCTCTCTCAATATATTAGGTCTGCTGGATTTCCTTTCCCTGAGCCTGTTGGCCCAGCTCACCACCAGGTACAGGATCGCATTGTCCACTACAGACGTGCAAAACATCTTCAGAATCATCCAGCAGGGCAGGCTTAATGTATCTTGACTTGAAAAGAAAACTTTATAAGTAACTGCTGTTGAATTAGTGTGTTTTAAATTTTAATGTTTGCAAGATAAACAACCACAAATGTTCAGGAAAAATGTTAAAATCTTTACTGAGGTTGCAATTGATTCTTTAGCTAGCCTAAAAGTGATTGACGAATTTAATTAAAACTTCTGTTTATGACAGAGACAAAGGTTGCATCTATGTTGTCTTTCCCAGTAACAAAATGGCATTTTATTTGAATATTGTTCAACTTGATTATTTATTGAAATTATACAGCTGTTAATGTAAAGTGCCTGGTAAATAACAATAGTGACTTGCAGGTTTTATTAATCCACCACCAGCCACAAGCAGGTAGGCTAGGAAGTAACTCCTGAACCATGAAAATGATCTCATTGGTTGTTCTGGGGAGTTGGATTTAACAATGTAGCCTGCCAGGCTTATCGGCAAAGTCATGGCATGGCTTAGCGGCTCTGTGATTACCTTATCTGACATAGTAACCGTCATAACATCTGAAATAAATCTGACCTTTGAGACATTTATTAATGTGAAGAAACAGTGAGAATCAAGGTTCCCTAATCAACACATTGATGGGAATCTTATATAAATATATTATAAAAGATATGAGACCATGTTGCACTCTGTAATTAATCAATCAGGAGAATTAACAAGTGCATGCTTGTCAAATCAACCACTTACCTGAAATCCTCAGCATGGCTCAACAGAGTAATTTGAAATTATTTGTATGTTCAACATAGACCATGCATTCTTACATAGACTTGGTGCAAAACATGATGTCTTTGGATCTGTTACAGGCTCTAAGCTATTCTTTTTGAGTTTTATGTTCAGGTGACTGTGTTCAACATGTCTTCTCAGCGTAATTAAATACTTATATACAAATTCTGCAGCAACAGACCTACTAGTGTGATGTCATATCATTGTTTCATTACCAGCTAGGCCCTTGGGAGGAAGGAAGCCTTAAAGGGGCAGGAGTTCTAACAGCTTCTCAGATAGAGAGAGGATACAGATGGATCAGGGGTACTCAGTGTATGACAACTGGGGATCAGCCATCAAAAATGAACCAATAAAGGTGAAATGTGGGTCATTTCAGGAAAAAAAGTTCTCCATTTCTGTTGGGTTAATGTTAAAACAGTTCAAGAGTTCTTGTGGTCCAGGCCTTCCATATGCCTATCCTATGATGACTTGACTCTTATCCACACCTTAGAGACAGGATTAAAACAATACAACTTCATTCCCTTGAATCCCAACATTGTGCTGGCATTTTGGTGTGCTTCCTTTCTACAACATCCAAACCAGGTCCCTGACAGAATTAACACAATACAGCCTTTACTTCCCCTCTGGGGCTGGATTACGGATTCATGTGAGAGACTCTAACTAGTTCTCTGCACCATGAGATTTTATAGCAGTAAACATCCTTGTCACCAGCCTTTTCTCCCCTCATCGGGCTCGTTGAATCAGTGATGGGCGCTCATGCTCTGCAGATTTTCATTTCAAGCAAATGCCACAGAGGCTTGTTTCACTGATTACTTTTACCTCCTCTCTGGTTGGAAGGTAATCAGTGAAATCAGCTGGTGTGACACATGGCTGTAGCACACACGACGTTACCCATCTCTGATGGAAATGCTGTTTCAAAAGCCTTTTTGAAACACAATCCTTTGGCTGGGTTTAAAAATAGATACAGAGGGGTATTGAGGTTTTTGCTCTATATTTAAATGGTATTCAGACAGGCACAACAATGCACTGTCACCCGTCACACATTTTTGTCTCCTGATATAGAGAGTCTGATGTTCTGCTGAAACTCATAGGTACATCCCTTTTCTTTCTGATATCTTCCAAATCCAGTTGGCACCAGGAAGTGTTCAAAGCGACATCTCTTTCCTCCTCTTATCTCTGCTTTTTCCTCCCCCCCTTTTCTGCCATCTGTTCTCCTTCACTGACTTTTGTTCTCTCTCAGTCTGCTGTCCTCCTCAGCTTCCTCTCACAAGGGAGGGTTTCTCATCCTGCTGAGCTTATTTCACAATACCGGGCAAAAAGATGGAAAAGGACAGAAAGTACAGCCATATTTCAGTCAGAAGAGAAAGGAACACATGTTTGTGCTTTTGCAAAGATGTACCAGCCTCAATGAACTTTTTTATTTTAGAACTTCATTAACAGTACTTCAATGCCTCCATTTGTATGAAACAGCCTGGACACTGAAAATGCTCTGGCTGGGTAAGAAAGAAATGTTTCAGGGTTTTTGGTGGTCATTTGATTGGCAGAAAGCATTTTTTAAAGTACCGGTGTGTATTTTATAACCAGATTTGGGGTCAAAGTGACCTTAACCATATGACCATGAGATTCAGAGCACTATTGTACTGACAAAAATCTTCACGAAGTTACCTATTTTCAACCCAAAGCATGAGATTTTCTCTAAATTTACCAATTTGAGCTACACGTGAGACCACAAAAGAAAAAGGTTTTACTGAGACATTACCTTGAAGTTTCTTTAATTTCCCCCCAATTGTTTTCCAGTCTTGCATCCCTCTATTGGCAGTCAGGAAAACCACAGACTTTTTAGCCTGATATGAGGGACAAGTGTGAACAAGTAAAGCAGAGACATACTACGAGATAAGCAGCCCATTTTTTGGCTTGATTGCCCCTTTCCAGCAAAAGTCAACAAAGGCTCAAAAATCAGGTGGGCCTTGAGATTGTTTTATCTGGTGTGAAGTGTGTTGAATATGTTTCAAGACACTGAAATGTGAAATCATAAATACTAAACATGTTCAGTGTTTTTGATCAGAAATCCTGATGTACAGGGAAAACACAAGGCCAGCCTTTTAAAGCTGTCTTAGTATAGTCAGATGGTTCAGAACAATAGCTAACCAATATGCAAGCTGGCTTAAGCAGGAAACAGAACAGACATGGTCATGCGAAACAGAAGGAAGAAGAAAGAATAAAAGTGGCCCATCATAGATAAACAGAACAAAATATAAATGAGATACACAATCAGAACAGCTGTAGTGGCAGGTTCTGCCTATTTCATGGCCATTATCAACTAAAGATACTCAAGGACATATTTAAGCATGTATTATTTTTTACGAGAAAATATGTATAACATGGAATCATAAATTTGGAAACAAGTGATATTTTACATACCATATATTTAAGACCGGGTATGCTCTGGCCAGGTAACACTGAAACTTTCCTAAACTATTTTAAAAGGCCATTTTGGGAAAGTTTGAGGGTTATGCATTTCTTGCATTTGAAAATAAATTTGAACCCTGTTTCTTTGATCACTGATATGATCTCCAGTATCTACTAATTTTATCCTCAAGTAGGATATGCTATGCCACCCTAGGCTTTGGCTTACTATATCCAGAATTCAATACTTTTAACCTTCAGTAGTTGTGGACATTTTTTGCAGTGTTTCAGGTCGATATCTCAAGCATTCTTAATATATCACTTTCACAAGAAAATGATGATCATTTCAGTCCTGTGAACTCAATCTTTGATTTAGGACATTGATAAAAAAAATTTAAAAAATCAGTAAATCTCATAGTCAGAATTGGTTACAAAATCCTTAAAAGATTTCTTGAGATGTGTCATTCATGAGTAAAGGCTTAACATGAGACCTATTGCTCTTGACCTTTTGCCTATGGCCAATACCGAATGGATATATATCTTAAAGTGGACATTTAAGCAATTTTTGAATATAATTCCTTAAGATACTCTTTGATATTGATCCTGTGCACATGGTAAGCATAAAGCCCAATGCCCTTGGCCCCTGAAATCTGATTGGTTGAGTCATCATATAAACTGTACGCACTGTTTGACTAATAATCACCAAATTATTCTCAAGATCTTATATTTCCTATGTTTGCCAAGACAAACAGAAAAATCAAAGACATATCCCCCTCCCCTCGGCATTGCCTGGATAAAGGATTAAAAAGGAGTCAAGTATCTCTCAATGTGTCACATTTTTCCTTCCTCTTGACTTATAAATGAGCGTCTGCCCCTCTTGCCAACATTCCTGCTCCTGTACTTGTGTTTGCTTTTGATGTGGGGCTGTGTTTCAGCACCTCAACCCCAGACAAGACTTCTGGATTGACTGTAACTCTGACTATGAGCCAGGTTCTTATCTCTAAACATCTGTGCTGCAGCTCACTTTTGCTCTTGTGTCTGAATGGGAGCAAATCCCTGCAGCTATGCTCTAAAATCTGCTGCTGGAAAGCCTTGAACCTGGAGAGTGAACGCTGTTACAACAGCAGATACGACTACTGCTGATATGATTGCTAATGTCTTTGCATCATGAGGCATCGCATCTCAGTAGTGTGACAACCTTCTTGCTGTGAGGCACATGCACTACCTACTGCGCCTTTTGCACTGTCCGGCACGAAGTCTCCCTGTTTGACTTTGAATTGGAAAGTAAATGAATAAAAGACGCAGCTTGCATAATTTCTCATATTGTAAGACTGTTAATGAAGAAAACAAAAGTTCCCCCTGTAGTGTTCGCCCCCATCATAATAATAAAGGAACGTAAAGATGGAGTTCTATGGTAATATAAGCAGCTTTACTACAAGTTCTACAATTAGGTGTGCCTTGGCCTTGGTGGATTGTATGGGGCCATATCTCACTATGTGTTTCATGAATAAAATAGACATATTGCAAACAACTTTGTGTCTGAGAAGAAGACAGACAATCGTCTGATGGAAGTAGATTCTTATTGAATTTATATTCTTTGTTGTCACTGAGCTACAAGACATTCTGTTGAAATTGGATCCATTAGTAGCAGTGACACGTATTGGCAAAGCAAAACAAAACAATTCCTAGTTATTGTCATCTTTTTGCACACAACCTGTTATCTCTTGGAGTACTGATAGAAAGCCAGTAAAACAAATTGTTCACAGTTGGTTTGAAGCACAATCTTATAAAATAAAGCAAAACTCATATCCCAACAAATCAGCAGTTAAATTTACAGCCAGCTCGCTGACACACAATGACTATGAGCCCTGGACGCTCTCAGGCCCCAGGGTGATTGCCTGAAAGGCCTCATCAGCCTGTCGCTGTTTAACATTATTGGCTGCTATGGCTCAAATTTGAAAAATCACTTCTGTTCTTAGTTACAGTAGGGGTGTCATGGCTGCACAACGGCACAGTGGAATCAATAGGGACAGACTGGCTCTCCTCACACTTACTACACACTTCCCACTCCACTCCAATCACAGTCGACTTGTTCTCCTTCATTACTCTCATCCAGGCAGCTGCTTCTCTTCCTCTCCTCTCCATCGTCTCATTTGTCTCTTGCTGTCGGTCTTTCTCACTCCGAACGCTTCCTTATGTTTCATATGCATAATCTCTGCAAGTTGGCTCAATCTAGGGAAATTGAGTTTTGGTGCTGCTGCTGGTGGAAGGTTTGCTGGAAGCTGTAATCAATACTGTGGAGCCATGGGGCCATTATGGAAATCAAGTGGCATTTAAAGGTGCAGTGTTGGGTAAATGTTGCTGATGGATCAGCAAAAGACCTGAAAGCTACGTGAACTTTTTACCTTGGCTCGTGTGCCCCATCAGGAAAACGATTAGAATTTCTAGAGTGGGCGTATCTCCTTTTTTAATCTTAATCATACAAGGAAGCATCTACTTAATAGAAGAAAATGTTGACAAAATAGTGAACAAACTTTTAAAAACACGTCATTTGAAATTAGCTTTAGAAAAAGTAGGAAAGCAGCTCAATGAATTATTTTGCTTGTCTGTTTTCCCATCGACCTTATTAAAGCAACGCCTGCAGCAAGTTCAAGCAGACCAGTCAAGCTGTGTGGATTTTACTCTTGACATGCATCATTTAACCAGCTGACAGAAATTCTACCAATCAGAGAGGTATTTAAGGTGCGAGATTTATTCTCTCTTCCTCTGTACAGGATTTCATTAGCATTAGGCTCTTGTTTTTAGCCCTCAACTGCTCCAGCATTAACCCGTGGCCTCCAACTCAGGCACTAAAGAAGAATATCTTTGCCTTTAATTCATGGTCATTTGTTCAGGTTCAATGGCTGCTAGAGTATGTTCCCAATAAATAATGTCAATTAACCCTCTAGTCTAAGCTTACTTTGACACCCTACATGTTTTGCCTTGGAAAAATGTAGTCTTATTCACAAGAGCTCATACAAGGTGCAGACCAAAGAAGCAAATTCTGGTTGGCCTAAAAGTGAAAATTACAGTAACAACAAAGTTAACCAGAGTTTGTGTCACTGTGGATGTCCAATTCATCCATTCGACTTAGGGCCAAACAAAGGAAGCAAACCAAAAGGTACCACTGTTGCTTAAACCTTGTTAAATACAGCAAGAAAGCTAGCTAAAGATATTGTCAGATATGAAGAGCTCTTTTCTAAAATGCTATAAATCCATTTTCATTTAGAAAAAATGACATTATTTACCCAGACCCACCATTGGGTTGGCTGGGTAACTGAACTTTGAAATACAGTTTAAACAGGGATATATAGTTTTCTGGCATTAAATACTGATAGGGCAGGTAGTACAACCGGTATACAAAAGAATAGCACTGAGTAATGTATTTTTTTTTATTTTGGCTTTTATAGCATTTTGGAAAAAGAACTCTTCATATTTTGCTTAAATCATATGTTTACAATTGGTAATGTAAAAAAAAAAGCCCTCCAACTTTCACAAACTGATTACCTCTGATCCACCTCTATTCTCACTCTGTCTGAGCTGCTCTAGCAGACTTATGCCACTGGAAGGCCCCCTGTGCTTTATGGGCCTTGTCCACTCTGATTTGTCCTTCAGTCTGCTTGGTAATCATTGGTTAGTTGCAGCTCTGTGCCATGTTTTCAAGAACTCTTCATTCATTCTAAATGTATTGCTCTAAAGTGGGTTTGGACTGCAGACAAACACTGGTAGGATCTAACAATGGCAGGTCTTTTAGGGGGACAGAGGACAGAGATATTTTTAGATTACTTCAAATATATTTTTTGTTGGGAAAACCTGATGAGGGGCAGCACAGTGGCGCAGCAGGTAGTGCACATGCCTCACAGCAGAAAGGTTGCTGGTTCGATCCCTTTGTTGGTGAGGCCCTTTGGAGTGGAGTTTGTTCTCCACCTGCATTTGTTTATCTCCTGGCACTCTGGTTTCTACCCATAGACAAAAACATTAGGTTGAACGGTGATTCCAAATTGTCCGTCCATATGAGTGTGAGGGTGAATGGTTGTCTTTATCCTCCATGTGGTCCTGCAGTCAGCTGTGGTTCAGGGTGTAGCCTGTCTCTTGCCTAAAGCCAGCTGGGAAGGGCTCCAGCCCCAGTGACCCAGAAAAGGATGAGCAGCATAGATAATGAATGGATGGATAGTTCAACCAGATATTAAATCAAAAAAGCCTTCATGTGGAAATGTCAGTTTCAAATTAGGTAGGGTAAATGTTTTTGTTAGGTTAAATTCTTCCTAATAAAACCAACATGGCTGTGTTTGCATTTATTTGAAAAAGATTGTATTTGTGTTCTTTTTTTCACCTTTTTTGTCAGGAGAGTGAGAGATGGTGGATGGGCTTGTGAAAGGGGGTGAGAAAGAGTCGGGAAGACACTGCAAGCAGGCTTGATTCTGGACCTCCACAACATGCATATCGGTCGTGCTTGACGCTTACCAATCTGCCAAACTAGCACCCCATACATTAGTATTTTAAACCTAAATCAGTTTTAGGGGTTCAGACAAAAGATTCTTCTAAAAATACATGGATCACATTAGTTAAACAACAGCTTTACTAAAACTACTAGCAGAGGAAAACGTGTCAGACTGCATTTTTCAATAATGTAATTCTCACAGAGCAACACAGAAATGAAATAAAATGTGTAGAAATACTCTACCCGAACTGACAGGCCATTCTTGATATGGTTTTCCATGCTTTCACACTCTATAGTATTCATTTAGGTATTTTCTTCAACAGGAACCCACTGGGACATCATAGGCAGGCTGTCAGTCTTAATGAGAAGAAGTGGTATATGTTTCTAAATGGATGGTATATTTAGTACAGTTTCTCTGCATTCTTCCTCTGGCTGAGCTCAGAGCACGTGGGCCCTCCAGGACTTGAGTGCCTATTTGGATTTGCACTGCTGCCAATGAACAAACACAGCTACATGCATGTACACACAGACAGCTCTAATCCCTACACACACTGTGCAAACCTCGACCATAATGCACAGAGCAAGGTAAATAACAAAAGAGTGAGAGGATGATAGAAAACTGGCCTTGAGCTGCTGGAAACAGTGCACCACATTCTGCTGTGAAGAGCTAATATTGAGTAACTCAGTCTAATATTTGATGTCAGAATACCAGTATGTACTGCAATCAGAAAGCCTGAAAAATCGATAAGGCTGAAATGTGCATCACAGCAGCACTGAAGGGATGTGATGATCATGAAGCCATAGATTTTGTACCCTGATACAGAGCGGGAGTGATATGTCAGCCATAAAAGTTTGACAAATAGTCCCTCCTGCCTGCTGGATTTTCATGAAGCTGCATAAAGGTGCACAAACATCAGCAGAAACTCTGATAAAACAGAAAAAAAGGAGGCCAGATTTTCATCTCTTTGACAAAACAAATCACAGGCCGGTCGGAGCTTTGCAGGCTTTACTGACCGATAAGGCTTTACCGCATGCATCAGCACTCTGCAGAGGCACTAAAGTGCAGTAAAATGTTAAAAATTGTCCCTCGCCTTCTTCTAAATGATGGACTGACTGCTGCCAACACCGATGTGGGTGTATGTGTGAGTTTGTGCTTCTCCTCTTGTCAGATCCACTTTGGAGTTTCTTTTAACTTCAGACTGAGGACACTAAGCACGGGGTGGCCATTTTGATCAGGCCCAAAAGAACCTTAGGCATACAAATTGTCCATCTGGCTTCTACACAAGCACACAAAAAAAATGGTACAACTAACATAGACCTAGAGTATAGCTGTTATACAGGTGAGTATTGTGAGATAATCCATTCAAAGATCTGAAAGGTTTTGGGCAATAAATGATAAAATAACTGCTTGTAAACAGGTTAAGAATTAATAAATTATTGCAAATCACTTAACACTAAAAATGCTAAAGAAACAAATCACTAGTCTTCTATTATATGAATAAATACCTAATACCAGGTAACAGGAAATAATACAGTCATTTATTTGTAATTAAGCCACACAAATTGCGATTGATGGAAAGAGAAAAGCAGCGACTGCTTGCAAACAGTGAATGAAGATGCAACCTAAACTCATTAATGTTGCTCAGAATTGGAGCGTGGCGAGGTTACAAGAAGGGACTGATTGCTAGATACTCCATTTTTCAAAACATGCCACAAAAGTAAACTGAATGTCTTTATGCCAGAGTGAATGTATACATGATGTGTTTTGGATATGGGGCCGATTGTTGACATTGACAATGAAAGCTGCACTGTGTTTACAGAACACTAAAGTGAAACTCCCCCCCCCTTGTCTGCATTATCTTTTCTGCTGAGCACTGTGTCCGATGACAGCGTTAAAAAGACCAATGCATTTTTTTGTAGTAGTCGGAGATATATGTGAATATGATTTACTGCTATAGTGACCATCACCAGCCCTCCCTGTAGGCTACTCCATCATATTAAACTTTAGTAACCCCTGATGTGAGCTGAAGGGGAGGGCCATGCCACACCACAGTGTAAAAGAAGGGGAAATAGTGACAGACAGGACGAGACAAGACAAATGGAAAGGAGGACAAACGGCTAATGTTATTGATTTGAGATAGCAGTTCAAGTGTTGGGCTAATTTAAGTCCATATATGAAGCTAAGACTGGAAGAAACCTGTGGTTATCAAGTTATTGCAAGAAAATAAAGGAACGGGTGTTAACTACAGTAGCCCAGGGGGAGCAATTTACAGAAAAGAGTATGTTAAGAAAAAAAAGTCTTCCTATTTTAAAAATAATGCTGAATCTTGATGCACAGTTGAAAAGTTCTCTCTCTCTGTTACTCAGGTATATATGTCTCCATTTTGATACCAGACACTTTTTTTTTTTTTTTGTATATGCTTCATTAAACCTCCTCAATACTATTGTCACTATTGCTCTCTTTGACCTATGGAGGCCATTCATGTGAAAGAGCAGCCAAAAAATTGTATTGTTAATGCATTTTTTATAAACTTGAGTAATATGTTCAACTAATTAAATGCTTGGTTTTTAAAGGCTTCAGTCAAGATTTTCAATGAACTGTCATTAACAGAGAAAAAAAATAATCGTGACAAATGTTAATATTTGTCAAAATTAGCCATTATACTGTATATAAAGTGAAAACTTGTTTGACCAAATCACCTGCCCTAAATTGACTTCTATATGCCATCTTTGTGTACACTACTGTACTGAAGTGCTACCAAAAGTCAATAGTCTGATATGTAGACATGATATTACTCATTGAAAAGAAAAGGTGACTTAAAATATAAATTGTGCGCTTCCCTATGTATTTTAAGGACCACCAGTGATCGGTTGAATGTGAAAATCATTTTTTTTTAATTGAAAATAAACTCAGATCCACATTTTAACCCTCGGCATACAGCCAAAACACACTGTGCCTTACACATAACCCCTGCCTCCCTCCCTGTGTTTGCGTTTTCCTCTCGGCTGTGCTCCCCTGCTCTCCCTTCAAGCTGTTTGTATGCCTCTGAGCTGCCAGCTATACAGAACACACAGAAAGACTACAATCGTCACCCCAAGCTGCCACCGCTCTGTTCTGACATTCCTGCAACCACAGCCGAGGCCTCCGAGTCTAAGGTGACATCTCTGTTCAAATGAAAGCTTACACAGCAGCGCCTCCGACAAAACAGGGTATAGAAAACAGGAATCCATAGCTGCTGTGTGACTGTGACCTTACAATGTGATCTCAAGGAAATGATTGGAGACTAATTCAAGCTCTCCGCGCGTTGCTTTTAATTGGTTAGAATTAAGTGCTAGCTCCACAGAAATGATGTTTATTTAAAGAGCTTTGGGCAAAGGGCAGGAGAAGATAGTCTTTCTAAAGCATTATGGTGGTCATGAAACAGGCTTTTACTTTTAATTAGAGGTGGGCATTGTAAAAAAAATTTACAATTATTTGTATTCAGTTATTCTAATACAGACACCGCTATGAATTACATTGTTTTGTCATCGAAAAATTGTTTAAATGGCTGTAATTGGAATATGATGCAATACAACAACATGATATACAAAACAAAACAGCATGATACACTATATTACAATTTGACAATATGATACAATACAATACAGCAAGATTCAGCACAGCAAGATACCATGCAATACAATATGCAGTGCTATGATACCACACATGATACATGGTCCATGGTCTTCCCAGGATATATCAGTTTCTCCCCACAGAGCCAAAACATGTTTGATAGTTTGTTGTTGATTTGACAGAACTGTAAGTGTGTCTGTGTCAATAGTTGCCTATTATAGTTATTTTAATTTCCTTACATTGCATGTGCTTTATGGAAGAATATGTTGGACAAAAGGAAAATATTATGAGGAGTTTTGAAATGAATCAACATTTTTACAATCAGAGTTGCAAAACATCTTTAAACAGAAAAAATACTGGATAAAAGGCACATTTTGAGAATTAAGGTAGAGTTGGCCTTACCCTTTATGAGGGGAAAATGTTGATTTATGCCACTAATATGGCACAAAAGTGTTGTTGCTGTCCACAATTTTATAACCACAATGGACTGATCCTTTAAGCCCCGTACATTTAAAATGTAGTGTTTAATGTTAATTAAGTGGCACTTGTGATTTGAAGTTTAACATATTTAGGATACTTCTCTTATTTCCTTTCATTGTTTAAATTCGTGAAGACCATCATTGATCAACATAATTTGATTTTAATAAAGACCATATGTACAAAAATATCAAGTTTGGAATAGATCTTAAAGATAAAAGTAGTTAAAAGTAATTAAAATGCATTAGGTTGAGTCATGATTATGAACTACATCAAACACTTAAACATAAAGCATAATTCAAAGCATATAAAGGCACAAAGCAATATTTTCAAACCTTTTGATTCCATTCGGTTAGACTGAAATTATATAAAGCATTTACATAATTAAGTACTTTTGTTAATGCATTGCATTAGTTAATTATCTAATGTAAGAATTTATTTAAAGGTGCTATGAGGAGAATCTATTTCTGGTGACATAAAGACTCTGCTTCCCATGAGCACGCTCGGCGACTGTCGTAAAGACGTGACCCAAGCCAAAACGTGTGTTTGTTGTGATGCTAATAAATGCAGCTCAGACCTTCCTCAGAACTCTGCATTGCTTTACAACTTCTTTTTTCAACAACTTACAGGATGCAAAGCGACGAGGTAATGTATCTCTTTCTAGTTACATAGCGGTAGTCTTTGATGTGTGACAACAAGCAATTTTTGGAAAATTTAGTGTCTTAGTTTTGTAGCCGGCTATATATTGCTACTTACAGCCCGGTGCTCTAAGACGTGACCAAATAATATAAATTTGCTCTAGTTTTAATTGTGTTGTTCCCGAAGTTGAGTATCCAGGCCAGTCCAGCCCTGTCTGAACCGACCGCAAAGTTAAGGAATAGCATTTATAGATAACCTATTTTGATGCTATAAAACTCATCTTAAAGTGTGTATTTTGATCAGGCATATATCTAAAAGTGAGACTTTTTTGTAATTACTTAGAAACTCCTCATAGCATCTTTAAAATGAGTATGGATGAAGCAATTTATTTTGTATTTTTTTTATGACAGCCTGATTCTTCAGTTTATCTCCTTTGAGGTTAGCAACCTGCTACTTCTACTGTTCCTGTATCCCAGTGGAGATCAATAAAAGGTGTAAAAAACAGCAGGATGGGTTGCGTCGTGTGTTCTCTGTTGATCGCGAGCGAGTTGGAGCAGGCAATGCTGCCAAGAAAAAGGGAAAATTAACTCAACAACAATTGAGATGTGTTGGAACAGGAAGTGTGAACCATGGGTAAGCAGCTGACAAATCTGCAGCAACTCTGTGATGCCATCATTTCAATATTAGACCAAAATCATACCTTTTTGAAATCATGCTTAATAATTCAGATTAATATGTAATTGAGTTTTTTTCCCCATGACTGTGACTGTGCCACAAGCACATAGAATTGTTGTATCCATATGTAGTGTCAGTGTTCGTTTTGTGAAGCATTTTAGATCCACTCGCTGTTTTTTGCACTTTTGTCTCACCAGAGACAAACCTGCTAAACTGAGGATGTCTGGAAGGTACACATCGCTTTGAACAGTACCATTGAAAGTTTTGTGAAAATTCTGGAAGCTAAACACTTTCTTCCCACCACAGCAGACGTTTAGCCAGTTTCCATGAGTCAGCTGCCCTTATGTCCCAAAACTCTTGCCTACCAAGTTGCCCATGCTGTCAGTGGAAGAGAAGCAGCTGGTGACTCCATGTGTTTTTGAGAACACACATGGCGGTCTTCACCCAGTCTCCTCGGGCCAGCCGAGAGAGTTGGCAGAGAGGAGGAAATCAGTGAATTTGGAAGAAAACTGGAGGCCACATCCTGTTTCATTTTCTTCACATTTGAGCTTTAACTCTGCTGGTTACTGCTGAGACTGCTGTTCACCATTAACTCTCAAACTTTTTTATCCATTTAAGCACCAATGCTTTTGCCTCACAGCTAGAAGGTTACTGGATGGAGTTCCCTGTTGAACAGAGTTAGCATGCTTTCCTCTCAGAAACATGGGTTTATACTGGAGCTCCGTTTTACTCCCACAGATCAAAACATGCTTGTTGGGTTAATCTGTGACTGTAGATTGCCTTCAGACATTACTCTGAGTGTGCCAAGCAGTCTCTACCTGTCTCTATGTGTTGGCCCTGTGATTAACTTGCAGTCAGTCAAGCATGTACCCCACCCATCACCCAGTATCAGGTAGGATTGGCTCTGCTGCTTTTGGGACACTAAATGGGATTAGTCGTGTAGCTAGGCAATGGATGAAGATGTATGTGTTAATAAAAATCTAAAGACCCTAAAAAACATCTGTAATTTATGGCTGGATTAAGAACTATTTGACCTGATGCCCTTGACAGAAGTGGAAGCCTCCAGAAAAATGTATAGCATCGTGCACTCACAGGCCACTTTATTAGGTACACCTTACTTGTACTTGGTTTGACCCCCATTTGTCCTCAAGACTGCCTTAATGCTTTGGGCAGAGATTCAATAGATATATATTATGGCATTGCACAGTCACACATCCATAATGTGAATCTCCATACCATCCCAAAAGTGCTCTACTAGATTCAGATTTAATGACTGTGAGGGCCTCCGGATTACAATAAACTCCTTGGCTTGCTCAAGAATCCAAGCGGAGATAATTTAAGCTCTGTGACTTGGCTTGTTATCTTGCTGAAAGAGCCTGTCAGATAAGTACACAGTAGTCATAAAGAGATGGACATTGTCAGCAAGAACACTCAGGTAGGCTGTGGGATTTAAACTATGCCTAATTGGCTCTAAGGGGCCCAGTGTGCCAAGAAAACATCCCCGTCACCATAACCAGCAGCAGCAGCCTGTGACATTGACACAAGACAGGATGGATCCATGATTCAGTTGTTTACACCAAAGTTTGATTCAGAAATTTGAATGCCCCAGTTGAAATTGAGACTCATCAGTCCAGATATGTTTCTCAGATTCTAACGCACAATTTTGGAGAGCCTGTCGAAATTATAGCCTTAGTTCCATGTTCTGGAGAGACAGGAGTGCCACACTGCTGCTGTGGCCCATTTCCTTTAACATTCAATGTGTTTGGTATTTAGAACTTGTCTTCTGCGCACTAATGCTGCGTTCACACGGCAAGCGACCTAGCTACCAAAATCGCGTCACCAACTGACATATCATCGCGCGTCAGTTGCCGTCGGCTGTCACTCGGTGACGTCACGTCCGCTTGAGTTTCACCGCGGTCATATCATATATCATATAGTAGGATATATAAGCGGACATTATTCTAGCTGTATCCTTTTCATTCACTTATCAACCACAAAACACTGCAGCTGGTGCCCTGCAGCAGCATTATCTGTGAGTTTCCCATGGTCCATCTAGGCGGAACTAATGTCCTCACTGACTAATGTTTCCCACATGGACTTGAATTGTTCCTCTGTAGTCCGGATGAAAAACTGGCGGACACCGTCACACATGCTCCCACACACCGCTGATTGGCTACTGCCGCACAGCCACACACAACATCGTCTGAAATGATCAACTTTTTTTAACTTTCACATTGCGCGACAAGCTATGTGGTAGTGTGAAAAGCGGCTATAGCATTGCTGGAGGGTTAGCCCTGCCCCATCGCGGCTGTATATTGACTTTGCATGGAAAGTGATCGCCGAGATAGTACAAGTAGCGTCCAGTGTGAACGCACCTTTAGTTTGTAAGGAGTAGTAATTGGTGCTTCCTTTTGTCCCAAAGACTGCCTCTCACATTCTCTTTTTCAGACCATTCACTGTAAACCCTAAAAAAGGTAGAATTTGAAAATCCTAGTAGATCAGCAGTTTCTGAAATATTATAACAATTTTGCCTAGTACGAACATTAGTGCCACATTAAATGTTATAAAATCCCCTTTTCTCTGGTGTGAGTGCTTGGTTTGAACTAAAGAAGGCCATAATGACAATGTCTACGTACCAAAATGCATGGAGTTGCTGCCATGTGATTGGCTGATTAGGTACTTGGGTTCACTAGCAGTTGTATGGGTGCACCTGATAAAGCATTTGAGAGTAAATGACTTCAATAAAATGTCATCCCCTCAATGCTGTTTCCATCTGCAGACTTCATATAGTAACTTTAACTTATGTATGTACTATGAAAATGAACCCCATAAAACTCCACTTAAAAAAATACTGATCTATCCTTTAAGTAAAGAGTAGACATCAAGGGTCCCAGTGACTCTGAGGAACATGAGTCAGTGTCATATCAATCCTGGAGTGCAGCTGGGTGAAATAATACAGTGCTTGTACTCTGACCTCTGTATTCACAGCTATTATTTGTGTGTATATGTGTATTTATATATATATATATTTATATATATATATATATATATATGTGTGTGTGTGTGTGTGTGTGGGCACTTTTTTTGTTCTGCACTCCGAATAACAGCCTGTACAATTTCCCTCAGTCTTTGAAGCGAGCTCCCAGTTATTTTGATTATGCAAAAAAAGACTCTCATAATTGGGATAGATATAAGATTATATTGTGTTTCAGTGGAGGCCTTTGATATCACTGATAGCAACTTGGCTCTTTCGTCTTTGATTAGACATGAAAGCGCCATCGGCACATTGTGGCACAGCAGTGAGCACAGGCTCGCGCCGCTGTTTTAATGACCATTTGCTTTGCATTTGCATAATATGTGGCAGTAAATAGAAGCCTTTGCTTTAGATCAAAAACTGTATTCATGCATTTATGTATATCTATCACTGACTAGACAGAAACGGGCTGTGATGATTACTTTCTGAGCCGACATGAAAGCTCAAATTAAAGTTTGATTACAAAGCTTGACAAATCTTTGTGGAGGCTCATACCTTTTTGAGGTTTGGCTTTGACTGAGTTGGCGGTCACATTGAAAGTAAACTGTTGTTGTTGTTTAGATTTTATTGTTGACTCGGATGGCCTTTATGAATGTCTAAGCAGGGCTGAACGAGATTGTAGATGATAGATACAGCAAGCTTTATTCCTCCTGCACAATATGTTACAGTTTTTACGACAGATTAGACCAGATAAATGAAATGCCTTTTCATGTGTATCACTTGATAATTCTTTAGGAAATGTTTATATTTCCTAAATGATATATTTTTATCATTTATATTTTACTTTCATAACACATTTGGTTTACTACATGCCTCTGACACACATACTTGAGGAGCGGAACAACATGATTAGGACAGGAGCAGCTTCTGCATGTTTCTTTATGAGCAGAATAAATGATATTGTGGTTTATAATTTGATTGGCCTATGCCATCAACCAGTAATGACAGTCTTTTCAGTTAATGGTCCTGCTCACACCCAACGTGGCTCCACAAGTACCCGGATGTCACCTGTCAGTATATACTAAATGTAAAAATGAATAAAGGAAAAACATTAGGTATGTGACAAAATCTCCCATGAATTTTTTTGTCATGTCATTGAATTTGTGTTAAGATAATTAGAGTGTGACCACTTTGACTTGGGTTTAAATGTACTTCTCAGTAGTTTGGAGATGTCGTTACAGGTGATTATTTCAATTCCAGTTGATTATTTCAATCATACCAGGTAGACCTGTATTTTACATAGTTGTCAAGCCTGATTAGTCACCTTTACTAGGAGGTACAACTTTGAAAAAACAGTGTTTTTGTGGATTGAGCAACATAAGTAAACATGTGGATAGCACCCAAAAGCAACGTGGCAAAAAATAATTGCAACTTGAATCTGGTGTTCCGGTGTGCATCGTGGCAGTTTTATTTGGTGTAGGCCATGGTACCAACTCCAAACTTAGTGCTGCATTCTGTTAGACTCGTGAAGTAAAGACAGACTGAAGTGAGCATCCCAGGAAGACAGCACCCCAAGGAGACCATTCCTCCGCCTTGCTTCTTCGAGGAATAGTAGACTTTCTTCAAAGAGAATCTGGGATTCTGAACCAATTGAGTACTACCCACACATTCAGCTGTGTCGCTCATTTCATGATTGCACAATCCTTAAAAGTTGTACCTTGTTGTAAAGGTTACTAATCAGACTTTCTGATTTTATAAAGTGCAATACCAATTGTTATTATTAAAAGGGATAAATAATCATGAATGTATGTAAATGTTGATGCAATTATTCCATATAAAACCTGTATATTTTTACTTTTTGTTCGGTCAAACAGGTTATTCTCATTAATTAAATGCAACAACTTGCAAAAATATTGCCCTCCATACAACAAGGACAAAGTTAACATGGCCTTTTAGGGAATGAAAGTTACTTGTCCCCCGTCTTAAAATGACTGTACCTTTTTGCTCATTTTCCTTTGCTGCAGTTGCACTTAGTTTTGGAGTTCCTCAAGGATCTTTTGTAGGCCCCATTCTCCTCTCAGTGTATGGTCTCTCCTTGAGACAGTTTTTGAATAACATTACTACTTTTTTGATTGTTTAGCAATTAACTTTTGACCTTTAACTAGGTTAACTGTACCTTCAATGTTAAGAAATACTCACAAAAGCACTGACAAGAAGTCCAACCATGAATAATATCTAACACAAGTTCATAAATCAGAAGTGCTGCTCAGTGCTGACATCTCAAACCTTACAACAAATAAATACCTACTTACAGACACATTAATACCTTCGTGATGTAGTTTTATTTTGGTTCCATGTTATCTTACAGACATACACGCATATTTACTTTTCAATCTTGCATGTCCATACATATATTTTCATCTCATGCATATGTGTTTGTGCCTCTGCGTGTGTGTCTTTCACAGTGCTTAAATGCTGATGCACAGCAGTGAGGCTCAATAACATTTGCATGTAGAGACATTCATGTTTATTCCATCAGGCCCAAATATCTGTGCAGAGTCATGCTGCAATGTGTTTTGGATGGGCTCAACATGTTGCTTGCTTCTGTCTCTGAGTCCTTCGATCACACCTCTGGAACTGAAGCTAAGAGGGAGTCTCTTCAGTAAGGAGATTGTATTATTGCGTTACAAAATAAAGACATTGCATATTCAAAATTTCTTTTGAAGGAGCTACAACTATTTTCTACTTTTTCAAACAAGGCCATGATTTCACAGACAACTATGTCTTTATTAATGTCACAAATTTTCCTAAAATCTGCTTTCAATTCAAGTTTATTGTGAGAAAATACAGGGACTTTGTGAAGAAAAAGTAAAACACTGTCAAAACATCTCTTCCACATCTATCTATCTATCTATCTATCTATCTATCTATCTATCTATCTATCTATCTATCTATCTATCTATCTATCTATCTATCTATCTATCTATCTATCTATGTATATATACACACACACACACACACACACACACACACACACTTGTAGTATCAACTTATTACCTATTGTGTTAAAAGCTGGTTATCTCCCACCAAGGACAACGGCAACGAGTTGTTATAGTAACTGTCATATTAACCAGTGCCAGTGTATCCAATTAAAAAATGTTTATATGTAACAAAATAAACTTACATGTGGTTAACACATGTACTACACTAGACTTTTGAATTCTCAGTAGTGAAAAGCAGCAAAAAGGGATTTTAATCAGGAGAATGGGGATAGGGATTGGAATACAACTCTAGACCTGGGTTTCTCAAACAAAGAATCACCACTAGAGTCATGAACAGTTAATGAGGATGGGGGCTAGAAACAAATATATGGCCACTAGCCATTAAAAGCTTTGGTTAAATTGTCATTTCAAAATGTTAAACTATACTTTCATGCAGCTGACTTTTAAGTCAACCTTTATTGATAGGAGAGAGAGACAGTGGATAGGCCCGTGAAAGGGGGAGAGAGAGCAGGGGAAGACACCTCGCAAACCGGCCACAGGCGGGACTCGAACCTGGACTCAAGACCACTAGGTTAGAGCATGAAGAGGACTAAAATGGCTGCTTCGTTAAGAGTGTGTATCCTAACACACAAATGTAAAAGTGATTAACTAGCTTTTTCACATTCAGCTCCACAACAAGACATTCAGAGGTGAGCTCACTGTCCCTGCTGATTGGACAGTGAGTCAGCAGAGAGCACTGCAACCCAGAAGTATATATCAGTTTCCCACAGCTGGTCTTAATCAAGGCCTAATACCCACACGTACCTGACCTTGATCAGTCCACCACCACAGTGCAAGGCAAACCACACACACCTGAGTCTTTACTCCTATTGTGGGACAAATGCATGTATCCTCATGGGCCATGAATGTCACACTAAAGCAATCAAATGCATCTACAACTATGTGTCCATCCTGGGTGTGCAAACTAGAACAGTGATCATAAATTGAAATCTCTTCAGTCCTTTTTCTGAGCTTGCAAACTCTCATGTTTTTTTGAAAATGAGCCAATCTTTACCTGAGGAACTCTTCTCAAAGATAACTGTATACAAACCCCTGCTGGCTGTTTTCCTTCCACTTCTCCTCATTTCTGTATTACCCTGCCACCTGTTCCCCCGCCTCAAACAGAGAGAGTTTGTCACTGAGCATAAATGCAATGTGTAAATACTTCTTCAAAACAGACCGAGGTCTTGCCCTTTCTCCTGTAGCTAGAAATGACTGAGGTGAAGCTGTTGAACCTGAGAGGAAGGGGAGAAGCTACAGCCAAGATTGCTGCACTTTGTTTACCGCTTTAAAGAAAACCTGTGTGTACCTGTGTGCGTGTGAGCATCTTTTTATTTAGTACATTCGATTAACCCCACCACACCCGCTTAATACCAGGGTCTATGATGGATCGAGTTTATTTTCAGCTGGGGGGATCAGAAGTCAAGTTTGCAAAGTACAAACTGCTCCCGTGTTGGATTGTTTGCTCACTGGTTTGTTTGAGGCTGTTGGGTAGGATATCACATCATGCCCGCTTCTATTTATTCTTTATTGTTTTGTGTGCCTTCTCTCAGATAGGAGAGGAATACTACTCACTGCAGATATGCTGTTTTATTCTCTGCAATGTGTCAGTGTTTATGTATACACCTGAACTATAACACCGTGTTACATTTTCTGGGGAACACAAACATCTCTGCATCTGACACACAGGTTGCTCACTCTCCCGTGAAGCGATAGATGTTGAGCCATAAGGTCTTTATTTATTTAATTCTGTATTTTGATTTGGGATGAGTGTAGTTTTAATTAAGGTTTTTGCCTCGAGCGCTCTCATCATGTTTTGCAAAATGAAAATGTAATGTTGTAACCGGGTCAGTCCATTAGCTGTGGGCTACTCTTGAGCCTAATATAGTTTAACATTTTGTGGATAAACACATCCTAAGTCGTGTTTCATTAGAGACTCAGTTTTCTTAGACTGATAATGCCATTGTTTATCGCCTTTGGCTTCCAACCATTGACCAATGAGACCTTTACTACTGTTACCTCGCTGTTCAACAGAACCCCCCTGCCTTAGTAGGATGCTTGCTGAAGATGCTATGATGAATAACTATCAGTAAACTTCACAGTAACGAGGGCTGTATCATGACATACACTCACTATCCACTTTATGAAGAACACCTTACTAGTAACAGGTTGGACCCCCTTTCACCTTCACAGTTAACACTTTTACACCAAACCCATTTGGTCCTGAAGAAACAAAATCAGGTTTGCATTTTTGGAAAGTTCACTTTACCTCTGGTGCTCACACGAACTGTGGTGCGCACCAAAGAACAAAACTGGTCAACCTGACAACAGGGGTCTTGGTTTGCTTCCAAGCACAGGAGAAGTTGGTTACTAGTTGTGAAAACCATCTGAATCAAAAAAAGGACCAACCAAAGGAAGCCAAAACAAAAATCAGGACATTACTGTGTGTATTGGGGTGAATACAACAACAGTAAGAAAGCTAACATAGCCGTCATTGACAATATAAAGCAGAGCAGCTCATGACTAGCACCACCAGCCTCCTGTGCTCTTACAGTGCATTCACACCAAATGCGACTTAAGCAACCTTTGCAGCCACTCTCCACGCAAAATAAATGTACAGCTGCGATCATGCACTACAAGGCACAACCAGATCTCACACAATGTGACAGATGTAATCAGGACAACTTGGTCACATCTTAGAAGACATAGCAGTGCCCCTGTTGCTGCAGATGGTAAGTCCAGGATTGCTTTGGACCCACGATCAGTTCTTGTGTTTGGTCACAAAAGTTGAAAAGTTTTAACTTTTCAGGCAACTTTGGCTGATGTGACAGTCAAGCAGTGTCGTATGGGTGTGTGACGACACTATGACAGACGTTTTTTGTGGTTGGTAGGTGTGTGAAAAGGATACAGCTGGAATCATGTCAGCTTATACATCCTATATTTGATAAAATATGACTGCAATGAAACTTGGGCGGACATGATGTCACTGAGTGGCGCAACAGTGACAAAATGAGTGACAAAGTAGTCTTTTGTAGTTGGCACAGATTTGACGGCTGCACATCCGTGATTTCCATCTCCCTTTGCACCACATCCTAAATCTGCTCTGTTTGATTGAGTTCTGGTGACTGTGGAGGCCACTGGAAATCAGTGAACTCATTACCATGCCCAAGAAACCAGTCTGAGTGGGTTTGAGCTTTGTGACAAAGCAAGTTATCCCGCTGGAGGTTAGCATCAGAGGGTTAGTACACTGTGATTATTAATGAGTGGAACCGGTCTAGAGCACTTCTTTGGCAGGCCATGGCATTTCAATCATGCTCAGTTGGTACTTTGTGGCCTGAAATCTCTTAAGAAAATTTCCCTCACACTGTGACATCATCTCTAGCCTGAACTGTTGATCAAAAGTAAGATGGATCCATGCTTTCTTGTTGTATATGCCAAAATCTGACCATACCATCTGAATGTTGCAGCCGACATGTATACTCAACAGATGTGTCAACATTTCCCTAGTCTTCTGTAGTCCAAATTTGGTGAGCTAATGTGAGCTGTAGCCTCAGTTTTCTATTCTTAGCTGACAAGACTGGAACCTGGTGTGGTCTTCTACCTCTGTAGGACATCTGCTTCAAGACTTGTGTTGTGCTTTAGACTGCAGTCTGGATGCATAAAACATACAATTAAACATATCCATATACCAATGTTAATACCCTGAGCAATTTGGTGGTTTAGTGACACATGGATGGACAACATTACTTGATGCGGGTTGAGCTTTAATTTAATTTTCAACCCTTTGATTTAATGCTGAACCACTGATCCACTGACACCTAAAGCCTGCCTTGCATTGTACTTAAACTCCGAAACCATTCTTGATTCTCTTTAAGGTAAATGATACAGTGGAACAAAAATGCATATCCTTTTCTGTTCAGCAATAAAACTTAATGTTTTAGACGACCTTTCTCAATGACTCCTATCAGCCCCACAAGCTCTAGGGTTGTTTACAGTTGGAGGCAGGAGAGAAAGTTTCACCTCTGCTTGCTACAAAAAGTGATTTGGATAACTTCATCCAGAGTAAACATTAGAAACCCTTGGCACGCAGAGAGCTCACAGTCGCCAGCAACCATTACCCTGCCTTGAGCTTCTCTCCTTTCTCATCATCTTCATTGTATTCTGGGTCATTTGGAGTGTCCTCTTGAATAGTTTATAACAGTCTGATATAAATCTACATTGCTCTGTATGCACTGACAGATGTTAGTAATAGATAAACACATAAATTCATTTGGCTAGGTCTATTTTAAGCATATTTTCTTGGTATTCACCCAAAAGACCACTATCAAATGTCCACAGGGGAAACCATTAAAAGCTGTTATTGTTTTTTAACATGGTGTACCTGCAGTGGTTGCAGCCCCTGATATTTGCTGACATAATTTAACTTCCTTGGTTAAACCCAAAGTGCAGCTCACCTCAATGCTAAATGGAGTAATTACCCTGCGGAGACCACCTCAGCCTCCACCAGGCTACAAATAGATCCTTACCCGCAGAGGATGTCTGGCATCACACTCCAGAGCCACAGGTAAACAGGGCTAATGAATGGAGGCTGTATGTGAAAAGTAAAAAGGTAAAGGAGAGATAGTGTGAGATGAGAAACCACTCAAAATGCACAAATATGGAAGTGCTTTAGCAAATGCTTACAATGAGCTGTGAAGTCAGCTCCGAATGCTTCCTATCGTCACCGTCTGCTTTTTGAATTAATTGAAATTTCTTTTTCTTTACATATTTAATACTATTAATGTATTTTTCTGCCATTTTTTTTACATTACATACTCTCAAACCTCAATCCCAGTCAATTTAGGAGAACAAATTTCAAATCTCTTTTGACCTAAGCTAAGAAGGGTCTGTATTGTGACATTTAATGATCAAAGTATGGATTTTCTTGTGTCCATTGTTTGCAAAAACTTTGGGTATAGTGCAGGTGGTTCCTTACATTTGTTCATGAAGGTCCAGATGGAAAGAATATTAAGATTGTATGGGCCATGTTGACTGACCTTCCTTTAAGTATTTCATTTGTTAAAACTACATAAATGAAGGCTAAAAAAGTGCTAGCTATTGAAAAAGCTAATAAAAAACACAGTTACACTTCTCAGTGGTTGCTTAGCAAGGCTAATAGTCAGTTAGCATCAAGGATCTTGGGTGGGTTGGAGTTGACCAATCAGATTTCAGAATCAAATCAAATCAAACTTTATTTATAAAGCACTTTCCCTATATTAAAAATGCAGCACAACGTGTTATATATGTTAAAAAACAGTCCCCACCCCTCATTCAAACTCCACACCAGCACATACAGTACACACACACATACACAGAGAAAACATGGTTTTAAAATGCGTGATTTTAAAAGTGTGTGGTCCAACCATGTCTACCTCTGGATTAGCCCCTGTTTTGGATAGGTATGAAGCTCTTTGCAGCAGAGAGGAGAAAACAGTTTGCACTTCTCACAAGATGGCTGATGCTTAATGCAAAACTTACATAGTATGCAGGTGACTTGGACACTCTATGGTGGTGGGATGAATGCTTCTCACTGTTTAGTTATTTTTTAAGACTGAAACTGCAATTTATAGATGGAATTGCTACATTTTTGCTTTTACATACACTTTTTGAACATGTTAAAGCCCCCTGCCATGAGGGGTGCTTTGATTGTTATATTAGCAGGTCAGCCAAAGAGCCATCCAAAGGTAAATTCTAAATTCTTCCTTTCTTTCTCCTTTTTTGATTCTTTGTAGTCGGAGCTAAAGTGTCTGTGTAGCAATGTTTTCTCTCTGATGTTTGCTTTGACCAATCCATCTGCCGTGTGTCTTGGTTTGATGGCTTCTCATCATTTTCTCAACAAGCTGAATGCTGTAGCTCTTCTTTCTCTTTCTGACTCATAGCTGCCCAGCACAGCAAGATTGAAACAAATATGTGAGCCTGTGTGTGTTTGTGTGTGCCTGTTTTTATTTGTGTACATTCATATTTATGTGTTACACTGCTGGGTTGAGGTGATAGAAGCCTCAGCGTCATGTTTTTCATATGAGTGTGTTTTCATCTTGTTAACCAGTGGTAGCTGTTGTGGTTTACACCTCTGTGAAGATATACACACACACACACACATATGTACAACCGCCACAGCACAGAGCGAAATCTGGTCACATCGGCTGATTCACAGACAGAAAACACCGCTCAATTAGAGTGAGCCGTGTGTGGAGGTGTACGCTGTTTATGTGATGTGTGCGACTGTGTGTCTGTGTGTGTGTGCCTGCATGCATTGGAGCACAGGAGTGTGAGGAGGCAGCCTGATGTGTTCATCAATCATGCTGTAACCAGTCTTTGTTTATTTGCATTTAGCAGACTCAAATGGAGGATGGGTTTATGTACTTGGCAGTTTCTCCACATCCTCTCTCACTCTCTCTCCATATATCCCGCTTCCTTTTCTGTCCATCTTTCTGTCCATCTTCCATACCTTTTTCTTCTCTCCCTATGGAAAACCCCTTGTTATTTGTCCTGAATTACTACACCACTATTTGTTGCCCCTTAATTAATCTTTACTTTGACATTTTTCTCATTAATAATCAATATAAAAAATAGTTTTCTATGTTTTTAAGGGTTTGACTTAAAAGTTGAACTTCCTACTTTCTAATACTAGTGCAGCCTTTCTTGAATTTTATATTAAACTACATAAAGACAAATACCTGAATCTAGGATATGATCAATAAACCACATATTGAAATAGGAATAACAAACCATGCCCCAGTCATGGATTGGCATGATTGACCAAGCCATGACTATAGGCTCAGACTTTTAAAGGTTCAGCTCCAATATATAGTTTGACTTCCTGGCATCAAACAACAAACGGTAACTTTTTGTTGATTGTTGATGTAGCTTTTAGAGTCAAGCATGTTGTAGCAACAGATTGCCTATGCTTTTGTCATGGCTACACTCTGTCAATAATTATGACATTTGAAGGAACTGCTCTATGCATTTTGATTTATTAATCACTCAGAGGTTAATTTTAAGAACTGTAATGAATATGGAATGAGGCTTAAGGAATGGCTGGATTTTTGCAGCTGTAACAGTTAAAGCTATGAAAGTCCACAGCAGCTAGCCCTCTATACCAACAATCTTGAGTAACCTAAAAGACCAAGAGAAAAAAAATAAAATAAAAATAAACAGGGATAGAATAGAGAGAAAAAACTAGCCTATGGTTAACAAATCATTCCAAAGAAGACACACTCTGAGGTTTATAGGCAGTTGTCCTTGTGCTATTCAACACTGTAGGTGAACAGCGTAACAATGACACCTGCATTAAGTGGAAAAAAAGAAAGACACTTGTGCTGCTAATAGGCCTGTCACGATTACCAATAAATCAATTAACTGAACAATAAATGAAAACGTCCTCGGTAAGTTTTCCAGCCTCGTTAAACTGACACGTGCATGCGTGTTTGTTTTCCTTCTCTCTTTCTATCAAAGAGGCTAAATGAGAAGATAGCTCACTCTTTCCATCTTTCTTGACACCGAGGTGCATCAATTTTCCATTTATATGGGAGTGAGCATCTGTCAGACATGCAATCTTTGGAGGGGAGGCGAGGCCGCTCGCATGCACACAAGGAGAGCGCTAATGTTACGAACGTTTGACAGACAGTACGGATTGACTGGAAAAAAGTACATGTCATAAACAAGTCCGGAACTGTGTAAACTCACTTTTATTTATTGTTTTAAAATTTTGTGTTTGTTTTTATTGGAGTTTCGTTTTTTCTTTACAGAGACAGGGTCTATTTTTTAATTGTTTTTGATAAGTATGATTATTTTTATTTACATGCAATTTTTCCTAAAACAGAGTCCATTTCATTTTCATTTGTTGTTTCCCTGTTTGTTTGTTAAATTTATTGTATTGTTTGTTTAATTTATTTCATTTAAATGATCTTGACCTTCCGATTACAGTTAAATACTCTGAAGAAATTACATGTTCTTGCTTATGATATGGTGTACTCACTTTATTGATCATGTATTATAATTACATTAATGAAAAAAATGAAAAATAAATCAAAATAATATTGACAGTAATATTGTTTATCATCAATATTTTTTGGACAGTTAAACTGTTAAACAACAAACTAGTAAACTTCTAGATTTGTACTTTAAAGCCTGAATTTAAGAAGTTTTTGTGTTAAAATGAATTGAGCTATAAATCGATAATAGATAATATGCTGTCATCTTTAATAGAGTCCTTGGCTGATTTTATTGATGTTAATATGCATCATCAAGGCAGCACTTAAATAGACTCGTGCTGTCTTGTAAAAAAAAATGCATCCCCTCCCAGCCTTTGTACAGGCCACTTTGACAAAACAGTTTGATTACATGGTTGGTTTTAAGAAGAGCTTCCCTCAGCATTTGCTGTCATATCACACAGATAAACTAATAATCCCAGAGTCTGTGGGGAAAAATAAAAACCCAGCTCACTGCTAATGCCTCCCACAGGAATCATATTTATATCTCAGGATTGTTCTTTGTCTCCCATCTTTTCTTTTCTTTTAGTGTCAAAGGGACGAGTGGGTGAGGTTAAGCATATAATTTACTCCCCAAGTCATTCATCCTGCACTTATTGATTCCATTTCAGATTTAACTTTCAGATTGGCACCGACTCCATTAGAAAGTAATAACCGGCCAGGTCAATAAGTGGGAGCTGTACCAGTAATGTGTAGATTGAATGTAGGTTTATTGGAATGCACCATTAAGCACTTGCAGGATGGTGGGATCGGGGGGTGTGGGGTTGAGGAGGGGTGGACATCTATCATCCTGTCCCGTGTTCAGCCAATGGTGATGGGAACAGAATAGGGGACAAAGCACACTGCCAGTGAATTCATCATCCCCTCGTTTTTATTTCTCCTTTAACAGCAAGTCTTCAGGAGCAGAGGTGCTGGTGTGTATGTGTGTGTATGAGAAGGTGTGTTAGCGAGTGGAAGGTACCTATGGTGAAATATGGCTCCCCCTGTCAGTCTGACCCACTCAGAATGAGACGTCACTCTCATTTCTTCATGCTCAACGCACCGTTGATGGGAAGATGGAGATATGGCAGCTGATGGCTGTTTGTGCATGAATCATTTCTGTGTGTTTCGCTGAGGGGGAAAACATACAAAGTCAAAATAGAGGGAGACAGAAGACTTGTGATGGGACTACAGCTACTGTTTGCAAAGAAGAGGCAAAAATTCTCCTTAACCTTAGTTAATTATGGGCAGTGAACCAGGATCAGTAACATCATGACTTTTGCAACACAGTGCCTTTTTCAACCGGGATGACCCGCCCGGGGCAGTGACTTAGGTGTCATGAAATCACAAGTACTTAAACAGGACTGAAAAAAGATGATACTCTTACAGCTAACATTTAAGTATCAATTTAATTATTTTTTGTGTGTTTTGTGTAACTTTGTGTGTTCTTTTAAACCTTCATAAAGCAGCTTTAAGTAAGCAGCAAACGAAGAAGAAGTAGACATGAACATGGGCCCTGAATGCAAGTTTGTGATTTTGTGATATGGCCACTCAGTACATTAGATGCTGTCAAAAGTTCTCTCCTCTCCCTCAGTAAGACACAATTTGTAAAAGGTTGTGACACAGAACCAGCTGCAAACAGGGAGTATTCTATCGAATACATAGGGCATTTTTCTATTTGGCATTTTATTTTTCCGAAAAGTTAATGCACTCAAAGTCAAAAGTCTAGATAGCGTACTCTAAAGTAAAGTTATATTTTGATGGCAGTTCTCAGGTTCAGATTGTAGCCTTCTGTGAATCTGTAAATGCATTTTAGTTTTTAAAAATAATAAAATCTTTGCAATTGTACAAAAGTCAAAAAGTTTGGGAAATCAATAACTTATTGTCGCGTTGGTTGAATTTAATTTGTATAATATGAGTTGTATTTTAATCAGATTTACTTTTCCCAACCTCCCTCCTCCACCTTTATGTTTCCAGCCTGTTGTTGTGAGCACAGTGGAATTTAAGCCTCCATCAGTTCCTCCCTCTGCACAGACGTTAGTGTGTGTGTGTGTCTGTGTGATATTTGCCTCTAATCAGTCTCTTCACTGTTCTGGCATTGAGTGTGAGATGTGAGGTGTTTAATTCCATCAGACAGGATTACATGCACACATACACACACACACACACGGAGCAGAGGAGCAGCTCGCTTGGTGGGCTGACTGATAGGTGGGATTTCATCACTGACAAAACAGTTCTATCATCAAACTGGAAACACCAAACTCGAGTTGCTCACGCCCTGACAGGCAAGGCAGCTTTGATCTCAGCTCCTGTTTTAAACGACAGTTTTTATCCATTACCTCAACTCAGTAAAGCCACTCTTTGTCATTCTGTTGAGCTCTCACCTAGACTTCACTGAATAATGATGCTCTCAGGTACAACTGCAGGAAACGCTCCACATTTAAGATCAATTGAAATCCAATAATATTGCTACATCTGCCTTTTTGTGCACTGTGACAATCCTATTGGCCTTTGTGAAGAAAAAGGCATTTTTAAGACGTACTTTATTTATCCCTCATGGGGAAATTCAATTCTTTACACTCTGTTGTTAAGACATGTCACACAAACAGGTTGAAATGTCATTAAGCAGCAAATACATATCCTTCTGCACAAACAGGTCTATGATCATGCACTGATGGAAACATTTCAGAAGCTCCTTACAGACTGGAGTGGTTAACCCTGAGCTTGGTTGCATTTCCACGTTAGCTGTATCTTCCCTTGAGGGTGGAGATTTAAGCTAAGAGGAGAGGGATGCGTCAGCTCCATAAATGCACAACATCACAGCAACCATCACAATGAAGGGGGCTGAGGTGGAGCACAACTGGGAACACAGAGCAACAACGGAGGACTTCAGCACTCCAGTCCTCTGTGGAACATTATTTCTATGGCATGGTGTGTGTTTTTGTTTTTCAATGCTGTTGCATGAAAATTGAGAATTATTATGACCAATCACGAGACCACAGCAGTTTCTTTTTGGGTTGGTTTGGTGCGTCCTGCACTCCTTCAGATGAGTGTCAAACTGGGTTAGAATTGCTCAGTTGTTTGGGGGCCTTTCTCCTTATCAGACAGTGGAAACACCAGTGATTGCATGTCGTACTGAGCTGGGCTGAACTGGACTGCTTGATGGAAACACAGCAAGAGTGAAGGCTTGCAGCTCCTGAAGAAGTATTTCTAAGCAGTACCTTGCTCAAGGGAAATTCGGCAGTGCCAAGGAAGTCAGCTGTCAGCTCTACAGGAACCAAACCAACTTCCAAACGTGATTGGACCAGGACTTGACTTGAAACGGCCACACTCCAGTCTCCGACCCAAGTCTTTCCAGACTAAGCCACAAACCAGATTTTGTTAATCAGATGTAGAAGTCTGAAGGTTTTGGTGAAGACATCATCATGTGTCATTCATTAAACATGTACTTGAACGATTCCCAGCATATTAATAAACTGGTGTTAACTAATAACCTGATACAGTAGACAGATTGTTTCACACTAGTTATGGGATATATGTCAAGACCAGACATCCCTTAAAACATGATTTGGAAGGGAAGAACTTATCAAGAAAAAGTCAGGAGGTGTTGAGCAGATACTTGGTCTGGTACATATTAAACATGCCAGGTAAAGGCTTTCGGTCACTCCTCCCTTTCAGGACAACCAACCCACAAGCCAAAGGACAGTTGTTTGAGCTTGGGGTTTGCAAGATCGGCCTGCGTGGTGACTGACATGGTACATGGCAGATCCGACAGTGACATAAACTTGTTCAAGGGATATCTGGGACCATTGTGACTTTGTTGAAAAGAAGTGAAATACAGGCCATGATGGCAGTAATGTCGCTTTAAATAGCTTTGTTGCCTAATTGCATTTTCCAGTAGCTTTGTGGGTACATCTAAGTCTAATAGCTTTTCGGTAGCTCAGTTATTTTATTGATCAGGCAGCATGGTAGCATCCAAACAAGCTAAATGTTTCCCCCAAAGAGGGAGAGCAGCAGCAGAGCTCTCTGTCACAGTCCAAAATGCACTCAAGGATGGGTAAATAATGTGAGCAAACACAAGGGCATGTACTTGTAGTGGACAGTGTGATTCTGTATGACTGTGGCACCTGTGTCTAATCCTCTCCAACTCCAGTTTCTGATGTGAACTCATGAGCCGAAGGTGCTGGGAACAGGAGAGTGGACACATGCATCAAATTTATTATAAAACTATCATGTGTCAAGTTTACCACTACCAGTGCAATCTTCTGTGATCAGCTGTTAATCAAATATCAATCGCTAACTGTTGAGCATCAATTAGAGAAGAAGCACAACTCATTAGGAAACAGTATAGTACCGTTTGCATATGGATAGGCCTGTCAAGATAATCAATAAATCAATAAACCGAATGATGAATGAAACCGTCCTCAGTAAGTTTGCTGGCCTCGATAAATTGACACGTGCATGCATGCTTGATTTCCTTCTCTCTTTCTACCAAAGAGGCTAAATGAGAAGATGGCTCACTCTGTCCATCTTTCTTAACAACGGGGTGCATCGGTTCTATAGCAGATTTATATCGGAGTGAGCATCTGTCAGACATGCAATCTTTGGGGGAGGGAAGCGGGGCTGCTCGTGCGCACACACGGAGAGAGCTGAAGTGAGCATCCTGAGGAGTAACGAGGAAACAAATACTCATATGAATGATGGCACAAAAGATACAGTTCCTAAGCCGGCTGCCACAGCACAAGTGCGGGAATATTTTGATTTTAAACAGAATGAATGAGGTGGGAGCTCATGAACTTCGACAAGCAGATACGTCGCATTTGTTTTAAAATTGCTCACGCCCTGACAGGCAAGGCAGTATAAATAAAACAGTGCAAAATGCTGTGCTCACAGACAGTGTCGTTCACTACATTGCAAATGAAATGCAACCCTTCAATATGGCTGAACAGCCAGCAATATTACGAATGTTTGATAGACAGTACAAATTGACTGGGAGAAAGTACATGTCACAAACATGTATAAACTCCCTTTCATTTATTGTTTTTATTTTTGTCCGCGTTTTTATTATAGTTTCGTTTTTCTTACAGAGACAGAGTCTATTCTTTATTGTTTTTGATTAGTGTAATTATTTTTATTTACATGCAATTTCTCCTAAAAAAAATCCATTTCATTTTCATTGTTTTTTCCCCCTTTTTTTGTTTAAGTATATTACATTAATGTTTGTTTAATTTATTTTTTTAAAAGATCTTGACCTTCCAGTTACAGTTAAAAACTAATGAATTATACGACATATGACATATAATTACATTAATGAAAAAAATGAAAAAAATCAAAATAATATTGACAATAATATCGTTCATTGTCAATAATTTTTTTGACAATTATCGTCCAGCAAAATTTGTTATCATGACAGGCCTACTGTACATAAGGGAGGACAGAACAAGGTGAAGCAAGGAGACATTATTCACTTAAATTCATGTTTTAAACCACTTAAACCCATTTAATGGCAGTTCAACTAGATGCTGCTATACTAATTTACACCATCCCTCTCCAGATTATAATCATTATTTTGTGATTTTTGTGTCAGTATTTGATTAATCACTCTATCCATTGCTGTTATTGATTTTAACGACATAATAAAAACTTTATAACCACCTGGACATGAGGTCTTTCTTAAAAGTGAGATGCTACATATTACTGGGCTAACTCCAAAGTTGTATTCAACAAAGGAAATGTGATGTGAACAGATTTATGGTCTGGGCATCAATAAAGGTTGTTGCTATCATGTTGCCTGGACAGCTGTATCCCATGATATATGTAAACTTATATACGTGTGTAACATGAATATAAAATTAATATGAAATTAATAGAACTGCTTCAGCCTGTTCCATTGTGAAGTTCTCAAAGATGACACTTGCTATGAATGGGCGCCATACAAAGAAAGATTGATTGATTGACAGAAAGACAGGATAAGCCGCTGTTTTTTTTTAGATGACCTTATAAGCTTGTTTTGTGATTATTTTATGATTTACAGACTGTGTATTAGACTGTTTACCCACAAACAATGATTTTAGCTATTAGAAAATTATGTCAGTGCCTTTTTCAAGTGACTAGCATATTAAACCATTTGATTTCAGACAACTGAGAAGTTGTTTATCTCCATCATAAGAGAGAAAGGTTGATTTTTGTATTTTTTTTCCAAAATCAATGTTGATAATTAGATACGTAAGTAAGGTATGTTAATACAGAAACGTACATGGGCAAAACTGCAAAAGAACATAAATACTAAAAGGCAGATTAAGAATACATACATACATATCTGGATACATACAATGCAACCCTCCATTCCAATAGACCTCCGAATGATTCTTAATGCTAATTGGCAAGGTAATCAAAATCTCTTACCTTCGGCAAAGCTCTCATGGTCACTTCTCTTCAGATTTTTGCAGCGACCTTCAATAGAATCTTACTGCACACATTTAGTTTGCAAGGAGTTTTAAAGAACCTGTCAGTAGCTAAACCCTCCAGCTTTTGGTATATTTTGACCAGACAAGATGGAGGCTACCAGACTTCCATTGTGCCTGCAGAGGTCAAATCATTGCTTTGGGCATATAGCTGACCGACATTCCTCAATTTATTTTTTGCACTTTTTACAGTAGAGACGCATGAAGTGATTTTGAGCCCATGATCCACGTGGGATTCAAACAGTTGCTGTCCCACAAACACTTAAGCTTACTCACGCATTAAAATAAACTGTCTCTCCTCCGAAGCCCCCTTTTTGCCACCTCCACCTGTCATCTCCCTCCATAATTAGATTGGGCTTCTCCCGAGAGAAATGCATTTACCAGGGACCACTTTTTTTTTTTTTTTTAATCTGTCGTTCTGAGGACTGGCTCCAGCGGCTTTAGTCATTTATTAGCTGGATTCACCTCACCACTCCTATACCCTATCGCAAAGTTCTGGGAGCAGGTTGACACTCAATGTCTAATTGACAGAATATTTATACATTTTCACCACTCAGGCTCGCTGTTAGTCTGAATCTTCCCTTGTCCAGGAGCCATGTCATGTTCAAACACATCTCTGGTGCCTCAGAGAGGCAAATTTGTTTTTTATGCTACAGTGCTTTACCTGAAGTTGGAAGATTTTTTCTTCTCCCAACACCATTTTCAGATTTGGACAGTTTTAGATGAAATTCTTGGATGTTTGGGAGGTTGGAATTGCTTTTTCAAATTAAGTCTGGATGGCCCTGTGTATCAACAGGGTCATTTTGTATATTAGTGTTAATTAGTTTGGGCCAAAAAAGGCCCCAGATCATCACACGGGGAGTATTAAACTTGTATTTCAATTTATTTCCTTCAAGATTTTTGCCAAATTAGTGCTTTGTGTGGGCTGTATGATTTCAGCTTTGATAGTGACCTCATGATAATTAGTGTGGATTAGCACAGGCACTTTTGTGAATAAAGGCCTTCATTAGAACAGCAAACAACAGGCTCTGAATGATGCCTTACTGACAAGGCAAGTGCAGCTGTTTTCTTTTATGAATAGAGATTGTTCATAAGGTATTAGGTATACACCCATTTTATTATTCTAGTATTTTTGGTCCTAAATAGCTTAAATCCAGAGATTTGGCTGCAGTGCCTTTATTTCAGGATTATAAAACTGGCCCAGAGGTTGCTGGGGCATGCAAACTTAATTCTATGCTCTCTCCAATGTCTACCTGGGTCTTCGCTCTTTCATGGTCATAGCCCTTCTTTTTCACTTTTCACTCCTCTGACCTTTTTCTTTTGGGCTGTTTTTCAGCCATTGTTACTGCACCTATTGTATCTCTCTCTTACACTAACTGCGCATGCTACGCAACCTACGACTCCCCCTCCCCCCTCTGTCTGATCTGGGCATGAGTATGATCGCCCCCTGGATGTGGGGTGGGGGTGTACCCTGTTTTGGTGACTCGGCCCGAGCCACAGTATTTACCTGCTGAAATTCAGAGCCAAGGCTGTGTATTGAAACCGGACTTTTTTTTTTTACATGCTGTCAGTGGTGACATCTCGTGGATGGAGAGGAGAAATACAGTGATTTTGACAAATAGTGCATTAGATTAGAAGATTAGAGGATCGTTGACTCTACCTTTAAGACAAAATAAAGGTTCCTTTATGTTGTTTATTTGCCTAAAAGCCTTCATACAGGAGTGTCCTGAGCAGACACAAATGAATATGTATTGTTAAGTCATGTTTATCCACACTTTCAGATGTACATTACTTATCCTAGAACTGGCACTGTCTCTATCATCTTGTAACTTCCTTAAGCTAAGAAGAAATTTGGAGATATAGTTTTTGTTTATATCCCTTGGACCTACATCCATCTCCTCCTTCTTACAGCTCAAGACCATTACATTTTTCCAGAGAACATAAACCACACACCCATTACATTTGCTCCTGAGCATATTAGCAAAACCCATTAAGGAGTGCAAATGCACAAATGCAATTTGGAAGAGACAAGGTTGCAATTCAACATAATCCTGCACGGCCAAATTTGTAGCACCATTAGTGCTTTTTTCCTGTTTGTTTGCTTCTATTTCCCTATGAGCAGAACTAGCAACCACATTAGCTGCACCTTCTACATCTGTCTCCAAAAAGGCTCCAACATCACAGTATATTTCAGCCCAAAACATGAAAAATGTTTTTTTAATCATTTCTATGCCTGTGAGAGAGTCATGGGTATAACCTCTGAGTTTTTAATTTGTCCATTTGTCTGTCTACCCACACCATTCCTGTCAGAGTGGAAACACTTCAAGGGATTTCTTAGACTGTTGAACAAATAACCTCTCTGAATCATGGATGTCAAATGTCAACAGCTGATGACATTGATCCTTCATCTTGTCCCTTGCTTGTGAACACAGTTTTTGTGAATCCTGTTTTAAGTATTTTTTTTTTCTAAACCTGTTTCAGGAACATATTGACATGAGTTTGAAAGTAAAAAGCCAGGTCACCAGGTCATTTTTTCTCTTTATTGTGAATGTACAAGACCAAATGAAGGGATTTTCGGCTGTCTTTGGAGAAATGTCTTCTGGAAAAGGACAAACACTTCAGTTGGGGTCAAGCACATTAGGAGCAATGTTCATCACTTGCTCTTGAATATGACATCAGACCTGCGCTCTAATGTTCATTAAAGCTGCACAGACATGGCTAGACACATTCCTTCCCCTGGAGTCAGCAGACACCTCCGGCTCAGGTAATGTCTTGTCAAGGGGGAGGTGGGATATCTCTCTGTAGTATCATTAGAAGACCCTTTCCTAATGGACTGTTTGTGCACAATTTTCCATAAAGTAGAGGACACATAAGAGGGGAAAGGACAATTCTTTGATATCTGGGGTTGAGGTTTGTCAACAGGCCATAGACAAATTTATTTGTCTTATCTAAAATGCATTTAACCCGATAAAGCCCACAAACACACATTATATTTGGATCTCTTTTCATACAATATGTGTTTTTGGCAACTTATAATCCGCTTGAGGACATGTTTATCATGTGTCTGATTCATTCATTCATTCATTTTCTATACCATCTTATCCCTTTTGGGGTCAGGGGTGCCTATCCCAACTGTCATTGGGCAAGGGGCGGGGTACACCCTGAACTGGTCGCCAGTTGATCGCAGGGCCACACAGAGACAGACAACCATTCACTCCCACACTCATACCTAAGGGCAATTTAGAGTCACCAATTAACCTAATGAGCATGTTTGTGGTCAGTGGGAGGAAGCCCGGAGAGAACCCACGCATGCACAGGAAGAACATGCAAACTTCACACAGAAAGGCCCCTGTCCGACCTGGGAACCGAGCCAGGAACCTTCTTGCTGTGAGGCGCATGCACTACCTGCTGCGCCACCGTGCCACCCCATTTGTCTGATTGTTTTCAGATTTCTTTTCTTTTTTCTTTTTTTGTTGTTGTTATTTGTTGATCACTTGGATCAGATAGAGGCATCATAAAGGTATGTATCAAATATGATTCAACAGGCTTTAAATGGTTTAATGTTCATGGCACATTTTGTTGTCTTTAATATTTTATCCCTAAACCAACTCATTTTGCTTTACTACCCAGAAGCCTGGTTTAGTGGATCTGTCCACATTTAAAACAACGTTAACAAAAGATTTGTGATAATTTGGAGAGAAAATGAGTTTATTTTTAAGCCTCAATCCACAGCTGACCATGTTTTGCTTTTATTTTTATTTTTTATTTTATTTGTTTTGATTGAAAACACATTTGACAGAAAATTCAAATGTTGTGTAATCCAGCCGCCTGCTATGAGCGGGGGCTTTACCTTCAGTCTTTGTTCCTGCCATCTGTACTATTATTGGAGCTTGACCTTGATATTCACAAGTGGACACCCAAGATGAAACTCTTTTTTTCACACATAAGGGGTGAAAGTAATTTGATTTATATAAATGTGGATAAAGTTGTATTAAGGCTGTATCAGGCTTAATGTGATGTGTGACCACATTCAGCTCTGGCTTGTTAATGAAAAGGTTTTTGGACGACCAGAGAATGATGGAGCTAGCAATGCTAGCTTGGCCAAACTGTTCTTGACATTGTAATTGAAAGCTTAGTCAGCTTGCTTTCAGTTGGTATGTTTAACCCTTGTTTGGACATTGTTTTGTTTAGATGCTTTTATCACCAAGCAAGTTTGGCGCATTGTTACAAACTAGTCTTTGCAAGACTTTCACACCACTCCAATATATTGACGTATCTGGAAAAGCAAACCAGAGTTTGTTGGTATACACAGAGGTATTAAGTATGAAAGCAAACTCAGTCTCTGGATATAAAAAGGATGGGAACACACACATTCAACCAAGGTGGGCAGGTTTAATATGAAGGATGGCAGGCACAGGAGAACCAATATACAACATGATTACTGCAAGGCACCAATTGTCACATTGTTTATAGAAGCAAAGTGACAATTTGAGCACTACTGTTATTCTTAGACATCAGATTGCAGTTATTTTCATTTTCTTCTCATGAGGAAATGTTGCTGCAATTTAAGTGATTACAAATGATAACATATTTGACAACTGGATTCCTGCAGACTGCCTGTCACCTCTGAAATCCAGTATTCAGACTGTCCCATTTTTAAAGCTCCTTTTGCAGTAGAATGGCACTTAGGCTTTGTGGACCCTGCATTGATCAGGTAAAAAGTTAAAGTTAGAGGAGTATAAGTTAAAGAGACAAAACTGTTGAGGTGGAAAGTGAGTCTGCTGCGTGCTGCTTTGCTCACAACCTGGCTGGATCCATGCGTAAAAGTTAATTTGTGTCTGTGTATCTCTGCGTTAGGCACAGGAGACATGTTGAGCTCACGCTCTGGTGGTAAAGCGTGTCTCCGCTCACTTCCCAAAGAGCAGTTTTGTTGATCTGCTTTTCCAGGCATGAGTCTAGCATTAACACCGTGAGTTAATGCATTTTAAGTTTCCGCTGCCAGTCAGTAGTATGATAGCCCAGGGCATATGTTATTGTCAGGTGTACAAAGTGTCAAAACACTCATTTCAAAACAGATGAAAACACACCAGCTCTCAACAACGCGCCGGTCTGTCAGTCATCTTTTGCAGCATGGTGTTTGTTAAAAGGCCTCGCCACCAGCAGATGGTTTTCAGACCAGGGAACATTTATCATTAGCCAGTAGCAGATGAGGAGGTTCATATCCAGAGCTGGATCCAACCCTCTGCAGTGGGGTACGGGTTCAGGGGGAAGAGGAAGACCCTGGAGGAGGCGTTAATCGAATTTCTCGCTGTCCAGCACTCAAGCGCATCCCTACTGTGAGAGATTATGCCCCGCGCACTCTCATTGCCTGCCAAAAACTCTGTTTATCAGCTCACCGAGGCAATTTCAATTGAACCTTCAAAAGCCTCAGGAACAGCAGCGGTGGAAGCAGCGACAGCGGCATGGTGCGCTGCATCTTATCCATTGAGGTGTCTTAATCTTGTCAGGAGGCGTGCACCTTTGGTCGGTCAGAGCTTTATGTTCTGCCGCCTCCTTTCTCCAGAGCTGTATATGTCAGGTCGAGCAGGGGTCAGTGGAGTGAGGGAGAGTAGAAACAAAGGCAGGTGAAACAAGGACACACACAATGAAAAAAAAAAAAAGAGAGAATCAAGAAGTGAAACAGAGCTTTGCTGTCGATAAGGCATCGCTCCTGCTGATCTGCCAAATCCAATAGAGAGCAATAACAGACAGAGGCAAATAAAAGGCCAGAGTTTGTTTCAGCTGGCAGTGAGGCAATAAAATACCATCCAGCAGGGCCAATATGAGTGATAGGAGCATGACTGTAAAGGCTTATGAGCCACCTGAACAGTTCACAGCCATTTATTCAATGACCAGAGGCAACAAAAAGATAGTATTGGTAAAATACAATTCCAGACAGGCAGAAGTCAACAGACATACAAAGCAGTGTTCTTAGTGAGCATTGCTGAAAAGTTAGATTCACTGTAATTTTATTGGATTCAAGCATGGAGACAATGAATCACTGCGGTGGTAGAATTGATCCCCATTTTGTCACTTTTAAATAAGTAATATGCATAAATTCATGTCTGTGACTTTCTAAAGGCTTTAGGTGACTCTAAGTATAACAGCACCTGTGTGATTACTCTCTCAGTTCTGTTACCTTCCTTTTCTGATATTAAAAGGGGGTTGGAGCCAGATGTTATGACATAAGAAACCAGTTACGTGTACTGACTGGTGAGGGATAGTTTTACTATTTTACATATGTACAATGTTGCTTTTTTGCAACTGCCCATTTGTTTGAGAGATTGTTTGCATGTGAAATATATTTGGGTTTTCTAGTATACTTATAAGGGCTATGGTCAGTTGATATGATGCTATTTTAGAGACTTCATTGTAACAAGCGAGTACATGCGGCCGAAATGGGCTTCCTTCGCAGGGTGGCTGGGCTCTCCCTTATGCTACGGCCACACCGGACGCGAATTGACAAATTTAAACTCGCGTAAAGCCTGTAACGCGCCGCGCTTAACGCCCGTAGCTGGACGCTGGACATTTTGACAAGCTGTGGGACGACGCGCGTCCGGGCGCAGGCGCAGTAGAGAGCTGAAGCCAGTCGGACTCAGTGATGACCCGTGCAGGCAAATCCAGCTGGAAACGAATATTTAAAGAACTTACCTTCAAAACCTGTCTTCTCAGCGACTTTCACCCAAGCCTGCTCCTTTTGTCCCGGTCTCTGTAGAGGACACACGCCGAGTAGTGTAGCTCCGGATGATAGCAAACAGCGCCGATAAACCTCTCCTCCGTCTTTGAGAGGGGTCTGAGCAGGAGCAGGAGGCCGGGGCGTCACACATCATTAAATCAAACCTGCCTCCTCAGCGACTTTCACCCAAGCCTGCTCCCTTGTGTTCCGGTCTCTGTAGAGTACACACGCCGAATGGTATAGCTCCGAATGATAGCAAACAGCGCGGATAAACCTCTCCTCCATCTTTGAGAGGGGCTTGAGCGGAGCAGGGGGACGGAGCATCACACGTCATCAAATCAATGACGTCGGGGGGGAATGTCATCGCTGATTGGCTGCCGTGAACTTGTGTCGAAAGTTCAATATTTTCAACTCAAGCGTCGAGGTGTTTGGGGCATCAAAACGCCTCGACACTCCAAACGCGCCGCGCTAAACGCGTCCAACGCTCCAGACACGCCGCGCCAAACGCATCCAACGCGCCGCCCGGGGCGAATTTGCGTCAAGATGCGGGTTTGCATTGACTAATGTATGTAATCTCGACGCGCGTCCAGGCGAATTTGCGTCTGGTGTGGCCGTACCATTAGAGGGTGGGAAGTTCGGTCATTTGGGAGGGGCTCGGAGTAGAGTCGCTGCTCCTTCGAGTTGAGAGGAGCCAGATGAGGTGGCTCGGGCATCTGGTCAGGATGCCTCCTGGTGAGGTGTTCCGGGCATGTCCCACCGGTGGGCGGCCTCGGGGAAGACCCAGGACACGCTGGAGAGACTATGTCTCTCAGCTGGCCTGGGAATGTCTCGGGATCCCCCGGGAAGAGCTTGGGAGAGGATAGTCTGGGTATCCCTGCTTAGGCTGCTGCCCCTACGACCCGACCACAGATAAGCGGGAGAAGACGGTGCGGTAAGGTAATTGTAGCAAGCAAACTGATATGAAATGTTTTTACCATAAAAGCAAACACTTCATAATGTGATAGTAGATCCAATATGAGAGATGAAAATGCTTACATGAGCAATTTCACCCACCCATCCATCAACCCTACGTACCATGGCTGACTCAAAGCCTGTTGTTTCTGGGAAGCTCCCTCTTCATCTTTACCTATCACAAACACAGTGCAGGGATGGACGAATAACTCTGATGGCACAGAGCAGTTCTTGTGTGTTGACTGTGGCATGCTGTCAAACTTACATAGTGCTATGTGCTTGTAATAGAGGTGTGGTCATTTGTTTGCAGTTTAAGCCCATCAGCTCAGAGTGGCAGGCCCTTTGCAGAGTCATTGATAACATGATGTCGAGCAGCACTGAGCCGACCCAGGAGGAGTCCAGTCAACCTATCAGAGCAGTTTTGGCCTATGTGGCGACAGGTGCTTCAAAATGGCAGGAGCTTGAAAAAGGGTGTCTCTACCAGGGGCTGTCACTTTTTTTCTCAAAACATAACTTAACCAGATTTTGACAAGCCTAAATTGAAACTGGTCAACTCTGCAGCTTTGTCATGGATGAGTGGGCTAGTTGCTTTGCACATAATCAGCACACAGCCTGGCCTTGTTTTATTTTGTCGTCACTGGTATGATGCCCAAAGTACTTTCACAGTGTTGCCTTGCATTTCCTTAATTTCTATAAGGTGTGCTTCAGTTGTTGAGGTCAAAAGATGGACCTTCAGATGCCACTGGGGGCACTCTCTGTTTGTTAGGGTGGTTCACAGCACCAGGCGCCCTGATGTGCTGCCAAGCTGTTTATTTTTTATATAAATGTATGTTAACAGTTTAAGTAAAGATTTTACCCTCATGCTCAAACAAATACTCACATTTTCAGTATAAATATAAAGTCCTATCTCAGACAGACTGAGATAGGACTTTTTTAATATGTATGAATTTGAATATACTCCAACACTCAAAAAAAGTTAATTAAATAAACCTTAATCAAGTCAAAATGTGGGGTTTTTGATAATTCACCAAACATACTGTTTACTAAGCAGATCCATGGGAAGTATTTAACATCCATCAGTGCAACATCCCATAACTGAATGTATTTTCTGCCTGCCATATTTATTATTGGCTTGCATCTACAGCTCTCATTCTGGACGACTAGGCCTAATTTTTAAACACTAATGTCTTCTTATCAGAGGTTGCTCATTTACCCTCTTGTCTTTTGACAAGGATCAAATGTAACAGCTTGAAGCTCTGCAAGATAGATCCTTCTGCTCCCAGACATGGAGTCTGACAAATCCATCTGCTTTGTAAGGTTATGAAAACAGACCAATAAAGCCAACAAAGAATTGGATGTGCAGAAAAACATTGGGCATCAGCAGTTCAGATTGACATATGACTAAATATCAAAAGTTTGGGATGGACTGGATGAACCGCGGTTGGAAACACCCACACTTAAAAACTGAAACGAGAGGTGAACTGCCTTCAGCCTTTCTGTACCTATCAACACATCCCTGCTGCATGATCTCACACTTTCGAGGACACAACAGTGATACTTACTCATCGGAGATGTTGGGAATGCGTCATGGGAAGGGCAGGAGATCAGGAAGACTGTGTTGGGATGGGTGAAGTTCAAACAAAACAGTGCCTTTATAGCCTTACATAGAGACCATGATTCACTAATGCTGGTCTGTTAATGAAGGGGTTTGTGTGCCTCTGGACTCAAAGACATATTGGTAGAAGAGGCGTATTGAATCACCACGACCCACAAGGTTAACTCTTTGGCGAGGGAGAGGAGAGCAGCGTGCCCAGAGGCTATCGATTCACAATCACTCATCCGATTGGCCTTTCTTATCTTCAACTCCGACACCAGCTCAAGTATGCATTTGATTTTTCTGTCCCTCTCTGCTCCTCACTCACCTCCGATTTTTCTCCTCAGTTTTGAGCTCCGGGCAAAGTTAAAACATTATTTTTCAGTCGTTTAATAACCTGGCCTGTTAGTACGCTCAGATAAGGAGCGCTCAGTCCATCATCACATTTTATTATAATGCCTCCATAAAATGCTACATGGCACCAGTCTATCTCTGCATGCACAGACAATTCCTCCAGTTCATCTGGGTGAAAGTAAGCTGCTTAACTCCATATTTGTGCCTATTCTTCAACTGAACAGGCCATAATTGTGGGGTGGAAGGTGTCCCCCTGCTTGATGCAATAGGTGTTAATCCGTTCACCATCCCAGATGACGCAAGGACAAAGTAACGTGTGGGGTTTGATCTAGGGCTCTTTGTTCGGTACTTCAGTGCCCACAACACACACACACACATACCAAATCCTCTCACACAAGAGCAAAGATCAGGTGGGTGTTTGTTTTTTTTATTTCTTCATTTTGTTTAGTGCTCAGGCTGTCTTTTGTCTTGGCTGAACTCTTATTATTTGGATTATCTCGGTCCCCTTTACCACGAGCAGGGATTGAAATCCTTTCCTATGAGGTTGTTAGTGGTCATGTTGAATGTTAGATTTCATAATTTAATACCTTGAACTCGAAGGGTTCAGGAGCACAAACCTCGACCAAAGCATTTTCAAACTTTGAGGGAGTTATTTGTCATGAATGTTGAAGACTGCCCTATGTTGCAGAGTTAAAAAAAAAATCTTCAAAAGAATTTCAGGATCCACCTCAGAATTCAGATCACGATGAAATCTAATGCCTTCTTCTGTCTGCCATGACTACCAGCCCCATTTATAAGTCTTTGAGTAGGCAAATTAACATAGGCTACAAAAGCTATCGCACTTTCTAACTGTGCAAAAAAAAAGAAAAAAAATCTCCCTGGCCAAGGAAATAATGACAACCAATAAAAAAGTAATATGCTCTCATTTAATGATTCCATTATATTTTACAAGTAAGGAAAAAAAACACATAAATGTTTATGTTCAAAAGTTGAATTAGTTATTTCATGATTAAATTAAAAAGCCTAAAGCAAGCAGTAAAGAGATTGTACTAGGAAAAAAAGAGTTTTTATAGACTGACAATTCATCCAACATGACATGAAATAGGAAATATAATGTCATGTGACATGGCTTTATGGTGATTTTAATGTCCCCAGGTCATAACTCTTGGTATTTTCACTAAAGTCACATTTCAGTAATTCAGTAAAAATTAGCAAGAATAGCATTTTTTTTTTAAATATGAACAACAAAATATGCAGCTGATTTTGAGTTTATGATTGTAATGCCTTGCATTGCCATGTAGGTAATTCAGTATAATGTCCCAAAGGGAAATTATTTAGTTTCACAGAAACATTTTTGCAATAGAATAAACATATGTAACTAAAGGCTTTATCATAGTTATTGTTAAATACATGAATGGAAACTATACACATTCATTTTGTTGAAACATGTTATACTTGGACATCAAACTAAGTATTATTTTGTTTGTTTTTGATCATAAACAATTTAATCACATAAATACATACCATTTATCCATTTGAAATAAGTGACATCACTGTTGATGTTTTTCGGTGCTAACTAAGAAATTAATCATCTTGTTTTTCTAACTTAATGAAAATTATTAGTCTTAATGTCCCACTCTTAAACTGATCTCCTGTTTTGCTAAATTTAACAGGATCAAAACATTTTTTTTTCATTTTTCTAAAAAGTAATTGTCTATTGTTCTAAAGCTAGGCAGCACTGTCTCTTTGTGAACAACAAAAACAACATATTGATCTATCATAAAAAGAAAAAGATGATCAGTCATCAAAAAGGCATAAGCTTTACTTTTAATTTTTTAATTCGTTTTTTCGTTTCATTTTCTTAACGTGGGCTCTCATGAGTTTATTTTTTTAACAAAGATCAGAACACTGAAAAATAGCCATTAGACCGGAACAAAACAACACCAATTATTAAAATTAAACCCACAATGTATAATTGAGAATGTACCCAAGTAATCTACATAGAGTGTATTTAAAGATAATTATTTTGAGGAGAAGAATAGTTGTCCCAGTTGTCTACCTTGAGGTTATTTAAATTTTTCATGTTGTTATTTTACAAGTTAAACTGTGCAAAAGTGGAGTTACTACACACCAAAGCTTCAATAAGGTGGAATTAAGCAAAAGCTAAGCTACTGTAGCATGTCAGATGTTAATTGGCACAAGGCAGCTGTTTTCTTTTACACAACAGAACCTCATAATAACCACCAGCACTCATAATTATTATTATGGCAATTATCATAATCAACTATTCATTAAGTAAGTTGTCTGCATTGTTTATGAAAAAATATGTGTTTAGAGCTGGCTTTTTAACTAGTGCAGATATGCTTTGTCTCCGAGTTTCTCGCCATCTTCATTTATTTACATTAGATGAGTCGTTTCAGAGGTAAACACTGTTTTCATGTTTCCAGAGTCAAGGCCTCTTCAAGTGGCTCTTTCATCAAGTCATAGACTCTTTTACTTATTTACATGTGCATATTTTCTCTTAATAACTCTGTAATGCAGATTTCTTTCAGATGTTTTCAGCTCTTATATTAGTCTCTTCACTCCTTTTGCTCTTAGCTGAATCAGTGACATTTAATTTTACTAAGGCCATGAACTGAAAGTGATTATTTACATTTATTCATTGCACCATTAATTAGAATCCATTTTAGTGTGAACTCTGTCTTTTTTTAGTGGTTTTCAAAATCAGCGCTTCTGCTTAAACTTGAATATTTCTTGTTGGGAGTATTGTATTTTACTGTAGGCCTTGTTGGTCATGGCAGAAGTCATACTTATTATTTTGAGAACCTGATTATTCCCAGTGATATTAACTGATTTTTCAACCATTGTATAAAATGTATTTATTCAACTTGAAGGTTCCATGACCTGCAAAATTACAGTTTTATTTGCTTTTAAAGTAGTTAGAATGGGCTTATCGAACAGAGTAACTTGACATATTTAACTAAGCTCTCACCTACAATTGTGTTTTCTGCTCTTGACTGGCAGATGCAAGGACTGTTCTGAAAGCATTTTTGAGATGGAGGGTGGGGGGGTCTGCATTTGGTCCTCTACAGAGACAAATTTTTCACATTTTTTTATTTAACTAAAATCAAATCCTTGCTTAACAGACACTCAAGACATGACATAAATGGTATACATGTATTTATTTATACATTTTATTTTTATATTCCGGTAAATACTTACTGGACTGATTATACTGTTAGTACCCTTTTTGCATTATTCATAAAATTGTTCTTAAAAACATGCTGTTTTCTTCTCTTTTTTTGGCTTAAGTTCATTCACAGAGAGATACTCTTGCTTGTGGTAACCAAGGTTACTATAGTCCATTACAATATCTCTATTGACCTTTTGCAGACTAACATGACATTACTCAGCTTTGGGAACAGCTGAAGTTCTGCTGTTGTCAATAATGCAATAATGCAGTTTTTCTGATAATTACTGCATCTCTCAGCCAATAAAGTAACATAAAGCATCCTTATTATGGAACAAAAATGTCACTGGGTCTGTCAGACAGCCTGTGCATCAGCTGTTAACAGGGAGGCTCAAAAGAGGAAAAACAACCACTGCCCATCAAGATACTTTTGTAATCCTTCCAGGTATTATGATCTCTGTTTGTTTATGATACATGGGGATACTTGTATGCACTAAAAATACACACGGGGGTGCTGGTTTGGCGGAGTGGTTAGCAACCAGGCACCCCATGTACATGCTTCTGCCGGTCCAGGTTCAAATCCCGTCTGTGACCAGTTTGCAGAGTGTCTTCCCCTACTCTCTCACCCCCTTTCACAAGCCTATCCACTATCTCTCTCCTATCAATAAAGGTACAAAATGCCCAAAAAACACATTTAAAAAAAAAAATAAAAAAAAAACACACAGCAAAATATCTGCTGATCGAGAAGTAGCAGGTTAATTGATAAATAACAGAAATCTGATGAGAAATGGAGGACACAAGAACATCCAGGTTACCGACTGATTAAACATTTATGTTTTTTTCATGCATTTTGGCTTAAAGTGTTAAATTCAATGACATACCAGTGTGACTTATATATTTGAGCAAACCCAAAAAATGATTTTCAAACTCAAGACACACCAGGAAAGCTGAATGAAAGTTAATCTTCACAGTAAATATTTGGCTTATACTGACCGTTTATGTATTTAGAAACAACCATGTTTTTAATGAGAAACCTACTTGACTATTACTAGCCTTAGCGTTAAACCATGAAGTTATTCTTCCTCACATTTTGGTTTAAGCTTTATACAAAGACTTGCAGATATATAGAACTGACTTAATCTTAGTTTGATTAAAGCCTTGTCAGAATAGTCTGCTAAACAACAGTAGATAATTATGGTCTGACATAGCTTTAAATTCAACTGGGACTATTTTATTTATTTAGCACCGAAGTCCTTTAATTTACATGTTTGATGTCCAGCTGAAAAGAAACGTGATGTCACATGCAAATGGTCAATATACTTCTGAGGTCACAGCTATTTGACTTGCAGTTTTAAGTTATACTACTGAGACAGTAGTTTCAATCAGAGCAATCTTAAACCAAAACAAACCAACAAAGTCCTGTTGATGAAGCTGGTGTCAAGAGAAGCCATCACAAACAGCAATAAGAGCTGCTCAGAGCGTCCTGCCCTTTCAAAGTCAAACTGATTTGATTAAAAAAAACAACAGTCGGTCCTTCCAATTAAGCCACATTTGTAGTGAGTGTGAGGCTTAACTGAGTTGTTTGACTTAACAGTGCTTACTGAATGACTGCACTATAATGTTTGCCTAATTAAAGCAACCACTTAACCACAGGAGCGCTGAAAAAAACTACACAAAACCACTGGTCCTAATCGGGCTCATTCATTCGCCTGAAAAGCCTGCTCTTTGTGTAACATCCGCCATATTGTCACTTTCTTGAATGTGGCTCTGAGTGCATTAGCTCATGCAGCTTCTGCGGGCCTAAATTGCTCCATTGAGAGAACTTTCTGCAGGAGGGAGCACCTGTCAATGGCTGCAGAGTACGGCAGAGGACAGACAATGGACATAGAGTGCCAGGGCTGTTTCTTGCCATTTCAATGCCCCAGGCCAAATACCTTCCATACAACTACCAGCCAACCCCAAAAACATAGTGAACATTTGGCATCATGCTTGGGCTTAAATGCCAGCTCCCCAAGGCTATAGCTAACATTGAGGACGTGAAGGTCACATCTGCGGTATTTGGTTTGAAAATTTTGAAGTTTTATCAACCAGATAACACATATATTTGGATTTCTGGGGTAATCAGCAATCCACAAAATATGAATTCAGACTTGCAAGACTGCTGTTTGTAGTCAATTTTATTCAAAAGCATCAATTCTAGAGGGATGTCTGGAAATCCCTCTTTTTGTGAGCTTACAGTGAGAATTACATTGTGGGTGAGGGGTTTAATGCGTCATTTTTAAAGGAAAGTCCATGACAAGCAGGTAGACACCATTCTTTTGACTGTGCTAGCAGTTAACAAGAAAAAGATAAAGTTAGCTTAGCTCAAAATGATGGAAATCAACAGGTAGTGCTAGCCTGTCTCTGCCTACAGTCATTAAACAAACTTTTCAGCAACTCTTAATGGTCCTGTGATTATAATGTTATGTTATCTTAAAATTATCTTCATATTGTCTTATTCTACTCCTACACAAAGACTTTTAGCCCTTTTCCACTAGCATGCCTTGGCCCTACTCTACTCGGCTCTACTCGATTTGCAGCGCGTTTCCACTAGCCCAGTACCTCCTAAAACAAGCTGGTTTTAGTACCTACTCCGCTCTGGTTCTAAGTTAGCTGAGTCGATACTAAAAGATGACGTCACCGGCTGCCGGCTATTGGTCAGACAATATAGTCATCGATGAGTCAACGATGAGCTACCATTAGCTTACCCTCATACGTCTTTTCTTTGCAGCTCGATTGCTCTCGTCCTCGGCCTCATTCTGTTGTATAGCATCCAAAACTCTCCTGTGCTTCTCAAGGGATAATTCTTCTTGCCACCTGCAGCCTTCTTCTGCTTTCCTTTTTTACTCGGTTTGTGACAAAAAGCCACAGATTGTTGTGTCGCGCTCAAAATGCTCAGCAACACTGCAAGCCGTTGGGCAGGCGACTGGGGCTAATGGAAAAGCAGCACAAGGCGAGTAGAGTAGAGCCGGGTGGAGTCGAGTAGAGTAGAGTAGGGCAAATGGAAAAGGGCCATTAGTTTGTTGACTTACTTCCACGGTGAATTTTGCTTGAAATGTGATGTTCTCGAATGAGTTCAGTCTTTTGAACAACTCTTTTAAAATCAAAAGAAGAACTGGTTCACAGTCCCGAGTGGGCCATTTGTTTGCAAACCGTTATGAAATGCAAATTGGCTGCAAATTGAAGAAAAGAATGGCTCGCTAATAACTGCGAATCGGTTGTCCTCATTCACTTCAAAGAGCTGTTCAAAAGACTTGACTCATTCGAGAACGTCACATCTCTCGAAGGCACACAAGAAACAAAAAGCTTGAGGTCATTGAGTGATGTAACATACACCTTAACAGCTTTCTTCTCTGCTAGCAGCTTTTTTGGTTCAAACACTGAACAGCAAAGCCTTAGCCTTAACCTTAAGGCCAGACTAGACTTTCCCAAGTTGAGTAGATACCTGCTAACTTAGTGACTTCCACTGCATGATGTGTTTTCACTAAACATTTCTGTGTCATGGATGCATTTCTCACAATGTGGCAATAAAACCATTCAAACGAACTTCCTGGTTCACACCAAGAACAGCCTTAGAACGATTTGGGAACAACACAGCTCAAACCAGGAAGTTCACTTTAATTTTTTCCCCTCATTTTGTGATAAAGTTTTAAGTGAGGAGCCATTTCAAACTAAAGGAAACATTGAAAGCAGACAGAGGTGAGAGCCACTCTTTCTCTCTGTACAGCCTTGGGTTTCTACAGTTTGTCTCTCGTTTTGTTCTGGGATCCACAGCTCAAGAATTTAACTAAAGTCCCTCCTCGCCAGCATTTCCAAGGCTGTTATGTGGTTTTCAGACTTCACACTCAGCTGGAAGACGTATGATGTGATTACACTGGATGAAAACATCCATGAAACAGCAGCCATATATGTCAGTATACATGATTTAATAGGTGTAGTGCTGTCCAGAGTTATGGAGTTCTTGCCAGAGGATCAGGCTTCTTTTTTTTCGATGTATTTTAAACATTATGTACGCCTTTGTTTACACCATAGCAGCATTACAGAGGATGCAAACCTTTAACATAAACATCAGGACACACAAAGTCTTCATGTCAACATATTCCTGGCTGTTGGCCCTCTGTTAGATTGCTTTGTTTTCCAAAACCTTAAAATTGCCCTGGGTACAAACACTGCCCACACTGTGCATCCAAAAAGAGGACAAAGTAACGCTGTGGGCCACATGAGCGTGAGGCTGCAGCCTTGACAACACGTCAGTGCACCCAATGCATTGACATTTCGCATGTGCTGGAGCAGGACAATAATAAAGAAAAGGCCTGCAGGAGGAACATGTATCTGTGAATATTGAAATGTCACCAGAAGACGCTGAGTTATTAAGTAAAAGGGCTATTTCAGACAATGCACGAAGGTGCAGCAGATGCCTTTTGTCCTTTCAGATTCTGCGCAGTCACATCTGTTATGGATTGTTTCGTACGCAGTGACCTTCAAGCCTGCTTAGAGAGGGGAAGAAGAGAGATAAAACGTCTCATCTCTCTTTCCTTACACAGATTCTTACCTTTCATTTTCCTTTTCCATGAGAAGGTGATGCAGATGAATCACCTTTACCATCCTCCTCCAATCAGCTGGAACATTACTAAAGATCACTCACAGGCCCCCTGCTCTGAATTCTTATAGAGGTTCAGCAGGGCAGCATCTTCACTGGAAGACTCCCATTCTGTTATGAATAAAGTTAAATGTGTTTTTTATTCAGAGGTGGTTGAAAAATGTTTCATAGCGTACAAATTAGATCAGGCACCACCATATTTAACATCCAAAGTTGGAAAAACTTTGTTTTGATGGATCAGTTCTTTTTTAAGGGGTCGCACAGTGGCGCAGCAGGTAGTGCATGTGCCTCACAGCAAGAAGGTACCTGGTTTGATTCCTGGATCGAACAGGGGCCTTTCTGTTGAAGTTTGCATATTCTTCCTGTGCATGCATGGGTTCCCTCTGGCTTCCTCTCACAGGCCAAAAACATGCTCATTAGGTTAATTGGTGACTCTAAATTGGCCTTAGGTATGAGTGTTAGCATGTTCTAGTTTAGAGCTGGTAAAGTTGGAGTACCTGAAGAATGTAGGCTAGAAGACAATTCAAACCAAAGGAGTGTTTCCAGTGATTTAACTTATTTGTAACTTGGACTGTACAACTTGGGCCAAACTGTGGCACAGCAGATAGTGCAAGTGCCTCAAAAGTAAGAGATGCCGGTTCAATCTCTTGGTCAGTCAGAGCCTTTCTGTGTAGCGTTTGCATGTTCTCTTCATTCATGGGTTCTCTCGAGATACTCAAGCTTCCTCCCACAGAACAAAAACATGCTCATTAGGTTGATGGTAACTCCAAATTGCCTTTAGGTGTAGGTGTGAGCGTGAATGTCTGTCTCTCTATGTGGCCCTGTGATTGGCTGGCAACTGGTTCAGAGTGTACCTCGTCTCTTGCCCAGTCTCAGATGGGACAGGCTCTATACCCCTTGGTTACCCCTAAAGAAATGAGTGGTATAGATAATGGATGGACAGACAATTCAACTTCAAAGATCAAATTGAATGCGCCGTATGACCTGTTTCCTCTGACATATTTTTCACACTGAAATCACTCCAGAAGCTGCATGTGTGAATGCAAACAGCAGGTTTTTTCAACCTCACTTTACCCTAAATTTACCTGCTGCCCCCTGATATTTTCCACTCAGTCACTTATCTATTGACCTACATGAAAATTGCAGAGACATTTACTCCAGTGAGGACCGTGTGTGGACAAGACAGCCAGGGTGATTCCTGTGTAGGTTTTTTACCTCCGCCAAGGAGGTTATGTTTTCGGGAAAGTCTCTTTGTCTGTCTGTGAACAAAATAACTCAAAAAGTTATGGATGGATTTGATGACATTTTCAGAAATGTTCAGCTTGGGAAAAGGACGAAGTGATTCAATTTTGGTGTTGATCCGGATCAGCGTCTGGGTCCACCATGACGAAAAATGTGATTTTGGTGAATAACTACTGAACTAAAACAGATATCATTATGAATCCAGTTGCTAATAGTATGTTTTCATGGTCAAGGAATCTAAATATTTACATGACATAAAGGTAGGACTAATATTTATGGTGAATATCACGATGTGGGTGAGGACTGTGGCGCTGGCGGAGGTCTGTGCTCTCAGAGTGCTTTTCTAGTCCTAATAATGTTTTGGAAACATCAGGTGTGGCAATGGTTTAAGGGTGGAGAATCCAGAGCCCCATTCAAACTTGCAGAAAGGTCCTGAAATAATCATGAATTAACCTAGCAAGACTGCATGTCTGAATGCTAACAGCAGGGTTTTTCACTCTGACTCCAACCTGAAAAGCCTTTTCCATCTGTTTGCACACAAACACGGGAGCATTTCTCAGAAAATACAACCTTATAAGATAATTTACTGACTTTCTTGTTCACTCATAGCCAACACAGTTGGAAGTTTCCCTATAGTTTCCATGTCACTCAATAGAAGAGTGAGGGGAGAAAAATACTGGGCGTAGCAGGTGGATTTCAGGGTGAAAATTGCGGCTGTCTAATGTAAGTTTGAATGGGGTTTCATTGTCACATAACTAAGGGATTACAAGAAAGAATAGGCCTGCAATTTTTACAGTTCATGTGTCAGTAGCTTCTTCAGATACCCAAATTTATGTGCATAAAAACTATAAAAGTGGGTTCTTCATGCTGTGTTTTCTTTGAAATTGGGGCAAAAAAGTAAGTCCATCTGTCTTTTGTGTGTCCTATTCTTCTTGTTCATTTGCCAAAAACATTCCCAATTAGCTCCGACACATTTCTACAGAGTACTTTTGGTAGATAAAATGAAGCTTATGAATATTTTTTACTGCTGCTAAAGCCTGACATGGAGAGGCTTTTACAGAGCTTGGCATCGGGATACATAACTACAGATATATACATACACTGGGGGGGAAACTGCAACATGCAGGCAGCAGATGGTTACACCCACTTGGACATGATGTGGGATTTAATGACCTTCACAGCATAGAATAAAAAAAATCGGCACTGCTCTCACAGAGCCAAACACGATATATCCCCTGAAGATACAAACAAAAAAATAACCTGAGGCCGGCTGGGCGTGGGTGGCGGTGGAGGCGGAGGAGGCTGTGGATGGGGGACATCATCCGTGGGGACGAAACAATGGAGGAGTTCATTGACAGATTCTGTCTTGTGTCCCAGCAGAGGTGTCAGCTTCATGGCATTGTGTTTAGCCCCCTGGCAGCGTGACCTTGTCTAGCAGAACAGTGGCTATTAATTAGCCGAGCATGTGTGTGTGTGTGTGTAAGTGTGTGTGTGGAGGTTGATGGGTAATAGGTGGGTGGCTGCAGGGAGAGAGGGTGTGAGTGTCATTGGTTCACAGTGAGTCTGCCTGCCTGCCTGGCTGTCTGTGTACGATCAATGAGCTGCAGGAAGGTGAGGAGGAAGGGCGGCTGGTGCTTTGGAGATGAGGCATGTCTGCGAGGGCATTTTCCATGACATTAAAGAGCTCCGTGAGCTATACGTTACGTCCAAGCTTCCCCCTCTTTCCCCTACCCTCCGCACGCGGCATCACCTCCCTCTGTTTCTGCCTCATGGATGATGATCTGCCTTGTTGGGCTTCATGACCCCCCCCCCGCTTTCTGTGTGTGTGCTCCTGTGTAAGTGTGTGATCCCCCAGTCTTTCTCTGCCCTTGGCCGAGACTCCAGAAAACATGAAGTCATGCTGGGCGGACTCCATGAGCAAGTGATTTCTCTCTGCTTTGCTCCGATCGACATCCAGCCAGCCACAAAAAGCTTGCCATCTCTTTGCTCTCCCCTCCTCCTCCTCCTCCTCTCCTCCTCCTTGGCTTTCAATCCCTCTCCAACCTCGCTCCCTCAAACTCCTCTTTTTCTCACTTTAACCTTCCTTTATCCTGATTTATGCGTCTAATCCTTTCTGCATAACCTTAACCTTTTCTCTCTCAATGTTCTTCTGTCCCAAAAAGCTCTTGCTTTTTTTGTGGTACCGTTTGTCATTTCAAACTTACAATAGGAATACAGTTTTGCAGTGTTAGGAATGTTCTTGAAAAGAAAAACAATCCAAAAAATTAAAACAACCTATTAAAGGTGCTATGAGGAGAATCTATTACTGGCGACATTAAGACTCTGCTACCCAAGAGCACGCACGGCGACTGTCGTAATGCTGCTTTCCAGTTGAAGTCGGAAAAAAACATGCCGATCTGCCAGGCTATTGTTAGCTGTTGTTAGCGCGTCCTGCGCTGTTGTTCACAATTGTCACATGAAAAATGTGATTATCACTATGGCAGCATTTTTGTAAATAGAAGTCCAACAATACAATGAATGCAGCTGATCTAGAGCGACACACCCCAGTCAGAAGTGCAAATACATTGATTATTACAGGAGCTGAATAACTGTTCACACTGGGGGCATCCATTTTTGAAATTCTGACTTGGGGGGGGGGACATTCCAGTTGCAGTTTCCGACTCGGAACCCGGAAATTCCTACTTCTGACTACAACTGGAACGAACCAAAAGACGTGACCCAAGCCAAAGTGTGTGGTTGTTGTGATGCTGACAAATGCAGCTCAGACCTTCCTCAGAACTCTGCATTGCTTTACAACTTCTTTTTTCAACAACTTACAGGATGCAAAGCGGCGAGGTAATGTATCTCGTTCTAGTTACTTAGCGATAGTTTTTGATGTGTGACAACAAACAATTTTCGGAAAAGTTAGTATCCTAGTTTTGTAGCCGGCTATATATCGCTACTTACAGCCCGGTGCTCTAAGACATGTCCGAATAATATAAATTTGCTTTAGTTTTAATTGACTTGTTCCCGAAGTTGAGTATCCAGGCCAGTCCAGCCCTGTCTGACCCGACCGCGAAGCTAAGGAATAGCATTTATAGATAACCTATTTTGACGCTATAAAACTCATCTTAAAGTGTGTATTTCGATCAGGCATATATCTAAAAATGAGACTTTTTTGTAATTACTTAGAAACTCCTCACAGTCCCTTTAATATATATAAAAAAGTTCTCAGAGAGCTCAGACCTCACTCCGTTATTGTCCAAAATGTTGAAAACCCTCCTTTCTTAAACTGTTAACAAATTCCTCATGGGAGAGCTTATTGAGTTATTTGCATTAATGCAGAAAAATAGGAATTCACTTGAAAAATTCCTGGATTCACATCTGAACTCAGACCCCCACAAAAATGGAATCACTTCGTTATTGTGCCAAGACCAACACACCCTGAAAATGCCATGAAAACTTGTTTAGAACATCTTAATTAGCAAAAATGTTGAAAACTGCCCGATAGTGCACATTTTTTGAATCCTTAAAAATAAATCCCGGCTCTGATATCAGATAACCACAAAAATCGAACCACTCCTGCCGTACACTGTTACCACTGATCGCTGAAATTTTAATCAAAAAACCTTTTTAATTATTAGCAAATATGTGGAAACGGCCCTACCTTGTATTGTTTAAAATTTCTTAAAAAATTAGTTGACACTCATCTGAATTTAGATTACCACCAAAATCAGTTACTTATTTCCTGTAATAATCATTTAATACTTTAAGATTTAATAAGAGTCCTTTATCAAAATCCTTTCATAACTTTCAAAGATATCCTGTTGTCAAATCAACAAAATAACAAATGCTGACAAAAATAACCTCTTCTGCAGAAGTAATGAACAAAGTTAGAAGTCTGTGAGTTTGGGCCTACATTTGCAGAATGGAAACACAACCATAATAATCTACAATTTGTTTGATTGATTTATAAGAGCATAATGTAATAAGAAGATAAAGTGGCATGGTGAGTTTGTCACTGCAGTGAATTTAGTTTGAGGTTTGATCTCTGCCAGATATTCCTGCTGTAGTTGGCATCGAGTCACTGTCAAAGGAAATAAGAGGACAGTTACCAAGACACCACATTTACCCTGAAGCCTGTCCTGCTGTGTTTTGTGTCTCTAACTCAAGTAAATTTTAAGAAATGAATTTCTAACTTTAAAGAGACACACAGTCTGGAGATGATGTGTTGGTCCAGATTGGGCAAAAAAAAAAAAAAGAAGTCTTGTCAGTTTCATCACTTGCTGTAACTATGCCAACCACAGACACAGGCAGCCATAGCTCACCTGAATATGTGGTCACTCTTTGAACGGCAAAGTGGGTCATGCTGAAAACATCAGTACAGTTTGTTGTATCGTAATGTTGTATGAAACAGAGTCTAAGTTTGAGGGCATGTCTTAGGGCTCTTTTTAACATGAAGCGTATTTATTGATTTTTTTTTCTTATTTTAACTTTTATTAGCACAAAGAAACCCATTAAATGAGTTTCTGAAAATATTCACCCTGACAGGATTTTTTCAAGTGTTTCCTTAATAACTTAGAGCAGGGGTGTCCATATTATGGCCCGCTGCCCGTTTTGAATTGGCCCCTGAAATAGTTGAATGATTAAAGGCATTTCAATTGCAGCAGCAAATACCATCAATCATGCACATTTTCTACTTGATTACTTTGACACAATGTCTCATTTAGAAAGTATATTGCAATATTCATCTTCAAGCACCAACTTTCTTGTAGTTTACTCTTGTTTTGTGTCTGACAGTAAAGTTTAGCCATCAGTGTCCCATCTCTGCTCCTCAGAAGGTTATTCTTGCACCGACTAGGTACCCACGCCTAAACCCTTAAACTTTTACTTAAACTTACATTATAAGTGAGGTGCAGCAAGTGGCTCAGCCGTCTATGTATTCGTCTTTATGTGGCCCTCAATGTAAAAAGTTTGGACAGTCCTGACTTAGAGTATGAGAGTGCGCAGAAGGCCAAAAAAGGCTAAATAAAAACATACCTCAAAATGACCAAGCTGCACATGGACATCTTCTCAGATTAGTGTTAGGGTTACAACAGTTGGAACCACAATACTATATTAGTGGCAGATAATTGTCTGAAATGTTGATTCAGTCTTGGCAGATCTTTGCTGATATGCAGAAATTCCTGAAGTCAGTATTGCCGATACTAATAGTTTTTTTGTGCAGACCTCACCTAACTATAACGGACCTATTTCTTATTCTGTGGTTCTTTGTGTTGGAAACAGAATAAGGAACACTGTTTTTAACATGTATAGCACATTGTGCTGCATTTTTAATGTATAAAAAATGCTTTATGAATACAGTTTGATTTGATTTGATTTAAATATTTCAGCTAATTTAAGGACATGTATGCCAATATGTATGGCCAATTTATGGCTTGTAAGTATCAGTACAATATTTCATCCCTACAGATACTCATTTTCATTTACATCATCATCACGCAATGCCCAATCATACAATTTAAGTAGGATTTATTTAAGAAAAAGCTTATGTAGCATTTTTCACATTTGAAACAGAAATACTGTCATAATGAAAGGAACTGGTCAGTTTTTTGGTAACTTTGTGCTGGACAAAATGTTTTTTTTGATATTGATATATATGATAATGAGTGCAGAGAGAGATATCAGTATAAAGCACTGCCACTGAGTGCATGCACAAATCACTTGTGCAACAGAACTCACATTTTCCTGCCAACAGTCCAGTAATATTATATTTATTTCTTTGTATCATATATTTTCTGTAGGATGTGTTCATTAACATTCTTAGTCTTTAAGGTGAATTAAATGATCCATGTTCCCAGCTGACTGAATAACTGACTTTTCTTGCCTATGCAGTTGTTGTCTGTTCCTTTGTTTCTTTGTTTTTCCCTGAGACTCACTGTGCTCACTCCTTCCCCTGGGCTCAGCTGTTAAAGTTAGCATCTCTCCTCTTGTATTTTGACTATGCATGAAGATCACATTGTGTTCTTTTAGTACAAAATCCTGTTGTCCAACTTATGACTCAAAGCAAACTCTAATCAGGGACATGTCGGCCTTTAGGGAGCTGCTAGCAGAGATTTTTAATACTGTTTTGATTCCAGAGCCTTTCTCCCATTTTAGTTCTCATCCCATCATCCCCACACCATCACACATGGAGACGCACTCACTCTTCTCACTCTCCAGTGCCAGCGAATCTGGTCGGTAACCAGCATGCTGCAGGACGACCATTACCCCCCACCTGCGTTCCTGCCAGCCCACTGCAGCACGACAGCTGCTACGATAAAACAGCACACCTCATCCAGAGAGCAGCTCCACACTGAAGGCTGAACTAAGGCTAGCTTTGCATCAGTGTGCGCTTGTGTGTGTTGGTAGATGTCCTTCAGCACTAAGAGCATTGGAGGGAGATGTAAAGAATGCTAATGAAGTGAATCACCAGAGTAAGGACTGACTTGGCGAGCCCGGCGTACACACACTGTATCTGTTTGTGTGTGCGTGCTTTCCCATGCATACGAGCACCCTAATGTTCGCTCCCTCTGAAGTCAAGTGAAGTGAGAGCAAGTGAGAAGTGGGTGAGCCAAGGTTAAGCACAGGAACACAGTGACGGGCCGTGCATTTTAATTGAGGCTTGAGCAAACACTTTGCAATTCCCCTAAATGGCCCCCTGTGATGGATGACAGGAACCAGTGTTGTCTATTTTTCTTCTCAAGAGGAACTTTTGTGCGAGTGGCAGCGTGTCTGGACACAAAAGGCCAGGCCGGCCAAAGTCCCCCGCTCTTTTAAGCTTTATTGACTCCTGGCACAACACAGCGAGGGAGAGCGTCAGAGAGAGAAAATGAGTTACCTTGGTTCACATCTCCAGTGCATCTGCTATGTGTGTGTGTGTATATGTGTGAGTTTGTGTATCAGAAACAAGAAGCTGTCTACCAAAACTCAACACTCTGCACCTGCGCTGGAAAGACTCCACATTTCAATAATGCTGTTGGAAACTCTTCTGGACCCACAAGTTCCAACATCTTCACAAAGTTTCTTACTTTGTTGAAGTTTGTTTGAAACTTTTGTGGACATCTCAAACTTTGGAAAGTCTCTTAAATATGCTATCTGGCATCAGGAGGAATTTGATTAAGCTCAATACCAAATAACTGGGAGTGAGCAGGAAATTCCACCAGGGCCTATCCAACATTATCAAGCATTGTTGTCAAAAATGTGGAAAACTGCCCTATGCTCTGCACTGGGCTGTCCATCCTGAGACGATGGGTTGAAACTGATGTTGCAAAGGTACGGTAGTAGTTTTGGGACTGGGGGAATGGTCCTGATGTCCCCACAGACTTTGTGATTTTACACATTGAAGCACTTTGCCAAAGAGATATGTTGCACACAATACATTTCAAATGATGAGCGATTAAGTATGTTTTTATATTCCTCTGTCCTGGCATGTTTGAACATTTACAGCATGTCTTCGGAGTCAATTAAGAGAGGGTTTGATTTAAGTGGAATAACAAATATAAAAGTTAAGTCTCTGTAGATGATCAGGTGCAGCTCTTTTTCCCTTCCCTTTGGAAATGCTCTGATATTAAGGGGCAGGGATGCTATGATAATGAGGTCTGCCAAAATGAATACTTATAGGATGGGAGCAGTTATTCAGAACAGATTTTCACAATAGTCAGCAAGCAGACACACATGTGTTGAGGCTGTAAAGAGGTGTAGAGCATTTCCCCATAAACTGAGAGTTTAGAAAAACTATCATATTCTTCTGCCCCCTAATCCCCTTCCAACATCAAACTGATTTTGCCAAACATGGCCAGTTTAAGGAGAAGTTACCAGCACCAAATAAGAGAAAGATACAAAAAAGTACAGCAGAATTCAGTGTGAGATCATGCCTGCTCAGCAGTCTTTGACCTGCTGTTGCATATTTCCTCTTGTGCATACGTCAGGTCTGTCATGGTTGCTCAGTCCCTCTTGTCACATTGACAGACACATCTGATTACAGCTACAAATATTTAAGTATAATATAGATCTCCTCTATCTTAAGCTCCATTCACAGTCCCTTTGCACCAAAAGGCAGCAACAAGGCTTTGCTATATAAACACCTTCAGACATCCACATTATTTAAAAGGGCCACAACATCTGTGCTGATTCCTGCTGCAGTATGGCTTAGACAATAAGGCACTTGCCCCCACGAATACACAAAAGCAGAGACCCTCACTTGCAGCGCTCTTGTCTCCCACTGATCCTACATGCCTTCCTCTCTCTGTACCTCTCCCTTTCCAATTTCATCTAATCAAAAATTATCACTTGAAACAGCAGTGTGATCAGGCTCTGAAACTTTAAGGGAATTTAAAAAAAGTGGTTTAAAGCTATTTTCATGACTGATAGTGATAAAATGAATATAACAATGTTTCAATTTTTTTTTTTTTTTTTTTTTTTGTTTGTCTGTTAGTAAGACTGTGAACATGATTAAAGCAGTCATGCACAGATTTTGTTTACATGTTGTTGGTGTTGTCTGTGATGGCACAAGAAAATGGAATTAGGTGGCAATCTGAATTTGAATCAAGGAATATTGTTAAGGACTGTGGACATTGGAAGATCAGTTTTCCAAATTCTCGACCAACACTCAATTAGTCCTCAACAGTTGTTGATGACTTTTTTGAATGTAGGTCATGGCACTTTCATTTTGTTATTCAATTTTGGTGAATTTGGATCTTGATAGGGCACCACTTTTTGACAGAAGTGGCTCAATAATGTTGGAAATACTTTGGTTGGATGTTTGTTCTTTTTATATTAAATATTTGATGTTTGCATATTTGCAGTCAAGCACTATTCTGACTTTGTTAGAGGACCAACAAAGCTAAAATTATCCATCCACTTGTCTTTTTTGGGGTCACATGGGGCTGGACCTACTCCAGCTGTAACCGGAGTAAAGGTGCTTACACACCGCCTGCTACTTGTACTACCTCAGCGATCACTTTCCATGCAAAGTCAATGTACAGCCTCGATGGGGCGGGGCTAACCCTACCGCGATGCGTTCGCCGCGTACAAGACGATCACTTCACACATCGCACAATGTCAAAGTTAAAAAAAGTTGAGCTTTTCAGGCGATGCCATGTGTGGCTGTTCTGCAACAGCCAATCAGTGGTGTGTGCACGTGTGACAGTACCCTAGACAGACAGTTAATCATCCGGACTACAGAGTAACAATCCATGTCTGTGTGGAAAACGTTAGTCAGTGAGGACATTAGTTCCGCCTAGACCAGGGGTGTCCAAACTTTTTGCCATGAAGGCCAGATTTGGTAAGGTGAAAATGTGCGAGGGCCGACCATTCAGCTTTTGTCTCTAATTGTCTCTTAATATCTAATGAAATGTCTTCAATTCTCCGTACCACAGTGTTACGAGCCAGGCAGACATTGGCAAAAATCTTGCTTCTTCCCAGGACAAATTTTCTCAACTATTTTCAGTACACAGTCTTTAATAAATTCACCCTCAGTGAAAGGTTTGCAGTGCTTGGCAATCAGCATTGCCACCTCGTAGCTAGCCCTTGTGGTATTTTCATTTGACTCACAGGCTCTTGTGGAAAAGCGCTGAGGTGCCGTTAAAAAAGTTTCCAGTTGTTTCAATGTTTGGCCGCGTTCGGCCCCAGTTAGCTTGTAGTATTTAGCATGTTTTGTCTGGTAGTGCTGCTTGACATTGAAGTCCTTGAAAACAGCTACGGTCTCGTGGCAAATTAGGCAGACATGGTAGCTTAATATTTTGGCGAAAAAATACTCCAATTTCCACTTGTTCTGGAATCGGCGGCACTCACTGTCAACTTTTCTTTTTTTAGCTACAGTCACCATGTTTGAAATGGGATGGGCTGATATGATGACAAAAGGTCAGGTCTCAAGTGCCACAAGGATGTGGCCACAGCGCTACTGCCATCTTCTGGTGAAATGTAAAGTAAGTTTTTTGTACACAAATAATTTATACAGCAGTCAATGGTGCAAGAGGGCCACATGTAATTGAGTTTATAACAGAGACTGCGGGCCAGTGAAAATTTGAGCACGGGCCGCATTTGGCCCCCGGGCCTGACTTTGGACATGCCTGGCCTAGACAGACCGCGGGAAACTCACAGATAATGCTGCTGCAGGGCATCAGCTGCAGTGTTTTGTGGTTGATAAGTGAGTGAAAAGGATACAGCTGGAATAATGTCAGCTTATACATCCTATTATATAATATATGATATGATTGCGGTGAAACTCTAGCAGACGTGAAGTCACTGAGTGATGGCTGACGGCAACAGTGACCAAAATGAGGTGTTTATGGACGCGCGACGATACGTCGATGGGCGATTTTGGTAGCTGGGTCGCTTGTGGTGTGAACGCAGCATAAGGCACACCCTGGACTGGTCACAATCTGATCACAGATGACCATTCACACACACACTCATGTAAGGGCAATTCAGAGCCACCAGTTAACCTAACAAGCATGTATCTTGTCTATAAGAAACTGTAATAGGTGGAGGACACCATTGCCTCTATTGGTGAGAGTATGCAAACCCCACACAGAAAGGCTCTGACTGACTTGGGGTTCCAAACCAGCAACCCTCTTGCTGTGAGAAACATTCATCTCTGTGCAGCTCCGGCTTATTTCAGTGACTTTCCGGAGTAATTTCATTTCACCTTGCATGAACCACTATAAATGTAAAAGTCTTCATCTGCAAGTAACTGTGTATAAAAGCAGTGAAAAAAAGAAGTCTCATGTGTCCATCTGAAATGCAGTGGACTCATATCAAGAGGGATTTTGTCGTAAAAGATCATTGATTTCTTTTTTCTATGAGCGGATAGATTGAGGGGGAAAAACTATCTTTCTCTCTGTCTTTATAAGGCCATTTTCCTTTAATGTGGGTACCAGGAGAACACTCCACAGTGCTGTAAAGTGCTGTGTGACAGTTGAGTCTGACCGGTGGCTCCTGGGCTTCACAGGGGACTTGTAGTTTCAGCAATAACTCCACAACCTGTGCACTGCGCTGGGATACTGCTGTGCTCAATGGGCCTCTGTGGTGGCGTTAGAGAAAGAGCATTTTAATATGTCTGATGAAGGAAAATAAAACATGGGGATTGTGTATGAGGATGCTGAGGCTGGGGATATATTTTTACAGTCTTCACAACAGTGGGCTTTAAAAAGTGTCAGGTACTTAAAGCTTGTTGGTATAAATCTGCTTCGCTGATTCTTTCAGGTTTTATTTGTGTTCAGAATTTGCTTGGTTAAAGTCTGATGCTGGAGCTGAAGGCAGGGTAAATAAATGACCCTTTTTCCAGAGAATTCTTTAAACAAACACATTTCTCCAAATGTCCATCATCCTCTGTCTTAGCTTTAGGGTGGTGTGTATAGCTCCATCTCCTAAATTTGGCTTGATGTGCTACATCTTTGCCTCACTGTGTTGAGTTTGGATATGAATGAGCTCCGACAGAAATAAGAGATTTTGCTGAGAGGGTATCAGGGTCAGGGTTGATGAACGGCAGGGTTAGACCGAGGATAAATTGAGTATATGTCGACCAGTTTTACCTGATTTGATAAAAATATATACTTTCTAAAAGCTTTGTATTTCCAGATTTAGAATAAAACTAAAATGCCATGTTTAAGAAAAGGAAATGTACAAACACCAATTCCGATGAAGTTGGGACATTGTGTGAACTGTAAATAAAAATAGAATACAATGATTTACAAATAATTCTAAACTTGTATTCTTTTGGATAAACTACAGTGTGTTTATATGTGTGAAGCACAAAGCACTACAAAGGAGACTCCAGACTTTGAAGGAACTGAAGTTCTCTTTTAAGGAGGAATTCCAGCTACAAAGCTTTGACCATCAGTGTTGTCGGTCCCCAAATGCTAATTGAGTGTCGTTAAAAGGAAAGATGACCTAACACAGTTGTAATCATGCTAATGTCCCAGCTTTGTGAAATGTGCTGCAATCATGTAAATAAGAATAAGTGAATATTGGAAAAAATATGAACTTGAACAGTTTGAACCTTAATTATCTTATCTTTGTAGTGTTTTCAATTGGACATAGGTTCCATATGGTTTTCAAATCATTATATTTTGTTACCTCTGCCAAGAAGGTTATGTTATTGCCTGTGTCTGTTTCTTTTTTGTTTGTTGTCTGTTAGCAACATAATTCAAAAAGTTATGGACGAATTTCAATGAAATTTTCAGGAAATGTCCAGACTGGGAGTGACCTGGATCAGCATAAAACTGCCATGACGAAAAATGCAATTTTCGTGAAAAACTATTGAACTAAAATAGATAACATTATTAATCCACTTGCTAATGGTATTTTTTCATGGTCGAGGAATCTGATTATATAGATGAAATAAAAGTAGGACTAATATTTACAGTGAAAATCACAATATGGGTGAGGACTGTGGCGCTGGCGGAGGTCTGCGCTCTCCGAGTGCTTTTCTAGTTTGTCCGTTTTTTACACAATTCCTCAACTTCATTGGAATTGGAGTTTTTACTTGCTGTTTGCCTTGGCATTATTGTTTGTGTATGATGCTGTCATGGGACCTCTTTAAAATAATTTTGCCAATATACTGTACATTTTAATTGAGGATACCAAGATAAGGCATACCAGAGAGCTCAGGCGGTACACAACTCCACAGAGGAGTCAGAAACTTAGTGTTCATAAGATCTGAAAAGAGGAGACTTAATTTTACTAAAGTTGGAGTCAATTCATGTAAAACTCACTGTTAGTGAAACTGGAATAGGGGGGTAAACAAAGATTGGACAAATATGTATGTTTCTTTAACTCTGAACCTTTGACTCTCATAATGTCAGTCATCCCTACCCTACCCAACTCCCTTACTGAACACGATCAGACTGTACTAGCCCCTTGTAGGAAAACTGCAATCTGTTTCTTGACTGGAGAATTCAGCTACACTGTCAGGTAAAAGCATGTATGTTTTATTTATTTTCTTCATTTGCCTCTTCATTTTTGTTGTCCTTCAACATTTTGCTACTCCAACACTGAAAGATAATTTTATGCTGCAAATCTCTGACCATGATGAAAGTTTAATAAAAGCTTTCTCGTGAACACATTATAAGTGTAGTCTTCTAAATTTAAAATCAGGCTTGGTGACAAAGTGTTTCATCATTAACTGTTTGTGTCCATGAGCATAACTGCCTCACAGTGATTGCTATAAACAACATAAGAAAGAGAAGACTTCTTTCATTTTCTGAGAAAACACAGAAAAGAACACTTTGAAGTGTTGATATAAAGGTATTACTGAAACAGCTTAAAACATGAGAACACTCTAACACTGCATAGAGGTGTCAATTAAAGGTTACACTGGTTAGTGTTACAAAATATTCAATTTCAACTCTAAAATGTGTCAGTAATTTTACTTGATGTGAGCTGTGGTTCCAGCTCTCCAAAAAGACTTAATTCAACGCCATGTGGTGTCGACCCATATAGAAACTTCAGAGGTCTTAAGTATTAATTCTAGCAGTGCTATTTCAACCATTGTGATTTAGCTTTGTGCCTTTTTTCTAAAAGTAAACTATAACTGAGCAGCAATTTCCTGAGATCGAAGCATGCAGATTAAATCAGGTAGTCTTTGTAATCATCAGGTATGTGTGAGCAGCTGATGACAGGTGGTCATGATGCAACATCAGCAAAGTTTACTCTTCAATCACAACATTTTCCTTAGTGCATGAACTTAACAGTTTCTGTGTTAAGGTTTAATGAGCAACCTTGTTAACTGGTGACTTTCAGCCATCTGTGTCTAGATGTAGTAGGTAAAGTGCCAGATTAGAGGATAGTGTTTTCTTGAATGTCTTATTGTAAAGCTGTTTTCCAGTCTATTAAATGAATAAGCAGTGATTTTTTAATGAAATACTTCAAAAAGATTAAAAATAACATACACCAACAGTTGAAATCAATCGAAAGACACCTAACTGTTCTGTCACTGATTGAACCACGTCTAAAAAGCAACATATGAAGTTATTTTGTATATTTAAACTCAACTTATATGAGTAAGACATACTGTGATGTGTTTTAAACATAGTTTAAGCCATCTCAAAAACATTTTATGCAAGTTTTAGAGCTTTAACTGATATCATTTTCATCTCTTGTCCAATAAATGCATTTATAATACAAGGAAAAAAGGAGTTCAAAACAAATACTTATGGACAATTTAAGCTCTGTTTTTTTATCAATACAGTGCTATTCACTGCGTGATGACAGACTCGGTTCCATTACTTGTGTGAGTGTGAGTGTGAATGGTCTTTCATCTCTCTACCACTGCTTTCCCACCAAAAATAGCGGGTAAACGCTGGTTTCTTCAGTGCGGGTTTACCCGCTTACAGTTGGCAACTGACTCCTTTTTCACTTCCAGCAGACCCAGGTCTAATTGCCAGTAGATGAGCTGCTTGGCTGTTTGTTTTCTCTGGTGCTAAGGGCATGTTGGTCAACTGTTTTCCTTGCTTTGTACTTTTGTCACTCTTTGAAATATACAAACTCGGTGCAGACTGAACAATATTCAAACTGTGATGACATAAGACAAATTGAATTTGTTGTTGAGATGGCAAAACGTCGTGGAAGTAACAGACGGAGTAGATGGGTGCGATATAATGCTGTAGGCATGTTATGCCAGTGTCATCCTGTAAATTAGCAGGTTCACCTGTAATGTTCCCACTGGAGCTGATCAGAGGTGACCCAATAAAACCCATGTGAGGGTCAGTCGACCCAGGTCTAAATGCCGACTACACCCTTTCTCACTGCCTACAGAAGTTGATTGTTACTGGGTTTAAACAGGTTTTTGGGGAAAGGGGTATATGTTGCCCTTGTGACCGGCTGGCGACCGGTTTTGGGTGAACTCTGCCACTTGCCCAATGTCAGCTGGGATAGGCTCCAGCCCCCCTTAAACTTTGAAAACAGATTAGTGGCATAGATGATGGATGCATTGTAAACTAGAAGATGACCACAATTTGTAAGAAATGCTTTCCCTGACATGCACAAGTAGACATCACACCTACAACTGACTTCTTTTGTGTCATGTGATTGTTCTGACATAAATAAGCATGACCCCAGCACACTTGGAGGTGGCCAATAAAGAGCTATCTTATCTATCAATAATGCAGTCATGTTCTTCAGTTTCAAACGTTTCCTTTACTTCCTGTCATGTCTTTTCTCATCAGCTTTTGGAAGTATCATACTGTAGGCCGCCCTACATCTGATCACACACATCTCATAAATAAAAAAAAAAAGAAAATGGAATCTCAAAAACAGTTACTGCAACAAGCCTGTTACTGCATTATGGCTTTCAAATCAGCAAAGAGGAGGTTTGTGCAAAGATTCTGGCATGAAATCATCATCCTCATATAGTTTTTGATTTTTTTTTTTCTGTTGTGTAGCTATCAGCTATCAGCAGTCAAGAGTGTTTGGGGGTTACTCCAGAGGTCAGACCAAAGACTTTTTCATGAGAAGACATTCACATCTTTCCTTTTTCTGCTCATGACAGCTGCTTCTGTTGTGTGCATCTGTAAAGTTGCCAGCTTTCTGCTTTTGTTGACACGGCTTTTGTAGGTCTGAAATCCCAATCTTCTAGTCATAACAGCCTCTTTATCTTCATTTTTACCATCTTTTAGATCTAAAATGCTGCTAACACTGACAGAAAAATGGTTAGGAGACTTGAATTCAAACTTCTGAGACTCTTTTCTCAGAGTATGTTCTGTTGCTGTGAGGAGGAACATCCATTAAACGCCTAATATGTTAATGTTCTTACGAAGATTACAGAACAATGTATTGTTCTGTGGTGAAAACGTCCCCATGACACCATCGCAGCTTCCTTCCCTCCCTCTCTTCCTCTTCCTATTGTTCTTTTTTTCCCCCTCGGCTCAACAGTGGGCCTCTGTTCATCTCTCATCCTCTTCTGCTGCTGACTGGTTGCCATGCCGCTGCCTGTCCATCAGTGACCCCGCTAACTGTTGCTAGGAGAGCAGTGTAATTTCATCGTCTGTGCTTAATTCCTCTCCAATTTATGCGCTCTTCTCACTTCATGTTCCTCCTCTCCGGGCTTCTCCTTCACCCCCTCTCCAGCTCACTTTAAGCTCTTCGCGTTGCTTTTATCCCCATCTTATCCTCCTCCTCCTGCCATTCTCATCTGTCATTCCTCTCCTTTCTCATCTCCTCCAATGTCCTTCACCTCTGTTTTCAATCCGCCCGCCGTCTCCTCTCGCCGTAGCTGATTTAAACATTGTTATTCTCCTGGTAGTGGGCCCATAGGAGAGCTCCCCTCCCTGTTGTCCCCCCTCAAACACATTCAGAGCTGGTGTGGCCGCCTGCTTTAATGGGGCATCAGCTCTGGATAAATAAAGGCTGTTAAATGGCCGGACACGTCTGAGCAGCCACCGGCAAGATGGGGTGGGGATGAGAGGGAGGTGGCGATGTGGGTGGGTGCTCCCTGGGGTGAAGAAGGGAATAAAAACAGAGGTGAAAGACGTGGGGAAGGAGAGATGAAGGCAATACTCTGATGAAGAATAGACCTCACAAGGTTTTCCTTTGATAACTTTCTGAAAAAATGTGAATCCTGCTGAGTTCTTTAAAAGTCTTATATCCTGCAAAGTCTTGTTTTTGCTATTAATGTTGTAAGAAGGGGCCTTGGGAGCAGAAGAACGTGACACCCTGTACTAAAATCTAAGGTCAGGAGAAATGGGCTACGCCTCTAGGAAAACACCTCTTATTATGCTCTGACCAATGTAGCCCACAAGCACCTACCTCTTCTAGTAGCTTAATGTCATTGTGTTTAGTTCTTCGCCATTCTGTTTAGTTTTTGCTGTTGTGTTTAGTTTGTGCCATAGTGCTAAGTTATTTGTCATTTTGTTTAGTTATTTGTCATTATGTTTAGTTCTTTGTCATTGCATTTTTGTTATTTACCGTAATGTTAAGCTCTTTGTTATAGTGTTTAGTTCTTTGTTATTGTGTTTAGTTATTCACCGTTGTGTTTTGTTACTCGCCATTATGTGTAGTTCTTTGCTGTAGTGTTTAGTTTTTTGTCGTGCTTAGTTACTCGCCGTTGTGTTTAGTTATTCACCGTAATGTTTAGTTCTTTGCTTTTGTGTTTAGTTATTTGCTGTTATGTTTAGTTCTTTGCCGTAGTTTAGTTCTTTGCCATTGTGTTTAGTTATTTACTGAAGTGTTTTTTTAATTTGCTGTTGTGTTTAGTTCTTTGCTGTAGTGTTTGATTCTTTGCCATTGTGTTTTGCACTTCAGAGTCACAATACGTAACCCCTCCTTCCATCAGTCATCATTTGGGCAGCCAATCAGTGCAGAGCATGTTACCATAGCCTCCTGTAGCCTCCCCTGAACATCTCCAAAGAGGAGGGTAAAAGAGTTGGATCAGATTTTCTGTAGAGACAAAAAGATTTCAGTTCGATTATCAACTTAAACCTTTTCTCAGTGGACATCTTAAACATGATGTACAGTCACCTTAAAGTGATTTGAAACAATCAACCAATTTAAAGGTGCTATGAGGAGAATCTATTCCCGGCGACATAAAGACTCCGTACCCATGAGCACTCGCAGCAACTGTCGTAATGCTGCGTTCCAGTAACCTCGGAACTGTGAGTGACATCATCTCCTACTTATCAGCGTTCCAGTTGAAGTCGGAAAAAAACATGCCAATCGACCAGGCTATTGTTAGCTGTTGTTAGCATGCCCTGCGTTGTTGTTCACAAATATCACATGAAGAATGTGATGATCACTATGGCAGCATTTTTGTAAATATATGTCTAACAATACAATGAATGCAGCTGATCAAGAGCGACACACCCCAGTCAGAAGTGCAAATAAATTGATTATTACAGGAGCTAAGTACCTGTTCACTCTGGGGGCATCCGTCTTCAATTGTCAACTCGGGGGTTGACTTTGGGGGACGTTCCAGTTGCAGTTTCCTACTCGGAACTCGGAAATTCCTACTTCTGACTACAACTGGAACGCACCAAAAGACTCGACCCAAGCCAAAGCGTGTGTTTGGTGTGATGCTAATGAATGCAGCTCGAAACTTCCTCAGAACTCTGCATTGCTTTTCGACTTCTTTTTTCAACAAAGTGACGAGGTAATGTATGCTCTAAGACGTGTCCAAATATTATGAATTTGCTCTAGGTTTAATTGTCTTGTTCCCGAAGTTGAATATCCAGGTCAGTCCAGTCCAGCCCTGTCCTGTCCGACCCGATTGCTAAGCTAAGGAATAGCATTTATAGAGAATCTATCTATATATTTGATTGATTGTGTGTATTTCGATCAGGCATGTATCTAAAAGTGAGACTTCTTTGTAATTACTTAGAAACTCCTCACAGCATCTTTAAGTTTTATTTTTATTTTTTAATAAGCTACTAGTACCTCCAGGTGGCATTAGTGAAAAAGTGGTTTGAACTTTTCAATTCTTTTACAAAAGATTGTTTTCAGGATTATAAGGCATTAATCCAGCAGACAGGATGGTGAAAATGATCAGAGATCATTTATTTTAACCAGGGGTGTTGAAGATAATCCTTTAATTGAAGCATTGTGATGTGGAGATAGGATAGGTGATTCTGCTTAAAATGTGCTTCTTGTTTTGTTTGTGGTATTTACTGTGTTGGAGGGGATTGCTGCACACAGGAGCCACAGCGCTGAGGGCTGTTAACTGCAAATCCGGTCTGTCAAATGACTTAAACCACAAACTTACTGTGGTTTAAGTGGTGAAGGAGAATGCAAACATGTCTACAGAAAGAGCTGCAGGACACCAGCAGTCTCAATGCTGCCTGTGGTAACTGTGGCTTAGGCTGCTTTTAAGGGTCACTTCAACCCCATTTACACTTGATTAAAAAAATGTCCAGACAATATCCAGGTGAGCAAAACAACCACTGCAGTGAGAGAAGTTTATCTGCTTAAAAGCTCAAATGTGCATGTGCAACAGTATTGTTTCCGCTGCACATCATCAGAGTTCTATAGTACATCTGCTTTTAAAGGAATACTCCGACCAATTTGGACCCACGCCCTTTCCCTATCATTGACAAAGTGAGACAAGCTCAAAAATACCCTTTTTGTACCTTTTTAGGAGTCAGAGCCGGACTGACGAAAGTGGACAAAATACTCCTTACAGAGGTCCAGGGGATGGCGTATTAGCACGTGAAGTAAATCCGAATGGTTATAAAACATTTTAAAAGACGTGTTTTCTTTTCAACCCGTTAAAATAACGTTTTGATACACACAGACCTGCGCATGCGCAGTGCTCCGCGGAAGGATATACCAGCGCACAGTTTACAAAGCCCGGTGAGTTTTGTAAACCAGTGACTTTTTTGGTGAAAGGGAAAACATCATGCCTGTGTCAGTAAACTCTCGTTCAACTTCCTCATCCATTGTGGCTCTTGCAGCTCTTGCGAGGCTACATAAACATGGTTACGTCGGAGGGTCGCCTTCTTCCAGCTGCTACTGCTGTTCCGCGGAGCACTGCGCATGCGCAGGTCTGTGTGTATCAAAACGTTATTTTAACGGGTTGAAAAGAAAACACGTCTAAAAATGTTTTATAACCATTCGGATTTACTTCACGTGCTAATACGCCCTCCACTGGACCACTGCAAGGAGTATTTTGTCCACTTTTGTCAGTCCGGCTCTGACTCCTATTGACCTCCAGCCATTGAGCTAAGCTACCTACGAAGCTAACAGCTGGGAGCCAGCCACTGGACGCAGAGACACAAAAAAGGTATTTTTGAGCTTGTCTCACTTTGTCAATGATAGGGAAAGGGCGTGGGTCCAAAATCGTCGGAGTATTCCTTTAACGTTCACCACCGGGCCTCTCGCACAGATGAAAATGTGAAGCTTTCTGTCTATGCTTTAATCATCGTTCACATAGTGATGCTGGTTTACATCCAGTTCTGTGAGCTTCATTGCTCCTCTCAACTCTCTAATTCCGCTGATACACATTCTTGCATGTTACACTTGAGCAAGCGTAGAAATTGTTCATATGCTCTCGTATTATCAACACAGTTTTCCACCATGTATGTCTGGCATTGTAAGCTGCCTATTGGTGACCCCCTGCCTCCCTACACAGAGAGGAGCAAGTGTGAAAGACCATGTCAGGGATTATTATATATCATACTGATAACATCATGGTTTTATATGTGAAAAGTATGATGGAGGATTAGGGCCACTTAAAAAAAAAAACACTTGATATTTTAGTCTGTGGAGGCTATTAGAAGTACAGAAGCTGCCTTTACAAAATGAGGAATGTTGAGCATCTTGAGATACTATAGTGAAATCATACTTTTGTGCAGGTTTCACAAATTAGGAAATACTTCTTCTTTTGGCAACAAAAGAAGCATCAAATGTTCATAAACATTAGGACCCTGAAAAGATACCACAGGAAACTGGGGCTTTTCTAAAGACAGAAGCACACCAACTTGAAATTGTGTCCTTTATGGAAGAAGATTTGTACGCACTTTTGGTACAAGCTTTTAGAATAGTTTGCTTTCTCGCTTAATTTCTACAGATGTTTTTCTTTATTCTCATTACTTTTTGAGATAATTCCTGTAACTTCATGACTTTATTCTTGTAACGTTCTGAGATTATTTTCATCATGTTATGGAATCATTCTTGTACCTTTTTTTTTTTTACTTTATTCTTGTAACTTTGTTTTGAGAAATAATGATGTCATATATTTCTTCAATTTATCATTTTTTTGGCCTGAATCTTCTGTCACAGATAGGATCTAAACTTAACTGTACATTTTACAGTTAATTCATGTAAATAGAGATTTTTTCTGAACTGATGTAATCTTTTTTTCTGTTTTTTTTTATGTAAATGTCAAGTCATATATATAAATATTTTTTAAAAAGGATGACTGAAAGTATACATAAATGTCTAAAAGTGTACTTCCAACCTTCCCATCAATGCTGCTTTTAATGTAACGTTTGGCGGTCAAAACCATCTTTTAGCTTCTAATCAGTTGTTCAGTTAAGTTTGTGACAAGGTAGATTTAGTTCCCAAAACTCAGTGCAAAGGAATGTTTTTACTGTTGGTTAGTTCTCTTGTGTTTGTGGTTTTATCCTCTGTGTGCTTCCACCTGTATGTCAAAGCACATTGTCAGCCTCTGTTTCAAAAATGCTACATAATGGAAATTATTATGATCATTATTATTATTGACTGTGACTTTTTAATTATATAATACGAGCTAAAATACAATCTTTAGGACGTTATAATGTATTTAACTGAAGATGCTGATGCAGAACATTCTGGCAGATCCATGGCCATCAGGACGTGATTGAAGGACAATGTGCTGGGCAGTTTTAGAGAGGTCAGCTGATGGAAGACGAGGGGGGGTGGAGTTTACTGAAAGCTCCAGTGAAAGACAAATTGAAAACAGTGAAAGCCACTGAGTGAAAGACAAGACTGAGGAAGAAGGAAGGGGAGAGGAGAAGATGTGTTTGGTGCGGAGGAAGAGGGTTAGGGCGGGGTCCGTGCATAATTACATTTTTGTTCTGAGTAGTATTGGAAATCAATAATGTAATTCATAGAAAAGCCATAGAGAGGCCTCCCATTGGCATTCACAGACATGAGTCACGCTTACATCCCAAAGAATTAGAACGAGAAGAGGAGGGAGGGATGATGAGGAGGGCAGCGGTGTCCGTCATTGGAACAAAGACTCACCCTCTGTTCGTCCCCAGCCTTTAAATCTTCTCCACAAAGCTTCGTCCAAGAGCTGGAGACCTTTACTTTACATTAAAGAATGATGTTTTTAAGCTTAGTGACCACACAGGGATACTTCTAGCCAGCCTCATTAAAGTGGGGGTATTTGGGGTTATTAGAACTTTTTGAGCAGTTTGGCATTGATTTGCATTTATGCTGTATAAGGACAACATGGTTTACTCATTTCTTTAAGAAGAAGACGATGTTTGGTACTGCACTAGGAATATGTCTCAAGTTTTGTTCCAAACAGAGTATGTTCAATCAATTTAGTGCAGAACAAGTTTGAGATCACTATGAAGGGTTATTTAGCTCTAATAGCCTCAAATGACTCTGATGTGGTCAGGTTTTAATCAAGCAGTGTCATTTTAGGACTCCTGGTGAGAGCCTTAAGCTTGGTTTATGTTTTCAAGTGTCAACACGAGGTAAAAATGGACCTAAGTCTGATTGAAGAGGTGGATAAAAAAGATTTCTGTTTTTCTGCAAGATGAGATTCAAATACAAGTGTGCTGATATACAGGTTAGGCCGAATGTGTCCTTTATCTTCTTTTTCTGTGCTGCACAGGAGATGTGAAAGTGGAAAATAATCATTGTTGGCATCTTATGAATAATTAAAATATCCATAGTAGCAGCACAGTGTCCACATTTAAGTCAGACATGTCTGCTGAAATAGCTGCAGCTTCGTCCTACTTTCTCTTTGCAGATATGCGCCAGGTATGCAATCTGCTATCTGTTTTATTACTGTTAGACTGAACATTAAATTAACATTACGTTCAGAGACAAATTAAACAGGTTGCACACAATCCTTGAGGCTATCACCACTTATTAGTAGAAAAGGGAAAGAAATGGTGAGCAGTCCTGTAGGTTGTCAAAATTAAAGTTAGGTAAGATCTTTTTACAAATCATCCTTGTTTGGTTATGCATGCAAATTAAGAAGTTTAGTTTAGTTTAGTTTAGTTTATTTGTTTAGCTCAAGTTTAGTACAAGTACAAAACTGAGCAAGGTGGGAACGAAGCCTCTACAGGCTTGTACAGAGTTCCACACCTGCCCATAACAATCACATGACATGCAGGCTAAACACTTAACAAAAAAACAAAAAACACAAGACAACACAAGAGAAAAACTGGCGAAAAACACTACAAAACCAAAAAAGCTATAGCTCAGTACATATAAAATTCAAGAAAGATGCAGCAAAAGCAAAAAAAACACAATTACAAGGACAGGGATCAGGCTGGCAACAGAAGTTTCTTCAAATGCTTTTTGAAAGCAGAATAGGAGGACACTGACCGCAATGGTGCGCTTATTTCAGTCCAGAGCTTAGGACCTCTAAATGTGATGTTGAACTGGTGTCTTGAAGTCCGTGTGTGGGGTAAGACTAGACTGTTGTTGCTGTGCCTAGTTTGATATGTATGTACCTGTGTGGTGAGGATGAACAAATCCTGAAAGGTGTCTGGAAGATCTTGTTTCTTATATATAAACTTATGCATGAGTAAACAAGTTTGATAAACATTTACCTTGTCAATGGGGAGTACTTTATATTTTTTAAAAAGGGGTGCAGGGGGGGAAGAACAGATTTTAAGATCTGTTTTTGACCATGTCTCATGATTTGCTGTGGCTTTCATAATCCCAGCATATCTATTAGGGTTACAATCTAAATTGGCATAACCCTGTTTTGCTTCCTTTCAGACAAACAGACTGTAAAAGAGTTGTTGTAGCAGTGTCAAAGGAGTCTTTCGAATGGGGGCATTGATGCTGGCATACTGCATACTGCACGTGCTATCACAGCCAAAAATAAAAATTTACATTAATAATATTTCATTTTGCTGCAGCCAGCCCTACAGCTTTGGTACTTCTACATGGGCCTCCATTTACATCCCTGGAGGTTGCAACCTGTCTGGAACCCATAATAGTGTTCTGTATATTAATGGATACCTAAATGCACTCTAATGGCCTAAGAACTCCCCCCTTTAAATCATGCTTGATATTTTGTATATTATCTTCTCTAATACTTACATCATGGATTTTCATCAACAGGAATGCTGGTAGTGTTTCAGTAGGTGTATTTGTGGTTAAAGTATAATGCACACCGAACTATTTGGCAGCCTAAGCTTCTTAATGATGCATAGTGCACCCCTGCTCATTCAAAATACTGAGGGGCTGCCTACATGGACACCAATTCAAGCATATTCCACAAGTTTTCAATCATTTGGGTGTTTCGTCCACACATATATGGCGATTTGGGTGCCCAAAAACATAAATATGAGTGTATAAAGCTGATATCGCCAGCCTTGTTTTTCCATATGTACAGGAAATATGGATGGCACCATCTATGTCAAGATCATAGTCCTACCTTTCCCTTAAACTACACTCACAAACCGTAAAAACAGCAGGAACAATTGCAGAAGAGAGTTTTACATTCATATTGCAACAGTACTTGGCTCGTCACAGCAAAATCTTCTGCTTGTCTTCGAACACTGTTAGCAAAAATAGGACACGGAGAATAGCATACAACAGTGTTTCTCGACATCTCTCATGGCAAATGTGCATCTCCATGTCTTACTCTCTGGTTTTAATGTATGTCTGCAGCTACATTACAGCACCCCTTACAGGCCTGGCATATGTACTACAGTATTCGTATTTTCGTCATGTGGACGGATACATCTCTTGAAACCATGATGTTTTTGTCCCCATGTGGACAGGAGCTTAGATGTCTGATGTTTGTGCTGCACTGAGATGAGCAAAGGTGATGAAACTGTGTATAAATGAAGCAGGATAGATGTATAACAAGTGTGTGTAAGATACAGACTATTGTGGAAGCAAATGAGCTGTGTTTCTTGTAGTTTGCAACTTACTTGTAAGTCTGTGAAGTGCTGAACTTGCAGTGCTTTGCTCATTAGTTGCCAGCAGTTTAACCACCACTGTCCTGCTCAAATGTTTACTGTGTGATTGTGCATAGAAATGCACAGTGTGTGAATCAACAAGCACATAGACGTTATTGCCAAGAGTGAATGAACAAGGGTGTTGGATAAGAGTTTTTAATAAAAACCCATGCATGCCTGGAAGTCTTTTGTGTTTGCCCAAGTGTGCATCACTCACTTACATGTAGTTACAGGTGTGGACACTTCTGTGGGAGCAGACGTGATCTTTATTCAGCTAGCTTTTGAAAGTAGAAGTGCTTGAACCATAATTGACTGGTTTTAAAAGAGGCTGAATGACACCCAGTACTAAGTGACCACTTGGATTTATTTGAGATGACTTAATAAACAAGCTAAGTTCTTTGCTCCATGATCTTTTGAGAGATACTCTCCCTTAGTTTAGAAATGACACACAAAAAATCATTTGACAAATAGTCTTTGAATGATAAATGACATGAAAGTCAGAGCTGGCCTTCAGCAGGTCTTTAAAAAAAATCAGTCATTTCCTTTTAGTCTGATTTTTGTCCTATGAAAAATCTTTAAAGGCCAAAATCACAGAGCACAGTGGAGCCATTAGGCGAGGAGCTGTCAGAAATCCTGTTCTCCACTTTCAAGCAGCAAAGCGCTCCATTTCTGCCTTTTTTTAAACTCAGGATCAAGAAGGTCTCTTTGCCCAAGAGGAGGTGATTTTAAGTTTCACACATGAAACTGGCGAAGAGATTCTTGAATTTTTCCATTTGAACATCTTGCTCAGGAGAAATGGATGAGAAATGACACTTTCCTTTAATGTGTCAGACTTTGAAAGAGATGTTATTAATCTTTATCAGACTGGGATGTTCTGATCATTGTGTCTGTGTAAAATGAAAGGGAAACATGATACAACTTTATGAAAAAGCATAGAGAGCAGAGTCTTACATCTTTCTGTATATTTCACAGTTTTATGATCAGCTTCAGTTTGGTGATCAGAATTTTCATTTTGACCACACAGCAGATATTATAACTTTTTATTGAATGGTTAGTGAAAGAATTATGGTGTCCAGTCAAAACAAGCAAACAAACAACAAAAAAGGCACTGATCGAGACCTGCCTCGGGATCCTATCACCTGCTCAATGCCAGTTAGGATCGGCTTCAGCTCCACAAACCCATGAAAAGCTGCAGGGATTATAGTTGTTTTGGGGGATTTTGTAAGGTGATTTTATGACAAAGGGTAAAATATAAATTTTGATATATTTGTTGACTAGAATTTAGACAAAACAATTATTCATATTCAACATTTGTGGAGAGATGAGGTAGTCTGAAGATCTCAAATTACATCCACTTCTTAATATTTTTTTCTTATGTCACATCTAGGTACATAAAAGCTACATAAATTAGACAATAAACAAATGTGCAACCTCAAATCATGTTTTAGTAACATTTTTTAAGTGCTAAGGAGCATGAGCCTCAGGAAATATGCAATAAACTATAACAAATGCCAAGTCACTGCCCAAAATTAAACATAATATGTGGACATAATGAGGCCCTGTGTTATGTATCATCATTAACTGCAGAGGAAGGTTTCTAAGACAAGACATTTCGAGAACAGCACCACTTAGACTGTTTAATGAATTTCCCAATTTTAAAACACTTTGTTGCCTTTTAATAAGCTCTAATTTTTCGGGTGCAAATTATACACGAGAACAAGCGAAATACTAAAATAATTTAATCTCGCCACGTCTTGATTGAAACCCATCTGATTCAGAATGCCGAAATATTCTCTTTGCGAAACATTCTTGCCACACTTGCATAATTCGTATTAAACTGACTGTTAACAGTTCCAATCCAATATTTTGAGTCTAAATTGAACGTTAATTCTCTGGCAAACACAGGGCGCTGCCATCTTGTGAGCAACGGGGACACAAAATAGCTGCGCTGTGATTTGTCAGAGACATCAGCATATTGATTGCTGCTCTCTGATCGGTCGGTACAACTGAGCATGCAGAAATCGAGTATTTGCGCATGCATGAAGCTAAAAGTGTTTCTGCATCCGTTTGAGAGGGAAAATTGTGTATATGTAGTGAAAATACTGAAATTTAATTTAGTTAACTTTGAATAAAGGTCATTTTTGAGTTGTTTGAGGAAGTAAGGTTTGGGAAAAATGTGGGCGTGTGATATATTTGAGGACAGTGTTTTTCAGGCAAGAATCGTGAATATTGGGTTTGTGTTATAATCGAGTGCGTGTTTAAATCGAGAAATTACAGTATGTCATTAACTGTTTTCAACCAGACATCTCTCAGTCTTTCTTGAATCTATTATTGCGTTTGAATTTTTCAATGTTATTTTGGTCCCGTTGCCTCTAATGTTTAAACTAAGGTTGTCCTTAAATGCATATAAGGGTGTCCTCAACAGAAAACTTCCAAAGCATCTTTATTCTTTGTTCCTGACCTTTTGTTCCCACCACTGCTGATTTTTATGAGCCATCTTGCGTGGTAAGGCGGCTAAGGACACAGCTGGCTGTCGCCCCGCTCAGCAGGTCTCCATGGAGGGTGGTATGGTGCTACTGAAGCTCTGCTGCTGTTTATCCTAACCCGTCTGTCCCTGTCTTCTCCTCCCCTGCAGCGCTGACAGGAAGCCAAACAGAGTCTCAAGCCCCTATCCAAGACCTGCGCAGAGCCACGACGGGCGGGACACGACACCGGAGAGCCGCCGCTGAGGAGAGCTACTGGGCCTACTCAGGTCTGTGCCCGTGCTTCTTTCTGTCTAAGTCTGTTTGCAGTGCAAACAAAATGGAATTGCTAAATTTTAAAAATATATATATGTTTCTTTTACCAATATTAATGCCTCCAAACTAAAGTCCAAACCTTAACACCAAATTACATAAGCTTAAAGCATAATTTCCACCTTTCGAAATGTGTTTGTTTTGTTAAGATTTTCTTTTAAAATGACTTGTAGGCCACCCTTCCAAGGATCACTACATCCAACCCTATTCAAAGGAAAAAGTGAATATCTGATCCTTTAGTTATGTATTGCTAAAAAACAACAAAAAAAGAAAATATCTGAAAATATTGTTTTAATCTTCACTGTCATGTGTGTGCATGTTGAAAGCAGAACATGAGGTTGATGATACCTTGTCTGCCTGTTTTTTTTTTACACCTTTTTAAGTGTGATTCTGTGGGCAGTGTTACCGGAAGTTGTTAAAATCATATCACATATTTGATCCTTGACTTAAAATCAGAGAAGCTCAGATTAAAAGCAGTGTATTTTCCTACTGACTGCACACTTTGAGATTCTTTGGATAAAATGTGGAATGCAAGAAGCCTGGAAATATGCTCCACTCTATGATCACAGAGGGGTTGATCTGGGCGAAAATCTGGCATAAAGTTGTCTAATGTGAGTCCAGTCCAAGCCAGTCCTGAGTTCAATGTTAATGAGGGGAAGCCAACCTCTTTTTATCTTTTTTTGTGGTTTGATTGACATTGAAATGGTTGGGCTGATGTTCATGGTCATGCTTTTCTTTAATGGCAGACCTTTATAGATTATCAAAGATTTTTGAGGTAGTTTTTTTTTATGTTTGCCAGCATGTTGAGTCTACACGACCAAACCAACCAGGATGAAGACGTCCCAGATCACCTCTGTTTACAGTCTGAACGATCAGATATCAAATTGTTCAAACACACACTGAAGTATGTCAACAGCAAGCTTCAAAAATCACCGCTTGGTATCCAAATGTTCTGTTTGAAAGTCACTGTAAAAGAAGATAAAGCTTGAGAACAAGCTTGAGCCTTTTCTCATGTGGGTGCTATGCTTGGCCTTCCAGTCGTCTACGTGCCATGAAATGTCTGGAAACTTTTTGCACTAAAAGATACGAAATGTCAAGTACAGCTGCATATCTACAGAAATCATTCCTACATGTGTATTTTCTGTTGCCAACAACACTGTCAGAAACACTCAAAGAGCGAGCAGCAGCAGCAACGAGGGATGTGTTCGGGATCAGATGTGATCGTTTATGGGTCAAGTGTTCTAAATGGGAAGCGTTTGGGAGGCTCTGAACTCCCAGAATGCCTAGAGCTATTGAGTCACAGAGACTCACTGTGGGATAGGTAGCTAGTAGCTGTGTAGCAGAGAAACAACAATCTGAGCAATGTCTGGAGGGTAGTGGGATGAACTGGGATGTCTCATGTGTGGGTTCAAAACCTCAAAAACGAAGGGGGTCGAGGGAAGCTGTATAACAGAGATGGAGACTCAGACAAAGGGTTATTGACAACTTGGAAATGGAAGTTGTGCAAAAAGCATGAACAATTCTCAAAGGAAGTACATTTTAGTCCAGTTGAAGTTCATTTTTGTACATAGTATTATTTTAAGGCATTAACATGGACACAAAATACAAATATTTACCTTTAAAGTAGTGTTTTACACTCAGATTATAATGTTTCTTTAGGGTTTATGATGTCATGAAAGCTGATGGTAATCCTGAGCTTTTTTGAGTAGTGTAAGCGTATGTGTGTTATACACAGGCCTGTATACATTGTTTAAAGCATAGCTTTTGTGCTGAATATACTTATTCACATGCAATGTAAAAATCCACTTCTTTATTGTGTCTATTTCAAATGACTATACTCAACCAACAACTGCTGTTTTAGCAGTAAGAGAAAAATTATGATGTATTGTGTAGCTGTAGTGAGTAAAATTATGATGTATTATGTAGCTATAGTGTGTAATGTTCTACTCTCCCTTTTAGCTTTAACATTGATTCTCTCTGCTTATGTCCATTACAGTTTAATAATAAAGCTCAGGTATCGAGCTAACCCATGTAACTTCCAGCCATATTTTGCTATTACTGGTCCACCTGGCTTTACGTGTGTAAAAATGCATGAAGAACCATAACCCTTCATGTGCAATTAAGTTAAAGCCTTTTTTTTTATTTTAGACAACCGAGGCTATCAGAATACTTGTGTTATAGTGATGTCAAATGAATGCATGAATTTATATTACTCCAGAAATTTTAAGTTAAAAAAGAAAAAACAACATACTTTAAATGCCATGGAGGTTTGTACAAATCACACTCAAATAATGAAGCTCTTTCACATCTAAACTTGGTGCCCTTAAGCCTTATATATCAGAGAGTGAAATAACATACAAACAAATGAACAAAAAATGTACACTTCCTACTCTGGGTGCTATTTGACCTATATTGTTATGAGTGCCACTCAAGGAAGCAGTTTTTGTTTGGAACGAGACAGATGGCCAATTCACTTTCATTCACCCTCACTTTCAGGGAGGACTGACAGCTTCCAGTGGTTGTCTTGCAGAGGGCACACTTCCGTCTCCCAGCTGTGGCTCTTTATTTCATCCTCTGCATCCTGACTTTGGGTCATTTGTGCAGAATAAATTCATCTTCATGCCATCTTCTGGTTCTAAAATAAGCACCTTTGCCTCCTCCAAGGTGTTAAACATTTGGATGATAAAGTTGAATGTTTTACAAACAATAAGCAACGAAACTGCATTTTACCAACATTCAGGAGATGATCTATGGAAAATGAGGTTTTTTTTTTGTAAAGAAAACTATTTCATATTTAGTATTGTTGTCGAGTGTTTGAAATATCCTGAAATGCATCTTGAAAGTGCTTGATCTCCATCTTGTACAAGGTGGACAAACTCAGTATTTGAATGGAAAATTACAGAAACGTTCTCTTATTTGGCCCTTTTGAAGTACTTTCAAAAGTAGATTAAAGGACCTAGAGGAAGATGTTTTAAGTTGCAAATGCTTTGGATAATTTATAATTTATTTATTTATTTTACCTGTGACAGTGAATTGACCGCTTTTGTTGGTTTGTAAATTATATTGTTCAACATCTTTAAAGGAGACATATCATGCTGATGCATGATTTAATACTTACATATAATATAATAAATTTGAAAACAAGACCTTACACCCCCTTAATTTTCAAAAAATGAGATATTGTATTTTTTCTGATATCCTAGAACGAGATTTGATGCCTCTGAAAATAGGTCATTGCGAGATGTCCGCGAGATTTCAATCGTCGTGACGTCACTAGGTAACTTTCTTTTTATTGGAGTAATCTGATAAAACACTTCCTCCTCTGTGATGTCCGTTAGCCACCGTCACCGAGGAACACATCCACCAGCAGGGGTATACATGTCCCTGGCTCACACCCACTCATTACCAGCTCTGGCCTGTAGGGGGACTCAATACGCGGTCGCTGCTTTGGGCCTGCCGGAAAATACAGTAGAAGAAGAAGGACAGGCTGGCTCAGCCCCCGATAGAATTGACCAATCAGAGCACAAAGGGCTGTGACATTGCAAGGTAACTTTAGGTCATCCTGGAAATCGAGTGTTTCAACGAGAGCTTCATAGTGGCTTAAAATGAGGATTTTGAGAACGCTATTGTTGGGCAATGAAGGAACTAAATGACTTGTACTGAGGGCAGAAATACTTTACAGGCATCCTAGTCTGGCATAGTGAAAAGGAGAAACAAGCATGATATGTCCTCTTTAACTTGTTAATATTCTGCTGCCTGTCTTGGCCTGAAACACCCGTACAAATGAGACTCCTGATCTTAATGAGACTCTCTTTGTAAAATGTGAATTATGTTCTAATTATGTAATGTAATATGAAAATGAATTTAGGTCCCTGCTGCATTCAGACCTTTGAATATGTGTTTTAATTACTATTTCTAGGTGAACAACTCATGTTGGGGAGGTCACAGAGAAGGTCCCTTGTGGACAAATAGAAGTACACCATCTCTCTCTCCATTAAGAACTTAATTTGTCAACAAAAGTGCAGAAGAGGCTGAGTAAAGTGTGTTTTTTTTAATCTGTCAATATGCATCAGTCCTTCTGCATCCTCCACTGTGAACAGCAGGAAAACATTCAGCTTAACCTCAGACAAACACAGCCCTGGGCCATGACGGCAGAACATCTTCACTTCCTGTAAACAATACACACATTGGAAGCAAATGTGACATTATTATTGGTGGAATATAGGACAGACACCTACACTGCAGGGCTGTTCAGTTTTGGAAAAATATAATCCAGATCATTTTGATAGCTATTGAGATCATGATTAAGAAACACAATGACTTTCTGCTGTTACAACACACACCACGGGCAATAACTCTCTCGGTACCATCAGTCACAGTGTGAAAAAACAAGCTATAAATAAAGAAATTGAAATCTTTATGACGATTGTTTTTGAAACTGTTAAGCATTTTGTTCTCGTGGGGATGAGGCCTAAGTACACTGTGGAAACATCAAGCACAGGTGAGACAGTCACACAGGTGGAGGGAGTTATAATCAGTGGCACACGAAAGGGAGGGCAGGAAACACCACATGAAACAGGGATTTCAAAATAAAACAGGAAACATGAGCAACAAGGGGTACAATAGGTCACAAAGACAAAAACACAAGGAAAAACGTAAAAACGTTAACCCAAACTAGCCATACCATTACAGATATGTGAAAAAAAACATAGAACAAGTAAAAAATAAAGCCATTTAGATCCAAAAAAGGTAAAACGATTGCAACATATCATGTGGCTCAGTCGTCCTTATCTTGATTCCTCATTTTTCATAAGTGTGGGAAGAATTAATTGTAATTAATACTAAAAAAATCTGTTAATTTTCCAGCCTTACTGCTTGCCAAAATACTTTGTACCAGGCATATAATAGGGCCCTATGTGAATTATTTCGTATTATAAACACACACAGTCAGACTCGCACAACAAAAGTTCTTTTATTAACTTTGTCGATCTCGTCTCACCACCGTAACGTCTCTGTTGTGCCTTTAACTCCAAAGGCAGCACAGAGGAGGGATCCCTTTGTGCCCACATTATACTTCTGTGGCAGTCATATCAAAGACAAAACATCACAGAAACAGTCATATCTTGAGAAAAAACAGCACTGTGGATGACCCAAATGTAAAACTTTTACCAAAAGTTGGATTTCACTCTTGATTGATACTGTTCTAGATGACGAAGAAGCAGAAATGATTGAGTTCATTGTGTCTGCCATAATCAAACGCTCAGTCATTATTGAACACCAGCTTTTATTTTGAAAGAAACACGTTCAAAGGCTTGTAGTTTGGGCTTGAGATGTCAAAGATTCCAGTAAGTGGAAGCCTTTGTGAGTGCAGCAAGACAAAGCTGCGTGTGGGTGTGTGTCTTTGAGAGTGAAAGCATTTATGTGCTACTGTCAATGCAATATGTTTGCCTTCCTTCTTCTCCCTCCCCGTCTCTTATTCCTACTCTTTTAAGCCGCTCCTCATCTCTCCTCTGTGCTCCGCTGGCCTGGAGGCGTCTCCGGGCCCTTTTTTTAAATTTTACCAGTGCTTCAAAAGAGAGAGAGAAAAAAAGCCACTTCCGATGTCCCTTTGGAGGCTTTAGTTTTTCAGAGGGGCCGCATTAATCTTTCACCATGCGAGAAACGCCAGCCCGGGGCCACAAGTGATCTTTTAGTTTATTTATTTCAATATTTCCGCTGGCTCGTCTAACCCTAATTGGTCGCCCGTTGAGCCTTATGAGAGAGAGCGCAGAGGAGTTTGTGGGGAAAAAACAGAGCCGGTGACAGTTTCACTTAGAGCCTCGGCCGCCGATGCTAAGATCTACCGATGCTCTCCTGTCGTCCCCCTGCACATGTTTGATCGCAGCTCTTACATAAGCTGCTGATGTAATGGTGGGTTGAATCTACGCAAGAGGGGAAAACAATGGAGGCAGAGTGGGCTGACAAACCAGTGGATCTTTATTTTTATGTCATTTTTTAAGTGGGGGGAGGGAGTGGAAGTCATAAGAGATGTTATGTTCTGTTTCAAACATGAAAATAGCTGTCAAGTTTTAAACCTTGCTAAGGATAAGATATGTGCTATTAACTTTTTCCTATTATTATATTTTCAGAGACTGGTTGTTATGGCACACAGAAGAAACAAATAGATTTTGGTGGTGAGTTGGATCTGGTTGTGCAGACAGGATTATTTTCTTTTCAAAGATACGTTAACATTGCAAGACAGGGCCCTTTTCCAATGATGGTCATGACACATGGGAGAACTGATTAGATGTTGCTGATTATCTGAGTCAGGTTGTGAATCCTGTTTTTTTTAAAGTATAAATATTTTATGATAGGGTTGTTTCTTGTGGGTGGCTCAAACTGACAGTGCGCTTGGTCAGTAAGCATAACATTACAGGTTTGAGCCCAACTCTGGCCATCAGATGACGCTGTGTCCTTGGGCAAGACTTTTTACCCCAAGTTGATCCCACTGCTGCAAGTGTGCTGCATGAAGGTGTGTTAATGGGCATGTAAGTGTATAAGGGTGAAAATGGGAGACTTGCAGTGTTAACTGTTTTGAGTAGTCAAAGACTAGAAAAGCTCCATATAAGGTCAAGGCCATTAGTATACATGGAAATTGATGTCGTTTTAAGGGAATTCTGCATAACACCAGGGAAAATTTTGATTTTCGTGGTGATTTGAATCCAAAGGTGGATCCAGAATTTTTTTCAAGGATGTGTTCACTGCAAGACAGATCTGATTTCCACACTTTGACAGTAACTTATATGAAGATGTTAAAAATGCCTGAGCAGCCAGAGCACTTCTAGAATTTGAGAGTGTAGACAAAACAGTTCAGCAGATTAAAAGGAAGTTCATCAAATATGCTCTCTCTTCAAGACTTTTATATAATACAGCTTGATCATCGCAGCCTTAATCTAAAAAAAGTCAAATCTCAGCTGGTTTAAATTGTTTGAAATCCCCCATCATGCAGAGTACCAGCCATGCTGAAAAGCTTCCTATTTTAAGATGTAACAAGCAGCATTGGCTTTAATGTTTCAAACAATTTAACACATATCAAGCAAATTTCACTGAAGATTCTAGAAAAATTGTTAAAAAGTAATAATAAAAAGAAATACTTTAAACTCAAAAATGTGTGGGTCACACTTTAAATTAAAGGAAAATTTTGGTTCCTGCAGCTTTTACATTGTTTATAGAATGAAGAACAACAATATACTCACCCAGAAGGCTTTCCTGATCCAAACAGTGCTTAAGGAGATATTTAGATCCAAAATCGAGCGGCGGACACCCATATAATGGTAGCAGTACTCTCTGGAGCGTTGCCTTCGCTTCCTCCTTTCTATGAGCTCCTTATCTGTATACTCTGGCTCGAAACTGTAAGGACGTCCATCATATTCAAAGTTCTCCTCCACAACATCTTCATCCGATACATATTCGTCCATTTTGCACAAAACTGGAAGAAGAAAGTCGATTTGTAGCTGCCGGTCTTCCCCTGAAACAATGAGCCGCACTGCGCATGCGCGAAGGGCACGTAAACAAACTCGTCAGTTCAGAGGTTAGTACAGTCACACAGCGCTGTGTGGAGTGACACAGACTGCAATGGCGGACCATCTGGAACGGATCATGATGGAATATTGGTGAAAAACATGAGTTTTTGGATGATTAATGCAGTTTTAGGAGCAGCGATCTATGCCCTACAGGCTACCATTATATCGGTGTCCGCTGCTCGATTTTGGATCTAAATATCTCCCGAAGCACTGTTTGGATCAGGAAAGCCTTCTGGGTGAGTATATTGTTGTTTTTCATTCTATAAACAATGTAAAAGCTGCAGGAACCAAACTTTTCCTTTAAGTAATTTAGAGAAAGAGGAAATACAAAGTTTTTGGCAGACAGTGTTTGAAGAATCCTACTCTTATAAGTTCCTCATGAAAACTTCTTAGCAATTGACTTATCAAATATTTTACCCAAGAAAAACCCAAGCAAATATTATAAAGAGCCCATATCATGTGTGATTTTTAACCATTTGGCACTTACCAAAAGTAAATGGTATTTTGACTTTTCTTTCTCCTCTGGCCAGGAGCTGCCTTAAACTGCATGTTCCCCCGGTGAACTGAATAGACCTATCCTTGTGACATCTCACAACCTTTACCTCATATAAAGCAAAACAGAGTTTGATATGATTTTGATACAAATTGTAAAGTTATTTTGATAACTGTCTTGGTAAATGTGACATTGAGATCAGAATTCAATGATGGTGATAATTGTTTGTCTTGTACAAATTTAAAATGGATGAATTCAACCCAATAACCACATGAGACCTACTTAAGGCTTGGATACAGTGTGTTAGCAAATCTATGATCTGGATAGCTTGAAATAAGTTTAGAAAAAAAATATCAATAAAGATCGGTCCATCAAATGAGTCAGTCGAATGACTTGCTTATTCCACTGGCAGGTATGCATTGCAATGCTTCAGACCCATTTTCAGGCAGATAATAGTTAAAAATATTGTTTTCTCTTTATCTGACGGATAAATGTGTCTTTTTTAGAGCAGATTTTTCAAGCATTTGGTAAAATAAGTCTTAAGTTATACAATTTTAGTGTTTATATTGCTCTGTTCTAGATGTAATGCATTGATAAATCTTCATATCCCTTGTTGGTGTTGTTGTTTTATAAAGTTACAGCATCATTTTATATTTCAAAGAAAAAGATATATGAACATGTGCATAATGGTTAAAGAATGCTGATAAATAGATCTTTAAACAAATTTGTGTTCGATGTGGCAAAATGTCCCTGTGATGAATTATGTAAAACTGTTCTTGAATGAGTTGTACAGACACATTGGACCTTTTTTGGACCAAAATCCTTTAAAAAAATTTATCAAACTAGTGATTGTTTGCTAAAGCAAATCTACCTGGTAAGTAGAGATGTATACCGTGGACCGGTACTTTCATGTACCGGTCCCTAAGTGGGTCGGTACCTGAATACCGTTAAGAATCTGAAAAGATGGTACTGTTATCGGTACTTAAACGTCTCTTCAACTGTCACGCAGTTATGACACTACCACCGTCCGGCTCAAGCATGTCGATGAGGGCTAAGCGCTCGAAGGTTTGGGCTCACTTTAGCAAAGTCAATGAAAACTTGGCCTGATGCAATCTTTGCAAGCTGACGGCAAAGCTTTCCTCAGAGGATTTGGAGCTGTTAATGTCCGCTCAGAGCCTTAACTCTTTGTTTACTGAGGTCAAGAGAGCCCTAGATGTGACGTGAAGGTCAAGCTGCGCTCACAGCACCCTCTGTTGGGCGGAATGGTCCACTGCTCCAGGCGCCCATGCTGCTACACTCAATATTTTACATTTGAATATTTATTTACTATTTGGTTATGAATATTTATCCCCATATTCGAACAGTTATTAGAAAATCGGATATAAAGTGAGAGCCCTAGTAGTCATCATTACAGCATCAGTTTTAGCAGCACAAGATATTTGGGTCTGTCTGTACATGCAGTCTGTTGGACGGTATGAAGGGGCTTTGCCATCTCCTTAGCTTTCTTTTTGCCTCTGAGAAGCATTTGTAATACATTACTTCTATTCTGTTGAAGCTTTATTATTACCTTGTGGTAATAAAAAAGGTTGAATCTTTGAATGTCTTGTAAAGTCTTTATTTTTTTACACAAAATTACGTGTTGTAGTATTGATAAGAGTATCGCTAAGTATTGATACCGATAAGGAGTATCGGTATCTGTATTGGTATCGATAAAATCATAACGATATACATCCCTACTTGTAAGTCCAAATATCAATGATTAATGAAAGGTGGCAAATAATCAGTTGCCGCAAGAATGAGTTAAATGTATTTACATTAGGATTAAAAACTTTTAATCATGTATGTAGTATCTCATACCTCACAGTTTGTTGGATTATTTTATGTCATTAAAGGAAGTATAATTCTCCCAACATTTTTTCAGTCAGTTTTACAAACTGTATAAATTAAAGTTTCATAGAATGTCAGGGGTCTCCCTCTTAGTATACACAGTGCAGTATTTCTCAGATTAGTTGGGGGCTGGAATGATAGTAGGAGCAGCTCAGAGGGTGACGGTCTGAATTGTTGCCTTTTTCTCTCTTTGTCTCTCCCTCTCATTCTGGAGGTATAAGGCCGTCCCCAGATAACTCTTGTCAGCATTGTGCCTGTTTTTAATCTGCCATTCTGATCAGGCAGAGGGCAGAGCGGCCTAAGCCCCACTGAGGTCCTGATTGGAGTTTGTCAGACCTCTGGAGGACATGATTAGAACAAGCTAATTAGAAGAGAGAGAAGTTTAGAAAAGTTTGGAGAAGTCATCAGAGGGAGGAGAGAATGATTGTTGAGGAGCAGTTTATGGTAAAGGACTGTAACAAGCAGGGACATTCTCAGATTTTCCCACTGTCCATGGGTGCTTTCCTGTGGTCATGCATTTAACATGTAAATGAATTATCAGGTAGATTTATAAGGGTTGAATGGACTGTCTTTTGAAGCATCCACCCTGTCATTAATGTTTGTCTACCTTTGCCAAGGAGGTATAAGTTTTTGTCTGTTTGGTTGTTGGTTGCTATGTCTGTGGGCAAGTTAACTCACAAAGTTCTTGACAGATTTTAATAAAACTTTTAGGGAATTTTGGTCATGGCACAAATACAGACATGGATGGAGCAATTGTTTACCAGAATCTGTGCCTTTGGGCAGGTTATATTTTTCAGAGTAATTCTGCCAAGAATGTCAGAAAAGCCTGAGCCAGGGAGTGCTGGTTTAGTGGAGAGGGAAGCAACCATGCATGTACCACACATGAAGTCTCATCCCATGTGAGACTGGCCTTGGTTTGTTTCCTGCCTTTCCTTCTTTAGTCTATCCGCTGTCTGAATGACTAACAAAACCAGTCTTGTCAGATCTGTCAGTGCTGATGCAACCCATTGCCAGAAGATGTCTAGAGTGACAACACCAAGCCTGCAGGTCAGGAGGCCAGTAAGGGAGTTGCATGACTTAAAGGTGTAGTCAGCGATGTGGGAGAAAACAAGTAGAGAGGTTGTTGATAGACGAATTTAGACCCGCCTCCCGAAAGCTGATGGACGTGCATCGTCATGGAAACGGCCGTAGAAACTGCGTAGCTGACCAACGAAGCTAAGATACCCCCGACTCGTCAGACAACTCGACTGACATTATTGATAACATCACAACAACAGTACATTCTGGCAAAAAGACTGCGACATCCGCGTCCGTTTTCAGGTCTTTTAATTAGCAGAGTTCCCTCCATCGTCGGAAAGCAACACCAATGTTGACCCGGGTCTTCGCTCTTTCATGGTCATAGCCCTTCTTTTTCACTTTTCACTCCTCTGACCTTTTTCCTCTGGACTGTTTTTCAGCCATTGCTACTGCACCTATTGTATCTCTCTATTACACTAACTGTGCACGCTACACATCCTACTACTCCCCCTCCCCCCTTTGTCTGATCTGTGCATGAGTATGATTGCCCCGTGGATGTGAGGGGGTGTACTCTGTTTTGGTAACTCGGCCCGAGCCACAGTATTTACCTGCTGAAATTCAGAGCCAAGGCTGTGTATTGAAACCGGACTTTTTTTCAACATGCTGTCAGTGGTGACATCTTGTGGATGGAGAGGAGAAATACAGTGATTTTGACAAATCGTGTATTAGATTAGAAGATTAGAAGATGGCTGACTACACCTTTAAGAGTTAGAGTAACTTTGTGCAGCGGCTGGACTTGCCTGATTCACTGTCTGTAATCAGGCAGATCCATCCTGCCAAGCTCCAATCTACATTTGTGCTCGGCCCAAAGCAGCATGGCCCAATCAGAGTCCTTCAGAGCAGGAAGAGGGAGAGGGGATACAAGTGAATGACAACAGGATTTGACTGTAGTTGTAGAGATTAGCATAGATGCTAACAGCTTCAGTAGCTGTATATAACACTATATATAACAAACTTGTACATACAAAGGATATTATCACTCCACTTCCAGCATGTTTTGACTGGTGTATAAGAATCTTGATAATTCCCAGCCCTAGCCACAATGCTTTGTTTTGCTTTGCATCAAGTTTAATTTTATCCTCAGTTTGGTTGTAAAATGGTAAAAAAAAAAATAAGGCTTATAATTAATTTTAAAAACTGTTAAAGAACCTGTGACCCCAAAATCCAATTAACATTGTTTCATACAGTTTATTTCTAAATGCAATAGAAACAGCTAAGGGAAACTTTTTTTGTTGAATGACTAATCTTCCAGGAAATTGTAAGCATGAATTTCTGGAAGCCGCTGGCTTGGCCTTGGACAACATTATTCACACTGTATTATTTACTCTCTCCTAATAGAGATATCTAACCCTGAGAGATATTTTGTTGCACCATCTGTATTGTTATTTGCCAATTATTTATCTTGTGTTAAAGTGCAATTAAGTGACATGGTACTCAGATTAATCAAAATCATTTTTTATGTGAATATAACTTTAATGAACCGAAATCATCGCGGGGCTGAGTCTCAAAGTTTAACGGCTCACATTAACCTCATGCAGGCTTCAGTGGCCAAGTTTTTTCTTTAGATATGCAGCACAGGCCATATATATACTACACAACCCTTACCATGATATATGCTCCCCATTCAGCATAATTACAAGTGCTATGCTGTATACTTTTAAGAGGCCTTCTCCTGCCATGGGTCGGCCATCACTCTGAGGTCAAATTGATCGTCTCTTCATCCCGGCTCCTGGAGAATTGAAATACCTTAGCGCCTGTTTTGAAAGACTTTTCATTTTTCCATTCACGATACGACCCACATGTTGGTATTAGCAATCCCCTGTCTCCCATTTTAAACCATTTATACACACAGACACACACATACACACACACACTTGACTGGAAATTAATTTTCAGACCTGCACAATGTCAAGACTTGCTATCGACGGGAGAGGCGAACCTAATTTGCGTTGCTCCTTGTCGAGCTGTTTTACCATTCAGCACCAGCCGCCATCAGAGAGCTCTCAGGCCTTTGTGCTGCGGCCTTGAAGTGGCTAAATGAAGATGGAAATTGATGATATGTTGTGCAGTCATTTTACTTGTGAGGGGATGCAATTTTATTAGCCTGACAGTAAGTGGTGTTTTTTTTCCTTTTTCACATAAAATTGAAATGTCTGTCACAAGGCATTCAGTTCACTAAATGGAACGAGAAACTCTAAATTTCTGTTGACAATGTACAGTTTGAAGCCCATTTTTATTATTTCCATGCTTGATATAAACACCATATCAGTAATTTTACTCCAAATACATCATTTATGTGAGATTTAACTTACTTTAAATGTGTGATAAGAATCCAAACTACGTGCTAATGAATTATTACCACTTTAGCTCAAGGGTGCACTAAAGCCCTATTCACACTATCATCACATTTAAGCCCTTGTCATGCTTTGTTGTTATTATAAAAGTTGTTGAAAAAATGTGGGGAAGTTGACCACCTTTGTCCCCATCATGTATCACCATTACCATCCATACCATACCATGTATTACTGAATCCTGCGTTCACACCAGAAGTGATCTGAGCGTCCCCAGCATCCACCAGCCATTCATTTTTAATAACTGCCAGCCATCAAGCGGCAATCAAGGTGACGGCAACAAGCTGCATGATGGGAGTGACACGAGCGAAGAACAGTGTCATGTTACAGCAGTTGCAAGCGACGAGGCTGAAGTTGAGAGAAGCTCAATTTTATGCAAATAAGCAGTGGCGCGACAGAGGTGACAGCAAATTGTGGGCTGATCTGGACTCCTATGCAGAAGATAATGGAAAAGCAATGGGGGGAAATGTATCATTGCTCTCTCTGGCTTCCCAAGTGCCATCCATGGTGAAAGAGGGAAGTGAAGTCATGTGTACATTATATACTGTGAACATTTCTTCCCCTTCAAACAAACTTTCACTTTGTGCGAGCGTTCCATAAAAAAGGGGTTAGAGTCCTAACATCAGTTGGGCTACTGTTAAAGGTCACATGCCTATGTTTATGTTTGTCTATGTGTGTAATATTAATGCAATCTTTATATATGTCTTAATATAGTAGAGTAAAAAACAAGAATGACAGTATGTGGTCATCCAGAGCACATCTGCATCACAGATTGAAAGCCCCACCCATTTGGTCCAACCATAAACAGAGTCATCATTTAGGACATTATCTATTTAAAAAAAATAAAATTAAATTAAACCCACTTTAATTACAACTACATTTCTTACATCAGTCGTCACCACTTAATAAACATTAAAGCTGTTAACATAATAGAACAATTCTCTATCCATGTCTGTTAATGCTAACACCACCTTAATAACTAGCTTTACAACTATGTAACCCTTTTGAAAACCACACACAAAACCTTACACACCTAATGGACTGTTTAGAATACACTATTCACAATATTTTTTCAACTTTTTCACCTCAGTTTGTCTCTGCAATGTCAAAGGTGGGAGCTAAGAATCAAAGGGATATAAATATTACGGCTTAAAATGTCAGCAAGAATGGGCCGTTGGATCTGTAATGAAGGTAAGAAGGATGCATATGAACCAGCAGGGGAGGGCAGCACTGTGAGAATGAAGGCCTAAATTTATGTGTGTGAAACATAGGGGTTGAGGGATGGTCAGCTTAATTGTAACTACTGTACAAGCCCTGCTCATATGTCGTTGTGTCCTTGGGCAAAACATTTCTCCCCAAATTGCTCCGACTGTAGTGCCAGTGTTGGGTAAATGGGTATGAATAGACCATTGACGTGTGAGCAGATGCTGATTAACAACATACATATGTAGAATCCTGAGCCAGGGGTGAGTGGATATGAGGGTGAATGGGTTAAATGGGTAGCTGTGACCTGTAGTATAAGAGCACTTTTAGATGTCAGAGAGACTAGAAAGCGCTATAGAAGCTTAAACCAACACTATGTAGTTTTTCCAAACATAATATAATCCTTCGATATTCATTGTGATGGTCCACCACTTTACAATGAGTTGAATGACACCTCTGTCGTGGTCTGGAGTGGTCTGTATCCCTTTCACTGGCACTATGTAACTTCGAGGTGGATGGTGGGAACCCTGCCACACTAAAAAACTACACATTTGGACTGCTTTACGGCATACGTCACTTCTCCTGATTCCAGATTCGTTTGAAACACGGAAGTCTCGGCGAAAGCCAATCGTTAACACGGAGCTGTAACCATGGCGGAGGCAACAAAGAACGTAAGGAAGAGAAAAGTTTTGTCGGAGGATACAAAACAAAGAAAGCAAGAGAAAAACAAGCTGAATGCTCGGACCAGAATAAACAAAGGTTCGGCGTTCACTTGCTGGTGTGAAATAAAAGACGTGGAGGGATGTCTGACTACTATCAGGTATGTTGGGCGAGTAATTTATGACGACGTTCCTCAAAAAAACTTGACAGGAAAAAAGTACAGCACAACAAATCCAGAACGTACCAGTATGTAGTTTGGTTTAGACCTATTTCAAGTGTGTGATATCACCAGCTCGTCGTTGTCTTTACTTTTATTCACTTTATCGCTTCAACATGATGGGGGCGACTTCACGGTAACATCACCAAGTTGAACTTAGCGATTTTTAACATTGTCATTTATTCAAAAATAAATACATCACCTCATCTCTATCCATCCTGCAAACAGCCGCTGAAGACAGAAGAATACTTTTGAGTGAAGTCCTGGCTTCTGTGATTCGCCTACAGAACAAACGCACGCGACCAGCAGATCTGTATCCTTATGACAGTATGCGCGCGCTAGAGCTCATGTGCAGTTGAGTTCTCTCTCCGGTCAAGCGGGGATCTTCCATAGTGCTGCTTTAAGTCCCATTTACCATTTACACTGCATCACCCTGACTCGTGCCCCCTCAAAGTCATTTCAAGGTTTAAAGACTGCAGAGCCTTGTTGCACTTTTGCTTTGAGGCCTATAGAGTGCCAAAACATATTTCCACCACTTAATGTTGCAAGGATATAAAACCCCTGAAGACATAAAAGCACATCCTTCACAGCAGCAGATGTAAATGGTAAATGTACTTGAGGTCATGTAGTGCTTCTCTAGTCTTTAAGTACTCAAAGCAGCTTTACACCACAGACCACATCTACCCATTCACACCCATTCACTCACTGAGGAAGTTTGGATGTTATCCCACTGTATTAAAATTACACATTCACACACTTTCATGCCCATTTATATGCCACTGATGCAACAGTGGGAGAAATTTGGAGTTAAATGTCATGCCCGAGGACACATCATCATGTGACAACCTGGAACCTTCCAATGTTTCTGTAAAAGTAATGTAAAGTACTAGATTAACGCACAAATGCAAGAAACTTTTAGTTCAAGGCTTCTGTTCATTATTATACTCTCTGAAAACAATTTCAGAAATTGTTTCTCTATGGATAAACAGGTTCACCTTTCCAGAAAAGTCCCTGGCTGGCATGTTCACACTTAGCTCGTATAGCACTAGTAACATGCCATTTGTATGCCAGTCAATGAAGGGGTGGGAGAGGAGGAAATACAAGGGGACTGGCAGAGTAATGTCAGGATAAAGTCTGGGTGAAGACCCTGCTGTTTGGGGTTCACACATTCTGCTCACACTGATATGTTCAAGGGAATTTTAGTTTTTTCCTGAAAGTGTAAATGGGTTTCCAAACAGAGGTGCAGCAGTGCTAAGAGCTTGATTTCTCACATAATGTTGTATTCCAATAAATAAACCCTAGTTAAGGCAACATACCTTACTCTTTGACAGGCTCATTTTACTTTGACCTCTGTGGCTGAGCTCCTGTTCAAGTCATTGCTTAAAAAGTGAGTCACAAGTTCTTTTAAACACTTTAGTTTGCATAAATTGACACATTCACCTTGTCAACTCAAGATGAAAAACACGAGTATAACCTCCGACTATGGTCCAGGTCAGCTTCAGAGCCAAGGGCAGATAACACAATAAAACAATAACAGATATAGAATGTACTGTAATATAGAGACTTCACAGGTAATTTACTAGATCATCTTTATTATCATTTTCGTTTAGAAGATTCATTGTGCCATTCTTGCCACAGTGTCCCTAAACAACTGCTGACAAAAGTAAGGGACTTTTGATAACTTTAGCAGAGTGAGAATGTGATGGTGTGAAAAAGAAAAGCTTTGTTTTCCTGCTGTATGACATGTCTTTGTACCAACACTTTGGATTCAAAAGACAGCAAGAACACTTTTAACAAGAGGGTCACATCCACTGATGACGTAAATCACTGTTTTATCTGATATTTGTGAGAACAAGAGCTCTGTGTTGTCACATCTTTCTCAAGACTTTGTGTCTCATTCTGACCTTTTTACATCAAATGTATGTTTTATTTTGTGACTGTTTGAAACTTCAGTGAAAGAGAAATGCTTCTCTTACAGAGGGTTCTCAATGTCTGCATGTCAGCCATGCACAATAGAACTAAAGAGAAAAGCTACACCTCCAGCTAAATAATTCAATGGATTTGTTTTATTGCTATGCTTTATGCTTTTCCCTCAGACTCCAGTTTAAGGTGGAAATACATTTTAGTCTCACAGCCAGATGACTCAGCTTATTCTGCTGAAGTGCCTCTAAATCTCCATCAGCTCTGCGGCTCTGCTCTGTAGCTAAGCGTGACCCCTGACCCCTCAGTGGGAGGTGGGCTGTAGAAAAGATCAACCTCTCCACGGGGATCCGTACACAACTCAGGAAACAGGAAAACACAATCTCCTCAAAACCTCCTTCATGTTCATTGGGCTGTACGCAGGGTCGACTACAAAATGCTGGAATCTGCAAAGATACCAATGCAGACACAGCTTTCTCTGTGGCCAGGATTCATTATTCAGTTCGTATGTTGTTTTTCTATTCCTGTGAAGATGTGGAAGTAGTTTTCTGATGATGTGTGAGCAAGTGAAGTGGGTTTAATATTCAGGTTGATGATATGTTATAGAGACCTTCAGCATTTTCACTTCAAAAGCTGATTTGTAGTTAAACACATCCCCAAGCTCTGTAAAGTCAAACGAATGTAATTAATTGATACAGCAACTCAATAAAGATGTAGGAGAGAGAGCGAGAGATGCTAAGCAAAGCAAGGAAGCTCAAATAGGACCCTATCGCATGCCCCATAGGGACTAAATGTCCAATAGATCTTGGGGGTAAAAATCCATATTTGAAGTGTAAATTAGTCTTAAAATAAAATTAAACACCGAACAGCACATTTGGTCACCTTAAGCAGCAAACCACTTAATCCAGCAGAGGGCTCTTCCAGCACACAAAAAACAGTTGGGTTAAAAAATAACCCAATTTTAACCCAACTGCTGGTTCAGAAAAGAAGGAACTCCTTTTTGGGTTATTTTAACCCAACAGGTTGGGTTCTTTTTTTCCGAAACAATTTTTGGGTTGTATTATTTGACACAAAAGTTGGACTATGCTAACTACAATGTTGGGTTGTTCCTAACCCAATTATTTGGTTGTCAATTCAGCACTCCCAGTAGTTTGACACGGAGGCAGTTAGGAGCCAGAAGCGACACAAATTTTGCAGTTCACAATAACCAGCTTTATTGACCAGACACAGGAATAATTGTAGAGAGAGGGGATGGAACCTGCGATCCTTGGAACACAAGGCAGTGATGTAGTCCACTCAGCCACACAGGAGCCACACACTCATACTGCAACTCAGAGTCTATAAGGTGAAGCAGGTTAGGACTCACTTTGTCTTTCAGAGCAGGGAACGGTTCTGTTTGCCAGAGATCAGGCTGCCACCACTGATTCAGGCACACAGACAGGTACTCGGCATCACACACAGGCAGAGGGGTCAGATACCGGAGAACAGATGGCCACCACAGGTCAAGATTCATGAACAGGTACTCGGCATCAGGAACAGAAGGCATGGTCGGCAACCGGGGATCAGGCAGGCAGGTAGGTGCAGGACAGAAACGGGTCGGTACCTTGTAGTCAAGCCGAGGATCAGGCGATAACAGCGGAAACAGGAACAGAACAGATCGGCAACGGGTGATCAGTCCAGATAGCAGGTCTGGAGTTCTTGGCATGAGAGTGAGACGATCTGACACTGAGTGAGTGGAGCTGGTTGTGACATAGTTTGGTTAAAATAATAGCCCTATAACCCAGAAAATGGGTTACTCTTTATAAAAATAACCCAAAATTTTAACTCAACACAAGCAAGACATAAATTGGGTTACCAAAATAACTCAACATTTTTTAGTGTGAGTGTAACCCATTCAGCAAGTGCTCTCTTGACCTCAACAACAGCTGCATCTGCTGGAAACAAACAGACAAAGAAGACACTTTGAGGAAATGGAGGACTGGCAAACCTTCTCTGAGTCGACAATAAGAACACTGAAATATTTGGGGGTGGATGTACTTTGCCCTCCACTGTGTGTTGATTATGTGCAGCTGGCTTTATACTACAAAATGCAAAACCCCACACAAGGCCTTTTGCCGTAAAGTGCAGTTGTCTTCCCTCAGTCCATGTAAATGTAATTAGCATTAGCAAACCCAGGGGTGTGTTTGCCTGAAATAAGCTTCAGGTCCAAAGCTGGTGTGTTCCTAACTTTAGGGCACAGAAAACCTTCGCCTTAAACCTCCCCTCCCACTGGGCTGTAATCTAAAGCCTGTGGCGGAAAGAGTTGCTGTTGTTTTGAGGATGCAATAGAGACAATGTCACATACCTGCAAGATCAAACTAGCTTGATTGACTCATGAGTGTGTACAGCAGCCCACCACTGACATTAAATGTCGATTTGTTGAAAATTTTGGTTTAAATTTCATAATGGTAAGGAGTGCTGAGAAACAGCATGGCTTTATTGCAGTGCTTCTCAGTCCTCGGACACACATAAATCAGTTACACTGCTATTATTTATCAGTAACTAAAATATTTGTAAGTTGTAGCTGGCAGTTTGAGACTGCCTCTGTGACGTCTGCTCAGCCTACTGCTAGCACAGCACAATGTATTAATAGCACTGATAACAGTGACATTACTCTGTGGTTCAGAAAGCATCACTGATGGTGTGAAATCTGTTTACCGCCCAGTAACAATCTACACTCCATTTTTGGCATAAATGAAATAAACACTTTCTCTGTTACCTGAAATGAGACAATGATCTGTACCAATCTTTAGCAATGTGTGCTGAGGCATGTAGGCATTCATGCTCAAGCACAAAAAGCTTTAAAACAGATCAACAGATCACCCATCCAATAGGAACATAAACAGCTCAGTGTCTATTATTCTTGAACTTTGAAAACCTGATTAATATTTGATAGTGTGCAGCTTCCTGCTGGTTCCTGGAGATGAGCCTCAAAGCACCATGCTGCCAAACTTACATAGTGCTATATTCAGGTGAATGGGACACTCTGAGGGAGTGGGAAAGATGCAGTTGTCTTTGTTGAATACATTTTTGAATGAAACTACCTTCTTTAAAAGATCTTTCCATGATTGTTCATTTCATTTCAGCCCTTTTGAACTGAATAAGGCACATAACATGTGAAAACAACCTAAGTGTCTGTTATTGATGAGGGAGCTCAGATATTTTAGGAAGATTCCCATGATCATTATTGTAAAGTATGCACTTCTTTTAGCAAGGCACTTCACAATATTTTTAATTATATCCACTGCCTTTGATTTTCTGGAGTCTTTCTATTAATCAATAAAGCTATCAGAGTGAATAAATCAGCTCTAAAATGCAGAATCAACAGTTTTGCTCGATCTGATGATGAACTTTAGCATATTCAGAGGACATTGAGGACAAAGAAAGCTGCTTTCAATCAACCTTGTTCCTTCAGTCCTGCTGCTGTCAATACATTAATACCCATACTATATATGTGTGCGTATGGACTCTTTGTGTGTGTTGATTAAATGAATGGCGGCAACCAATTGTGCTGTCCGTGTAAGGTGTGCGAGGTGATGCATTATAAGAGTACTCTCTGTGATTGCGTCAGCCGCTGCGTGTCTAATGCAGGATCAAACCGACTCGCTCCTGGAAGAATGCATCAATTTGGTGCCCTTAAAGCAATCATAATATTTCCACACCTCTCATGTAGTCCTTGAGTAGCCTTGGCCTCTTTTGAGGACTCTGAAGCTAATATCCATCAAGTGTATGTATCAGCTGGCTCCTCAGTCATGGAGCACGGCCAATAGGTCTGTCATCCAGACAGATATGTGGGTTTGTCCATTTTGACAACACTGAAGCAGTTTCCTTTTAAACATCAAGCTTTTGTCTGCTGTATATTTTAGTTTCCACAAAGAAAACAGAGAGATTTTTGACACACTGGGAACAAACTGGCTGAATGTTGGAGTGCTTTTTAGGAATATTTGGAAACAGAGGAGAGTGGAAAAGAGAATGAGAACAATGACTAAAGAAGTGTCATGTTGAAATTTGCTTTCACTTATCTTCTCAAGTGGACACTTGGTTTTTAAAGAGGCTGTCAGCGAAGAGGCAGCTGGCTCTCACCTTAAGTATTGTTCAGGATTATCACACAGCCACCCAAAGCGGAGGTCTTATTATTCAAAGACAACAAAAGCAAAATCTTAAATAATCAAACAAGGTTGCAGCGTTAAGCAATATTTCATATGGCTTTTGAAGCTGCAGGGTGCTTCCTCTGTAGAAAATTTGTTTAATATGTATTTCAGTTATATCAGTAAAAAGATAAACTGATCAAACACAAGCCATAAACAATATTAACGTTACCCTTTACAGCAAGATGTATTAACATAATGAACTATAAAATGTATTTAGATTGGTCTACATTGATTTTTAGAATATGATTTCAGTTAAAGGTTTTACCTTCATACTGGTGTATTGACCATTACAGAAACATAAAATATATCTTTGGTAATTACCAATCCTGTTAATTTAGGGTATCTGTAGCAGAGACCTTTCATTGGTGGTGGTCTAATAAATTTGTTAAGCACTGTAAATAATATGCTTTTACTTTTATTATTTGTTCCACATTTAGAGAAGTCATGTTAACAAGTTCCTATAAAAACATGACAGTATGGGGTGCTGGTTTGGCGGAGTGGTTAGCAACCAGGCACCCCATGTACATACTTCCGCCGGTCCAGGTTTGAATCCCGCCTGTGACCAGTTTGCAGAGTGTCTTCCCCTCCTTGCTCAGCCCCTTTCACAAGCCTATCCACTGTCTCTCTCCTATCAATAAAGGCACAAAATGCCCAAAAATACATTAAAAAAAAAAAAAACATGACAGTAGATATCGATGAGCTGCCTTTCTTCTCAGGCTTACTGTCATGCGTCACCACTGTCGCACTTGTTGCTTTGTCTCTTCCTCCTCAAAGGGATGCTGACAAGGCATCACCTCTGCACACCAAACTCAATCGTTCCAGCTTGAAGCTCTGCAAGATGGATCTGCCTGTTCCAGACACTAAATTAGCTGTATCCAGCTGCTCTGCAAGGTTGTGTGGTGACACCTGGATCGTCCTTTGCAGATGGCCTTGCCATTGCAGAACATATTTAAGCCCCAGTTATTAATACCTTGTCCATTTAATAAACACATAATTTACACCACCCTATCATTACAGCAGATTTAGTTGACATCTTGGTGATGACCAAGTGACTCATTTGTTGACTCTTCATCTGGTATAATAGTAAATATACAAAATGCCAAGCAGATATTGTCAATATTTGCAAATCAAATGTACTAGCACTATATCACCTGCTCAGAAAGGCTCTTTCTGACAGATCTGTCTGGTTTAATATATGTGCTGTTTGTTCTTTTACTGCCGTCACTGTACAGTCCAAGACAAATTTCCCCTGAGGGACAATAAAGTCGATCTTGTCCGGTCCTATTATATTCATTTATATCTCTATTTATTTTACATGTAGGCTTGACCACATTTAAACTACATTCATTTAAGGTTATGAGGGTTAGTGCTTCAGTGTTGGCATGATCCCATCCACTTTACCACACTGAATGTATCATACAGACTGGACATTTATGTCTTGTTATTGTTACTGCTTGAACTAATCAAGGCCAAGAGACAACTAAAAAAAATATATTTTGTTTTCAGATGTCTCACCCGTACTTGACTTGGCAGGTAGTCAGAAAATAACTTTACAAGAACAGGAGAAGTTAAATCGAACAAATGAAGTAACAAAAGAAAAATAATTTATGGCCCGAAGCTGCAAGCATTCAAGGACAATGGTAACTGTACCAGCTCATAAAGTCACAGCCATCTCTTTTACTCAGAGGCGCTGTGAGGGAATGCTGCCTCCGCTATTGGGGATTGGGGAATCGATGTATAAAAAGGAGCTCGGAAAAAAATATTGTAAAAAGCTGCAATTTTAGTGGTGCCTCATGGAAGGTCATTAGCTTCAACAATAAAAGCTTTTAAGGCTTTTCCGTGAGATGAATACCCAGAATTTATTGAAAGTTCAGCTTGTCTGCCAGCCTACTTCTTTATCCTCTTGTCGCTCTCTTAAATATTCCTCCCTTTCAGTTAAGCTTGTGTTTTCTCTTTTTAATTCTAAGTGTGCGGGGACATCAGTTGCGACAGTAATGTGCCATTACGTGCTTTTCAGCGTGTTGGCCTGCTCTAAGCCTCCGGGCACCTCCAGGATGTTGTTTGTAAAAGCAGAGCCGGCTGACTTTTCAGCCTGTGAGAAATATTTTGACTTGAATTGTTTTCCTTGGTTGGCTACATAATGCAGTGGAGGGTACAGCCACCCGACAGATGGAAGTAAAGTGCATGTGTGTGTTTGGGCTTTTAGAGAGTAAAACTGAAAAAATAAAAGATTCAAAAATAGAAAATGAACTTAAGCTTGTATAACGCTTTTCCTGTGATCTAACTTCAGACAGAACTTTAAAAACCAGCATACACACACCTGCAGTGTTAAAGCTACATCCATCGGCCTAATCCCCTGCACTTGTTTGGCTGGAACCCAGTAAAGGAAAAGTACAGGAAATACAGGAAATGCAAAGATTTCTGATATAAATAACCCCTGAGAAAGGCCGTAAACATGATTCAAAAGACCACATTTCCATGCTTGACTCTTGAAAACATTATCGTATGGTAAACATAGTCTTGGTTCTTTCTCTATAATCCCACCCTTTGTTTTTGTCTCCTTTTTTATATATGTGCTAATACATGTGGTGGCAGTGTGCCACAGTGAAACATGAGGTGAGAACAAGGGGAGGGAAGCCTGATGGGGGGTGAACACCAATGAGACAAAGTGTAAATAAGAATGAAAGGGGTGAAGACATGAAGAGAGACAAGAGACATCTTTGAACAGATTGTTAGCTGTTCAGTCGTTCTTGACTTCAGAATGTAATTAATTTGATAAAAATAGCTTCTCTTCATCATTGAATCTACAGGAGCTTTGCTTGTTTGCATAGTTTGTTGAAGCACTTAGTCATTGTTTTTTTATTATCTTTATTTCTATCATTGTTTTTACAACTCATATGTTCCATTAACATCACACTCATCTATCTTTTAGTGTCTGCCCATCAAACAGTGCCAACAAGCTAGCTAGCTTCTACTTTGTCTGAAGGCTGTGTGTGAACCAGGGTTGTGAGGTCATACTGTATGTGCCTCCTGTGAGAGAGCTCCAGCTGGATGTGCCAGACTCTGTGTTATGGAATTTTCTTTTAGATGCAAAATTATGAAAGTAAAATCACAAGGGTACTTCTTCAAATGTTCTTAAAAGTTTTCACAAATGTCCACCCTGATACAGACCACCAATTAGACTTTGAATGTGAGAGCATATAAATACAAGGTGGCAGAGCTTTGTGATCATGATTTTCTTTTATATACACACTTTTATTAATGCAATGTTGCAGGTTTACTCCAATTACTAGTTCTTTTAAATTTTTAGTCATATTTTTGACTCATTGACCACCTGGTTAAGTTTGGAGGTCAGCAGCCAAAGGTCAAGACTGAGCAGCCTTGTATTCATATGTTAATCCAATAATATCTCCAAAAATTTTAAAGAAACTTCACATCAAGCTTTGCACGGCATCTGCTCTGCTGCACTGATAAAGTATTTAGATTTTAAAGGTCATTGCTGAAAGGTGCTATGAGGAGTTTCTAAGTAATTACAAAAAAAGTCTCACTTTTAGATAGATGCCTGATCGAAATACACACTTTAAGATGAGTTTAGAGCATCAAAATAGGTTAGCTATAAATGCTATTCCTTAGCTTTGCAGTCAGATCGCACAGGGCGGGACTGGCCTGGATACTCAACTTCGGTAACAAGACAATTAACACTACAGAAAATTTATATTATTCGGACACGTCTTAGAGCACTGGGCTGTAAGTAGCGATATACAGCCGGCAACAAAACTACTATACTAAGTTTTCCAAAACTTGCTTGTTGTCACACATCAAAAACTACCGCTACGTAACTAGAAAGAGATACATTACCTCGTCGCTTTGCATCCTATAAGTTGTAGAAAAAAGAAGTTGTAAAGCAGTGCAGAGTTCTGAGGAAGGTCCGAGCTGCATTCATTAGCATCACAACAAACACACGCTTTGGCTTGGGTCACGTCTTTACGACAGTCACTGCGCGTGCTCATGGGTAGCAGAGTCTTTTTTCCGCCGGAAATAGATTCTCCTCATAGCACCTTTAAAGTCATGAACCTTTTGCTTGTGGAACACAGTATTATTACTAAAAGGGATTTTTTTTTTAACTTTATACTTGTGTCCACTTTTTCTGAAGTGCAGTAGTCTCGGATCATTGCTGATAAAAGGTCTGTAACAACAAAAATGATCAAACGCACATGTTTATTTTTGTGACAATCTGAGCCCATCTAATCTTTATCATTTCTTAGGCTTTAATGTAATGATCAAGAGTAAAAAGCTGTTTTCAAGCCACCATGGAACTTCATCCTCATTATTCAGCTATAAGCAGTAACAAAACTGTCTTCATGCAAAGTCATGCTGTAACATTTTGTTTGAAGATTGACCATAATCCAGTAAACTAGTAGTTGCTTTTCAAGGCTGTGGCAATATTGCTGGAAAAAAGATCAGAAATGTTTGCATTAGAATCCCAGGCAATTTTTGCAGACATTATTAGCAGTTTGTCAGCAGCTGTCATTTTTAACACACAGCGACACTTTAAAATTCAAGCCAGCAATCTCAGATGTGTTTTATTACTTTTGACTGAACAATGTAATCTTGTATTTGCATTGTCATCATGAACTTTATTTCAGGCATGTATTTGTTAGGCTATTAAAATCCCATATATTTCAAGGGAACCAGGAAAATGCTAGCTCACCACTTGGTTTTAGACCCATTTCTGCACATCCCAATAAATCCTGATACAGTCAAGGTCTGGAGTTGTCGTGGTATCTAAATGGCCTTGACTTTTATAACATCCTTTGAAAGCAGATATCCAAAAATGAGGGGTTTCCTTTCAACTTCGCTTAAATTGTAAAATGACAATTATGAACCAATTACATTTTGTTTGTAAAGATCAAGATCATGGAGTTTGCAGTATCTTAGAGTTTTAGGAGATTTGTTTTAAATTTTGCACTCTTTTTTGGCCTTGAAAGATAGACTGTATAGATTTTGGAGGTTTTAGGTCAAAGGCTACTGAACGCCAAGTTAATTGCGAGCTTGTGATTAAATGTCTCAAACATGCTCACCAGTGTTTTCTACAGACTTGAACAAATGTCTACTTTGACTTAAGGATGGCTATTGAGATTATGGAGGGACTGTGTCAAAGGTCTTTGGGCATTATGATCATGCCTTTTTCTCTCTGACTTGTGATGAACTGATCAAGTTTGAGAGGTATGGATTCAGAGGTCAATCTTCTAACCTCTGTACTTTTGGGTGATTGGGTGATTTGGGTGAAAGAGTGAAATTTATATTATTGTATATTAAATGTATAAACACAAGTAATAATATATTACAAATTACATTTTATTATTACACTAAACATCATACACATTAATCTTTGTAGAAATTGCAGATATATTTTTTATCTATTTAAAATGGCATCCAAAACACTTATACATAGCATTTCTTGTCTGTCCCCACAGCCAAACACTACACTTTACTACAACGCATCATGAACAAAATCCTTCCAAAGAAAATTTTCTTTTGCATTTAAGTGTGACTCCATATTCTATCTACACTTTTAAAACAAAAGCTTTACAAAAAAGTCATTATATTTTGGTTAAAATTCACATTTTAGTGCTGTCCCCAGGTTTTCACTCACTGCTGTTACCCAAACACATTCCCTCTTTAAAATTTTGGAACATTTCACCAGTGCAGGAATTGACATCATTTAGGTCTTCTGCAAGTCATGGGAAGACCAAAGTAAGTTATCTCTTTTATTTTTCATTAAATTTAATGATATATTAGCTGTTTCAGAGATGGTCTATCTAAAAACTCAGTCCTGTTACCTAAGTTATCTCTAAGACAACATTCGTTGATATCAAAAGTAAAATATTCAGTTAAATCTTAAGAATGTGCTCCATGTGCTCAAGCTACTAGCATAGATGCTAAGTGGCTAGATTTCACACAATTGCTAATTTTATGCTAAAAACTCATTGCTGTTACTCAAATAAAGAGTAACAGCAAAAAAAATTGTCATAAATTTTAGTATTTTCATCATGTAACCAACCATTTCTTCCAACCGTAACTCTTTTTCTAAGGGAAAACATTGTATGTGATTGATATTCTTTTAAACATGGTTTTAAAATGGTATTTGAGTTTTGGTAACAGCAGAGAACAAATGGCAACGATAATAAACTGTTGAAAGTTGCAGTAAATAAAATAAAGTAGCCTGAGATTGATCAGTACTCATTTTGAATGAGTAAATGTGTATATTACTAAATTCTATATTAAAATGGAATGAAAAATGAAGTTAAATTTGAAAGAGTTACAACAAGCAAATTGCACTCTTTTAGTAGAATAACCCTTTTACTCTTTGCTAATTTATACCCTGCTGAGTTATAAAACCACCATGCAATAGTTCTTTTTGCATAAAAATCATGATTTTGAACTACATTTTTGCATAAATCCAGAAACTAATTAGCTGAGACTTCACTGCCATTATACTGTATTTCTATAAAACGTGACAAATAAACTTTTTGATCAGCAACATAATGACGCTGAGCCTTCCAGGTCAACAAATACATTGCATACATTGGATGTTTTAAATATTTAGATAATCCTATGTGATCAATATGCGCTCCTCCCCTACTTAAAATAAATTATACAATAACAGATGGGATTGAAATATATTGATTATTCATTTTGCTCACTCCTTTGAGTCACCTTTTAACGGATGCACAACCATCTACAGTGCTGTAATATAAATGGATCATGTTGTTTGTAGAGATGAGTGGATAAGTATCAATGCTTGATTTATTTTAGCCATCACTGTCATTCAGTTCTTCGCTATGTGCTGTATAGTGTGTCTATGTAGAGTAATAAGTATGCTGCAAAGGCCTCTCTTGCCGTCTGCCGCTGTAATGGAATGACCCGGCACTGCTGACAGCACACTCCACTAAAATGGGCCACCATGCACATCTGCCACTGTAGCTCTGCCACATAATTGTTCGATTTACTGTACGGCCAATATCTCCGTGCTGTAATTGAATATGACTTTGTCCTGTTTGAGTAATCTCTTCATTTCATGCCATGACCCCTTACCGTAGCAAGAGGCAGAGAGAGAGAGAGAGAAAGAGAGAGAGAGAGGGAGATGAAGGAAAGTAAAGAGGAAGAGGGAGAGGTGAGAGGTGAGCAAAAAGGCGTCTTGTGTAGATAAAGCATGTAGGTCACATTGAGCTGCCGAGGCTCCTGGCAATGAGATTTTTGCTGTAGATCGGTTGGCTACACAACCCCCAGAGAGAGAGGAGGGATTTGGTTTCATTTTAAAAAATATATATAGTTTCACTGCATGAAAGGAGGAACAAATCCAAAGAACACAAGCTCCTTAAATCACATAAAAGCAGATATGCAGTTTTAGTCATGCTTGATTTAGCAAAACCTTCAGGTACAAAGTAATGTTACAGCAGTTCTTTTCAGGATGCAGGGTTTTTGTGATCTTGCTACCCACTACTTAGCCTAACCAAACATTAAAGAGCCCATGATACCTTTATATATTTGAGTACTTTTCAGTGTATTTAACACAAACCATACAGTCCACAGCATCTGAACCTCTCCCCCTCCCTGTGTATGAAGCTCCTATAGCAACGTAAATCTTCCTCCCCCCCGGGTGTCCTGCCATGTTTCATCAGTTCATTGGCTTTGGGGAGTATATATATATGAATGGTTTATAAATAAGCTGCCCTGATGATGATCAACTCTGCTCCTGTACAGAAAGAACTAGCAAGGAAGCTGCACTGTGCCACATTGATGCAGTTCAGATCAGAGTTTTATTCAGTTTTAATAACTTCATGTGAAAACAAGCCACACAAGCAGTACAGTGTCATTAAATGCTGTCGTTTACATATTTGAAAGAACTCACCTTCCACTGTCAAAACTTGTTGCATAGTAATACATTTGAATGTCTGGAAAACTCAATTGAGAAAATCTACACCCCCTAGACTTTTTTCCAAATCAAAATACCATCTCACACAGTTATGCCATAACAAGGCTCTGACTCATTCTATCATAAGGCATTAACATTAATGGACCCTTTGTCAGTCCTCACTCTTTACAGGAAGTGATCCCTCTTTGTTACTGTAAGTGGGGAAAAAAGCACATGGGCACAGCAGGTGCTGGTCAGGGCCTTTCAGTGTGGAGTTTGCCTATTCTCCCTATGCGTGCATTGTTCTCCCCAGGCACTCCGGCTTCCTCCAACAGACCAATAAAAAAACAAAAAACTGCTTGTTAGATTAGTTGGTGGCTCTAAATTGCCCTTAGGTGTGGATGAGTGAGTAAATGGTTGTAAGTCTCTCCATGTGGCCCTGTGATTGTCTGGCTACTGTTCCAGGGTGTCCCCTGCTTCTTGCCCATTGTCAGTGGAGACAGGCTTCAGTCCCAGCATCATCACATTGGATAAGCAACATAGATAATGGAAGAATTATAAAATAATTATAAACATGACAGATGAATGGCCTCGATGATGTCAGTTAAAGCTGGGGTTGGTGATTTGATTTAGATACACTTTTTGTAATACTGACTAAAATGGTCTTCATAACCCGATGGTAATCAACTCATAACGTGTTCTTAAAACAGAGCAAAAAATATCCGCTATCTACAGCAGGAGTAAAACAGGGAAAACGCCAACCAATAATCATGCCGGGATACCTGTTTTAAACCAATCAAATCCTGTCGCCATTCTGCCCGCCTACTGCGCGTGCATTTTCCTGGCGTGCACAGACTCGGTGCACGTAGCCGAGCTCATGCGTATCAGAGTCCGCCGGAGAGTGCTTACCTTTCAAGTTTTGTCTTTGAAAATAAGGGAAGCCCGCCGTCAAGCTCCAGTATCCCTCACATTTTAAGACAGATTTACAAGAAATCTAAAATAAACTCTTTGTTTTTTCTAAGTTTGTTCTGTTGGCTCTAATCTCTCAGGGGCGGTTAGGTGGAGCCCTGAGGAGACGCTACTTTCAAATTCATGCTAGTTTTCCAAAATCGCCAACCCCAGCTTTAACACTGGACTTTTTTATTTTATTTGTTCTGCCAAGTAATCCTTCAAAATATTGTCAAAATTAAATTTCCATTTGAGTGGAAGTAAGTTTCCTTTTTGGATTTTTAAGGTGCAGTAACAAATTTCTGAAAACAATTCTCTGTGTCCCTGCAAAGCATCCTTTGGTGTTTTATCATTATTGTTATTATTAATTTCATCAAATTCCTCAAAACAGACCCGTTCAACACAGATGTTGTCTGACTGGATAACTTGGCGATGGTTGCTATGAGAAGTGGCTCACTGATTCTAATTTGTTGGTCAGTGAACCGATCAGAGACATAATCACGTAAAGGCAAAGCATGGGAACAGATCAGGTCAGAGATCCCGCCCTTTTACAGGAAGTGAGCCTTGGCTGTTCCACCCTCCTTAGTAAATGTCTTCAGAACAGACAAAATCAGTTGTTGCCGGCTTCTTCTTTTTGAAAACAATCAAAAAAGCCTACTATGTGACTTCGTATTATTTACATTTAACCCATTTAATTCTTTCTAAAACTTGCCTTCAGTAAAGGAATAAAGACAGAACTAGAGTAGGGTGTTTGAATGTAACTCAGAAGCTCAAAAAAACCCAAAAATAAATAATTCTTAAAATTATTATTGTGTGATCTTGTGATGTCTGTTAATAGCCATCAGCATCAACACAATGTTTTTATTATTAGCAACTAAATGTTAAAATAACACCCAATGTCATTAGTAGGGGTGTAACGAAATGATCAACTCACGAAACGATACGAAACAGGGCTTGCGATACAAAATACTCACGATACAAAATAAAGATTATAGAAAATCTCCAACAGTAGGAAGTTGTGCAAAAATCTAATTTTCTTTATTTTCTTCCTAATGCAGACGTACAAAAAATATTGCTGCACCAGTACAAAATAAGTGCTCTTTGAAAAAAACAACATTGTAGTTTTTTCCTGTTAATTAGACTACAGTGCAAATACAAACAAAATCTCAGTAAAAAGTGCTTTGTTGTTGTAACAATCAGGATAAGTACATTCTTGAATGAAAAGGAAAACAAATACCGGACCTCAGAGCTGTAGTTTAGACCTATAAATGTCTGAACTGTGAACTATAATATTTAGCCTATAACAGTGCATATACTTCTGATCTTCAAGTATGATCAAATTCTGTCAACTCAACAGTAGATGCAAAAATCAAATATTGTTTTTTATGCAGACTTACACAAACATACAGTTGCTGTCTGTCTCCAGTTCAAAGTAGTTGGTAGTTGTACTCGCTGCAGTATACGGCAAACTGTAGCGTATTTGCACACTTATTTTGCACACGGTTGTTGTTTTGTCCACAATCTTCTCACCGTTCTCTCGTCTTTTACATGGGAGACCAAAATAGGTCCAAACAACCGATTTATTTGACGAAGGAGCATCAGCTAATTCCCTGACCTCGTCTTCCTCCGCCAGGCGAGTGTTTTGCTCTGATGGTAAGGAAGGAGTAAAAGCGTCACCAGTCGTCTGTAGCGCCCTCGCTGACCTCGTCTTCCTCCATATTGAGCGAGTAGGCTTAGACAGCGAAGGGTAAACATCCTATGTTATTCCGCCTTTCGTTTCACCCCTAGTCATTAGTATGTCATCAAATGTTTTTTCACACCTTCAAGCGTATACAAGTTTTCTTGATGATCTTCAATGTTTGAAACAAATTTGAGAAAATTATTTTAGCACAACACAACAAAAAGACTTTGCTGAGACAATAGTCTGACTGCAGTGTGATAATGGCTGATGTCCCAGAAGCTTCTCTGGTTGTGGTTGGTTGGTCAGTGATACTGTCAGAGATCTAGTTCAGGAGATCTTATGAGTTCTTCTTAATTCACTGTGCTCTATGTGGGTTGAAAGAGAAAGATCAGGATACTTCAGACATTTCACAACACTGGCAGAAACACACAAGCACTGTGCTCCCCTGCTGGCTCTTTGTTATTACACCTCTGGTATTACCTCTGGAAACAGAGCAAAATGGGGGTCAACTAATTCTCCCATTCTCCTCTACAGTTGACAAAAGGGACGATGGCACAGAGGTAGATATTACATACTGAAACTGTAAGGTCAATGGAGCTTATGATTTGCTCTCCGCCAACTTTCTCAAGTTAAAAAGTGTCTTTTTTCACCTTTTGGTGGAATATATAAATTTTCACTGAGATTTTAACCTTGTCTTTGATTTAGTGTGCTCTTTAATATTATTCCTCTCCTCCCCCTCCCCTTCCTGTCATCCTGTTCGACTCTAACCTCATTTCTTGTTTCCAAGAAGAAGCTGACCTTTGGTGCTGCATGGGACAGATGGACACACAGACAAACATGGAGGGCAGATGGAATTGAATTTATCTTTTCTTGATGGCTCCTCTCATGTCCTCCATACAACCTTTTTCATTCTCCCTCCCCTGTTTAGCACTCACTGCTCTCACATAGTGCTCACATATGCAGCACTGTAATGCCCAGGGCTGTATTAGATCAATTATGTAATTTTTTATTTGAAATGAACTCTTTTAGCTCCTCTGTCACTTCTGATAAGAGTGTCAACAACAGTGCTTTCCATGTACATGAAAGCAGTGTTGTTGGGAGGGTATTCATGATGGACCACATCATTATTTAATCTGTATTCAGGTAGCTTCTGTCTGCATGTTTAGTCAAGAAAAAATCATGGTGGAGGTGTATTTACTATGCATTTGTGTTATCGGTCAGTGAGAATTATGGCATTAATTAAAGTCAGGCCTGTAAGTTAAGGGCTGGCCTTAGGGGTGGGTCAAAGAACTGGACCAGGCTGCTTTTTCTGGATTTGTAATTGGAAATCACATGTTTTCTTTAATAATGCAGATATATAATTTCTTTTTTCATCTAACCTTTAGTTAGCAAGGATAGTTGTTTGAGATCAGGTATCTGTTTTCCAAGTGAGACCTGAAGAACTGCGGCTTCTTACAGTTCCAACAAACATGCAAGTGAATGCAGTACACATTAAATAATAATATCAAGTAAAACCTCTGCCAAGACATGTATTAGCTGAATTATTAATAAAAATAAGGAAAACTCCCTTTTTTCAAATTCTTAAATCCTTTAATTAATTCCTGGATTAAGATTGGAATTGGGATCACCACCGAAATCATATTAGTTCTTCTTTGTGCCATGACCAAAATTCCCCAAAACTGTATTTTATTACACTGAGAACTTTTTGGGTTATCTTGAACACAAACAAACAGACAAACATCAAAAAACCAGAACTCTCAAGTTAATTTTTGAATCCTGGATTAAGATCGAGATCTACATCAGGATTTCCATCAAAATCAAATAATTTGGCTTCAAATAATTTCATAAAATAAGGTGAAAATTTCCTTAAACTCTTTTAATTGTGGAATAATTCTCATTAGCCACCATATTACTTTCACAAGCAAGTGTTGAACAAGAGGCTCAAGGGCGTTGATCTTCACTCTCCATGACAAATTCAACGAGATGGGGTAGCCTTTATGCAAAGACAGAAGAAACTCCATCAAAAATTTCACGGTCACAAGCAAGGAATTGACATGAGATCCAGAGACCTTGACCTCCAGCCCTCAAAGTGTCCTTAGCTAATATCTGAGTCAAACTGATTTGGAAGAAAATCCCTGGGATTATGTCTTCAAACAGCTGGTAATAGCAACACCACATGACATGCATCGTCTGTTACATGACGCAAATAATGACACGGTGCTATCTGTGTTGCTTGATGGATGCTTCCTTGAATTTGCAAAAAGTTATCATCAGTAGAGTAAGAGACGGAGGTGCATGCAGGGTCTTCATGTTACCAGAGACAATGTCAAACAGGCTTTCAACTGATTATTTTTTTCTTTTCTTTTGCCTGCTTTTGATCTTGAACTTTAAAAATGAATTAAAGGCATCAGTGAATGTCTAAACAAAAAGACATTTTAGCGTACACTGAATAAAGATAACATTCATCTGGAAATTTCTCAAAAAGACAATAACACAAAAACACAATACATATTGCAAGAGGTGATTTCCACAGCCCTGGTAATTGTCTATGCAGAGGTATAAGAAAAAGCATCTGTATGTTCTTGTGTGCTAATGTGTGTGTGTGTTTTGGTCTTGTGTTTATTGGACCTCCTCCTCTGTCTTTTAATGGGCAGGTAAAAGGTCAGCACTAACTAAAGATCCGGGGTCGAGAGAAACACGACTTTTAATGTGTAGGAAGTGTTTGCCACTCATTTGATCCCCTCAGCAAAAGGTACTCACATTTTAGCATTGATAAATCATTAGCACATTCATTTTCACACATTAGTGTAATTAGTGTGAACAAATGAGGCCATTGATGTGGAAACTGGCAGCTTCTGCTTGTTCTCAATATTCAGTGTCTTCTACTGGCTGCAGATTGGATAAAAAATAAAGGAACCAGACAGAGTGTTGGAGTCCATCCACTACAAATCACTGTGTTAATAGTCTCTGGTGAATCAAACAAAGCAGATTCTGTTGCTTTTACATGCAGCATGGGACTACGGTGGCTCACTTCAGGGATGTGTTTAGGTCCTCATGCAAGATTTTCAAAATCAAGAGAATATTTTGTTGGACAGTTTACTTTTCTCAGGCTATCTTAAAGAAGTCTTTTAACTTGTTAAAATGCATTAAGAAACATTCTCCAACAACTCCTTTATCAGACTAAGATTGTTTCTTTTAGCCTTTTCTGCATATCAACACAAAATCTTCAATTTCCAATTCTGATTTCTTAAATCAGTGTTGTTCAAAGCTGTGTAATCAATCACAGTTTTAGCTGTTTGTGATTTAAAAAACTATATAATTGAGATTCAGCAAATACTAAAAGCTGAAAGTGAGGTTATCATGAATAAAACATAAGTCTATAGCTTGTTTAATCTGTTTTTAATATTAGATTTACTTGTGGTCAGTTGTATAAATTTTGATTCACTTGGCTAAGAATACTATAATGTTATGAAAGTTTATGTTGAAATAACAATAATCAGTGTTCATGTGTTTATGTATGATCACTGAACTTTATTGGGCACACCTAGCTTGTGATTTAAAATTTGAAGGCTTCTTAATTGTAGTGAGGCTATTGACATTGTCTGTAGTCACTAAGCATACACTTTATTGGGCACACCTAGCTTGTGCTTAGTTTGAAACCTTTTTGTTCAAAGACCTGCCTTAATTTAGTGAGGCATAGATTTGACTAACCTGACGAGCCAGATGGACAGCTCCATATATCTGCCACAGAAATATTTCACTAGTCCATCTGGGTAGGAGCCCTTTGGATTTGTTATCAGGGGCAGAACATTTGAAATAAACACAAGCTTGTGATTGGACAATCGTTTGGCTCATCACATTCATCACAGACCAATCCACATCAAGCAGGGTTACCTCCTATAATGTAGCATACACAGCTAATGTAGTGGCTAATGGCTAACAACAGTTCATGGATGTTAGCCATAGCAGCTGACAACAGTTAATTACCGTTAGCCGCTAACTTAGCTGCTAACAGCTAACAGCCTTTTACTATCCTCATACACTAAATTGTACCACACAGATGATTCATTTAACACTTATAAGTCACATGAGCCTTGTCAAAGACAATCCCTACAAGTAAACTGCTGAGGAGGGCAGATTTCACCAAGTTTCATGAGGTAGCCATGAGGACAATAGGCTAATCGGCATGTCCGTTCTCAACTTCCAGTTGTCGTCACTCAGCATTCTACAGCTCCCGCCTCTCTTCCCTGATTGGGATGTTAAGAATCCAGCCGAGTGAATTTGTTGGACAACGGAGGCTGGCAAGACAGACCTGCAGGATTTCAGAATCAGGCAGGTCTGTCTGCTCTGCAAGGCTAAGATTTGACATGCCTGTGCTAAAAAAAGTTCCCCAAAGATTTTGGTCAGTACTGACATGATAGCATCACACAGTTGCTGCAGATTTGTCCCTTGCATATCCATGGTGTTAATCTCCCTTTACAGCACATTCTGTAGGGAGTTTGTAAGATTGAGCCCTGATGGTTGTGGAGGACACAGGAGTACAGAAAACTGACTGTCAGTTCACGAAACAAGTTTGCTGTGATTTCAGGTTATGGCATGGCACATTATCCTGCTGGAAGTACCTGTCAAAAGATGGTACACTGTGATCTTAAAGGAATGGATGTGGCCAAGGCAAAAAGAAGTAAGCTGTGCTGTTTAAATTCATACAAGGGGCCAAACGTATGCCAAGATTTCCACTACACGATAACATCACCACAACCCACCTTAGCTACTGTTAGAGAGAAGGATGAATCTGTATTTATTAGATAAGATTACTTTTGATAGAACTTTAATCCCTTTAAGAAACTCCCTCGTTAATCAGGATTTAATAGCAATTTTAAAAAGTATGTAAAATGATATATATATATATATATATATATATATATATATATATATATATATATATATATATATATATATATATATATATATATATATATATATATATATATAGATATATATATATATATAAAATAAAACATAAATATAAAATGAAAAATAAAAACCTGGCTACTGGCTGGCTCCTATACCTTCCCGTCTTCTGTCATCCTGTTACTCCTCCTTCCCCTCAGTGAGGAGTTCTACAGTCTGATGACTTGAAGGACAAACAAGTTATTCTTAATTCTGACCTTAAAACCTTAACATTTCTGCAAAAGTCAAAACCAATAAGACCAGGCAACATTTTTAAAACCTTCTGTTGTCCAATTTTGGTGAGTCTGTGAGAATTGTAGCATCAGTTCTCATTCTCATCTGGCAGGAGTGGCACCAAGTGTGTCCCTCTGCTGCTGTAGCCCACTTGATTCAAGATTTCAGTGTCATGTGTTCAGAAATGATCTTCTGAATACTTTGGTTGTTTCAAGTGGTTATTTTAGTTTTTGAGCTCCAGTTGTCTTTCTATAATCTTAAGCCAGTCTGACCATTCTCTTCAGACCTTTGGTGTAATTTACGCTCAGTGGACATTTTCTTTGTTTTTGGACCTTCATCTATAAACTGAAGGCATGTTGTGTGTAAAAACCCCAGTACATCAGCAATTTCTGCAGACCAGCCTGTCTGGCAGTAACAACCAAGGTAAAATTCTATGTCTTGTTTTGATTAAGTATTTGCATTGATAATCAGTTTTAGCAGGTGTATCTAATAAAGTGGCCTTTAAATATGTAAGCCTTTGATTTTACTTGTGGGGTCAGGTGTGGTGTGTATGTGTGCAGAGATGTAAAGTGAGACAGTATTAGACTCAAATCACTTACTGAAGACCTCTCCTAATGAAAAGAAGTGATTCAGTGGATGCATTTGGGTTGAATGGCCACAATTTACCATCAATCTTGCCCGCAATCAGCAGCTGGTTTCCTGTTTCACTGTTTGAACCCTGATGGGGCCTTGATGCTGGTGGTGGAGGAGATGTTCTGCAGACAGTGAAGTGGTTCCTGACCTGATTGAACTGTTTCCCCCGCTCCGTCCTTACTTGATTATGTTGTTTGGTGCTTTTTCCTCTTTTCCACCTTTACTGACCCCCATCTATGACCCCGCGTACATTACCGCAGAGCTGGAGGAGGATGCAATCAAGCCCACTAGATGCTGGATGTTCAACTAGCCGTCCCACCTGCCCCCCACCCCCCAAGCACCACCACCATCTCTACAACCCCCCCCCTCCCTTCTTCTGCTGCAGGCGGAGAGGTGGATGGATTAGCTGAAAAGGCCGGCGTTTCGAAAATGATTGTGGTTTACTTAGAGCAAGCAGCTTCTGTGATGCGACCATCCTTCATCACTATGCACTGATAATATCCAGCCACCACACGCAGATGCACTCCTGGGACTGCGTGTGCCCCTGTGAGTGTGTTGTTCTTTATCTAAAGCCTCCTCCCCACAGCAGTTTGTGTATGCGAGCATGTACTTCGACCCTGAGAAGATTCCAGTGCTGCTGCGTATTGGGAATGTGCGTCGTTCCATCCCGTTTGTGAATTAATTTTCGACCAACTGAGGGTCGGATTTGAACTTAATAGGGACTTAGATGTACACTCCTCCTCCCCGTCTCTTTTATTCCACATCCGTACTGCTGCACATCACTCACAAACTTGTGTGTGCGCGACTGTGTACGCTCGTTCCTCGCTCTTTGACTAATACTAAGCCAGGCTACGCCCTGGGGCCTCCTGCCTCGTCCATCTGAGTGCATGTGTGTGTGTTTGTAAGAGAGAGAGAGAGAGAGAAAGAGAGAGCGACACCAGCCCGGGATGCTCTGTCTCGTTTATCTGCTGTTGACGTTGAGTGTGATTTCCTCTGCTGTGGGGAAGCGGTGCCCCAGCTTATTAATTATGCCTGAAATATTAAAAAGACTCCATCAAACATGAATTATTAATTCATTTGGCCCAGATCATCTCAGCTTAAGATTTCCAAGACTTGTCATACATCATCTGACGAGGCCATGACAACACTGCAGCAGAGAGAGGCAGGGCGTTATATCCCTGTTAACACGGGGGTGCATGTGCGTGATGCTTTGACAGAGGGTGAGAAATTGCGGCCGACCGGTGCATGTGGCTGTGTGCGTGCAAAACAGACTGCTTTGAAGGCTCTTGATTTGCTCCTGGCAGTATTTTGATGAGCGGTGTTTTTCCTGTTTTTGACATTGATATTAAATTCAGAATTTTCTCCTCAGGAGCACTTTGGTGTCCCTCAAATAATTTTAAAAATACAGCTTGATCCGAGGCTGATGGGTGGTTCAGTGATTAGAAGAGTTTCCTCACAACAAGATTTCTACCTTTGAATACATGAGGTTGTTCAAACACAGCGCTCATTAAATCTGATATGATTTGATGATAAAAAGAAATACTGTGTCATTTTTCCCTCACATCATTTGACTGTTCACGCTGCAGTGTTGGAGGTCAGGCCAAAGCATGCCTGGGCCCCCTCAAGGCACAAAGCCCCCTCCTTTATGAGGTGAATACTAACTGGATAAAGGCATTCACTTCATCTATGAGCTCCCTCTATCCTGCTGCTCTAAAGTGGACATTGAGCACTTTAACTCATGTCATAAAGTTGATTTACAAATGTATGCCGATGATGCTGTCATCTTTACTAGTGCAAAAAATATTCAAGAAGCAGCCTCTGTTCTTACATCAGCGATGGTTCCTGTAAACGAATGGCTACATTAATCTTGCCTACAATTAAGTACAACTAAAACTGTTTGTATGATGTTCACAAAGCAGCCACTGGGCATCAAACTTTCTGGTGTATTTCTTGGAGGACAGGAACTAGAAATTGTTATTGAATTTGAGTACCTTGGTGTAACACTTGATTAAACACTATTTTTCAAAAACCATATTAAAAGAATAGCTAACACAGTGAGATTTAATATGAACAATTTCAAACAAATAAGACCTTTCATAGCACTGGGTGCTGCTAGAATGTTCTCACACTAAATAAAACTGTCACACATTGAATATTGTATCACATGTTTGTCATTAACAGGTGTAAAGACGTGTAAAATCAAAGAATCACCACAAAAAATTACTTAAGATCCTTTATAGAAAACCAGTATCATTTCATGTTTGCAGCATTTTAAAAATGTATAGCTTCATGAGCTTTGAGAACTTTATACATTTCAAATGTACCTCTCTCATGTACCAGTGATCAGCTAGCAGCACAGCTGCTGAAGCATCATGGAGCCGGGAGGCTGCATCTGTTACCCTCCACATCGAAGAGAAGGAAACGTAAAAGTTTCAAAGAAAAGGCTGAAGTAAGGAAGAAATATGAGAAATACAGGTCCCAACAGAGACTCAACATTGGAGAATTGTACGGTGGAAAAAAGCTGCAGAATGATTTGGGACTGTTGAGCACTTCACCGGCCGCAGCATGGGCCACCAGGCAAACAGACGCAGCACCGGCCGCTGTCCGACATTCAGCACTGGCCGTTCCGCCCCTTGTTGAACAGGTAATAGCTTTGTTTACTACAGTGGGAGATGTCTGCTGAATTACTCTGGTTAGTCTGTGCCTGTACTGGCTAATGACCGAACGTTGTTGGTCAGAGCGGGCGGGCTCTGTCAATAGTTTTTAGCATAAGTTAGCGACGCATCGTTAGCATTGTAAACTGAGTTGGTGAGGACACGCTGAGAAAGATAAATCCCCGCCCACAATCGGCTCTGCTCTGGCGACGCCAGACCCGCTTCACCGCCGGTCCAATTGAATGGCTACCGCTGTGTGTTACAAGGGGGATGATTGTCGTGTTTGTAACTTTCAGTTCAGCTGAGTTGTTTTTGGTTGTCATTGCTGCTATTTTAAGCGTGTTGTTAGGAGGCGACACAAGCTGGGGGGTGGGATCTTGGAGCGCTGAGGGGAGGGTTGAGTTAAGGGGGGGCAGGCTGCATTTTTCAAATCTGTCTCAACAGCCAAACTGGTTTTCAGATTGTAGACCCTAGCTTTCATGTATTTTTTGATTGTCATTGCTCGAATAAAGTTGACCATTTCATTACTGATCTCCATTTGCCCCTCTGTGGCTAGGCCCCAGAAAACATTAACCTCCATCCCACCTTATGGACGGCCTTGCCCGCTGGTCACTTTCTGCATGATGGTACCAGTTAGCATCAATCAGAAGGCTGAGCATTCAAGCCAAGCTGTCGCATGCCCAAGCATCCTTGTTGATGCTGCTGCTGTGTCACCGGCTTGTAAATGTTAAAGGGTGTGGATGTGTCAGCTAATATTGATTGAGAACTTGCATGGAAAGTATGATCCATTGGTGAGTGAATATGAGAGTGAAATAGTGTGATTGCTTAGATGTGACCTGGCATTAAAGAGCTTTGGGTCATTATGAAGACTAGAAAAGCAACTTATCAGTTCAGGTCCATTAACCATTTAACCAACCAACAAAAGGAGTTGCAATTTTGGGACCAGGGACAAGGTCATATGCTTCATGAATGTTTGTATAGGTGTGTATATTTTTAGAATACCTGACATAACCTGAAGCAATGGTCCTTAGTCTGGTTTGTACCACAGCTTGGTTGAATACACTGTAGTTGTGGACCGACCTAATGGGCATAACAACAAGAAGCAAACATAAATTCAGGATCTGCATTATCTGAGGTGGTCAACAATCACCTCTGCTCTGCACTGTCATCCAATGAACTTAAACCACATATGCAACAATGACAGGAAGTCCGTCTGGTAGAACTACAGTATGTGATGGGGAACAGCTGTCCCAAAGAGCTGCTGGTGCCTTAAAGAGTGAGAGAAAGGGAAGTCCTGTCTCTGCAGACTTTTTGTCACACCTATGCAAGACTGAGTGGGTCTTTTAACATTGGCTTGTCAGCAGCAGTAATCTCAGAGGTCACCATTTAACATGGCAACTCTTTAAAGTAACACACCTGTAGCAGTGTTGGCAGAAGAACAAAGACGCGGATATGGGGAAGTAGAAAGCAGCTTTGTTACAGAGGAGGTTAAAGTGATGAAAGGAAAGCCTTTTCCCTTCATGAACTTCACCTTAGTTTAAAAAGAAGTTTGCAAAGAATCACAAAACAATCCCCCCACAAGTGACCTGACTCATCTGTTAAAAAAAATCAACAGTTAACTGACAAATGAACGTATTCTGTATAAACGGGGAGTTTCTTTACAAAATGTTCAATTCTGCTTAGACTTTTAAGACCAAAGGGAAGTGTAATTGAAGTGTTTTTAACAGTAATTTTACATGTTTCCCTAATGTGAACATACTGTAACTATCAGCTGAAAAAAAAGTATTTTAATTACGACTCTCTTTGAAAATGAGAGGAGCAGCTAAGTAACAATAACAGAAAGAAAACAGGCCTATTGTCCAATGCCAGTTTCTTTTCACCAGTGAGGACTGAGAGCCATATCTGGTACAAGTGTGAAACATGTAAGTGCCTGTATGTAGTATGTATAAATTGCACATGAGGCCTTCACCTTAATGTGTTTGCAGGCAGCCATGTGGAGCATTATCCATTATTCTGGAGATATGACAGAGATCACAGGAGGTCCTGTGAGAGTGAAACTGCTTTCTCTACACACAGACGATGAATGGGCTTGTTGCTGAGCCACTTAGTCGCTATTGTTCATGCTCTACAAGGCCTTGATGACAGCAGACAGGTTGCGCTATAAGGTCGGAAATGGAAAATGTTCCTGTCCTCACAGAACAGGGCTGAACCTGATTCAGGGCTCACACTGAGGAGAGAGAATCCAGTTTTTCTATTACAGAGCTTTTTTTTGTTTGAAATATGTCGCCCAACCAAAATCAGGGTCAAACCAAGTACCATTCCTTTAAAATAACTATTTTATTTCTTGCAGAATTAGTCTACAATGTCTTTCACAAGTCAATCAATCAATCAAAACGTCAATCAATCATTCAATCAATCAATCAATCAATCAATCAATCCAAAATTAAAGCATCAAGGTCCAGATAAAACAAACATATATGTCCTGTTTGAAAAGGAAGCACTTCAGATTGTTTTTTTCCTTAAACTGTTACTCATAACATCTGGCAGTGAGCAATAAAAGCCATCCTCAACAAGAGATGTATTTCTGCCTATGTAATACTTTGGAATAATGGCCTTCAGATTGCTAGAGCTACGCTAGTTATTAGCTGGACACTTGCATTAAGACATCTTATTTTGTCATTAAACAGCCTCATATAGTAATTTTGATGACTGGGTTGAGTATTCAATTCATAACATTAAAAAAAAAAACTTCTGGCTTCACATACAGAGAGCCCCTGATAGTCCTGTATTCTTTCTCAGTCTGAGATGCTGTGAGATGCTTCTGCACCTTTACGGCTCCCTGTCCCACATGGACCAAGTCCTCTAGGATTGGTCTACAGGTCATCTCTGTGGCAAATGATTAGCTAATCGCTGCTCAGTGCTTTGTTGTCAACAACTTTGCTTTCAATTTAAAACCTACACTTCCATCGGCTTGCTATTGGAGCAAATGGCATAAAACTGATGACGAAACAACTGAATGACATCACAATGGTAGGTTAGGAAGCAGGGTAGCGAGAGATTTCAGGCAACTGCTGGCAACATAAACATGGAGAAGGGAGAAATCCTGATGCGGTCGACTTTTGGGCTCTTAAAAGAAAGAGTAGGTGGGTTTTACCTCTTCACTTCCTAAAACATGCCATTCAGCTCCAACCATCTTTACTGCATAATTGCCCAGGTCTCTCCAGATAAAAAAAAATCATAATATATTTCAATACCTATTTCAGTGCACCATTGCTGATAATAAAGAACAATAATGTTGTTGTTTTTAATGGTGATAGTATATCCATCTGTACTTTGCACACAGGCTCTTGGTCCCAAATCCTCTGTGATGAACAAAATAGTGAAAAGTCAGAGAAACAAATTCTTCATAGTTACTTCTGCCAAGGAAGTGTTTGTTCATCTGTTTGTTCATCTGTCCGTGAGCAAGATTACTCAAAAATGTCTCTACAGATTCTGATGACATTTTAAGGGAATGATGTTGATGGGGGAAGTAATTACATTTTCACGGTTATCAAAGTCTGGATGCAGTTCAGGCATATTTACACAGGATTTGTTAACATTTTGAGATAGGACAGTAATTCACATTTTTGTAAGTTCATCAACAAAAAATGTCAGAAATGCCTTGTCTGAGGTTTGAGCTCTCTGGCCTCTTGTTGTAAATGTATTTGACTTCCACGTGTATTACTAAAGGACACTCGTGGTACAGAGTGCTCAACTTCCTGATGTGGAGGGAGATCATTTAGAGGTCAGAACTAACAAAATACATGGCAGTAATCAATAGAAACATCTAATCAGCTCAGTCTGATGACCGATAGATAGAACACACACTGTCAACATCATATGAAGGATGTTTACAGCTTTTTTGTCCGTGCTTACAAGGTGTTACAGTGTGGTTAGTAACCATGTCAATTGGTGATTTTAAGCCAAATGCACAGGAGTGCATTTGTCTTAAATTGGTAAGGAGCTGGTGAGCGCAGAGTTGATGACTCTTTGTTTTGCTAAGAAAAGAGCCCATTGACCCTCTGATCCTGCTTTATGGTGAGTTAAATTATGACAGAACAGCCAGCCTGTGAGCATATTGTGTTGTTGTAACAGCACAGCTACGGCAAGTCTCCCCCAGAGTTGCCATGGCTGTACCACAATGAAAAAAACGGAAAACAAAACAGAGCAAAGTGTGATCTGGCTGGTTGAAAATAGGCAAACAGAAGGGTAGCTGTGCTTACTTTGCTGCTGTTGAAGGATGAGGCTTCCCCTCTTATGAGCCACCAGCTCAGTCTGGCTTATAGAGTTCAAGTTTTTTTGTTTCTAAAGAATATTTTCATTATTTTCAAGGGCTTGACAAGAACAAAGAAAAAAATATATATTTAAAAAAGAAAAAAAAAACAGAAAGACTCTCCCCTAAAAATAAAGCACACCAGCTTGATGACATAAAAGACCTAAAGTCAAAGCACAAATCAAGCAAAAGAACCTGTCAATAAAATAAATAAATAATTCAAATAATGGCATCAGTAATGATAAACATCAGAACATATATGGGGCATAGATGCAAAATATCATTGCTCATTTTTTATACTGTTGAAAAGCTCAGCAAAGGTTCCAAACACTCCTCCTCAGCCTCTTCAGATGCAGAGTATTGGCCATCTCACCCATCCAAACATCACAGGTTGGAATGTGATCCATCTTCCATACCCTCAAGATTAGTTTTTTTGCTTCCACCATACCAAATAAAATGGTCTTCCTTTCATATTTATAAGCAGAGATTAAGAGGCTTGATGCCCCGAGGATGGCTACAAGTGGGTCAGGCCTCCAGACTGGAAACAGATTACTACATGACCAACAGGGATGTGTTCAGTTATGAGTTCAAGATCTTAGTTGTTTGCGTTGGAGAGAGGGTGGAAGGTGCAATGAGCGCATGGTGTCATCGCCCCTCGAAACGATGGTCATTTTGTATTCATAAAAGAAACTTGAACATCTTAATCTAGGTCACTGCATTGGCATGTAGGAGCATGTTCACTGTCTGTCTTCTATGTGCCTGCAAGTCATCTCCATGCAGCTACTGTGGCATCTCCAAGGTGCACCTATCACATGGAAGCTGCATTCTGAGAAGCTTCCATTGGCATTCAAATTGATAATAAAAGCATACCCACCACATGTCAGCTTTACACCCAGCTCTTGTACAAATTAAAGGAAGAAAAGAAAAGCAAAAAAAAAAAACAGAGCACTTCTGTAAAACCAGGCTGTGGTTTAGGTGAAAAATATTAGGGACTGTTAAAAAAATGGATGCATCGTGTTCAAATGGGATTTCCACAGTACAGACTTGGTGAGCAAAGTCCTCTTTGCTCTGCACCCTTTGGATGCGTTCTGCTATTTCAAATCCATGTGGTGAGCTTTAGAAAAACTAGATTGTTAGTTTGTATTTGGTACTGAACTTTTCAATACCTTTACAGACTTCAGATTTGACCTGTTTAGTCTTTCAGTGGAGCATAGGTAGTATGATGTATAATGGAGTAGATACTGCAGAATGAAGTGTTCTTATACAGTGCATGGAGTATATATCAGACTTATAACTTATGACTTCAGTATGAGCCCTCTCTCTCCCCTCTATCTAAGCTAAACTGGTCTGCTCTTCTATATATCATTTATCCTCTGTGTCTGACATGACAGCTATGATGACGAGACAAGTGCCCCATCGCTCACCGCTTAGCACTACGGAAAAACCCAAGCTGTGTGCTTATCAGTGTGTATGTGTGTTGGGGCAGCCTGAATCAGGCTAAGGTCAATTGGAGTTTTCAAGCCGCCCTCTCCATCTCTTTCTCCGTCTTTGCTACCAATTCTTTCTCCCGTCCACATCCTAATCCAGCGGCCATGTGTGTGTTTGTGTGTAACCATGGCACCATCAAACTAGCCCATTTCCCCTTTCTTTTCAATGCCACAGACACAAACACTCCACGGTGCACACACACACAGTAACACCACAATCACCTTTTAATTCCCTTTGATGTATTACTCTGGCAGGAACCAATTTTCCTGCCCAGAATTGGACTTTAAATCACCAAATCACCTCCTTCCACCCATCCGGCCATCTATCACCCTCCTTCAGCTGAAAAAAATCCCAAACATTTCAATCTATCAGCAATGTAAATAAATTAGTATATGCTGCGATGGCTTGGATAAATATTGTATCGACAGGGATTGAAGGATTTGTTTGAGCATTGATGGATGACAGCTGTGCCGCTGCCAAAACGTTGCACTTTTTCCGTGCCAGCTGGCTTCAAAGTCTGTGTAAGAGTGTTTGTGTGTATGGTCTGATAATGCACACGTGCCTGTGTACATCTTTTAAGAAGCTTACGTCTTCTTACATATGAATAGCTTTAGATCTTTGCAGAGGAGTTTTACATAAAAAGTGCCCAAACCTCTGAAACCAAGCAAACCTGCTGGATGTTGAAAATGATTTATAAATGTATAGAAATCCACTGAAGCCATAGTTGGCATATTGTCATTACAAAGTCTTTTTTCACCTTATCTTAGCGGAAGCATTTTTTTTTTTATCGAGGTGTTTAAAGGAAGATTATGTATATACAAGTACATAACATATTTACTGATGATTTTCTAAAGGCCACATGAAAGTGTACTAACCTTGTTAAAAAAAATACTGGCAAAGATCATTTCCCTTTCAGTTGCCTATGGGCCCATGCTTATTAGAAACTAATGCCCTCATCAAAATCAGTGTTTACTACCGATTCTTCAGTTTTTGAGGTATGCTTCTCTGCTGCAATGTGACACATCTCTTATCTTATATCATACAGTCCAGATGGATCTGCCCAATTCCATGTCTGCATCCAGGCTGATCCATTATGAAAAGCAACAACACAACTGGTTCCCATTTTCCGAATCATTGGAATTGTAGAAAAGTTATTTGGATAACTACTGGAACATGTTCACATAAATGAATGCAAACAAAATTTTGAACTTTTCATTTTGCAACATGAATACGAAATGGCTGGGGATCCTAGTTGTACTCATCGCTGATTATTTTTTATTAAACAATTTTACATACACGTGGGCACAGCATGGCATAGCGGTGGGCACCAACTTTATCAGGTAAGATGATTAAATGGAAATCATCTAATAGAAAGTTGTTAACTGGCATTATATGCTGGGTGTTTGTTAGCTGCTTCTAAGTCAAACTGTCATGTTTTTTTCCATGTTATAGGCTGTGTCCAAAATGGCATACTAACATACTACATACTACATACCGAATGTGTATATACTGTATACTACATACTATTTAGTATGATTAGAATGCCAACCGTTCACACTCTAGTATACTACTAAGTTTCCCATGATGCATTTCAAACCTCCAACAACAAAAATCAGAAGCACACCAGGCTATCAAATATCTCTGTTGATTCGCCACATTTGAGAGTTCAGAGAGCATTTTAGGCAAGAAAGTCACCACGTAGAATACCAAAATGTGGTCATTTGAGCATAAAATGCATGGATACAAATTTCATTTTGGCATATCGGACATTCCATTATGCACGCCATGATGCTATCGAAGAAACTTCCGGTCGGCTCCAACACAAGAGCCCATTTACAAAAGCGTTAATGAACTAAAAGGAGCTAATAAAAGATGCATTTATTTTGAAAAGGTGAAGTTTGCTAGTGGCTGATTATTAGCTGAATGCCGCGCGGTTTGGTCGGTCTTAATGCATGGCGCAATGCATTATGGGGCTCGCAATGCATTATGGGGTGTTTGAGTGTGACTAGTATGCCCACCTCGCATACTTAATTTTTTTTCCGATATAGTATACATCCGGGTATTTCTCACACACTCAATCTTTTCATACTATCTAATGTGAACGCACTACATACTCATTTTGACGTCACACTTAGTATGAGTAGTACGTTCGTATGCCATTTCTAACACAGCCATACTCTCGTAGATAGACCTAACACTTTGTGAGAGTGATGAGAGTGAGGATAGTTTTTGAAGATTATCATGGTGAACAAAATGTGTTTGATTGATGGAATAATTGGCCATTCACTTTCAGAATGTTTTGGGGTGTCCTGCCCAAACACGTTCAAGGGGCTGTTTCTCAGATTGACTTCTTATATATATGTCTTATACTGAACTGTCCGTCTAAATAAAACAAAGGGGCTCGACAGCGTAAAAGGCAGTCATTTTAATTGTTTTGAAACAGTCTAAAATTCCCCAACAATGTTTCTGCAGCTTATTTCACCTAAAATTATTTTAATTCCACAGTCAGTGGCACCAAGATAGCTCTAGCATCACATATGCACAGATTTAGAACTGGTCTCCATCACTGTGGCTAATGTTCAGGCTTGTACCATGAGCCTCATACAGTGGTACTTCAAAACATCCTTAACTGTCTTTTGACAAGAGGACTCTGACTTTGAATTACAGTGTTTTCTTATTCAGCATTACTAATGAAAAATATAATTGTGATGCTTTTTGAAATTGACGCATTGAAAACTAGTGACACTAATTTTCATACCATTTGATAAATTTTTTTTTATTTTTTTTATACTGGCACATTTGTGTTAGCTTTTCACATGTTAGGGACATAAACCAGTACAGTTAGAAAGAAATGTATTTGGCTGTTTTAGTTTGCAATTTGAAAGGGAGTTTCATAGACACAAAAAAGAGCAATAAAAACTGTTGATGCATGTACCAAATTTAAATTCCTCCATTGGAAAAGTGTGAAAACTCAGCCCTTTAGAGTACTTTGAAGTTATTTCTAATGCAGACTAACAAGGTGATTTTCCAATCTTGGGTTAATTTTAGAGGTGATTCTCTCAGCAGGAGTTTGCATGGCGGAGATACAAACTGCCGTGACTGAGATTGAGCTGCTTTGAAGCTTAAAGCAAATTAAGCTCCTCTGCTTGTTCAAACTTAGAGAGTTAGTTCTTCAGGAAGCTTAAAACATCGATTACTGTCAACCTCCTATCCTTGCTCTCCAAACTTTTTCTGCACTCGTGATTACTTTTCTTTATGCTGAAAAATTCAACATGCAGGTTATTTTGGTTTGATTTGACTTTTTAGACCTCAGATTACTGTGCTCCTTGAATCACTGCGTAGGTGTGAATGTGTTTACGTAAATGTGCTTTCTCAAAGTGATGGCACACAGTGTTTTTGGATGGATGTTTTGTCTATTTTCAGCCTGATGAAGTATTAATTTTTACCTTGGAGTATGCATCTAGTGGTCTGTTTGTCTAAAAATAAGGACACAATGGTCCCACTTTCAGGATGCAAAAAATGACTGAGCCGTAAATCCTTAACCTATTGATGCAAAAAAATACAAAGACCCTTCTTGATGCATAACAGGGTCAAAAATGACCCAAATTCTGTTCCTGTGTTATGTCATGCTGGCTGCCTGTTTTTTGTGTGATGACAAACAACACAATTGACAAATGCAACCAAACATCATCTGAACTTAAAAAAACACAGACCAATAAATAAATTAAATAGAAATAAAAAACAGAAAATAAATGAATTTATAATAATAATAATGATAATAATAATAATAAAAATTATAATTATGATAATAATAATAATAATAATAATAATAATTATTATTATTATTATTATTATTATTTTTATACATTTATTGATTAAAAACACTAATTATTATAATACTCCAGTATGTTTTTGAACAGCCCAGATAATACAGCTTATGTTTATCAGAAACTCGAACTTGATTTATCCTGGTGGTTTACTTTGAAGATTTTAGTCCCTCTTGAATTTGTGTCTGATGTTGTAGGAATGCTTAAGTGAAATATAATCAACATGAACATATTAACACCTTTTTTCTGTGATTCTGTTTGTTCAGTGACACAACAGAAATTAGGTGATCCAGCCAGAGTTCAGACCAAACAATGAATATGGTCATGTAAGTCACTTTGTCAAGTCACTTTGAGAACAAGTCCCCCTAATCAGGTGGTCCACTCTGTGGTAATTGGTGGTGTAGTGACTTGCTGACAACACAGCATTCATTCTATAATCTGTGCTCTTCACTTGGCTTCCCATCCTGAACCAATGGACATTAGCTGTAGATGGAAACTGGTGGGAGGCAGGTTAGGTCAAGATTCAGTTGTATGCCATGACTTCATGGCCAATACATGCTTTTGCAACAAATGTGTAGTGATACTTTGATACATAAAATCAATATCAATCAAAGAAAGTACACCAGACCTACCAACGTTCATTAAACAACTTTTAAATAGAAATAATTTTGAAATTACTTTATTTAACATCTTTGAATTACATTCCACCTTGAACTATGGAGCATCAATTACTTTTTTTTAGATTACTATTGCTTGGCCATTTTCCGTCTTCATTGATAGGAGAGGGAGAGAGATACCGTAAATTCCGGACTACAGAGCGCACCTGATTAAAAGCCGCACAGTCTAATTTTAGAAAAAAAATCAATATTGTACTTGTACAAGCCACATCGGATTTTAAGCCGCAGCATCCCACGTAGTAATATGAAAAATTAGCTCAAACACTCATTCATTCTTTCATTATTTTTATTTAGAAATTAGCATGGATTAAAGTTCTCCGTCGCTGCGACGGATTTCAGTCAACCGGGCGGAGAGAGTTTGTGTGTGTGTGCGCGCGCGTATGAGTGTGTGTGTGTGTGTGTGTGTGTGTGTGTGTGTGTGTGTGTGTGTGTGTGGCGGGGGGGAAGGAGCTGTCACTTTTTTGTTTTTTTGTGATATTAACGGATTTTAATGGAGGACGAAGAGCGGCCTCATTTACTATCTAAACTCCGGAGCCGCATGGGGCTACTTGTTGCGGCTCCCTGCATGCAGCCCGCGGTTCCGGTGCCGGATGCGGCTCTTTAGCTCGGTGTCACTCCATGCCAGTGATGTAGCGGAGGGAGCACCACGTTGTCTTCATTTTTTATTATGCGTGCTTACGGTATGAGCCTGCGGGTGCCGGTTCTTTGCAGCGTAACGGCGCGTAAAGCCCGCTGTGACGATCGGCGGGCGCGTAAATACCCCTTCTCTGATGTTGGCTCACTCTCGCCGCCCCCGCCCCACTGAAGTTTACTCGCATTAACACTGCACCTGCAGCTGCACACGACTTATCCACCTGGCTGTAGCCAGGTATGAGGTCAGCGAGGTCCGGACCTCACCTATTTTTTCCGAGTTGTTTGTCAAATATGCCCAACTGAATAAAACATAAACTCATAAAAACTTGAAACCTCTCTGTGAAACGTGCTTGTAAATTTTGAAAAACATCCATGAGCTTTGTGTTGTTTGTGCCTGTGTGTGTGTTGTGGTGAACAGCTGTTTGATCAGCTGATGCGATTGCCATAAATGCGCCCTGTGGCAGCAGCAGCGGGCCAAACCCCATTCAAAAACTAGAGTGTTTTTATTATTGGCACTTTGTACACCACATCCCCGCCCATCTGCACCTAGGTGACCTCAAAATATTAATTTTTAGATAATTCGGCACTAGTTCGGCCTGTCAAATCATCTGATCAAAGCCAGTTTATTTACTTTTATCCACAGCAGAGAGCTCGCCATGCGCTTTTTTTTTGATGACGCGTGCTTTGTTTTTAGCTCATATTAATTTTTATATTCCCATTCCACAGAGAACAAGTCACAGAGAGCAGGGCAAACATGTCCAAGAGATTAAAACAGAAGAATTTTATTGGTCTGCTGTTGCTAGGCAAACTGTTGCCGCCACGAAAAAAAAAAAACATAAACAAGCCGCACCGTAGTATAAGCCGCAGTGTTTGAAGTGTAGAAAAATAGTAGCGGCTTATATTCCGGAATTTACGGTAGTTGATAGCAGACAATTGGACTCGAGTCATAGGGACTCGGACTTGAGACAACTTGAGCCGCTAATGAGACGACTTGCAACTCGACTCGGACTCGGGAGAAAATGTCTCCAGACTCGACCTGACTTGAGACAACATGATTCAGAAATTTGCACAAACTCAGTCTTTATATGAAGAGCCAGACAGGAGATATACGCCACTCTTTCCTTTTAGGTTCACTTTATTGATGCTCCATTCACAGTACGCTTGTCCGACACCTATTATTGTCCCCCACAGGACACAGTACTACACACATACGTTCCTACGACACACCCACTTCTGCTACAGTGATGATCAGTGGGCAGGGTGTGCGGGTCTTCTGTGCTCAAAGTTTTTTTCTATGCATATAAAAGATTTCAATCAGATGGAAAACGAAGACATGCCAAGTGCAGGGTAACGCTTCTATAAGCGAAAAAGAGGGCACAACATCAAACTTTATCCACCACCTGAGGACACATGAGGCCAAATAAGTGAAACCTGCAAACGTTAGCCAGGTAGCAAACGTTCCTGCCATAAGTCAATATGGCAGGAACATTAGCCCGTCCTGTGGTCAATATGGAGCTAGCAAAGCTAACATTAGTGAAGAGGGTGTACGTGTTGTGTGTGGGAAGATAAGGTTTCTCTCTTCAAGATAAAAATCTGAGTGCTTTTTGGGTGGACTGGGGACGAAAACCTGACGAAACCTGTGACTCGACTCAACTTGACTCGCCCACAACAGAAAAAACTTGGGACTTGCTTGAGACTCGGATCAAATGACTCGAGACTTGCTTGGGACTCGGATCAGAGGGACTTGGGCAATTGTCTGGTTGATAGGCTTGTGAAAGGGGGCAAGAGAGAGTAAGGGAGGACACTCTGCAAACTGGACACAGGCTGGCTTCAAACCCGAACTGGAAGAAGTATGTATACCGGTTGTGCTTGGTGGCTTACCACTCTGCCAAACCAGCCCCCCAGGAGCATCCGTTACTACAGATTTGGCAGCTGTTGTTCTAAGACTGGGTTTGGATCTGATGTTTTCTGCTGACATTATTATTTTCTAAGACCGAGACTGTCTTTCTGGCAGTCACACAAACATATCAAAAAGAAGAATGAAACCCACCTCCCTCCTTGTGCAGCAGAGTGGGCAACTTATAAGCTGTGGTGACACATGACATCACTTTATTTAACAGAGTGCTCAGTGTAGGGTGTGGATATAAGGGATGATGAAATCAGATAATGATTCCTACCTCAGTAGAATGGATGTATTGCATTCTGGAGATGAACCAACTGCTTGCGTTTGCTCTCCCTCTCTCCCCCTGTGTGTTGTCTATTGATTAATTAATAGTGAGTGATCCTTCATCTTTAAGGACTGTAATTACACTGGGGAGCAATGCAAGGACAGGGGGGTCGCTGTCATACACATGCACTCATTCAAACACACCTCAGGGAGCCGGTGTGCGTCGGTGTGAGCCTATGTGTTTTGCTGTCGACAGAGCCCATTTACTCCTGCAGATGACCCAACCGTGGTCGCCATATGCTGTTATAGGAGGCTGAATGGGATGCTGGATCATCCCCCTGAGCTCACACAAGCTCCTCTGCATGCTGAGCAAATTAACTTTATCCCAACATAGCTAATCCGCCATGGAATTAGGATTTTAGCCCTCTCATCTCCACTGAGCAGGATTCAGTGGTGATGCCATGGGGCATCCCCATGGAGCCGTTATTGCCCTGCTCCAGGTTAAACTGCTTGCATGTTCAGCCATATAAATCACTCTTGAGACTGTCCAAGGGGAACCCCAAGAGATACTGACATCATTGGTATTTTGGGCAATTAAAAACATTGAGCAAGGTGTTATAACATGAATGCGCCTGCCGGTTTGAGACTGTTACTTATTAGTTTTCCAGTTTTAACTAGGGTTACTTAGCTGGTCCAGCTTTGACACCACTGACCAATCAATAATAAATTGCAACCTGAATTCAAATGGCAAAGCAACAACCTAAAATTATCTAATGAAAAAGTATAGCATTTTTTGACATATGGGACAAAGCTTGTCTTGCCAAAGAGATTGGACTTAACAAACATGTTTAAAATATTTAAATCAATAGGCTGAATCTAGTAGTTCTGATCTTTTAACTTGGATTCACCAGACTGGAGACTCAGATCCTCTGGCAGAAGTGTTTTGTTTGTTCCTGGATTCAGACTTGTGGCTAATAGTGATCAAGCCTTTGCTGTTAGGGCTCCAAAGCTTAGGAATTAAATCCAAGATCTCTGATCAGCCAACTTTTTATCTCCTTCTAAATCATAATTTAATTATCTTAACCTCTGTGTTACTTTTGTCAGCCTGTGTCTATATTTATTTTCTTGTTTGTTACTTTGTACATTTTGATTTTATCCACTGTGTTTCAATTGTTTGTCTGTTCAGGAACATTATAACTCCGAATTTGAGAGTTGCTCTGTAAATCTTGTTTTTTATTGCCTCCATTAAGGAAGTCATCCATGGATTTTTGAGATGTTCTGGGGATGCTTGTCACGTTCAAGGAAGAGGTGACTGGTGGTGATACATTCTTTTATTCGGGGATTTGTTAACATCACAAGACAGGACAGTTTTTCAACATTTTTACAAAGACATGGCTAATAATCTCAATACTGCCACAAGAAGAAAAATCATGCAGATGTATGTCATGCGGATCCATGCAAACCCCCTTGTTAACTTTGGATCTGGATGAAGTTTCTGAAAGCAGCCACATGGTGTACACTGCAGGCGTGTGCCAAGGCGCAGATTCTAAAAACTGTATGACTTGAGAGATTGGAGGCAATTTGCTGCAGAGTGAGGGATGTGTATGTAATGCTGTGCAGACCGACTATATGGAAATATGGAGGTTCAGTCCTGTTGAGGTCCACAGTATACTAACATCGCCCCTTTCATGAGAGACCAGCGTGATGTCTTGTTGTAAGGAAAGTCTGTAGAGTCATATAAAGAGAGTTTTATTCAGCTAACAACGAATGCAATGCCATGGTGTTTTTTTAGCAAAGATAGAAGGGAGCCAAAAAGTTAGAAAAGGGACTCAGTGAAGTCATTTTATCCAGAGACTCTAATTCACAACATAAACATGTTCACATTTTAAGATCTGGGGTGGATTTCAAAAAGTACAAGGTTTCTTCAGGTAATTAATATGGCTCTTAAACAAATACAAGTTTTAAAATGTCAGGAAAGTATAAAGGAGCCAAGAATTGATTTAATTTGGAGTTATAACACAACAGGAACAAGCACTCTGACTCATGAATAATGCAAACAGACCAACTGGCTTGTGCAAACCCAACTGTAGCTTTTGGCCTGCATTGCTCTATCTAAGGGTTTAGCAGTTGCCGGTCATTTCATATGCCATTTACATGTGGTCCCAACCTGTTTTAAATCAACCCAGAGAAACCAATAACACCATTCCTGCTGTGATCTGCTCGATGCAACGCTCCACTCCAGTGTGTTTGATTTCATTGCATCAGCAGATGGAGTGGGATGGGTTTGCTTAGGGCCACTGGTTTCTTCTGATCATAGTCGATCCAAAGCTCCTCGCTGGTGTCTGCCTTCTATTGATCCTGGCTGCCACAATGGGATCAGTTAAATCGAAGCATCATAAAAAACATCACACATGGCACTGCTGCTCCTGAAGCAGACGCCAAGATGAGACATTTCCGTTCGGTGAAAGAGCAAGCTCGGTGTTGATGAGAGGCAGGTTTGTTTCAAGTCAATACAGAGCACCTTAGCAAGTACTTCTGCAGAGGTGAGACCAAAGTGAAATATCTCTGAGTGTGCACTGGCAGCTCTGTGTGACAGGCACCATCTGTTGCTTACACGCTTGTCTTTTTTGATCGTGGAGGCCCGAGTGTGTCTGTGACTCACGCAGAGGTGACATCAAGTACGTGCCACCATGTACACGGACACACATAGGCACACAGTGAGAGGTGTTGAAACAGAATTCATTTGCCATATGAATGTCTCAGGGAAGAGACCAAAGAAATATAGACAAGATAAAGTGATGCACCACAGCTCCATTTCTTAACATATTTTAACCAGGGCTGTGAATGTTGGTGCATTTGATACAGTGAGACAAAAATCAGAAAAAAAACGCAGTAGATTTTCATGATTACATCAATAAAGGGCAATTTTGCCCCTGTAGATGCATCATAGTTATGTCCCCATAAAGGCAGCCCCTGGATATCACCCGAGCATCTTCATGCTCTTACAATTATGTTACAAAAGGACACCACTGCTCCTTTGAATATCTTACGATAGACAGCACAGTGAATATGTTTGAAATAATCTGCACCGCAACTTTTCGAAATGTTCTTTCTCAATGTTATCAGATTTTGGCAAGTAGCGACTTCTTTCCCCCAGAATAAGCTAATATCACAACTTCTAAGATATCTGTAGTCTCTAGGTTTTGTTTTTTGTTTTTCAAAATAAGAGCTCATTTCTGCCTAAGCAGGCAGCAAAGTAATTTAGCTCGAGACAGTAAAAAGTACTAAGCAAAGATATAACAAAGGCAGTTTCTCAAGACAGTCTTAAAGCCGAAATTATTACCTTAAACCAAGTACCTGTTCTGAGAGAACTACTACACTGGACTGGACTATACTTCATTATTTAAAAAAAAAAAAGGCTTTTAACGAAAACACAGACATTAAAAAATCACAAGAGCAACTGCACTTTTTCAGATACTCAACCAGTTTGGGATGTGCAGCAAACTAATGACTGTTTTATCACTCTGTGGTTGAATCTGTCCGAACATTTGCCATCATCTTCTGGTTTGAAAGCCTCTCCTTAGGTGACAAAAAAGATTGGAACACAGTTTTAATTGGTGTGACGCTGCCTGATCTACCTCCAACTTACTACAGGAGGGTAAACTTCAAGGCTCAGGACATCATACAGTGCTCTGTGCATCCTCTCCTTGCCAAGTTTGAACTCTCTGGCAGGAGATTCAGATTGCCAAAGGCACAATCGTACAGGAAGAAAAAATGATTTATATCACAAGCCACTGTACAACTAAATTTTAATTGTTAGCAATTGTACATTTTAGTCTCTCACATCACAGTCATGGTTCTGCTCCAAGTGTCCCTATAGTATTTGTGCTTTATCCATTTTTGTGTTTTACCTGGATTTGTGTGATTGTGCTTTAATGTTTCATGTTTGTACCTGCCTGCAAACCCAATCTCTCTTTGGGGACAATGAAGTTAAGTTGAAGTTGGTTGTATTTGGAGCTTGACATCTATCAGGGAAGTGGCTGAAATGTGAAAGTTGAATTATCCAAGACCACCAGTAAGGTACACTGCTATTTCAGGTTTAAATACATTGGGCCTCATGCAAGAACATTTTCGTATTCTCATCCTAAATTTTTCTTACCTTTTTCCTTATGTTACGTTCGTACAAACATGCTCCGTCAGATTCAGCAAACACTTCTATCTTTAGAAAAGTGTCTAAATGACCCACGGAAACATGAAGAATGCCACCTGTGCGTACTTAAGCACGCATGCACGAGGATAAGCATATTTGCACAAGTAACACCCCAAGAATACCATATAAAGACCACACCACAAAACAGGAGTGTTCATTCATAAAGATGGTGCCAAACACACGCTCTCTTCCAAGCGCATGGGCATCCAAAAGATGAAGCTCAGCCATGAAGCAGCTGGTTGCTCTCTCATTTAACACTTTATATTGGCCTTCAATTAATAGATTTTAATGTTTTCTCTGGTTTGAGATCCTCAGATTTATTTCGTCTTATGCTATATTTTATTAAAAACGCTTGAAATTAGTTAAATGTATAATCAGTATGTAAGGCACTTGATTTGAAAAGAGCAGACTAATTTGTTGTGATTTATTTAAGACAAGTCTGGACCACTCATAATTTGTGTTCGTTCTTGAAAGAAAATTCTAAATATGAACAAAATGCTGAATGCGACAAATTCTCCTAAATCCTTCGTACGCAACACTTACAAACATATTTGTTCGTACGAACGGTTCTTGCATGAGGCCAATTGTTCTGTTTCACTCTGTGAACTCATGAAGACACGGCCATTGCAGTAAAAAGTCACACGAGTCAACAGTTACTTTGATTGAAGTGACAATGGCGTCAATTTTACTGTGGATGCACAGGATACCCTTATGAATAATTGTTTACAGAGCCAGAAGTTCTTTAGAATGAGATCAGTGTGCAGAGATAGAAGCACACAGCCAGCTGTTGCACCCTAAAATAGTGTGAAACACAGATTCCTCAAAGAGGAAAAATGAAGCACTCCAAAATGTATTGGTCGATCATACATTTGACCCAACATAGATTTTTTGGCAATTATGCAAAATCAATGCCTGTCAGCAGCAATGTACCCACTAGTGGTCTTAGGTCAGTTTTCTCAGAGGGGCAGAACTGCAGGGAACCTTTTCAGCCACTTCACTGACTATTATCAACCCAACCCAACATTCAGCAGGAATGTCTGACAATATTGTCAGATTTAAGAGAGACGGGACTGTGACAAAGGAAAGTCATAGCATTTCATTTGTTCAGCTAAGTTCAGTCCCTCTTAGTTTCTGGTACCAGACCCGACAGTTTCCATCACTAACCCAGTAAACTTTTCCAGGGCTTAAATAAAAGTAACTTACTCAAGTGTCCACTTGGGTCTGGCTGCAGCAGCACAAACTGTTTCCTATGCACCAGTTTTTCTAGCTGAATAAACACGTTAACATCCTGGTGTAAGTATGAATAATTAATGTCTTGATGTCCTCACATATTACAAAACTAAATAGTTTTATTAAACTAGTTTTGATTTTGTTATGTCCTTATGGTATCATATGTTTCTGCTTGTCATTTGGTGTTAAAGGTCTTTGCACACAGTCCAGAATACTGGATGGATATAAACTTTGCATTCTAAGCAGTGTGCATAATTATCTGCATATTCTCTAAATTCTCAGGACAGGAGAAGACACTACAGAACAAACCAAGCAGAAATCATTTCTTGGTCCAGCCACTACTCACAGAGCCATGGAGGTGAATCAAGCAAATGCATAACAGCACTGTGCCAAGTGCTCAAAAACTCACTGTGTGACCTTAAAGTTCAGTCTGCCTCATCTGATGGGACTGTGGCAGCAAACTTTGTCCCTATCTATATAGTTCCATGGTCGAAAGTCACGGAAAGGGCACAGTGCAGTTTTTAAATTTAAGTTGTGGTGCAAGTGGAAGAGCAGGAGATAGAGAGTAAGAGGATGCAGCCAATGCTCTTGTCACAGCTACAGCTCACAGCAGTCATCTCTCAAAATGACTTGGACAGATGCAGAGAAATGCAGAAATAAAACCAGCTCAGGTAAAAGAAGGAATATATTTTAAAGTCAGTGGAGGGCAAAATAAGAGATTGTCTCTTCATGAAAATGCAGGACCTTTGTTTGAATTAGACTGACTTAGCATGGCCTCTATGTCTGTTACCATGTTAATGCATTTCATCATGGCTAATGCTGCAGACTGGACTCAAAAGCCCCCCTCAGTGATAAAAATTTGCAATGCAAGTCAATGGTAAGGGATCGTGAAGTATGGTTTTGAGAGGTACTAGGTGTGAGCCTAAACATGTGCCGCAGTGTCACAGCTCAGTTCTCTCTGTTCAGAATGCTGGGATAGATGCTAATGCTATACAGGTACATCTCAAAAAATTAGAATATCATGAAAAAGTTTAATATTTTTCATCACTCATTTCAGAATGTGAAACCCATATATTATATAGATTCATTACAGATAGAGTGAAAAATTTCAAACGTTTATTGCTTGAAATTTTGGTAATTCTGAAATGAGTGATAACAAATATTTAACTTTTTCATGATATTCAAATTTTTTGAGATGTACCTGTAAGTAGCTGAGCATCATGACAAACTCTTCTATAACTAAAAGAAGAGTGGGAGAAAACAAGCCACAAAAACAGCCTGAGGTCGTCACAAGCCTACAAACAGTTTGTTTATATCCACTTAATTTTCCACTACCAAGACATTGCACAGCACACGTCCTCTTGCCAGCAGCACATGAATCAAACTACGATCTTACTTGGATTTTGCTAAATACACAAGATGATTTTTTAAGTCACACACTTATTCCTCCTTTTGATGACATGAGCTCACAATATATTCTCCTGAATCAACAGGTAATGTGGGCTTCTCTACTCCTCCAGTTCTTGTAGCAGATGCACTCACTTTAATTCAGATGTAATGATTCTCCAGCTACAGATGTTTTTCCTGTGAACTCCAGTTCATTCAAGTGTTCCAAGTAAACCAAAGTAAACTGCAGTCATATTTGCCACAAATATTACTTTTGGTAGCAGTGTAAAGCAGACTACTTGGTGCTGCTGGTTAGAGAACACGTAGGTTGTGATGTGTCTCAAAATTGTGCCTAATTGAAGCAGCTTGGTAACAGAAAAGTAATCGGATTTTAACTTACTGTTTTCCCCAGTAACTTTAATTACTCCATGGAGAGTTTGCCACCATGTACAGCACTTTGTGTAGCATTAGCATCTGTCCTAAAAATCTGAACAGAGAAAGAACTGAACTGTGATACTATGGCACATGTTAAACAGAGAGTGAACTGAACTGTGATACTATGGCACATGTTCAGACTTAGACCATCTATCTACCTCACAACCCCACTTCAAAACACCCAAACTGTCCCTTACTATTGACTACCATTTTTAGGTCCTTTTCACGGTGCATTTATGCAAAAAGCACCATGACCGCTACTATAGATGGGGCGCGTACACCCCTTTCACCAATTTAAAACCTTTGACACTATCCCCAGAGCACATGGGTGGTCAGCGAAGCCCCCCTTTCTGTCACTGTAATGTTTAGACTGATGGTGAAGCCTTATAGGGGAGTAAATGTTACAGCTTGAAATAGCAGCATGAATGGGGCTCGACTTTATTCCTCATCCCTCCATGGAGCCATTACACATAAACAATAAAGCTATGGGCATTGAGGGGTTGATAGTCTTGTGCCAAAACAAAGGGCCCCAGCTACCAGAGGCTACATCCAACGGCACATGTAAAGATAGATGGAGACAAAAAACCTCTCAAAGGTTGATTAACATGAAAACAGGTAAACAGAGCATTGCATGCTTGTTGGTGCATTGTTAACCTGTAACAAGAAATAAATTAGTTTTACTTGCTCAGAGCTGTTTACAAAGCATCTTTGAATATAAATCTTACTAAAATAGGTACGAAAATTGCTTCCGCTGGCTGTTAAATCTTCTAATTCAAATGAAAGTTTTTATAATCCAAAGCACAGCAGCACTGGCACACTTTTCTGCAGTGATTAAGTTCAGTGTGACGGCAGGTTTTCAAAAATCTTGCCTGCTGTGGTTTCAAAAGAGGCTCGATTAAACCTGCAGACATCTGAAACCATCCTTCATCAACCGGGGCTTGAATACATTAAAAATGATGTTGCATATTAAGTAGAGAGACTTCACAATATCAATTTCACCGGGCGAAAAAAAGAATAATCACAGACACAAACATGCAGAGGCAGACAAACCAAACACAGTAAATCTCTTACAAATGCTCCAGGCAGATTATTGTGGTTTGAAAAATTCACTGCAGCCTGGGCTATTAGCTCACAGCCTGTTTAATATGACTGACACAGCCCCTGCATGACGGCATGGAGTGTATAATGAGAGACAAGCGGCTTAGCGCTGACATGGACAAACAGGGCCTGAGGACACACAGCAGAGGTAGAGTAGGTTAGATGTAAGAGAGGCGGTGTGTGTTTACAGAGGGAATGAACCCGAGAATCACGACTAGAGGAGACGAGTCAGTGACAGATGGAGAGCAAAGAGAGTGATGCTTTAGAAATTCAAGGGCGAGAGATGGAGATATGAAAAGGAAGAGGAAAGAAGCAAAAGCAAGGTAGACAGAGAACCATAAAGATGAAGTGCAAAGCATATGTGTGACTTTATTTGGCTGTGTTGGACATGTTCACTTTGTGCAAAAAACATTAAAACTAGTTAAAATCAAATTAGCTGAAAAAGCATTTTTTGATCTTGGATAATAGTTTGTTGGGTGTTGTATAAGCTTCCAAAGTGCCTGAACTTACGGTTTGTTTTAACATTTTCCTGCAGTTGTCATTGGATGAAAAAAAGGGGTGTGTGTTGGCAAGACTCTGGTATTATTTCTGTATTGCAACACAAGCGGTGTCACTGTATGACGTATTTTGATATTGTTGAGATCAGCAACACTGAGTTGATAAAGGTGATTAATACCAATATTTAACTGGTTTTCAACCAATTTAGTTTTCAATTTATGTGTGATTATTTTGTCAATGTTACCACACAAGGTCATGTTATCGTTTAGCAGAGTACTGAACAGCAGTCAGTCATCTCAAAGTTTTAAAATTAAATCAATCTTTATTTCATTGACTGATTTTTCTTTATTTTTGTGTCAAGCACATACAACCCTCTTTGGTTTATAAGACACCAAAAACAAAGCTGCTGTGGTTCAACAGTGTATAACTGAATAAAATAAAGTTGCATTTTCTCTTTACAATTTAGTCTCAAATATTGCTTTCTGCCTTTTCTCCTCGGCTAAAAGGTTTTACCCTGACGCACAACTCAAGCTTTTCATAATCATCCAACCAGAGGAGATCAACATCGGCAGAAGGCGCTTTACTGAAAACCCTAATATCATCACAGACAGAATGTTTTAAAAGAAAAATGAATTTATTCTCAATTTCAACAAACTCGCACAACAAACAGAGTCTGTCTTCCTCTGAAGTAGCGTGAAACCTTCTGCTCGGCAAGGCTAATGTTAAGGTGCCTGAATGTGACTGTGCATAGAGGGATCTATGTCTTGAAGTTAAATTGTGCTGAACATAAGCTTCTAGATCATCACTATTCCTTTTAAGACAGTAAGCATGTAATTTTGGTTTTCATCATGAATCAACAGACTGCGGTTCTTGGTGGTATTGAAACAACTTACGCCTTATCTCCTGAATGCCATTGTGTAGCCTTATATATCATGATAACCATACAACATATCACTCCAGTAAAAAACAGATTTGATGTTTGGAGCCTCCAAGTGCAGATGCATCAACCTGATTCAACATCTATGATCAGGCAGATCCACCTTTTAAAGCTCCAATCTACAATGACTATGAGAGTCTCAAAGGTGAATGGCACAATCAGAGTCCTTAAAAGCAGGAAGAGGTGGGAGTTATGAGCAAGATGACAGCAATAAGAGAAACACAGTTATTAGCATAGATGCTAACAACTTCAGAAGCAGCTGTTCCCAGATCTTGACAACACAGCACAAAACAACAATCTATTTTATAGAAGATGTTTTCACTCCATGTTTGGTGAGAGATTGTTGCACAAGGTGGCTTACATTCTGTCCTGTCCACTGAGGAAGTCGTGCCCGCCTACTGTAATATCTGATTGGCCCGTAATGAATGTGGTTGATGGAACAATGACTAATGATGGTGGTGACCATCAAGGTCACTAGGTGACCAGTACCTCGGAAATTTCCCAGTTGAAATCTCCAGGTTCTAACCTGAAGCGTTCAGGCAAATTATGACTTTGGTTTGAGCACAAGGAATTCTGGTATGCAGATTAACCAACATATGCAGGCATTATAAGATTTATGCTTTATCAACTAACTCATTTGAGTGAAACAGAAACAGGGAAATGGCGCATGAGGTAACAGAAGCTTATACTTTACAGTGTTTTTCATTATTAAGAGGCTGCCATATTGTTTAGGTAGTGATGTGACGTCATAAGTCGTAATTCGAAGTACATCGATCTGGTACGAGTTCACAGGTCGGAAGTGTCGAATTCGACTGCCGTTCCAGTGCACTTTCACGTGTTACAGGTGGGAAAAACACGAGTTACTGGTTGCCTGGAATGCAGCATAATATGCTATTGAAAGGCCTTTTCCATTCCGTAACACTTACTATTGGCCTCTTTCTAAGATGAACTTGTGATGTACTATATTTAATGATCCACTCACACAACTTTAAAGTGATGAGTATACAATAGCACTGTTGGACCTAAAAGAAAGATAATAGGATTTCTTATTAACAATCTACAATGTGTGATGTGTGTTTTGTCTTTGATTTACCGCCAGTCCCTATTTCCAGCACCAATGTTCTGCCAGAAGAGCCACATCATCAGCATACAGTCTGATCTGCCACTTTAACTCCAAGATCAGAACTTTAACGTGATGAGCTACAGCATTAATATAGATGGCAAATTATGATCGCAACAAAAAGTCCATGTGCTTTACCCTAAATCCTTGAGTAAACCATCCAGTTGTTTAATTATTAACCTGAAGACAGGCAACAGATTCATGGAGAGACTTAATGTCAAATAAAATGTTATCTTTACAGCAGCAGTAAATCTAATGTTGATTACCAACATATCCTGAGATAAGGCGATTATAAACACTTTTGTAAATAATATATGAAATTTCATGGTGGAGGTTTTTGTTCTTGGAGTGCTTCTAATTTTTTATTTTTATATACTTTTTGAAAATAGTTTTTTGATACCACTACAAGGCAGACACCCGCTGCGAAATGAAGACAAATTTAATCTGATTTTTTTGAAGTAGCTTCAAAACCAGCTGTATTGAAGAGTGTCTGTAATATCCTTACTGCACTGCCAGACTTTCATTCTGCCGTATGATGAAATATCTTTCAAAAGTCAAGTAAAGATTGGCAAAAAAAACTTGATAAGTCAGAGCCTTTTTTGCAGGGAAAGATTCTCTGTCAGATTTTGTATCTTCATATTGCAGGGAATATCTTAAGGACTCATTAACAGATGAAATTATGTAACATGGAGATTACTGCAGCGTAGATTTTCTCAGACGATTGATCGAGAGGGAGGAAGGCTGGGTGTGTGTGGATGTCTGGATCCATGTTTCCGTGTGTGTGAGAGAGATAGAGCACATGCATGCCTGGATATCTACACTGCTTATCTCTGTGAGTGTGTGTTTGTGTGTGGGCGATCAGCTGGAGCCTTATCTCCATGCTGGTGTGATGGATGTTGCAGCTTGGAGCTCCTTTTGCTGCTGCACATGCTCCTCAGTGTGTGATTGAAAATTAGGGTTATTTCAGTAAAGGCTGGTAAGGTTCTGGTTTATTATCGGGTTATTGGTCAGTGTGATACCGAGGTGATTGATCAACATGCAGGTAGAAATGATCAGTGCAGGCTGAGCTGAGGCATTGATTGGTTCAGAGCAGCTCAATGCTCTGGATCAGCAGAGAGAAAATAGAAGGAAGTATCAGAAAAGATACAATCGCTTGCTGGCTCTCTGTATGAGTTCAGCGGTTTTCAGTGAAGATCCAACAAAATTGCAGTGAATATAAAGCAATTGATTCAATTTTGCACCTCTGCTTGGGTCTAAGTGGAAGGGCACCATCTGTCTTTGAAATACAGAAGGAAAGGTTAAATCTGAGTTCTGTGTAACCCTGGACCGCACAGGTTTGCACTTCATATTTAATGCCAACATGGTGGGTGTGCAGAAGGAGCTAAAGGACAGAGAAAACATCTGAGCTCTGTTCAGACCTCAAATGTGCCGCAGAGCTTTTTCAGTGATAGTGAAATTGTCTTTTGTTAAAGTGATGAAACATTCTGAGTGATGGGATTCGTTTGTAGCATCTTTATTACCTGGGAAAATTGATGTCATCTTACACTGTTGAATAGATTTGCACCAATCCAAAGGTCAAGAATTTGATGAAAAATAAATTTAGATGATGGCATAAAATATCAGCTTGTGATAAACTTGCTTTACCATGCCACCTCAAATGAAAGCAGCACATCTTTATATGTAGTCTGAAAAAATATATATATATATATACATATGTATATATATATATATATACACACACACACACATATATATATATATATATATATATATATATATATATATATATATATATATATATATATATATATATATATGTATGTATATATATACAGTATATATATCAACCCTTCTTTAGTAATCTCTCAAATATGATGGATATATCTGTTGTCATCTGAAACCCAAAATGGATGTTTATCTGTTTATCGAATAATATAAGCAACTTTACACTTTTGTGCTACCTGCGAGCTTGTGGTGTTGGTTGCTGTTTGCCTCCAGTTTTTCTTTGTTTTACCTCTAGCTTGTGCTGTGACATCACAGACATGGGTCTGAATAAATGTTTGTATAGAGCTTGTCACCTTTTAGCCTGGGCTTTTACGGGGATAGATGATATACTCTAAAGCTGAATTCTGGATGTAGAGTCTCTTCAAAAGTCCTTGGCTCTGGTGCAAAAAACCAATGTCCATAAAAAAATCTCAAAGGCAGCAGTAGTTCAATCAACTAAAAGTTTTTTTTTTCTTTTTGCGTGCAATTGTCAAGATACATTTTTAAAATACAGTTCCAAACTTTTACCCCATAGCTTTTGTTTTCATCTTTTCTTTTTAATACCTGCATCTTATCTTGTTTTATCTTGCTCTATGATTTGTATACATAGGCTGCCTATAATGTCTGACTTCTCTATCTGTCCCATGTTTGCTTAAATATGCCTTCTTTATAGATTATTGACTATTTTTTCTGTTGTTGACTGACCATACGCATGAGTGTACACTGGAAAGCTACAAATGAATTGCCCCTTGTGGGATAAATAAAGTTGTCTGAACTGAACTACCAGAGGATGGTCTTGAGCCTTCAGATGAACAGTTTCCCTGTGCCGACTTGCAGCTATACCAGCCATGCCCCTGATCACTCAAGTCTCAGTTTCTAAATAGAATGAAAATGGGCTTTAGGAGTTGAATTATCTCCTGTATAGGTTGTGTTAATAAGTGCATGAAATATGCTTTTACAGAAACATTTTTCAACTTTCCTCTCTGAGCCAAATGTTAACATAGTATCAGCAATTGTCTTGCCTCGGGAAGTCCCTTCCACCTTTGACCATAAACACACTAATTCATGCAAAAGCAGGATGTACCTATGAAATGCAGCTTCCCAAGTACACATACTTACAACTTTACCCTTATTAGAGTATCTGTCAAATCAATAAACAGCAAAGTTGCCACCCCTACTCTACAGAAACATGTCCAAAAATGCACTATGTATACCTGTGAGAAGATACTTCATTTCTTCTTCTTTTTTTTTTTAATTTATCTGTGATTATTTTGGGGGAAATTTGTGCCTTTTTAGACAGGAGAGAGAAGCAGTGGAAAGGCTTGTGAAAGGGGGTGAGAGAGAGTTGAGAAGAACTCTCTGCAAACTGGCCACAGGCTGGACCCGAGCCTAGGCCATCAGAAGCATGTCCATGGGACATGCCTAACTGCTTACCACTCCACCAAACCAGCACTCCATTTATATTTCTTGTTTGCAAGTTTGCAGTCTTGATATTTGTTGTTCATTTAATAAAGAAATGCAGTCTAGATCTGATAAACTGCTATTAAAGCTATTAGTACTGTATCTATGCTAATCCTTGTAAGTGCAGTCACTTCCTGCTGTCATCTCTCTGGTTGCTCCCACCTCCTCCTGCCTTTATGAACTATGATTGAGCCAAGCCGCTTTGGGCTGAGCACAGTTGTAGACTGCAGCTTGGCATGCTTGATCTGCCTGATTACAGCCAATAAATCAGACACATCAGTCTGCACTGCAAAGTAATAGACACCATCGTACTGGGTATAATTCAAAAAGTTCACATAGCTGCATTTATCTTTTAACTCCAACTGTTGCCTGACAATTAATTTGCAAACTTTAAAGGTTACTTCAAGAGGAAAAGAAAAGATGGGGATGTCTTTGTCTGTTTTTGTACAGAGTGCATTTTCCATGCTAATCTGACATGAATTCACTCGGTTAATTATAAGTGGAAATGGTTAAGTTTCTACTTCTTATCTTGAGAGTGGGCAGGTCACAGCACTTCCCTCTCATGGACCAGCCAAGCCTCTGCCAAGGAAAGTGGGAAAAATGTATGTGACACCTGCTTCTTCTGAGGCCAGCCTCAAGGGGACACTTGAGGAACTTCAGTTCTTAGTACTTCCAGATTGGCCCAATTGTTTAACACCTGAGTCCTTCACATGATGCAGACGAGTCAATATCAGACCATAAATCAAGTTCCAGTCTAAATACTTAATAGTATCTCGTCTTAATAAAGGGAAGAAGAATACCCAGAGGTAGTTTATACATGAGCTGTCAGTTGAATAAAAATGCAACTGCAGACTAATTCCAGTGTAGGAGCATTAGTTCTGTTACCCTGGAATGCCTCTACCATAGTCCTCTATCTTGCCTTGGAGCACTGAAGAAAACCCTGATGAGGATCGGCCTGAAAGTACCTATTCTCTTCGTCTCATTGGTCCGTGCCTCATTAATCCCCCCTCCCACCTCCTAGTTATCTGCCGCAAAGTGAATTACACGAGTGCCTATTGATTTCTGTCTTTATGCCAGGCATGTTTAGAGAGTAAACCTATTGCTTTTCTCCCCAAGCATTTCCATTGTGAGGCTGAGGCTGAGCGGGGGGAGGTGGGGTGGTGGAGGGGGGGGGGCTAATTGGCCTCAGTCAAGATCACCTTGGCTGTCTGGGCTCAGCGGATTTGCGTCTGCAGGAAGAAAGGGAAGACACAGAGAAAGAAGGGAGGAAAGTGGAGAAATATGCCGCACAAAGGGGGGGTACGGGGAAAGGAAGATTTTCTCGTTGTCTAACTGGAGCTTAAGTGTGTCCATTAAAGCGTAATGCTGGGGCCGTGGCCTCTGAATTATGCCATGTGTCTCATCTGCATGCACTGAATATTTGTGGCGACTGCTAACACATTCAAATAGCAGGGGAAAGCAGGGGCAGGGGGGACAGTAATTACTGCTCTGTATCAGGTAGGAGTGCATGTGCGTGTGTGTGTGCTGAATGGGTTTCATGCTTCATTACTGTGGGGCGTTAAGGTAATAAGGGCCCTGACTGTCCATGGAGGGAACTCATCAGTTCTTCTGGCAGTGAAATTAGCCCCACGTTGTTCTAGGGTTGGTCCTTTTCTCATTGACTTCCACTGAAGATTAATAATGAAATGGCAGAGATGGCTGTTAAGTGGGGACAGGTGACCCTTCATAATCCCATTACAGTCCATGTGTAATCAAATTTTAACCAACACTTGATCCTTCGTCCACTTTTGAACTGAGAAGGCACATGTGGTCCGCACTGCAAAGGAACTTCAATTGCCATTGGAAAGAGAAACCTTCAGCACTTGTACTGACATTTTCAGCTTAAGTGGCAAGTGAGTTGGCCAGTAAGCTCTGATTCAAACAATATCACTTTGATCATATTTGTTCTTTCTATTAGAGAGAAGATCTTACATGTTGAATTTTAAAAGTTAAAAGTTGTAATGATATCAATGAAATGAGGAGCATCATCATAGAAAGGAGTAAAGCATAATTAAGGCAAAAAAGATGAATTCAGTTTCTTTTTCTTAGATGATGTTAGATGATATGATTGAGACCCAAGGGTATTTTATTTGGAATGGATGGTTTAATCGTCATATCCATCCGTCTATTTGAACAGACTTTACACTCAGGGTCTGCTTTCACCAGCGACACACTTGAAACCCTCCTTGATAAACCTTCTGCTTATTCACTTGCCCACCTGAGCTCCAAATGGAGTTGAAATAAATATTTTTGACTGCAAGATGTGTTTAACTCGAGGACGGCCGAGGCACACAGAGGTGCTCAACTTCCTTATGTAGAAGGATCCAATTCAAACCAACAACATAACCATCAACGATCAATGGAAACATTAGATCAACTCTGACTGATGATCAAAAAATGAAACACAAACTGCAAATACAAACTGATGCTGCAAGGGACATCACTCCACCACCAATTAACTGATCAGGAAGGTCTTTTTTCATTCTATAAAAGAGTTTTTAACCAAGATTCTGGATCCTTTTGTAAAGCACTTCTGTGTATAATTGGAAAAAGGGAGCACTGAAAGAGCCCTCCTCTGGGGCTTAAAGCAGTGTGTCCTCCAGTCTCTTTGGTACTTACCTACAAGGCTGATAGAAGCACTTGATGGAATCATTTTAATTCCACAGCAACACTCAGCTGGCCTTCGTACAATGAGCCACCGTCGGATGACTTTACTATCACCAAGGGAGGCTGAATGATTGTAATTATTACCTGAGCACCTCCATGAATTTTATCCCCAGCAATGTCACTGGTATTCCCCACCCACCACCACCAATTACCTAATGGGCTTGAGAGGAGCATAAAGTCCCCTGGTCATTTTATATGCCTCCACAGTGCCATCTCGCTAATATGGGACAGGGTGTTTGAAGTGCCGTCAGCTTAAACTTAAATCATTTAATTGACCGTTTTGTAGTTTTAACTGTGGCTTGATTTATTGGACCATCATGAAGAGGTGTTCCTTTAAAAACACTTGATTTGTAACAAGGCGCCGACTGGGATGGCTTAAGCGGGAGAAGAGTAACTCATTCACTTAGACAATCAGAGGTTTGATCAATTATTCAGTTTTATTCAGATTTCCTCTCCTAAAAGGCAATTTACAGTCCAGTCCATTTAGCCAAAAGTTTTTATCCCATTTAAGGCTTTCAGATTATTCCTGTTAATTCAATAAAGCTAATTAAATGACAGATAATACAAAATAGAAGGAGTGCATTTCTATTATTTCAAACATTAACCAACTGGAAATGGCTCCCAAGGCCCATGCTATAGTGACGAAGCTCTAGATTTTAACTGATCTGATGTTATTAAACACAACTTTCTGGTTTTGGCCAATCATATGGGTTTTTATCAATACCATTCACTATAATAATAAACCAATTATGGCTAGTAACAGATGGACCTTAACGCTGAATCATTTCTTTCCACATTTTTAGTCAGGACCACCAAAACCTGGACAAAATTAAAAGGCACTGGAGTTAATCTAGTCCAGGAAAGGGTTAGACAATAGAGGTAATATTTTCACTCTGCAATGTATGATGGTTTTTGTTGAATTCACTCTGAAGGATTTTTTCTTCTTTTTCTTTTTTTAGTTATACAAGTTTCTTCTTGTTTTTTTCGATACACACTGCAGCCACCTATGATAAACATTGATGCACAAACACACAAACAGAAAAGGAGAGTATGGCAACACTCAATAATAGTTGCATCCTCAAAGTAATACGTAGTAAACAACCATGTTACTTGTACACAGCAAAATCTGTCTTGAAAAATTAACACTATCAGAGTTAATATTAAAACTTCTAAATTGTCTATATGGGTCCAAACCAACACTTCTTTGTAATTTTAAGAATGCACTCAGAGTATTTTTTTAGATGTTTAATTGATCATCAGTATACAGTAAATATATAACACTGCAACATTTACACTTTGCAGTGTTATATATTTTCTGTATACTGATGAGGACAATTAGCCAATATAAAGTTATCATGTTTGTTTATACTGCCTTACCTCTGATGGGTCAACCTCAAAATAGTTTTCAGTTATCAAATAATTGGAAGTGCTACAGGGTCTGGCACCAGATTAAGAGATTTATTTTAGTTTTAGAACCAGAGCGTGACCCCTCAGATCCTCTGGTTGTCCTCTTTTGGCCTTTCCACGGAGCAGAATCCAAGTTTCTGGAGCTTTTAGCGGATTCAAATTAGAGGAACAAACTCCAGGACTCCAGTAGAAAATGAAGAACTCTTTTAACACCATTTAGTTTGGCTTGAAGTGATTTACAACTGAAATTACTGTAATTTTTGTATTTAAGAGTAGAACTGTTTGCCCTACTTATTGGTAGAATTAAGTTTTAATTGTTACAGCTCAATGTTAAATTATATTTGTAGTGTTTATTTACATTACTGATCATGCTCATATAGTTTTTATCTTTTCACACATAGTTTAAAAACATTTTAAAAACATGTAACATGGTTTTGATGTATATTTATGTTTTCATGCATTGTTCTTTGTTGATTCTTGCTTTTGTTGCTTTTTCCCTTCTCTTCTTCCTTTTATTGTATTTTTTAAGTGTGATTTTTTCTTCAAATTCTTCTTGACATCCTATGCTGTTATTACATCTGAATATTGCAACTCTGCTGTGTATTTATTTTATTCAGTAGTTGTAAAAAAAATGATTATGATCATTTTTATTTCTTAACCTTTTGTCAAATCTTTTTTCTGCCTCTTTTAAAGTACTTTGGAACAACAGTTATATCTGCACGTAATCCTCCATTTACTGTCAATAAAGATAACTGATTGATTGTTACCTCCGCCAAGGAGGTTATGTTTTCGGAGAGTCTGTCTGTCTGTGAACAAAATAACTCAAAAAGTGATGGATGGATTTTGATGAAATTTTCAGGAAATATTCAGCATGGGAAAAGGAAGAACTGATTCAACATTGGTGTTGATCCGGATCACCGTCTAGATCCGTCATGATGAAAAATGCGATTTTCCTTAATAACTACTGAACTAAAATAGATATCATTATGAAACCAATTGCTTATGGTATGTTTTCATGGTCAAGGAATCTAAATATTTACATGAAATAAAGGTAGGACTAATATTTATGGTAAAAATCACAATATGGGAGAGGACTGTGGTGCTGGCGGAGGTCTAAGCTCTCCGAGTCTGTTTCTAGTTTTGTTTATAATTTATTCCAATAGTCTCCTGTAGTTTAAATTTTAAAATGATAGATTAATTATAGAAGAGATTTTTATTGGAAGTAATTGTGCCATCAAAATCTCTAATCATCCTTTCAATAGTCTACTCCACACGGATCAGGGCGGAAGTTTTTTTGACATGTTGGAGTTGCAGGTAACAGGTCAGATTTTGGCTCTAAGCTTTGTGGATGCAGGAATTGAATTCTACATTTAAATCTAGATTTATGGCATCTGTATAATATTTTAAACAATGATTATAGCATTCAGAAAAGGATTCAGTCATAGTAATACTCTTTTTATTGATAGTATGTACTCATGCAAGGATCCAGTTTCCTAAGTAGCCATGTAATCCGGTTATATTTGTATATGCTCTACAACTTTAGCTTTTGTAAATAATTCACTCAGTTCTGTGCATGTGAATAGGGCCAGTGTTTTTTACCCAGTGGTTAATTGTCTTCTTAATTAGTGGAGAGAAGGACAAGTAAATTAATGGAGTTCCATCAAGTGCTACATATCTGGAGGGAAAGCATTTCCTGATGTCATCTCATTAAGCGTGTCCACCGATACTCCGCGATCCGTGGGCGTTCATCATCATCACTGAGTCCTGCCTCCCCTCTTTACCGATGCAAAGGTTAATGCCGCCTTTGCTTCAGAAGCTGACCGTCATGCTTTCCATCCGCCTCGCTCTGTGACCATGCCCAATGAACGCAGCCTTCTATTATGCGTCCTCTCATTTGCTAATGAGGTAATTAATAAGGCTAGAGTGAGCTGCACAGAGGGCCACAGAAACCAGGGTCAAAGTGGCAAATCAGTCATCAGGAAAAAGTTGAAATAATGATTCTGTTTGTTTGTTTAGGTTCCTGTTTGGCCGAGGAAAAGGAACCTGTGGAATGGTTTTCTCAGATCATCTTTCTTTCATGGGTTTTATTATATTTTCAACATCCATCTCCAGTTGATAGATGATGATTATTATCCCTGCCAGTCATTTCCTTCATGATGCCTGCACCTCTCCTCTGTTATTGATTTTTCACAGAGGAATCTGCCGCTGAAACTAAACGTGGAGATTGCAGCAGGTAATGGCAGGCTCCAGAGTCAAGGGCTTTTTAATAGCACCCTAATATGAAGGATGCTCGAAGGGAGTGAATGACCAGGCGTGACAGACTCTCAGAAAACAAGAGGTGAGGAAAGGAAGAGTTAATGCTAAGGAAAGAAGACTGAGGGGAAACATGGAAAGCACTAATGAAGCTGCTCAAACTGCTATTGCAAGTCTTTAACTTACATGGGAGACAATCAGTCGGGCCACAAACATACACAAAGCAGTGATGGGTAGAGGAGAACAAATAAAGCACTGTGTTAGGAGGTGTTTGTGAGATGTAGTGCTGTAACTGAGGCTAAAGGGTTTTTGTGTAGTAAACTCAAGTGTCTTTTTCATGTTAACCTCTGAAACCCTTCTGATTTTACCAAAAAGCTTTTGAGCATGTAAGTTCAATTTCAAGTGACATTGAACCAAGCAAAATAGTTTTCAGAATTTAATATTTCATGAGTGATTCAGCCTTAACAAAGGTTTTGGCCTTGACAACCAAATATCTTGACCTGACCCGTTGGTTGCACTGTTTCAGCGAGACTCAACCTTTGCCCTGATCAAGTACCATTTGGCGAAATTATACTTTTCTGAAGAGCTGTTTCTTCTCTTCCTATTCAATGCTATATGACTAAAGTGGGCTACTATATTTTCTTTCAATATTGGCTGTAAATAGGCCTTGGGTAAAAGGAGACCATGTTCAACAGAAAATGACATCAACAAAAACTGGATTAAACCAAGTTTTGAGATTCAGATAGTTGCTTTTGCCCCCAGTAAGAAAAAAAGAAGAATCTTGCTTTAATTTTTGTGTAATATGATCTATCACACGTAAGAATTATGATGAAGACCCTTTCTGTATTTGTGAACAATTTGACTTCTTATGTGGGTTGAGCTTAGTTTGGGGCAAAACAATCTTTCACACAGAAGACAATGCTGGCTAGAAGGTTGTTTTGGCTTTTTCACCAACGGTTTAAATAGTACAGGTCTCTGCAGATATGAGAGGTAACTTCCTCTCCAAAGCTGTGAGTAAGACTGGCTGAATATATGAAGCAACTTTTATCATCCCTTTTATTCTGCACCCATAAAACACAATAAAACTGAATTTTAAGGCTCTTATGCTGTCTGTGGTTGTAATCTTCTTTTTACCTCCAGTTTTGCCTCTAGCTAAAGACTTCTCCACTATATTTTTTACACTCCTCATGGTGCCTGCTAGCCTGTGGTTATGACCAATATTTGCCTCCAGTTTTGCTTTGTTTTGCTTCCACCCAATGCAGTGATACCAGTTTTATAAAGGTCTGTATGCAGCAGTAAATTTGCCCCCAGCTAAAGACTACTCTACTATGCTTTTTACACTCCTGTGCTGCGTGCTAACCTGTGGTTATGACCAATATTTGCCTCCAGTTTTGCTTTGTTTTGCTTCCCCCAATGCAGTGATACCAATTTTAAGAAGGTCCATGTACAGCAGTATATTTGCCTTCAGTTTTGCCTCCAGCTAAAGACTCCTCCACTATACTTTTTACACTCCTGTGCTGCCTGCTAGCCTATTGATATGACCAATATTTGCTTCCAGTTTTGCTTTGTTATGCTTCCCTCCAATGCAGTGATACCAGTTTTATGAAGGTCTATATGCAGCAGTATATTTGAAACATTTTTCTAAGGTAATAAGAACACCAGATTCTAGCTGACATCAGGTAGTCCTCGAAGGCTTACATCACTTTCACACCATTCAGAAATAGATACAAAGGTGAGTGATCTATGTTTAGACCAGTTTTACCCTCTGCTTCAGTGCATCCCTGGATGTAAAGACAGAAATGGCTGACTGAAAGAACATAATAAGCAGCCAGCAAGAGCGGGTGATGAGGGTGTGAGGTGGAGAGGGTGAAAAAGGCAGAGATGTAGTGTAAAAAGGAGTGTTATTTTGGCTACTGTTGCAAAGACCTCTGGGAAAACTGAGCCTGCCTGACAGTACAGCGAGAGTCATAAATCACCACAAGAGCACTCCTCCTCTTCGCCCTGACCTAGAAGTGACCCCAGAGTCGCACACTTTTTCAGACACTGTACGCACACACATGCTGTAACACAGTAAGGCTAAAGCATGTGCACAGTCTTGCACACACCAGGAGGAGGCTGGAGTCTGGGTGTCACTACTAAAGTGTGAGCCACACCGCAGCAGCAAACACACACGCATTCAAGACACATATTAACTCACTGTGCCATTTACACATATAAATGCACTTGTTTTTGGAGTGAATCCCAATGTGAATCTGAGACCCCAGGTGTTTCCTTTAGTGTACATCGTTCTTGAAGTGCTGTTGCAGCCTTTAGTTTACAGTAATTTACTAAAACTCTTGAGATAAAATTTCATATAAATCAATATTACCCAAGTAGTAGTAGAAGTAGTAGTAGCAGTAGTAGTAATGGTAGTGTGTCCAGCCAGTGACCATAGGATTCTTTAGTTTTTATTTTATTTTATTAAGATATATTAATGTTTGAAGCATTTTTATATCTGCTAACTGGTTTTAACTTTTTGATATCCTGTGCTCTTTTATACTTTGAACAATACTATGCTACTGGTACCATAATTTTCCTGTAGCAGCCTCCTCAAGAAATAAATAAAGTTCTATCTGATCTAATTTAATCTAATCTAAATTAACATGAATAGTTTCTTCCATTGTTGGACATGCAGTAATGACTTTTAAGACCAGTGTACATCAATGATTTTCATGAAGGGCTCTACAAAGTTTTTTAAAGCACGTGTCACTCATATACCCAGTTCTGATGCTGCTTTATAAGCAGATGGGTGTGGTCTCCCATTGGCATTTAGGAGTGTGTTTGTGTGAAAATGAGGAGTGGCCAGGCACAGGTCTGATGTGTCAATGACTTAGGAATGCAGAAAATGATGGTACTCTAAACCTTCTTATGCCTGATCTGCAGTCTAAAGTCTGGACTGCAGAGTGTTTCTGCTGTTTTAAGGATGAATTTAAAGATTAGCACATTTCTGCAAGTTTATAGTACATATTTTAATAAGCTTATTTCACTCACATAGGATGCACCGCAGCACTCATCCACCATGAAATGTAGAGCAAGGGATGGAGAGCAGTGCTTCTAGGCTCACTATATTCTTGTGCGTGTAATAATTCAAGACACAAGAGAAAATGAATGCATGATTGAAGGTTTTCTCAAACACAAAGCTCAATTTTTAATATTTGATTTCATACTAATTTATTTTACCAGTGATCATGCTTCAAGACGATAATACAGCTTGATCCCTGATTATTTTGTTTTGTATTAATGTTAAAGAAAAAAGAAAAAAAAAGACATGATGTACTTTACACAGCCCCAATTTCACCTTGCAGTGGAGGGGGATCTGCCTTATTCATTGTTTGTAATCAGGCAGATCCGTCTTCCAAAGCACCAAGCCAGAATTGTTGAGCTCAATCTGCTGTGGTCCATCTATGTTTCAGTAGCCATTTTATCAGAACTGAACAGCCTTTTTTTCATTGAATGCTGACAAAACAACCTCACTTAATGCATTTCTGCATGGGAAAGCACATTTAACTTTTTTTTTACATGTTCTGGTGAGAATTTGCATTACGCTTGACTCACATTTTGTACTTTGATCACAGCAATAGCATCTGCTCACTGCAACATTCGACTGGCACATAATGAACATGATTGAGAGACTGATCACCATCTCGATGGACTAGTGAACTAAATTCTGTATATTATAAATCAAACCTGTTAGGTTAGCCCCAGTTAACTTGTGAGGTGATCAGGGAGGATAAACACTTATAAAACACTTCACCCCACAGTAAATTCTGGCATCTTTAAGACCACTTGGTCTTTGTTGGCTTTAGTTGGAAGAGAGGATTTGGACCAAATAAGGGCATTAATCTTGAAGGGTGCCCCCTCCTAACTGTTGGAGATAACACAAATGCCTTGCTGTCACTACTCTGTAGGTGTGTGGTGTGTTGAGTCAATCATCTTGGTACACATGATACACTATAAGGACAAAACTGTAAAATGTCAATGTTTCAGCATAATTCAAAACATCTTTGTGCCTATTATTAAAGTGCAATGCATGATGTCAAAAAGTACATGGCACACAGCAGTTTGGAGTATGTTCATGTATAATCTGCTATTTTGTTGATGCACAAACCTGATACAAAGCCAGGTGAAGAAAGAAAAAAAGGATGAGCATGTGCCTTGATTAGGCCGTGGTGTGCTTGGGCATAACATACATCAAACCAAACCTAGGGCCATCTCTTACTGCCTTTAAAAGCCGTGCATGTTAACAAACTAGAGTTCATTTTCTGATCCAAACTTTAGCTGGGTCAGTTAATTCTTTAATTTCGTAGTGGAACTAAACACAACAGAAAACACAGGACATCGAATATTTTGATTGGCATATTAAAGTTATATTTCACTGATACATTGTTACAACATCAGAAACAATCATGAAGACATGTATGCATGTGATAAAGGTATAAGGCAAAGTCAGTTAGTTAGTCCTTATGATTCAACCAGTGCATTATGCCTGCCCATTCCTCATTTGAAAAAAAAAAACACACTCCAGGGCACAAACCAGGGTGAATTCGAATTTGCTTTGTATATGAGGGACACAGATGACAAAACAGGAAAGACGCTTGTGCTGCATGCACACCAAGTGAAATATGTAGCTCTGCATGTGTGTGCCATGTTTAAAGATAGCTGTCACTCATACAAGAGCATACATCAGACATGTGTCAAATGTTTCGGACAAGTACTCATCTTCTAGTAAAGGAAAATTACTGTGATGTCGAAAATTGACAGCACTTATGAAGCACTCCTCCAGTTTCCTAGCTGCTCAGAATGCTTTAACATTATATGTCACATCTACTTCTCGCACACATCACAGTCTATTGGTTATTATACAAAGGACCAATTTGTCCTAATACACAACAATCATGTGAAATCACATGCAGCTGGCTCTAAAATAGGGAGGCATTAGTGGTTCAGTATTCACTCGCCAACTAAACACTTTGACTTGGAGGCTGCAGGCGGGAATTCACTTACCAATAAGCAGTCATGAATGTGTGTGTTGTCGTTTGTTTGACGTACAGATGGTTTATGTGATCTTGTAATTAAGATTGCTCTCTTTAATTTGACATGCATTCTCTTAACTTGTGATAGATTGTGTGGTTTTGGCATATTCGACGACCCAAGTCAAATAGTCTGAGAGAAAGTTCATTCAGTATTAGTAAAATCAGTGTGTTAAAGCAAAATTACGCAGGATTTGCCAAGTTATTCTCAAAAATATCAGCTTCAGAATCATGTGCTTTGTTGGTTGGAAAAGGAGCTCTTGGATGCCTCTAATGGATTTTTAATCTTTGTTTGGTGTGTTGATTTTTCCTAGATTTCTCACTAAATATGCAAATTTCCAATCAGATTTGTCTGTAAAACCTCAATTAAGGAGAAGCACAGTAAGTAGTGGACAAGAAAAAGGGGGCAAAATGTCATGATGAAGGCATAGAAGAAGAAAATTAAGGCAGATCATAGTGTAGTTTGAAAAGAAAGCATCAATGAGCCCTATTTTTTTCAGTGCAACTTGTTTTTTGTTTTTGGATGTTTACTCGTAAGGTCATGGTCTGCAAGTTTGTGGTTTTGTTGTTGTGTTTGTGAGTGAAAGGCAGGCTGGTGTAGCTTCAGACAATCCTCAGAGGTCCTGTTACAGGAGGGGGGGGGGGGGGGGGGAAAGGTGCAGCAGAAAGGTGAAAGGAGCTCTGAGAGAAAGAGATTTAGGACAAGGTGGAGGTCAAGGCGGAGGAATCAGAGCTCTGTTTAAAGGCTGACATAAGCTATGGCAATGTCTGGTCTTTGGAGCTTAAACAGCCTTTCGAGGAATTAAACACTAACTGAACAGCAGGACTCTCATCTTCATCTGTGTAATGACAAATGTGTTTGTGCTGCTGATTAATATAGCACAGGTCTATTTGTGTAAAAAGCATTCTGTCTGCTGCTCTTAGCTCGCTGTAATTGCACTTAAAGCCCCTAAACAAGTTCCCTTTCTCTGGTGCTGCACATAAATAATTTCACAGCTTTCACTGGCACTGTTCATTTGCAAAGAGGCTGCTATGCCAGCTTTTTGTGTCTTTATACCAGCCTTTAAAGCACTCTTAAATATACTTCCAGGTGTCTATAAACAGCCTTAAATAGTCTTGGAGGTATTATACTTCTCTCAGGGGGAATGAGAGGTAAAGGGACAGGAAATAACAAAAGGGGATGGAGCAAATGGGAGTAAGTAGTTAGTGAAGGACAAGAGAGGGGAATGTGGGGAGTCATTAAAGAAAAGAATGGAAAGTCAAGAGAGACAGAGCAAAGAAGACGGGACAAGAGAAAGGTCAGACGAGGAGAGAGACGGAGAAGTCCATTTTCAGCCTCAAGCTCGCAGGTCAGCAAATAGCCTGACAAATTAATTAAGATAATGATCCATATAAAAAGCCTGGCAAAGTCAGCTGCAACACCTGTGAGGGTGTGTGTGTGGGTATGTGTGTGACCCAGGCCGTCTTTCCATTTGTAGGACTTTTATGAGGTGGGCAGTGGAATGCATTGATTTCATAAAGGGCATGAAGGGGTCCGGCGGCCGTTTGAACAGCCGAGTGTGAGATCAATGCAGGGGAAGATGAAAACGGTGACATTTACTCTGGTTTGTGCCCCCGGGCAGGAAGGACCTCTGTGGAAAGTCACACTGTCAGCTTTCTCACTCTGTGTGAGCGCACGCCGCTTTCTCCATGTGGGAGGAAATGGGACACTTTTCACAAACACACAAACACACACACAATCACGCTCAGACTCTGCATGAGGGTGCTGGAGCATACGTCTGCATGCTCTAGCTGGCTCTAACAAAGCTCTGACAAGCTTATTTTTGAAAACATGCTTGTGCAAGCTTTTAGGTTTTAATCATACACCTCAGTTAAAAGAGTGGTACATGGCACATGGTCTAAGGCACCTTAAAGAATGGTCCCCAAGAAAGACAACTGATGATGCCACTGCAAAGACGGAACAATTCTCCTTTTTGCAAAAAAAAAAAAAGAAATAAAAACTTCAGATTTTAAGCTGAAAGAATTCATTATTAATATCCAATTCATTTAGTCTGCTACACTGCTAAAAGTTACCAAAGTACCCCTACATACCTCCTGAAATTGATGCAAAGTATTTCACAATCGGTATTATTTTATTTGAAAGAAAAAACACTATATTTAAATATAATAATATATATGTTAATGTTCTTGGCACCCTTGTTAGTCATGACACTTAGAAATGTCCTTACCTGAATTTCAGGCTGCAATCGGGGATAAGGGATTGATGAATAATTTAAAGGCAATAGGTAACCCATGGATATGTCTGTCACTTAAGGTGTGGAACAAGGTTTCAAAATCATTTGAAAGAGGAGGTGAAGGTCCTGAGATGGTGTTCATTGGACCAAGATTTCTTGCCTAGACAATGGGACACAAGATTTGGGAGATGGGGTGTGCAAGGTTTAACAGCATACTGCACATTTTTACATAAAGGGACTATGAATAGCTTCCAAAATCTTAAGAGGCAGTTTGGCTTAGATAAGAATGATTTTTACAGATATCTTCAGCTTCAGCATTACATTAACCAAATACAGAAGTGATGTACACAAGCAGGCTGGGACAATATTCTGTTAGAAGTGTTTATGGAAGCTTATGGTGTGGGCTCTAACCAGAAACTCATCTCAAAAATACACAAGGGACTACGACAAACAAAGTGAGGTACACTGTATTTAAAGCAAAAATGGGAACAGGAAGGTCATTTTGTTTAAAACAAAGAAGATTGGGAAAACCTATGTGAGATACAGTGGAAAACCTCAAGTTCAACTGTTTGGCGAGAATTTTGCTGGAATAACCCGATCAGGTTTTTCATCACTCCAGCTTAAAAGAGACATGAAACAAATTCTTCTGCATGTTGGCGACAGTGTGGATGCCTTGAGGCAAACCATTTTCACATATTCTGGTCCTGTGCATCATTGATTCTTTTTTGGCAGGATGTTCATAAAGTGTTTTTCAGACAGACATTCAGTTTAACTTTGAGACATTATTCTTGGGTGCAATTACATCTGAAAATGTTTCTTCTGATGTCAAATACTTATTTAGGATATTAAGTGCTGCGAGCAGAAAAGCAATTACCAGGAGGTGGTTAAAACCAGGAAAACCTACTGTGGAGGAATGGATCGATATAATTTATGATATGTTTATGATGGAAAGGATTACTTTTGCTCTAAGACTCAACAAGGTACCTTTTTAAAAAGAAGGGAAAGATGGATAATACATGCCATCATTTGTCTGAAGTGAATTTTTGTGTCCTTTTTGTTTTGTTGTCTTATATATTCCCTCTGTAGAAGGCTTTATATGCCAATGAAATTTACCACATTATGTGTTATTTACTAGTGTTCTTCTTATTTTATTCTATTGAAAAATGGTTAAATGTGAATACTACTGATAGTGTAGATATAAGATGGGTCCCGCACACTTTTGGACTGATTAGTGAATCTGGGATACAATTGTACATATACAGATAGTCAAATGAGAGATACAATATGTATTATCATCGTTTGTGTGGACCTGGACTTTCACAATAAAAAAAGAATAAAAAAATAAATAAAAAAAAGAAATGGCCTTACATTTTCCCCATTATGGCATCCCTGCAAATCATGATCCAAAAGTTCACAACTTACTTTTCGATTTTTCACATCATAGCTGTCAAGTCTCCTGTTTTGACTGGGAAACTACCATATTTTACCCCTCTCTCCCACCATCCTCCCATATTAGTATTCTCCCGTAAATCTCCCGTGTTATGATAAATAATAATAAAAGATTTTTAAAAAAATCATTCTTCAGCCTCCAAACCAAACTCTAGCCTTGCAGGAATGGGGTGGTAATGTACCAAAGCATGCAAGCCACCGTTAAACCAAAGAGGAAGAAAAAGCCTCATGAAAACTGACACCTGCAGTAACCTGGGTGGCAGTTGTTGCAAGATTAGTACCAACAGCGGGAACAAACCAGGAAAAACAAAAGAGAGAGATGACTGGATGTGACAAAGGAGAAGGCATTCCTGTTTAAAAAAACAAAACAAAGAAGTCATGTAACTATCTTGAAATGGGACAGTGAATCTACTTTCCAAAAGAGAGGCACGGTGGGTACAGTCACACATTACGTAAGATTTGCATATGTAATTTTACCAGTTAGTAACTGGTTGACAAGTGGTTACATTAGATTTCTTTTACACCTGTCTTAGAATGTAAGGGATACTGGAGTTTGATTGGGGTGGTGGGATGGCTTGCAGACGGAAAACTTCCCTTATATTCAAATCCAAAACTTGACAGGTATTTTGCACAATAATATCTTATTTTTAATGTCAGAGCATTAATTATTAGTGTTGGTCATGAAGATTATTTTTAAGAGTTTTTGAAAATTGGAAGCTTTAAATGCAAGTTTCATTATTTTCCATACCAAAATTGCTACATTGCATTTCTTAATTCTTCTTTCTAAAGAGAAGTTTGCTGGTGTTGTTTTATTTTGTTTTGTTTTTATGAAGAAATGAAGTCCAGATCTGATAAAATTACTACTTCAGTGTTGTGTTACTTGCTGCTGTCATCTTGGTCATAGCTCCCACTTCCCACCTGCTTTGGGCCGCTCAATCACAGTGGATTGATGCTGTGAGCTTCATTTAACCACAGTGATCCCAAGCTTCACACTTTCTACATCTACACCATTACACAGGAAAGAGATGAAGTGCTCCATTACAAAAACAGAGTTTGAATAATTTAAATGGCTGCAGAACAGATTTAAAGAAGACCAAAGTGATCGAAAGTGTGCAGTTTGATTTAGCCTGGACATTGTGTCAGTTTTTATAAAGAGTGTCAGAGGGACATTTTCTAACCATGATACATGTTCTTAAAGGGGGAGCAGCTTTATGTTTCCATGTTATAAATCTGTCCAACACCAAACGCTCTTATTTCACTAACCATGAATGATGATGTGCGGGATCCTGTTTTAGCAGAGCAGCATTGTGCCCCAGTGAAGAGTGCTCTGAATGTTGTCATTACAACCTGCATTAACAAAATTACCTATAATTCACTGGCAGCACTATTAGAACGAGGAGAGGGCTGATCACAGTAATGATGGAGAAAGAGTAATGCTGCTGTGAAACAGTGCAGCCTCTGGCTCCACGGCAATGCAGTCTGTTAATGATGTTTAGAAAAAGTCTTTATGGCCTATAACCTGAGCCAGAACAAGCCTAGTGCTGCTGCTACATGTCAGATAGTGCTTTTTATTTAGATTATAGCCTCACTTTTATTTATACATTCTTTGTTTCTGGTGTTTTCATTCAATTACACTTAAGTATTGCAATAATTGACAGGGGGGATTTAACTTTTGTGTGAGGTGGGTGAATAAAATGGTTAATTTTGAACATTAACGCTGTTCTGTCACAATGGCTACCAATTGTCGCGGTATGGTACCATTTTATTGCAGTTATTAGACTATCCAGTTAACAGACAATGAGCCACTAATGAGAAAACAACACATTTTAAATCCTAAAGTGTTTGTTTTCACTGGCTATGTCTGTTCTGGTTAATTAACGACATGGAGTGAGAATTGAGGGCTAGCACTCACTGCTTAGTGAATGAATGAATCAAGCTTTTACTCTGGGACATTCAAACAAAGGTGAAGCAGTAGGGGCATAGAAATAAATCATGAATGGCAGAAAGCTGTGAATAGGCTTTAAAAATGTCAATTAAATAAATTTTAGACAAGGTTTGCAACATGTAATGCCTCTTTTCTGATATTAAAGAGCAAACATGTTCATTCATGGGCTTCGTTCACTCTGGAGGCAGTGAACATTGTCGACATTTCCAAACACAGCAGAAGTAGATCTTGGTCTGCTGAGTTGACTGATGGACCAACTGTGTGTGATGGCTTGGAGTGAGCTGCTGTATGGATTTTTAGCTAAAACCTTGATTGTTACATCTCTACAGTTGGACCACCCTCATGCATTTATTACCTCCACCAAGGAGGTTATGATGTTTGTGCATTTGTGAGCAGGATTATCCAGTTAACAGACAATGAGCCACTAATGAGAAAACAACACATTTTAAATCCTAAAGTGTTTGTTTTCACTGGCTATGTCTGTTCTGGTTAATTAACGACATGGAGTGAGAATTGAGGGCTAGCACTCACTGCTTAGTGAATGAATGAATCAAGCTTTTACTCTGGGACATTCGAACAAAGGTGAAGCAGTAGGGGCATAGAAATAAATCATGAATGGCAGAAAGCTGTGAATAGGCTTTAAAAATGTCAATTAAATAAATTTTAGACAAGGTTTGCAACATGTAATGCCTCTTTTCTGATATTAAAGAGCAAACATGTTCATTCATGGGCTTCGTTCACTCTGGAGGCAGTGAACATTGTCGACATTTCCAAACACAGCAGGAGTAGATCTTGGTCTGCTGAGTTGACTGATGGACCAACTGTGTGTGATGGCTTGGAGTGAGCTGCTGTATGGATTTTTAGCTAAAACCTTGATTGTTACATCTCTACAGTTGGACCACCCTCATGCATTTATTACCTCCACCAAGGAGGTTATGATGTTTGTACATTTGTGAGCAGGATAACTCAAAAATGAGTAGATGGTCACATATTCAGGGACTGTTGGTACTGAAACAGGGTAGTAGTGATTGGATTTCGGTGGAGATCGGATTCTACATGTATATACAGGACTGCATTCAAGGATTTGTTAGCAGTGAGAGGTACAGCAGTCCTCAACATGTTTGACAAGAACTTGTCTCTTGACTCAACGATGTTAGAAATACCATGGCGGATGTTTGTTCAAAGGTTTGTTTTTCTAGTCCTAAAAGTGTTTTCTTTACAGGGAGTGATGGCACCTGAATGTCATAAACTTATATACATACAGATAAAGACCCAGATGCAGTTTGTTCACACAGTTTACTTTTTTAAATGTCAGACTAAAGGTGAGGTTTATTCATGAGTGATCTATCTCTCCTGTACTGCTTCTCTCGCTGACTTTTCATTGCGTGCAGTTGAACAGAATCTGTAGTTGTTTGCTTGAAAACCACACTTTAATATTGTAGGCTGTTGGTTTGCAAATGCTGAATTTTAATAAGAGGTGTAATAACTAATACCACATCTGCTGTATTGAAGGTAAACACGTGACGTGATAGAGAGGAATTTCTGCCACTGACTGGCTAATGCACAGCTATTAGTGGAAAGTGCGCGATCAATTAATTTAATTCAACTGAGAAAATGAAGTTTTTTATCGTTGCTTCCAATAATGTTCACTGTGGCCAGTGTAGATCCTGAACTGATGTTATGAAAATGTTTTGAGCCATAACACCAAAGCCAAAGCAATGATGCAACAGCGATATTACTGAGTTCACATGCATTCAGGTATTTTTGAAAACAAACCCCATTTCTCTTTCTGTTTGTGAGATTTTTACATTAAAGATGCTGTGAGGAGTTTCTAAGTAATTACAAAAAAGTTTCACTTTTAGATATATGCCTGATCCAAATACACACTTTAAGATGAGCTTTATAGCATCAAAATAGGTTATCTATAAATGGATACAAAGGTGAGCGGCTAGGCTAAGCTAAATAAAGCTAAGCTGTGCAATAACTCACCAATTCCATGGTTCATTAAGACTCTCCGAATTCCACACTGACAGTCCTGGGTTCTGGTAGTTGGCTCCTGTGTTTAACAAGTCATGACTGTAATGACAGAACGTTGAACGGTGAAATAAAGCGAGCGAGTTGACGCCTACCTTAACAAACAATTCCTCCTCGTGTTCCCCACACAACATCGGCAGCACGCTGCAGCTCGCTGGCAGCTCAATAGACTGAATGAAAAGGAGTGAACGCTCAGCGTGATGACATATATGATGCTCGACGTGATGATGTAAAAGACACTCAACGTGACGATGTAACGAGTTGCGTTCAAAGGGAAAAGGATAAATTGATTTTCTACCCGGGTTACACCATTCCTTAGCTTTGTGGTCAGGTTGGAAAGGGCTGGTCTGGCCTGGATACTCAACTTTGGGAACAAAACAATTAAAACTAGAGCATTTATATTATTCGGACACGTCTTAGAGTACCAGGTTGTATGTAGCAATATATATCCTTCTAGAAAACTACCATACTAAGTTTTCCAAAAATTGCTTGTTGTCACACATCAAAAACTACTGCTGTCTAACTAGAAAGAGATACATTACCTCGTTGCTTTGCATCCTGTAAGCTGTTGAAAAAAGAAGTTGGAAAGCAATGCAGAGTTCTGAGGAAGGTCCAAGCTGCATTCACTAGCATCACAACAAACGCACGCTTTGGCTTGGGTCACGTCTTTACGACAGTCAACATGCGTGCTCATGGGTAGCAGAGTCTTTTTGTCGCCAGGAATAGCACCTTTAAAGACAAATCAAAACATATAACTTTTGCAGACAAAAGATTATGCTTTCATTTTTGTTGACAACAACCCAAGCACAGTTCTAACATATTTTTTTATTGTTTATTGTTTATCAGAATCCCCATTAGCTTTGGCACTTGACTGCAGCTACTCTTCCTGGGGTCAAACATTACAAATGACTGATCTGTGAATAAGCATAAAGATAAATTAAAAAGTTAGTCATTTTCCAACGCACCCTTCCTTTGTCCAAAGGAACACTGAGATAAGTGACTTTCTTGAAAACATAATGCAGTTCATCAACAATTAAACGAAACACCTCACTGAAGTGCATTATGCATGATAATATAAAGAATCAAGCATCTCATAAAACATATTTCAGCATCTCTCTATTTGTCATGTGATATATTTGTTCATTCATTCTTATGAATATAGCTGTTTTGACAATAAATGATTCAAGTCCAACTAAAGTCCATGCATCGTCACTGTCAAGCACACTGTGCACTTTTTTTCATGAAACAGTGCAATTGGTCATCCCTTATGTTTGTAAGTAGGTATTATAAACTTTAAACCATGTTGAAGTATCAAAAAAAACACTTTACTTTTTAGCTGAATTTAAGTCTTTCAGTTTTTTTTTTTTTTACCTCCAGTATCAATTACCAAACATTGTTCACTTCCACATAGCAGTTGGAACTGCCAGTCCGAGGCACACATTGTAATGTCAGTGCATCCCCTCTGTACCGACAGCTGGCAAGAACAGTAATTAAATATGTAATTTTACAGTCATGAATTATGACCACTGCCAAGGATGGTGTGTTTTTGCTGGTGTTTCTCTGTCTGTTGACAGGGTAACTCAATAAATTAAGAACAAATGTAGATAAAATTTTACTTGAACAGCTTGTGTGTGCTGGTAAAGTCAGAACAGAATCATAACTTTGATATGTTACTGCATTTGCTCTTAAGATAATGCTTTTGCATCAGCATGATTTGCTTCACCATTTTAAAATCACCTGTCAAAAATCTTATGTCTTGTTATCAATGTTTTCTTCTAAAAATATATATTCCAACTAACCAACTAAATGTAAGACCAATATTTCTGTGGGACTAATCAGCCATGACATTAATGCCACTGACAGATTTAGGATAATTAACTAACCATCCCCATGCAATGATGCCTGTCATTAGGCTGACGTGTCATCTTTATTTTTGAAACTAGTGATTTTTATAATAGTGCATTACATTTACTCTGTGCTGTGTGTGAATACATGCTTGTGTTTGGAGAATATTTAGGCCAGGGTGATCCATGCAGTGCAGAGCCAGTGAAGGCCAACTACCTCTGCCTGGACCTAATTAGCTTGTGTGTGGCAGCTAACAAACCTGTTGTCTACTGCTCCCTGGGTGTCCATTTGCACTGCAGCCATAACACACTTTTTCAGGCTTAGCAGTGTGCGACACATACGTGGTGTGTCCATTAACAGTAGCAATTCATTTGGCAACCAACACTGACAACAGCGACTCGGCTCTCTTTATAACTGAGGCTTCGACTGTGAGTGTAATCTCCATACATACGGAAACCACACCTACATTTACTCGCTCTTTTTCTCGCTCTTTGCACTGACAGTGACATCTACTCACACACACACACACACACACACACACACATGCTGCTGAATAATTGAGCAGATGCCGAGGGAGACCTACTCGGCCGTTAAATGGTCTGGGCTCAGAATAAACACTGTGATTTCACCGGGAGGGGGATGTCAGGGGTCAGGCCCCGCTAAGGGAAATGACATCACACATTAGGATTTGGCCTTTCTGTCTCTTTCTGAAGGCCAGGGCTCTAAAGAAGACCTCAGTCCATCCAGGCTCAGTGTATTTAAGCACAGTTTCACTGTGTTAGCATTAAATATGCACACAATGGCACATCATTAACATACACACACTTACGAGATTTGGCCATTCAGCATATTTAGTCTATTTTATATTCTAAGACCTTCACTCCATGTATTTATGTTTAATTTAAGGCTTATTTTCCATTCATGAATTCCTAAGTAAAAACCTAAATAAAATTTTAACAGGACACACTGATAGTAAGTGTGTAGGCTTGGATGCAAATGTAGTGAATCACCATCACTTAGCTGTTTTATTTTTCAAAGCAAATCTTTGTTGATTTTCCACCCATCACCATGTAACAGTGTATTATATGAAAACACGATACATATGCCAACCCCTCAAATTAAGTAATGCCTTTAAACATGATTTATTCTGGGTTGCAAAATTTAACAAGTGATTTTTTTTTCAATGTGTTGCTGTTTTGTTTCTGCTGTGTTTTGTATTTGATCCCAAAATGCTGTCCCTCTACCTTCTCACTCATATGATGAAGTGTATTAGATCTGACGAAGAGTGAAGCCCCTCTCCATTAGGACCTTTTTGCATTTTCATAGTCAATGAAACATGACACACCAGATGGTCAGTTTAAAATATTTCACTGATCCATCTTGGTAAGAGCCCATTGGAAGTGGGAGGGCAGAATCTTTCAGGAGCATATCCAGCAGGTGATTGGATGCCTTTTCCAACAAATACAATCATTACAAGCATATTGGATAATGTCCTAGGCAAACACTACTGGCCATCAGAATGTGAGCCACTTCAGTGGCTAAAGAAATTGGTCTAGATCTGATAAAACTATTACTGAAGTTGTTAGCATCTATGCTAACCTCTGCCCAAGTATTCTCTTTCTGCTGTCATCTCTTTTCATAGCTCCCACCTTTTCCTCAGTTTGGGCCATCCCACCTTTGGCTTCTCAAAATTGTTGTAAATTGGAGCTTCGCGACATTAATCTGCCTGATTCCAAGCACTGTATCAGGCTGATCCAGCTGTTGTGCAAGGTTCAAAGTCAATAACTTGACCTTATCAACATGTCTATTAAGTTTTGCAGGTCCTGCGTTTTGGGTTATATATACTGAATCAAGCAAATCACTGGTGCAAGAACAAGTGCAATACAGTTTGCGATATGATTGAATTGTCGGACAAATTATTAAATACTTTCATTCAGTGAGTCAAATTTAACCAGAATCAGACCCTTTTCAAAACGGTCACCTCATCTGATTCTGGTGAAGGTTGTTTTCTACTTCACTGAATACAGAAAAATGTAAGAATGACCTTTTATGATGTTTAAGTGGCATCTTGGGACTTTTTAGCGTACCCGCACTTATGCAAAATCTTCAAAGTCTTCACTGCTATATCCTCTCAGATAATGAGCATTTGTGGATGGCATTTGTCTGTTTTTTTTCTTGGTAAGTCATAAAGCTCTCTATTCTGGGGTTGTTTGTCAGGAGGAAAAGTGATTCCATTGATTTCAGTGACGAGCCAAACCCAGATGGATTTATTCGAAGGATTTGTTAACAGTGCATTTTTAGGCACTTGTCCATATTTTCAATCATAACTTGACTAATAATGTCAAAAATGTTTTGGTGGAGCTTTGTGCTGTCCTTTACCACAATACTTATCCCATTTGTGGCCAATGCCATCTTGATGACTCTTGTGTGGCATTTATGCTTGCAAACCAGAACATTGTTGCTGGAGATCACCACAAGATGGCTCACAGAGGGTACACACAGAGATTAAACTGCTACCAGCCTAAAAAGAGACATAAATTCCTGCTAATGTAAGCTGGTTCCTGTACGCAGAGTGGCAGCATTATTTGGTGTCAGCCCTGCACCATGATCAAACTTAGGACCAAGTCTTGTAAGACTGGTGAACTTAAAGATGGGCGGGATTTTGGCACGTTTTTGGGGTGGTACTCGGACATTTAGTTGTGTTGCTCATTCCACAAATGCACAACCCTTACAAGCTGTATCTTGACATAAAGTTGACTTATCATCTTTCCAATAATATGAAATACAATATAAAATGGTATAATAAAAGAGGAGAAATAATCAATCAAAATATCTTTCCAAAGCTTATATATGTGAAGGTGAAGAGACAGTTTATGAGAAGACCCAGAACAAGCCCCTGTGGAATGCCTGTGTCCAGGCTGAGGGGGAAGAGCTTTGGTTTTATTAGCATAGTGGAAGCCTCTTGTTAAACAGGCTTTGCTTAAAAAGTTAATTGTCCTGGTCAAGGGGGGAGTGTTTATGCCAGAGTTTAAAATGTGTAGAGTAAGATGAGTACCCTCAAAGTGAAAGGGAGTTTAAAGGCAAACATAATTAAGGCTTTTTGCATTTAAGTTTTCCATCACCTGCAAGTTGGACCCAGTTTGCAAGCTTGCAGAGACATCTGCTCAGGCCAGTGACAGGTCAGAGGTTTCAGTCAGGACCTCAGTCAGCCCCAGTGCAGGCATTCAGCGGTGCTAACACAGCGAGCAGCCTCACATGCATTAATCATGCTCAGCACAGCTCACACACATTAGCAGGGTTACAAGTGTAAGAGGCTGATGGGACAGCCTATGCACACTCCTGGTTATCCAGTCAAGCAGAAGGAAACATGTCTGATGACTTGTGTGAACTTGGGAGGCAGATGTGCTGATCAGACTATGTGCCTGAGGTGGGAGTAGAGAAAATCTTAGGAAAGCTTTAGTTGATACACATAGAAGACCTAAAGACCTGAAGACTTAAGATTAACAATGAAGTGCATGTTTGGAAACAAACAACCAAATCAGATGTTACTTACATTTATTTTCTGCCCGTCCCTCAGGAAATTAAACATTTGGGGAGCTCCTTTGAAAACTGTCCTAAAGTTCTTTATGCTGTATGAATAAAAATGAATATTTTATGTAATTGTCAGGTTTGTTGCTTCATCTAAAAGACAATTACCAAAGTATTTATCATAGTAGCCCCCATGTGCTCATGTTCATCCCTTTATTGTAAAGTGTTATCTCGAAAACACTTAGTAAAAATGTCCTCAAAGCTTGAACAGAAGTCCACTCTGATGTTGTAATATACTGAATGAATTCTGAAGGTCTAAAGAGAAGTTCACTGTGACCATTTTGATTTTTTTTAATCAAATTTGGCACAAACTTTCACTTTGACTAGAAGGACAAAGATCACTGCATCCTTTCTGAGAAGCATGCTTTCCTGAAACAAAATCATGAAGAACACAATCTCTACCTTTGCAGGCTCATTTCATCCTTTTTTTTTTAATATGTGGCATTGCTGTATGTGTTTCACGTGTCGTGTCTCTAGCACTGGGTCATCTCCCTCCCCTCCTGTGAACAGCACAGTAGCTACTTGAAACAGCAGACAACCAAAGAAACCTACCATTGTGACATCTCACCACTTCTCCATTAGTAATTCAAGCTCTTTGGCTTAAGGCAGCCATACCAGTGAAGAATGTGGACAGTAAATAGTAAATAGTGCTTAGTAAACCACTCAAAATAGACCCAGTAGCCAACCGCAGAAGGGGAAGAAGGTCTTAAAATGCCAGGATCTCTAACACAGTGGTACAAAGTGAAAATAGAGGTGGATCAGGGTACTTACAATGTGGAAATTTAACAAACTCTAGCAGTTATCAAAACCAAATGAAATGTATGAACCCAAGTTAATGCATAACATAATGACATAACAAGCAATACTATTTAACCACCAACCCCTCTGACTCTTCTTCGTAGCCCACCACTGCTCCTTTTCTATTCGAAATGTACATCTTGTGCAGGTAGCAGCCAGATGTTAGCTCTAGTTGCTTCACATCTTCAGATCTTTTTTGTCCTGCTTTGTGTGCCAGTGGGAAGTTTCCATCTGTGAGGTGGACTGGGAACAAAGATCTGAAAAGATTACAGGGGTAGTCAGCCCAAATATTCTCAAAATACATTGGAGTACAAACTTAGAACTTTTGTCCTTACATGCCAATATCGGATCGAGTTTCAAGAATGTCCCTATTAGCAGAGAAGAGACAACAAAATTCCCCACAGTGTGGAGATGGTATGAAGTTATGTTATGTGATGTTGTGTTATATTATGTTTTGTTATACGTGTTGTTTCTTCTGTATTTTTTGGGATTGGGCTTATGGACCAAAACTATGAGGTTACATCCAGGAATGTAGCTTGCAACTTCAAGGAAATATATATTTGTCAAAATCAAAGAAGGAAAAAGGCAAAGATAGCTGTCTTTTTTATCTTTGATTATCCTTGGTACATTTCCCATTATAAAACCAACATTATATGTGGTTCTCACCTCTATGCACATGTTCGGATCTCACATTTACTGTCCCTTATATAAAGTTTCACATTCTGGGCTGAAGACAGTTATTTCTGTATGTGCCACAGCATTATACCACTGGTCTCTCTGACCTTTTACTGTGACATCTTTGAATTGCTCCTTTAATGAGCCAATTTAGTGTGTTAAATTGGTTCTTTGAAATTAGTATGATTTCTTATATTGAGAAAGAGTGATTTCATTTGAAAATGAACATATGAAAATAACCACCACCACAGAAGATCAGGAGCTGGCTTTTCATCAGACATGAACAAATATGGATACACACCTCCAGCACTTTATCCTCGGAGGTACCTGATAAGTAAAGACAGTATTATTAAAAAAACAGGGAAAAATGTGCAAATGTGAAAAAAAACAAAAATGCAGAAAAAGAGTAAACATAGATTCAGATTATAAAATAAACACTTTATTTACATAGAACCCAAAAGGCCTATGATCTGAAAAACTGACTAAAATGACTGAAAAATCAAGAAAGTGTGCATACACACATATACATAGTTGATTTTTTAAGTCAGAGACACATTAAGTGATTTTTAAATTAATCACAGAATAAATTATTTTTAGAGATGTGCCAGAAAACAGAACAAACATGGAGACATCAGTTAATCAGCAAATGGAAAGTTTAAATGAGCACCAAACCAAAGACTGGGAGGGTTATTGAAACACCAGGAAAGTTATAGACACATATCAACAAGAACTCTTCTGAAGAACATTAGAAATAGATGCTAGGAAGGACCAACTTAGATGCATTTTGGATTTATATGATGGACAGATTTTTCCCCAGAAGGAGCTGAAGAAGAGTTTGATTTGAGGCTATTCTTGTGTTCGTACTGATTTTTGTGTAATTGTTTGATAGTTTTGTGTTTTTTATTGTAAAATGATCCTATGTATCATATGACTTTTAGATACCTCAGGCTTGTATTAATGTAGATGTTTCTCCGTTTTTGTTCATGTCTGTTGATCAGTGAAAGCCTGAAATGTCACATTTGTAGTGATTATTTTCATTAAACTGACTTTGGAGCAGCTTCGAGTGTGCAGAACTTGTTCTGTCCTCGATATAATTATTTTCATGATCTTTCTTGAACTTTGGACGTTCATGCTTATTTTCTACACATTCATTTCATTTGTGAACAATGTAAGGATGAAACAAATACTGGGGATAGTGAAAAAGCACCATGAAACATGGAGGTAATCTTACTTATTCCAAACACCTTTGCAAATGTCACACTGAAGAACAGGCGCATGTTAGTAACAGCAATAATGTGACTGTTAGCACCTTTTCTAAATGTGAGAATTCACCTTTACCTTTATCACACAAACAGCTTCTTTATGCTACACTCCATCACAGTTTCTTCTCTAACATTAAGGATTTAAAAGTGCCTGAAGGTATACGCAGCACTTACAGGGTTTTGATAAATAATGAAACATTATGTGAGTTACTGATGCTACTTGTTCTTTCTGCTTTCACATGTTTGGTATATTTTTCTCCACAGTGATGCTCTGACTCATACTTGAGTACATTCTAATGCTTTTTTTTTTTTTTGTTCTGTTTTGCCTCCCTCTGTCTCTTGTCTCCTGCTGACCCTGATCCTGTTGGACATCTTCTCACATCCAGGTAAGAACCTTTTTACAGTTACTGCATCCTCTTTGCTACCCCTATCCTCCTGGAGAGGCAAACACAGGAACAGAGCTTTGTGTTTGTGGCTGTTTCTGCTCTTTGCAAGAACTTGTCATGTGTGAAGGAAGCATGGGAGAAAGACTTTACTCTGTTTGATTAACAGTGACAGTGCTGCAGATGTGTCAAAGGTTTGTGTGGATGAGCTTTGTCGACTGTGATGGCTTTTGTATATATTTTATAACTGAAAGATGTTGGCATCTTACTGTATTTTCTTGCTTATTTTTGATTGAACATGATCATGAAATTTTTTGGCTGCAGTGTAGAAAGACTCGCAGTGCTTTGAAAATAGAGGCCAGGTCTACCTTCACTGTTTGGTGACTGAGTGGCAGCTGCCTGGGCAGTGGTAGATATGGGGTTCACACCAGCATCAGGAAAAATCTGGTTCTATCATTTTTAAAGGTCAGTAGTATTTACAGGGGTCAATTGTTATTATTTTGTTATTAATTGAATTGCTTGACAGATGCTTGGTTCAAGAAACTGTGCTGGTCTGGATTGGGATAGGGACCACTGTGATACCTTTTCAAGGATCTCAAAGTTTGTTGCAGCACCCCGGATTATGTCCTCCACTATATCCTCTCCTAAAGCTTTATTGCGCAATAAACTGATGCGAATATAAATATTATACATCTTTAGACACTTTCACACAATGTCACACAATTATTGTCCTTTAAATGTACTTTTATACACACAGACTCCCATACACAAATCTCTCACAGATACACACAGACACACACTTTCTCTCTCACACACAGATTTACTCTCATACAAAAACACACATGGACAAATACACACATTCATACACTGTCACACACATATTTACTACATACCGACTAGCTCACACAGTCAACAGATGCAGTCATATAAAACTATTCCACTTTCCCTAAAAGGGTTGTGATCCCTGGCAGGTCTATGACAGGGTCTGCCCACCTGACAGTTAGAACTTGCAAAGCTTCAGCGACAATTGTGGTGTCTGGTTTGCTCTCTGTTGACTTTGAAGCTAATTAATTGAATAAGGAATAAACTAAAGTAATGTAGTATAAGGGAAGCATCATCTCATGGAGACACCCAGCACATGCAAAGGATTTTAGGCACACGCCTATGTGGAGGGCTTCCTGTGGCTGGTAATAGGCTGGAATGTGGTAGGGAGCTGGCTAGTAGGGGAAAAATGAAGTGGCTGGATATGTATCTTATACAAATACACATAAACCCATAAAATCTCACACATTTTATGATCCACAGTATGACCTGCACTCACTCTCTTCAAAATAACAAGCCCACATGTTTATGAATGCATGCTACTGCCATCACCGGTCCTCACTTGAAGGTCTTGTACTTTAAGCACACCAGTCTCTGTTTAGCACATGCAAACTATAAAAGATTTGGTTGTTCAGACTTTTATGAATAAGAATAAAAACAATAGTCCTTCTCTGGTCAGCTTAAGCTGCTAGGACTGAATCTTTTGGCCCTTTTCCACTAGCACGCCTTGGCCCTATTCTACTCAGCCCTACCTAATTTGCAGCGTGTTTCCACTAGCCCGGTACCTCCTAAAACAAGCTAGTTTTAGTACCTACTCCGCTCTGGTTTCAAGCAAGCTGAGTCGATACTAAAAGATGACGTCACTGACTGCCGGCAACTGATTGGTCAGACAATGTCGTCATCAGCGCAACAGCATAGCATGCTAGCGGTAACTACCGTAAGCTTACCCTCATACGTCTTTTCTTTGCAGCTCGATTGCTCTCGTCCTCGGCTTCATTCTGTTATATAGCCACCTGCAGCCTTCTTCTGCTTTCCTTTTTTACTCGGTTTGTGACAAAAAAGCCACAATTGTTGTGTAGGGCTCAAAATGACGTCACAGCAGTGCCGCTCACCCCGTTAGGCAGGCAACTGGGACTAATGGAAAAGCTGCACAAGACGAGTAGAGTAGAGTCGGGTAGAGTCAAGTCGAGTAGAGTGGGGCGAATGGAGAAAGGCCGTTTAATGCTTATGATAGTAGGGGCGGTTTACGGTTTAAAACCAAACCGGCTCAATACGCCTTCATGAAGCGCGCTTTTTCGGTCTTGCAATTAATTCATTTCTAACAGCTGTGACAAAAATAAAACTATGTGCAAGCATTGCTCAGCGCTGGTCCCATACGCTAATGGGAACATATCCAACATGACTCAACACCTCAGCCGTCATCACCCAGAGGTATCACTCTCTTAGAGCAGGACAGCCACGAAGGTAACACCAGCGAAAACACAAGGGTGTATCGAAGAGGCGTTCCAAAAGCCCTACAGCATATACCATGTAAAAAACATAGTAAATTGTTTTTCAGTAGTCAGTCACTACACTAGCCAGAGAGCCAGAGGCACTTTAACCGTTTAAAATGTTCACATTTGAGGTGTTTTATATAAATGTCATAATACTTTATATAAGCCAAATAATAGTTAAGACTGTGAGGCATTGTCCTAATTTAGTTTTCTCAAAAGCAAAGTAAAGGGAGTCTTTTGGAAAGTCAAACTTCTTGTTATTTTTAATGCAAAACACGAACCGAAACTGAAATCCCAAAACCAAGATACAAACTGAACCGTGGGCTAACTGAACTGTTGCACCCCTATACGATAGCGATAAACATCCATACCAGACAAAAAACTTCTGCACAAATACATGCACCATTACACCCCTAGTAATTAAGGTGTCTGTGACAGAGCTTGATTGGAGTGTGGCAAGGTTTAGGCAAAGGGCAAGGGCTAAGGGGTAGAATTGGGATTCACCTTTTGTGTAAATGCACAGTGAAAAGTTCCACTGGTTGCTCCTTTGTCTGAGTTGCTGTCAGTCTAACCGCCAGTACTTCTGAAGTATGACCTGGTCTGTGGAAAAACAGCATGTAGCTCAATTTTCTATTAATTGTTTTAACGTTTTTAACTGACTTGACTCTCAGGTTGTGGTTGAACACATCGTTTTGAAGAGTTAAGTAAACACATTTGACGTCTATATTCACTATAAACTAAAAAAAAAAAAAAATCTTCAGTTGTTCTCTTCAGTAAATAAGCTTGTGCTTCAAGTTAAGACTTTTTGGATCAATCAGCACTTTCAGCAGCATTAGCATACAACAATGATTTAACCATTCAACACTGACCTGAATGAAAACTGACAACACCCTGACTGTGATGGATGATCCCACTGAAGCATGTTCTCAAGGCCTCAAAAGCTGATTTTCATACTCTCATGAAATCAATGGTAAATGGATGTTTTAGCGGTCATCTGTTTGAAGATACTTTGTTAAGGCTACAGGCTATATTTTAAAGTTATCCCCCTGTGTTTATTTACACTTTTAAAATGTAAGTTGATACTGAAAAATAGGTCAACAGCAATGCAACAAAGTTTGTGTTGCAACATGCAGAAATACAACTATGAATGTTTTAAGCTTCGTCAGCTGGTGAAGTTTTATTGCTTTGGCTGTAAATACATCATGTTAGCCATGCTCTTTGAAAGGATCTTCTTCCAACATAAGATGAAGTAAAAAGTAGTTTATTTGGACAGAAAACAAGCTGTGTTACAAAAATAATCCAAATTAGTTTTCTTTTATGCTTCATGTAATGGCTCTTTGAAGTATTGATACCATATATCATCATGAAATCAAGCCTTATTTGTAAAAAATGTGAAAAGGCTTTAATTTTTATTCAACTAAAGATTTATTCCATGAAAACTTCAAGGTCTATTTACATTAGTGCTGGAAAATATATCAAGCTGATATGTTTTCAGTTTTTAAAGTAAAGGATACATAAATTTTACATTGGCTTTTTTATTCAAAAAAGTTTTTATTCTTCCAGACTTTATGCAACCAATATTGAACTGGTTTAAATTCAGTGTATAGCTCTGAATTTAGAGCAAATGCAGTTATACACATTATATTTTATTGTCTTGCTTCATTTTAAGTAATTTTAATTCTCACGTTCAAAAACTCCAAATTTTGTTACAATCTTGATCCTTTGGAAATAAGGACAAAATCATTGTGGCCACCCCTGAAGTTTTCCACCTTATGTACTGTATATATAAACCTGTTTCACCTGTGGGTATGCCTCAGCAGAAGTGTCCAGGTGGCCTGTTTTGACTGTGGCTGTTATGGAAATATTCACTGAAATATAACATTAATCTGCTCAGAGGCACAGTGAAGGAATAGATATTAAATGATCCAACCACTGTTCAGACCAAACAATAAAACCTGATTTGTAAATGGCAAAGTGCCTGGCGGCAGGTATGACTGAGAGGTCTTTGACACTCTGTTTTTAGGAGAATCATATTTCAGTATTGTGAAAACCCTTTTTTTTTTTTTTTTAGAAAAAATGTGATGAAGCCAGTTTATTTTATGTATAGATATATTTTATAAAGTTTAAACTCTTTTTTATGTTATGTTGACAAAGGTGAAACTTCCCTATCAACGGATTTTCCTTCTATGTCTGTTCTACCCACCTTTCTAATGTTCTGTGTCATTTGGTCGGATCTGTGCACTGAAGGTTCAAATTATTACCTCCTGCATCAGTCCATATCATCAGTCAGCAGCCTCGCCTGACTCTCCTCCTGTAAAACCATGTTTGCAAGCTTTTTTGAAAGCTTGCTAAAGCAGCTTGAAGCAGGCCTAACATTTTCATCTGAGTGTGGCGGGTCAGGGGCCATTAATACGGCAAGAGGAGGAATGTCAGCAGTGAGAGGTGAGGAAAAGACATTTCCTGAATCCGAGGTACACTTGGGGGGTAAGGCGAGAGAAAAATCTGGGCAAGTGAGATGGGAGAGAGAGAAGGATGGAGCTGGAGCTGTAGCAAGGGTGACAGCATTGGCGTGAGGCGTGATTAATGGCAAATCTGATTGGCTGCGACAGGACCAGGTGATGCTGGTGGGGGAGGATGGTGGGGGTTAGGACGTGCTCTCTGAGGACACCTTTTAAACAGCTGGCCAAAAGAATCATGGGAGTTACTTGTATTTGTGTGTCAGTGTGTAACTGTGCTGTTGTTCTGAGAACTGTTGTCTTTATTTCAGCGTTGAGCCTTTTTTCTGCTGCCCTGCCATTTTTCAGTAGCAGTCAGTCAAAAAACACTTTACAACATTAGTTCAATATTTAGTGTGTTTAACAATGACATATTACATTGTCAGCTTTTGTGGGTGTCAACTTTATAGGGGGGCTCATGGCTGCCAAACTGTTTCAAACTTGGAACCACTTAGATGAGGATTATGGGGGCACCTTGTCTACCAAGTGAGCTTAACAGATCCCTCCCTACAGTCTCTCTTTACCTGATAGTGGCTTGTAAGAATCTATCTATCTGAGTGAGGAAAGATCAGTCTGTGGAACAAATTGTTTCCCAAATGTGATTTTGAAGGGCAGAGGCTTGAAAAGGATATTGGCAGAATCCATCAAAAGTCTCCTCAGTTGTTTTTTTTGTTCACATTGACAAGTATCACTGTTTTGTGTTCAACTCTTTGGCCACTTTATGCATGCATTAGTACAATCAAAGCACCAATATGTTACTTTTTGCCTTAAAATTATAGTTTCAAAGTTGTTTTAATAGAAGAAAGACTTTCAATGGAGAGAATGGCCTCTACAGTAACTCAAATCATTACGATAGTCTTGGTTATCTGCATATAGCACTATGCAAGTTTGACAGCAAACATCATCTCACAAGACTGCTTTACAGCACAGAAGAAGTTGACCCACCTACCCACTGCACATAGTAGGGGTTCACAACCTTATATACCCTGTGAAAACCTGGATCCAAAGTTGAAAAACAAGGATTTAGAAAATGAAGCATAAACATGAAAACCTCCTTTTCTAGCTTTAACTGTTTATTTCTTCATATCTTAAAGTCCCTTAAACTATTTATTAAAGTTCATGTCCTGTGTGGCAACATATCAGTACCAAAAAGCAAGGTATTATCACCCATACTTTCGTTATTGATACTGCTTTGTCCTTTCGGGATCACAGGGGGCTGAAGTCTATCGCAGGTGACATGGGTTTTGGTTGGGTACACCTTGGACCGGTCACCAGCTAATGACAACAGACATGTAGACAAACAAACATTCTCCCAAGGGCAATTAAGAGCCATCAGTTGACCTAAAGAGTATGTTTTTGTTCTTTTGGTTGAAGGCAAAGCCCCCGGAGGAAACAAACACATGCAGATGTAAACTGTGAGGCACTTGCAAAAGCTGCTGCACCTATGTGTAGCTCCAAAGGGTTGTAAGTGAACTACATTTCTGGCGTCCTTTTTTACATAAAGTAGCCACATCAATAAACTATATTATACAACAATGTGTGGGTCAATCTATAGTACCTATTTAAAGCTGCTCTTGCTGTAAGTCATGGACTTACAGCAAGAGCAGAACGTTGTGAAAGCGTACCAGTTTCCTGGATATGCAGCTAATTAGCTTCTCATACTGAAGCTCATTGAATACCTCAAAGCCTAACCTTCACATACTGCAGTTTGCCTGTTTAGATGCTAAGTAGTTTTTGTTTCAAGTTTTCTTTGCTGGGGCTGTAAACGCAACTTACAGAACAAGCTAGTTTGCATTTTCCACCTCAGCTGTCAGTCAATCAGTCACATACCAACCTGTGGATTCTCCGGTCAGGAGGTTGCAGGTGGATTTTCTGCCTGACTTCATCATTAGCTCCATATCTTCTCCATCATTCATTCCTTTCTTCATACAGCCCTCTCTCTCCCATAGCATTATTTGCCACAGTGAGACATGGAGATTTTTTTCTCTATTCTGTCAAGGCCTCCCATGCATGCCTTTCCTCCATTCAAATGCAAATAACACGAGCCAATTATGGCTCAGCATGCGGTTATGTCTGTGTTTGCAAGAGCACATTCAAAAGCACATTGTGTCGAGGGAGATTTGAGTTAGCCAGCGCAGCATTCCCTCTGGAGCTGCCAGCGGCTGATAAATTAGGACCTCGGGCTCACAAAAGCAAAATAAATCATAATATTGGAGCACCGCTGACCCATATTTGTTAATGTGGGTGCTCATTGCACCCCATATTACTGCAATTGTGAGTGAGCATGTATCAGGAAGTGGGACTGGTGTATGGCTGATCGCACCAACAGAAGAAATTCCTGTTTCATTCACGTTGATGACAGAGGAATCAGTGTAGTCATATTGTTAAGGCCTCACGCATATCTGCTATTACCCAGTCATACAGAGCGGCTGCCATTGCACGTCCTGCTACATTGTAATGTAGATTCAGTGGAAACTGCAGTTGTCGAGCTTCTTCTATAGAATCCCTTGGATCACCTTTCCTACCCTCAAAACTACCATCCAATATGTAGAACACTGTCTCTAAAAACATCTGTTTAAAGAGCACACAAAGTTTTGATCTTCAACAACACATAAATGAAACAGCTCTTCTTAAGTAAGAGGCAATGAAGTTCCCCAATGCTAGGCAATGTAACATTTTAGTATGTCTTAACCTATGTCTGCTTACTACACTGCGGTACAGCCTCTTCATCTTTCCTAAAATCCAACATTAGATGAATAATTCCCAATTAAATCAACATAATCAGTATTGTACAATATTTTCAAAGATGTGTGATCATTTCCGAAGTTATACCTGTAAACATGATACCTCCTATCAGCTGTGGATTAACTTCATGTTTACTGGTGGACGCCATCCACTCATCTGCTGAACCTGATGCTACGTTTGCCTCTTAGAAATCTGTAGCAGAGTCTTCATAACTGTATTCAGTCTTTTAAGTCCTACATATGAAATGTACGATGAGACCAACGGCATTAAAGCTAATTAGCTAAGCTAAACAATCTACCCATTGCTCCAAAACAAATGCACCTTGTGTTTTGTGATGCATTTGAGGTCCAGGCGGAAACATTTTTATGTGTTAAGGTTGGCTTGGGTTAGGGTTAGGGTGAGTACTTGGCAAAGCTAAGAGCATGTGTTCAAAATGTAAGTAACAGAGTTTTAGTTTTTTACCTAACATTGAATAAATGAATTTGAGTGGGGGTGAAATTTTGTTTTCTTAGCGTAGTGAAAGAATTATATAGGTTCCACTACATCAGTGAATAGAGCATTTAAAGTGCATTGCTTTTCATTTAAAACTATTACTGTTTGCCTGATGGATTGCATTAATTGTTTGAGTCAGTGTGTCAATATTTTTTTAACCTGACAAGCCAGATGGACAGCTCCATATATCTGCCACAGAAATATTTCACTAGTTCATCTGGGCAGGAGCCCTTTAAATTTGTTTTCAGGGGCAGAATGTTAAAAAAAAACACAAGCTTGTTATTGGACAGTCGTTAGGCTCACACATTCATCACAGACCAATCCACAGCAAGCAGGGTTGCCTCCTATAATGTAGCATACATAGCAGCTAATGGCTAACAACACAGTTCATGGATGTTAGCCATAGCGGCTAACTTAGCCACGAACAGCTAACAACAGTTAATGACCATTAGCCGTTAGCCGCTAACTTAACGGCCTTCTTACACTAAATTGTACCACACAGATGATTCATTTAACACTTATATGTGACATGAACCTCGTCAAAGACAATTCCTACCCATAAACTTCTGAGGAGGGCAGATTTCACCAAGTTTTACTAGGTAGCCATGAGGACAACAGGCTAATCGGCATGTCCGTTCTCAACTTCCGGTTCTCAACTTCTGGTTGTCGTCACATCCGCATTCTGCTGCTCCCGCCTTTTTTTCCCTGATCGGGCCTTTAAGAATTCAACCAAGTGAATTCGTTGGACAGTGGAGGCTGGCAAGATGGACCTGCAGGATTTCGGAATCAGGCAGGTCTGTCTGCTCTGCAAGGCTACTCATTTTTATTTGCACAGTAATAACAAGTGATAAATGGGTCCTTTATTATGTGTAAATCCGATGTTCTTACTGAAGGATAATTAAGTGTCATATATAAATGATAATAATATGGTATTTCAAATCAGTGACAAAGTAACGTAAAAAAAATAACCCTTTATGCTGGTTTGTTGGAGTGGTAGGTCACCAGGCACGTCCCATATACATACTTCTGTCAGCCAAGGTTCGAGTCCAGCCAGTGTCAAATCTCAGAGATCTTCTTATAAACACAATGAAAATCTGCTCCAAAGCACAGATATGTAAAATAGTGTTACTGTTGTAAGCAAATGTTCTATCTCCAAATTACTGTTATTCAGGAATTGGAAAAAGCTGTACTTCTAACTGAATTAATATTTTGTTGTCCTGTTTACAATTTATTTTTTGTTATAAAACTCACTCACCAACTCATCAACATGAAAGATGACCAATTGCTTCGATTTGAGAAAAGAAATGATATAATTAATTGGAAATGCAGCAGCCATTGAGTCAACACTAAGATGTCAACGCAAAAAAGTAGGTCATGTTTTATTTCGATGTGATGCTTGTTTATGATCTGGATCCCATCCTTTAGGCCAGTGTGTTCTGCCCACATCCCTCACAACAAGCAAGTATCAAGAAGGGGCTGTCACACCAGGTCATGTTGGAGTATGGCTCTGTTTGTGCCATACTTAAATAATAAAATGGCATGTAAAAGGGCACCTATTACAACTGATAGCTGTACCAAGAAGCTCAGATATTGCTGATATCTGGGATTTTAAAAAAGGCTCTTGAAGGTCTTAAGCTCTGATATGCATCCCTAATCCTGAGTGCTGTATGCATACAGCCCTGCAGATTCATGCTCATATTAAAGATATGCCTGCATAACTCAGCATTTACATAGACGGACTGGGAAAGAAATGCAAGGGCTTTTGGCTCATGAGGACATAGCATTCATCAATTTAAGAGTACAAGTGAAAATGATTCAGCAGCCAAGGAGAAGCTTTATGAATCAGACAAATGTACTTTAAGGAACTTTACTGACACTGTTACCATAACATATTTTTAATGAGGTCTATTGTTACACAGTGCCTTGCCATTATTTCATTAGAAGCACTAGTTTATTCAAATGGGTCACATTGTTTTTCAAGAGGGTTACATTTTGGGACAATGACTGGTTCATTGTAAAACCTTCCCTTGTCCTCCTTTTTTATTTCCTTGTAGTTTACACTGAGTTTACTCTGTAAGCAAAAGAGAAAAGTGCTGTGTCACCACTTGCCCTGTGTTCCAGGAAGATGATTTATGGGGGGTAAGGGCTTCCCTTCTGTCCACAGTATGATGGATGGCTGGGATGTCACACCATGTCCGGACATTCTCCCTTTTTACCATCAGAGGCCTTGTTGCTGCCTCCGATTTTTCACCATCCACTTACTCTGACCTGGACCAGAAACCTGCGTGACCATATTATAAAGGTATTTCAGGGACAGGCCAAAAACCATTAACCTACATGCTCACTCCATGTTTAAATGATCTCAAATGACCAACAGGTCACAGCTAAAGTGACCACGGACAGCCAGTGAGGACACAGTCATATAGTAGAAGCTTCAGATACTCTCAGATAGAAAAATAAATAATGACATTAAAACAACAGTCACTAAGAAAAGTAAACATGTCATGAGTGGAATTTTTAATTCTATTGAAAAAGAAAGGACATTGACTGTTCTATTTCCAAACTCCAAACTAAGCTTTCCTGTTGCTTGTACATTTATGTTGTGCTTTACAGGTTTTTTTTGCTTTTGATTTGTATTTTGATTTACTTCAAGTACATTTACAATGTGAATTTAGTTACTACATTTACTTTGTGAATAATAATACCAGTACTATACTTGTGTATTGTAGCTGTGTACAATCAGTGTAGATGAGTGTAGTAAACTTTTAATATATATGTGTACAATTTTCGTAGCACAAATAGTTGTTGGGATTTGTTTGTGTTTCTGTTTTTGCCTGTATGAGTCATGAAACCAGAGGTTTTAAGAATCAGAATTGTCAGGGTGAGTTATGTGTGAAATGAGCACAACTGCCCCATCTAGCACTGTCAACAAACACCTGAAAATATTACTGGATCCATATTTGAATTCTGATCACTTGCAAAAGCATCACTTGTGCCATGATGAACATTCACTAAAAATGTCAACACAATCTGTTAAGAATATTTTGAGTTATCAGCAACAATGTGCAAACAAATGCAAACAAATCCTTTAAAAAGTTCTCGGACCTGCATCTGGATTTGGAATAATCCCAACAAGGCAACACTGGAGACCTTACAGTGCTCCAGTACTAGATGTATTGTATTTATTTGAGCACAAATCCTTGGATCAACAGCAGTGAATAAATCACTCTAAATCCACAGCTTATTTGAACATAGCATGGGATGTATTTTCATCTTAGCTGTTCTCAAAAAGGAATTGACCATTTTTGTGACTATTCAACAGACTGTACTGTTTTAGCTCCACCCTTGAGGGTTGGTTTGGTACAAAAAGTGGGACACCATAGTTTGTGTACAGAAAATGCATGTGTGAAAAGCTTTCAAACCAGAAACAAGAAATCAAATCGGAACATGTAAGTGCACTGTTGTGACGCATGTTTGTGGAACTTTGAACTGTAATATTATTGGTTGAGGCTTGTGTGCTAATGTGAACCTTGACTCATTGAATATGGGAAGTTTAGTAGTACTCTCCAGTGTGTGAGGTAGTTGCCTTCGTTGTACACTGCACCAAGTAATATGATCAGAAGACAAGCTCTTCCTGTCGTCTTTTCCATCTGGGCTGTCAGTCAGGGGCAGTTTGAGAAATTTTCCTGAGAGGTTGGTTGTTTGGTCTCCATTTCTCCTCATTTGGCTGTGAAAACATCTGTAATTCTGTTCCATACCAAGCTGAATTGAACAGGACTGTTGGGTGGAAACTGACTATAAAGTCCATGATCAGGGGCATGGTTGTAGTGTTTTTTCCTTTTCAACTCCGTCTTAAGACAGCCTGGGCTGGTTAATAGTTCTTTAAACCACGGTCCAATAAATGCACATATACAGTATTTGAAGTAAATGTATTGAGTGCCTCTGGTGCTGCAGGATGTTTCCCTTCACAGTTTCTCCATGGTCATAGCTCACTGATTTGAACCCTGCCCTCTGTAACACTCTCAGTCCCCTGCTGCCAATAAGCCAGCCCTCTGAGTGTGATTTACCCCTCCTTATAAAGAATACATTTCACAGAAGTTGCTCCACTTTTACTTCACATCCATTGTGTGTGTGTAAAGGAGCTCAGCAGCATAAATGCAACCCCAAACAAGACACAATATCTGCAAATAAAAACACAAATGCATAAGATCAGTTAAAGGTAGGCGATAAATTCTTGTCAAAATAAGTGGAGCTACTGTTGCTCTGCACTTACGTACTGGATTTATCACAAGAGTTGTGGCTGATTTATGACACTGGTTAAAGTTTTATTTAGAGTAGATTTTTATGCATCTTTTTCACAGTTTTGGAGTGTTACCATGGATATGAGCTGCAAACACAACAGCAAACAGTATAAGGTAAAATCACGAGTCAGCTCCTGAGTAAGAGCAACACATTTGTCACGATTTTGTCATGTAACTTTACAAACAGGATGGGCGGATGGCTCAGGTATCAGAAGTATGATGTGTTTACATGCAACAAGAAATATTTCGAACCACCTTTTTTTTTAAGTGATGTTGTTTACCGTTACTGTTGCTGCATGGTGCTAAACGCTTCCAGCAAGAAATAGCCTCATGTACTTGACCTTGACTTGTTTACAACTTAACGCACCAGAACAAGCCCCTTGATGGAGAAAATCTCTCAGCACTCATCTGAGACCGGCCTCTCTTAATGGGCCTGTCTCCCTCGGTATCACTTACCTGACTCAGCTTCAGTCCCAAAGCAAAGAAAAACGTAGTGAATCATCATGTTTTAGTCAGCACCTTTATCCTCTGCAGGGAAACAGCAAAACCTGATCCAAAATCCCCAAACCCTTTCAAGTCAAACCCCAGGTCCTGTAATTCTGTAATCCTGGAAAAACCTTTTTTAGACTCATAAGGGGAGTCTTCTCAGCTCATTATAGAACAGTGTTGTTACCAAGGGGTCCACCTGAGTGCTGTCCCCATCACCAGAGGACCATAATCTTCCCAAATTAGCCATTCCTAAAAGATGCTTCCCTTGCTTACTTGCATTATTGCAATCGAATGATACTTTCAATTAGACCACTGTATTTACTCATGCTTCGGCAAGAAAATGAAATAAATAACCTACCAATGTTGTTTTTCTAAACACCAAAAATCGATTTAAAGGTGCTATGAGGAGAATCTTTTTCCGGTGACATAAAGACTCTGCTACTGTCGTAAAGACGTGACCCAAGCCAAAGCGTGCGTTTGTTGTGATGCTAATAAATGGAGCTTGGACCTTCCTCAGAACTCTGCATTGCTTTCCAACTTCTTTTTTAAACAACTTACAGGATGCAAAGTGACAAGGTAATGTATCTCTTTCTAGTTACGTAGCGGTAGTTTTTGATGTGTGACAACAAGCAATTTTTGGAAAACTTAGTATTGTAGTTTTGTAGCCGGCTATATATTGCTACTTACAGCCCAGTGCTCTAAGACGTGTCCGAATAATATAAATTTGCTCTAGTTTTGTCTTGCTCCCAAAGTTGAGTATCCAGTCCTGTCCGACCTGTCCGACCTGACCACAAAGCTAAGAAATAGCATTTATAGATAACCTATGTTGATGCTATAAAACTCATCTTAAAGTGTGTATTTCGATCTGGCATATATCTAAAAGTGAAACTTTTTTGTAATTACTTGAAAACTCCTCGTAGCATCTTTAAATTTGATTTAAATGCATTTCAGTCAGTCAACTCACGTTCAATTGTTTTATTGTTGCTGCAAATACATGTTATAGGTTTGGCATCCAGGCTCCAGTCTCATAACTCCTTGCAGAAATGATTACATGAAGGCATGGAGGAGTGATGAGCAAAACATATGAGAACACCCCCTGGAGCCTGCAGGTGGATGCTGGGGTGGAGGTGGGGGTGAAAGAACACGCAGCAATCAGCGTCTGGCAGCATAGACGTTTCCCGAGCAGAGGGAGAGATGGGTAAACTCCCAGTTTAAATACAAACTGAGAGGTGGAGAGTGAGATTGGAGGATTGATGTAAGGAGTGTGACGTATGACATGTGAAATGTGACATGTGAATAGCAGCGCCGCTCGAGTTGTCTGCCTGAACTAGCTCGCAGGCTTCGCTTCATGTCGTGAATATATTACTAGTGAAGTGCATTTTACGTACATTGAAGAATTTGTTAAAAAGTTATGGCTATGAACAACTCTCATATGCAAAGCCAGAACTAGAAAAGTAGTATTTGGTAGTTTTATGCATCTGCAGGGTATCCATGCCAGAGTAAGAGAGTTAAGCGGTTGCTCACTTGTCTCTGACCAACTTCTGAATTCGATCAGATTTTCATGTCAGAGGGCATCTGTGCAAATATTGACAGAATTCTCACAAACACTTGAACGATGCGCCCTAAAAGCTCCAGGGCTGTCCTTGGTTCAGGAATAATGGATCCTCAACATAATCGTTCATTTAGTTATCATAAAACACAGAACTGTTCCCAGTGCAGGAATAACTGGAACTTTGTCTTTCAGTAACTTTAAACACAGAGCTTTCCTTAGTCCTGGGATGACAAACCAAACACACTTGTCCTTCAGTAATCTGTCTGTTTTACTAGAATCACTGTTCCTCATAAAAGCTTGCTTGTTGGCCTGAATTTAAACCCTGGGATTAATTTCACTGTCAACAACCACTGACCAGCTTTTAATGACACTGGCTTGATACGTGAACCACAGGAGGTAGTTAGACTTTTGGATCATTTGACCCTGTCACAAAATAAAATTAAGCAAAAACAAATACAATTAAATATGAGACAGAATCAGTCAGTTGAACTGAAACCACACTCTGCAGTTTACATAGTATATCAGTAAAATAGTGAGTGTTTGGACAGATGCAGCTTTAGTTTTCACTCCACTGCTGTGTTTAAACGTGCCTTTTGTGGATTTGGCTGCGTGTCTGTATGTGTGTGTGTGTGTATGTCCCAGTGTGTTTGGGTTTGTTACAGTAAAGAGAGAGAGAGTGTATAAAGCATACAGAAAGGTTGTGATTATTAATACACCTGGTCCTGTCACTTCTGCAAAAACAAATACATTCATTGATTGTTAATATATGTAGGAATGTTGCCCAGAGTAATGCTTTGTGTGGCTGACACTACATGTTCATTCCCTTTTTTCCTATTTCTCACACAGACATCAGTCTGATGATGGCTTTGTCCCAAAAGTACATCACGTACAAACTTTCTTATTCAAATAAATCACACTAAGAAGAAATCTGATTCTCCTTTTCTGCACAAAAAGTGAGCTTTAAAATAAGATAGTAACCTTTAAATAGGTCAGCATCACAAGATGAAGAACACTCGCTCATTTCACCAATGCACTTGCTCATTTGTTTAGGCTGCTGCTGACGCCTTCATCTGAAGTTGGAGTGTTTTTTCCCTCTCTATTTCAACCATTTCTGCCTCTGCACTTTTAAGATCACACGTTTGCTAGAAAGCTAAGTCAACCCTTGGATTCTTTATCAAAAAACTTTGTACTTGATGCTGTTTGATGATGGACAAAACCAGAGGGACAGCATCCAAGTGGCATCATATAGAAGTGATACAGTGCTTGCCTTGAATGAAATGATGACTCCACTGAAATTCTGTTACACTGAGTAACTGGAAAGAGGCTTAAAACCTTTTCCTGTTAACCCCTAAGTCTGTTTCACTGTGCATTGTTACTTAACCTGACATGCAAGATGGACAGTTCCATATTGAAAATATTTCACAAATCCGTCTGGGGAGGAGCCCTGCAAGAATGTTTTCAGGGGAAGAACCTACAAATACAACAGCAGCTTAAGATTGGACGATCATTTGACTCAAAACACTCATCACGGACCAATCCATATCAAGCAGCCATGCTATGATGTAGCATATGTAGTGTCTAAACGAAGCGGCTAATGGTTAGCCATTAGCTGCTGCAGCTAATGGCTGACAAGGGCAAACAACAGTAAATGGTCGTTAGCCGTAGGGGCTAACAGTTGTTAGCAGCCAACTCTAACTCTTGCAAAACATATCTCATGTGGACAGCAGGTTGAGATGTTAATGTTCAGGGTACCACAGTATAGTTACAATAGGATCACATGTATATAATCTTTTTATTTATAACTTCAAAAGACACTGAACAAAGAAATAAGGCCATCATTACATATTGATTTTTAAAATGTGGTTCAAAAGAATGTTGCATTTGCTAGTGTTTATCTCATCAGGTGTGTGGCCTCATGGTCTGACCAAAATCATCTAGTAGAGGCTTAATTTTCAAGCACATTTGACTCATCATTTTAAGCTCAACTTGCTGCTTGTGTTTTGCAGATTTGCAGAGTTTTCTCTTGTTTTTTGTCTGAATGTGAAAGCATGTCTTCAGCATCTCCACTCTGCTTATCAGGGCATAGATTTTGCTAAGAGAGCAGTTTTTTTTAACTAAAGAGCTAAAAAAAATGTTGATACCCCTGGTCAACTTTCTGAACTTGGTTGGTTTTAAGTATATAAAAAAATCTGCTAGTGTTTCTTATTTATTTTAAACTGTGCACAATATGAGAGCACAGGGTAAATGTCATACCCAAAAGCTCCAGTAGATTTCAGTCAACTCCTGTAATGGACTTATGTTGTATTCTGTTGCTATTGGAAGTGGAAAGTAACCTATTTGGTACACTTAGGCACCAAATAGTGCCAAATTGAAAAGTCCGCTTGGTGGTTTCCTTACTAAAACCTCTTTGTAAGCCTTGCCTTTGGCTCAGATTCCCTCAGCTTTGGTACATTAGTAGTCAAGGGGCTGCTGAAGGTGATCAGTGGCATCTGTGTGCATGGAATCATAGTTAGCAGGGTGTTATCCTCTATCAAGGTGAAGGTAGACAGTTCACACTGTTCCTTTCATTCTTTCCAATTTACTCATGCATAGTAACAGACAGTATTTTCTGACACTTGGGATGCATCCTCTGAGGTCCCTAGATGTCCTCAAACACCAAGAACATGAATATAAACCTGACATTTGTGGAGTAATTCATCATTTAATTTGTATATGTCTATTTGGGCATTGTCTCTGAAAATTTGGCTAGGGCTCACAGGGTTATAAGTTATCATATATGTTCCTCAAATTATAAACTTATGCACCACAAAGTTGTCCCTCCCTGGTTTGCTGGCACTAACTTAATCTGCCCCAGTAAGCACGCCAGTTTTCGTGTACCTGATGGCAGTTTTACCCTGAAGTCTCCAGATAGAGAGAACAGATGGGCTTACTGATTCCTTCCTTTATAGTCCCATATTTCTCACTTAGTCCCGCTCAGCAGAGTCAGAAAGAGGTCTTTTTAAGAGGAAACTCCAAACTGTCACAGAAGCTGCAGGCCTGACAGCCCACACTTTGAGCCAGACTGGTGAGATGATGAAAGGTTTAGGTGTTAGCTAGCAGCTGTGGACTTACACAAGGACGTCCCAGGTGTTGGACTGTGTCACAGAAAGCTTTGTTCATGATTCATCTTATTGCCAGTCCTTCTGTTTGCCTGCCATTTCCTGTCTTTGCATGTTTCTCTGTCCATGGTGCTTACTGTCAGGAAAACAGAGAAGTGTTATCTCCCTTTACTATCACCCCATTAAGGCATCATTGAGATCCCATCGGTACTGAGCCGATAGAGATTTCTTCAGCATTACTGTAAACTGTTGGCTGTTGCAATATTCATGGACTTGTGAGCGGTGTGTAACAGGAAAGCTACAGTTGTAAATAGTAACCGAAGACCAAGGGGAGTTAGGCCTGAATGGATTTCCATTTCACAAGTCGCCTGTTTTCTTTCCTACCTTCTCTCCTTCCTCCACTCTTCCATTCCTTTGTTCACTCTGAGCATTACTGGCATGTCTCTGCCACGTTCCCCTCCCTGCCTCCTCGCCCGGCAGGAGCAGCTATCAGCTGACATTAGCTCAGTTACACCCTTTGAAGACAAGTTGAGTTTCACACCTTGCCTGTTTTGGAGGAAGTCACTGTCAGCCTGTGTGATTAGATAATTAGAATGTGATTAGATCGGGGCACAGTCAGATTTGCAGTGTTATGACAGCCTGTGTCTCTTTCTTTTCATCTGATTTTCTGCCCTGACTGTCCACAGGCTTATCTCTGAGAGTTCATGATGACGCAGATATTGAAGAGATATGCTGAAAGATGAAAAAAGATGCTGTTCAGGCATGATTCTTCATGGCAGGACTTCACCTTCTGTACAGCACTTTATCTTATATGTAGAAGTTATGTTATGATTTATGTCTGAAGCAAACTGCAGACCACAAGTAAGAGCAGTCAACCCTGGGTTACTTCACAGAGCAGCAAGGCGACCAGGAAACAACTTAGAAAAATGCAGCCAATGCAGAAGTATAGATTTTACTGATATGTAGATTGCATGTAAAAAATGTGTATGTGCTGCGTTTTTTTAATTCTTGTTATTTTGATTTAGCATGTCTATTTCTGCAGACGTGTGCGTGTGTGTGACTAAAGCCCCAGTCACACATTCCCGTTTCTCATGCCGATTGTGTACGATTGTCATAATCCTGATAAAACGTGCTTTGGTCGTGGTGCATGCGCTACTTGTACTGGATCAGCGTTGTATAGTCGTGGATGAACGGCGGGGAACGGGGAAGGGTCCCAACAGATTTGAACTGTTCAAAACTGTCCTGGAGAATCGCCGCTCTCAGTATAGCGGGATGGAAGCCTAATGCAGTCCTAAGGTGAACGGTATTAGCGTGGCATGTATGGAGCTCAGTCGGGGCTTACGTGACGCGAACTGAAAAGCACTACTGACGGTGTCCAGGGGTGAGACAGTCATTTCATCCCGTATCATGGCGATCACACCAGCCTCGTCAATCGTGTACAGTCGTGCACAATGGCCATGAGAAACGGGAATGTGTGACTTAGGCATACAGGCCTTCGCCAAAAAAGGACAGTGCAAGTATTCCTCACAGTCAAGTCAAGTCAAGTTTCTTTATACAGCACTTTTCCTGCAACATATGTAACTCAAAGTGCTTATTATACAGGAATATTGCAGTTATTCAATATTCCTGTAATATTGTCTTTCTTGATACTTATGTTGGGAAAACAGACATTAAATGTGTATACCTGAATCTGCAAAGTGAGGAGAACTTGGCAAGTCACACCTTTTTGATTCAGGAGCTGAAGGTGTACCACAGCTTCTTCAAGAGCAGCACGATAAACACTTCAGTATCTACATGCAGTATCATGCTGCATATTAATATATATACCCTGGTCTGGCTTCTTGTACAGTCACTCTCTTCCTAACTTTACCTGTCACCATCATCCTTATTCCATTAGCTTCAGCCAGTGAAACACAGCACAGGGACAGGAAAACTACCTCTCCAATCTCGAGCTTCTTTTGCTAAGTATGAACTTCTATCACAGAGCAGTTTGTGCATGGCTTTCAAACTTAGATAGTGCTATCAATATTAACAATGTGCCAGTGTTTTATTAATATTCTATTTCTCTTGACATTTTTATTTTCATCATTACTTTATGTGGATTGTCTTTTGTACCAGTTAATCAAATCAAATTCCTCATATGTTTTAATGCATGTTGCAATAATGCTGTTTCTTATTCTGACAAGCAGGTGACCAGGATACTTTAAGGCAGATATATAATAAGATAATGACATAATCTCATATTTCTATTATTAATGACTCTCTGTTAAATAGCACTCCTAGCACACAGTATAAGCTTTACATTTTGTTCAATAAAAGTGCAAAAACTTTTAAAATTAGTGAGTCTTTATGGTCTCAGTCATGTTGTAGTTTAAAGCTGTTTTAAATGAAGCTCAGTTGTGCTTTCTTCAAGGTCGGGGGCATAATCAACAACGCCCTTATCTGCTCTTAATTACATGGACCCCTGCCTCCATTCATATATTCTATCAGAGAAAAGGAATGAGTAATATAGCAAATTCAGAGCAATTAATATAAATGAACTGCTGTAGGGTGAACACTGTATATAACATTATGATAGAGTGAGGGGGGATGCTGGTTTGAAAGCTTCAAAATTGAAAATTCACAACATGGATAAAGTGTCCTATTAAATCTGTCGTTCTAAAGACACTCGTGGGCCACCTTAGGTATAATCAAGACACTATCCACCCTGTACCTGGTTTTAAGCTGAGAAGCTGCTTTGTTAAAAACAGCAAAATATTAAGAGACATACCCAGAACTGCTGTGAGACCCACTTCACCCCATGAAAATAGGATTTATTTCATGAGCACATCATTCAGTATGCATGCATCAAAGAGCATTCCTTCACTATATTCTGTCTTAGTTATTTTTGTAAACACACAATGCACCTATCTTTCAGTTTAGTATTCTTTCAAAGCTCAGTTTTAGTTTTAATGTTCTTAAATTCAGTTTCATTATTTGGTTTAAGATGTGTTTGTATTAAAATAGATAGATATTACCCCTTCAAACATTTGTTTTAATTAAAAACACTTGGAATAAAAAGAAAATCTCTCTTAGTTCTCCTCCCTCAGTTTTGTTTTTGCATAGCCTCATGCGGTGTGTATCTTAGTATGGGGAGCTGACTTTGACCTTCAAGGTGTTGCCCTCCAATCATCCCACATATACACATGCATGCCTGCACACGAGCACTCAGCCCTCGGGGAGCAGAGTTTCCAGCTCCCAGGTTTCCTATGCCGTGCCTGGAGGATGTGTACCTGGGCGATGAAGCTGCAAATCACAAGTACTGAGGATTCCTGCAAAATCACTGCAGCTGTTCACATATATTGCTTTGATATTACAGTTCCTTTGATGCAACACCCTCAGGGCTTGGATTGCATTTTGCCTTCAAGAGAGCTGAAAAATCTCCAACTCCACTTTGAAGCTGAGACAGTGGCCTGATCTCCATCTCCGGGGCAAACAGAGGAACATGAAGCTGCAAAATGCTACAACAAAATGAAAATCTATTAGCCCCAGACAGTTTACAGTCTATAAATAAACCCACTTAGTATCTCACTTAGTTGTTGAGAGACACTCAGTTTGTCTAAATGGACTGTTCGGTGCTGTGAGACGTTTATTTCTTCCAAGAAGTAGTTTTGAAAAGGTCAGCACCCAGACGGTGATTGATCAAAAGTAGACCCTTTAAAAGGAAGAAGAGACACCTTTTCAGACATCCTTCTTGACAACAAAAAAACTGAACAGTCAATATCTACCAGTAAACAGGAAGTCAAAGTAAAAGGTGTTATTTCTACAACTTGAAAGGTTGGACTTTTTATTCCTTTGGTTTCAAGTCAGTTATGCATGTGAACTCTGATATATCTGCTGAACTATATGTTTGTCTCTTTTGGAGTTAAAGCTCTCAAATGTTGAGAGTTTTCTGAATAGTTTCATAGACTGATAATATACTATATATAAAAAGGAGAAAGTAGTGTTGCTGCTTGTCAAAGAGGTCCTCTTTCTGTTTGTGAAAATGCGTGTTTGCATTTTCAATGTATGTCTTTGCTGGAAGGCAAAGTAAACATCAACTTCAGGTTGTTTTTTTTGCTTGCAAGCGAACAAGGTAGAGGTCACTGAGTTTGTCACTTACTTGCTGGGACCAAGATTGTTACTGCATATAACAACATCCATTTAAAAGAGACTGAAAGCATGAACATTGGCTTTGATGCATTACTTTCACCTCCTTTTTATGACCCTGATTACATACACTATATTACCAAAAGTATTTGCTCACCTGCTGTGACTCACATATGAACTTAAAGGATAAGTTTGGTTTCTACAGCTTTCACATTGTTTATAGAATGAAGTAAAACAATATACTCACCCAGAAGGCTTTCCTGATCCAAACAGTGCTTCAGGAGATATTTAGATCCAAAATCGAGCAGCGGACATCCGTATAAGCACAAGGGGCATGTATAGCGCCACTACTAAAACTGCATTAATCCTCCAAAAACTCATTAGTTTCACCAATATTTCATCATGGTCGGCTCTCGCTACTCCTCTATTACAGTCCGTGTTGCCCCAGACATGATTTTTGTAACTGTGCCGACCTCTGAACTTAAGAAGATGAATGTTTGCCTCTGCGCCTGCGCAGTACTCTCTGGAGCGCTGCCTCCGCGTTCTCTTTTTGATGAGCTCCTCATCTGTAAACTCTGGCTCGAAACTGTAAGGACACCCATCATATTCAAACTTCTCCTCCACAACATCTTCATCCGATAGATATTTGTCCATTTTGCACAAAACTGTAAGAAGAAATTCGTTGTGTAGCTGGCAGTCTGCCCCTGAAACAATGAGCCGCACTGCGCATGTGCGGAGGCAAGCGTTCTTCTTCTTCAGTTCAGAGGTCAGTACAGTCACACAACATGTCTGGAGTGACACAGACTGTTGTTGAGGAGTAGCCCGAGCGGACCATGATGAAATATTGGTGAAACGAATGAATTTTTGGACAATTAATGCAGTTTTAGGAGCGGCGCTGTTTGCCCCGTGTGCTACCATTATACGGATGTCCGCCGCTCGATTTTGGATCTAAATATCTCCTGAAGCAGTGTTTGGATCAGGAAAGCCTTCTGGATGAGTATATTGTTCTTCTTCATTCTATAAACAATGTGAAAGCTGCAGAAACCGAACTTATCCTTTAAGTTCATATGTGAGTCACAGCAGGTGAGCAAATACTTTTGGTAATATCGTGTATATGCCAGTGGATTATCAACTTTTCTACAATATTATAGAATAATAGATTGCTTGCTTCCATACGTTGAGTATCCCTTTGAGCCTGAAGGACACTGAAAATATGTAGAGTATTGTGGAGAGTTAGATCTGAATAATGATAATTTGTTAAGTTTTCCTTAAAAATAATTGATAATACAGATTTATTGGTTTTAAAAAACAGAAGAAGACAGCCATTTGCTGCATCATAAATAGTGCCACACACTGGTGGAAATACAAGGATGTGAAATTTTACTCCCAGTGGTACATTCGACCCAACATAGTTTCCACAGTTCTCCTTAAAGGTGTAACTCTGTTGGTAGTCTATTGATTATTTATCTACTCTCACTTATTATTGTCAAATATCTGATAGAACCTAACTTAAAAGTTAATATCCCTCTTAGCCCCATCTTGTGGTTATGAGTGCAGAAACTAAATGCATAAAGCAATAAGTAAATGAGTGAAACATGTCCTGAAATAAGTGTGATTATTTTGCCAATAACATGCATCACTTTTGATAAATTTGTAAAGAAAGTGTACCTAGAATAATTCATTTTAAGTTTCACTTTACAGTAAGTCAGAGTTTCCTAGTTCCCAGCTTGCAACAGGCCACTGCATTTGACTTAATGAGTAAAGAGTGCAAAATGAGGGAATGAATGCTTCATTTTGGACACAAATGCTGAGTTTTGAATTTTTAAAAAAATGCACATGAATACTCAAATGTTTCTTTCATTTTCGAAATATGTACACCGGTCCATTTAGACTTGTACAAATATTGTCATTCAACCCTGTGTGTTGTAAGCCCCTGAAACATAGTTGTGAATGAACAAAACCCATATGGTGATTGATCAAAAGTACATCCTTGTCTAAAACAGCTTTACCCTTTTGTCAGACATCCTCTTCAATGCTGTCCAATATTTACCTGTAAACAGGAAGTCAAGGAATAAGGTGTTATCTCTACAGCCTGAAATGTTACATCACTTTTTGTCACTTTGATTTCAGCCACGGGTCAATTATGCGTATTAACTCTGTGGTTTTTGCCAAGCCATTATATGCCAGCCTTTGTCTTTTATAAGGCATGCCGTATGGATTTTATTGATCGTGAGTGGTCTTAACAGAACACTTTAAGACCCACATAAACATTTACTGTAACAATGTACCCATTTGGACTCAGGGGCATTCATAGTGCAGTGCCGTAAATCTAAATGACTCCAAGTTTCTCTCTGAATGATTCTGCCTATGCAGCAAATCGTGATGTTATTGTTTCTGGATGCATTTCAGCAGCTATGATTACTCTTGATATGTTATAAATACGGCTCCTTATGTATTTCCCTCTGCGAGCGAAGAATGATGGCTAATGTAATCCACCCCTGACAGAAAATAGATACAAATAGAGACAGAATACAGATAAGAGCTCTCAGGAGTATGTTATAATTATACTGTAAATCATAATAATAATGATACACCTCACTATGGAGACTTTATGAAATAATCATAGTGGTTTTACAAAGTCTGATCATGACCTAGTTGATCCTGCATGTTGCAATAAAAGGTTTACTCTGACCAAATAAGAAATAACTACAATCACAAATTTATTGACCATCCAATACTTTAAAAGTAGAAATGTTTGTGACATTTGATTGAGAGAATTATAATGAGAAATAAGAAGCCCTGAGGCAAATTACTAAAGTTCTAAGCTGAAAGAAAGACACAATCTCTCTCAAGCTGGCCTCATACCTCAAGATCCCTGTGAATTTAATTCCCTAGCACATTTCCTGAACTGAAACATAAACCTGCGAGTCTTGCTGAAGTTGGTACAAGCTTGTGGTCATAAAGTTTACGGTTGTCTTGAGACTTCATATTTTTCTCTTTTAAGGTAGGCTTTTTTCATTCTTGGACTTACAAGAAAATTTCAAGAAGTGAGTCCTGAATTTTATAAATTTGGTTGTTCAATAAAGTGAGTGTTGTTCATATCTAATAGAAACAGACTTGTGGACACCAAACAGGAAGACACAAGTTTGTCAACACAACAAGGAGGCAAAGAAACGACAGACTGTGGAGCATTAGGCCTGGAACAAATACAGATTTTTATAATGCTTACCAATTACGAACGAACGAGAGCACTCACATATGAAGACAGATAAAGTCAGATTTATTCTTTTTTTTTCTTGTAGTGTGTTTTGTGCTATAAAGAGAGAGATATAAGACATCATAAACCAGCCAGTTAGTTTACCAAGAAGATAACACCTCTGCTCTCGCAGCTTGTGATCTTGCGTGTTCACAAGCAACTTCAGTCTAAACAAACATGGCAGACAACATCAGAGGGCGAAACGCAACTCGCAATTAGCTTCCTATAACATCCTTGGTGGTTGTGACTCCTGTCCATCTCCTCTCCTTATCAGTTATTTAATTTACAGGTTTCACTGTGTAGATGCTCGTGTTGTTACAACAATGACTTGGACCTCCATTTTAACATCTAACTTTATGCTTCACTGTTACTACTGTTGTCATATTAGCAGTTGCTTCTAGCTTCAGCCAGCTTGCTCCCTTGTGTTATGTTTTGCTCTGGTCCATGTGACAAAACACAGAGGATGTGCTTGTCTGTACTTTGTCCACTCCACACTATCAGGACTTCTGGTCATAAATAATGAACATATTACATATTTATGATTCAGCCCATGCACCCACATTAGGAGAAACATTTCCTCTATGACATTTCATCCTCATGACCAATATTTACTGAAATAGTCAGCCAGAAAAGTCTTGCATGCTTAACATTAGCCACAGCCTCATTCAGAGCAATGGTAAGGCTCCTTAGCTAGCTACCTGTAGCATACATAGATAAAGTATGTCATATTATGTTTTTCAGAGTTTATTCACCTCTTGGTCTGGTCACAGAACAAAGTGCTGATGGCCTCAAGACAACAAAGATTTGGCAGGCAAGCCCAGTGCAGAGCTTGGACTGTAGAATTAATGCAGAGCTGTTGACAATATGGTTTTGATTTGTGCTGGACTGACAAGAAACTACAAAGCAGAACAAGACGACTGATCAGAGAAAAGTGGGTCCATGTTCAAAGGGCAGCCTAAAAATGACAGGATTCCAACAGACATCTCGGTGGACTGTTGATTGGGTCCAAAAACATTTTAGCCATACCCTACCTGGGCATGTTGATTTCCTGTCCAAGCCTAAACAGTTTTAAAGGACCTGAGCTTGATTCCAGCAGACTTATCTCAACCTTCTGGCTTCAATAATTAAAGATTAGTGTTGAATTTCCCAGTTGGTTTTGGCAGAAAGCCAGATCTGAACGAGCTCATCACTGAGGCATATGTTATATATCAAATCAAGTTTTAGTTGCTTCATACCTCTTGCCTTCCCACTGCACTGGAATGATGAAAGATTTTACTTTTGCATCCTCAAGCTCCATTTTCTTGGGAGTATGTGCACCATGTGATGAAGTACTGCACAAGTGCTTCAAAAAACTGAGCAAAGTCAAAGGTAGCTGGGCCCGCAGTGCACACATAAATTGTTGAAACCTTAATTGTGTGCATTTCATTTATCATGATTTAATAGGGTTGTTTGCTATATGCATAATATGAATGATATAACTTTATATATAATTTTCCCTCATCCAACCCAAATTAAGGGGGATCCACCCAGCCTCAGACAGGGGGCCTGACCCAGATGGGCTCTGGTTCAGATATAAACTGTAACCTTTATATCTTAGGCAAACTGAGAATGGAGGTGGATCAGGAATACTCCATATTTGGACATACTGGCAGACATTATGAGCATTTTTTTTCTTGTAAACATAGTCTATCAGTTATAAAAAAAAATACCACCTTAAAGGGGACTTGGAGGTCTGTGGCATTCTTACTCCTCAAACCTTACCTCTCCCTGCTTTTGTGGCTTGAAGGGAACACGTCAACGGATGCTGGATGGGCAGGGGGAGAGTAGATGACATGCATTTTTTTTTTTCATTTCAGTTTTGTTTTGAAGAATTATAATATTGTTTTCAGTAAATGCAGAATTATGATTTACTGAGGGAGGCAAGCCTTTCAAAATGTCTGCCAGCTTGGTGTGCAAGGTCATGTAACCAAGAACATCTTAGCCAACCGTACCTTTCATTTATTTAAATTTGCATTGCAGGCAGTCTATTTGAAAAGAAAGCATTGGATGCGGCAATTGCATCAGAAAAAAATGCAGAGAACACACTCAGTGTCACCTGCTTTTTCTTGCATTACTAACAGTGAAAATGTAACAGAGATGTACTTGTCGATATCACTTCTAGGACACTTTGACTCATTTCATGGTGATTTTCTTTACACTTTGTGATACTTTCATCGATTCAGAAAAATATGATGATGCAGAACAGTTTTGAACATCCTTAAAGATAAGATTGAGGGAGCAGAAGTAACTTTTGTAACCTTATGCACTGAGCGCTCATGACAAGTGCTCCAAAACCTAATGTTGAGAGCACTGCCAGCCCAGAAGAAGCTGCCGTAGACAAAGGCCTTAAAATAGTTATTTTTTATTAGCACAAGGGCTACGATGTATATTGGAGCAACTTAAAATGTTGTTAAGCTAATGAAGGTTTTATTATTTATACTGGTGTATAGATCCGGCTGCAGACCGGGATACAGCCAGCTTTTAATAAAAAAGAGCATTAGAAGTGCAGCCTCACCAAGCTTCCTGATGGTTTAAACACATTTCAACAAAATCCACAAAGATAGACCCACACACTCTGTAATTTCAGACGTGCTTTACCTTGATGACCACATAAGCTACCAAAATTTGTCCCACTTTAAATATAAAGACACACAAAATTTGGGAGGCAGAGGCTTGTGGGATTTCTGCTTTAAACATCCTTCCATATCCTGTAACAACGTGATCCTTGGCCGTCCTTCCAGCTGGCCCACACTAACAAGCCTTTGACTCTCATCCTTCAGATGAGGCTGAAGGTCAAAGGCTGTGTTTCTGCAGGGAGTCTCTCCGCCTGTGGCTACGAGGCGCTCTGGACCGTATCCTATTCTACTGTTTCTCTTTACCACATGGGTCTCATCAGGAGTGCTCTGTTAAAGCCTGGAGAGAAGCTATGCTGTTTTTTATTGAAGTGTGCATGCGTGTGTCGGTGTGTGTGTGTGTGTGTGTTTCTGGCAGAGAGCGACTTGCACCCAGTAGGTTTCAGGTGTTGGTCTTTTCTTTCTGCTGCAGACAGTGGACAGAAATCTATAGCCAAAAATCTATACTCTTCACTTCTGCATTGCTGGCATTTTGCTGCCACTATTTAAATCATCAGAATTTCGATTATTCATATATGGGATTTTTCTTTTTTTTTTTTTGTCTTGTAAGCAGTTTCAATATATGCACACAATGCATATCTTTCAAATGCATTAATGGAGAGGCTGAGAGACAAGTGCAACATATGTTTTACTAATGCTTTAGTGATTTCCTTCATGACTGTTGACACTGTGCAGTCTTCTTGTGCAGCTTCATCACTGACGTGTGAATCATTGCTCCAATAATCTGAGCTACAGATTTATTGTTCTGTCTGTGCAATCATCAACACACCTCAGACACCTTTGGCTTTGTACCCCCAGTAAATATTAAAGGAATGGTATGAAAGAATGCTACATGTTAATATATTTTCTAAAACGACAAAGAGAAAGTGTTCAGTCAAACTGCCTCTGGATTTGTTGATATTAGCTCTGTGTTAACACGGATTGGAGGCACTGACTTTTGTTTTTTTGTACTTGACTTAGAGGTTGAACATGTTTCATGTGTGATATTTTGATGAGTAAAACCCTCTCCTTAATTTAGAAAGAATATTAAAGCCCTGCCTATGCTGTGTCTGCAAGCATAATGGTAGACGAAGCATATTGGGTTAAGCAGTTTATGATGCATCACAGATGTCTTTCCTGTTTTGCACATGACACAGCTGTCTTTTTAAAGCGTAGCACCCATGTTGTTCAAATAGCAAAGAGCATGGGCTCCCATTTGCACCAAAGGATGTGTTTATCTAACAATGAAGAATGATTAAACAAGTATAGATCCTTCCATGTTACATGTTATTGGGGGTCGAGAGTTGAATAAGTACATTATAACATTAGATTTATGGTGAAAAAATATCTAAATGGAATGCATGGCTAAATGGCTTAGACGTTTAACAACTGATGAATCTCAATTTAATTTGCACCCACTCGCGGCTGTTCTGATAGTGCTTGGATATGTATGGGTTTATCTTCTCATCTATGATTCTTGTAGCACTGTGAAATAAGTGAAATAAATGATCCAACAACAGTTGGGACAGCTAATGAGGACAATGAGGGAGTGGTCTGATCCATGTTCTGACCAAAACACACTTATGAGAGATCCTAAATTTAAAGTCAATTTTTTGTGCCCAGCACCTGGTTTTGCACTGGAGTAATGCCTCTAAGATTTCCAACCTTATTAGCAGTGTTTAGCCCCAATTAGACTTCACAGTTTTTATATTGGGACAGTCCATGTGCTGTAAAGCAGTCCTTTAACTTGTGGTGTGGATTTAAGTTCTTGAGCTTTGTTAAAAGGACCATCATGTGTGCACATAATAAATCATGTGCAACCAGAGCAAACATACAGTATTTAAGCTTGAATTACCATCACCCCATGCTTATCTCATGGCAGTTATAAATTGTTATCAAAGGCATCAATTTGTTATTTATTCTATTTACTTTAAAACGTGTACATATAAACTGAAAAAAGGCATTCAATAATAATTTAAAAGATTCTTCTTCACATATGGAAGGCACGGTGGCGCAGCAGGTAGTGCACCTGCCTCACAGCAAAGAAGGTTCCCGGTTCAATTCCCAGGTCAGGCAGGGGCCTTTAAGTTTGCATGTTCTTCCCGAGCATGCGTGGGTTCTCTCCGGGCACTCTGGCTTCCTCCCACAGACCAAAAAACAGGTTAATTGGTGACTCTAAATTGCCCTTAGGTATGAGTGTGAGTGTGAATGGTTGTCTGTCTCTCTATGTGGCCTTGCGATCGACTGGCAACCGGTTCAGGCTGTACCCTGCCTCTCGCCCAATGAAAGCTGGAATAGGCTCCCTGACCCCAAAAGGGTAAAGAGTTATAGAAAAGAATGAATGAATGAATGCTTCACACATTACAAGTATTCTGCTTCCATTGCTCTAAACTAAACCTCTTCAGTCTGGGTAAATCAATCCTTGTCTCCCCTGTTTTGAATACTCAGGACGAAAAGGTGTATTGTTTTGTTTTGCTCTTTTTTCTGTCAAGGTTGTGTCGCATCTTAGCGAATGGTCGTAATCTGAACATGTCAATTAAGAAACAAAGCTGCTCGGTGAAAAAAACATCCCCATCAGAGGATTCAGCTCTCACTTAACTTGAAAACTTTTTAAAAGATCACACCTTGAAAACACAGCCCGAAGACTGACAGCGCCGTCTCACTGGGAATAGACTAATTGTGGTTGCACTTGAATGTAAGTCAATGTGAAAGAAGATAAAGGAAGCCGAGCAGGAATTGCTCCCATTTGTCTCCCTGAGAGGCAAATTAGTCTGCTTGACCTGAAAAAATGGATTGAACAGGCTATATTGTGTTACATGCTGTAAACTACAAAGATGTTGGTGTGTCAGGGATTTAGTGAGTGTACAGAAAAATCTCCTTTCAACACAGGAAGTCCCTCTTTGTCAGCTGCACAATAACACTAATTGCTTCCTGGATGGAACAAACAATACTTGCCTACTTAAAGAAAAAAAGTCTCACTTTATAAAGGTCTGCTTTTTAAAAAAACAATTGTGCAGATATATGGCTGAAAAATATGAAAGACAGAGTGAAAAACAGATGGTATCACATTGATGACGCAAACAGCAACGCAAGGTACAACTGAAGAAAGAAGTAGCTTGGACACAAAGACTGAATTTTTATACCACAGTAACCATTTGAATGTCAATCTAACAAAACAATGACTTTAAAAAACACGTCTTCTTCCTTGATTGCCTGTTTTTGGCACTAAAGTAGTCAGCCCTGCACCTTTCAAGCACAGAGCAGGCAATGTTGCAGTTGAATTGTTGCAAATTGGTTAAGCAACTGAAATATACTTAAAGCTATGGTCTACGATTTGGAAGCTTGGTACATCTTAATAACACCGTTTATAAGGCCGTTATGGTCCTATGGTCTGATCTGCGCAATATAAAGACCAAAAAGAATGAAAAAAATCCATTCAGTATATCCACTGCAAAGCGGCATAATAGTTGACCAATCTGAACCGCCGTTCCCGATGAGAAGCGAGCTGCACAGCTACTGAAGCATCATGGAACCGGAGAAGACCAGCACCGAAACCGGGAGGCCGCTTCTGTTACCCTCCACATCGAAGGGAAGGAAACCTAAAAGTTTCGAGGAAAAGGCTGAAGTAAGGAAGAAATATGAGCAATACAGGTCCCAACGTAGACTCAACATTGGAGAATCGTACGACCGGTGGAAAAAGCTGTAGAATGATTTGGGACTGAAAACTGATGCTGAAACGGCCAAATTTCTGTTGAACAGGTAATAACTTTGTTTACTACAGTGGGAGATGTCTGCTGAATAACTCTGGTTAGTCTGTGCCTATACTGGCTAATGACTGCACATTGTTGGTTGGAACAGGTAGGCTCTGTCAATAGATTTTAGCATAAGTTAGCCACGCATCGTTAGCACTATAAACTGAGCTGGTAAAGACACACCTCGCCCACAATCTGCTCTGCTCTGATCGGACAGTGGCGACGCCAGACCCGCTTCGCCGCTGGTCCAATTGAAATGGCTACCGCCGTGTGTTACAAGGGGATGACTGTCGTGTTTGTTACTTTCAGCTATGAGAAATCTCATTTTTCTTCAACGCCAATGAATATTTTCTGCCGGCCTGCTTCTTGCTCTATTGGAGGGGGCTTGTTGTTAGGAGGCGACACGAGCTGGGAGGCGGGATCTTGGAACACAGAGGGGAGGGGTGAGTGAAGGGGGGGCAGGCTGCGTTTTTCAAATCTGTCTCAACAGCCAAACTGGTTTTCAGATCGTAGACCCTGGCTTTAAATAAAACTATCTCTATGTATTTCTGAATATATGGATAATAAGTTCCTGACATTTTTAGGAACAGAGAGGAAAGTTAAAGACAGTTTTGCTAAATGTAAGGAAGGGGACCAAAATCTGGCATTGATATTGTCACCGTCATGACTGATTCCCTCAGAACAGGATCACAACATAGATTTTGATGCTTCATTGTCCACCATGATCTCAATATCAGAGTCAAAGATGCTAAGTGTTTTGCACAGTATTGTCCACTTTCCTAGAGAAACAGATATTACAGGTACAGGTGCTTTACCACATGTCACAACAACAAAACATCATTTATGGATGTTCTTGTTCATCTACAAAGTATGGATTCAGCACCAATTCCAGAAAAAACATCAACATGACGCCCAACCCTGCAGGCGAAATGTAGGTGTTTGTGTGGAAATAGTAATGTTCAGACACCTGAAAGCTCTGCTGAAATATTGGAACAAAAATATGGATATAATTTCTTCAAAACTCTGCTTTCAGTTAAGTATACATCACACACACCCGTAGCCTAAAGGACTATCGTGTTGGAACTGGGTCCTTAAAAAGAGTATGATGGATTTCCTCAGTGAACTTTGCCTCCAGCGCCTCATTCCTCATGTAAAGGAAACCAAGACAGACTCTGTGAGAGTTTGGGATGCCTGAAATGCTTGCATCCAGTCAGTGGCTGGAAACTTTCTCTGTGACCTTCTGCTTATTATTGTAGACTAACGAGGAAGACTTGCTCGCAGCTCCTCCCTTAAAAGAAGGAAAGGTCACATGCGTCTCTGCAGACACTGAGTGAGAACAATATACCATTTGCTGCATTTGATGTGTTTGTTTTTTTTCCTTCCCCACCAGCCTCCAGGCTTCGGTGCAGCTGGACGAATCACAGCACTTCTACACACCTTTACCTCAATGCATCTTTCATAAAGCTCCAGTCTGTTTGTATATGTGCTAATGTGCTTGGGTAAACCTGAGGAGCAGGATACACATGGATACCAAGCAGACAGGAAGTGAGAAATGTGCTGCTGAGAGGCTCAGTGTGTGTGAAAGTTTAATTGACCAACGTTCTGGCAGTTGGGTATGGTCATAAATGTCACATCCTATAAAATTCACACAAGTCGTAAACAAAGTCAACCTCATCTGCTTCTTTGCTCTCATTATCATTATTAGAAGTGAGGGTTTTTGTTGTTGTTTGTTTTGTGTTAATTATTGCCGTGAACTGCTTTAACCCCACCATACTCCAAGTGCCAGTCGTAATTATGCATGCCACATCTGGGCTGTGGTCCAAACTGCACTTTATGGGGTTTTTACAGCATTAAAAATACAGTAGCACCTTACTAATGTGGGGCCTGCAGCCATGCAGGTTGTCCGGAATAGTGAAATACTTGGATTACTGTTACACATTTAAATAGTCAGCTCCAGCTGAAGGCATACTTCAGGCTGTGCTTGGTGCAGTTTCTTAACTGCCTAAACCATTCACAGGTGGACGACTATTTATCCAGAGATCAACGTGCAATGGCCATTAGGCAATAATCCAGACGTAAGGGTGCTGCTTTGGTGGAATAGTTAGCAACCAGGCACATTCCATATACATACTTACGCCGGCCTGGGTTCAAATCCAGCATGTGGCCAGTTTGCAGAGTGTCTTCCCCTCTCTCTCACCCCTTTCTCAAGCCTATCCATGTCATTCTCTGCTATCAATAAAGGCACAAAATGCCCAAGAAATACATTTAAAAAAAATAATAATCCAGGCTTACAACATGTTCACTTCATTTGGATTAGGGTGACCGCCTAAGGCCAGGGGCCTGAACTGGTCCGAGCATTATATCTCTGTTAGTCTTAGTTTATGGTCTGAACAGTACTTTTATGATACAAAACAGGTATTTCAAAACCGTTCAGATCAAAACTGCCTCCATAGTTTGAATCAACCTGTTGCCGGCTGTTTGATTGGTCCATTCAGTCAGAAAAAACGATTCTTTTTATGCACTGTTATGAAATATTGCCTTAAATTTGTGACTTTGCCATTGGCATGAGGCAGTATGACATCGTACATCAAATATATTTAAGATTATTTTAACAGTTTTTGAAATAATTTTGGACCATCTTCATAAATTCCACATTATTAAATCTGTCTGCTTTTACTGAAAAAAAAAAATAAACTGTTTAAATACAAATAAATGTTTCATAGAGTATCATATCCAGTTTTTCAAATTGGTACGCAGACAACAACATATTTGCTGTTGTTGTCTAACTCTAGGAGCACATGGCAGTCATATGTGTTAAGATCAGTTTGGTTTTTTGATTTATTTATTCATTTTTACTCATGACCGTGCACAATGCACAGTTGATGCATTTTTTGTGGTTACTGGTTGAATTGTTAAGTAGAGGACATGAGAAAATTACATTTTTTGTGGACATGGAATAATTTTTTTGCAATGTACAAATATTTTCAGATTTTTTTTGCAACTGAAAATGTAACAGGCTTGATTTCTAAAACAACTGCCTTAATAAGTTAATGCTTAGTCTTTGAGCATGCCTGTTTCAAAAGCTTAAAACATGAAACATTGAAATTTCTGCCAAAACATATGGAAAATATAGACTGACTTATTTCTTGATATCATTTATCAGAAACACAAGCTACACTGATGGGAACCCCCGTTCAGGGTCATATGTCCAGTCAATAGACTAAATATCAGATAAAACTTAAAAATGTTATACTTCACTTCACATATAGTTTCTTCAGTGCCATAGTTTTATCTTTCTTCAATGGTCCTTCAATATCAGGGCATCCTTATCTGATTTTTTACCATCAATTTTATATGAGCTGCATTGATAGTCTGTTTTACCCAAATCTTAGGGGAACTGGATCTTCCTTCTACTTTCTGGCAAATATTTTGGGGAGTTTTCTCACAGACATGGTCAAAAAAAAATTGGTTGAAAAATCCTTGACTTGACTCGACAGCCAGCACTATCCCCCCTCAATTACAGGGACTGTGATACTGCCATTGCTCACACTCACAAATCCAGCACCAAATGGACAGAGATATAAACACTTACACACACCTATTCACCTGAGTGACACTTCAGCACACATCATCTGAGCCCAGCAGGAGCACGCAGTCACTGCAGTCACATCTCTCCCTCTCCCTCTCTGCTCGATTAGGGGTTGATGGGTTTATAGCCTCACAGAATACAGAGTGCACTGCCCTGAGGCCATCATCATGAGTGTGTGTGCTGTGTGGGATGTCTCTCACTTTGAGGGACAGTGTTAAAGGTGTAGTCAGAGATCTTCTAATCTTCTAATCTAATGCACTATTTGTCAAAATCCCTGTATTTCTCCTCTCTATCCACAAGATGTCCCCACTGACAGCGTGTTGACAAAAAAGTCCGGTTTCAATACACAGCCTTGGCTCTGAATTTCAGCAGGTAAATACTGTGGCTCAGGCCGAGCCACCAAAACAGGGTACACACACACACACACACACACATCCAGGGGGCTATCATACTCATGCGCAGATCAGACAGAGGGGGGAGGGACGTAGCGTGTGCAGTTAGCATAAGAGAGAGATACAATAGGTGTTGTAGCAATGGCTAAAAAACAGCCCAAAAGAAAAAGGTCAGAGGAGTAATGGTGGAGCTTAACTTTGCAAATTGAAGAGATCTTCTGAATCTTCTAATCTAATGCACTATTTGTCGCCTGTATTTCTCCTCTCTGGATACAAGATGTCAACATTAGCTTCACATAACAGTGAAGCTAATGTTCATCTTATTGTCTAATCTGCCAAAATGTACTGTTGTTGTGATGTTATCAATAATGTCAATCGAGTTGTCTGATGAGTCGGGGTTACCTTAGCTGCGTTGGTCAGCTACGCAGTTTCTATGGCCGTTTCCATGACGATGCACATCTATCAACTTTCGGGGTCTAAATTCATTTATAAACAACCTCTCCACTCGTTTTCTCCAACATTGCTGACTACACCTTTAAGAACTCAAGAGAAAAGACTACTCTATCTATAAATGGAATATGAATGAATCTATTTTGATTAAAGATGTGAAGCACTTATGTTACTTCAGTCAGGAAACTCAGGTTTGAGTGTCAGTGTTTGGCTCCAACCCTGGAGAAAAGCAAAACATGAATGAGTTCTGTGTGTTTGCATGTTTAAATGTTTTTTTTTTTTTTTTTGTTATTTGGGGGGTAAACACAAACCAGGTACTCCATTGATTTTTCACCAAAACACAGATCTGGATTGACAGATCCCGTATCAACCCAGTGGACCTGTTTCAAATTTTGTTTTCTAAGTGGGAATTCTTGAATAAATTTAAGTACAACTACAGGGACATGTGAAGAGAATGATAATAAAACACACTCAGACCATTGCACGAACAGCCTGTGTAGATTTAAAAGTAAACTGAAGCTGGGGAGAAGTCAGGCTCCATGTTGGAAAAGTACCATGTTTGATATTCAGTGAAGGCCTGTTGAGGTGTTGCTGTGTTTACTACGACAGCTTGCTCTGCATGCTGAGCTGACTTCACGGCTCTGAATTATTCACCAAAAGTCACTGCTGCTTAGTGTCGTCCTGCTGCCTTACAGGACTCAAACATCAGAACTGTACTCTTATCAATAAATGATTCCCAATGTGATTAAAAAACATCTAAGGCACAAGAGAAAAATCAGCGCAGAGTTTGGCATGCCTCGATTTACAAAGCAGAACAAGGACATCCGTGTGAAAAATACTGATCATCAGGAGTGAGTATTGTTGCTTTCACGTGTAAAGTTTGTCAGATGTGGTTTGGCTAGAGCAGGGGTGGGCAACTGGTGGCTCTGGGACCACATGCAGCCCTTCATCTCACTCAATGCAGCCCACCAATCATTTCATACAATACAACCAAGTTGGAAATATGAAGAAACATAACATCTACTTGTGAAATTCAGACACAACTAGAAAAGCACTCGGAGAGCGCAGACCTCCGCCAGCGCCACAGTCCTCACACATATTGTGATTGTCACCATAAATATTAGTCCTACCTTTATTTCATTGAAATATTTAGATTCCTTGACCATGAAAACATACCATTAGCAATTGGATTCATAATGAAATCTATTTTATTTCAGTAGTTATTCACAAAAATCACATTTTTCATCATGGCCAGACGCTGATCTGGATCAACACCAAAATCTAATCAGTTCTTCCTTTTCCCATGCTGAACATTTTCTGAAAATTTCATCAAAATCCATCCATTACTTTTTTGGGTTATCTTGTTCACAGACAGACAGACAGACAAACAAACTCTCCCGAAAACATAACCTCCTTGGTGGAGGTAAATAACTGATGTTTGATTCTCTTTCCTTATGGTCCTTGTTTGGTTTGGATGATTTTCACATCCATCGCAAATCCAACCAGTTCTTAGCTGGATCTGAATTTGATAACTTCGTCTGCCCGAGAGTTTTAGAATAAGCCTTCACACTATACAAATGAAACTTACTATCTACAAAAGCAAACCGGGCTTTGTTGAGTGCAGACCAAATGTGTTAGTTGTGCTGGCAACTTCAGTGACGTTATCACAGTTACTGATTTATGTATAATTGGGAAGATGCAGGATAATTTGATTGGATAAAAAGACTTGATTTACCATACAAAAGAAATATGTCATTTAAGCTTTATCTTTAAATTTAACTTTTTAAATTGATCAAATATTACAATGCTGTATTCATAACAAAAAACAGCAACATACATTTTTCATGGACCATGATTTTTATAAGGATGCAAAGTAAGAAACAAGCTCAAACCGTTGATGCTAATGAAATGTAGCATTAGATAAATTTAGGCAATGATGTTTGATTGAGTTGCTGTTTTTCAAATGAATCTGGTCCTTCATAACTTGTGCCATCAAATCTTCAGGCAGCAGGTTGTGTTCCTGTGGCCCCCCCACTCTGTGAGAAGATTGCCCTGATATTCCCCCAGCCCCCCCACTCAAAATATAGCAGTTTGTGTGTCAGAGATGATGGGCTGTCACAGCTGAGTGTGAGGGATAGTGCTGCTCCACAACATGGCTTCCCGAGCATAAATTGAGCTGATATCTCTGTCCTGTGACGCTCTGATATGCTGTAATTTGTTTTTGCAGGGGGCAGAACTGTACCCCTGCATATGCAATCATCCGATGTAGACTTTAGTCTGGTTTCTTAAACAACAGGGGAGTCAAATGCAGTGAATTTTAGGGGCTTGTGAGGGCATGATGTTGTGTTAGCTTTTTTGTCAAAGAAAAAAACCTTGCACTTGAACATTCAGCTGTTTTTCTACTGCTCACTCAATCTCAATTAGACAGGAGCATGTTTCCACCAGTGATAATGAAAGAAATGTTGGAATTAGGGACTGTTTGGAAACAAAAAAGTAAGGAATAATCTCTTGTCAAAATTATGGAACCAAAATAAAGTCAAAAAATGTGGATGTGTCAAAATTCAAAATGTTGTTGTTCAATATAATAGAACAATACAGTTTTGTGAGACTGAGTTGGCATTTATTGTTATGAATAAAAAACATGTTTTGTTTCAACTCTTCAGACTTTTAACGTCACAATTATCGGAAATCATCTAATTGCTTTAATTGGACTTGAAGATATTAATTTTGATTCCTTATTTTGAGATTTAATGGCGCTCAATAGAATTGATCTCATTATTTTATTCAGGGGCTGGAGCCTATCCCAGCTGTCAGTGGGCAAGAGGCGGGGTACATCCTGAACCGGTTGCCAGTCAATCACAGGGCCACATAGAGAGGCACACAACCATTCACTCCCACACTCATACCTAAGGGCCATTTAGAGTCACTAATTAGGAAGTTGGAGTGCCTGAAGGGAACCCACACATTCACAGGAAGAACATGCAAACCTCACACAGTAAGGCCCCTGTCTGACCCGGGAATTGAACTGAGGACCTTCTTGCAGTGTGGCACGTGCACTGCCTGCTGCGCCACCGTGCTGCCTGATCTCCTTGTTTAACTTTTTGATGTAATGTTTTTTTTTATGATGTTCAAATTTTATTTGACAATATTTTTCCAACAATTTGAAGTTTAAATATATATGTAAATACAAATATTTATATAAATTTTGCTTTTCTCCTGTTGATGCTTTTTAATCTTATACAAAATCTCATAATTGATCTTTTTGTCTAAATTTATCAAAATATTTTTTACTGTTCTCAGTTTAATTTCCTGCTTTCTCAATTTTTTTCTTTTTTTAACTTTTATTCCTTTAATTTTGAATTTTAAACCCAGATTTATATCTATATGTCTTGATAGCCTTTCAACAATAGCTTACTCATCAAAATGCTATCATTTGGCTTGTTTATTAGGACTTTCTCTATACATTTTCTTATCAAATTTTGATGTTTTATCTTTGTCATTTTTATAATCTTACACTTTATCACAGTGCTATTATGAATCATCCAAATTTTCAAATTTTAACTCAAAACTTCTGACACATTATATTCTTTTCATCATTTCAGCCTTTTCATGTAATTTTGGCATTTCTTTCTAACAATAACAACTTTTATCTCACAGGTTTATCATGTCATGATGACTTTGTAGATAATTCCAGAACTTGTATAATTTTACTTTTTTAGACAATCATGATTTTTTTTCACCACTCTTTTTAAAGGATCATTTGCCTTCATGGACTGGCACAGTTATGCACTCACTGGACGGCATTAAAGGTGTAGTCAGTGATCTTCTAATCTAATGCACTATCTGTCAAAATCACCGTATTTCTCCTCTCCATCCACAAGATGTCACCACTGACAGCATGTTGAAATAAAAGTCCAGTTTCAATACACAGCCTTGGCTCTGAATTTCAGCAGGTAAATACTGTGGATCGGGCCGAGCCACCAAAACAGGGTACACCCCCCCCACATCCAGGGGGCAATCATACTCATGCGCAGATCAGACAGAGGGGGAAGGGGGAGTCATAGGTTGCGTAGCGTGCGGAGTTAGCGTAAGAGAGATACAATAGGTGCAGTAGCAATGGCTGAAAAACAGCCCTAAAGAAAAAGGTCAGAGGAGCAGAAAGCGAAAAGAAGGGCTATGACCATGAAAGAGCGAGGTCAACATTGGCATTGCTTTCCGATGGTGGACGGAACTCCGCCAATTTAAAGACCTGAAAACGGACGTGGATGTTGCCGTCTGTCTGCTGGGTAGGTAAGCAACATTAGCTTTGTGGTGCTTCACATAACAGTAACAGCCGTCAGGCATTCATCTTGTTGTCTAATCTGCCAGAATGTACTGTTTTCGTGATGTTATCAATAATGGAAGTCGAGTTGTCTAACGAGTCGGGGTTACCTTAGCTACGTTGGTCAGCTACGCAGTTTCTACGGCTGTTTCCATGACGATGCACGTCCATCAGCTTTCGGGGGTGGAGCGAGGTGTGAGGAATGAAGGGAGAGGCGGGTCTAAATTTGTTTATCAACAACCTCTCCACTCGTTTTCTCCCACATCGCTGACTACACCTTTAAGTTCTAGCAGGGCTGAATGCTCAGGGTTTTGGGTGGACTTTGGGATTTTGCATTCGTGTGTTTATGGTTCAACAGAAAGAACAAGTGAGAAAAGTGAGAACATCAGTACCAATCATACCGGGGGAAAAATAAACTTTACATCAATTTCAGGTCAATTCTCTGAAATTTTACTGGAACAGGGAGTGTAGTCCACTGACATTTCCAAATGAACGTGCTGTTTTCAAATGTACAATCTAGACATCTTTTTACTAGCAAGCCTCAGATGACCCAAAACAACCCGCACTTGTGAACTTTAACAACTCATAAATCTTGTTAAAAATTGCAGAAGAATGATATTCCAGTTGAACCCTTCACATCCTTTAAAGACTGGCCTCTCACAGTCAAATCTCACTCTGTGCGAGTTTCCAAACCCAAATTCATTCTCTCCTAAACGATTCAGTGCTCCCTTTTCTGTCTATTTGATCAGAGAGAAATGCAGAAACAATGGCAGTGGCGTGCCAGCCTTTGAAGCCTTTTTGCAGCAGCGGTGGGTGAAAAACTGTAAGATCTCCCCAAAGTTGGACAATCAAAGGGTCTGATGAGCCTCAGGGCCTGACAGGGAAGTGAATTGGTGGGGACAGACGAAGAGGAGGGGTGTGGAGGGGGCTCGGGGCCTCTGCAGACAGACAGGGGGCCTGAATCTCTGATCACACAACCCCTGTCTCTTTAGGCGCTTTGACTGGGAGTGAAGCACTTTGTCGACGGATTTCACTTCACACAAAGTGGCAGGGAAACAGAGCCACTGCAGAATTGATTTAAATGCTGTGAAATGCGAAGGTGGGCCACACGGGTGATGGCTGATTTATGAGGTGAGGACAAGGGGCCGGGTTTGAGGAGGTAGTGGTGGTTCTTTTAAGGGAGCTGTGTGGCCTTGGCTGACTCTGAAGTTATCTGCAATCTTATTCATTCAGCAACTTTTGAAAAAACTCAGTTGTAGACAGATTTACATATGTATTAGTCAGCAAAGTAATGGATAACATGTATAAATACTGTAACAGTGGAACAGCAAGGGCTGAATATAAGAGGTTGTCAAAGTATGTTCAAGAGGACTTATACTTCTTTCCACCTTTTGACACAGTTCCTGATAGTCTAAATGAAAAATCAGGTCCATGTTTTGGTCAAAATGTAACCAGGGATCTAAAAAAACTTATTGCTAAGTCACAGGGCAAAAGTTTATTTATAATAACAGTTGAACTCTTCTTGTGAATGTTGATGGACCGTTAGAGCTGATATTAGACATCTGCAAACTCTGTTAGCCTTGCAGAGCAGATGGGCCTACCTGATTCTGAAATCCTGCATATCTGTCTTGCCAACCTCCATTGTCCAACGACTTCACTTGGCTAAACGCTTAACAGCCTAATCAGGGAATAGAGGCAGGAACTGTGGACGTGAAGACAACATAAAAGTGACCGCATGTTTGAAAAATGGCAGCTTCTGAAGCGGTCTCAATCACTGCAGATTCTTATCAGAAATTGACTCAATTTTTCTTTGAAACAGGAGGAAAGAACATCACTTGAAGCTTGTCTCATGAGAAATCATGTTTTTGTTATTGTTGAGAAATGGGACTGAATGCAAAAATCCTCCACGGACATGCATGTTAGCCGATGGTCATCATGGTTACTCAGTGGCCAGGTTGTAAACCTGTAATGGAAGATAATGTAACGCAGACTTTTTCTCATTCTAATTAAAGATTTCAGGTGAACAGTTTACATGTGGCGTAATCTATTCCGATCTGGTGTTTACAACATTTAATCAGAACAGCTGTTTTACAGACACGTGATATGCTCAGATCTATTTAAGCATCACAAGATTTATCAAAGATGGGGGTAAGTAGGTGTGTTAATAAATGATTGGAGGGTTGTGATGTTTAGCCTTATAGTTACCAGCCTTCAGAGTTTTCCAGCAGTTCCTTATTTGTTGGACGTTTTGATCTGTCCCTGCTTTGATGAGTTTTTGTGAACTTTTTTAGTTCAATAGTTCAGTATTTCTCGTTTTCCTATGGTCTAAACCTGCGATAATGTTTAGGTCTTTGAGAGTTTGTCTTAAAAACAAACTCTCCGACGCAGACCAGTGCTGTGTTCTCTTATTGGAAGCCGCCATGTTTCCAAGTAAGTAAACGTCGCTGCTCGTTTACGTCAAGACTGAGCATGCGCAGACAGAGCCCAGCCTGACAACTTTCTGATTCACCGTTTGCATGACAGGATTTTACTTTTAATTGGTTTGGGAAAAGGAATATACTACCCCTGTGCAACCGAATGAAATTCCATTTGGATTTGGCCTGTTTATTCCGATTGAGGTGTTTATATGGAGCAGAAGGTTTGGGCTTCTGACCCGATTCTAATCAGACTATTAGGCTCCATGTAAACTTAGCTAGTGATACGAATATGCCCTCCTCAGAAGTTTACAGGGAGAACTTGATAGGGATTATTGAGATTCATTTCTCCTATTAAGCATTTAATGATACATCTGTGTGTTATAATTTAATGTAAGACGATAGTCTAAGGTAGTCTAAGCTAACGGCTAATTGTTGTTAAGCTAACAACAGTTAGTCGTTAGCCACTACATGTAGCAGCTACATATGCCACATCATACAATGCAGCATTGCTTGATATGGATTGGCCTGTGATGAGTGTGTCGAGCCAAACCATTGTCCAATCACAAGCTGTTGTTTTTAAAGGTTCTACCTCTGAAAACATTTTTAAATGACTCTTTCCCAGATGGATTAGTGAAATATTTCCATGGTGGATATATAGAATTGTCCATCTGGCGTTGTCAGGTTAGGACCTTCTACAAAAGACTAAGTTGTCTTATTTAATGTCATGTTAGTCTGTAGATAATCTGGATGCCCAAATGTTTGCTGCTGTCCACTCTCCAAATGACGTCTCCCAGTTGGGTCAGAGTGGCTTTAGCTGCCACCAAAATAAACAAGGTATAGCTATGACAAAAGCAAAACTAAAGATTACATTTTTGACTGAATATAAACATTCTTTAACATCTTTCTCCTTCAATGTCAGTCGTCCACTCATCAAAGCAGTGCTGTAGGTCCTTTACAGTTCACTGGCCACAATGCTGGGGACACCTTGTTCGTACTAAATAAAGCCCACTTTCACCTTCAGGACAGCCTTGAATCTTCATGTCATGGGCTCAAAAAAGGTCCTGGAAACAACCCTCAGAGGTTTTTTTGCTGAACATCCACAATTCAAGTCTGAAGTTCCACCACATCTCAAAGGTGCTCTATTGTTTTGAGATGACTACTTTAGCGGCCATTAGAAGCTGTAAAAATATTCTTTAATATTTCAGTTCATAAATATCAGGATTACTTGAAAAATGACAATAAAGGACAATTAAACAAATTATATCCTATTACTTAAAGAAGCCTTTTGCAAGTTTGCAATTTTAAGATTTGAAGCTGATGCCTAAGCTCCAAAGTAGCCTACTTCTTCAAATAATGCCTTTCCCCTTTTTTGTTTATGACTGTGTTTTGCCCCAGAATCTTGACTACCATGGTTTTTTGCTGCTCAGATAACAGTGAAGTGTCAAAAAGAGACAGGAAGCCAGCGTAGAGAAGCTAAAATATGTGTAACACGCTCACATCTTTTGCATTTGGTAGCATTCTGAACAAGTCAGCAGCGGGAGACACATTAGGGAGATCTATACGTGTGTGCAGGGAGCTGAATATCTAACATTGTGTGTGAGTCTCTTGAAACTGTATTGCATAAGCAAGCACAGGGAGAAGTCCCTAATCAGACTTGGAGTCTTGTTACATAACCACGGTGCCAAAAGTGCAGTCCATGTGGACCAAGTCGTTGTAGATCTTCATTTACTCAGACTCGCAGACACAGAGGGTGACACTTAAGAGCCAGAGCCTCAGTGCGTGTGAAAAGCAGAAACTTTCTCCTTGTTTTTTCCTCGCTCTCTCTTTATCTCTGTCACATTACCCCCCTCTACTCCTCACACTGATCCCTCTCCACTTTGTGACGATGTATTGTAAACCCCTGAAGCCATTTTCCATTTCCTTGTAACACGAGGGCTCTCTAAGTGAACATGTTCAACACCGATGTTGCATGCATTCATTCTTCATGGGCTCAGTCCCACTGTCCCCGTCCTGTGCCTTTCCAGTTTTCAAAATGTCCCACCTGTCATATCTCACATAAAGACTAACCTGCTTTTGGAAGTTAGTTGAATACTGTTGGTGACTCCCAAAGCAAGTCATGAAGTTAGAGTCCTTAAAGGGATAGTTCAGCATTTTTCAAGTTTGCTGTATCATCTCCTAAACAACAGTCAGTGAAGTGGCTGAAAGAGCCCTCGCCAACACTGTACTTAAAGGAGATCGAGCTGAGACAACCAGTAAGGTACACTGCTGTATGCAGGTAGTTATTTTGCATATTTGCCCAAGTTTTCTGTGAAAATGAGCCAGAAAACTATGTTGGGTTGAAAATATAATTGGCTTAAAACTTCAAAGTGCTTAATTTTTACCATACCATACCATACATCCATCATTTGCACTAAAAATCAATACATATTCTGTGTCCGTGCAATATATATCTACCTCCTGTGCAATACTATGTGAACAACATAGATATACTGAGAACTGGGAATTGAACTATTTTTCATAGGAATTAGACTATTTTTCATTCATTAATATTTGTCATCTACCTCATATTGTACACTGAGCCTCAACTGTGCTGTGCACAAGTCTGCGTCTCATCTTGTATATATCTTGTATATTTAAAGCCTCCCTGCAACTCGTTAATTTTTCTTTTTTACTTATACTATTTTTGTATACTTTTTTAACTTAACTATTGCACTGAAAGGAGAAGCTCTCTAATCTCGTTGTACATTTTGTATAATGACATTAAAGGCCATTCTGATTCTGAGTTTTTCCTCCCGGAGGTCTCTGTGTATGACATGTGTGCATTGATTCTGTTGATCTGTTGTTTCTCTATGGACTCAGGTCAAAAATCACTTGTATTTGGTTCAGTATTAGATTCCTCTGCTTTTGTGTCTTCCTAAGTGACAGAACATTCTTTTTAAAGCTGGGGTTGGCGATTTTGGAAAACTAGCATGAATATGAAAGTAGCATCTCCTCAGGGCTCCGCCTAGCCCCACCCCCCGCTCACATGCACGCGCGCAGCCGCTATATCCAGAAGACTGATTCAGCTCCAAACCCTCAGCACGACATGTTTGTTTCACACTACACCAAGTCATGTCTCAGTCAGCAAGAAGAAAACACCAAACAAACATGTAAAGTTAGTTAGTACTCACAGCCGATGTTGATCGGGGTATAGGTAGTTCCTCTGACATTCTCCACATAGCTGTCAAATCTCCTGTTTTGGCCATGAAACTACCTTATTTTACGTATTTTCTCCTCTTTTCTCCCGTCCTCCTGTATCAGTATTCTCCTGTAAATCTCTCGTGTGACGATATAATAATAAAAACATTCCTCTGCCTCTCCAAACTGAACTCTGTCTCTAGCCTGAGTGGGGCAGTAATGCTCCAAAATGATGGATGCCAACCACTGAAGAAGAAGAAGTCTCCAAGAACTGCCACCTGCAGTAGCATGGATGGCAGTTCTCGCGAGATTAGAGCCAACAGCGGAACAAACGTAGAAAAATAAAGAGTTTATTTTAGATTTCTTGTACATCTGTCTTAAAATGTGAGGGATGCTGGAGCTTGGTTGGTGTTGTGGGACAGCTCACAGCGGACTTCGCTTATTTTCAAAGAAAAAACTTGAAAGGTAAGCATTCTCCAGCGGAATCTGTTCCCTACACACTACATGCTACACACTACATGCTACACACACTGTCTGTGCACGCCAGGAAAATGCACGCGCAGCAGGCACGCAGAATGGCGACGGGATTTGATTGGTGTAAAAAAAGGTATCCCTGCAAGATTATTGGTTGGTGTTTTCCCTGTTTTACTCTACGGATATTTTTCGCTCTGTTTTAAGAACACATTATGAGTTGATTACCATCGGGTCATAAAGACCATTTTAACCAGTATTTCAAAAAGTGTATCTAAATCAGATCGCCAACCCTAGCTTTAAGTGAAAGATATAAGTCAAGTCAAAGTCAAGTAAAGTTTATTTATAGAGCACATTTAAAAAACAACCTTGGTTGACCGAAGTGCTGTACAGTTGTACAAAATAAAAAAAACAGAAATGATAAAAACAGCCATGATAATAAATATAGAAATAGAATAAAAATGAACCCAACATTTCAAAAAGAGGACATTAGTTATTGTGTGAGCCCATGCCAACAAACCATCCTGACTCAGAGGTAAATGTACAGAGCTCTTGTGCAGAGGGGGAAGAACACATAGCCATTTGCCTTGTCATAAAAAAACTTCAAACCCAGAGACTTCCAGGGGAAAAAAAATAAAGTACCTGCTACAACCCAACTTTAAAATACTGAACTATCCATTTAAAAAGACATTTTGGTTGCTCTAGTTGTAATTTTTTGGTACAGTCGGCATTTCTGCAGCTTTCACATGGAGAGAATTTTATGTCATTATTATGCAATCAAAAATAATGGGTTTGAAAACAACATAAAAAAAAGTTTGCAAACAAAGTTGTGATTTCAATTTTTTTTTTTTAATGCCAAACAAATTAAATAAATTTTTGATTAAATTATATCTGGATAAATCCACAGGCTTTATTTGCAAACCAAAGTATTATTCTCATGAACCACAGATGCATTTGTGTTTCCTGAAGTTCTGTTTGCATTCCTCTAACTTTTGTTTGCGTAGCGTGGAAATTCTGTCCATACTTTGATCGGTTTATATGCCACTCAAGACCCAGTTCAATTAAACTGAGCTATTGCTCATTTGTCTAAAATCCTTTTAAACAGGCTAATTCATTCCTAAAATATTCCTAGCCAGGATATTAGCATAAATGTGGGAAACTGCCCTATCTCGTGATTTTAATAATTGATTAAAAAAATATCCTAGATTCACATCCAGGTTTAGATCTCCAACAAAATCTTAAAATCTTTTGCCATGAACATAATTTCCTTGAAAATTTAGTCAACATATGTCCATAACTTTTCGAGTTATCCTGTTAACGGACAAACAAACTGAAAACCTCCTTGGCAACAGTAATCAACTAGACTTGATTGAAGTAAATAAAGTGAATCTATAAAATCAGTTAAGAGGTGTTTGTTAGGTTAATTTAAAGTCTTACGCAATACAATTTTATTTATGCATTTCAATATCTGATGGTGTTGCTGCTAGCTTATCATCATGAACACCTTAGCTCCAAAAAAAAAAAAAACTTTGCAGAAAAAAAGAATGAAACAACTTTATGACCAACTTCCAGTGTCAAAGGTGACTAATAGTACTTTTCATGATAAATAAAATGAAAATCATAAAGATCATTTTATTTGTAATAATGATTATTTACAAAACTGAACAACATAACTCATGAAACCTTAAATCTTTGAGGATCAAGTCTTTGGACATTACCTTGAACTGCTCAGCTTTTAGCTTCCAAGCCAAGTCTCCAACCTGAGTATAAACATGTTTTAAACCTTCAAGTAAAGCACAGACATTCATATTCATGCAGTTTTCTTACGTAATAAAAGCACCATTTCAAACAGCAGTTCCTTTTTATTTTATTCTCCAGATAAAGTCCTTTAGCTTATCTGAGGAAACATTTTGACATAATGTTCTATAAACCTGTCTGGCTGTTTGCCGGCTCACTATTTCCTTCCTGTCCAAAGTTGTTGCAGGAATATCAGCGTCTCCGAAATAACTGTTGTAAACAACGTTATCAAAGGTGATTTCAATGATTGCCACAAAAATTAAAAACAACACAGTTTCTTGGAGTTTTTCTTTTCCCAGACTTCATCTTGAGGTAAACACCAAGCTCACAAGGTGCAGCGAGGCATACCAAGGCAAATAAAAACTATTATCATTCTCCTGGCCTCAGCGGTGTATCTTCACTAGGTAATACAAACCCAGTGAGACTTCGCCCAGCTTCATCTCCCTTTTGTGCACTTAAGTGAATAAGTGCGTCCAGGGACACAGTTTAAGTGAGGCTGTGTTTGTGAGTTTCACGGGCAGATGCGGAGCAGGTTGTGATAATTGAGATGATAGGCTGACTTGCTCCTCTACAAATGAAGTGAAAACAGGCCTGAAGAAAGAGTGTTTGCGTGCAAGTGAGTGTGAGTCCTGAGCGGTGTTATTATAAGGATGCAGCGAAGTTCATCTGCCAGATGCCTTTCCACTCTCTCCATTTTAGACAGTAACTGTGCTGGATTTCAAAAATGCTTCATAACAAAAGCCGCCGCGCTGCAGCCTTTGCCAGGCTGAAATTGCATTCTTTCATCTTGCTGTATCAATGTGACCTCAATGTATTTGTTTTACTGCTGTTTGCTCTCCGGCTCCCTGGCTCTCCCAGTCAATCTCCCACAGCGCTCACTTTGAACACGTTTTATACACCATGTTTCCACTATAACCACAGTGATGTCCTATTATTTTCTATTTACTTTAATACCCTTGGAGAAATATCTGCCATTTTTGGACATTTTAATCAATTTCCTTTAAAAATTTGGTGATCCCTATGTCTGTATTACAGCTAATAGCATGAATTTCTGCATATTTTGGGATACTTGCTAAAGCTAATGCCATATGCACATACCTATTATTCATCTTTTGCACCCTTGAGCCACTTTCATATGTAAAATACTGCAACAAAATCATCATATATAAATATGTATTTCTGTTTTCTTTTTCAGCATATATCTAGTAAACTACATCAGCTCTGCTCAAAACTATCAAATATTCAACATTTTCATGGTTTTAACCCTTAATGCTAGTTTGAATACATGTTCATGAATACATAACCAATGAGACATTTTGATACAGGGAATAATGAGGTGTTTGTTATTACTGGCAATTAGATATATGCGCAGAGGTTATTAAAGAGGATATCATATGTAACGATTATCCTCTGGCTGAAGACTATTATTCCATAATACAGTTTGAATCTTAATTAAAATCTTAATTTAAAGTCTGTGAGGTAACAGAATGTTGTGGGCAGTTCCAACAGGAGGAAAATAAAGGTGCAAAATGAAGACAGAAGTTTATCTTTCTTTATTGTTTTATTATATACACTCACTGACCACATTATAAAGTACACCCTGCCAGCTCTAAGGTCATCCCTCCTCAATGCCAAAGTGGAATAATGTCCCAGTGGTAGGTTTATTAAGGGGCCTAGGGCATAAGCCTTTTCATGCAGCTACTGGCACTGTAAACAAAGGGAAGGGGGCATACCAAAAGCTTTTGGAGACTGAAGACACATGTTAAACACACTAAAGGGGTTTCGAACTGAAAAAAGACTTTAATAGGTTGTTAAATAGAAGCTTGACCCTTTGACCCCTCATGCATAACCTTCACCTTGATTTCAACATTGTCCAAATCATCTTCTGCAGCCTTGTTTTAATCTAAAACCAGCTGATCGTGAAGGAGGACGTGAACAAAATGTGTTTGCTCTGAAGGTTTGAAACCGAACTGATCTCATTCAGAGTCTCTCTCCCTCCCTCGCCTTTTCTTTTTCTTTTCCCTATCGGCTGTGTTGCTCCTGATTTCTTGGAACTTTTGCCTCCCTTTTGTCTTCCCACAACCCTCTGGTACTTGAAAGAAAAATGAACACAACCTCCACCGCCTCCCCCTCATCCTCCCCCTCCCCGCCCTCGCTCTACTTGTTCTTCTTCTGGGAGCACGAGGGAGACAAGCAGAGGGTGTGTGAGCTTGTGTGTGTGTGTATGAGAGAGAGAGAGAGAGAGGTGGTGGAGGGGGGGAAATGAGAGATGTGGTGAAGGGAAGAAGGGAACGATGGCAAATAAGGCAGGAGAAATAGCCCAAGGCTTTTTTCTCTCTTTTATTCCTTCTCTCCCTCTCTCTCACTCCCCACATGCCGAGCTGAAGCAGTGCTGGATGCTAATTACTTATTAGATTGCAGATATGTGCAGCAGGGTAGCGGGGCTAATTAGGTTAGCACCCCGCTAAAATGAAATGTCTTAATGCTGACGCTACTTATGGCATCTCCACCCTCCTGAGACCTCCGCCCCCTCCCCGGATGTCCCACGTGTCCGGTCAGGCTTGATCCGAACTAAGCCAACCTGAGTGATGGGCAGAGGCTGAAGGACGGAGCGGGGCCGACTGGAAAATGCAGTTGACGTATCGGACAGATGAATGGACAGACAGACGCGGGGGGGATGAGCCAGCCTCCGATGGCCCTAATTATCCCACTGACCTTTCTTGCAGCGGGAGGAGGAGAGGCAGAGAAATGCAAGCGTCTCTCCGTGTGACTCAGATAGCACGCGGTGGCTCGCCGCTGGAGTGTCAAATACCAAACAGCCTCACCGACACTGCCCTCCCCGAGAAAATAAACAGCTCTATTTGTACGTTCAAACAGCTCCAGCAACCTCTGTTTACCTGACAAGGACCTTTATCGGCTCTTGTCCGTCAAGAGCAAAGAACAGAGGGAAGGGAAATAGGAAAATCTTGTACTGAGTAGGTCAGGGTCAGGTCAAGGGGCTTTTACACAGCAGTTTATCCAGCCTGTAGTTGTGTTGTTTTTTTAAACACAGTCCGTGGGTCCAAAATCACACACTATTCACCTCATAGCAGTGGCTCCCCATCTTTAGCACAATATAGTCCTGGACCAGGCCTTCAGGAGGAGTGGAGGGACAAACAAACTTGCATGTTGCGTGTATTACCAACTCGCTAACCTGATTCGCCAGACGGACAGTTCCATATATCCGCCACAGAAATATTTTACTCATCCATCTGGGAAAGAGGAGTTTGAATTTTATATATTTATATATATATATATATATATATATATATATATATATATATATATATATATATATATATATATATATACATACACACATATATACAGTATATACATATAGGCAGAATCTTAAAAAAAAACAACAGCAGCTGGTGATTGGATGATCATTCTGCCAGTCAGTCTCAAGCCAATCATATCAAGCCACAGTATGATGCAGCCGCTAGGCCCTGTTGTAAACCATTACCTTAAACCATGTTTCAGCCCTTACACTATCACCTTAGATTAAAGTATACCACACAGATGTATTTTTCACCACTTTTATGTGACATGAATCAACAACAACCCCCATCAAGATTCCTAGTAAACTTCAGAGGAGAGTGTATTTCGCCAGGTATTACAGAGTAACCACGCTACATCCTTGGCTACATCCTGTTCAATGTCACAATTCACAGTCATGACTTTGGAGTCGTCGACTGTCCCTACACACAAGAAGATTTTTGGTCAATTTTGAACAAGTTAAATATGTACAATTGCCAGCCTCTATCCCTTGTGGGGCCAGTTATCATGACAGTATTTATCTTAACACACCTCAGACCACAGAATAAATTAATTGGATAATCTTCTAATTCATAAAATAATCTTGCATTTGCTGTTCTTTACAGTCAGTAGTTGGATCACTGCCTCAACTCTTGCAAGACCTTCAATATTTTTTTACTACTTCAGGAACATGTGTTGGACTTCAACTTCTCTGGAAAAGTCATTAGGCATAACCAATGGGGGACTAGTTCATGTCAAAACAAACAATTTGCTCAATGGCAGCTTAGATAAGAGCAAGCCAGTCCCTTTCTCACTCAGTAACCCAAGCTTTTTGGATAAGGGATGAATGGAACACATGCGTCAAGGAAATACAAGAATATAACTTTTCAGCTCAAACACCCCGTTTATGAAGTGTGATCACAGTAATATGCTTTTTAATGGAGCTTTTTTGATGATGTAATAAAATTTCCTCCAAAGTATAAAGTCTTTGCAATAAAGATGTAAAATATTTATCAATACATCAGTCTAAAAACTTCAATTTCCTTAAAATCTTGCCCTTTATTTCTCTTTTGTGGCTCCGAAATTAGATGGCAAATAATTGTATGGACATCATGACTATAATATATTTTACTCATTTTACTAGAGAACAGACAAAAATGTTTTACCGAAGAACAACTAGAGTAAATTTAGTTCATCTTAAAACATTGGAGTTTTGATGAAAATGTTCTGCCTTGACATACGGAAAATGAATGCTGAAGAAAAACTGCTGTCAAAAGGTGACAACAAATGATATGAAAGCCACATGACATAAGCAAAACACTGTTTTCAAGGAAATTAGACCACTTGACATAATTAAAGAGTAAGGCAAAGAATGAAACAATAGACAAAAGAAACAGAATGCAATTAGAATGGACCTTGAATAATAGAAAACAGTGACTGTAAGGTATAAGGGAACCTGAAACATGGCAAAATAAATTGGACTGAAAAGGTCAAAATGTTTTTTCTTTCTTTTTTCTGAACAGAAAATGTAGACATTCAGACCACAGGACAATTCATAATGTTATTTCTGCCTTTGACTTTATTGATGTTTTAAAACACAATTTATCAACCTCTGAACAGTCTATTACATTCCATAACCACAAACCAATTAAAAGACATTTGCCCGATGATATAACTGTTTCAATAATGTAGTTTTTTGGGATGTCACAAGGTGTCAAATGATAAAATTCTCAGTTGCAGTGCATCAATCAGCTTAGATACTGTTTCTGGCAATATGTTTTAAGTTATATTGTTAATGACATGTTCAAAGACTTATTATGATGTCTTTGTCAGTATTTGATAGTTCGTAGGTTTATTAGTTTTTTGACAAGATAACTCAAAAAGTTATGTTAAGAACTTCATTACATTTCAGGTTTAATCAGATATGAGCCAAGAACCAATTGATTAGATTTTGTGGATGATCCAAATTCAGATGTAGATCCAGGAACCTTTGAAAGAATTGGTTGATACAGACCAAATCAAAATCTTAAGACCAGTTGAAAATTGCTAGAATATGCATTTTGCACATTTGGACCTTAATGAGGTTTTAAATAGAGCTACAATATGCAAAAGCAAGAAGAGGAAGTTCAACAAAAATCATTTGGAACTTGTAATAAAAAAAAAAACTGAAATAGGTTGTTTATCACCTAATCAAAAGTTTAAGACCACAGACTATTAAAGCCAAAATCTGCTAAAAATGTTCATCTTCTGTCAGGCATTCACACGGTCATGCCCTCCTGATGGCTAAAGCTAAGAAGCTTTCTCTTCTTGAACGTGGTCGGATCGTCGAGCTGCATAAACATGGCCTCTCGCAGCGTGCCATTGCTGCTGAGGTTGGACGCAGTAAGACACTCATTCTACATTTTTTGAAAGATCCTGAGCATAATGGAACAAAAAAGTCAAGTAGTAGGCCCAAAAAAATTACACCTGCGCTGACCCAGAGGATCTGATTAGCTGTCCATCAAGACACAGGGCCATCAGTTCCAGACAATTGATGCCCTTCATGAAGCCATCTTCACCACTTGGAGCAATGTTCCAAAAGCATCCTGGAAACACTCTCATCAAGCATGCCCAAACAAATTTTTGAAGTGATTAAGAAGAACGGTGGAGCTACTCATTACTGAGTCCTACTGAGAAACATTTCTGTTCTGGTTTGGAGAGTTCTTTGTAATTTTTTGAGCGATGGTCTTAAACTTTTGAACAGCTGATAAACAGCCTTTTTCAGTTTACTTGTTGTTTTCAATAAATTACTTTTTCAAAGTGCTTTTTGTCACACTCCCCCTTCTTGCTTTTTGCATATTGTAGCTCTATTTAAAACCTCATTAAGGTCCAAATGTGCAAAATGCATATGCTAGCAATTTTTCAAGTGGTCTTAAGATTTTGATCAGGTCTGTATTGCTGGATAGGATTGGGAGATGGGGCAGTAAAGGTACAGTAATTTATTGGTGATCAGAATTTGGATGTGGGTTTTTGATTGTAGTTCACTCAAAAATGGTGAAAAGGCTGGGCTGGAGTTACAGGACCAGAGCTTCTGTATTTATTCTACGACCATAGTTTGTAGAGTCTCACACCTGGCTGACTGATGAGCTGTACTCTGTCGATGTACACCTGACCATAAATCACAAAGCACTGAAACTTCAAGCTATTTAAAGCAATTCATTTTTTTTTTGACAGCTCAAAGATATATTTTAGTTTTTTCATGATCTTTTTGCTTTCTTGTTTCAATTATTTCCAACTTACAAAGTAGCAGTGGTGCCCTTAATGTGTTTGATTATGACAGCAGCAATACAACTATAATAAAATAAATATTGCAACTGAACACCAAACGATAAGCTCTTGTTGTAGTATGATAATTTTAAAGACAATTTAAATATATTAAGGTCTAAAGAATCCCACACATCCTAAAAGGAAATTTGTACACAAACAATAAAATTAAAATACATGCACATTAACAGGCTGTAGGCCATAGACTGGTGCTAAAATTAGCTGGCTTTTTTGACGCAGAACTAGAATGTGCATCAAAACACATGGATAAATAGTTGACAGGTGGGTTTGTATGAAGCGACAGTCTCATTTCAGTGTTGGTAGGTGTAGATGCACCCACACATTTCCATTTGATGTAAAACTCTTTCATGAGTACGCTTACATGAAACAGATTTTGAAGGCTGACTGCTGTTTTCATCATGCCTGACATGTAGTCCTTATTTTTGTCAATTTTTGTTTCTGGAGACTGCTCTTACTGAGTTGTATTTCAGGGTGAATATTCGGTTAAAGGGTGGTCTCTTCACCTCTTAAGAATGAATCACAGCATTCTCGTGTCCTTTTGTCCCTATTTGAGGACAGAGCTACATCAGGATGCTTAAGGTGTTAAGTGTGTTGCTCTGCCCAACCTTGCTCTAATAGCACTAAACACCTGAGGAATAAAAGGCTGAGGACACATCACCTGGTAACGGTTGCTAGGTTCTGATTGATTGCAGTGAAAGTGAACACTCACCCATTAAAACTGTCGTCGTTTGCTGCTCTTTGAAAAGTCACGAATGAAAGGAGATGTAAATTGCTCACATAAGTTGGACAAGCTGTGATGTTTTCTGTACATGGTCACAGCACATGAATGAGCAGTGAAATGTGGATAAGCAGTAAAACATTAAAAAGCTCAAACTGTTCAATAAAGACAGGTCACATCAAGTTAGTTACCTGTCCGGTGACCAACATATATTTTATCCCTTTTCCCTACAGTAACTTTAAGAATCTGTCTTTTCTGCATACACACTCCACAACATCATACTACTCCTTTGAGTATATAAATATCTAATGTCACAAAGAATTGTGACTTCCAAAGATTTTATTTATCCATTTATTTATTAATAACACATCTATTGTTACTCTGCATGATGGTGCAGTAGTTGGCAAGGCCCTCCATAAAAGGCTAAGCGAAGTCTTGATTCATTTTTCATGATATTTGCCTTTTATTTTAATGTCGATACTCACTGTTAGTAAAACCTATGACTTGTCAGAAACAGTAAATAAGTACATCAAAAAGATGCTAACTGGCACTTTGGCACCATCATTAGGCCTCTTTTGGCCATAAAACCCAAGAAGCTAACAAATATGGCACAGCTGTCAGAATTGCTTGTTTTGTGCTGCGTGTACAGCCATGCTAGTACTTTTTTGGGGCCTAGGTACAGGATGATATCTTTTTGTAGTTTAGCAGGAAACTTAGCATCATGATACTTCTCTTGTCTAAAAGCCCATGGGATTTTAATGTGTAGTAAAGGGACATTACAATGTGAGTACAAACAAAAAAGCTCATTTTTGCATTTTTACTAATTTTTAAGGGGTTGAAAGTACTGGTTGGAGTCAGATCTTGCAAATGTCTCTCTGTTGTGTTATATTAAGTCATTTGGGGGCTAAATATCCATTTAAATACAATACCAGAGGCATGAATCAGTTAAGCAAGCAACAAAAGCTGATCTTTACATTGCAATGTCCCTTTACTCATTTTTTAGGGGTAAAAAGTACTGGTTGGAGTCAAATTTTGCAAATGTCACTTTTCTGTGTTATATCAAGTCAGTTTCTGGCAAAAATAAACTTTTGGCACAACACCAGCGCAACTTTCATCCTTAGACTGTATCCTCCCGCTGTTTTGAACGGAAATCCAGTCTACGTGTGTCTCTGAGGCTGACAGCGCCCCCTTCAGGTTTGGCAAACTTCAGACAAAGCGAGTCGTCATGCAGCTTTTTTGGTTTTGCTGTTGCTTTCAGATTTTTCAATGTTTTGTGCTTGACGTGGTTTCCCTAATCTCAGAGCATTTGGTGAGGATGCATTTGCTTTTGTTCTTTCATGGCGTTCGTCTTTTTGTACCTAGTTTACACTTTGCATCGCGTTTGTGTTTTTGGACCTCGTTTGCACTTCTGAGTGAGTTAATTTATTTGCATTTCTTCTCTGAATGCAGCGGGTTTGGTGAGGATGCTATTGGTTTTATTCCCACACCACGTTTTATTCATTTGCACGGCATTCTTCTTGCAATATGTTTAATTCGTGTTTGCGTTTGACTCTATGCCGCGCATTTGACCCTTCTCAGCCACCATATTTATTGCATTAAAATGAACATAGATATGAAAGCACTGTTTTAAAGTAAGAGTACAGTGTGATAGTATGGAAATTACATTTGTTTAAGGAGGATTAAAGAAGTACAGTATACATTACCATATTGGGAGTCTGAGTCCTTGTTAGCAGTTTGTTTAAACAATCCCTGATAACACATGACAATGCTTTGCTTTAAGATCCAAAAGGGGCGTAATATCAGATGTAATTTGTTATTCTAAATAACACAATAAAATCTTGAAGGAATGCAATCATGACAAACTTTACTTCAGGTATTTTACAGTCCCATATACTTTCAGACCCTGGGAACCATAAAGTTCTTAATGCTCTCCCTTGTGCAGTTTTGGACTCATTCTTTCACCACTATACATGGGGTCATTTCTGTGGGTGGGCCTGGTGATCCAACGTGCTGCTGCTTTGATTGAACATCGTCTTATGACATACCTCTACTGTATCCATGGATAAATGGATGGTTGAATAGATCTCTGGTGCTGAGATTTTACAATTAACTCATGTTGGGTTATGTTCATTGTGTGTTTTGATGAGAATTTTAAAGTACTGAGCAACCCCAAAAATCAAACATTATCAGACTTTTTGCTGTTAATCGTGACTTTGTGGAGAAGCTTGCTTCTGAGAGTATCAATAGTTACATTGAACATATCAAGATACTAAGTGATCTGATTGCTCCTTCACTGGATGAGCTGCTGTCTTGTACCGATTTCTGGTATTGATGTAAAATGAAAACTATCTGACTTTGATGTAAATGGTGTACAAATGAGAACATCTTCAGGTCTTAGAGTCTGGTGTCACACCAGCAGGCATCAGACAAAAAGGCCAAAAAGACATTTTGTGTCTGCTGCTTTGCTTGTGCCCTCCTTTCTGATTCCTTTTTTTCCTTAACTTCTCCTTTTCGTCTCCTTTTCTTCTCACTCATTTTAACTGATGTCTTCTCCTCTGATGATTCCCTTTCAACTGTGATGTTATTTTTCTTCTGGTGCTTTGACCTTTTTATTTACTCCTTTTAAACTGAGACCTACATTTCTGAGTTCTCTGTGTGTTTCTAGCATCAAGTGTGAGAACAGAGAGAAAAGAAAATTTTCACGTTTGAAGATGTACTGTTTAAAATGAAAAATCAGATAAATAGCATTGGCAGTAATATTAATTATTATTATCCTTTTTATATACAGTGTGCTTTCTAAAAGTCAGACACTTTACAATAAATCAAAGTTTAAAAAAAGCAGCATTTAAGGACAGAGAAACACAGATGGACTGAAGCAGTTTTATAAATGAGGGGGGAGAGTGTTCCAGAGGGAGAGGGCAGTGATGGAGAAGGCTCTGTCCACCCAGGTGCTGCTCTTGGTTCTGAGTGATGGAGTTAGGAGGTTCGCATCAGGGTTACAGGAAGAAGTGGGATGGTGGAGGAGATAAGCGGTCAAAGACTTAATAATCATATCAACTATTGAAGATACCTTGGCCAGTAAAAGCAAGTTTTATTGTTTGGACGGACCATGAGCTGGTTACAATGAAGCCTGGTCACTGTGAATACAAGTCTCTTTTAGAGGAAATGCAATAAAATATGCTTTAGTGTTGAAAAAAATCATGAGACCACCATCCAAATGTAAGGTTTATGCCACTACCCTAAATTAACAGCACTGGTAAGTTCTGTTTTCTTTTAACATCACTGCATGATCAATACACCAGTATGACAACACCCTTTAACCAAATTATATTTGAAATACTCAGATAAAACATTATTCATGAATTTCCAAATTTTCTGTTTGACAAAAACAGAAAAAATAGCAATTGATTTTTTTTTACATGAATTCAAATTGTATTTATTTACTTGTATGTATGTATGTATGTATGTATGTATGTATGTATGTATGGATGGATGGATGGATGGATGGATGGATGGATGGATGGATGGATGGATGGATGGATGGATAGATAGATAGATAGATAGATAGATAGATAGATAGATAGATAGATAGATAGATAGATAGATAGATAGATAGATAGATAGATAGATTTTTTATATATATGTGTATTGTTCTGTCTCTGTGTATTCACTGACGTGTGTAAGTGTGTGAGAACTGAAATGATTTGCATGTGAACTTTGGACCATGGTGTCGCACATCCCACTAATATCATCATGTCTTTTTTTTGATGATAGTGGATCAAGATGACACAATTTAATCTTTACATCCACTGATATTACTCTTAAATTTGGTTCTCTGTCATGAAAATGAAATGATTCAACTGCTAGCATCTTGTGTCCAATTAGTCTGGCCATCATTTCCTAACAGATGCTCAAATCCAGATTACATCACCTCTAATTCAATTAAGAACTCTAATTAAATGCATGCCCCCCGCTTTGTATTTACTTCATGGTATGAATGTCTTCTTATAAGCATCTCTCTCCTCCTCCTTCAGCCTGCAGCTCATTTTATCTTCAGTTCTTTGCTTCAATTAGCTTGTAAATGGACATGTTGGGTGAAATGAGTACATATTTGATCTCATAGCCCCCGCCCACACTCTACCTCCCACCACCTCCCACTTAAGAGCACCCCTATTTGTTGTTGCATAAGAGAACAAACTGTCAGCAAAGTGAAGGCGCTCTGTAAGAGTATGAGGAGGTTACGTTAATGTACAGCACACAGCTGTTGTTATTTTTTTATGGTCATCATTTAATTACCCACAATATGCTCAAGTGTGTGTGTTTGTGTGTGAAAGTGTGTAGCAGTCTTTTTTCTATAATCTTGGATTCATTGCCGCAACATTTGCTAGGCCCTGCTGAAGCCTTAGAGGGTTGCAGTGTGGGTGGGTGGCAGTGAGGCCGGGGGTCCCTGAGATGGATCCACAAGGCCCCTGGAGATTTGAGGAGGGGGACCCGTGCCATTAATTAATGAAAACCCTGGGTAAAGAAAAAAGCGCTCCTCCTTCCTGTAGGATGGAGCTACAGCGAGTCAAGTCCACGAGTGTGAATTTGTGTGTCTCTGCATGTGTGTGTGTTCCCAGCAGCAGTTGTGCTTCAGAGAATAAATTACAGCTTCTCCTTGAGGCACTGGAGGGGACTGCATGAATTTCACAGCTGAACAATCATCAGTTCCTCCTCGACACACATCCGCACATTATTCACACGCCAACAGCCCGCCGCCATGCTTCTTAATGTGTCAGAAATGTTTAAGCTGTAAACACCCTGGACGCTGGGAATCTGAGAGAACGTTTAAGGTTTTGTTTTTGTTATTTCACATTCTCAGCTTTGCTTAAACACACCTCCATATGCCAACCTGACACATTATGCAACATCATAACTGCAGAAGTGGGAGAAGTTATGAGCTTGTGTGTTTGTTTAAGTTTGGTTAGGGTGTTGGAATTTTGGCAAAAAAAGAGGCCTCTAGGAGGTGCAGGCTTCTTATATTTTTAGACTTAAAAGTTATATAATTCCACCTAAGGCTGTTAAAAGTTTTGGACAAAAATTACATCGACTCTTGAGTTAATCAAAATGTCTACAGAAGCCGGTCTGTCAGGTTTGAGTGTTGAAACTGCTTCCTCACACTGTTCTGGTCAACCTGCAGTCAAAGAGGTCTAAGGTTGGAGATGTACTTGCTGTTATCTTTGCAGATGCAGGCGCGTTACGGCTGCCAAGTGTCCCCTGCTTTAATTCAACGCATCGGTTCTGCACATTGTTCAGAATTAACGCAATCTGCAGTCTACATCTGACCAGTGGGATTAGTGTAGACGCAGAAGGGACATGACTGATTCAACACAGCAGCAGCAACAACTATGATAGAAAAAGAAAGGTTAAATACAAACTCATCAAGTCTTCATTATACTCTGCTTTTCCTTTTCGGGGTCACAGGGGGTCATGGGGGGGCTGCAGCCTATCCCTAATGACTTTGGGCACGTGGTGGGGTAAACCCTGAACCCTGATCAACAGCTGATCACAGGGCCTCAAAGAGAGATTGAAAGTCATTCATGCTGTGATTGACACCTAAAGGCACCAATTAACAGTGACCATGTTTTGGTCTGTTGGAGGAAGTGCCGGAGAGAACCAAAGCATGCATGGGGAGAACATGCAAACTCTACACAGAAAGACCCCGACTGACTTGTAAATCGAATGAGCCACATTCTTGCTGTGTGGCACATGTCCTACCTGCTGTGCCACCCATTATTTTAGAGGGGACAGACACAATCATGTCTGTTAACCTTGCCTGTGACTGACCATTTCTATTTAAGAAGTCAGGGGGTGTGAAATTAAGTTCAGTGCATAACTGTCTCTTGTGCATTCATTGACGTGTGTAAGTGTGTGAGAGCTTAAATGATTCGCATGTGAACTATAGACCTGGTGTTGCACCATTTGGAATCATTAAAAACCATCTTGAGTTATCATCATGTCTTTTTTATGATGTTAATGGATAAAGATGACAATTTAACCTTTTAACTGATATTATTATTCCAACATTTGGTTCTCTGTCATGAAATTTAAATGATTCAACTACTAGCATCTTGTGTCAAATTAGTCTGACCATCATTTCATCGCAGATGCTCAAATCTAGATTACATCACCTCTAATTGAATAAAAAACTCTAATTAAATGCATGACCCCCCCCCCCCAGCTTTGTATTTACTTCATTCATGGTATGAATGTCTTCTGATGAGCATCTCTCTCCTCCTTCAGCCTGCAGCTCATTTTATCTTCAGTTCTTTGCTTCAATTAGCTTGCAAATGGACACGTTGGATGAAATGAGTACACATTTGATCCCATAGCCCCCACCCACCCTCTACCTCCCACTTAAGAGCACCCCCATTTGTTGTTTTTGCTTAAGAGAACAAATTGTTGAGGAATAGGAAATTAAGTTCAATGCATTACTTTAAATAGGGGTTGTGTAAAGTGGTGCCTGGTCTACTTCATCTCTGAGAGTGATCATGTTTGCTTATGGCCCTTTTCCACTAGCACGCCTTGGCCCTACTCTACTCGGCCCTACTTGATTTGCAGCGTGTTTCCACTAGCCTGGTACCTCCTAAAACAAGCTAGTTTTGGTACCTACTCCGCTTTGGTTCCAAGCGAGTTGAGTCGATACTGAAAGATGACGTCATCGACTGCCGGCTACTGATCGGTCAGACAATGTTGTCGTCGATGAGTCTAGAGCGCCACAACCTAGCATGCTAGCGGTAGCTACCGTTAGCTTACCCTCATACGTCTTTTCTTTGCAGCTCGATTGCTCTCGTCCTCGGCTTCATTCTGTTGTATAGCTTCCAAAACTCTCCTGTGCTTCTCAAGGGGTATTTCTTCTTGCCACCAGCAGCCTTTTTTTTTTTTTTACTCGGTTTGTGACAAAAAGCCACAGATTGTTGTGTTGCGCTCAAAATGACGTCATTGCAGTGCTGCTCAGCTGTTTACAGCGACACTGCACCCCGTTGGGCAGGTGACTGGGGCTAATGGAAATGCAGGACAAGGCGAGTAGAGTAGAGTTGAGTAGAGTCGAGTAAGGCTAATGGAAAAGTGCCATTCATTTCTTAGGCAGAATTTTCCTTCATACATGTTAATGATCAGTATTTTTAAAACAATGAAAATCTATCAGCACAGTCGGCCTTAAGTCTTCTGGTTACATAGTCACTCAGTAGACCATGACACCAACACACTTACAGTGGCTTATGGGTAAAAGCATCGTGGAAATGGAGTGTGTAAGATGTTGATGGTGGGGATGTTACACAGGTCAACAGTTGCAAACAACATTTGATAATGATGTTTATTATAAGTGTTTTTTTTTTACTTGAACTCTCAGAATTACATCCATGTTTTCAGTTTACTTCTAATACATTAGGTATTTGCATAAATCCTTGTTCTTTTTTTGCATCATATACAGGCAAGTACATAAACAAAAAACACTGATAATGCCGAGAGACACAAACAAGGATGCAGGGATAAGCAGCCTGTACATCTTTGGCCTCAGGCTCCTACTTTCCAGCTGTTGTGTCCATCCCTAACCAGAGACTGTTCAAGAGGATGTTTTTCACAGGTCTGTTGGAGCAACAGCCTAAAGAAAGAGTTTGAAGAAGGAAGAACCTCTCAAAAACATATTTGGAGTTGATGCATGAGCTTTCTGTCCATCACATTCATTACAGACCGTTCAGATGATGCAGTAATAGAACTAATGCAGATCTGTTTGTAAATCAATCTGCACGGAAGCACAGATATCTCTTTCTTGAGATATGTTTCCAGTGATCTTGTTTGTTCTTTGAAGGTTTCTCTTAAAGTTGTGTATGTTTCTTGAAGATGTTTTGCCTTATCAGATCTGAACAGAATAGACCATTTTTTGCAGAGGTGAAACATCTTTAGGAAACTTTTACAAGTCCAGTTGTCTTCATTCAATAAAAAAATGTAGAGTTATGTTAAAATTGTCACTACATTAAGAACCATTTATATCATTATGACTTAAGCATCAGGATTAATCTGCCTGATTACAGAGATATAATTAGCCGGATCCATCTGCTTTGAGTGGATAATCAAACCCCCTTTTTAGACTAAATCAAAAACTGTAAAGAAAGCAATAAAAAATGATGAAGAAGGCCCTCTGTGCAGAGTGTACTTTGAGAGACTTGAACTTGCCTGAGCAAAATGATACTTTGAACCAGGCTGTATATCCAGGCTTTGCACCTACATTTATTTCATCTGTAAAATGAATTAATAAATAACATTGAATGTGTATGTAATTTCAAAATCTACCAGGCAGGAGATAGCTGTCACAAAGATCATGACCCATGTGGCATGTGCTTTGGTGTTTTAGGTTTAGTGGAGGTCCATTAGATTAAAAAGGGTAACATGATGCGGTAACATTTTGTATTACTATGCATGTAACTGCTTTGGTTGCTTTGTTGTTCTAATCATGTACAAAAATGTTTTTCACCTGAATATTTTTTCTAATGTAAAATAATGTTCCAATTAAAAATACTGACATATCAGACAATGTTTTAGTTATGTTAGATGCAAGAAATCAGCTTCAATCAATTGTTCTTTTTTCATTTGGCAAAAGGCTCCATTGTTCCTCATTGCACCAGAGCATTATCACCCCAAGCTTCCCTCCCTTTGTTGTGCTGCTCTCATACTCTGCATGGTCCTCATATAAGGTCAGGACAGACTGTATACACTTCACTGTGGTGCAGATGATCATACACACCGACACCTGACTATTTATTTCACACCTTTTCTTAGAGTCAGAGTAGATAAGGCTCTTTCATACTATGAAACAATCTTTTTGTATCTTGTTGCTCATCGTTCATGCACAGCCTTCTATATGACAAAACCTCAACCAACTTCCTTTTCTGTCCTTTTCAATCTCAAATCTATGTCTTTAAATCCCCTGTGTAGAACCGGGGCCCAGCAGGCTTTAAGAATAATAATAACTTTATTGAAATGGTCGATTTTTTCGCCTTCCCTCCAGTTTCTCATACAGCAGGATCAGTCTTAAAATGAGGCTGTTTCATGACAAGTTCAGACCTCCTTATAGGTTCATATAATTCAAACTGCAGATATAAACTGAGCTCTTATTTCAGCCATATGCATCTCTTTGCCCTGTACTTGCAGAAATAGAGTGAAAGATATCAAACCCTTACAGAGCCGTGATGGGAGAACAAAAAAGGCTCAACTTTAGAGTCTGACTCCATCGAACACTCTCATCAATAATGACATTTTAAGTGATGGTAAAATTGCTCAGTCAACATTTTCAACACAATTTACATGATTTAGCATCCCATATCCTGTCCGAACAGCATCAGCTGCAAGCTGCTGCAAAGTGCCGCTCACAGAGGAAACATCTGCCCTCTCAGAGACCGCTGCTGTCTGCATTACCACTGCTCATACATTTTCATGCCCATTTCATTTGACTGATATGATCTCTCTGTGGGGACCTATAGGGGAAGATTTGAGCTGCACTCGTTTTAATTATACAACTGTCTATACTTCACAGGCCATGCTGAGATCAAATCAAATCTACTTTATCAGGACAGACCATAGTGGTGATGGTGAGGTAGAAAAAGGCTCTTTCATTATCAAATCAAGGATTTTTCTCTTTCATGCAAAGAAACAGAAGTAATACTTTGATTTGGTGTTTTTACTTAAGATTTAATTAAAACCAGAAAGCAGTATAGTGTTAATCTTGCAGTGAAGTCAAACAGATCCATTTTGCCAAGCTCTCATCTTTAACGACTTCACAACCAATAGTAGGATGGCAAAATCAGGGAATAGAGCCAGACACTGACGACGTGACAACAGCAGGAAGTGACTGTTTGAAAACAATGGCAGCTTCTGAAGCGACCTCTGTGATGGCAGTAATACCTGTGGCCTTATCAGAAATGGACTCAACTTCTTCTTAAAAGAAGAGCAAAAAGCATCACTTAAGGCTTTTCTTATGGGAAATCATGTTTTTGCTCCTCTCCTGACCGTGGCTCACTGCTGGGGAACTAGGAGAGAACACAGAGATCCTCCAGATGATGCCAGTCAGTCTATGGTTGTGAAATTTGCTCTCCTCAGTAGTTTACCTGGAGAACATGGTGGGTTTTGTCATTCATGTCACATATAAGTGACAAATGATACATCTGTGTGGCATAATTTAGGCTATGTTAACATGGAAACTCCTGACTCAAAGACGCAAAGATTTTTCCTTTGCGTTTTCAAATTATTCTGCGTTCATACGCTGTAGTGTGCATGCCAGTCCAGTAGATGGCGGTGTAAGTTTGCAGAGTGGCAGCGCAGCTACAACACAAGAACGAAGAAGAGAAACTTTCCAGAAACAACAATGGCGAATAGACACACAGGGATGCAGGAGTTTCTTTTCTGGACAACGAATCAGTTCAGATAACAAATCTGTCTGGATAGTTTTGTCTGGATAACAAACAGAGCACGGTAAGATGCTCACACGTTACTCAGCAGACGGCTGAAGCTGTTGTTGTTCCTGGTATGCGCACGCAGCCTTCATGTGAAAGAGTACTGCGCATGCGGTGACGTCAACACGTTCAACCTGAAATGCTCTGACACAGGTTTACATGGAGCTGCATTCAAACCTTTCCACTCTGGAGCCCGTTGTCAAAAGTTTCCATTTTCAGACAAAACGCAATGCGAACAGTGTAAACGCAAGGCCAAAACGCAACAAAAACTTATCGGATTTGACCATTTTCGGTGCCATGTAAACGCAGCCTTGATGTAAGATGGTAGCCAAAGGACTGAAACATAGTTTAAGCTAACAGCTAACTACAGTGTCTAGCTGCTCAAACTCTGGTTGATATGAAATGGTCTGTGATCGTCTAATCACCAGCTGCTTTTGCTTTTGAAAGCTTTGCCTCTGAAAATATTTTCTATGGGCTCTGCTACACATGGAGTAGTGAAATATTTGATGTATGATGTGTCAGATTAGCAGAATACAACCCGACATAAGACCATATTAAAGTGAATGAACCCCATCATCAGCTTAGATCTGGGGAATTTAACTTCTAATAAACGTCTTCATAAAGTTCAAAGGGCAATAAACTTTATTAAAATATGCAATAATTATTGTAAAACAAGGAGAAAGAAGTTAATCAGATTTTGGTGGTGATCTGAATCTGGATCTAGATCCAGGAATTTTTAAAGGATCAGTTAACACTGCAACACTTTCACCAATGACGTAGATATTTCTGTCAATAATGCGAACAACTGTCTGTAAATTCTCCAAAGTACTGGTGTGTAGAGATTTCTCTGGATTCTCTGATTCAGCTGATGTTTTTAAGGACTGCACATGGAGAAGTCCTGTATGTTGAACATTGTTTTTAAACTGCTGAACTATTTGTTCACACAGTCATTGACAGAGGGGTGATCCTCTCCCAGTTTTTGCTTTTGGATGACTGAGCTTCCTAGAATCCCTTTTGCACCCAATCACACTCGAAACAGATGTTGCTGAGCAGTCTTCAACTTTCCTAGTTATTTTTACTTCTCATTTTGTCCCAGCTTTTTTTGGAATGTGTTACAACCATCAGATTCAAAATTAACATTTGCAAAAGATAATTTGTAAATCATTGTTTTCTGATTTAATTTAATTATGTTTTACACAACATCCCAACTTCATTGGAATTGTTGTTTTTGTAATATAATAGTTTAATTCTAAAAGAAATACCACTGAAAAATGTGTCAGCACGAAATTGTAACACTCAATTTTAATGATTTAAAGCCTCAGCATATGCTTAGGAGAGAGGGTGTTGTTGCAGCGTGATGGAGCACAGTGACATGATTTATTTTCTTCTTCAATGACACACATCTATGAAACAAAAGAGCTCATGAACACACAATCAAGCACAGAGGCATGATGTGCAAACACACAGACACACACTTAGTCAAACACACACTTTGTTCTTCCTCAGACACCCTGCTGTCTCTGCTGTGTATCCCTCCATGCCCTCCAGTCCCCATGCTGCCCTACTTTCCCTGTTGACACATGCACACACAAACCCACCCACCCTCACACACATACACACACATTTTCTGCCCTGTCCCCAAAGTGCAGGCCTTCAATTGGCAGGTGCACACAGCGTGAAATAACAGGAGGGAGGCTTAAGACAGCCACACCACTGCACTGCATGTGTGTGTGTGTGTGTGTTAGAGTCCGTGCTGCATGTCAGCAGAGACGGAAGTGGAGGGACAGGAAGGGGATGGGCTGGAGAGGCGGACTAACAGAAAGGCCCAGTGTGATTAATACAGTGTTTACAACAGAGGAGGGGGCAGCTTCCCCCCCCTTCTGTTAATCTGTCCCGTTGACGATTTGCAGAGCCTAATGTGAAATGAGGCGTGGAGTCGAGTCGTTTATTATCCCAGCTGATGAGAGAGACCAGGCGGATGGTGGCCTCAGCCAATAAGAGTCTACACAAGACCCTCAGAAAACACTAGAGTGTACCATATGAGTTCGGTCTATGACTGTGGACAACAAAAGATGCTTGTTGGTCTCTAAAGTTGTATCAATGCACGGACAATTGCAGTGATGTATGCATGATAATCAACTCCTAAAAAAACTTTGGATACATCTTTTTAGTCAATTATTTCCCCTTTTCATAACACTAATTGTTGTTGTGCTTTACATTGGTAGAAAGCCTGATTTTTCAGCTTTAAAACGAGGTACAGCTTGTAGGCATCCTGTTTGGAGGCAGTAAGCAAACGTGGGTGCTGGCCTAAAATTCCTGCCTCAATGAGGGCTTTCACACCTGCAATGCTCTATGCCAGTTCTGGTTACTGAACTTCACTGGGACATTATTGGTGGGTATATCATAATATGTGTTGATGAAATGAACAGAAAGTCGACAAAGTACAGGAACAGACACATTTTTTACACATCAGATGCCTTTTTCATACATCTTCTATTTCTACTCATCATCAACAGCACCTGCATGCTTGATTGCTTGATGAAAACAAAAACCTTTAAGCAAAGCAACAAGCCCTTTCAAAAAATGGATGCAATTTCGCTGATCAATTATTTGCTTCCACCTGTGTAACATTAAATAACGCCCTCCCACTTTTATTCCAGTTCGTTAGAAAGCACAAGGCTCTAAGAATTCATTAAGTAACCAATTCCAGAACTAGAACCATGCTAGTGTGAAAGCCCTCTGTCAGGCAAAAGTGAGGAACCAGTTTTCTTGAGGGGTTGTCTTCCTGGGATGCCCATTGTACTATTTATCTTTGACTTCAACAGTCTCACAGAACTTTAAACATGTTCCTATACTTTTTAGGAACATTATAGTTGGCTACACTGTTGATAATGCTATTAAGACTGTATTACTTAAGCCCTGTTTCCACCAGAGGGTTCAGTTTGGTTCGTCTCGGTGCGGCTCGCTTTTTTCCATAGTCTAAAACCAGGACAGGACCCCTTATAAGCAAACTGTACCGTCCTTCTCTTTGGGACCCTTCTGTTCGGATGCCAGGCATACTGATCCGACCCCAAAAGGTGGAGCTAGAAACACTGCAGTCCGTTGATTGGTCAAAGAAGAAGTCACTTCCCATGCGACAGCCGAACAACACATAACCTCGCCATGTTTAAATCTCCACTCATCTTCATGAAGATAACTCTCGCGGCAAACAGCCTTCTCTGAAACAAAGCTTGGTTGCACTTTGTAACAAAAAGTCACATGTTGATCACATAAAGGAAGAATTGCTGGATGTCTTCCATCGTTGCTACTTGTCTACTGTGTCGTGTTTTCTTCTTTGTTTTATTTAATACTGCTATGAAGTCATGCTATTGGCATCCGGCTTACACGTTACCTACCAAGTACGGTTTGGTTGGCTGTGGAAACGCAAACATGATCAGGCTTTCCCGATCCGGCCTGAGACAAACCGTGCCGAACCATACCGGACCACTTGGTGGAAACGGGGCTATAACAACCCTGACTGCAACTTTAAATCTGGGAACAATCTTAAGTTCAGGAAGAAGGAAGATAAGATGTTTCAAATAAATGTTTGTTACCACCATGTGACATGTAAGTGAAAGTAATTGATTAAAAATGTTCAAAGGTGGGGGTGCTGGTTTGGCATAGTGGTTAGCACCCCATGTACATGCATCTGCCGGTCCAGGTTCAAATCCCGCCTGTGACCAGCTTGCAGAGTGTCCTCCCCTACTCTCTCTCCCCCTTTCACAAGCCTATCCACTGTCTCTCTCCTATCAATAAAGGCACAAAATGCCCAAAAATATACATTTAAAAAAAAAAATGTTCAAAGGTGGAGTTTTGATTAGTTATCTAAATAGGCTGTATCATTTTCATTAGACTAGAATATCAGGAGTGCGAGTGCATGTTTTTTGCATTCAGAGGGTATAATGTGACAGGCAGAGGGAAAACTCAGTCTGAGTCGTGATGAGAGACATGACTCATGGGATCAACAGATATGAAAGGCGTGTCAACAAAGCTGTGGTGTTGGAGAGACGAAAGTTGCAAATGGTATTTTTAGCCCAGAGTTCTGCAGTCTGGCCTGTCGCTCCTCTCTGCTGAGTCTCTGCTGTTCCCCTGAAGAGCTGGGGTGGAAGCAAGCTAAATGGATTAGAGCGAGGATGTGGCTACAATGATTTGGTACAAAATACACTCCACCCTGTCTGCTGTACACCCTCAAGACTTGGCACCTGCTTCTCGAAAGAGACAAGCTGAGAGTTTGTGTGTTTGTATTTGTAAGGTGTTTGCATACAGAAGTCTTAAATTGTGACACTGTTCTCCATATGATCTGTTAGCAACACATTATGCATAACTGACGAAGAATAATTAAACTCACTGTGTTCCTTTTATTAATAAAATATTCACTGTAGGATACATGTCTAAAACTATTATCAACAACAAAAATAAGCTGATTGGGTTTTTAAAAGGTAATTGATTGGATTACAATCATGCACAAATTGGGAAGTACTTATAAAGAAAATTCCCAGAGGTGGACCACATTTGTTCCTTCATTCAGTAATTTTAAGTGTCTTAAATTTGACTCTCTATTAACCATAATTTGCACCCAGCATTAACTACAAACATATGGAGACTTTGAGTTGTTTTCAGAGTGAGAAGGGCAGAGGTGGACGCTTGTGCCTAAATGAAAGACAAGCACTCTTAAAGGGACTGTGAGGGGTTTCTAAGTAATTACAGAAAAGTCTCACTTTTAGATATATGCCTGATCGAAATACACACTTTAAGATGAGGTTTATAGCATCAAAATAGGTTATCTATAAATGCTATTCCTTAGCTTCGCGGTCGGGTTCCAACAGGGCTGGATTGGCCTGGATACTCAACTTCGGGAACAAGACAATTAAAACTAGAGCAAATTTATATTTTTGGACTCATCTTACAGCACCGGGCTGTGAGTAGCGATATATAGCCAGCTACAAAACTACGATACTAAGTTTTCCAAAAATTGCTTGTTGTCACACATCAAAAACTAACGCTGCATAACTAGAAAGAGATACATTACCTCGTCGCTTTGCATCCTGTAAGTTGTTGAAAAAAGAAGTTGTAAAGCAATGCAGAGTTCTTCGCCGTGTGTGCTCATGGGTAGCAGTGTGTTAATGTCGCTGGCAATAGATTCTCCTCATAGCACCTTTAAAGAAACCAAATGTCCCATATACTACATAACATGGCCCATAGCCTTTGGCTTCTTTACCCAGACTCTGTACATACAAGTTCCAGGTAGTGGCAAAGCAGCACTACCTCCCACATTTCAAGCCCCCAGACTCTCTCAAGTGTGGGGTCTCAGGAAAAAAATCCCCTGGTCAGAGGAAGAACTCTGTTACTCGTCAGGTCTCAGACCATACTGCCTCAGGCCTCAGTAAAAACAACTGTCAGGTTTTTGGTCTCAGATGAAATGGCCTGAGGTCTCAAAGAAACTCTTTCAAGCATCAGAAAAAGCAGTGGACCGTGGACTATGGGAAACAGCATCAGTATGCGATGGTGTTCGAAGGGAAACAATCAAGACCTGAGACTTTAAAGCCCTGGGACCTGTGGGAGTGTTACCTGAGACCTGAGGCAGCATAATCCGAGACCTGAAACAGACATGCTGCTCACTTGCTTAAATTGCCCTTAGCAAAACAGTTAAGGGCCTTGTGTTAAGGCCTTCAGTCGCTTACCTTATAAGCCTATACCATCAGTTTCCAAGTTCAGGGATTTGGTTTGCCATAGCAAAACATTTACATTGAAGCAGTCGATTGTCGAACATTTTCAGGCTCCCCTTGTGATACTCATACAAAGATCATGTTAGCATTGTAACAATTAAAGAGATGAATCAAGAAATATCAGCAAAGCAGGTGAAATGAGTACAACTGCTCTCCCGCTGTTTGCTATTTTTGTGGCTTAAATCTGTGTTTGTGAATGGTAATGGCTCTCCTGCTCAAATCACTGAAGACAAACTCGTAGTTTTTACAGCCTCTGTGATGAACAGTTTGGATCAGCTCCAGTGATAAATAATGAATGGGAGGGCGGTGTTTGTGGACTCATTTGCTGCTTTTTTTTCTCTGTGTTACCAAAACAAGCTTAATTTAATTGCAAGTTAGATTCAGTCAGAGCAGTAAAATGTGCTCATATTATTTTTACAGTTCACCGTGGAGTTCTCCTGGATACCTTTTTTAATTTTATTTCTCTTCTTTCACATCCCTCTGAGTGGAAATGTTCAGTTTGTGGATGTGTTGGCAGAGTTTAAAGAAGGATATATTTCATTCAGATATGTCTTCACAAACACGTACAACAGAAAAAGACCATGAACTTAAAATGAAACACTGATTTATGATCTTACAATAAGCCATAACCCCATCTTCAGCAAATAATATTAAGTCCTGTTGTGCATAATACACGGTGTCAATGCATAGAAATACGCAGATTATCCTAATGCAGCAATGTGATGTGTGCTCTGATGAATGTGAGAGTGAATACGCAGAAATGAAAAGTGATGGAAGGGTGTAAATCCAAACTAATAGGTTAGACACACTCTGTTCCACAAGACTAGACATTTACCCTCCTCTCTATAGCAGCGAGGTCTTTCATTTCTTCCAAACTTCAGTGGAAATGTTTACTGTGCTGCATCTTTAATTCTGTTAGCTGAAGGTCACTCTGCCCAATTACAGGCAGAGCAGAGCTCATAAACACTTGCTGCACACGGGGAAAATCATATTTACAGGAGAGACTGTTGTTATGGATTTTGGTGGTGTCTGACTGACTCTCCACTCAAAGTAAACCTGCTGCATTTAAATGTTCATTCAAGAAACTCATCAGGACCCTGTGTGCCTAAATGAACATCTTGTAGGGACTGGTTTGGTGCATTTTCACCCACTTACGGTCTTCAAGTGTAGGGAAACTGTCATAAGATACTGTAATTTCTCGATTATAACACACACTCAGTTTTTACACACTCCCTATATTTTCACGATAATTCACGAAAAACACTGTACTCAAATCTAACAAGCACCCAAACTTGCCCAAACTTTACTCTTTCAGACAACTCAAAAATGACCTTTATTCAAAGTATTAATCAAGAAAATTTCAGTATTATGCAACAAATACAAAATTCTCTCTCTCAAAGAGACACGGAAACACCTTTTGCTTCACGCATGTGCAATTACTTGATTTCCAAGCATGCTGAGTTCTAGTGTACCGACCAATCAGAGAGGAGTTATTTTGAGTCCACATGCTCACAAGATGGCAGTGCTCTGTGTTTGCCAGTGAGTGGTAACACTTATTAAACAATGATCACACAAAATTAAAATAAGACTCAAAATATTTGATTGTAACAGTTTAACAGTTGGTTTGATAAGATATGGCGGGGCATGTCATTTCACAGAGAAAGAGAATATTCTGGCTTTTTGTATCAGATGTGTTGCAATAGTGAAGTTGTCGAGAAGAAGTATTTTAAGGATTTTGCTTGTACGCATGTATAATACGCATTCAAAAAATTAGAGCTTATTTCAAAGCAAAATAGTGCATGCATAATCGAGAAATTACAGTACGTGTAGCCTCACCCTGAGAGTTAATGCGCATTTGCTGACTGCCAGGAGAGGCAAAGCTGGTAAAAATGTTGTAAACCGACAAGAGGGAGTTCTGGATTTGGGTAAAGATGACTGCTTGTGGGCTACATGGTGGTGCAGCAGGTAGTGCTCATGCCTCATAGCAATGAGGTCTCTTGAGTCCTCAGAGGCCTTTTTTTCAGGTTTGGATGTTTTCTCAGTTCATGCTTTTATTAGCTGCTGTAACCTCTGACCAAAACCATACTCATTTGGTTAATTATTGACTCTAAATTCACCATAGTAGAAACCATGTGTGTGGTTGATGGTCTGTCTCTATATGTCAGCCCTACAATCAGCTGGAAACCGATCCACACTGTTTCTCTAAAGGGATTAGAACTATACAATATGTGTTGATGGATGACTGTTGTTTGAAAACATGTGACATCTGTATGCTAAATATAAATCCTGGAGTAAACTAAAGTCGACTGCTTCAGGTGATCTCTTGCTGTGCAGTGAAATGTTCCTACAGAACTGTAGATTAGATACCTGCTTATCATTTTATAAAGCTCAATCTTGCAGCAAAGTCTAATTTAAAAAATAAATTGGTAGGATAATACTAATAATGCTAACAAAGGCTGATTTTTGCAAAGGTTGAAGAAGGGTCAGCAGTTAAGTTTGGCCTTGGGTGTTATGTCTCACTCGCCTGTGTCACATCTTTGGACCTTTTATTTCTCTTCTGCAGCCTCTCATTGGTGTGGGCTGGTGGCCTGGTTAGCCTTCACGCTAATAAGATATACTGTTACTTTCTGTTCTTCAACATTTTCATTTATATATCCTAAAGTAAGGATTCCAGGTTTATCATATCATGGTGGGGATCTCATCACAGCCATGACAGACAGGTTGGACTGTTCAGGCCCTTCCATAGAAATCGGGGAACATTTTAGTAGCTCCATCTGTATATACCTACATGGTATTAAGGAACACCTGGTTCAAAAAGCATCAGGAGGTGATCATATTTGGGAGTACAGAAATAGACTTTTTGTTTCACTGAACCTTGATATTATTTATCCTGAAAGTCATGTTTCAATCTAAGGACAGAAAATCCAAGCCTTCCTATTTAGTTTCCTCACCATGACACCTGGCTTCTGGTGCTCCAAAAGTTACACATAACAAATCATCTGAAATACGTGTAGATAAATAATGGTTGGACAACTGATGTGTGTGATGTGGCCATTCACGTAGTACATCTCTTCTTACATTAACTGTTGTGAACTACTTTCCGAGATATAGTGTCATCAACAGTGATAGCAGCCAGCAAATGTACAGCCCATGTGGTGTAAAGGTTAACATTGTGTATGAGTATGTGTATAACTGTGTATGATTGTGCTCTGATCCATGCCTGCTTGTTTTGTCCTCTGTCAGTCATGGCCTTCTGCTGATGTGTCAGAATGTGGGTCGCCTCCTCCGTCGACATTATTTGCGAGCTCTGCGTGCAGCCCGAGCCGGGGCCGGCTGGGGGTGAGAGCACAGAGCAATAACTGTGAATGAGGGAAGCAATAACTCTATCGGCTCCCTCATCAAATCAGAGCCTTCTGATGCGGAATAATCAGCAATTGAAATCAGAGGGAGGAAAAAAGCTGAACTGACAAAATGGGAAATGTCTTCATGAGAGGAGCAATAATAAAGAAATCAATGAGCTGCAGATGCCGTTGCACTTCTCCAAGGCAATAAGACAATTGAGGCAGAGCACAGCCTCCACGCTGTTTTTACAGTCATGATGAAGACGGGAAAAGCGATAGTGTGACAGTGTTGGAAATGAAAAATCATTGTGGAGGAGTTGTCATGTGTACAGCGGCTATGAAGGTAACAAATAGGTGGACAATGAGACAAATGCTGTAAACTAGATCTCCCTCTGAATCTGCTTAAACCCTTTTCCACAAAATGGTCTGTATAAAGTCAAGTGTAAGAAAAATGGAACTAATAAATAGCCATGCTTTTTACTTACTTTTAAACAGCTTTAACAGTGCATTCCAACATAAGTGCTGGTAGAAAGTTCTGCTAAAAGATCAACATGTTCTAAATTAGTGATTCCCAAATCAATGCTTGATACTGTTGGTGAGTGCTGCATTAGCTTGTTAGCCACTGTTGATATAACTAGCTAAATTTAATCCACATTGCTCTGTTTTTTGTTTTTCTTACCTTGTGTGCTTCTTTTTTAGATGAGATTGCATTCACGACCACTGAAAACAGAATTTAGGCTTGTTTGAAAGTTCGCTAAGACTCCTGTTTGAGATTAATCTGCATTTGGTTCTTTGGTCTGTAATGCAGTATTTTCTGTTTAAATAGGCAGAAATGTTCGTATCTGTCAGTACTGATCAATCAATCAGTCAAACATTATTTATATAGAACTTTTCCTACAATATATGTAACTTAAAGTGCTACTGATAACTGACTGTGACTGAGCTATAATCTGCTAATACTGGTATCATGCTGACAATAAAAGTGCTACCTTTATTGTAACAAGTACAAGAACTGTAAGAGTTTCTTGGATACATTTTGGAAATCATCTATAGTTTTTTATGTACTGCATTGTGTATTTCCTTTTTTTCAACCTCAAGTTATTTCAACATAAGATGCATTTAAGCCTTGATTTAGATCTGAAGTTAATCATAAAGATTATAAAAAAAACAATGTAGGCACAGCTGGACCTTTTCTATTTCAGGTTTTCATAATAAATAATCTTTATTAGATATTAACCTGATTGCTAACTATCTGAATTACAACCAAAACTGAATAACAAAATGTTGATGATTTGAAATATATACAGTTTATGGTGAAATAATTGCACTTCATTTTGTATGTAATGTAATATTAAGGTAATTCTATGCATTTTTTTTACTTAATAGCCTCATGGGTAGAAAAACTCAACCACATGGCCAGGGTTTTTTATTTAAAGAGCCAGATGTATGACTGTCAGCCTTCCAGTTGAGCACTTCAGCATGAAGCAGCCTTCTGTTGCCTTCAAGTCGTTTTCTCAATGATGTGGCACACAGCTGATATTTTAACTGCTGCTGGAGAGGAACGGTGAAATGTCAGCAACAACACCTGTACTCTTAGACAACCATGGACAGAACAAGGATGCTGCAGAGAGCAGAGAGGGAGGCCCAGTTTACATGGTCACTGTCTGAACCACAGCAGATTTATTTCAGGCTGCAGCAGTGTTTCTTGTAGCCAGTGCTTCTTTTTTGTTTGGTTTGGTCCCCCAAACTCTGCAGTTCCCTGACCACTGTTGGTGAAGTAAACAATCTATTATGGAAGATAAGTTAAGGAAACAAGAAAACTTTCACTTTAAGAGTGACAGCATGACAAGTTTCCTCTGCACGTCTAGCATTGGAAAACATGTTTTGTGATCACAAAACCAGCTGAAAGATGTTTTGTACAATTTTCTTATCCCAAAGTTGACATTCAGTGGCAGATAAATTAAAGTCACGTAGCAGAGTACTCCATAAAAGTAAATTACGTTAAAGCACGTAACATTTAAGATAAAATTATTGATTGAAGCATTTACATTATTCTTATTCACACAATATTTGTGTCAATTTACACTATGTTACAGCTTTTGGGGAGGGGCGGGGGTCAAGAAAGCACAAAACAGCACAAGTTACAGTGAAACACAGAGGCAAAGGCCCCACTGGCTTCACATGCTCCCCTCTCACCAGTATTTCAGCTCCAATGCTATCGCTGGAACAAGACGGACGGTCTGTGTTGTGTTAAAGAAAACTTTTAAATTTCACAACAGGAATACAAGCATTGGAGAACAGATGGATCAGCCAGATTCAAAGACTGTCTTCAGACAGATCTTGTTTCAAAATTTAGACATTTGTTCACGTTCAGAAAAAGGATGGAGCCATCCTCTCTCACTGAGAAGACACAGGCTGTGGCTAAACAGGGTGATGCCTGCAAAGTAGTTTAGGTGGACAAATCAAACTGAACAAACTACAAATCTCATCAATGAGCAGGGTATTTCAGCTGCAAGATGTCTGCACTCTGGCTGCTCTAACTGGAATATGTTATCACATTACTCCTCAAATCTTTATAAATATGCAATGAGTGATAAGGTCAGAGCCTTGACTATGTCAACTCAACAACCTAAGCTTCCTTACCCCAACTGAACCCTACAGCTAGCTTGAACGTGCCAAGCCACTGCCACAGCAGATGCAAACCTGCATACCATGATGGACCATAACATGTTAACCCAGCTCAGCAGAGACTCTTAAAACCAATCTTTTTTTTATATTTTGGCAACAATTGTAGTCTCAAGTCATTGTTTTTAGCTGACAGTAGTGGCACCCCATGTAGTCCTCTACTGCTGCAGCTCATCTTCAAGATTTGAAGTGTTTTGTTTTTTTTTCAGTATATTTTTCTGCTAACCCTGGTTGTAAGGTGATGTTATTTGAGTTGCTGTTACAAGTATAGCCATTCTCCCCTGACCTCTGGCATCAACAAAGGATTGTCATCAAGAGAACTGCTGCTATTTGGATATTTTCTCTTTTTTGGACAGTTATCCGTAAGCCTTTTAGGTGATTATGGAGGAAGGATTTTGGCACTAGCTACTATGCTACATTCAAAGTCACTTAAATCACCCTTCCTCTCCATTCTGGTGCTCAATTTAAACTTAAGCAGGTCTTGTGACCATGTCTACTAGCCTTAATGAATTGAGTTAATGCCATGTGATTGGCTGGTTAGCAGCTAAAGAGGTGTGCCTTATTAAGTGGCTAGTGGAAACAGTGTGTCTTTCATATCTGTGAGTCAAAACATGAATGTGATTTTGACACTAGCTGCTCAAACACGTGGAGCCTACACACAGTAAGACAGACCAATAAGACTCTATTCTCAGGTAGCAGCATTTTATTTATTTTTTATTTTGCGTGTTTCGTTTTTTTGACATTCTAGGCGGATCATCTTCTGTGTGAGTGGGTATGGGTTCAGCCCACCCAATGGGAACACCCACAACATCCTGGAGTGAAGTTTACTGTCTCATTTTAATGATTCAAAGCTTTATTTCATGTAATTGCTTTGTCATCATGGAAGTTTTGCCTGGGTGTTTGAAATTCTGCCTTCAGATACGCTATAACACAATGATCTTTCATTTTCTTACTTAGGCTTCTAGTGCATCATTGAAATCATCATAAAATTCCCCTATATACCACAACACTTACATTTTCATCCTTTTATGTTGATACAATCTCATCATGAAGAATTGTAGCGAAAGCATGATTGCTGTTATTACATGCTCTGCACAGCCAGTGTTCAGGTGTCATAACGCAGCCCGGCCCCCTGCAGTGATTCACCTCTGAGGCACTGTTTGTTTTTATTGGTTGTTTATTTCACTCTCTTTTCCCCCCCTCTCTCGGTTGAGTTTGTTAAAAGCAAATCCGTGTATTTCCCCCAACTGTCACAGTCACATTCATTGTTTTCTTCTCTAAATTGTTATTGTTCCAGCCATGACCCATTTTCTCTCAGCCAACCACCCCCACACACACCTACACAAACTTATGCACACGCCAACTCACACAACACGGGAAATAAATCTCTAAAAACACACACACATCACAGGGGACAGAAGCGGATCCATTGTGAGACCAAAAAACCCCGAGCTGCAGTCGCATGCCGGCTCCCCCTCACGCACACGAGCAGGAAAGTGTGACATACAAACACAACAGGGAACAAAAACACTGTCTTTTTATAGACATTTTTTTTTTACTGAAGTCCTTTTGAAACATAAACACATGTCAAGATGCAACAAAAATACATGTCTTTCATTTCAGGGAGGACTTGAAGCGAATAGACTATGACTAAGCAACAGTAGCTGTAAAGAGGCAAGAAATTTAAAAGGAGTACAACAGGTTTTAAATAAATTTACAGAGAAGCTAAAGGCAAAAAAATGTTAATTAGGTACAAGTATTGAACACAGGCAGGAGCAGAGACAAGAAGAATCTTTACCCCTAAACTGGGTACATCTCCCTAAAGCAGCTATTGACATGAGTCCCTCAGTCCTTTAAATTAACAAAGGCCACAATGAGTAGATAAATAATTCTGCCCGACCTGTAAATGTGTGCATTGAAATATTCTCTGATTAAACAAGGAAACTGGACTTCGTCATGAATAAAATGCGCACCGCAAACGACTCTGCGGTCAAAATCACGTCGTCCACTGAAGTATTGCCGCGTGTCTATAGATACCTCACTTTGGTCTCCGTTGCCGTCGACCGTCGCCCGGTGACATCACGACCGCTCGAGTTTCACCGCGATCGTATCATATATCATATAATAGGATGTATAAGCGGACATTATTCCAGCTGTATCCTTTCATTCACTTATCAACCACAAAACACTGCAGCTGATGCCCTGCAGCAGCATTATCTGTGAGTTTATCACGGTCTGTCTAGGCGGAACTAATGTCCTCACTGACTAATGTTTCCCACACAGACATAAATTGTTCCTCTGTAGTCCGGATGAAAAACTGTCTGTCATGGGTACCGTCACCCATGCACACACCGCTGATTGGCTGTTGCCGCACAGCCACACACGACATCGCCTGAAAAGATTAACTTTTTTTTAACTTTGACATTGCGCGACGTGTGAAGTGATCGTCTTGTACGCGGGACAGTTAGCCCCGCCCCATCTGTACATTGACTTTGCATGGAGAGTGATAGCCGAGGTAGTAACAGTAGCACTCGGTGTGTAAGCACCTTCAGAGATACAATTCTGGATCACCACACGCCCCTGATTGGACGGCCAAGTCTCCATTAGTATCTGTCCATGTGAACTCCTCCACTGGCATCGCAAGAGAAGCTGGGGAATGTAGCAACACACACTTGAAAAACATTGCTGTTAGTTTGCACATAAACTATAATTCCCATAATGATGTAAAGAGGGCAGGACCCTCACAGCAGCTGAGGCTAAATTAATGGGAATGGCCATCTAAAACTGCCATGTTTATTGATGCCTTCTGGAATCTGGATGAGATCCAAATTAAATTTACCTTGATGATAGAGTTACATTCATACATATATAAATATATACACACTAAATTACCAAAAGTATTTGTTAACCTGCCTTGACTGGCATATGAACTTCAGTGACATCCCATTCCTAATCCATAGGGATCAATATGGCGTCGGTCCACCCTTTACAGCTATAACAGTTTCAACTCTTCTGGGAAGGTTGTCCACAAGGTTTAGGAGTGTTTATGGGTATTTTTGACCATTCTTCCAGAAGCGCATTTGTGAGGTCACACACTGATGTTGGACAAGAGGGCCTGACTCTCAGTCTCCACTCTAATTCATCTCATTTCTTTTTAATAAGGCCCAATGTTGTTATGGGATTTTCAGAAAATTTTGGGAATGTTTTGCATCCACATAAATATGCTGATCGCCACCAAAATGTAATGGATTCTGTCTTAGAAAAAAACAACACCTCTGGTATGATTTCCAAGTAAATCCATCCAGTATTTTTTGCATAATCTTGCTAATAGACAAACAAAGTAACAAACAGACACTGGCAAAAACTTAACCTCCTTGGCAGAGGTGATGAACACCTTTAGTTGAACCCCAACTACCTGGAAGGATGTGTTCATGACGCGCTCAACACCACACCAGCTCGGTCCTCTGTATCATCATATGTGGACTTTAATGGCTTTTGTGAAGCATTAAGCCAAAGCACAGAATCTGAATCACAGCCCAGGGCTAGGCACAGTGTCATATTTTGAAGCTCTGAGCTGCTCTCCATTCTGCAGTACCTCATGTTTTCAGATTAATACAGGGCACAACATTTTTAAACCAGCTTGCATATTCCTCCGATTATTATCGTTACTTTTGGTGGGAGAATTTTAGCATAAAAAATCAAAACATGCAATAAATTCTGCAGCAAAGAAAGAATAGCTGGAAGCAAATTGTTTGTTGAGGCTTATTTGATGAACTTTGTTTAATAGTGAGTGTTTGATCCTCTGCACTCTGATTCATTGGTTTGCCTCTTGCCTCATGTTTTGAGTGTTTTTTCTTTTTGTTTCTGTATTTATTTACAAGTTCAAATGAGCACAAATGGGTCATGGTTTGAGGTTCACAGGATGCTAAAGAAGTTAGTGCTCACCTCGGGACACGGTGTTCCAATAGACTATCCAGGGTTCTGGTATTTGCAAAGGAAATGGTTCGAAGGAATCTAGTTTGCGTGCACTAACAGTGTTATGAACGCTCAGAGGGAGCTGTGCAAACATTATTTCAGCATATGAGAGGTCTGTAAGCTGTGTTCATGTTTGCCCTCAAGGTAAAACACACAGGAATGAAAGAAAGATATGGCTGCTTGTATATAATGCAATATTGATAACATCATTTGAACATGATGGTATCGAACTTTAATACAATTAGACAGCAAGACAAGGAGAATCACCACTATAATCCCAAATCAAAATGCCCTGAGGCAGCCATTCATGTCCTTTGTGTATCAAACCCTTTGCAATGAACCAGAAATGAAATGAGAAACTCACAAAGACTTCTTCCTTTAGTTTTATCGGCAGAATTTTGAAGTCAGTGAGTCATTGCTACCATGAATTAGCATCCATTTTAGGCATTTGGTTATCAAGGTATTTGCTCTCAGTGTGTTTGTCCACACTACACTACACATGCTGAACTCACTTGTCTGCCTCATATGCATTTAATAGCCCATAAATTATTCCAGGAGCTCTCCAGCTAACTATACGTTATTTATAATAAGTAGTGATGAGTTAACCACTGAAGGCCTGGTTCATGCAGAGCCTGCCACTGTAAATCAGTGAAAGGGGCCGGATGCCTTTTATTTCATTTTAACAGGAACATGAACAGGTTTAATGTAGGATCCACTTTTAAAGAGCTACCATTGAGGGGGTCTCTTACACCATAAAAGAATAAAATGTGCATTATAAATAGTGCCTGGTGTGAAAAGGGATCAGTGGGATGAATGGGCTTGTTCACTTAAAAGCTACAAGAGACAAAATGATCAGTTTGAGAAAGCTGGTTATGTTCAGCTAAGTGTGTCCATGGATAAAATTTATTAATCTTTTTAAATAAATGTCAAGGATATTTTTTGCATGCAATCGTAGTTTAAGCTAACAGCGAACAGAGTTAGGGTTACTGTGACTTGATATGGATTGTTCTGTGATGAGTGTGACTGGCAGTATGATTGTTCAATCACCAGCTGAAGTTGTTTTTTGAAGGTCCCGCCTCTGAAAACATTTTCTGCAGGGTGGTGTAGCTGGTAGTGCCATGCCTCACACCAAGAACATTATCAGTTTGACACCCTGTGTTGGTTAGGATCTTTTGGGGGCGTCGGTGGCGCAGTTGGATAGTGCGCTTGGTCAGTGATCAGGAGGTTGCAGGTTCAAGCCCAGCTCCGAGCGACACATGGCGATGTGTCCTTGGGCAAGACACTTAACCCCAAGTTGCTCCCATTGCTGTGTCAGTGACGTGTAAATGGGCATGAAAGGGCGTGAATATGTTAGAGATACTGATGGATAACTAACATAGAAACTCTCAGCCATCAGTGAATGAATGTGAGCGCGAATGGGTGTGAATGGGTAGGTGTGTTGAGTAGTCAAAGACGAGAAAAGTGCTATATAAGCTCAAGTCCATTTACCATTTACCATCTTTTGTTTGCATGTTCTGTCGCTACCTGCATTTGTAACTTTTGTCCTGGCACTTTGGCTTCCTTCCACAGACCATTCTTGCTCATTGGGTTAAGTGGTGACTCTAATTTGCTCTTGGGTGTGAGTGTCAATGGTTGTATGTCTCACCATGTCAGCTCTTTGACTAGCTGGTGACAGAGAATGGCACGTCACTTGTTGCAGGTCCAAGTCAAGTCTCAAGTCATGTTACCTTGGGTAGAAGGCAAACAATGCTGCAGCTGCAGGTACCATGCTTGTCAAAAGGAGACTAGCTAGCTGTACCCCATAACGAGCTTGACATGTGACATGAGGAAATGACTGGCATCACAGCTTGCATTTACCATGACCCACAAATACAAAGAAAATGGTTGCGCACAAGTCTCAAAGCACAAGTCCTAGTCAAATCTGGTGTCGCCTCTGGGTGGAACTCTTGCTCAGTGTCATTTGGGTTGGGCTCCAGACTCCCTGCAACCCCAAAATAGACCAGGATGATAAAGAAGGATGCATATTTCAACAATACAATGGTAACTAAGTAAAAGAGACATTAACAAGACTGTTTCTACTTTATCACCTGCTCTGAGGGCACCATGTAGAGGCACATGTAACTCAGTTAACCCAGTCAGTTATATCACTGAAACACACTATTTCTGAGAAACTCTTTATTCTACGTGTATAAAGTCTGATGGTGTTTACTGACCAGAGGTCATCCATTAAATTTGACTCTTTAATTGGTTATCATAGTTTTTTTTAAGTCTCAAAACATGAAATACCGTTTTTGACCAAATGGCCTGTTGATTAAACTTGAACTTCCCTCAATGTCAGGGCTTAATCTGCTTCTCTCATGCACTTCTGTCTTCACACATTCTTGCACTAAAGCACATCTTCCATTCTGATGCAGTAGTGAAAGAAAATAGAAGCCACAGGAGGCTAAATCTGAACACAAACACAGCACAGATGTCCAATTCAACATACTCGCTCCTAAGTGAAAACCCTGTAAGTCAGTTCAGAGAGCACAAGTGAGTGAAAGTTGATCTCAAAGATGAATGCAAAAGGTCTGAGAGGCAGTGCAACATGTACACTCTGACCGACCTTTAGATAATTAAAAAGAAATGTATGCACAATTAAATAAAAATAAAAATAAAGGAGACGCATGCAAACTGTAATCTGCACTTTAAGATGCTTTGATGTGTATCATTTTTTTTTAAGTTATAGGCCTCCATCTGTGCATTGTAAGCTATTAAATACTAAAGACTTGAATAGCTGGATGAGTACATTGAACTTCTGCTCGATTTTTCTGCAGGTTTGACTGTCAGAGAAAGCCTCCGATCAAGCCTTAAAGGGATACTACCTACTTACACAGTTTTTTGAGAGATATGATGTTTGTTGTTAAATGATGTTACATGAACCAAGTATTTTGAATGGCTCTTTTAAGTGAACAAAGACAATCAATTCACAGTTGAGAGTGAGCCTTTCATTTGCAAACCTTTGTTAAATTTGAAGGAATTTGCATTTTAGAATGGCTTGCAAACAAATAGCTTAACTCGTTTGTGTGCATAGCATCTCTAACACAAACCCCAAAGTAGGTCAATGAAACAAAGTAGAAGAAAATATGGCTACTAGAACATAATGTAGCATCACATGGTCAAAATTAGTCACAACAAGCCTAGAGGACCGTTTCGAGTTGCTGAAGGGTTTAACTAAAGATTGTAGGCAGAAGCAGGCTAACACTACCCACTGACTCACAGTGTTTGAGCTAAGCCAATTAGAGGTGGGTTAGCTCTGCTTGACTCAGCCTTGTTACTGCACGCACAGTTGAAAGAATGATGTCTATCTGCTTGGCATGAACTCCTGAGTGAGGCAAGACACAAAAAAAGAAAAGAAAAAAGTTTGTATGTTATTCTAAATTAAGTATACACAGACTGTTTTCAAAATAAAACCTCCTGTAGACTCTGATAGTCAAAAAAGGGAGAAATAATCAATTTAAGTCTCTGCACAGCCTAGTACCAAATTGCATAGCCAAAGCCCTGTTTTAATAGACATGAAAAAGCTCTAATCATACCAAATATAGAGCCGTTTGATTGTCTCTTCTTACTGAAATTAGCCGAGTGAAGCCTGTCTTTTTACAAGGGCCAGAATTCCCATCATTCTGAGTAAGGCTAAATGGATGTAAATAAAACATGTTTTGCTTCTGTGAGTAAACCCACAGACAGTGTCCATTGATGGGCAGCCTTTCAGAGAGGTCATCAGTGCTTTTATATGTTTACATACCCTTAAAGGGACTGAAATCAAAATTCTTCTCCTGATTTTTAAAGGACTTTACAGTGTTAGGCCGAAGTACCTTTCAGATTTTTTGGTCCCCATAATAATAATGAAATGAGGCATCCAGATTCCTCATTTCATTATTGACAGTTCTGAGGGTCAGGACCAAACTGAGTTCAACTTTCAGTTTCTATGCTCCTCAACGCTGGAAAAACCTATGAGAGAGCTCTCAATTCTCGTCTTCTGTGAACTCCTTTTAAACAGGTCAGAATTTTGTTTTATGTTCTACCGCCGTATGAAATGTTTACATTCTTCTCGTGTTTTTTTATTTTTTATTTTAATCAGCAGTTTTAGATAAATATGCATTAATTTTCTTTTCTCCGTAAAGACTCTGAGACACAAATCAACAAAGACCCTAATAACATACTCATGATCATGTAAACATATGATCAATGACCTACAAATCTTAAGACATGGTTTTAAAAATATCAGCAGTTAAGTTTTTGAGGGTACTCCAAACTGGATCCTAAGTGGATGGGCTTTAAACATAATGGTTTATTTGTGAGATAACTAATAACAAGATAAAGACCAAGTCCCATCGACACAAAGGCAGCAAAACTACTGTTCTCCCACCCAATCAGCCTCCTCAATAAAAAGCCATCATGACCACACCCACACTGTCCTGGGAAATCATCTTTAGTGTCAAATAAGCTGTTTTAGAACACAATTTTCTAACACTAATGTTTTTTTTTTCCTTTCAAATTTTCAAGTCATGTTTCCAGAGGCTTTTAATCTTGAAATTCTATGATGTGTCATACAAGATGCTCTTGTTTTGCTAATTTAATGTATTTCAAGTCATAATGTCAGAAGAGTTCCCTTGCCTTGCCCTCACAGAGTTTTACAGGCCGTTTCCACATAATAGAGTACTTACACAAGGCAGCAGAGTCTGTTGTGTCAGGACTTCTTCCTTTCTTCCTGCGGCTCTAGTAGCTTTCTGAAACAGCTGATCCCCCTGGCCTCCCAAAAGTAGACCTGATATCCCACCACTGCCACAGCAGTAGTTAAAGCCCAGTGGCTTGGGGTGGCAGCCCAGTGTGAAGCAAAGGCAGTAGAAAGAATGCAGAGCCATTAAAACTGATCCTGGACATCTGTCAAAGAGACAGGGGCTCCAACAGAGCTTGAGATGGAGTTGAGAATAGATCAGGGGTACTCAATATGTGAAAACTGTGTGTCAGTATCTCTTGAGTCTACACAATGAAACTTGTCTAAATGGAGACGTACCAGACCACAGCTATAAATGTTCCGAACTGTTACCTTCACCAAGGAGGTTATGTTTTCAGCAGGTTCTGTTTGTGTGTTTGTCTGTTTGCAAAATTATGCAAAAACATGTGGATGGATTCCATGAAAATGTACCAGAGGTGTGATTTGGTCCAAGGAAGAAGCCAATATCTATTAGCGGGGATCCGCATATTTGTCTGGATGCAAAAAAAATCCCCAAATTTATGACAATCCCACAAGTTAATATTGGACTGTGTTTGAGAAAATCACATCAGTGACATCAAAATGTACATGATTAAACAATATTTCTCTATCATGATGGTCAATTTTGTGTGGATGCGATCCAGACTGACATCACAAAAAGCACTGAAGCTCATCATGTTCATCCCGGGCCATTCTGCCAAAAGAGTGACATTTGCTCGTCGTAACTCTTCGAAATTAAATTTCACTTTTCATTCCATTTCAATATAGAATTTTCTTAATATACACATTTACTCATTCAAAATGAGTACTCGTCAATCTCAGGCAACTTTATTAATTTTTTTGCAACTTTCGACAGTTTATTATCATTGCAATTTGTTCTCTGCTGTTACCAAAACTCAAATGCCATTTTAAAACCATGAATAAGTATAATTATAATAAGAATATCAACCACATACAATGTTTTCCCTTAGAAAAAGAGTTAATAAAAAAAAGAAATGGTTGGTTACGAGATGAAAACACTAATATTTAATATATTTTAATATTTGAAATCTAGCCACTTAGCATCTATGCTAGTAGCTTGAGTACATGGAGCACATTCTTAAGATTTAACTGAATATTTTACTTTTGAAATCAACAAATGTTGTCTTAAAGATAACTTAGGTAACAGGACTGAGTTTTTAGATTGACCATCTCTAAAACAGCTAATATATCATTAAATTTAAGGAAAAATAAAAGAATAAAAGAGATAACTTACTTTTGGTCTTCCCATGACTTGCAGACCTAAATGATGTCACTTCCTGCAGAACATGTCACTGGTGGAATGTTCCAAAATTTTAAAGAGAGGAATGTGTTTGGGTAACAGCAATGAGTGAAAACCTGGGGACAGCACTAAAATGTGAATTTTAACCAAATATAATGACTTTTTTGTAAAACTTTGGTTTTAAAAGTTTAGATAGAATATGGAGTCACACTTAAATGCAAAAGAAATTTTTCTTTGGAAGGATTTTGTTCATGATGCGTTGTAGTAAAGTGTAGCGTTTGGCTGTGGGGACAGGTAAGAAATGCTATGTATAAGTGTTTTAGATGCCATTTTAAAATATTAAAAAAAATATCTGTAATTTCTACAAATATTAAGGTGTATGGTGTTTAATACAATAATAAAATAAAATTTGTCATATATTCCTACTTGTGTTTATACATTTAATATACAATAATATGCTGGGGACAGAAATTTCACTCTTTTGGCGGAATTTGGCTGATGTGAGGGTCTCGCTTCCTTCACGCCATTATGGGAATTGTAGTTTCTTTGCAAACTCACGTCAACATTTTTCAAGCCTGTGTCACTACATTACCCAGCTTGCCTTGCAAATGCCAGCGGAGGACTTCTCTGCACGGACGGACATGAGCAGAGTCTCAGCCGTCATAATGGAGCTTGTGGTGATCCATAATTGTATCTTGGCAGAGGTCTACGCTCTCCGAGTGTTTTTTTAGTTTTATATTAAACTGTCTTCATCATGCATTCAGAAGTCCACATAAAATAATTAATAGTTTCCTACTGGTTTCCAAATGCCCAATTGGGATGTACATAAGCAGGGTCTTTAAGGAATGATAAATTCATCCAGAAGTCAGTGTGCAGGCAAAATCTCACACAGTCCAATCAAGTCTAATGTTTACTCCCTCCATCCTTCTGCTGCCTCTTAAAATGTGCATTCAGAAAGTCAACTTGAGCTGCTTTAATAGGTCATAGTCTTCCATGCTATTTGAGGATTTACACAGGCTTACCACGCAATGTTGCAAATCTTAATATGCCAAAATCTGCACTCCTGCTAAGTCAGGAGAGAATCCGTACACGAATAATCTTGTGTATATTTGGTTGTTCAATATTAAAACTGACCTAAAAAAAGCTTGTTTTTTTTTAAACTCCTCTGGTCTCTCCCTCCTCTCCTGCTGCTCCCTGCTGTTATTGCCCAATTTAAAAATAATTATGACATCCATTATGAGAGGGGACAAACATGACATGAAAATAATTAGCACCACCAGAGAGCATTGAAACGCTCTACAGCGATGACGGTGGCCATTTTGTTTTTCATGTTTCTCATCCATTTCCCTTACACCTGAGAGATAAAGTGGGAGGAAGGGAGACCGTGGAGGGAGGGAGTTGTGCTGTAGTTGAAGCTAAGCTGTGTGTTGAGGTGTTCAGAAAGTCATTATGTTGGTCCAGGTAATGGGAAGGCCTGGGGAAAGCAATAATAGGGACTGGGCTTATCTCCCACCTAGACTGGCCTGAATACCATTAATTACCTGTTCCCTGTGCCTGCCCTGGCTCCCCCCGTGTCTCTCTCTGTAGAGGCCTCTCCTCTGCTCTCTGAAAAGAAGTGATTTTCCTCTCTAACCTCTCCCTGCCTAACAACACAACCTCCACTATCTCACAGTCCCTCATTGAACCAGCACTTATCCGAGCTCATTTACCTCAGTGTGGAGTCATAATGATAACGTTCAACTTCAAACAGCTTCTCATTCTTAATAGACCATCAGAAGATCTGAGGAAGGATGGTCATAGGTTCATCTTGTAAACAGTCAACAAGTCATTATACCTCAATGACAGAAAATGGGATCTATGCAGTTAACTTCATGTAAGAGATGCAAAATTATCAGATTTTATTGACAAGAATGCCATGATCTTCTCTGCATAAATTCTCCGGCCTGTTGCTGATATTACAGCCCTTTCTTTAAATTACTCAGGATATGCATCATGTAGGATTCAAGACATGTATGGGGAAGTTTTACCACATGTGGACCTCATTACTTTGTTCTTAGAACCAGAGATGCATTTTTGTTCAATGCAAGCTAACAGAAAGGGAAGCAGTATTTTATTAGTGTGATATTAGTATCACGAGATATTTGCTATAAAAGCTCAATAACGTGCTAACAGATATGACTTGTTTGCAAATATATGCTTTTTGTAGACTTTTTGCAAATTTACTTGCATTTGAAATTAAATGCTCTAAGAAAACGTGCTGGTCTTCTGTAAGCAGATTAGCAAAACAATGTGATAGTGCTAAGTGACATGTAAAGGTATCATTTAATATCTTGAAGATGTAATCCAATTTTAGTTATTTCTACACATCAAAAGCAGAATCAGTATCAGCTTGAATACATTTCCAAATTTTGGCATATTGGATATCAGTAGGAAGAAAACAGCATTTGATTCATTTCATTGAGCCAAACAGAATTCAGTTTGGCCTTTTTCAATGCAAGTTCCAGAGGGATTGCCAGTTATTAAGTTGTATTGTACATACATGTGTTATCATTTTTTACAAACGACTTAAATGATGGACAAAAAAGGACTTTGGCCCTTACATCTTTCGGCCATTTTGTTTGCTACTGTCAGTCATCCAGATTTTTGATGTAACTAGAAAAGCACTTGGAGAGCGCAGACCTCGGCCAGCACCACAGTCCTCTCCCATATTGTGATTTTTACCATGAATGTTAGTCCTACCTTTATTTCATGTAAGTATTTAGATTCTTTGACCATGAAAACATACCATTAGCAATTGTTTTCATAATGATATCTATTTTAGTTCAGTAGTTATTCACGAAGATCACATTTATCTTCATGGCGGATCCAGACGGTGATCCGGATCAACACCAAAATTGAATCACTTCTTCCTTTTCTCATGCTGAACATTTCCTGAAAATTTTATCCAAATCCATCCATAACTTTTTGAGTTATTTTGTTCACAGACAGACAAACAGAATCTCCCGAAAACATAACCTCCTTGGTGGAGGTAATTATGTAATCATGTGAGACCTCAACACTCAAACACAAAGAAAACATTTATTTTGGTGGATATAGTTTTCTTTCTTTTATCTCAGACATGCAGAGTTTTCACGTACCTTGACATGTGTCTGAAAATTTGACAGGAGGGTCACACCTTCGTAACACCAGCTGATTTAACACTTCACACCTATCTTCTGAGGAAGGTGGAAGTTTCCGGCGAAACATGTCAAGGTACGTGAAAACTCTGCATGTCTGAGATTAAAGAAAGAAAACTATATCTAAGTAATTTGAAGACATAATGAACAGCATTCAATCATTAACATGTATTTTTCCAGGACAACCCAGACTTTCAAAATATTTAGAATGTAATGTGACATTTGATCAATGTGGTGAAAGTTATGTCTATAGAAACAAAACATACAAGAAAATGAACTTCAAATCTTACAGGACTTATTAAAAATCACACACAGATCACTGATGATCAAGCCTTTGACATCTGATATGGTTCTGTCAAGCCTTTGCTAATAGAACTACATTTAAGAACATCTGGGACAAAGCTAGTATCTAGTTACTTAATTAACCACTGGCTTCAACCAAGGTATGCAGAATACCATTTAAAGGCAAAACGAGTCAAATCCTGAAGCAGACGTGCCTTTGCAGCAGTGGTACCACTCCTGTCAGCCAAGAACGGGAGACTGAGCCTACAATTTAAATCGGTTCATCAAAACTGGACAATAGAGGATTAGAAACATGTTGCCCAATCTGATTAGTCTCAATTTCTTCTGCAACACTCAGATGACAGTGTCCATATTTAGAATTAAAAACAGGAAAGCATGGATAAATCCCATTTCAAGACTCAAAGGACTTGAGCTTTGTGACATGGAGCAGAAGAATCACATTTTTTTTTTTTTTTTTTTTTTTTTTTTAATCTACCCTCAACTTCATGTTATTTTCCGTTCCAGTGCCAATATGATACTGCTCATTTTCCTCCGCTTTTCAAGACTTTTATACTTTCTGGTTATATTTGAGCTTTTTCGAGCCCCTGGATAATCACTAAAGCTCATCACCAGTCAGAGTGTGTCTCGCACATTTCCTACATATTTCAGGTGAGCGGGGAGTGCAGGCTGACGGCTGCCTATCACTCACTGCATGTCCTCCTCTCAACCCAAATTTTGATGCCCCTCAGGTAACAGCATTTTCTTTAGCTCTGAGCCCACGAAAGCTCACAAGCTAACATTTACTTATGCCTCTGAAAGGAAAAGGGCCCACTGTGGGTGCACTCACAGCAAGTGTTTGCGCAGATCATTATTCTTCTGTTTTGTATCATCCAGCAGATTTTCTGCCCGTGGCAAAGTAAAATATAAAACACAGTGTAAGCACCAGGAGGACTGCCAATCTGCCTGTTATTACAATGTGCTATCTTGTGAAGCACACCTTTCTTTGAGACTGTCTTTTTAAGTTTAAGCCCACTGCTTTGAGCTGGATAATGAATCAGTTTTTAATCCTATTTGGAATGTAACATTGAAGGTTTAACTTGAGGAGATTGCAGTTTCAGACATCCAAATCAGGGCAGTTTGATTTTAATACAAAATCTTATGTGTATATATCTTATGAGCTCATGTTGATGCAGTGTAATAAACCAGTGTATGATCATCACCAGTATTGTCTTCTGTTAAGACTGGGTTTTACTTCACTGTCATCAGCAGTGCAAACTCACACGACAGACAGATGGCACGGCGATAGTTCAAACCCTCCAAAAGCCAATCATGGTGGTAGTTGAAAAATTATTGCAGTTGTCCTGTTTTTACGGTCACTATTGAGACCAGTGGAATTAAATGGGTTATTAAGATAAATTTGTTACATTTTCATTACATTGGAAACTGATGTTTTTCTCTTATCTAATGTCAAAAATAACCTATTTTATGTCATGTACGTATAATCACCAGTCCCCAACTGCTTGTAACAGACATAGCTTATCAGCCAACCACATGCCAGCAACTCAATGCATTACCATTCTTTCCCATTCCATTTCCTTGTTGACCAAATTCAGGGGTCTTAATTTGTTGTTTCCTGCTCTTTTGAAACAAAAAATCCAGATGACCACCTTCCTGTCCAGGCAACAACATGATCCAGAGCTATTTATGTACCTCCTGGCATGATACATATACCTATAAGCTCTCAAGATCATACAGGTTGAATGGGCTGCGAGTGGTAAATTTTGAAACATTTTAGGAGGTCACAACCATCTGCATGGCTGATAAAGAAGGCTGGTTTGAACCTGGAGTAGCGGAAGCAATCCATATCAAGTTAGAGCATAATATCTCAGAAAAGAATGGGTGGCTACAGACACCACTCATCACCCACCTTAGATTCATTTCTGGACTCTTTCCATCAGAAATCCCAACAAAACTGTTCTAGATCATCTGATGTAAGGACCCAAAAAGGAACAAGACTGTCAGGGTGTGTTAATGATCAAAATAATCTGTGTAAGTATTTTTTTTATTGATGTCACATTTTACATTTAAAACAAATCTCAGAGTGCTACAGTTGTAGAAGCAGAGCATAATATAAAGGCAATTACCTAATTATAATAAAATAAATAAATGAAATAAAGATTGTGCTATCATAGGTCACACTTTTAATAATAATAAACCAGTCTTGATTTACCGGTCGATCTTCACCCCTATCCTCATATACGGTCACAAGCTGTGGTTCGTGACCGAGAAAACAAGATGACGAGTACAAGCGGTCGAAATGGGCTTCCTTCGCAGGATGGCTGGGCTCTCCCTTAGAGATAGGGTGAGAAGTTCGGTCATCCAGGAGGGGCTCGGAGTAGAGCTGCTGCTCCTACGCGTTGAGAGGAGCCAGATGAGGTGGCTCGGGCATCTGGTCAAGATGCCTCCTGGACGCCTCCCTGGTGAGGTGTTCCGGGCACGTCCCACCAGTAGGCGGCGCCGTGGAGGACCCAGGACACGCTGGAGAGACTATGTCTCTCAGCTGGCCTGGGAACACCTCAGGATCCCCCTGGAAGAGCTCAACGAGGTGGCCGGGGAGAGGGAAGTCTGATGATCTGGATCAACACCAAAATTGAATCAGTTCTTCCTTTTCCCAGACTGAACATTTCCTGATAATTTCATCAAAATCCATCCTTAACTTTTTGAGTTATTTTGTTCACAGACAGACAGACAGACAGACAAACAGACTCTCCCGAAAATATAACCTCCTGGCAGGGGGAGATATGCCATGATTAAGTCAACATATTTAGTTTAGGGTTCGGTCCCTTGCAAGAGAGAAGCGTTGAGACTTCTTCTAAAGGTCTGAACAGACTAAGGTGCCCTTAGGTGATTGTGGAGCGCATTTCATAGACTGAGGCAGCAGACTGGTAGGTTTGAACCTCAATCGTGCAGAGCTTAGCCTGGGGAAGGGAGAGACAGTTTGTGTCGGCAGAACCGAGGTTTAGGGCGAGTTCTTTAAGGCAGGGGCGTGTGAGTGAGATTTTATACTCAATCTGGAGGTAAACTAGGACTCAGTGAAGGAAATGAAGGATGGGTGTGATGTGTTCATATTTTCTCACCTTCATCAGGATTCTGGTAGTGCTGTTTTGAATGCATTGGTTCTTTTGAAAGCTTTTGCCAGGAATCCCGATGAGGAGTGCTTCACAGTAATCCAACTTGGAGGAGACACAGACATGGACGAGTTTCTCTGCATCTGGGAGGATGAAGGAGAGATGGAGTCTTGGAATACTGTGAAGGCAGTAGAAGGAGGTTACAGTCATGGTTAGGCCCTGTTTACATGGAGACTCTTCCTTTGGGTTTTCAAAAGTAATTCGTGTTCACATGGAAGCGCCAGAAAAACTGAATACGACTGGCTGCACTGAATAGTGCATGCCAGTTCAGTAGATGGCTATGTGGGTTTGCAGAGACACAGTAGTGTTACAACACACATATGAAGAAGAAAAACTTTTCACAAACAACAATGGTGAGTGGACACACGAAGCCTAACGGTGATGCATTTTCAAATCTTCCACCCTGGACCCTGGTTTCAAAATTTCATGGATTCAGGCACTCCAGGCACAGTTCTAAAAAAAGGCAAAAATGCAATGAAAACTCTTCAGATTCGGCCAAGTCAGGCCTTGAGTAAACAGGGCTTTAATGTAGGTCTTAAGTATGACGTGAGGGTCAAATTTGATGCCAAGATTGATAACTGTTGTAATCAGAGGGATGATGTGACTAGATAATGACATGGCAGTAATTTTGGATTTCTGGACCTGGAGTTGAGTGTCCACGAGAACTATTCCCTTGTGTCCTCCAGGCAGGTAGTAAATGTGGAATCGAGGTTTAGCAGCAGGGTAAGTGGGGTTTGTCCTGACCTTCAGTCGGGTGTCATCAGCATAGCAATTGAAGGATTTCAGCTCTTGATCCAGTCATGTTTTAGAAATGAAGAAGCATCCTTGGAGAAGAGGAGAATAAGAATCTTTACAAGTTCAGTTTATCAGTTACCAGCAGATATATTTCATTTCCAGGCCTTAATCTCTTCAAATATACAATCTTTTCCATTTGCTCAAGTATTTTGAAGCAGCATCCTCAAAATAAAAAGTTGTTTTAATTGGTCTAGTCAAGATAAAATGTCATATATGCAACAACATTTTACTTTGTTTGGACAAATTAACCATACAGATCTGTCATACAACTAAATACACAACCTAAGATACATCTGAACCAGTTGCAATGTGGATATTAGTGTGAAATATACATTATAAGTAGCTCAGAGTTTGTTTATAGCTGGTGCAACAGCCTACAGAACTTTTAGAAAAAAAAACATTCTTTGGCTCATTTCCCTTCCTTTCTTACTTTTTAAACTTTGGCTTATAATAAAATCCACTAAGATGAGCTTTGTGGGATTCAAAGTGCTCTGGAGCCACATTGCCAGCCTCAAGACCCCTAACCCTTGGCTGATGACATGAGGAGAACAATAAGTATTGCCAAAAGTGTTTCAAATTTCACAAAAAGGCTATGGACCACTGAACACATCCCCTGAAGATTAGCACCCATGTCACCGCTTGACTTGAAATGATTGTTGCTACTGAACTTTGCCGGCTGAATTTTGGATCGACCTCTGGATATTTTCGCACACCATAATTAACTTCTGTGGTAAAGGTGACTTGCCCTCTACTTTATTTGCTCCATTATTTGCATATACACAACTTCAAGGATGAACTCTTGTGGAATTCTTAAGTATTACTTAGAGTGAGGTTGTACAAAGGGAGTGTGTGGGGATGCATGCAGCTTTAGCTTTTTTTCTTTTGTTTTAAGACTCTAATACCAAACATTCTCGGAAATGTCTATCAGCATTATGTTTTATGTGGGTCATTCCTCTAACATTACTTTTAATTATTTATTCAGTTTATGTCTTGTTGGAAAAAAACACATAGTTAGGTTAATACTCAAGACTTTAATTTAGACCACTGTAGAAGACGTGATGAAAAAGTGTGAAATTAAACCTTGAAATAAAAAATAATATTAAGAACAACAAATATTTATTATCATGTCCAACAGCAAGGGATGGACTCATTTTTATCATTATTATTATTCTTATGTTGTAGGTTTTGTTTTTCTTAAATAGGTCACTTGATCATGATTTAAGTTTCACTACTTTAGTCTCCGTTTTCTAATCTAATGAGTAATCAACACAGCCATCGAATAAGCTTTAAATCAATGTCAATATATACTTAAAATGTGTATTTATGTAGCTTTAACACTTGAAGTTCTGTGGATTTGGTTCTGTTTGTGGAGGATTGTAGTTTTGATTTGGTACGGCTGATTTTAACACAGTTTATTGTCCTGCCAAAGGTTGTGTAACGTATCCACTAGCTACTGGCTGAGGCTGCAGTTGTGATTGCTGTTCCCTTTTCCTCCAACCTAATGATGCACTATGACCAGGACATATGCAACCAGGTACCGTGAAACAGACAGATTTCTACCTCAGGGGCTGTAAATTGAAGCCCATGCAGAAGTGTCATAGCCTGTAATACCCCAAGTGCCCACTTGAGGCTGGCTGCAGAAATGTGAGGTCCAATTGACTGCCTGCGGAAAGCAAAAAATGTTTAACAGCCTAAATAAACATCTTTACAACCTGGTGTCAGTCTAAATATATAATACGCCTGTGTACTCTTGCTACATAGTGGGTGATTTTTTTCTTGTCTTGTCTATAAACATTTATTGAGAATGTGAAGGTTTGTAAGTAGGGACCATGCAGTGCCATGGCCATGGCTGCACATCCACGCAGAGTCACCGTTGATCAAATGGCCTTCCTCAGCATGGCCTCTCTGTGAGTAGCTTGAGCTAAAATTCAGTTAAGAGGACATGTTCAGTATGGTAGTATCTATTACAAGGCCTCCACAATGTTCCAAATACTCTTTTGTAAACAAAAGCTGATGTAACATACAGCTTTGTCCAATTCTTTTACATTTTATGGGAACACAGTGGTGTTGGAAAAAGTCCAAAAAGTGCAGTTTTAGCACTTCTGGTTCTCAGGTCACAAAGTCTGTGGGATATTGGACTATTTTTTATGATAAATACTAGTGATAAGGTCCTTGATGATCCCATGTATATGGGATCTGAGTGTTTCATTTTGCAATATAAGATGCTTCGGTTTTGCCCTGCTTTTAATTCATAGTCCTAATCATGTTTTTTTGAGGGATAGTTTTTTTGAGGGATAGTTGCTAATGAACTGCTAACAAGGATACATAATGGTGGGGGAACTAATACAATAATTACTGATCATTTGTACTAAATAATTAAAAAAAACATGATAGCCACAGCCATGGCTACCAACTTAATCATGTCATTTGATTGGGAGTAAATTCTCAAACAAAAGTCTATAACATGAAGTAATATGTTGAAAATTTGGTATCTGTTTCTAGGTTGAACCCCCATGTTGTAGCATAAAGTTTTCATAATCCCTTTTTAAACACACCAATTTTGAGCTTAAAAAAGCGTACATGTTGTGCTCATACATGAAAGTAATCATCAAAAAATAAAAAGTGTAGGCGTTGTGCTCATTCATGAACGCAATCATTAAAACTTTTGTTTGCCTTTAATATACGAAATCCGTGCATCAATCCATAGCATTTTTAGCTCAAAGCAGTCTGGGAATATGTATCCATATTCCACATAAACTTGTAGATGTTGTTCTGTTATGATGATCAGGGACTGACTATGCTAATAATACTATTATTAGTCATACTCTGCTTGATATTATCTATTAACACTTTCTTAGCTTGTTTAACAATATGATATAAGGCCAAATTTGAGGCCGAATGTATTGTTTTTTTGGTTCAATGCTTTCAATCGGTCCTTGTTTGGTTTAAACAGCTTTCACAATCATGGTGAACCAAACTCTGGTTCGCTTGGAAGCAAACAGAGGTCTTTGTTTTTAAGAGAATTTAAGCACTGTACTTTCATCTGCATCAGTTCATTTTAGCTTTCAAACTACCCAAAATCAAAATAACTATCAATGATGCAGGCCAGAGTTTGATCTGGACCACGGGTACATCACGCTCCATCCAGGCAACTTGATCCCACTGTTGAAATACATAAGACAATGTTTCCCTGAAGAAAGTAATTGCTCTATTGATAAGCTCTGAAAATGTTACTCTAGGATTGAAAAGTCATATGTTTTTAGACGAAGTTGTGTTGGCATATGCCATACTTTCATGAGAAAAATCTGCTATCCTGTTAGACTTTTATCTTTGGGAATGTGTTTCCACACAGTTGACAGCAGAAAACATCCCATCCATACTGTGTGCTTCGCTGAGGAAGAGAACATCGAGAATGTCTCACTCTTTTCACTGTGTCTCAGCCAAAAACCCAATTTCAGCTCTGAAATCTGTCATACATGCCCTGTACCTGTCTTCCCTCTGTTGCTGCCACATCCAGGCACACAGCACAAGGTTGGTAGAGAACATGCAGTATTCTGTACAAACCTCACACCTTTAGGAACAAGGACGACTACCCTGCTGTGACCCCCAATCGCTTTGCAATTCAGACTGATTGGTCAGATTCTCAACTAATGGGACCTATTTCATGTAACTATGGGCATCAGCCGAGGTGTTAAAAGGTTTATATAATGTGCAACATGGTGGTCATACAGAGAACAAAATTATTTTCTGAAAGTTGGTTGCATGTTCATTACTGTTAGTAACATTCAGGGGATGAGTGTCCCGTTCTGAAGGTAGAATTAACCCTTTAAGGTCCAAGACCATAGGGTATAGCCAGAAAATTCTAGAGCTGAAATGTTTGTTTCACTTTCTGCTAAAATCCTAAGAAAATAAAAATGTCCATTAAATTCAACATGTAAAATTTTTGTATCTCATTTGATACATTGGGTGTTTTTGGCAACTGATAATCCATTTAAGGACATTTTTATCATTTATCTGATTGTATTCAGATGGTTTTTTTTTTGTAATTTGTTGATCATATTGAACAGATATAGGTATTATAAAAGTATGTATTAAATATGATATAATTGGCTTTTTAGTGTGAAGGTTTTGCAAAAGCCATAATAGAAGGACGGACAAAAGTCCATGTCCCTTTACATAAAATGCAATATTATGGTGTTAAAAACCAAGTTATTACCCTTTTCTTAGTCACAAAGCTTGATAAACAAGTGTTAAGCATAAGTCTACAGTGATAACCGTATCTTCTCATTGGATCTTGTACAGCAATTTGTCAAAAAAAGGCCTGTCATACACTCAGACGCTGCCTTTGCTTAGTGTTGCTTGTAAGCAAATTGACGATGACAAGCTGACAGCGCTTGACAAGACTTTTAGCTTCACTTTGAAAGGGTTCTGATGTAAAAGAAACAAGAGATCTCTGCTTTTTTTTCTTTCTCATCAGCTTCACAAGGTTAAATCTCTATTTGTATCCAATTTGTCCTTTCAAAAAAGAACACACACACAAACACACACAAGATGTGTTTATTTTTACCTAAGACATATCAATCAATATGCTATTTCAAATAGACAAACACTGAAAATGAAGCACACTACATTCCTTTGGTTTATGTTCCTATGTTTTTAAATTATATAGAAAATAAGCATAGATAAATTCCCCCTAAGGAATATTTGTATTTATCTGCCTCATAATCTTGACTCTCAGTTCTTTTTTTGTCTTCGCACCTCATCTTTTATTGACTTTAGCATTGACAGTCACAGTGCTTGAGCGAACAGGAAGCCTTTAGAGTAATGGCAACTAAGCCCTTTTGTCATCCAAGTGATGCTTCGCTTACACTTTTACTGGAAATATCTCAACCACCTTCCACTGCCCATGCAGCTTTATCTGTGCAGTCTGTAAAAAACAAGAACTTTAAATCAGGGGTCAGCCTTTTACAACTGATTATAGCTTGAAAATCATCAGGCCGATCATCAGGCTATGCTAATTCAATAAATATGACCTGCCAGTCACATCAAAAAATTGTTATACCATATCTGTCAGACCTCCTCCACATCACCACTCTAGCCCGCTCCCTCAGAGCCTCCTCCTCCACCCACCTCACTGTGCCCTCTGCCCACCTCAGTACCATGGGGAGCAGGGCCTTCAGTCGTTCTGCACCCCAGCTCTGGAACTCTCTCCCACCGGACATTTGAAACCTGACCTCCCTGCACTTTTTAAATCCAGACTCAAAGCCCACCTGTTCCGAACTGCATACTCCTTACCATGAATATTCCACTTTCATCCACTTATCCATCACTGTCTGTTGTATTTTGCTGATTTTAATAGTTGTATTGTTTTGTTGATTTTGTTGTTGTTGTTTTATCCTGTACAGTGTCCTTGGGTGCTTTGAAAGGCGCTTTTAAATAAAATGTATAATTATTATTGCTATACATAAAAAATGACATCTGCAATGAAACTCTGAAAATGGAAAATAATATCTTCAATGATATGTCAATTAGCTATGGTCGGTTGTAACACTGTAATAATAAGCATAATACTGTACATGTAGATAGAGGATCATTATCTCCGTCCGTCCGTCCATCTGTGAACATAATAACTCCAAAAGTTATGGATGGATTTTGATGAAATTTTCAGGAAATGTTCAGCATGGGAAAAGGAAGAACTGATCCGATTTTGGTGTTGATCCGGATCAGTGTCTGGCCGTCATGATGAAAAATGTGATTTTGTGAATAACTACTGAACTAAAATAGATACCATTATGAATCCATTTGCTAATGGTATGTTTTCATAGTCAAGGAATCTAAATATTTACATGAAATAAAGGTAGGACTAATGTTTATGGTGAAAATCATAATATGGGTGAGGACTGTGGCGCTGGCGGAGGCCTAGTTTATAAATGCAGTGCAGAAGATATCCAAATGAGTAGTTACACACAAAAAAAATGCTCAATGTGTTATGGATTTTGTGACTCATTCAAGAACATTGGGTTGTCATCTATCCAGTATTGAGACCAATATCCACACACGTGTCCCCACAGTAACTTATAATATCAGTCACATGATGATTAAACAAAATCCTGTAAGGTTCTTAAACAATAATAAATATAATTGTGTATTCCTGCTTGTTGTTATTTTTTAATATGTATTAATGCAACTGTTAGTGTCTGCATAATGAATATAACTGACAGATAGCATTGTAAAGACCACAAGAACCCTGACAGGTTATTTAGGGTTGCTTGATTTACATTTCTTGTCATAATTATTTTTTTATCCAGTAAATTCTCAACATTAAGTGTCCTGATAAATCAGAAACCAGAGCAGCCTTATCCACCAGGGCCTCAGTACTATAGTGTTTAAGAATTATCACTATTTGCTAAAAAAAATGTTCATAGTAAGAACACACACTGAGACTATGATAATATCATGTGCTCTGTGCTTTTTAACACAACCATCAAACACACCGGAACTTTCTGTTAAATATAATTGGCTCTGTGTGGAGCTTCTGTGTTTGGTGTGAAAGCAGCTTGATACATCGGCACACATCAGGTTCAGTTTCTTAGGTGTTACCCCAGTCTGTACACCCTTAAATTAATTCTGCCAACTTAACTACGATTTAAAACACCTTAAGCTGAAATACCAGAGCAATATCTAAAAAAAAAGACTTTGTATTCATCGCTCATAGAAGAACAAAGGTAATGGCCCATATACATTTGAGTGACCTAAAGTTTTTGAGTCCAGGTCATCCAAGACTTTAACATTAGCAAAAAATGAGTTAAATTTGTAAATACAATTAAAACAACTTTACTAAAACAAAGTTCCTTTATATTAGTGAATAGATAGATAGATAGATAGATAGATAGATAGATAGATAGATAGATAGATAGATAGATAGATAGATAGATAGATAGATAGATAGATAGATAGATAGATAGACAAGCAGTTTTCATTTATATATTTTTAATGGTTCAATTAGAGTTTTAAATTGCCCCTGTTCCATCATACATTTAGATTATCTTTATGTGTAACTATGCAGTTTTTATGGACAGACAATTTGTGCTGGAACCTGCACTCTATCTTAAAATCATTATGAACAAATGATACAAACTTTTGAATTTTGAAATTGATATAGATTTAATACTTGGAACCTCAGGCGACAGTATACTGTTTCATGACTTTTCTGGCTATCCTGATCCAGAATTTATTTTCCTGTATGTCTTTGTGTTCAGGTTTTCAACATTTGTTGACAACACTAAGATCTCTTTTGATCAAATCTGGTCATCTGGCTGGTATGAATATGGCAGCCTATACTTGATACTATATCATAAACCTGATGTATATCATTTTAGTAATTTCCCATAAGTCAATTACATGCTAGCTATCTTTTTTTTTCAAATAAAGCACCCTTTGGGAGTTTAAAGAACAGGCACTCGTCTTTGAGCAAAGCCAGGGGATCCAGATCACCAAAAAGACTTGTGCCCCTGAAAAACACCTGCACACACAAACGGAAGGATCTTCAGAGGTGTCAGTGTGCCTCTACCTGCTTGAGAATGTGAAAACTGTACAACACGAGGATTTCCTGTGGTTTTTTTTTTTTTTTTGGAGAACCAATTTAAACATTTCTTGCCTTTGTGTTTGCGACACCCGCTTGCTGCTCGAGCACGTGTGAATTCTCTCATTATTAGCATGTGCCAGGCGGTGTTAGCCGGTCCTGACGGGAGGGCCACACTGGGAGTCTTGGCCTTCTTCGTGATCACTCTCTTGCTCACCTCATTAAGTTGCCACTTCCAACTCAATTATTCACACCATTTAGCACTTAGTCAGTTCTCTATTCTCTCCCTCCCTCTCTCTCCATCTTTTTTCCATCAGCTTTTGTTTCTCACCTTTCCTCACCTTGCTCTTAATTTTTACACTATTCTCATTCTCATTTTCAGTAGCTGTCTCACTCGCACAGGAAGTTCTTTAAGACTGTTTTTTTTGCCCACCTCTGAATCATATTAATGTTATATTGTCACAGACAACATCTCCTTCGTTCTCTGATGTCATTAGTCACAAAATAATGTTCCAGGCATACCGGCTGGTGCCGCAGCCAGCACCGACCTGCAGTGGCCTCACTATCATTGCAGGCTGTGCTTGTTACCGCTTTCTGCTTAACCGAAAATGCCCAAGGGATGCTTCACACTAACAAAAACACTACAGAAAAATAAGGTAAGGTGGCGTGTTAGTGAGGGCATGTTGCTGCGGGGTACGGGTAGAAAGGCAGAAAAACAAAACAACAATTCAAGATTTATGTCCTCTATTTATTGGTTACTCTCTCGAGACTGATTACAGGTCCAAACATATTAGGGCCCTGTTTTGATAGCACGCAGCCTGTTGTTCAGCCGGGATGGTGCAAAATAATTTTGTGTGTCTGCCTACATATTGCTAGTTTCACGGTGCAGGGCTGCATGATGATGGAGGGAGAGGTGGTGCTTCAGTAAAAAGGCAGACGATTCCAGCAGGGAATTTTCCTCTGTCTCTCTGCCATCTCCAATCAACTTGCTTTGCTTACTTCCATAATTGTCAGGCATGCAGAGAACTCTGTACATCCAGTGGTCCACATCTCCAATATGACAGAACAAGTCATAGGAGAGAGGAAATTAAAATAAAAAATAAAACCAAAACCCTGCAACCGCCAGATCAGGCTGTAACTATGTTTTAACTGTGCAGTCGGACCCAAGTTCAAAATAGGAACATGTAAGCCAAGTGACTGACCACTATTTATTTAATGGTAAGCCTGTAAACACAAGCACATGGCCAATCCAATGTTTATGCTGGCCATAAACTGAATTAGTACTTCAGGTGGAAAATAAGAAAAAAACAGGTGCACCATCTGCCCAGACCCTTTACAACAGCTGGTATGGCAGGGCCCTAAATCTCACATTTGAGTTTTAAATGTATTTTTTGTGCCTTTTGTGCCTTTATTGATAGGAGAGAGACAGTAGGCTTGTGAAAGGGGGAGAGAGAGCAGGAGAAGACACTCTGCAAACTGGTCACAAGGATTTGAACCCAGACCTGCAGAGGCGAGTGCATGGGGTGCCTGGTTGCTAACCACTCCGCCAAACCAGCAGCCCTTGTAATTCATGTATCTAGTTGTGTATCAAAATAAATAATGACAGTGCCAAAAACCACCAATGTAAAGATTTCACTGGGCTATAGAGGTATAACTTGAAGCAAAAGGCATTAAGATGCAATATTTGTCAAGTTGAGAAATAATTGCCTGATGACCACAGAATCCTAATGTGGTCATATTGGAATGCTAACTTTCGATCTCCTCTTGTTTAACCTTGAAATAATTGTCTTCTTACCCTTTAGAAAATGTTTCAAATGTTGCAGCACACCAGGTACATTGATCACCCTTCTTTATTGTGGTTATCAGAGCTATCGTATTAAATCTTCACAAAAAGAATACTGAGACTATAATAACATCATGGGTGCTGTGTGGTGATCATTTTAATACAATCCTCAAACAAGGCAGAACCAAAAACTTGATGCATTTTCTGTAAAAGAGAATCAATGTGCATATTTTCAAGAATAAAGTGATCATTCTTATAACAAAGGCTTTTTTGTACAACTGTACTAATTCAATTCTAAATTCTTCTGCACTAAAAACAGCTTGTTGGATAAAAGTTAGTATGACAGAAACAAAATCCTCCCACTGCCCAAGAGGGCTTCAAACTGTGAGTGTAGTGCTCCCAGTAAAGAGCATTCTTGTATGATCTTTTCATCTTCCTGCCTTTTTGTTTGAATCTTCAGCTTCCATTTTGAATAAATGCCCACTGTTGTTTATTTCCTGCTGCATGGCAAATGCTTTGATTACGATGTTAAGAAAGTGAGTTCAGGATCTCAATCTTGCCCTGAGCATCATTATTTCATGCATGTTCACAGAATTACTTTTGTTGCACATTAATTAGCATGTCTGACATGGATGGTTAACCGCAGTTTGGATCTTGTGCACAGACTTTTTTAAACATTATCAGATAAAAAAGGTCCTCCTCGGGCACCGAGCATAAGCAGTATTTTTTCTCTTCTTCTGTCTTTGTTCCTAGAATCATAATTCTAATCATTACATGCCTGGAATTTCACCAAACTTTGCAAACTTATTACAGATTAGAAAAACATGTTATCTTGAGATGCTGGCAGATTTTTGTGGCCCCACACATGAAGACACATGAATTTTTTTTGTTTCTTGTCTAAAAATCTCCTTAGATATGAAATTGTGGCATGCCTTCAGACCCCTCTGTTTAAGCCCTGCTCATATGTGTAGACGAGGCCCATCTCAAACAGTGGTTTTGGCTTCAGCTCTCAAGCACTGTGCTCTAATGTGTACTGTGGGTAAACAGGCCCACAGACTGATTTTTTCCAACAGACTATTTGAACAGACTTTTTTTCATCAGCTAGCAACAAAGAAAGTGCACAAAGTTCATATGTCGCAGGGGTTTGTAGACAGGCCAAGCACTTATATTTTTAACAAAAGAAAAATTCAATAAAGACAGTCAAGCTTTTAAAAGAAAATCTAATTTTCTCTTGAGGAAGCAGCATATTTAATTATATATTTGCTTTTTTATTGGAAAAAAAAAACTTTTTGCATCTAAAAGAATCACTTACACAAAGTTCAACCTGACCTTAATACAGAGTAATAACCAAACTCCTTGTTAGTTCTGTGTCTTCTGCTGTCTTAAATGTATAATAGTTTTTAAGGCAGTAGCAAATCCAATTTAAAAGTAAATTATACCTTTGGTAAGAATCACAAGTAAATACAATCCACTTTTAAAAATTCTAGAAAAGCTACAGACTTCTCTCTGCATGTGTTTAGCTATCAGAGTAGATTAGATTAGAATTAGATTATTTAGAGGTGAGAATTGAACAATGGGGTCCTCTCAGCAACCAAAATTACAAATCCTTGGTAATTTTATGTCATCAATATAACATAAGGAATGAACCCTGCATCTCCTAATAACCAAGACCGTCAACAAACATACATCTTATATCATACATGAAAAACAACACAGTAAATAATACATTTTCAATTAAAATATAAGCCTGGATTTAAGATTTTTCACCAAGGATTGTGAAAAATATCAGAGTAACTAAACACTGAAGCTCAAAACCAGTGTGCAAATAGTTTCATGCAAAAGGAGCAGAAACAAACAGCTCTATTTTCCAACTTTTTTTTTTAGATCTCTGGAACAGAAGGCTGCATGACAGCCATTGGCCTAGTCATCAGTCTGTCTTGTGGATAAACAGAGAGGACAGGTGGTCTGGGATTTTATCTACAATGTCTTTTTTCATATAGGTGCACAAATGTTCAAGCTTGGCTTAAAGAAAACCACTTCACCTTAAAATATTAAGTGAAGAGCAATTAAAGACTACACAGTTTTTAATGAATCTCAGAGCTCAATGAAACACACTGTGCAGCATGTGAAGACTTGAAAAGAGACATTCATGTGAGTTTTGTTTCATTTTCATTTAAAACAAGTCGATTTACTGATTACTGATTTGCTCTTAAATTTAATTTAAACTTGCAAAAGATTTGCAAAAGCTTGTTTCGGGGCAGGTGTACAAAAGTAAATAACAGTTTCATCAGCATAACATAAGGAATGAACCTTGCATCTCCTATATTACTTTTCTTTAGGAAATTAAGACATGCTTGGAAATATAAATAAAGATGTCCAATAACACTTTTTTGTTGTTTATTTTTTAAAATCATAAAACAACAAGGTTTGTACTCAATAGCTAATAATAATGACAATATAGTAATTAGGGCAATTATGTAGATGGTAACTGACAGAAGGCCCAGAACTGAGCTTTGAGTTACCCCCTTGTGAACTTTAAAACATCAGCGGTCGCACCACTAAACTGAACATCTTGTCAGATACTATATTTGGCAAACCACTGAACAGCATGGCCAGAAAACCCAGAAGCTGAAAGACATTTTAGTAATGTCCCCTGTTGGACATGGGCCCAAGAACTGTCCCAACCTTAGCCTCTTTTCTGGGGTCCCGGTGTGTCACTAAAGGGTGAAATAAATCACTAACATTTGAAACAATCTGTCACAAATGGACCGTACAGCCACACTTGAACATTTAAAAGAGGCTTGGCAGGAGAACCTTGCAGAGGAGATCTCAGGAAACCAGTAGTCAAAGGCTCAGGATCGTGTGCACTCTTCATCTGTTCGTACCAGACATGGACTGATTCAGTTCAAAATTTTGCACAGGCTTCATCTGTCAAAGCTGAGACTTTCCAAAATGTTCCCTGCTGTGAACCCACTCTGTGAGTTGAGGACAGGCACCGGCCTCGCTGGCACATATGTTCAGGACTTACGCAAGCATTGTCATATACTGGATCAAGATATTTCAAAGTTCATCTAAAATTTTCCCCAAAAAATACCAAACCAGACTCTGTTCTTGTCACGTTTGCCGCTATAGGAGCTGTTTTTGTCAAGCTACCAGAAGAACATGATATACTTTGTGACACTATTAGCAAGCAGAATAATTCTGCTGAACTGGAAACAAAAAGTCTCCAGCTTATCAGGCTCTAATAAATGAATTAAGGAAAACTTAAAAACAAAATTTATCCTGGTAAATTAAAGGTAAATATATTTTACTCAATTTGGCAGCCATTTATGGAGAACTACAACAAGATTAACCCCAGATTAGGGTACATGATATCATCCATGTTTTGTATTATTACTATTGAAACCTCTTTTTAATTATCCCATTTTTTGTTGTACATGTATTTTAATGTTTTTATTTTGAATGTATATCATTCCCTGTTATTCATTTGTTTTCATTTGGTTTTGTGTGTTGGCTTGGAGTATGGATACACATCTCAGATCCTATGGTCATTTGTATTTGACAATTTTTAAACCTCAATAATGATAATTTAAAAAAGAGTGTAGTGAATGGGCAAAAATACCACAAAATTGGCTCTCATAATGATCAACTTCTGTCACAATACATGTATGGCATTTGGTGATCTTATCTGGTCCAATGAGATGTACAAAAACATACAACATCTCCTTGAAAAGGCTTCAGTAGCCTTGTTCCAGTCTGAGCAGAAAATACCTGATTTTGACCGAATGATTGTGTTTATTAGATTCTGTTTGGTCCGCCTGTTATAAATTTTTACTCCACTTCACCAGTTTTGTTTCCTGTGTCATTTCCTAGTTTGATTTAGCCTGAAAACCACCGGACAAACCCCAGAGAACACAGCAGAACTGTATGCCTTCTTGGTTTTAGTGTCTCTGTGTGTCACGGGTCTTATTAATGAGAACAGCGAGAACAGATTTTGCTTTCCAAACAGAGCACAATAAATGGCAGCCAAGAGGTTTCTGGGTCCCATCACCATCAGCGCGGGCCTCAGCCATCATCAGAGGCTGGCCGATGAAGCGTGGCGTGCGGTGGCCGCACCGACACAGATGTTGACCGAGCTCATTAAGTAAATGGGCCTATAATTGATTTCAGTCGATACCCTATCCTCAGCCAGGGTGTGCATCTACCGATCGGAAGCAGGCTCCGGGGGACTGGGGCTAACAGCTTGAATAAATGCAGTGCTGGGGTTCCAGATAATGCCAGTCTTTGCAAATGCTTATGGGGATTAGTTTGACTTGAGTTTCGCTATTTAGGGACTTAATGTTGAATCCCAGCAGCGGCTTACCTTTGAGATGAAAACTATCGATTTGTTGGAGAATGCTGGTGCTGCTGCTGCAGTTTTCTGCATACACCAGGTTACTCTGTATTGTTGCTAGAAGCTCTGCCCCTATATCCTCTTTTTTTTTATTTCCATGCAATAGAATAGAAACATCTGAAACCAACTTATTGGGTATGCAATTTAAAAAACTTTTGGAGAAGCAGCTGGAAAAGAACCTTAAAATCTTCTTTGACAGCATTGAAAAGTTTATTTTAAAGGAGTAGTGTGTAGAATTGTTATTCATAAGTGCCAAAAAACAGGAAAAGACTTATTACATGTTGAGTAACTTGAGTACTTGCATCTCTTTCAGAATTTCTGACATTTTTTAAGCCAGATAATCAAAGTTTTTATTTCCATAGTTGTAACATTTCATGGTCAACATAACCCTTGCCCTGCAAACTGTGTATTCAGCATCAAAGATCGCCACACAAGGAAGTGGAGAGTGCAAATTATATAAATCAGTGTGTACCTGATCCCATCAGACGTTTCCTCTACTTACTTATGATGAATTCTCTGCTGTCAACTGCTCATGACCTCGACCAAGGAGATCTTGTTTTTATTACCATTTGCTCATTTGTTTGTTTTTCCTTCTGTCTGCAAGCAAGATTACACAAAATGTTCTCAACTGATTTGGTTGAATTTTTGAGGATACAAGTGATTAGATTTCTTTGTGATATGAATACAGATTTGGATTTAGGATATCCTTTGAAAGATTTGTGCATGGAGGGGCAGTTTTCTCCATTTCCCCAATAACTCAATATGTTCACTGTGGATCTTGATGACATATTCAGGAAATGTTGATCTTGGTACAGGGGAGGAGGGGTAAGATTCTGAATACAGATGCAGATCCAATATTTGCTTCAAAGATTTGTTAATGTTGCATAAGAGGGCAGTATTATTCACAATTTTGATCATTATTTGCCAAACAGTTGGCAAAGGTTTGCGCTCTTTGAGAACTTCAAGTTTGTCATGAGATTGAGAAAAAAAAGGCTTTTTACTGAATTAAAAATTGAATTTTTTGCTCCCTTTGCAACAGTGTTGGGCAGTTTCAGCAATCTACCTTTTTTGTTTGTTGCTACATTATTCAAATTGGCATAATGTTGTAATGACATAGAGATTTAACAGAGTTATAGGGAAGAAGATAGGGGCAATTTCAAAAAAAGAAGAGGTAGACATTTTTTTCAGCAAATGAAAACTTGAATAAGTCTGTGAAAAAAGAGTATTCTGAGTTTGAGTCACAATTCTGACGTTTTCTTAGATTTTTGTTTTTTTCACACACTTTTTGAAAAATTCCACCTTTTAAATATTGATTCATCCACCAAAAAAACATTTTCCAGTGTTCCCAATCCTCTTCCATAGAGTTAAGACGTTAAGCAATTAGATATTCTTTACACAGAATGGTGTCAACCTTTCAAGAAAATCACATATTTTTGTTTCTCTAGCATGGAGATAAAAGCTTATTTTGCTATTTTCACTTGTTTGGTAAGGTGGGTTACAGTCTCAGATTTCACCTGGATAAATCCTGGACTGAGAAGCTTTTTTTGTTTATTTTATTATTACATTTGTCTACATTATGGGAACATGATGGAGTCATACAGATTTCTGCACAACAGAGTGGTTTTAAAGATGGCAGTGGGGGAATCTGAGTGTGTCACCTTCTGAACTGCCCTGGTTAAATGAAGCTCTGCTTTTATAAATCATTTTTTGTCTGCTCAAAAACACATTGAAGAGTTGTGCGACTATGCTTAACTGACAAATCAGATTTTATTTCTAATATTCATAGATGTGCAGTTTCAGGTAATGTTGGGGAGACCACCTTAAATATAAAGAACTGAAATGAACACTTGCTCCATCTACCCTGACTTCTCACTACTCGCCTTTCATGTGGTGTGTTTTCTCTACCACCATTTTGATTTTCTGAAAATTTGTTACGTAATGATAGAGACAGGTGTCCAAAATGTATTCAAAGTGATACATTTGACTCTTTTAAAGTAGAGCTCGCAGCATGCAGATTTTTGTTGAAAATGAATCCCATTTAAACAGCAAACACAAGCACTGTAAGTCTCAGACGTGGGCGGAGCCAAGCATCGCCTCTCTGCAAATCAGATTTTGGCCCCCTGGTGGAGAACTGTACACACTGCGCATTTATATATCTATATCTATCTATCTATCTATCTATCTATATATATATATATATATATATATATATATATATATATATATATATATATATATACACACACAATTTGTAACTTTTCCACTTAGAAAGTACTTTGAGAATATAAGATTTTAAAAACTTTCAACAGGGAGTGACCTTTTCATCACGTAAAAATAAAGGATGTTAATAATATCTGATTAATAAAACAACTAAACAAATCAATGAAAGTCAGCTTGTCTTGCTTGTGATGTGATTTGCCTGTTTTGGTAGTGGCAGTGTTGCTTAAGTAACAGATATGGGTGTTGTCTTTCATGCAAATATAATCATTGTTTGTTTATTGGGGTTTAGGTCATTGGTAGTACTTGCGTCTATTAATGTAATTATGACCATAAGCAAAGCAACATTAGAATGAATCCAGTTTATACTTTATTGACATTTATCCAAACATGCTTGTGAATTTGAATCCTATGAAACAAGCGTTCTGTTAGTTGTGTACATACTGATCCAAAATAAATCTGCTTTTAATTCCCCAGTCTTGCTCTGGTGCTCAGCACTCCAGAGTCCAGCAGAGCTCCTTAGAGCACCAGTGCATGGTTAATTAAGTCGCATTATCAGCCGGCCTAATTGGCCATGATACTGTCAGGGCCGAGGCATACATCCTCTGGTAAAATTCCCTCGTTTCTCTCCGAGGAGTAAGTGAGCAAGAAGCTACTCGGTGATTACACAAGACTGCAGTTGCTGTCTTTAGCTTATTACTGACTTAAGTGCTGCCTGGATAAAAGACGCTTAGATGTGTTAGTCAGTGAGTTTTTCATTTGTTTTAAGTGATGGTACCGTAAAACTAGGACGGGTTAAAAGAGACATTAACTGTGCTTCAAACACGTCCCACATCCTTACCCCACAAACATTCATACATACACTCAGCCCTGGTTGGGCTTGCTACAGCACCAGTGTGAAGGCCCTATGAGCCCTTTGTTTGTAATATGGCTGTAGAAACATGGAACATTAAGCATAGCAACATTTTTAGCATTTGAATTAACACAAAGAAAATGTCAAGATAGTGCACCATTGAAACTTAACTCTGGGACTGCACCTTAAAACGTAACAGATGAGCGCTTTGCATGAAATTGCTGATTTAAAGATGCAGATGCAACAAATGCTGGGTTGATAAAACTTATATCATTAAATTCTAGCCCATGGTTACTTAGTTTGTTACTTAGTCATTGAGTTCATGGGTAGATATCAGACAATTGGACTAGAGTCATAGAGACTCGTACCTGAGTGATCTCAAGTCGTTAATTTGAACATTTTTAGCATGATTTTTTTTTCGTTGTATGTATTTTTTTTCCATATCGATATCATTCTAGTACGACCAGAGCGGTCTGTGTGCACGCTACACTCTCTACCAGGTTTGGACAGACTCCTTTTTTTCCCCATGTAAACGAGAGGCACTGACAGGCTGGCAGCACACACGTATGCACTGTGATTGTGATGCTCAGGCATTATATGAAGAGCCAGACAGGAGACATGCATAGCTCTTACCTGCTAGATTCACTTTACTGATGCTTCATACATAGTCCATTCAGTCTGTCATCTATTATTGTCCCACACACAACGCAGTACACAAATATATTCCTACTACACATCTGCTTCCATTACAGTGATGATCACTGTATGTTAACAGGCACTACTTCACTCTATAGCGTTTAAACTGGTGATCTTATTTCCTTTTAGAGTGCCTTTTTTTTAAGGATTCTGACATCTCTTAAGTAAAATGTTTTTATATAAGTATTTCCTGTGTGCTGTTTACAGAAGCACTTTGCACTGTTCATTCACGCTTTAACTTTGTTTGCCTTTTTAGGGGAGCTACCTTTAAAAAATCACTTTAAAAATGTCAGAAAGATAGTTTGAGCCAGCAGTTCAAATGTTGCAAAATGTTCCAAGTAAACATGCAGTATTTCGTTGTATCTAAGATGCCATTTCTTTAATGGAATGTAGCCTTTACCATTTTCCTAGGTCAAAATGATCAGACATGTAACATTATAATGGATAAATCAACATTTTTATGCTGGTTTAATCCATGTAGACTAGTCTGCATGCTCTTTTTTGACACTGACCTGAGAAAGATAAGGTTTCTCTTTTAGAGATATAAACCTGAGTGCTGGGGAACAATGGTGAGGGTCTTGATTCGACATAACCTGTGACTTGCATTTACTTGACTTGCCCATAGCAAAAAAACTTGAGACTTGCTTGAGACTTGAACCAAATGACTCGATACGTGCTTGGGACTTGGGCAATTGTCTGGCAGATAGCTTTGCGGGTCAGCCAACAGTCTTTGAAATCAGCAGAGTCTGAACGTTTCTCTCCCGTCAACAACATCATTTCAGCATCTTTACCACTCATAGAAAATCTCAGTCTGTCCTGGCAGTTCCTCCCTCGGTGGATTCTTCTTCTTTGCCACATGAATAGGAAATTGGCTTTGTGTGAACACTGCTGCATTGTCAGATGTACCCTTCCTTCTCTATTCTCTATATATTACACGGTTCCTAGGGGACATTTGCGCTGGGCACTGGCAGTAAACACGCTTCATTACAAGGTCTTTTATTTTCAGGCGGCAAAGATGCATCCAAATCAATTCGCGCTTGGCCTTTGATCCACAGTGCCAGCGCTCGTATTCAACACAAGCGCTGTACGTTTTACAGAGGCGCTGGGCGAAGGGCCCTTGAGGAATAAAGATGACTGTGTTTGGAAGATGACAGCACAATGTGCCTGTTGTTATCAGTGGAGTCTTACTTTGTGGTTTTGTGGTAACAGGGATGTCCTTGCACTTCTGTTTTCTTTCTGTAATCTTTGTTAAGAAGAAACAAGCAGTGGTTCTTATTTGTTTGGGTAACCTTCTAGGGAAATTGAGCTGTTGAAGATGACAAAGATGATCAGCAAGGGGGAAATCAAAGGAAATATGAAGGAGTTAGGGGAAAAATGCCAAAATAAAGTACTTCTGCAAACTTTCATCAGGACTTATCAGCCTTTACATGCTGTCTTCTGCACTTTGTACCCTGCAGAGCTTACCAGAGGACACATAAGAGCCCTTTTTGTGTTTCCAGAGTAGTTTTAGTAGATTCAAGAGCACTTATCCTGGTATTCTAATAAAAGAGGGCGCTAGGGATTTAAGGGGAAAAATTGATGAAAAAAAGAGGACACTATCAGAAGGAAAGCATTTGAAGTTACAAAGGGAAGGTGGGAGTTGAGTTAATCCTTATGGACATCAGATTTGATTAGTTGTGTTTAAGTGGCTTTATTCTGATGATCATGATTGCCAGAGCATAATCAAAATTGTTGTTGCCATGGCGCTGTAAGTAAACGGCTGTCTCTCCAGTTTCTCTCTAGTTTTTCAGCTCTTTTTTGCTTTTCTCGAGTTTAAACTTTTTTATCCACTTTTAGCTATTTCCCCGTCATTTCAACCTTTCTGCTGCTCTTCTTTTAACCATTCCAGGCTACCAGGAGCCTGTTCAAAAGCTACCAAGAATCAGTCTTATAACTTATTCAAGAGAGGAACGACTGGTTCTGAAGGGACGAGCTGGGATACAACACCCCATACCAGCAGAGTTAAGGAGGTGACACAGGGGTTTGCAAGGCTGGGGCTAAGCTAAAGCCTGGGCGAACAGACAGTTGGACCATGGGGACTGACGAACTGTCCACTCTGACCAATCAGTATGTCTATCAAGAGAGCAGCTTGATCATCTTTACGAAGAAGTGGCTAACCTACTTCGTACCTGATGCTAACATGGACCTGCAGGGATTCACAGCTGTGAGAGCTGCCAGAGACACTAAAGGGTGCAGGAAAAGCAAAGATGGGGGACTCATCATGTATGTTAACAATCGCAACAATAACATATCTCCATAAAGAAGGTCTTGTGTTGCTGAGACGTCGAGCTACCAGCTGTTAGCCTGCGACTATATTATCTGCTGAGGGGGCTGAGTCACTAGATCACTTTCTGTGTTCACATCCCTCCAAGAGCGGGATGTGAGAAGATCCACTCCGTCACAGCAAGACTGCAGAAACAGCACCCTAAGGCACTAATGATAATTTCTGAGGACTTAAATTATGCTACTTTGGCTGATTTCCACCAGGCTGTGGATAGTCCTACAACAGGACACTTGACCACAAAGCCAGACGGCCTGATCAGTTTCTCTAGCCTGGATGCATCCTTGGCCATGAATGTGGACTTGCTTTGTGCTTTCTTCATCCTTAGTGATAATGGTGTTTGCCAATGCACTGACTGCCCTTTGTCTCAAGATCATATTTAAATATCCAAGCTTATTTGCATGTCATCTTGCCCTCCAAATAACATAGCCGCCTGGGACTGTTTTTGCTATCGTTTTTATTCAGAGCTGTGCATTATTTTGAACAGTCTGATTTTTTTGAGTGTTTTCAAAGGTTTCTGATGTGCATGAGCATCCAGGACGTTCATAGTCGTAATCACCCACACTGCCATTACAACAGTTTCTGTGCCATTCAAGCACACATACACCTGTTATACACCTCAGTTAATGTCAATTAGATTCAGCTGCACCAAAAGTTGGTTATAATATGTTGATCAGCTTTTAAGTTAAGGACTTTCTAAAGCCTTATCAAAAACATATGCACTTCTATCAGTGGATAACAGTGAACTAAAGCTGTCACGTCATGGAAACTTACAGCAGAAAACTAAACCTTTAACATATAAAGTTCAGTGTGCCATGAAAAACTTGCTTATATCCCCTTATGAGGGATTAAAATTACTTTTTTTATTTGAAATGATTATCCATTTTTTTGCATTTGAAAAACCTATAACACATATCTGCAAAGAAAAAAACTATTTCTATTTTAGACTGTTATTGTGGCACTTACAATACATATATCAGAACACTTTGTTCAAACCAAGAATAACCTTAGTTTCCAATCATGAATTTAAACCTGAACAGTACAATAGTTATAATTTGGCTTCCCTTAAGAGAGCAAACTCCTTATTCGGGTACCAATCTGAAAAAAGTTCAAAAACCCCGGCTTTAAAGGAAAGGTGTAATAATGCTGGAAAATCTAGCATACTTCAAACCCTTAATCAGTATGTTTTTCTGACAAAGTGGACCCCCACGGTCCCTAAGATCCCCTAAAGACCCATTTCTGCTAAGGGAACCAAGAGGCAAATGCACAGATTTCAAACAAAAGAAACAGACTTGTCACAAAGGTTTGACTTGACTTTCATGTCGACTCCGTGGGCTGTAAAGACTCATGCCCAGAGGGTTCTCCTGTCTTCAGAGATGTCACTCCACTCATCTCAGGCCATCTCACAGCACTTGACTGTTGGACCAGACCTAGCCAGCTCTGGGCGCTGGACGGTGCGGCCTCCGACGGTGCCCAGATCCCAAATGCCATGTCCATAATCTGCCTGCCAATTCTCATCAGGCTCACCTCTGCCGCCACCGCAACTCCCTCCCCCCCTTTAATTTCCACGTAAACAACACACACAGAGCCTGACAGCTCTCGCACCCAGCATGACGTTGACGAGATGAGTCGGGCTGTCTGTGTTTGTAGGAATTATGGAGCTCAAATGTTGTTGTCGGCTCCTTCTTCATGACAGGTGAAAGCAGGGAGAACAAAGGTTCACTCCCCTCTAACCTGCCAGCACCTCTAACAAACCTTTATTTATTACAATCGCTCACACTTTTTTGTATCCTCAATCGGAAATCTGTAACGTTTTACTAAAAAGAGCATAAATGAAGGAAATATGCCTCCTGGGACACTCTTCTTTATGCTTAACATGGGTGCAGCTTTAAATGCTAATAAGACAGTTACACAATGAGGTATGTGAGCGTGCATTTATATGGCTGTCTGTGTGGCGCATTTCTCCATGCTTAAGCATCTCACCTGAATATTCAACACATTCATTTGCAGCACTTTGTGATAGAAAATATGCACAGAATGAGTGGGAGACAGAAGAAGGCGCTAACGCTGAATGCTGGATCACATTTTTCCACATAAGCGAGTAACAGAATCTCCCAAAGGAAACAGATTATTTAAAAATGTGTTACCTTAATCAAAATCTCTTATGAATGCCTTTACTGTGGTGTCATTCGCTCTGCTTCTGTGCAGATAATTGTCAGTCCCCTGCTGCGGTCGAAATTCTTCATTGTAGTGTGGGAGAGAAACACTGTCTAAGGAATTGAGATTAAAAACTTACATAAATTCCCCCTTGGGGAAAGCCACTGTTTTAGCCATGAAACCAGCCTCTAATTCTCCTTCATATGCATCCATTTGCATGATAAATGCACCAGACAGTGAATGTGTATTACAGCAGTAAGCTATAAATTTGTTTTACCAAGTGCATTTTCAAGACAGCACAGCATATGCCTCCTTTACATTAACTGTTTTTAGTCAGCTTGGTGCCTAAAGCTGTAAACTCTGGGGATTTGTACCATCTGGTTTAAAAATAGAGATTTGACTCTTACCCCATCTACCCATTATATTCTGTTTCAATTCTGAATGCGACAATTCAGTTCAGAATTGATTTACAGTTCAGACCAATTCTCTTTTTGTTACAAGTGGTGCTTTGACCAAGAGTCACTTCAATCTGTCGTGTGCTTGACGGTTTATCAAAAAATGGTTTAGTAAGTCCTGAAAAAATCTACTTTCTTTTCTTTTAATGTTGTTTGAAGGGGTTTGGGAAACAGAAGAAAATGACACCTTTTACCAAACTCCCAGTTCACAGAGAGCTGTGTCATCCCTCTATGAAGAAAATGCCCCTTAAAATGATTCTGAGGTCTATTTTGTAATAGCTGTACAGCCTCCACCTTCATGTGTGTTTCAACAGCATAACTGTTAAAGTCTGCTCGGAGGCCCTGTCCCCTCCTCTCCCTATCACTCATCAGACATTGTTTGGGCACAGAGCTTGTTATCGTAGCACCTATAGCCTCCTTTCCACCTTATATCTGAGCATATGCCAAAGGGGAGGGAAAAGGAGCTGCATCTTGCTTCACGACAGAGACAAAATGTTGCAATTTTGTAATTGAACTTATATAAATTTTGGAAAAAATGTGCAGCATACAGATGTCATCATTCAGAACTGTAATTGTTATTGTGTTATTTTAACCAGTTTATCTGTAGTTTTTTTTTTTTAGTTAAGTTTTGACAACCAAGTCATTGTCGTCTTTTTAATGCCATTATACTTATTAAATCTTTTTCTTTTCACTCTGCGGTATTCTGGACTTTTTATCCTTCAAGAAAAAGAGGATATTAAAGATAAAAAAAAATGTTTTTTCATATCTCAACAATTTCTTAACTTTAATGCAAAATAAAACTTGTCCATAGACGTCCATGGTGCAGTCCATTACAAAACACTAATATTAATAATAAAACATATTAACATAGAATAAAATTACCTTTTTGAGTGCTTTTCATCCGCATGGAAATCCGTTATGCTGTTTTTATGAAGTTGTAGAAACAAACAAACACATTTGACCGGCAAACAACTGTAACTATAAAGGTTTTTAAGCAAAACTTAATTTTCTTCCTTTGATATAGTAATTAAAAAGCATCCTGATGGCATTTTACCCGTTAATCTAAATGTAATTTTGTTGAGCTGTCAAACACATCATAAATCAAAGGGTCAACGTTCACTCTTAAATATCTATTAAGGATTGTTAAGTTTGTTTCCAGTGGTCATTCTGTCAACTTAAGCAAAGATTTCAAAATGGATCAAATTTTTTTTACCAACAGGACTTTTAACAGTCTGGATGCGCTATTCATGGCCATTTTGAGAGGATGAGGATAATTTTCTGCTGGGCCAGTATTTGTGAGTCTGTGGCAGAGGTACCAGGTTGAAAAGTCATATTCTGCTTAGTTAAATTCACAATGCTGATGTGCTTGGAGTTTATGTTCCCCATGCAAAATCAGGTGGATTTTTCTGCAGCAGTGGTGTAAGAAATGATGCTTCATAGACGCACTGAAGCTCTAACTTTGCTAATTTAAGGTTTGGCAAATGTTAAGCTCGCTTTTTGACCATTGAAAACCTTTTATTAGAAGAATGAGGGCTCTCTCATATTATGAATGTGGGTGCATATTGCTGCCTCACAAAAGCCGAAGTGTGATGTCTGCGGACCCTGTTTAGTGAACTGCTTCTTGCTGAGGGAGCTTACTCGCCAATTTGTTCTGACTTGTGAACTCTAACACAGACGAAAATACAGAGAGAAAGGGCTCAAATAAGTGAATTTGTCTGAGCTTAAAACAAAAATGTTACATATGTTCAATTTATTACATATTGAACTGTGAAAGTCAGATGGAATGGTTCAATATTTTATTGAGAAGTGTTGCAGTCAAAAACAAACATAAATATGAATTTTATTCTGTTTTGAGTTCCATTTTCTTGATTATGATGTAATAAATCAGGTGTTCAAAGCACATAATGCAAATGAACAAGTGAAACAGCTGTATGTGTAACATCAATAGTTATACAAAAATCCACATTCCCTGTATTTTTTTCCAAATAAATAAATAAATAAAAGAGAGGTAATTGTGTGATTATGAGCACAGTGCAAAGGGTTTGAAATAAATATGATGCTGTCAGTTTTGTAATAAGAAGATTTCTATACATTATGTGGGTGGATATGATAATGCACGCACAGCTTACATGGTTTTATTGACTTTACTGATCGTCTCTATTATTCAGAATTTAATTACCTGCATCGTACCTGATTTCCTGTGTGTGCTCATTATACACACTTTGTTCTCCTTCAAGTGAGTGCAAAGATCCAGCCCATCCTGCTCCTCAGACTGTGTACGTGTTTTTGTGTGCTGACTATGCATGTGTTTATGAAGTGCGGGATCACATCATCACTGCTCAAAAAATACCAGCAGCAGTATTAATGAAAGCAGGGGCCGCTGCCGTGGGAGAACGCCAAGGCTCCACGTTTTTCTACTGTGTGTGTGCTGTGTACGTGTGTGTGGGTTGTGGTTGTGTGGGTGTATATGTTGACCCCGGCCTGTGCGCTCCTGACAGCAGCATAATGAAGGTGTCTGCTGTTCAGTTAGCTGAGTCGGACTCTTTCTATGGGATCGCCAGCCGAGCTCATGCAGACACAGTGAACAGGCCATTTAACAGCGCTCTGACTCCAGCAGAGACGGGTTACGGGCCGCAGAGTGGAACATGCACCTTGTGTTCAATCAGGGTCAGGGAGGCTGAGATAAAGGAACACTCCACAATTTAAGAAATCCTTGTTTTCTGTTTCAGAGACGGCAGAGAAGAAAATCAATACCTCTTCTTTGACTTTTGCAGAGTTGTTTTTTGCCAGCGATGTCCAAAAATGGAGGATGACAGCAGAGCATACTCAAGGGCAGGACTGACATGGCTGCAAGAGGGCACACTTTCACTTTCACCTGGAGGCTTACAGATCAAATATTTACAAAAAGTTTTCTATTTTAAAAAGATTTTCAGCTGAAGTCTTATTTTGTTTCACATACCCCTAAAAAGGCAAAAAAACAAAACAAAAAATGCTTCATTTCTATGGTCATAATGTGCCATGTCTTTCATGGGGATCATGGTGACTGAGCCACCATGACAGACACAGCTTATTTAAGGAGACATACATTATCAGATAGCCGAACATTTCTAACCTCACTGTAACCTCATATTGCTGGATAACTTCAATGATGTTGATATGTAGAGTGAGTTTTCATGGAGCACTTGCACTTGTTTCTTCAAGGTAGTCTATAAAATTAGGTCAATTATGTCATAACTGTTAAAACAAAAAATATTTTTTCTAACTTAACTCTACAAAAATTTAACAAATAATATCTCCTTAAGATGTAGATTTAACAGTTTTGCTAATGGGCCAAACTGGCAGACAGCAGTGTATACCCATGGAAAAAGCCTTTGAAATATTGGCATTAGCAATGATTAAAATATATTAACTTAACAAAAAATTAAACAAAAAAAATCATTACATGGATGTTATACATTTCTGGTGTGTTTAGTGATTAAAATCACAGAAATAAATAAATGACTTGCTAGATAGTTTAGTCCATTCATGGATGCCAGTTTAGCCACACTAGCCACTAGCTGGGCTACTGTTTCCATTTGCTTTTATTACAAGAAATCAACTAAATTACTGAATAAGGGAAGGAAAGCACACAATGTTGTTCCTGTTATTAAAAGAAACTTGATTATATGTATTAAGTGTAGTTTTTGTGTTGCAGATATCATTGCTCTTATCCAAACTTTTACCTGGCAGTGTGGCAGTAATCAACCTCATGCGATTGTTGCCACTTTCCAGACAACAAAAAGATGACGAAGAATAAGCTTGGCTGGGTGTAGCATACTACAAAATTTGCAGCCAGCATGCTACATACTTTTTCCGCTTACAGTACTCAGTACATACATAAGCATACATAAAATCTGAAGAAATTGCTAAGGAGTGTGCTACTGATTTCATTATAAGCAATCATGTAACTCAAGATTTAGCAAAAATCAGACTATTTACAAACCACTGAATCATGTAAAATGACGTCAAAGATTGCAGCACAAGCAAGACCTGGATCTTAAATCTGCCGCTCTCTTTCTGTATCTTATTTATGTTTTGTGCAAGTTAAGTTCTATGACCTCTTCTGTCCCCGCTGCTGTCCATTGTGTTGTCAAAACGTCCTCTAATGTGCAATGCTGTATCCCTCTCTTCCCAAAGTGAGGACTCTGTTCTACAACAACTAAACTCCATGTGGTGTGCAATTAAAGTTCACTTAAAGGCTTTGTGATTAGCTCACAGGGCAAACCTGTAGGTCCAGTTTTTCTAAAAGATTTGCTCTCTCATTATGTGAAATTCATTCCTGATTTGCACTCATGGAGTACTTTTTTAATTGATTGAGTCCTTAATTTAAAGCAAAAGAACATGGTGATAGTGGGTAGAGGTGACAGAAAATCACTATTTTTCTACGGTCGAATTCCATTCATCATCTCTTGCTTTCTTTTGGTTAAGACCACCCTGAAATTTAAAACGTAAATACATTAAATGAATGAAAATGAACATTACCTTCTCTCTGGCAAAAAGTTTTGGTCACATGGAGGAACATGTTTATTTTTGTCACAGCTGTACGCACCTTTTCTAAATGTTGGAATTCACCTTTACCTTCACGTAAACTGATTTGTTTATGCTCTACTCCATTAGTTTTTTTTAGAGCATAAATTTAAACATTGATTTAAAGGTGTCTCTCCTGTCTGAAGGTAAATGCTCTACTTACAGGGTTTGATAAATAATGATATTATGTGAGCGAGAGTTACTGATGCTCCTCGTTCTTTCTACACTCTTGTATATTTTTTTTTTTTCACAGTGACGCTCTGACTCATACTTGAGTACCTTCTAATGTTTTTTTTTTTTTTTGTTCTGTTTTGTCTCCCTCTACATTCTTGTCTCCTGCTGACCCTGATCCTGTTGGACATCTTCTCACATTCAGGTAAGAATCTCAGTCTTATTTACAACATTCACAGCATCTTCTTTGCTATCTCTGTTCTTTCTGGAGAAGAATAAATGCGACTCAAAAGGCACATATTTATGTGTCTGGGCTCAAAGCTGCTCTCGGCCAGTGTGTGAATAACTGTGAATCAAGAAAACAGATGTATTCATGGTCAAAGGAGATTTAATCACACTGGGGATTTAAAAGACTCTTCTTAGGGCATACATGTTGGAGATTTATTCTACTTTCTCTCATTTGTACTTCAAAAAAGGCTTAAAATGTAGAACAGGAGGGTCAAATGATTTAAGACGTTGTGATGATTTTCTGCTTCATCCCTATTAGCTTCTCACACTCTAGTGGCCTTTGTGGCCAAAAGCTGTGCAGACAATACCAGACACTTAAGTTAAATTAGAAAAAATACAGTCAATGACATAAGTATTTGCTTTTCTATTGAAGTTTCGTCCTGCCATCCAGTCTTGGTTTTAAGGTGGTTGCACTTAATAAACACTTCAAGTCATGGACTTGACTCATGAGCAAGTGTTGTTGCAGACCTTTCCCTATTTGTAAAGAGTGTGATCTATAAATGACCTCATTAGGACATCCATCTACATAAATGTGTCGTTTTATGTTTATATACATATTCATTTTGGGAGAAGTCTGGTTACTTTATTACGTTACATTAAAATGGCACTTTTATTTTGAAAGGCTACTCACCTGCAAGCAACAATAATCCAGATGTTCCATGCTACCGTACCAGCATTGTGTGTCTTCAGGAGGAGCGTGTCTGACAAACTAAAGGGTGTTAAAGATGCTGAAAGTTTAATGAGCCCCTGGCTGATATGGGCACCAGGTTGGTAATTGTTTTGTGTCATGTTATGTTTATTGCCGAGTTGAAATGCGGTGCTCTTTTTAAAGTCATATGATGTTATTACACTGTGATTGGCCAGCAGAAAGCTAATTAGCATTAGCATTGTCTTTCTGGCAGTCCAGAAAAGAGAGGAGGCTAATGCTGTACATTGAATTATACAAAATAGAATGTAAATAATTTCATCCCAAGTTAAATATGTTTTTCAATATGTCGCCCTCAGTCATTTTCAAATGAGACATGGGGTGATAATTCATGATTGCATAACTGAAATTAGCGGCTAAAAAATGTATACTCAAATTTGGATGTATAAGACAAAATGCAGTACATATTAAAAAAGGAAGACCAAGAGACACAATTGAAGTTGGTTCTTAGCCTCTGGCTTGCTGTCATAACAAGGAGACAAGATTTGTTTCGTGGATGTTTTCAAGCCTCCAGCCAATGCCATCATGCCATTTACAACTTGTGTCATAAAGGACATGCAATGGTGTTCTGTTTGTATTTGGCCAGTGTGACACTTCCACATAATGTTCAGTGATGACAGCTCCTGTTCCTCTTTCTATGCTGTTGACATGATTGATTGCTGTCGATCCAAGGCTCCGTATCTGTGAATATTTCTTAGAACCTTAAAAAAATGTGAGATGTTTTTCAAAGTGTGAAAAACTATGAAAGCTTGGATGCTATTCTTCCATAGGCCACAGAAAAATTGTGCATAACAATTAAAACATATCAGTAAAAACATATTTCATAAAAGCCACTTAACAAATGTTTTATGCTTTACTGAGATGCAATTAGATTTTCATCACCCATTGTGTTTGATTTTAGAGGCACTGAAACGCTCGGCTGCATGAAAAAAAGATCCTCCTTTAGCCAATGACATCTGGATTGTCAGAGAAGCACCGTTTAAAAGCCTCCTGTCAAACAATTATGCATGCTTTAAAATACTCAACAGATCTCCACAGTGCAGCGTAAACTTTTGTGTTGCTGCCTCTCAAACCCCCAACATGTGTGTGAAGTTCTATGTTGGGAAGGAGACGTGTAGGAGAAGTGAAAGCTTGCAGATTATCCTGAAAAACGGTCAAGGACACGGATTTAAAGAGTAATCCTTGAGCTCAGCTTTTCCCTTTGAATTCGTCCCAAACTTTGATGCCAAGTGTTCATATCGGTGGACTTCTCACAGATGGCGCTTTGTTATTTAACAGCTTATGCTGCGGAGCTAAATTATCTGCAGACGTGAAACAATCACCTCTATACCTCAGCATATGAGCGGTGGGTAGAGCTGGGAAACATGACCCAAAATATCCAGTTTGATTTGTTATTTTGTGTTAATGAATACGTTAACAAATTTAAAGGAATCATTTGTTTTGGCACATCTTTATGCACTAGAACTCCTCGTCTCTCCCTAAAACATAATAAACTTATGCTATGTTCCAGGTGACCAGTAACTCGGAAATTTCCCCGTTGAAATGTCTGGGTTCCAACCTGAAAACGTTCAAGGCAATTTACGACTTTGGTTTTAGCGCAAGGAATTCTGATATGCATATAAACCAACATGGCAGGCATTATAAGATTCATGCTTTATCAACTTGCTCATTTGAGTGAAACAGAAGTGGAGAATATACGACACATGAGGTAACAGAAGCTTTTACTTTACAGTGTTTGTCATGATTTAGAGGCTGCCATATAGTTTAGCCAGTGATGTGACGACTAATGCACGCCACAGAAGCTAAAGTAAAATAAATGATAAAATTTACAAGAACAATACCGGAAAAAGCAAAGCAATAAAACCAAAAAGCATCAGACAAATAATAAAATGCTAAAAATGTATTTAAAACAAATAGAAACATGTTTAAAGATTAAAATTAAAGCTAAAATGATAAAATGTAAAAAGATTTTTAAAAAACTATATCAAAAGCAAATAGCAAAAAACTGAATAAAACATCAGACAATAAAATATTAAACTAATATGTAATAATAGGAATTGCTACTCAGAAAGGAATAATTATAATAGTCATTAAAATAATAAAGTTCTACATAACAGCCAGGCTGAGTAAATAAGTTTTTAGATTGGGTGTAAAAATGTCTACATTTGCAGCTTGTCTCAGACCCTCTGGAAGTTTGTTACACAGTTTTGGAGCATAGCAGCTAAAAGAGGCATCACCAGATGTTTTTGTTCTGCTCTGTGGAACAACTAAGAGACAAATTAGAGGATCTGAGGGCCCGCCCTGGTTCATAAACTAAAACCATCGCTGATGATCTGGTGCCAGGCCATGTAGAGCTTTATAAACTAACGAATTTTAAAATCAATGGGATAAGTAACAGGCAGCCAGTGTAGAGACTTTAATCTGGGTGTAATATAAGGTATAAATATGGTTGTACAACATCACATCTCTTTTTTATGTCTCTAATCAGACCCAACAAGATGGTATGTGCATGGTCTGAAGCCTCAGCCTGAAGCCATACCTCTAAAAAGGGCTCATGAAATCATGAGGCTTCCATGTTGTAGGCTCATCAATAAATCATTTCCATTGAAAAATGCAACTAAAAAAGAATCAGTGATTTGCCAGCCGACAGATAGTGTATTAATTTGTGATATAAAGCATGTAAATCCCAGGTAAGTGCATACACATAATAAATAACGTACCTCCTTTAGGTCTTTTCGTAATTTTAATTTTTGATTTTTTGATGATTTGCTTGTAAGACTTGAATTTACCATTACAGAAAGCTTTCCTTTTGGTATAGTTGCAATACCATTAAAACTTTTAATCTACAAAGAAAAAAATAAATTAATTAAAATGCATGCCATGCACATTTACAGGGCAGTAAGTATTCTCTACACAGGACAAAAGAAATTGTTAGACGGTGACAAGTGTTGATTGTGTTTTTTTAAATTCTGGGAGTTCTAAAAAAAATCAAACATTTAATCATAATTAATTTAATTATAATAATTTATTTTTTTAATTTTTATTTAGAAGGATAGCTCCTTGAGATGGACCGTTTTTAGACCTGAAGTCATGTTGGTGGTTAGAATTTCACCTTCATGACCTCTCAACTGCTGCCTCTGATGCCCACCAGGGGCAACATCCCAAATCTTTAGAAAGCAAGCTCTGTGCTGGGACTTGATCCTGAAAAAGAAAGCATAAAGCAAGATGTTGACCAATTTGCTAGCGCTAGCGAAAACCATCTATAAGCAGCAGTAGATTTGTGCACATGGTAAATTATTGGCAGTCGTTGTGTTTTGTTATCTTCTTTAAGCAATTTAAATGTTTCAAACACATTTTTTAATAGACTTTTTTTAAACAAAAGTAAAACCTAAACAGTATTTTTAATGTGCAGAACTGTGAATCTGCTTGTTTTTATTAAATACCAAAGAAGAACTATGTTAACTTACTAGAATTGGGATATGTTGTCTCATACTGCGGTGAAAATGGAAATGTCACACTTAAAAATATGAATTCTCTGCTGTATGTGTACTAACTTTATTTATATTAGCTCTTCATCTGTTTTCATGCCTTGAACTAACAGTGCATGTAAACCCACTGACTGCTCTACAAAGTAGCTCAAGTTTACCTTGTGAATATGTGTGTTGCACTGGGGTTAAGTTAGGATCATTTCGAGTTTTTGTGCGTAGGAGGACAAAAAGTGACATTCACAAGACAGAACAAGACGTGCTAAAAGCTGAATCACTCCCTGGAGGCGCGGACGTGTTTATGGACATCTCGCATTAGCAGAAAGTCCAGCCAACAGGACAAATCCAAAGTTAACATCTCTGTGGAAATGTCTCTGCAGCTTATGTAAAATGTCACTCTAAATTTGGTCTCAAAAGGACCAAAAGGGACTAAAAATGGTCAACTTAAGCAAACGAAGACAGAGAAGATAATTGGTGTAGTGAACTATTTAACATGCAACGCCATATTTTTAATACCTCCAGAAGGGACATGGTGAATGTCACCCCATGTCTCATAAACACATAATCACTCTTAATCTTCATAGTTCCTCATTAAACTTGAGATTGAACCTATGTATCTCCTTATGGTACACCAAGGAGACGGTAAATCATCATTACAGATGGGTTGGTGTCATGTGGCAAATGTCAAAGAACCCTTATAGCCTGTTTGATGTATGTTGTAATATGTTAAAGGTATGATTTTTATTCAAGCAGGAACTCTTTCAACTGATGTCTGCCTTGAATTTTTCACATTAATTACTGAGACAAATGTCCCACAGCATCTCAATCTATAACAAGACTAATAAAACACAGTACCCCCGCCGACAATTTATTATGTACACCTGATCAACAGCTCAGCCATGCAAACACTAACACAGCCAATCACATGACATTGACCACATAAAGTGCTGCACTGTAATATTGAAAACTTAAAATTGCTGGCTTTAAATGAATTTTACAGTAAACTAAACATTTTTGTTATGTCATGAATCATGAATTGTTGTCTCAACCATCTTTAAGTTTTGTACCAACCAACAACAGGAAAGACAAGCATTGAGTGCTAGGTTGGCACAGTGGTAAGAAGACATACATGACAAAAACATGCTGCAACTTTAAATCCTGCCAGGGATTGTGTTCACTATAAATAGTTGTTCTTTCACCAAAAACTCAAAATTCTAATGAGGAAGGTTGCCTTGAAAATTTGTTTTTTCTTGATTTTTTTTCTCTTTACAGTGTGGCGTTCAAACACAGTGTGGTGTAAATCACAATGATTTGAAGGATCATTTTACATTATTACAATTTCCTTCTGTTAGGTTTACCTAAAAAAATTGTTTCCAAGGCCTTCAGAGTCTGATGCAGCTCTTATTCTCTCCAGAGCAGGAAGGTATGAACACAAAGCCACTGTGCTGGTCTCTCTTCACTGGCTGCCTTGTCAGGTTAGAGCTAACTTCAAGTTGCTGCTGCTGACCTATGAAGTTGTTAATGGCTTTGCAGCATCTTATTTGAATAATCTTGTGAACCCTCATGGACCTCCATGCATCCTTCATTCAGAAATCTCCCCCCAAATTGTGTCCAAAGTCATAAAAAAGACAGCTTGTGAGCAAAATGTGCTTACAGTCACTTTAAATGAAGGCACATTTAAAATAAAGTAACTTATTGAGTAATTCTGGTGAGTTAACATTGGTTTACGGAGAACAATCCTGACAGAGGAAGTCTTCGGTAAGCACTAGATTTGGGAAGATTAACTTCCCTTTTTGACGGCAGAGATCAGAGGAGAATAACCAGACTGGATCAGGCCAGAATAGTGCCTCCAAATGCCAAGCATGTCAAATCTTAAAGCAGATAGACTACAGCAGAACACATCAGTTGTCATTTCAGTTAGCTAAGAACAGGAGACCAGGGCTATAATTCATGTGGACTCACGACAGTTGGACAGTAGATGGCTAGAAAACATTGCGTGGTCTGATTAGTATTGATTTCTGCTGCAGCATTTGGATGGTGGGAACAGAATTTTTTCTTGGCAACATAAAAGATCTGGATCATGCTTTTTAAAATGGCTCATTATTACCACTGACTATCTACATTAAGAACACATCATACATTTGAGAATCAAATGTTGATTTATTTTGTTAGAACTGGTCTTACACAATAAGAGTAATGGGTCAGTTTTGATTAAGACTGTAAAGTCTGTGCCTTTAGACTGTACTCCATGCCATTGATACTGGCAATAATGACTTCAAACATTGGCACATTGATTTGCACATAAACACATGAGCAAATACCTTGCAAACAATGTGAAGTTGTTGCAAGGACACATTTTTCCATTTAGACTAAAACCATGATTTTTAGTACAAGTGACACAAGCACCTCCATGAAAAAGGACACAAGGTCTGCTCTTCCTGTCTGCCAGCAGCTGCCTCAGGTCCTGCCCACAGGGAGATGAACACATTTCATGGTGAAAATGACTGAATTGTTTCAGTAAATGTGTTTGTCAAAACTAAAACACTGAAAATAGTGTAGTAGCCTCTATTTGCCAGCCATGTGAGCAGCGCTGTAACACTGCAAACGGAAACCACAACCAAAGAAGAAGACATGGAGGTGAAAGGGAGAGGTGGGACGTTGATATCATCATTTCTGAAACTTTGCCTGTTTGTTGTCAACATGGAAATGCTCAGTCAGCATTTTCAGACTAATCCACTCTGGGACTAGCTTCCAAAATGTTTGTTTTCAGACACCTAAAACGCCATATCTGTGCGGACAGCCCCTAAAGGATCTCACCTCTTCCCACAAAGTGTTAGGTCTTACAGTTGCATTGTGATCAGTTCTAAACCACTGACTCACTGTAGCAAACCCACTGCAAAGAGCAAAGACATTACTAGTAGGCAAAATGGCACCAAGCAGCTGAACTGACCACAGACCTGACCTGGAAACCAATCATAGCAGACTGGGCTTACATGGGGAAGGGAGCAGGGGCAGGAGGTTTGACAAAGCATCTTAGGTGATATTTACACGGCTCTGTTTTCAGCCTAAAACAGATAGTTTTCTTTGCGTTTTGGCCTTTTGTATACAGGGGAGCGGTGCCTGGAGTGCCTGAATTAGCAAACTTTTGGAACCAGGGTCTAGAGTGGAAAGTTTCGAAAACTGATTCGTTCCGGCTCCATGGAGACAGGATTCTGCATTTTAGGGTAAAATGCTGATGTCACCACATGCCCAGTACTCTTTTATGGGCTGCGCACGCACACCAGGAACAACAACAATTTCGGCCGTCAACCGAGTATCATGTGTGCTGCTTACTGTACTCAGTTTATTATCCAAACAAAACGATCCAGACAAATTTGTTGTCCAGACAAGAAACTCCTGCGTCTTTGTGCATCTACTCGCCATTGTTGGAAGTAAAAAGTTTGTCTTCATACGTGTGTTGTAACAGCGCTGTTTGTCTGTAAACCTACATCGCCATCTACTGAACTGGCATGCACACTACAGTGTTTTCAGCTGTTCCGGCGTCTCCATGTGAACGCGGATCGAGTTTGAATAGCAAAGGAAAAAGCTTTGTGTTTCAGGGGACAGTGTCTCTGTGTAAACAGGGCTTCAGACACTATCAGCGGACTCAGTGTATGGATTGTGAACATACCCTAGCAATCATCAAAGATGATTAAGGCGACGTTTGGCAAAATAATGATACTGTCTCTTTTAAGTCGATCTAAAGTCTGGTTTCTTGTAACATTTTACTCCACTCTCTGTATGTCGATAATTACCTGTTGTTGAAGAGGAGACTTTCTTACAAGCTACTCCCTTGAGACAATTCTGGAAACTTTGCCATCCAATGCAACACAACTAAGTTGTACCTGATACAGTGACCAGTTAAGCTTTCATGATACGGTATATAAATAATGAAACGGTATGAAGGTTATTACAATGTCAGACGTCTGTGTGCAGCCTTTTCAGCTTCCATCATAAACATGATATTCCAGTTAGCTCTGGCACTATTTTAATTAAAAGAACCCTGCAGTCTGACAACATTAATCATTAATCCTTTTTTTTTAAATACACACCTATCTCATTTATCTCTTACTTTAATTTCACATAATCAAACATAGACATAGCGGGGAATTTTAACCCCCTCGGTGTTTTAACTATCACAGAATGGTAAAGACACATAGAGCGTATTTTAATTAAAACAGAATAGGTCGGTGCAGGATAGTGTTTGTCATTCAAGGCTGAATATTGATCTGCAGGAGAACAACATGTAGCCTCATTAGCTGCCGGAGGCGGGGCAAAACGACAGAGCCACTGAAACGAACCGCTGCAGTCAGATGAAAGGGGTCTGTATGAGTGGCGACACCCCTACTTAACCCCCCGCTGACGGCTGGTACCCCCCGCTGCTCCCAGCTTACTAAATCACAGCGCTCTAAAGGCTTAATTTGAACTTGTGACCTGCTGGGTGTATTTATATTTCGATCGTACTTTCATTTGACCTTTGCGTGGTTGTGCAGACATAAAGGTCTCTCCTGTAAAGCTATGATGATGTGTTTAGATGTATATGAAACATAGATAATAAAAGAAGTGCAGAGCAGTAAGCAGCATGGGGAAGCATGGGATCTATTAATCTTAGTGTATAAACATGGTTTCTGTAGATGCTTTGAATTTTGCTCTTTCAACTAAATAAATAGTTAAAAATATGGTTAACAGAAACAGTTTCAGGATGAAAAACACATCAAACAGATACAATCATAGGTAATAAATTGTGAGACTAGTTTTAACATTAAGACAAAAGACTGATGCACAAGTACAAAACAATAAATTCAGTTAATGTTAAACCAACAAAACAAGCACTGCCTCAAAGAAATGACTGAACTGACTTTGACTTCTTACCTCTGAACAACATGATGCCGATTTCTGTTAATCCTTTCAACTGAAACAAACCCTGGAGTTTAATGAAAGCCAACAAGGTTTTTGTTGTAGGATAAACATGATGTTGTCCTTATTAAACCACAAAACAGAGTAGTTTTGAAAAAATTGCATTTATTAGAAGCCACAGATAACAGTGTACGATGTAGTTCAAAACAGTTGCCCTTCATGATACTAGTTAACTGAACCATTACTTAGATGTCTGTCATATTAATGTTTGGACATAAGCAGAGGCCCAAAGACACACGAGATGACAGGAAATCTACTGATAAATGTCAACATTGTGAATTTTACTTACAAGAAAGTAAAATAATGCTTCAGTCTAAAATTACAACACATCTGTCCTCTTTTAATCTGAATTTGACAATGTTCTATGGGCACATTAAACAACAGCTTCTTTACGATAGGACATTCGCTAGTACTACAAAGACTGCCATGATGTAGTATAGATTTGGTACGATTTTGGAGACTGTGATTGATATTGAATTAAATTATACACATATTACATTTATTATCTGAAACAAAGCAGTTTTGAGGATCTTTTGTCTCTTAACATATTCTATTTTAATTAGAAAATATTTTTGTTTAAACATTATGACAACAAAATAGATTGTTACAGTTCAGAAGCTTACAATTGCAGTTTAAATATAATTCATGTTTTTTTAAATATTAAGGAATCAGTCACACTGAAATAACATGTAGGCATTGTAGGCATTTGTATTAAACATGGTGACCTCTAATCTTCATATAAAAGTCTATCCATCAAACAAATATTTAAGAACTTCAATCTCTTTCTGTTCTCTAATAGTTTTAAAATATTCATTTCACTTTTTTGTCGACAGCACCACGAGCACCTGTTTTTTTCACAATTTTTGAATTCTATTTAAATACATTTTAACATAGATGGACTAAAATACTCAGATTTGGCATTACTTAACCATTTGTTCATTGTTGTAAATAGCATGTAGTGTATGTGCTTACTGGGAAGTTATCTGGGTTAATTTTTTGAGGGTTTGAGGCAGCGTTTTTAAAGACGTAAGTGAAGGGGATGGGATGGTAGAGCACTCATATTCTCCATGGAGCCCACATTTTAGTTATATTTACAGTGACACACACAAATACACTCAGGGCACCCAGTTGGACTCCTGACAGCAGGTTTTTCTCTTTCTTTTGACCTACAGAGTCTGTATGAAGCTATACTACAGCGCCATCTATGCTTTGTTTAAGCAATGGGATCCTTTTTCCTCAATGATTTTAACTACGGTCAGCTGTTTAGGTAAAAAATGAAAACCTGGTCAGCATATAAAGCGTAGATGTCCTTGTTGATGTTTCTAATGTTTGAACTGATGTCAAACAGCCATGAGAGGAGAAAATATCCTATTTATTCTCCCTAAAGCTAAGGTGCTAGTTGTTAACTCAAGGCTACCCCCAGGCTTTGCCGAGGCTTTTTATACTCATGATGCTCTATGAGGCAGTCCATAGAACATCATGGGGGGCGTGATGTGCCCCTTAGGCCTCCAGCTGACGATCACTGGTACATGGATGTTTTCTTGCCACACTTTGTGCACCATAGCTCCAGCTGAGCATCATATAAATCCACAGCCACTTGACGGTAGCACAGTACGTCACATCTCAAAGTAGTTCCTTTAACAAGTCAATGAGTTAATTGTTCTCCTGTGGCCCCAATGAACACCAGATCTCTACCTAGTAGAATGCCTTTGTGATGTGATTGAACAGCTTACTCATCTGCAGCAACTGTGTCTGAAAGACTTTAGGCTGGGGTGTCCAAACTTTTTACATCAAGAGCTGCACAAAGAGGAATACATGGATGACTGAGCCACTTAATACACCTCACTTTTAGTGTATGTAGTACCGCTTTCACACTGAAATTAGCTGGTAAATGCAGGTTTTTCTAACACGGGTTAACCCATTAACAATCAGCAAGTGACTCCCCTCTCTCTTGCTAGCAGACCTGAGTCTAATCAGCAGCAGACAAGTGTGGCTGTTTTATTCCTCTGGTGCATCAAGCTGATGTCATCACACTGATGTCATCATCAGTGCGCCAAAACACACTTATGGAAACGAGCATAGAGGCCGTGGACACATTGATCAGCAGATTTCTGTACTTTGTACTTCTGTTCCTCTAAAGTGTACAAACTGGCGTCAGACTGAACAACATTTGAGCGCTGATGATTTAGAGGAGGACGGAATTTGTTGCTGAGATTGCAAAGAGTCACTCAAGTTACAGACTGAGGGGACAGGCTCTATATTATGCCATGGACACATTATGCTAACATCATTACATAAATGAGCAGGTTGGCCTGGATGTGATGTTCTCACTGAAGCTGATCGGAGGTGAGCGGAGAAAAACCTGTGTTGAAATGCTGATTAAATACTTTCAAACTGTGGACAGGAGCTGATTGTTACCATATTTAAACAGGTTTTTTGGCCAGTCTGAAAGGGGTACAAGTTAACGTTTTAGGGTTAAGGGGTGGGATATCACGTGTCAAAGGGCCCTTGCAACCCTGGGATATCAGTGGATTCACACCTAATGAAGATGTGAATGACCATCCGAGCAGCAGAGATGGGAAATTCTGATGGCTTATCTTCTCTGAGTATTGAAATATACTTTGTAACTAAGACATCGCCAAGTAAATATGGCGCAAAATGTGAATGATTGATGGTATTTGCTTCAGTAACCAATATGTCTTTATTTATCAACTGTTTCAGGGGCTAACTCAAAATGGACAGTGGGCTGCAGTTGGCCCCAGGGCCTTAGTTTGGGCAACCTGCTTTAGGCAATCCTAAAGACAACAGGGGGTGCCACTTTTTACTCCAAAGGTTTCCCTTACTAAGTGGCCATTGAGCACACAATGCTTCTTTAAAAATATAATACTGTCCTTCCAAAAATTTTTGCAATCTCTAGATTTAAATCAAAGTTATAAATTTGATTTCGAGTCCTCACATTAAAATGATCTCAACCTTCACTGTGATATAAACCTGAACTCATTCTACAGTCATTTTGATTAATTAATTCTCTCCTTTATTAAATCATTTCTGGAAATTGAAAAAAAAACTTTCAAAAATGAAGTTCCCGGAAATAACAGCTAAATTAATGTATTAGTCTTGTGCCTCTTAACCAGACTTTCATATTGCTAAATAATCCAGCTGACATGAATAAAGCAGTGAGTTGCAGCTCATTTTGACTCCATTGTTGCCGTGTGCTGCTGCTTTTGGCTGAATCACCTTTGAATAGATTTTCTCCTGACTGCAGTTTGAAAAAGTGAAAGCCGAGCCTGTCGGATCAGGGCTGTGGGGGTCAAAGCGGAGACGGGCTGAGTGCTGGCCTTGAGAGTGGCCAACTGAACATTCGCCTGCTTGTCTTGTAATAGATGTTCTGCCTCATCTGTCCCCGCCCGCCCTCCTCCAGCACCTCCTGCCCCAGGCCCGAAACCCTGTCAGACATGCCCGCTGCTCACACACTCCTCCTCTAGATGTTTATATTTTCTCTCTCTGTCTCTGCACTCTCTGCTCTTTCTCTTTTTGCCGTGTAACTCTCTTTTCAGTCCATTTATCTCATTATGGCTTGGCTATCTCCAGTGGCGTTGAAAATGAAGTGTTAATCTCTCTTCTCATCAATCTCCCCGGCCCAGAAGTGCCCGAGCCTCTGCCTGCATGGCAAAATGATGACTGGCACTTTTACTTGTTTGGAGAAATAAGTGTGGGGGCTAAATTGAATTTTAATGGATCGCACATACCCCCAGTGAAAGGTGCAATCCATTACTGAATGATTGTAATGTTATTTGTTGCCAGTGTTGATTTATAGTGCGTGCAGTGTGGAGGGCAAAAGGTGGGCACGTTGGGGAAGGAAGCTGCGTGTTGTGTTGATGAGCTTTTAACTAAGACACGACGGAAGAAGAGAGGAAGACCAGGATTATTAGCTGTTTGTTCACCTTCTTCTGAAGGAGACAAGAAGTGGTCATCTTATTCTGCGGGGTACAGACTAGGTCCAAGTGCAAGTACAGAGGGAAGATCTACAACACATGCCTGAAGAGAAAGTAATCTGGAGCCTCCCTCTAACATAAAGCACCAGAGTTAAAATGTCATCTGCTGTTGAAGTTATTTGCAAACTACTGACATGATCTCCACAACCGTTACCAATTTGTTGATCACAAGAAGTTATTTAGTCAGCATTTAATGGATCTTTGGGAGGTCATAATAATAACGTCCCAGGAAATAGAATAAACCATCACTGGATGAGTCTTGAAAGTCGAACAACATCTTCAAGATGTTTATGAATTTTTCTTTGTTAATGTCGGCCAGTGCATCATATCATCATTGACTAAAACCATTACAGATCTTCAAAAGAAGGATCATTTCTTAAGCAAAATTAAATATGCTTCGTCAAATGGATGTACCATCCATGGCAAAAATATGGATTTATTTCTAAGAAAGACAAAAAATAGATACAGGTATTTTTTTATTAAGTGCAGCGTGTGCCACAGAGATGTGTAATATTAACAAGCAATTAAGTTGGGATAAAGAAACTGAATAGATGAATTAATGTTTCAGAGACACAGCGAGTAAACTGCTGATAGGAACTCTGAAGACTCCAGGATTGAACAGTATAACACTGCAAACATGCTGCATTTTTCTGCAGCTTGTCAAACAACAAACCTGACAAAATTGAATCAAGGAGCCTTTTTTAACTATGAGATTTTTTTATAAACAAGTAAACTACAGTTTAAGGCTACGTTCACACTGCAGTCAAATGTGACCTGAATCTGATTTTTTGGCTCAAATATGACCTGTATCTGATTTGTTTCAGACAGCGTGAGCAGCACAAGTCGCATTGAATCTGACCTTTTCAAATCAGATTCAGGCCACTTTCAAATGTGTTACTAAATCGAGAGAAAGTGAGAGAGTGCTGGGGCAATCGACTGGCGTCTCCATTACACGCACAATAATATATCAACGTGAATGAATCAAACATTTGTATTATGATATCTGATAAACTTAGTTTATCAACACTGTGCCGACTTTTTGAATGTATCAATCGGGCTAAAATAACAGTTTACAGGATGCAGAGACACTGATGATCCACTGCTGTCCATCTCATCCGTTCGTATTTGCGAGCTGCTGTCTGTTCCTACGAGACAGCATCAGTCAGTGAACAGTCTGCTTCTGTCTGATCTGCTCTCAGACAAACTAAGAAATTTCAGAACAGATGACAAAACTAAGTTTTTGCCTCTTTTTTAACCTGTTCAGTGCGCTACGGTTCTGAGATGTTTGGCATTCCAGCAGTGATCTGTCATCGGCAGGGTCGGCAGGAAAATAAAATGTAAAGATACGGTTTGCAAAATAAAATGTAAAGATAAAATATAGCCATCATTACTTTAGTAAGAGCTCACTCAAGGTGAGCTGCTGTAACATCAGGTTCTGTGTTATGGGAACAAACTTTTCCAGCATTGTGAAGCACAGTTTTGCTCTGTGTTTGTTGCCCCTCGTCACACCGTTCTGTGCTTGTTGTCATTAATGTTCAACTGAGCATGTGTGTCACTTCTGAAGCGTGAGCTGTTCACATCACAGTCTGCAGTCAGGCCACATTTAAAGGTGTAATCTGATCAGCCGAACAAAAATAACGGATTTGAACAATAAATCGGAATTGAACATTAAGGGCTGCAGTGTGAACATAGCCTTAGATTCCAGATCTCTCAAGAGATTAACATCCAAAATATATGCTGAATGTGGTCAATATGCAATTGCCATCATATGTTGGCCCTATTTCCCCCTCATAGTGACCCACTTTGTTTGATGCTGAAGTTGACCAGAATCAATTTTATGTTGCATCAATTTTAGTTCATTCCACCTGTTTGGTCCTGGTTTGGTTCAAATCGCACAAATGCCTGTTGCGAATCAAACCCAGCTGAAGGCTACCTGAGACCCCTGTTTTCAACTGGATCCTTTGGTTTTGTAACAGAGGTTGTATGAGCTGGTTCATCACCTCAAATCAAAAGAACTATTTAACAAAGTGACCCACAGTTCACTTAACAGGTCTAAAAGTGACCTCATCATAACTTTAACATCATTCTCCAGGGTGGTGCTTTTGTGGTAAATAGAAACTACAGCTAATTCAATTCCAAAGCTTCTACTTAAAATGACAAAGGGACCATAAAGCAGACATTCAGCTGTGATAAACTGTTAAAACATTCACTGTTTCTCCTGCTTTTAAACGTTTCTTTCTTTGTCAAAGATTCAATCAAACCTCTCTGCTATCATATCCATGCGTGACCTTCCCGCTGTCCCTGGTGCAGCTCTTTGAGAGCAGCTAACTGTGTTATCCTGAGAGCCGTCTTCACATGAAGCTGACACTCAGTTTAGCTAATCTGGCTCCAGCAGCTGGTGTGCCAGGGGAAAAACAAATCAATTAGAAATCTCTGCTAGCACACAAACTTTGTTATTGGAGTCTCCGGTGTGTTAACCAGCTGGTGGATCCTATTGTCTTTGCATCTTAACCCAGCTCAGGTTAGCCGCTGTGGAAGTTGCTCTCTCTCCGAGGAGCTGCCATCTGCTGGTGATAAAACATTTATTCTGGGGAGGGGAGGCGCCCTGGGACCGAGTTAGCCAGATTGTCTAGACTGTAATATGTTCCATGAAGTCATTTTCATCACACAGAAGCAGACGCCGCCTCCAGAGAGACACTCCCTGATACTCGGGGAAGTTTATTCTCCAAGGCACAAGTGCTTCAACTTTTTTTCTTTCAATTTATGTTTTGTGATCGAACGCCAGCAGAAATCCCAAACCAGGACATGCTGCCTGAGGAGCTGAAGCTGTTACTCTCTTTCCTCTTAAAAGCTTCCTTTAAAGATGTTTCAGCTTTTGATTGTGTTAAATCTGTGTTTTTTTACTCTTAATATCTGATATTTCATTCATTATGAGCGTTTTTGGTGATCTTTACATGATACAGTTTTGTATTGAGGATTTCTGTAATAATTCCCTGTAGATCCAAACTGTCATTAAAACACACCCGTTTCTTAATGATCATTTTCATTTCTTTTGTGGCACAATAACCACCAAGTCATAGTTTTTCATTCTTGAGAAAGGATTTCCGATAAAAAAATAAGTCTTAGAATCAAAATCAGAATCGTTTTTAATAGCCAAGTATGCAACACAAACTGTACAAGGAATTCAACTCATGCAGTTTTTTTCTCTTAGTAACAGTTATTGAAAAAAATAGTTCTACATAAATAAAGGATTAAAGTGGTGCCAATGGCCTAGCAGTCAAGATATGCATATTTGCCAGTTGGGTTCAGTACAGGTCGGTTTGGTGCAGTCAGTAAGTCCCTATTTTGATTGCCTTTCGACTGATGGCTTCACTCATAAAGCGGTTACACACAATCTGACTCTCTGCTCTGAACTCCACTTCAGATCAAACTCAGCTAGCAGTAGCACAGTCTGAGGCTAACAAGACAATTTGCTTTCAGCTATTGCAAAATAGTGTTGATGCAAAATGTAGAATTAAGGAATGCAAATTCCGCCTAAAATAAAAAACTTAATAGCAAAAAGCAAAGAAGACTGTGTGGCTGATCCACTTGGCTGTCGTTAATTGTGGTTTTCTTAATGTACCAACATGGAGAGGATAACACCAACATCCAGCCAAACCAATGCAATGCCCACACTGGTGCAGCATATCGCTTAATATTTCTTTTAACAGTAAGTAAACTGCATGAAATAAAGTGTGTAAATCCTGGTGCATGTGCACTTGTGGTAAAAAATAAAAAAAACTTTAAGTTTGTCATTATGTCAGTCTCCCACTTATGCAAATTGATTATGTCAGTGTCATATTTTGAAAATGTTTTCATGAGTAAAAAAAAAAAACACTTTTTAGATTTTTATAGACTAGATGCCAATGGTGCTTTCATTGTAACTTAAATTCACTTATGTTAGGTAGCTGAATTAACATCATGTGTGCTAACATGAGCATTGACGCTTCACTCTTTCTGAATCAGCGATAAAAATCTTACCAGGCCGAGGCCAAGTACAGGCCAGATATTTTTATTTTTTCTCCTGTTGAACTCAGAATTCGGAATCCAAAAGATGCAAATTACATGAATCCTTGAAGAAATTATCAGGGTTAGCTGACCTATTACAATATGACACATTCAGGGCCATCTTAGAGAAAAAACTGCCATCAAAATAACGGTTTTGATTTGTTTAAATGTTAAATAAAGAGCACGGAGACTGTGTTTTCTTCTGAATACCTTAATATATCCTTTTTTTGTACATTACATGAGTAATACTGTTGTTTGCCAATACTAATGAGGTTAACAGACGACATTTAAAAAATGGAATACAGAGTATCTTAATACAGTTGCTTATGTTGAAGAAGTTTTGCAAGGTTATATAAGTATGGTGTGCCCTGATATTTTGGCATGGTCTTTGCTATGATGTAGACAAAAGCAAAAGGTCAGGAAACCGCACCTATGGATGAAGAATGGATTGATCTTCTTTCATTTTGTTCACTTTCCCCGTTTCGGAAATCCAGTTCAGTGAGATCCACTTTGGCTATGTATTCGTATAAAGTGTAAAGTTGAGACAAAATCCTGTAAAGTGCTTCTGACAATTTAAGAGAATGGCCACAAAGAGCGAGATATGGACAGTCGGATGGACAATCTAAAGCCTAAACCTTCAGCACTGGTTGTTTCTGGCTCAGAGTTATTAAAGGACTAACCTTGAAAAATCAATTTGACCCTCAAACCTTCATTTACAGAACCTGCACTGGTACAGAATCCTGGCACCTGAATTATGTTGTGCAGTCATTCAGTATCAGGCTGAATATTGTTATCAACACCTCCAACACTTTCTGCTGTTTTTGAGCTGAATGCTGCCATTAAATCCAGACAAATAAGAAAGCTAAAAAAAAAAAACAATTAGACAGCCACCTGTCATCTTGGCACGCTTTATTGAGGCTTCATTAAAATAAAAAAATAGGATTACTGCTCCGGGAATAATTGGATTGCTATTTTTGTTGTTGTCAGCCTGAATGATAGACCAGGCTGTGGTGCAGCATATGTGGGATTGGTTATATCACATTATATTGAACCGCAACAGAATGTTTACTGAGAAACATATAATTTTCAGGACAATTTGACATAGGTTAGTCTTCTGCTTTATGCAGGGCACAGCAAGTGCTGTTCCTCTTCACTGAATGTTGTCAGGGTTCAGTTTTTAAAAGGAAAACAAATACAAGAAGTGCAAATTGTGACAACAAAAAATTCAATCTAATCCTAAATGATAATTAAATTTAAAAAGATGAGTTGTGAGAGCAGCTCTGACAAATTACAACACCATAATAAATAAAAAATCAGAAATTGAACTCGGAAAAGCACAACTCATTAGAAAACACAATTAAAATTCAAAATAAAACTGCTTTATAAAATCACAGCAAATAAATGGCACAATAAAAACAGGAGTCAACAAAAAATATTGCATAGATAAAAGCAATCGGTTTGAAAACCTTTCCTTTCATGCATATTAATAAATTAAAAACAGAATAACATCACAAAACACAACAAAAAATAACAAAATGCTAAAAAATACAACCACAAATTTATAACACATAAAAAAGAGGAAACTGAACTACTAAACAAAAACATACCAAATCAATGAGACTTATGATAAATACAAAAATACAATGCCAATTAAATCATAACTTTTTTAAACATATTGACTTCATAGGAAGATACAAAAATAAACAAGATAACACAACACCAATTTTAAAGAAACAGGAAAAGCAAAAACAAACATAGCTCCCAAACACTTAAGATTTTTTTTAACAAAGCATATTTCTTAGGTTTATATTATTACAAATATACTTTAGTTTTTGGTATTTTGATATGAGGTGCATTTCATTTTTTGCTGTGTATTTTGTGACTTTGTGTGTTTTGTTTTGGTTATGATGTTTAATTTTTATTGTAGATTTCTTGATTAATTGACTCACTCCTTGTTATGGCAGTTACTTTATTTTGTTGTATTTTGTATCTCTTAACATATCCAACAGAGTAACATATTAAAAAGTAAAATCTAGGCCAGCTCTGCCCCCCAACAGTAAATTTTCTCCTCGGTCTATCTTGACTGAGGTTGGTCTGGTCTCCTGCTGGCAGTGTCTGGAGATGGCTGTCTCTCCTCAGCACTCGCCGTCAGCCCGTCCAAACCTCCCATGAACTGTTTGTGAGTGGCTCTGGAGTGAATCACACCACAGTTGGACACGCTGAGTAGCATCTCCATCTGGACAAACTGGCAATTTCCAAATGGCAATATGTCAGGCTGCATCTGAAGGACTGACACCAAATGTTCCCTGAATCATTTCCATGAGACGGACAACTTTTACCAAACACAAGAGAATCAAGCTCATAATCCCAAAATCAGCTTCAGCCTAATACTCCTAATCATTAAACTGATCAATACTTCAATAGTTTTCTATGGCAAATTTTATCTCCAGGCACTTTTAAGAAAAGTAGGTCACTGCCACACCGGCTCATCCCTTTTTGGGGTCATGGGGGCTGGAGTCTATTTTAGTTGATATTGGGCAAGAGGCGTGACACACCCTGAACCAGCCAATCACAGGACCTCAAAGACGGGCACCCATTCACGCTTATGCCTGAGGGCAATTCAGAGTCATGCATTAACCTAACAAGCATGTTACTGGTCTGTGGATGTAAGCTGGAGGACCTGGAGAGAACCCATGCATGGACAGGGAGAACATGCAACCTCCACACTCAAAGGCCCTGCCAGACCTAAAGATGGAACTGGCGACCTTCTTGCTACGAGTTACGTGCACTACCTGCTGCACCCTCGTGTTATGCTCTTTTTTTACATATAACGCTTTTGGGTTTTTTTGCTCATTTTGTAAATGATTGTATTACTTTTTGCCGAGACCCAGCATGAATAAGTGCAGCACTTTGAAACAATTGGAAACAGTTTGAGTCACAAGACAAAATCATGTAAGCAGACTTTTAAAAGTGGGTTGTCTTGGTTTGGTTACGCACACATATAATAAATCAACAATCAAATAATAGCTTAATTATTGTGTTTTTTTATAAGGCCGTTAAACCATCATTTTGTCAAGATAAATTGCTGCATTTTGATAATTGATACTGGCATCAAATTAAAATGTGATTATACTGAATAATCAGTATTTTAAACAAGATTTTTGGGTATCAAGTGATATTTGAATCAATGGTTTCTAGTGTGTTGATTTGAGAATCAAAAACTTTATAATGTTCAGCTTTAGATTTATTATGTATGTTACTGTGAAATATGGGGTGAAAGTTTAAATGACTTTTGTCCAGTTTTCTATATTTAAGATCGCATTATTTCCTTTGGGGGTTTCAATTTAGTTAATTCATTATTGCAGCTAATCTTAAAGAATGATTAAAAAAATATTTCCTCTGTTTTAAGGTCGGCAATTGACATTAAAGATTGGAGAATTAATGAACAATATTCTAGCGGAAATTCCCCCTCAGAAATATTGAACAAACTTTACATGAGAGTACTTTTTACAGCTTTCTAGTGCCTTTTTTCCTCTGAATGATCTTGTTTGGTTCAGTGCAGTTTCAAATGGTAAACCCCGATCATGTTTGCATTTCTGCAGCCTGCTTGACCTTCACTTGAGGGCAGAGATGCCACGCTCAGCACCCCATCAGAAGGGTGCCAAAAGTGGGATAGCACAGGTCGGTATGGGTACCTTTCTCCTTATCCAACAGTGGAAACACCAGTAGTTGTGAGCTGCATGGAGCCAAACTGAAACAGACTGGAAATGCAACTTAAGCATCTGTTTTGAGGACTTCTGGTCAATTTACGCTTACGCTGGGATGGCCCTGATTCTCTAAGAGCTTAAATGACTCTTAACGTACCTAACACCACAGAATAATCAGGTAAGATCATCTTTAGGCCTTTGCTGACTTTTTGGGAGTGGGAATCAAGCAGACTTGCTCCAGTTATTTCGTAGTGTGTACCCCACTTTAGGGATTAGCTGCGTTGCTCTGATCAGGTTCTGCTTAGCACTGGGAGCTTCAAGGTCTCTGCACAGGTTTGGTTCCAAGACAGGCGAGAACTATTTCATGGGAATGTAGGAGGAATGATGACTGTAAGTAACTGTCTTGGAAGATTTTTTTTACCATGACAGTCCAAAGCAAATCCTCCCTTATGGCCCTCAAATATGTTTTTAATGAGATAAAGAAGAACCAACGTCTTTATACTTTTAAGGACCCCTCTTGTCACTGGCTCTTTGATTCTCCCTCATGTCCTCCACCATAGGGCACCTCTATTTGGAAGCACAAAGATGTTGTGAAGCATTTTTCCATATTAATACTGATATAGATTACAGGATTTAAATGATTTACTCTGCTGGGATCCATCAGATTTTTCTGTTTCCATAAAATCAGAGACGCCGTCTTCAGCTCCTGAGGCAGCGCTCTTCTTCTCAGTAACCAGGGACTCTTTTAAGTGTTTTTGTTCCTGCACAAAGGTCCCACTGTTGCACTCGCAGCCAATATCAGTCAGCTCACACTTGTAGCCCACTCTATGTGCAGTATGGTGAGTGTGTTTTTGAGGGCGTGCGTTTTTTGATGGAGGTACATCAGGCGCTGTAGGCGATAGCTGTGTTTTCCCCGGAGACTGTTCGCGAGGAACCAAAAATCAATGCAGGCAGCTTACGGGCCATTTGAAGGGCCTGACTCCCCGCTCTCATCCATCACCTCCCAATCTGCCACCTTACTGCAGAACAAATCCTCACAGGGAGCTCTCAGAGCAGCTCGGCTGTCCTGCCTGTGTGTGGTAGATACAGTACGTGGGTTTTATTGGTCAATCTCTGTGCCCCATCGCTCACATCTACTTTTAGTCCATCAGTGTGTGTGGGAAGGAGAAGAAAACAGTCAAACATACGTCTCTATCTGCCCTACACTGGAAAACACTCTTACACTATGAAATATACAGCTGTGGGGCAGAGGGAAGCATGCAGCATGATCACAGCTGAGGTACAGAAATTGGGACTAAAGTTTATTAGTTTTTGGAATTAGATATGGAACTGTTCTGTCACAATAAATTTTCACTGGTCTTTCAATATGTTTGATTTTCAATTAAAGGTGCTTTGAGGAGAATCTATTTCCGACATAAAGACTCTGCTACCCATGAGCATGCATGGCGACTGTTGTAATGCTGCGTTCCAGTAACCTCCGAACTGGGAGTGACATCATCTCCGACTTATCAACGTTCCAGTTGAAGTCGGAAGAAAACATGCCGATCTACCAGGCTATTGTTAGCTGTTGTTAGCACACCCTGTGTTGTTTACAAATATCACATGAAGAATGTTATTATCACAATGGCAGCATTTTTGTAAATGTAAGTCTAACAATACTATGTACACAGCTGATCTAGAGCGACACAACCCAGTCAGAAGTGCAAATAAATGGATTATTACAGGAGCTAAATAACTGTTCACACTGGGGGCATCCATCTTTGATTGTCAACTCGGGAGTGGCGAGGTTTCACCGAGTTCCCAGTAAGAAATTCCGACTTTGGGGGACGTTCCAGTTGCAGTTTCCTACTCGGAACTCTGAAATTCCTACTTCTGACTACAACTGGTTTGCACCAAAAGACGTGACCCAAGGTACGTAGCGGTAGTTTTTGATGTGTGACAACAAGCAATTTTTAGAAAACTTAATGTCATAGTTTTGTAGCCGTCTATATATCTCTACTTACAGCCCGGTGTTCTAAGACGTGTCCGAATAATATTAATTTGCTCTAGTTTTAATTATCTTGTTCCCGAAGTTGAGTATCCAGGCCAGTCCAGCCCTGTCCGACCCGACCACTTAGTTAAGGAATAGCATTTATAGATCACCTGTTTTGATGCTGTAAAGCTCATCTTAAAGTGGGGATTTCAATCAGGCAAATATCTAAAAGTGAGACTTTTTTGTAATTACTTAGAAACTCCTCATAGCATCTTTAGGTATCTCTTAAAAAATGCATTTAGTGATGCATCTGAAAACATACCAATCACATATCTAATTTCTTGTCATGACTTATAATGTCTAAAAAACTGAAAATATTTTGGATTTTTTTTTTTTTTTTTTTACAATCACTAAGTGTAGGGGGACTTTTGACTACAGTACAGACTTTGTCACCAATACCTACTCATGTCTCAAAGGTGTTTTATCTTGTGTTGTGGTAAATTTCTGCCCTGCAGTGGTTATTTTTTTTATTAGTTATGTATTTTGTTGTCTAAAAGAAGGACCATTTTTTTCTGGTACACTCCTTTTTTATTGAATTAAATTTTACAAAATATAAAAATAAAAAAACACACAGGGACAAGATTAAAAAAAACCACTCTTTACAGACCAGCCGGCGTTTTCACAGGTCAAGTTCATGGTGAACCATCTATCAGACCCTCGGAGATAATAATAATAATATCACACTCCGAAATTCAATCTGATACTGTAAGATACAATTTAAAAAAAAAATAAAATAAAATAAAATAAAGAGAAAAATTAAGAAAAATTATGCAAGTAATCATACATGTTGAGTTTAAAGTGTAGCTGAGAGAAAAAAATAATAATAAAGGAAGAAAGCATAATAGCATAATTCTGCAAAATAACATAAAGGAAACAGTATCAAAATTGTAATACTGTAAATAAATAGATGAATACTAATCAAGCAGCAAGGAATTGGACTTTTCTATCTGTTTGGCAGGTTTAAGTTTGTAATAACTGGTGGCCATAAAGATAAGAACATATGCATTATTAAACAGAGTTAAGCTGTTATTTTCTTTATCAAGTCTCCATTCTTCAGCCTTGGTCAAACTTGGTCTAACCTTTGCCTTATCATACTGCCTCACCCTGAGCATCAACGTCCTCATCTGGCTTTCCTGGCATGGCAAGAAAAAAGAAATAAAATAATAGAATAACGTGGGCATAAAGTGGAAGCTGTCTTTTTTATAAATCAATTATGATGTTTAACTCTGTGCTAATTAGGTTTCATTGAACACACAGAATCTCACATTTTCCTGTTTCGTGGGGGAGATAGATGAATTATCTTCTAGCTGTAATGTGCAAGAGCTCCCCCCATTCGTTTCATCATAAGAAGTAGCAAAAGGGATCATGTTTCATCAACCATATATATATATATATGCTCTTGTTCATGGTTGGTGCCTCTACATGATAGCTGCATGAAGACCACAGTTCTTCCTCTGTGCCAATCAAACCTGTTACTGAATGTAAATTACCAACACTGAAAACAAAGTCATCAATCCAACTGGCAGCACAGTGAAGATATTTTCTCTTCCAGTTAAAAATCTTCAAATAAAACTCCCAAAAAACTCTGGACTTCAGTTCTGTTGCTCTCTGGTGTATTTTCAACATTCTCCCACACACCGCTCTGTGTTTGCAATCACTGCTGTGGAGGCTCCAGAGCCTGGCTTCAAAGATGGATCACTTACTTTCTTTGGTACTGAGCCTCGTGTGCCGTCCCCACCCAACTTTAAGTACTTTTTTTGAAGAAATAACTTTGTACTGTAGATTTCACTGCTAATTTGTTGTTTATTCAAAGTTGGTGGATGACTGGAGAGACCATTGGGGCTCATGAAGGGTCAAATATATGTAAATATTTCATCATTGAGATCCTTTGTGGTGTAAGATTTGTGATAAAGAAAACAAAAAGGAAGCTGATAATCAGATATCTTATGATCTGTGTCCTCATCCATGATTTCAGAGCACTTCTCACATGGTCCTGATGTTGCTTGGTAACATTAATTAGCTTCTGTTTCCCTTGGTACTATTTGATCAGTGTATTAACTCTGTGTGGTTAAAATGTTTTAGTGCTGATAGAAACATCACCCATAAATCATGTACAATCAAGGAATGATGTCCTGGCATAGGTCAAAGCTCTATTCCTGGAAATTGCTGAATGAAAAGATCTGATTACTGTCTCTTCTGCCATTATTTTTGGACATTAAAAGTCTCTGTTCGTTTGATTTGTCTGTTTTTGCTCTCAGGATGCAGAACACTAAAAATGATGGACAATATTGGTTTGATCTTGTTTGAACTAATAAGGGTCCCTCCAGCTTCTCCCTCTGGCTACAGGTCAGGTCACCCTGCTTTTCTAAATGCTGCCAAAATGTTGCACCATTTAGACAGCGCTCTGGTCCTCACCTGCTTAGAAATGTAAATCTGAAGCTCATTAGTCCCTGTACTTTTCCATGTCACATCATTAAAATAGTGGAGAGTATAGTATTTTAAGATACCTGGTTAAAGGAAGGAAAATATGAACAACCTCAAAATGTGGAAAGGTTGCAAATGTTAATTTATGCTTTTTAGTTAATTTTAATTTACATACTGACCGAGACTTGTATCAAAATTTAGACAAAGAAGTTGTTTTTAAAAGTCAACATTGATGATGATGATAATGAAACTAGTAATAATAATAATAATAATAATAATAATGATAATAATGATGGCTTTATAGTACCATTTAAACAGAGTACTTCTATCAAATGGCATCTATCTATCGATCTATCAATCTATCAATCTATCAATCTATCTATCTATCTATCTATCTATCTATCTATCTATCTGTCTATCGGTCTGGTGATTCCCGCGGGAATCACACGGCATGGGAGTCATTTTTTCATTGATCCCGTGATCGGGATGGGACCGGAAACAAAAGCAACAGAAGCAACAGGAGCAGGCAGGAGCGGGAACGATATTAATAGATGATCATTTTCAGCCGTGTTAAACAACTTGATGAACATATGCGTCCATTTTTGTAGTCATCTCTCAGTGAGAGCCAACACTCTTGATCATGCTAGCAACACAAAAGAACTACGAAAGTGGTTTGACTTCCTGTCACCACCGGAAGTTAAAAGCGACTCTGAGCAGCTGCCGGCAACACTCACAACAAAACAACATGGAGGGAGAAGACAACACGTCAAAAAGAGAGCTTTACACTCTATCTATCTATCTATCTATCTATCTATCTATCTATCTATCTATCTATCTATCTATCTATCTATCTATCTATCTATCTATCTATCTATCTATCTATCATTTCCTGGGATAAAAAACATGGCATTGAGGTCAACTACTGCAAAATATTTTTTTGTATCATCAATAGTCTTCAGATACCTTCATGAAGCCCTGTGAAACTACAAACACTAAATAATGACCAAGATTTTCCAGTGCATTTCACAGGCCAAACTACATTTTGAAAAGTAAACAATTTCAATTGATACCTATTTCATATTTTATTTGGCATTTATTTAGAATACATATTAGAAATCAAATGGATAAAACATTTGAACACATGCAAAAATACCCATATTAGCACTTATTTACAAAAAAACATGACTGATATGTCAGACACTTCACTAGTTTAACCTGTCAAGGGTGCAAACTTTCCATGGGTAACAGGCACATAAGTACAACTCGAACTGTAACTTCTCTTCCTCTGAACAGGACACTCTGGTGTGTATGAGAGTCAATACCAATGAACAGTCATTAATAAATTATAGAGCAATAAATAATATGTTATATTATCATACATACCATGTTATTCCGGCTATTTGGACATCTATTTCCCTGCTCATGGTGCTAACCTGCTCATGGTGTAACAAAACTTACATTGTGACATAGTGGTTACTATAGTTCTGTTTTTACAGTACATGAGATCATTTTACTTTTGACCTCTCCTGAGATTGAATGTCGTACAAAATAAATCTTGGTTGAGAAGCATAAGACTGAGCGCATGACAACATACCGCTGAACAGCAGGGGGTAAAAATCCGACAAAATCAGCAGATATGCCATAGTGGGCCAACTGCTTTGCATATTATTGACACACAGTGGAGTCCAAAGTGCTTCCGCATGACACTTCTCACGTTTTAGTGTTGTTATTGTTCCATCAGAATGGCCTCACCCATCCTCCATGTCCGAGAAGTGTCAATATCTTCTGTTTGTTTCCAGCAGACAAGATACAGCTGTTGTTGAGGTCATGAGAGCACTGACCTAACATTTTGCACAGGGAGAGCCCTCTGCTGGATCCAGTGGTTCACTGCACCAGACAGTTTTGATATGCACTCCCACAGAAGAGTAAAACAATGAATGGTGTTAAAACTCTGCTGAAACTAAAGATATGCAGAAAAACTTTATGAATCCTGTGAAGTATCATGGCTCTCGTAGAACGGTGGGACAGCTGTGCTCAGCTCACAACAGCTAATGTGATGAGTCTCAGACGCACACAAGCAATGTGTGCATGTTTTTTACAAATACAAACACAGACCCACGAACACAGTGCTTCTATCTTGGACATGTATTGCTCTGCATGGAGCTTGCAAGGTGATGAATTGTTTTCAGGTTACACCACAAAACTCATGGGATGAATCAGTTTGTCATTTAAGGTGTTTAGATTGTGATTCTAACAGACATGAACAGTGTTTTCACAGTAAATATTGGCTTGTAGTACTTGAAGTTCTGGTCCTGTGAATGTAAAACAAGAACAGTCTGATATCTGAAAGTGATGCCATGTGCTCAAAGGGGATGGTAGCTAAGGTGAAGGGATACGCTGAGGAATAGATGTGCTACAAAGTTATTGGAATTGTGACATTGGACTATTTCTTATTAAAGCTAAAGCCAAGTTTTAACTCTACCTTTTTGTTACCAGCTTGATTGAAGGTTAAGACAGCATTTAAAATGTGATGGCTGCTGTGGTTGACTTCAAAATTCTTCTCCAGGACAGAATGTGTGGCATAACTGAGACTTTGTCCAAACTGTAAAAAGGTTGTAGAACATTTTATAGCAAGTTACTGGCAACAAGAAGCATGAACATTACTGTAAATGTTTCTACAGTAAGTTGAAATGTATAGCATTAGGCTGTATTTTCTAAAAATAGTTTTCCCACTGATAATTTAATTCAAGGTATCATATTTTTTTCACAGTATCATCTTTTACAACTTTTAAATGTATTATAAATTACAGGAAACTTGCTGTATCTTAACATCTATTGCTATATCTATAGAACTATTTTAATGATCATTTATGACGAAGATATCACTTTGTTAAAAAAAATAGAAAAAATGCATCAATTTTATCAAATAAAATACTTTACCCAAACATTTGTTTCACCCAAAAAGTGAAACATTTACTAAACGATAACTTACGTGCTACTGGTCAGTTTTTCTTGGGAAAAATTTATTTATTTATTTTTTTTTGATCTATTACACTTTGAACTAGCTGAATGTATAGGGATTTTGCTATAGAAAACTGTATATTTGTGGTTAAATAGTTATAATTTTACAAAAATCATTATGTTTTCTCACAATAGTTTGCATTTTACAGTTATTTACTGTATAGTTTTTTTTTACAGTAGATATTATACAGTAGTAGTACAGTAGACATTATAGTACAATGCTGTTATGTTTTCAAAAATCACTTAAAGTGCATGTTTAATTTAGTTTATGGTTGGCATGCACTAAGAGCAACTTTCAATGTCACATAGAGGAAGGTTGAAAGTCATTTTCCCTTCCACTAAACTTGTTGTCTTTGTACATTTTTACTCGTACTATTACTTTCTGGTTCATGTTCCCCTCAAACAAGCATGCAGTCCAGGCGTACCTTTCTCCCATCACTTTCTAGCTAAGTCTAGTGACATGAAAATCCTCCAAAACACTCAGTGTATTCTTCCCAAGGATGATAAAAAACAAGGGGGATAGTAATACTTTAGAAAGCCTGAAAAACTTGTCGCAGGGGATGTGGCGGCTCAGAATGGAGGCTTGGGGAGGAAGCACAGCGGTAATAGGCAGGAAGGCTTAAGGATCTCTTATCCTGGGCCTTAGCAGTCACACAGAGTACGAGCAGGGGGTCAACGGATCTACTTCAGCTGCTGATATGCCGCTGGGCTCAAGCTGGGATCGCCTCTGTGTTTATGTGTGTGTGTTGTGCGCTGGGGTGTGTGTGTGGAAGTTGAGGCTTTGCATGCTTGGTTACTCCACAGTTTCAGGACTACAGTGTTCCAGATAAAGAGAGCGATGGGAATAAAAAGTTGGGTGATCATGGACTTGGAAAGACTTACATCTGCGCACGGTGGGGACGGCGGGGGTGTGGGTGTGGGAGATTTATCGACAGGAGAACGGAGGCCTACTGGAATGTAAACCAGCTCTCTATTAAGATCACTCACAAAATCAATGGGACAGAGCCACACATGCACACATGCAGCAGGGCTCGTGCAGAGGATGCCCACACCTGCTGGGGCTTCAGGAAAAAATATACAAGAATAAAAGAGCCCACGCTTGAACATTGTTGTGTGAAATAAACAATGAATAATAAACACGAGGATGTCCAAGTTTACGCCCACATGCAAGTTTAATAGCTCCTTTTTCAGGCAAACAACAACAAATGGTTCAGAATAATGACATACACACACACACACACACAATGTTCACTTTGCACTTCACAATCAGTTAATTTACCATAAGTTAAATGTGGCACGCATCAGGAATCAATACCACGCTGATCTTAGTCCAAGTGCACACATTAACAAAAAAAGATGTCTCATCATAGTTATTTTTTCCCTAACCTCTGTCCACCTTCTGCTGTTAAAGCAGTTATAGAAACCTTAGCCAAACAGAATCAAGAGTCAAGTTTGTATTTGCACTTTTGCACCAGTGTTTCAAACTGTTAAGTGTCAGCTCTTTAAAGACATGAGGACAAATGTCAACTATAAAAAACAGTCAGTAAAAAGTAGACTTTATATAAGAGTCCATGGGACAGCAGCAGGTAATGCACATGCCTCACAGTTAGAAGGTTCCCTGTGCATGTGTGGGTTCTCTCTGGGCACTCTGGCTTCCTCCCACTGACCAAAAACATGCTTGTTCAGTTGATTGGTGCCTCCAAATTATCATAAGGTATGAGTGTGAGAGTGAATGGTAGTCTGTCTCTATGTGACCCTGTGACCAGTTCAGGGTGACGCCTCTCACCCAATGACATCTGGGATAGGCTCCAGCCCCGTACATGCCATGCTAATACTGTTCGCCATAGGACTGCATAGAGGTGTAATGAAATGGTCAACTCACAAAACAATACGGAATACAAAACGGGGCTCGTGATACGAAATACTCATGATACAAAATTAAGATTATAGAAAATCTCCAACAGTAGGAAGTTGTGCATAAATCTCATTTTCTATATTTTCTTCCTAATGCAGACCTACAAAAAAACATTGCTGCATCAGTACAAAATAAATGCTCTTTGAAAAAAAAATGTAGTTTTTCCCCCTTATTTAGACTACAGTGCAAATACAAACATAAAACCTCAATAAAAAGTGATTTGTTGTTGTAACAATCAGGATAAGTACATTCTTGAATGAAAAGTAAAACAAATAGCAGTCCTCAGAGCTGCAGTTTAGAGCTATAAATGTCTGAACTGTGAACTATAATATTTAGCCTATAACAGTGCAGATACTTCTGATCTTCAAGTATGATCAAATTCTATCAACTCAACAGTAGATGCAAAAATCAAATATTGTTTTTTTGTTTGTTTTTTTTTAATGTAGATTTACACAAACATACAGTTGCTGCCTGTCTCCAGCTCAAAGTAGTTGGTAGTTGGTAGTTGTACTCGCCGCAGTATATGGCGAAATGTTGCGGCACATTTTGGTTGTTGTTTTGTCTGCACTCTTCTCACCATTCTCTCGTTTTTTACATAGGAAGCCAAACAGGTCCACACAACCGATTTATATGATGAAGGAGCGTCAGCTAATTCCTCCATCTTGTCTTCCTCCATATTGAAGCGAGTGTTTTGCTACGGGAGGCGAGGAGGGTAAAAAATCACCAGTCGTGCGCGCGTCCCTTCGCGTTTTTTATTTCATGCGTCTTTGAATTTTATTTTGTCATTATTTTATTTTGCAAAATTTCGTGGCAAGAAGTTTTATTTCACCCCTAGGACTGCATTAGGCTTCCACCCTGATATACTGAGAGGGGCGATTCTCCACGACAGTTTTGAACAGTTCAAAGCAATAAGGACCCTTCCCTGTCCCCAGTGTTCATCTACGACTATACAACGATTCTGACTATATCTTCATCAAGTCGCACATTCACCACAATCAAAGCACATTTCATCAGGATTATGGCAATCATGCACAATCGCCATAGAAAACGGGAATGTGTGACTACCAACATCTCCTGAAAATTTCAGAAAAATATGTCCAGTGTTTTTTGTGTAATCTTGTTCACAGACAAACAAACATACGCCGGAAAAACAAAACCTCCCTGGTGGAGGTAACCAGTAGGGTTTGTATAATCAAATTCAAAGAGGGGAACCCAATTTTGGTCATATATTTTGTCCATAAATGACTCCAAATGCTTGTTCCAAACAAATAAATTATTATAGTTGCTTCATGCCATGATCAGGTACTTCCTATAAGGTACTGATTTATCTACAAAGACGTGGACAGAGTAGGATTCATCCTTTTAGCACCAGATCTACAGACTGGTAACATCTACAAGTTGAAACATTTCATAGGGCTGTTTAGAAAAGTACATCAAACTTACATTATGACATTCATCATTTGCATGTGTTTTTAGTTGTACAATAGTCTCGTGTTTAAAATATCCTCTTGGTAAATGCACACAAACTTTGACAAAAAATCTAAATCCCAACCAAAACTTTTTTTTGTTTGTTTTAATGATGATAATATATGAACTAGTGAACATGTTTTCTTGCTATATTACTGCTTTATTTTAGTGCAGCAAATATGAGATATTGGCCATCCTTGTTGCAAGCACATCCCACACGCTTAATCCAGGCATCATAATTATGTTGTAGCATCTTGTAATTATAAGAAAACAATAACATAATTATGACTTAGCGGCCCATAATGAGATCCAGATCTTTAGTTTAGGAGAAATCTATCTTGTAAATAGGAGACAATTATCTGATAACTTTGAGATTTAATCTGTGGTAATTATAAAAGAAACAAAAATAAAATGAGACAGAATGGTTGGATTATCAACATAAAGAGATCAGTGTATGATGTTGGTGTTAACGCGAATGTTATTGTAAAAGAAGATTCAATCAAAGTCTGCCTAAATGTCCGGAGTGGATCTGATAGTGAGGGATTGCCTGTGGGAGCTGAGGCTGCAGAATAACACCGTCTGCTTTGTGTGATGATTGTTGTTCTAATGCATTCTGACAGCCCAGAGCAATGCCTGCAAAACACTCTGCATTATTTATTACGTGATGTGTAAGAGTTTATCACACCTAACATTAACATAGCGGGATGAGGCCTTGTTATTTTTTCTCTGTGTGAGTTTGCTGTTGGAGTGCTTGTGATTATTTTCCTCAGTAAGGTGGGCACAGATATCCAAAATTTGACACTGTAAACTGCTTATGTGTTAGCAAATAAGTTAATAACTGGTTATATTTTTTTACATTCTTTACTATAATTTACCAGTTAAAGCTGAGGTATGTAATTTGGATGAAATTAAACTGGAAGAAAATCTCCTGCCCTGTTCCCTGTTTGTGCTTGAAGCAACAGCCCTCCCCTTACAATCATTCTTGCAAGCGAACACAGCTGTTTAATTTGTACACAAGAGACAGGCAGACATTTTCCTCAGAGGAAAACATCAGAGATACCATTTTTAATGACAGCTGAATCACAGGTGAGACGAGGCAGTGTGCCTGTACCTACTATTAGCATTATGCTTGTACATTTGCAGCCTCAAAGAACCACACATGGTGTCCTGTCATCACTGATTCATAACCAACAATTGAATGTTTTAAAGCGCAGGTTAATGGCATTGGAGGAAGATGAAGGCTGTAGACGCTTTGACTGATGACTCTGTGTCTCTGAACTGATTGATTGATATATTTGTTTATTCTGTGTTAGTAATTGTTCCATGTTTGTACCTTTGTAAACGTGCTGCTGCTTGTCTTGGCCAGGCCACCCTTGCAAATGATATCCAAATGTCAATGAGTTTTTTTTTTTTTTGGTTAAGTAAAGTTTATTATTTGCCAGACTTTCTGAGAGTTGAAAACAGAGCCAGGAGGGGTTGTCTAATGATCTCCCAGATGGCTCAAATAAAAATATCCTGACATGTATTCATGTTTTTTGAAGTTGAATACAAATTAAACTGCATACTGTAACTTTAGGACAACACATTTCCAAATCTGCCAAAAATGAGGCTGATGTTGAAATATCTTTTTTTTTTTTTTTTTTTTTACATAAAAAGGAATAAAAGCTCAGTTATTTGAAATGTTAATGGACTTGAGTTCTTAACATGCTAGTAACAATGAAGAAATCTAAATACTGACAAGGCCTTCATGTTTAAAATCTATGAAAAACAAAGAATGAGAATTCCTTGGAAACTAGGTTCCTAAATTTCTGGCAATTATTCAAAAAAAAAATGTATATTGATAAGCAAGATTCAAGAAACGGGCTGCTTAAGAGCATTTGCAACATTTGGAAAACTAAGTATTGTAGTTTTGTAGCCGGCTATATATCGCTATTTACAGCCCGGTGCTCTAAGACGTGTCTGAATAATATAAATATGCTCTAGCTTTAATTGTCTTGTTCCCGAAGTTGAGTATCCAGGTTAACCTAAGGAATAGCATTTATAGATAACCTATTTTGATGCTATAAAACTCATCTTAAAGTGTGTATTTCGATCAGGAATATATCTGAAAGTGAGACTTTTGTAATTACTGAGAAACTCCTCACAGTCCCTTTAAAGTAAGTTTATAACACAACTAAAACATTAGTTTTGCTCTCTAAAAATATTTAATGCCAGCAATGTTAAGGTTTCATTCTTGTAGTCAATCATTGGCTATTTGGTCTGTAATTATGTTAAAAACATGTTTGCTGGGGGCGGACACTGGCTCGGTTGGTGGGGCGTCCGCCCCATGTGCGGGGGCTGCCGGCCCCCGCACATGGGGCCGGCTATGGGGCCCCCGGCAGCGGCTGCTGGTTCGAGTTCCGGCCTCGGCCCTTTGCTGCGTGTCGTCCCCCCTCTCTTCGCCCGCTTTCCTGTCTGTCTTCAGCTGTCCTGTACAATGAAGGCCATAAAAGCTCCAAAAAATAACTTTAAAAAAAAAAAAATGTTTGCTGAAGTTAACCCATTAAAGCATTTTTTGCACTTTTAAGATATCTCTATCAAATCAATATGATCAACAAATTGCTTCAGCAACATCTGAATACAATCAGATAAATGATTTAAAAAAAATGTCCTCAAATGGATTATGAGTTGCCAAAAACACCTAATGTATCAAATGAGACACAAAAAATATATATGTTTAATTTTATGAAAATGTTGAATTTGAAGGGTAAATAGCAAAAAAAAAAAAAAGAAAGAAAGTTCAATGGACTCTGTGTCTTTAGATTTGACGTCAATGGGGGTTTTTTTGTAAGCAGTAACACCTGTATCATCAACATGCAAGAGATCATTAAAGAAACAAAACATTATCAGATTATAAATGATCTGATTAGATCAGAGACCTTTCTGCATTCATTTGCATAGTTAGCAGACTGCTGATTTCCTCAAAATACCAAACAATGTTATCTTTGCTTTAAACTGAGATAACATCATAAATAAAGAGGTAGATAAATATTGCCTCGAGACAGGTTTCATTAGAAAAAAGATGATTTGTAACAATAATATTGAGATATATTCTGAAATACGTGTAGTTTCAGCTGATAAATGATCCAGATATCACAAAGCACAATTCAAAAATGTTGTCTGAACTGCATTTTCTGATGTGCCGCAGTCTGCATCATCTCCTTTTTAAAGAACTTTTTTTCATTTATTTTTTTCTTCGACAGTCTCGCCAGTTTTCTATCACATAGAGCACAATGGAAATAAATAAGCTGCAGGCTTTCAAAGCAGTGCCATTTCATCTGCACCTTATGGAGTTTGTCACGTATATAAAGTTGTGTAAGAAACTCAGGGAGGTGGAAAAAAAACTGAGGATATACACTTCATCATCAGCACCAACCAGGCATGAAACAAATACTGCACAAAGAAACCCTTTTTGATTGAGCAGAGCACAGTTACTTTACTGCGTCAGACTTTCACACTTTTCCTGTCACCTCCTCTTAATTCGCCTCATTTTCACAGTTTTGAGGTTTGTTTGGAAAGCAAACATGAACATTTCTTCTAAATGTGTTTTGCAGTTTTTAAAATTCCAGACGAGGGTCCCTAAGTTGATAAATTATGTGTTTATCATTGTCTGGCACCTCGGTTTGTCCCACTTCCTGAGCAATCCTTAAGCTTGGTACACGCTACAGAACAATTGGCCAAAGTTAGGAGCAACAAACTGATGGTTTGAATGATATCATCACAGGTTTTCTGTGGTATGGGGTGTAGAGGTGAACCATAAAGTCAGATGAAAGTTAGGAATGGGGAGCAACTTGTTTTGACAGAAGTGTTGAAATGAATAGACCAGCAGCTCCCAAACTTTGCAGCTTGGGTCTTGAAAATAGTGCAGTGGATTGGGGACCCCATTGTCTGTGGAAGTGGTTAAATACTACTCACAAATAGTACTCATCAGGAGAATCAATACAGTTTTGAGTTATTTGACAGGTACAGAGGGAACAGAGCTAAGTGTCAGGTACCACTGTAATTTTTATTGGTCTAGAAAATGAAAACATTAAAAATACAGATATCACTGCTTGAAGAGGGGCTCAGAGAGCACTAACCTCCACCACGACTTTCCAAACAGTATTGGGTGAGTTATGGTTAAAAACTTCCCTATCCCACACCGTTAACAAACATGTAAATTCCTGGTTCCACAGATGGATTGGGGTCATAACCAAAAGTTCTTAACCTGTGTGTCATGACTAACACTCCTTTAAAATGTCATCCAAATACACCAACAACTTTTTTTGAGTTATAAGCCAAAATGCGTGGGACTGCCGTTTTTTCAAAGTGAAAAAAGTCCACAAAGAATTCCATGGTCCACATCCAAATTTGAATCAGCACCAAAATCTTATCACTTCTTCCTTGTGCCACGACCAATCCTAAATAAATAATCAAAATCCATCCATTATTTTTCTAGTTATCTCACTGACAGACAAACAGAAAAATGACAGACAAATGCCTGCAACAGCCCACCATCCGTGGTAGAGGAAACTCTTGTAAGTTTTTAAAGTTTTGACCCATTTACAGCATCAGAGGCATTTATGTCATAAAAACAGCAAGGTCTTTGCCATAGTATCACTAAAGTGATGTTTAGATTTGGTGATACTGGAGAATCATTCCCCTTACACCACTGTTTGGATGAAAATCTACAAACAATTGAGCAGTTGAAGTATTCTCGACTTTGCTTAGAACAATGATTTTGTTTTTCAGGAAGTGTGGAACAAGCTCAGATTAGCTTGCAAATTATATTTTTGGCATAATCATACTGTCAGCTGTAGCTCTCAGTAATTATTACCTTTTGCCAACAAGATATATGTTTTTGTCAGCATTCGTTGTTGTTTTTTTGGGCAGTTTGACTCTGAGCGAGATAACTCCAAAGTTGCTCCAAAGAATTTGATGACATTTTTAGGGAATGTTGGGCGGGACAGAAAAAGGGGTAACTTGTTTTTGGTGGTGATCCAAAGATAGAAACATATTTTTTTTTATTATTTTAAGAAATGGTAAACATTAGGGGGTTGCTAAGATTTCGTATTTTTACCAATATCTGAAAAATATGTGACCAAATTTCAATGTAACTTTCAGAAAATGTTGGTCATGGCACAAAAGGTAAGTTAACAGATTTTGTGGTAATTCAAAAGTCGGTTCAGGCAGAAGAGTTCGTTAAATGAGATTTTCATGCTGTTTTTTTTTCTTGGTCATCTGTTACAGCAGACACTCTATCAAGTCATATCATATTTTTTCAATCTGTTGCAGCTTTCACTTGATGTCACAGCCCTGACAGGAAAGAAATACGTCCTTCTGTTTTACAATATGGGAAAGTAAACAGTCTAAATACCACCTACATGTTTTAATGAAACTGACTTTATATTTCAACTGTTTTTTTTTTGTTTTTGTGTGTGTCTTTTCTGTTTTAAGTCAGATAACCTAACCAATGAGGGGAAACAAACCTGAATTGTACTTGGTATTTAGCCAAAATGTGAAAAACTTTCCTGTCACATTGTTGAAAAGTATTTGGGAAACTTCTGGATCTGTATCCTGATTTTGAACAAGGCTGTGAACCTGTTGATTTCTACATGGTGTGTGTAACTTGTAACCACTGCTTTGGATTCATTTTTTAATATACAACGTTAACCCTTTGTTCAGACCATATGTCCTGTAAATAAAACACAGCTGATGGGGACAATAACTTGACTGAAATTTTGGCCACAATGTACCAAGAGGTAAAAGCCCACATAGTAATTGTTCTGGCCCAGTTCTGTCCCATATGATGCACTTCATCTGGCCAGCATACCACAAACAATGATGATCCATTAATGGCCCGGATCAGGTTTGCAAATACCAGATCTGGCCCACATCCAGTTCACTTACCACTTGCCATGCCAGCTGTAGGCTGGCTTAATGCCATATCTGGCCTAAACCGATCTGCTATGTGGGACCTTGCTTTGATTAGCTCTTTTACTCCTAATTAGCATTTGACTGCAGAAAAGTGTGGACACTGACTGTTGCTGCATGAGTCTGTTAGTGTGTGGTGTGATGTGTTAGTCATCCTGTTACTCACCCTGCACTATAAGAACAAGACTGTTCCATCTGTGGTCCCCTGCCTCTATGTTTTGGGTCTCTCACATCTCAAAATCAGGAATGTTTTTAGTTAGTACTTGCCGTAAAGTGATGTGGACACACTCCTCTGCAGCTTGGAAGTCACCCAACAAATTCAGATTTCATCTTTACTGCCATCACAGAATATTTGCATCTCTTTATCTCAGCACTTGTTCTCTATAATGACTGTAATCCCACATGTACACCCATAAATCTCTATCTGAATGGTGGAGCAGCTGCACCTTTATCAACAACCACACACTCTCTGCAGCCAGGTGTGCATGGACGCTGTGGCAGATTGTAACCTGCGGAGACAAACTGTGGAGCTGTCAGTGCCTGTTATGTCACCGCAGGCGTATCAAACTCAACCCTGTTCATTTTCTTTATTAATCTATAGATCACTATTTATTAAATACAGTGCAGGATTCTGTTAAAGTCAGGCTTTAGCTATGTGTTATTTTACTTTTTTATATTTTTTTAAGTGAAGCTACAAACAGCTTCACTTCACAGAATGGACACTTATGGCCCTTTTCCATTAGCCGTACTCTTCTCGACTCTACCTGGCTCTACTCTACTCGCCGTGTGCTGCTTTTCCATTAGCCCCAGTCGCCTGCCTAACGGCGTGTCGCCTTAAACAGCTGAGCGGCACTGCGATGACGTAATTTTGAGCATGACACAACAATCTGTGGCTTTTTGTCACAAACTGAGTGAAAAAGGAAAGCAGAAGAAAAAGAAATACCCCTTGAGAAGCACATGACAGTTTTGGAAGCTATAGAACAGAATGAAGCTGAGGACGAGAGCAATCAAGCTGCAAAGAAAAGACCAATGAGGGTGAGCTAATGGTAGCTACTACTAGCATGCTAGGTCGTCGCGCTCATGACTCGATGACGGCATTGTCTGACCAATCAGTAGCTGGCAGTCGGTGAAGTCATCTTTTAGTAGGCTATCGACTCAGCTCACTTAGAACCAGAGTGGAGTAGGTACTAAAACTAGCTTGTTTTAGGAGGTACGGGGCTAGTGGAAACACGCTGCAGGGCCGAGTAGAGTAGGGCCAAGGTGTGCTAGTGGAAAAGGGCCACTAGTGAAAAGCAGCAAGTTAAGTTACACCAACCACCAACACTACAATAATAGCTTGCTGCATTTAAGTTATTATTTGCTATGTGTTATATAATAATGGTAGCATAAAATGAATGTATAGGCTAATTATTTAGCTGCTTTTTTTTGCATACATTTTAATAAAATCACTGATTAACCATTAAAATGAACAAATTTCCTAGTAAAACAGGTTTTTTGAACAGTTGTTTAGACACCTTTTGGTGGCACCATTGACTGTAATATTTAGTTGATTTATTGGTAAATAAATTTACTAGTGCCATGGGGCTCAAGCAAGCACCCTTTCACAAAAACTGAACTCCTGCTTGTAACCATCTTTAGAACAAATTAATCACAAAAACCCACAATTGGATGTACAGCTTTATGGACCTTGTTTCCGTATTGTTTGCATGGTTGTGTGGTAGGTGATTCACTCTTTCCTGGAATGGAAAACGGAGCAGGTTGAATCCAAACTGTGCAGAACTGTGTAAGATGAGTGGAAACCACAAATGGAAAAGCACTATTAGATTTTCCGGTTTTCTAACAAGCATGGTTTTGGTTTGTGGGAGAACACGAGAGCACCCATAATAATCCCATGTTTACTCCACACAGAAACATCTCTATCCATGCAGGGGGAGTCGGTAAAACAGCCATCATGATGCAAGGCAGCAGCACCACCTACGACAGCGCAGCCCACAAGTGAAAAACATTGTTTTGAAACATTTGAAAAAGACCCCTATAAACAGCAGTTATACCTGTCAGGGGTTCTCAAGTGTCAATCAATGGGTTTCAAACCCCCCTGAGACCCTTTTTGTTCCCCACCCATCGTAGCACTCCTACTGCACATAAAAAAGCTTGGAAAGCTGTGCAGTAAATTCATCCAGCATATGTCCAAATCTTTACATACAACCACTGCATAAATAAATCCCTGACTCAGTAAAGCTTCCAGCATTTCATTAAATCATCCCACATTTTATATCAAGTTGTTACCAAGCCACACAATAAAAAATCCTAAAGTAATGCCATCATTTAAACGGTTACGGTATTGTCAGGGAAAGCTGTCTATTAGCTTTTGACTGCAAGCACACATATTGGTGAGGATTGGTTTAATTCCAGCACTCATAGGGTAGTTCTCCTCTGGATGCCAATGCATGTTTATTTTTATTATGCAGCCCATTAAAAAGGCTTTATATTCTGCTGAATCTCATGTTTTTATGCAATGAAGGCATAGTTTTCCTCCATTTTAAAAGACCCCTGAGTTTGAGGGGACTATATTTGTGCTGGCTGCACACAATAGTATGAACATCTCCTGCACAGTCATTCATTTGCTGATTTAATGCACCAGAATGTCATTATTTTCCCTCTGGCTTACCCTTGAATGGGGAGAGACACAAACCAGAGAGGAAGCTTGGTTTACAGTTTGGCGCTGGGTTGAAGTTAAAGAAGAGAATGTGGATTGCCATCGTCAGTGATGTCTCTGATTGATCACTCCTGTTTAAGATGTGGTCACAGGGAGTGTGGTGATTACATTTACGTTAATGAATCAAGCCATTAACTCGTATGGATGCAGTGGATTTCAGTAGTTGTTGTTCTTGAGTGCAGCTAATGTCCTCAGGGTCTACATTAAAAACTAATTTAAGAGAAATGTAAGATGATAAAACAGAAATGCTTGATAATGAATCTGACAATGAAAAACTAAATGCATGCAAGGACACTTTTGCTAGGCTTACAAAGAGGTATTCTGTCCTGTTCAGTTGTAGTCCAGGGTGGTTTACAATAACTACTTTAAGATTAAATCATAAAAAATGCACCTATGTTTCTGTTAAACAGGGGAGTTTTAGGTGGCTCTTTAGGCCTGACCAGATGAAGATACTCCTTTGGATAATTAACCTCTAAAACCACATACCAAGTTTTTGTTTAATTTAAAATAACAATGGTCATTGCATTTGAAAATCCATATCTCCATCACCTCCCAGTAAAAATAAATACTGAGAGGGATATTCTGTGGTTTATGAGATGTATGTGGTACATGGCATTATCCTGAGCATATCACCACAGTCTGGTGAAGCTCCCACAGGGTTCCCACTTTCTTATAGAAATAATTTTCCAGAACATTCTGGGCAAAATGGGCAATTCTCAGGTTAACCCATAGCCATCTAAAAACAAGATTAAAGAATGATGCCCAATATATCTAGCTAGTGTATCATTTTGAACTTAAAATGTATTTATTTCTAACTCTGGGGCATGAACATCATCTGCCAGCTGTCTGGCATGTTTTTATGCAATAAAAAAAAATAAAGTTTTATTTTATCCATTTTTTAAATATTTCTTTTAGTCCCCACCTTTTTGAGTTTTTATATTTCATTCCTTAACTTGCATTATTTAATTACGACGGAGGATTAGGGCCACGTTGAAAACTAAAAAAAAAGGAAGGTTACGAGAATAAAGTCATAAAGTTACGAGAATAATCTCATAAATTACGAGAATAAAGTCGTTAAATTACGAGAATAATCTCATAAATTACGAGAATAAAGTAGTAAAATTACGAGAATAATCTCATAATTTACGAAAATAAAGTCGAAAAGTTACGAGAATAAAGTCATCTCAAACTAGGAAACATCTGCTTGGCTTTATTTGGAAAGATATTCACAGATTCGGACTTTTTGGCTCAATAATTCATCAACAAAAGAACATAGTTCCAAACCAGACCCCTCTTTTTGATCACTGTAATGAAGAATGTGAGCTATAAACTCGTTTTCATCCAAACGAGCCGTCAATACACTGAAGCTGAAGGCTCAGAGGTTTAGGGACCATCGGCAAATTACCATATCGGAGGAATAGTGTGAAAGAAAATTCAATAACTTCCCCATACTGAGAAGTAAAGTTTTCAAAATCACAGCAAATACAAAGGATCGTATGTTATTCATACTACGGGTCATATTTTCTTTTAGATTTATAAATTAAAATATTTTACAGGACTTTCTGATTGAAATTAAAGCAAATGCCATCAAAGTAATGAGATCTACCAACCAAGTCATAACAAAACATGTATGGTGATCTCCTCTTTTTTAAACTACAGCTCTTACTTCAGCAAGAATTTTTTGATTTGATTTAAATGATGTTTTGTTTATTTAATTGTGTTAATTAATATGCATGGATTTCGTTCACACTATTCCTCCGATATGGTAATTTGCCAATGGTCCCGAAACCGCCGAGCCATCAGCCTCATCTTATTGACAGCTCGTTTAGATGAAAACGAGTTTATAGTTCACAGTCTTCATTGCAGTGATCAAAAAGAGGGCCTGGTTTGGAACTATGTTCTTTTGTTGATGAATTATTGAGCCGAAAAATCCGAATCTGTGAATATCTTTATAGTTTGAGATTACTTTATTCTCGTGAATTTGTGAGATTATTCTTGTCATTTTACGATTTTATTCTCGTTATTTATGAGATTATTCTCGTAATTTTACGACTTTATTCTCGAGGTAGACTGAAGATAAATAATTTAACAGGATAATTCAAGCTCCGAACATTTTACTTTTTTTCTTATTTCCCGTATTTTTTCCATGACTAGAAAATTTGCCAATAATTTTCCAGGCTTTCCGGGTCTTCCAAGACACAAGGGAAACCTTCATATCTCCAAAATTCCCACTTTTCAAGACAAGAAACAAGTTCCACTAAAAGCTTAAACATCTTTAAAACCCACCCATAAACATGGAAGTTGACCAATAGCACTGACATAGGGATGCAGCCATTCCGATTTCACTTCTAACCAAATGCCTGCCAAGTTCTAACCAATTACCAGCCAACTTACAGCCACTGGGAGTCTCTTCCAAACTCTTTGGGAGTGTGCCTAAATTCCACCATAAACATGCCTACTCATGTGGTTGCAACATACGTATCCACATGAGATCATGTTTCTCCCTCAAGGACAGGTACAGTGGTCTTCAACCGTGGCCTTTTTCAGAGCAGAGTAAGCATTATGTGTTCAAACAGCCATGATGCTGGACAGGTCCCAGCAAGGAGTCTTGGACTCAGTATAGAAAAAGGTGTAAATTTAAGTCGCTCCATCTGTATGAAAATAAATACATATAAATCATAAAAAACTGAGATGGGAGGTTTATGCCCGACAGTGATGATGTGTCACAAAAACCGCTAATTTGGGTCTTGAACAGAAAAAGTTTTGGCATCCCTGGCTCCTACTACAATATTATCTGCATGCAGATATTCAACAATGCTTATTTAAAGGTACTATGTGGAGAATCTATTTCCAGCGACATAGAGACTGCTACCCATGAGCATGTGCGGCGACTGTCGTCGGCGCAAGCCAAAGCGTGCATTTGTTGTGATGCTAATAAATGCAGCTCGGACCTTCCTCAGAACTCTGCATTGCTTTACAACTTTTTTTTTCAACGACTTACAGGATGCAAAGCGATGAGGTAATGTATCTATGTCTAGTTACGTAACGGTAGTTTTTGATGTGTGACAACAAGCAATTTTTGGAAAACTGCGTATCGTAGTTTTGTAGTCGGCTATATATTGCTACTTACAGCCCGGTGCTCCAAAATGTGTCCAAATAATATAAAATTGCTCTAGTTTAATTGTCTTGTTCCCAAAGTTGAGTATCCAGGCCAGTCCAGCCCTGTCCGACCCGACCGTGAAGCTAAGGAATAGCATTTATAGATAACCTATTTTGATGCTATAAAACTCATCTTAAAGTGTGCATTTCGATCAGGCTTATACCTGAAATTGAGACTTTTTTTAATTACTTAGAAACTCCTCATAGCATCTTTAATCAGGTGTTTAAGTGTTTTCATCATATGTTGCATAAAAGTCAAACTTTATCTGAAAAGGAAGATGACAGCAGACAAAATCTTAGGCGACCCTGAAGACATCATTTGGTGCATTAATAAACATAAGCAGCCTGACCTGCCCTGACTGCAGTGAGAGCTGCCTGGATAAACTGCCGGGGAAACCTAATGAAGGCCATACTGTGTAATTTTGAATGAATACCCTCATGATGATGAAATAATATTGAAATTCCATATGTGGGAGCGTTTCATTAGAAATGGCCTTTAACAAATTGACTAAATCGTTACGACCCATTTTCAAAATTTCAACGTGCGCAGCCCTCCTCTCTATCACATCGTACAGGATGAGCCGGCTATTCACTCCCTGCGTCAATTCAGTTTAGAAAAAAAAAAGAAAAAACAATATGGCTGGATAATAGATTTTAATTTTGTTTATGGGGCCATTAATTCCCTGCTCTTTTTTTCTGCGACTACACTGCAGTCACACTCTCTTTCTCTCTGACACATGCACACAGAGTAAACCTCAGTGAAATCCCTGTTAGAATTAAATGCTACCCTGTTTCGCCCAGGGGACTTTCATTATCTTTTATTTACAAGCGGCGAAAGAAAAGGAAGGAACAACAACAATAATCACAGTGGAACAATCCATGAGCAGTGGAACCGAGGATGATTTGAACAAAGCAAGGTCAAAGGGATTTAAGGCCATGAAAATGAAATGTTTTTATTTCCACAATCCGGATCAGTGCTGTTTGCTTCAGCTTGTAAAACCCACAGAAACACACACTCACATACACACGGGAACGCGTGTGGTGATATTCACCAACATGCACACTCGATGCATTCAGGCGCACTATGGGAAAGCAGGGCCAGAATACAGATGAGAGCTTTGTGATGGACGAGGGTTGTCTTTCTGCAGTGAGGCTTTTCTGCCAAATTCAATATCAAAGACACGCTGTTCACATACAGTATTTGACACTCCATGCTGAAAAAAACTAATTACAATAATACATGTCAACACATTAGCAATGCAGGTAGATGCAGTATTAACCCTTTGACCCCTAGTAGACTAGGTCAGTGGTTAATTTTTTTTTCTTTTCATGAAATGATTTCCCAAGGCATTTTAGCTGTGCTACAGTGATACTAGCATACAGTGTAAGCAGGGGTGCCCCTAGAAGGGTGGCCAGGAGTTGAATGGCCCACTACTGATTCCTTAACTGGTCACTTAGAATGCCAAACCCTGAGGTATGATTGGCTACTAGGACTTGTGGTTTTATCAGCTACTTGGAATGCTACAAAGCAGGCTACTTGTAACTTGTCTTGTATTGCAAAGTGTGCTTTTTGGAAAGTTCTTTGAAATATAATAAATACTTATATTTGAATTGTGTAATTTTCACTAAAATTCTCTTCAGTTATTTCCTTTATTATTTGCAATTTTATACACTGATGTTGTGTGCAGCCCCCAGCTAATACAGCACCAATACATATATTAGGAACAGAAAAAAATACAACACAGCCTATCCCATCATTTTCAAATAGCATTCTTTTCGAGCTATGCCGCTTTGCTTGGGCAGCCTATATTGTCGCCCCATTAATGGCCTTATATAGTAGATTGCAGCCCTGATTAGCTCGAGAAACATGACCAAAAGATCACAAGAGAACCACACTTTCAGAAGGTAATTGTAAAATACGATGGCAGAAAGATACATTTATTTGCTGTTAGCATCAGTACCATTTTTACTATTTCTGCTGTATTTTGAAAGTCCAGAAACTCTGTTTAATTTCCTGTTTGAGTGTATCCTGGTTGAAGGTGGTGCAAAGGTGTAAGTGGCTCTGGCTGAAGGTAGACTTATTTCAGGTGAACTAGCACAGTGTGGTGCAGGCTGGAGATGGATCAGGGTGCAGGCTGTAGAGACCTGAGCAAATGGAAAACTGTGCAGAAGGACTAAGTGGAAATATGGGGGGTTAGAGTTTGATGCAAAGGAACCAAAGACATTATATCAACGTTTACAGCCTTTTTTCTGAAAGTCAGTATTTGTAAGACTTGATGTTCTGTTAGAGTGGTTTACAAAGTACAGTCCTGCATTTTCTCCCAGAAATGAGGTCTGTGAAGTTGCTACTCTTGACGTGTGAACTAATAAAGCACTGACGAAAGTTGTTGTCTAGAAGTAATTATTCAGATTATTTAACAAATACACAAAAACACAACATACAGAGATAATAGGGAAATTGTTTTGTCAATGTGCATTTTTTCTCAGTCTGACAGGAATCATTGTAATTGGAATTACAAATTCACTGTTAAACTCAGAGGGCCCTAATTTCGTGGCGCAGCGCAGGGGGTGCAAGCCTGGCGCACCCCGCGCAGAGTTAATTTCGTCCGGCGCACCGCCGTGCGCTGCCAATTTGACAATTTGGTAGACCGTCTGCACAGATATGGGTGTGAAGGCGCACCAGGGGGAGTTGACGGTGCACCAGGGGGAGGTGCCGACAGATTCAGGTTGGCGCAGTGACAATTTCGTGCCAAAAAACTGTGCAGAAAGGGCGCTGAAAGCTCGCCAGCTTCAACCTGGTCTATTCTCGGTGCAAAGCGGAGCGCACCCTCCACAGCTGTAATTTGGTTAGAGGCGCACATGTGCGCACACGTCAACAGAGCTTTAGAGGCAGGTTTCCAGAGCGTCAGGCACATTTTAATGCAATAAACAGTCACAGCATCACTATTTAATGTAACAGTCTGAACCAGCATATACATTTGTATCTATATTAACTGTCCCGTCACATCTGATGTCGGATTAAAGCCGTTTGTCATAATGGAAACTTAACCTGACGGCAGCTGGAAGTTTGATGCACATCTTACAAGTCAACAATAAACAGCCTTAACATCTGATACTGAGTATATATCTGGCTTCTCTCATTTCATTAAATTCAAAGAAAAGAGGGAGAAACAAGACGAAGAAAAAGGAGATAAAATAAATGTATGTCACTCAGGATTTACCTGTGATTTCCCATATTCCTCTATTATAGTCTCTATTTTTAATGTGATCTAAAAAGATGGAGTACATTATTGTAAGGAGGATGAGGCGGAGACACCGGGAGAGTACACAGTATATCACTAAAGGCTCTGCTATTTGACGATGACAAACCAGGAGTGCAGGAGGATCAAAAGTATTCTGAATGGATAAGCCTGCTGTGTAACTGTCTCTTAATTTTGGACTCCTAATAATGACAAAGGAACAGATTACATCTGGGAGCTGGCCCACACGGTGACACGCTTTGTGGCCTCCGATGCGCGCCCCGCTGTCCCTTCTCCTGCCGAAGTGACAGCAGCTCTGACCGTCTCCGCTGGTCTTTCCAGCACACTTTTTCCGCGGTGGCGGGGATCATTCAGACCAATCAGATGCTGCGCCTCACCCGCAGCACATTTAAAGGCAAGGAGAGGCGCTCATTTGATTGGTGAAGACAGCGCTCAGATGTGTTAAACCCACTCACGGCTTTACTCCTCCTTCTCTGCCACTTGCGCAGAGGGGAAGAGAAGTGGGTGTGGATGCGCTCCTCTGCGCTCCTCTGCACCTTGAGTGCGCCTCTCTTGGCACTGCAGGAAACTTGCAAAGTGCGCTGGTCACACCCTGTCCGCTTGGCGCAGGCCGGCACAGGGCAGGTGCGCCTGCGTCTGCGCTTGGTCTACGAAATTAGAGTCCAGAAACAGAAGATGTAATTTCCCCATATTATAGCAAACAAAACAGTGCCCCTGTAAAAATGTGTAGCTATAACAAAATGTAAAACTGCTTTTTAAGTGTGAGTTTGTGACTTTGTTTTTGCTGACAGCCTCAGGTGAACTTCCAAAGAGCTCCAGCTGTGGTTGTACTTTTTAGACCTTATTTTATTTTCAGTTGTGTTTAGTTGTACATTGCTTTGGACTAAAGCCTATTTTTGTTTTTGATGTGATAAGCATAAAACTCAAGTTTTCCATCCACAATGGACATGGCATTATTTGAAAAAAAGCACAAGGGCTGTTATTTTTACCTGAAAGGCTTTTACAACCACTAGACCACTTTGTCTTTCCCTCATTAGCCATTATTCTGACACCACTAACCTGGATGGTTTGGGGCTGAAGGGCGAATCATTGCATTTTTCAAAAGATTTTGATTCACTGATGTGTTTCGGGAGCAAAACTTGATCAGTGAAGTGTTTTGTATGATTCTATTAAAAACAAATACACAGCAATAATCATATGCAGTGATGGTGTCTGCCTTTGTCTGTACCCTTTGTACAATCAGGGAGGTAATAAGATGTTGCAAAAGCCCCTTACAGACTCCTCTCAGCTAGTCATTATGGTTATTGGTAAACAAACTGTCAAAATTTCACACAGAGAAAGTGCTATTTTGGACCAGCCGTCAGTATTGTACAGTTTTAACCACAACAAGAATAACTCCCTCGCCATAATCAAGCTGTTTATATGCCTGTTGGCAATTAAAGATAATCTGGATACGGCACAAGGGAAGTTTGTTTTCAACGTATTGTGTTTTGGATGACTTTCAGAGCAGCGTAAGAATAGTGCACATGCGTCACAATCCCCCGCAGCGGCAATATCAGTGTAAATGAAACCTCCAACATGCAGTTAAATTAATGGTTGCTTTGAGAAAATGTTTTCCAAAATGAATCCACACCAATAAAATTAAACTGCCTCCCAATGAGCCATCTGAGCTCACCCAGCTGTCTGAAGTTGGTATTTCTGTTTAACAGCCTTCTGAATTCTTGAAAGGTGCTGGAGCTGGCTGCTGCTGATTAGGGTTTTTATCAGTTTATAAGCAGGAATGAGACTCCTCGTGCACAGAAATATTGGATTTGACTGCTCTGGAAATAAATATGCAGTGACTTCTTAAAAAAGGATGCTGTTCCGTACAAAAACAAGAGGACAATAAGTCAGCGGGGCACACTGTGTGCTCTACATGCAGGATCAATCATGATTGACAAGTTGGCAGCAAAAACGTGACAGGTAGATTGGAAAGAGTTTGAGGTTAAAGTCCGCAGTTCCAGAGCAACTCAGGATATTTAGGGGGCACTGGAGTCACCTGTCTGTAGTATCTACATTTTTCATAACATTTCAAGGAGAGGAGCCTGTCCTCCGCAAATCATCCTGTCTTTACTTTTGCTGCCAGCTCTTAAATGACATCAATCTCCAGTACTCCTCATACCTCACCACGAGCCGCTAAATCATTTGTAGAAAAGTGGAAAAGGTCAAGAGCTGTTTCAGACGTCTTTCAGTCCGTATTATTAAATAACAACCCTCTCAACCTTGCACATGCAGCATATTAAGACCCTTTCTTTCTAAAGTGAAACATAAGATCCACTTACTTAGACCAGTGACCTGATTTTGCACCTTTGGATCACTTTAGTACTCAAGGAGATCACTGTAGGTTATGATGTTAGTGGAAAATCTTGAAATAATACCCTGTGAGATCCTTTAAGTGCGTTGGTGTTACAAAGGTTAAGATAAAGGGCTATACACATTCACAAGGTGCATACTTCTGTTAAGGTTAATGTCTGCTTCTACATTTGGAATCATGAAGGTTAATCTGGCAGTGATATGGCGGAGAAAGTGATTTGTGAAAGGTCAGTTCAAGTCAAAGTTCTGTGACTGAGAAGAACAAATACAGCTTATAATTCATTACTTAAACAGTCCTTTCCTATTCCCTTAACCACCATTTACCTTAGAGAAAACCAAAATGCTGGCGTAGTTTTATTTAGCACTTTTAAAATCAGAGGTTCAGCACTGTTGCTACTCTGCCAAGGTGTGGTCGTCCTGTAAAGATGACTGTGAGAGCACAGCGCAGAATGCTCAATGAGGTGAAGAAGAATCCTAGAGGGTCAGCTGAAGACTTGCAGAAATCCCTGGCACATGCTAACATTATTGTAGACATATTTACAATATGTACAGTATTACACAAGAATGGGTTTCCTGGGAGGACACCACCAAGGAAGCCTTTTACTGTCCAAAAAAAACATTGCTGCACATTTGAAGTTTGCAAAAGAGCACCTGGATGTTCCACAGCACTATTGGCAAAATATTCTGTGGACAGATGAAACCAAAATTGAGTTGTTTGGAAGGAACACACAACGCTATATGTGGGGAGAAAAAAGGGCACAGCACACCAACATCAAAACCACAACCCAACTGTGAAGTATGGCGGAGGGAGCATTATGGTTTGGGGCTGCTTTGCTGCCTCAGGGTCTGGGCAGATTGCTGTCATCGACTGAAAAATGAATTCCCAAGTTTATCAAAACATTTTGCAGAGAACTTAAGACCATCTGTCCGCCAGCTGAAGCTCAACAGAGGATTGGTGATGGAACAGGACAACGACCAAAAGCATAGAAGTAAATCAACAATGGGATGACTTCAACAGAAGAAAATACGGCTTCTGGAGTGGCCCAGTCAGAGTCCTGACTTTAGATGCTGTGCCATGACCTCAAAAGAGCGATTCACACCAGACATCCCAGGAATATTGCTGAACTGAAACAGTTTTGTCCAGAGGAATGGTCCAGATTTCCTCCTGACTATTGTGCAGGTCTGATCTACAACTACAGGAAAGATTTGGTTGAGGTTATTGCTGCCAAAGGAGGGTCGACCAGTTATCAAATCCAAAGGTTCACACACTTTGTCCACCCTGCACTGTAAATGTTTACATGTTGTGTCGAATAAAAACATGAAAACTTCTAATTTTTTGTAGTATTAGTTTAAGCAGACTGTGTTTGTCCAGTGATGTGACTTAGATGAAGATCAGAACATATTTTATGACCAATTTAAGCAGAAATCCAAGTAATCCCAAAGGGTTCACATACTTTTTCTTGCAACTGTATATATACATACACAATGATGAATGAAGTAAACTACAAGGGACTACTTCATTAGTCCCTTATTTATCACTGACCAACATGATACTTCTGTTTTGGCATTATTCAAATGTTTCCATAAGGAGTGTGAGTCACAGGACCCACACTTTAATATTTATAACAGCCTCTGATTTTCTCTCAAACTGAAATGAAAGACAACCTTTAAAGCTCGGTGGGTGTCAAGGGTAAAATGTCTCATAATTCTGGAGCCCAAAGTGGTAATTTGTATCTTGTTATAATCAATCCTGTGCACAAGGTTTTTAATTTTTCCCTCAGATAAATAATTCATGACCTGGCATTACTTGATCAAGCCCCCGAATGACTGAATTAATTTCCCAAAATGAAGGCTGTAATCACATTCGTTCAATTTGTCTCTCTGACACCGTCCTTGTCTGACAGGTTAGACGCTGCTCTGATGTTCCTCTTTAGCTCTTTTTTTTACAGTTTGTAGGTCAGTTTCAGTTTCAGCGTGAGCTCACGCCTCTGTTATAATGTAGCGTCAAATCAGCTGTGAAAGTTGTGACGGTCAACACAAATGGGCCACTCAAGTTTAATGGAGTTTTATTTTGATTTATGGCAGAGATTTTTGCATCCACTTTGTGACTTTTAACATTCAGTCGTTTTCTCATTATTCACACTTTATGCAGGTTCTTGAGTAAGTTGCTTCATGACAAAGCTTGCCCTACTGTAACTTTCAAATTAAGTTCTTTTGGTAAGTATTAGGTTCAGTTTTCAGAAGATAAGGATAAGCACACATGAAACACCCATAAACTCAGTTTGCCTATCCTAATAAGTCACAGAACAAACCACATGGCTCCACAATGGCTCCCACAACCAAAGCCTAACTACTCTGGGTCCCAGTTTGACTGTAGTTTCAACATTTCATTGGACTTACTGTGAAACATAAAAGTTTGGAACACTGATATGGCAAAATGTCTAAAACAGGGGTCGACAACCTGCGCCTCCGGAGCCTGCCAATTTTTTTTTTTTATTACACATCAAAATTGGCATGAAATTTAATACTGAGTAATTTTATGGGATAAGCTTCTAAAACACTGATGAGATGCCGAAAAGCACCTCAAAAATCACAAGACTACTTCATAATTATGATAAAATTGTGCATAATAATGATCAGAATGCAGGAAAGAAATGATTTTAGTTTGAAATGTAAGAGGACCTACTGACCCTCATCTCACTGGATGATGTCAAATAAATATTTATGATTTCTCCACTGCAAGTAAAACCTGATCCTGTGGGTAAAAAAAGGAGTAATTACAATAGCAAAATAAAAAATGAAAATAACAGTGTTAACACGAGCTAATAGTAATTGATGGTTACTTTTTTTTGACAAACCTGAAAACCAAAGTAAACACACCATTGTTGTCATTTTAGTTCTAAATTAATTACTGCAAAATAAGATGGTATAACACTAATGTCATGTTAAAGCACCAAAAGTACATGGCCCATTATAGAGCAGTCATGTCAGGTAGTAAAACAGTTTGCTAATAGATCTAATGTCATTATAATGTAGAGTCAGCAGGTGCTGCTGTTGTCAGTTTAAGGTTCGAATGTGTTTTGTGGCTCCAGACAGATTTTCTTGTTTGGCGTGGAGGGCAAAATGGCTCTTTTGATTGGAAAGGTTGCAGACCCCTGGTCTAAAAGAACATCTTGATCCTCCCATTCATCCATTCTTTTATTTATTTATGGGAGAGAAACCTGCTGTCCTGTTTTTTCCTTTAACTTCATCAGTGTTATTTTGTTTATTTGACTATTGTTCCCTGAATTAGCTTTGAGTAATGCACTTGACGTAAAAGTGTTTAATCTATGGCTACCTGGAATCCTGTTCTTCTTCATACATTATTTGGTAGCTCACGTAAAAAACAACTCATAAACATTTACTTCATAAACTCTTAAAGAATCAATTTCAGCACCATTTTCAATTTTCAGTGCACAGTAATGCTGCGTTCACACCGCAAGCGACCCAGCTACCAAAATCGCGTCACCCACTGACATAGCGTCGGCGTCCATAAATACCTCATTTTGGTCAACATTGCCATCGGCCGTCGCTCGGTGACGTCACGTCCGCTCGATATTCACCACAATCATATCATATATCACATGATAAGATGTATACGCAGAAATTATTGCAGCTGTATCCTTTTCATTCACTTATCAACCACAAAACACTGCAGCTGATGCCCTGCAGCAGCATTATCTGTGAGTTTACCGCAGTCCGTCTAGGTGGAACTAATGTTCTCTCTAACATTAGTTCCGCCTATAACGGATGAATAACTGTCTGTCTAGGGTACCGTCACACGTACACACACCGCTGATTGGCTGATGCTGTACAGCCATACACGACCGCCTGAATAGATCAACTTTTTTTTAACTTTGACATTGTGCGACGAGTGAGGTGGTCGTCTTGTACGCGGCTGTCACATCGCGGGAGGGTTAGTCCCGCCCCATCGTGGCTGTACTTTGACTTTGAATGGAGAATGATCGCCGAGGTAGTACAAGTAGTGTCCAGTGTGAACGCACCTTTAGGCTTGAATTTTCTTATCGGAACAGCGATGCAGCACACTGAATCCAAGCAAACGTCCAAGCATTTTTTTGTCTTTGCATTTGTGTTCAGGATACAGAATATCAAATAAGCCTGAAGATCTCGTGTGCACTGTGAGCATGTTCCAGCAGGGACTCAGTGAGGAAATGTTCAGCATCTGATGAGAAGCGGAAAAGGAGCAGATGTGATGATGAATGCTTTCTTTTAATGATTTCTGGGCACTTCTGCATGTTTATACTCAGGCTATTGAATAAATAATGACGCTGGGAATTAATTGGATTCAAATGGTTAAACATGTTGTGCTGTGTGTTTGACATCTATTAACATCTATTTATTAAACATTTATAATCAGCCACTTATTCTACAGATTGAATCCTCTAATTTAACAATAAGAAGGCACAAAAACATTCAAATCTTAAGTAAATATCTCTTCAATGCTGGCCTGATTTTTCATTTGGACTGCTGCATTTCTTGCTCATATCTTTCCAGGAAAATTATTTTCAAGCAGAGGATCATTAGAGCAGCTTAAAGATCCATCTGTGTGTGAGTTTTATCCCTCCACAAAGCTCTGACATTACGCTGTCTCCATCCACGGTTTTGCTTTTTCACCTTTCAGAGTCACTGTGGGCAAACATTTTGGAGTGGAAGCCCGGAGCCACAAACACGCCGGCTTCTGTCAGTCAGAGCGGCACATTTACTCCGAGGATGATTGTTCAACTTAAAGCGCCTCCAACTCCTCCCACGCAGCCATTTATCAAAAACTTTTCCCAACAAAACTCATCCCACACTCATTTGCAGCGCGCTGAGTCGAAGTGAGAAGGAGCGAGAGGGAAGCGCTCGGCAGCGTGGGTGCAGCTCCTCGGCAGCCGTGGGTTTATCCGCTGTGGAAGCCGGCATGCGGTTAGAAAAGGCTCACTGCTGCTGGGACTGTGGAAGACTATCCTGCTGTTAGACTTTTGTTTATGGGGTCTTCACATTCAGCGTTGTCAGCGTGAAATTTGTATTTGCTTGTTTACTAACAGCAAATTTTACAGCCTGGGATTTTGGCATTTTCCATTTGAAGGTACATTATGTTGAATTGTGACATCCAAATGCCTAAATTTAGTTTAAAAAGGCTTGACTGTTGTTAAGCTGTTTTGTTTTTTTCACATTAATTACCCACATTAACTAAAAATGTCCCCGAATTCAGTGGCAGAGAAATCCTTAGCTTATGACAGTACAAGGTTGGAGGTCTGTAATTGTGTGCATTGTCCATCAGTCTGGGCCATTCGTGTGCATTAAACTTCTTAAACAAATTCAAAGGGAATCAAACCTTGCATTCACTTCCCTCCTTACATAGTATAGTATAAACTGATGGGATATTGCAGGTGATAGGTCAAGAGTTGAGGTCACGGGGCCCTATATTTGTCCCTAGCTGGTGAATACAGTACCTAAAGATTGCTTTGACTGCTACATTGCTAATCAGTTTGTTTGTGTCCTCAAACAAAAAATAAACTGATCAGATTTTTGAGGTCATAGGCTAATAACGGCAGGAGCATAAACTGTAAAATTCTGCCACCAGGGGGCACTCAAGCTAAACTCAAGCCGCTTCCACTTTTACAGTCAACTGAGGACTAGTGGTGGGCAGATCGATCCAAAAATATCGATATATCGATCCAACGTTGGTATTGATATCGATTGATACTAGTGCAGTGGTATTGATACTTTAGTTCCTGTCCTATCTGTGCTGCCACGGAGGCAACCTGTCTGTTTCTGTGTTAGTGTTGCTGCTTTCGACTGCTGCTACTTTCACAGCGCGAGCACGGCCAAGCAGGCTCCTCCTACCCCCTCTTGTGCTTTAATGTCACGTGACCTAGGTAAAAAGCAAGAAGTGCTGCTGGTAATATTTAAGAAAAAAAGTGCACTGAAGGGCAGTTTCTTTTCTTATTTTTCATGGTTTTGTATTATGATAACGAAGTATTTAACTTATAAACTATCCTGGTTGGCTTACTATTAACTAATAGTTACTTAACTAAAAATCCAAATGAAAGGATGGAGCAGCATGAAAGGAGCGCCGTAAGTATCGGTATGGATATTGATATTGGCAATACTGACTGGTATCGGATAGATAATAAATCTCACAGTATCGCCCACCACTACTGAGGACTCAACTTCATAAGATTGCACTTTGTGAGGTGTGCGTACTAAACAGAAAAACAACTTTTATACTTCATGGAGAAAAAAAAGTTTGCTTAATGGGAAAGGGAATGTTTGGTAATGCTTTATTTTACAATCAATTAGCATGCTAATTAGTAGCTTACCCTATATAGTTCCCCTTATGTCATAGCCTGGCTCGTGGGGTGTGACAAAAGACAAGAGGACTCAGGATTTGTGCAAGAAAAATGAATATTTATTGCAACATTAACAAAAAAATCAACCATGAATATGTAAACTTGTAATCTGTAGGATCAGTCGTGCATGTGTGTTGGCCATAAGAATATAGTGTTGTGTGTAACCATAAAGACAAACCAAACTGAGCAAACAGCGAAGCAGGGCAGGCAATGGAGAGCAGAGGGCTGAGCCGAGAGAGCGCAAGAATCAGTTCGGAAGCTGGCTTAAATATTTTCTGAAGAGAAATGGGCTTGGATGCTCCGGACTGAGCATATGAATGTTGCTTCATGACTTCTCAGAAAAAAGACACGCATATTTACAGATAAGCAGGTAAGTGGGGCTGTCACAGTGCACCATGTGACAGAAAATATTTGAGGTGTGTTGGAGCCTGATATGTAACAATGACCCAAAATGTAATAATGACCCAAAATTTTACAAAAAATGTAATAAAACCCACAATGTAATGACTGGTCAATAATATTACAGGATGCTGAGCCCAAAACGTAATAAGTTTTGCCCAAAATGTAACAATTTGATGCATGTTGGGTCAGTCATTACATGATGAAATATTTCTCTCCTAATAGTGTAATCATCTTGTTACATCACAGAATGAGGTGACTCAACACTTCTGTGACAATATTGACCAACTGTTACACTTCGAGTTTTATTGCTGTTTTTTTTAATAACATTTTGGGGTCATTGTTACATTTCGGGCCATCATTACGTATCAGGCTCTAACAATGCAGCAGTAGCTCAGTCCAGAAGACCTTGGGTTGGGGACTGAAGGGTGGATAAACCATGTTTTAAAGTTGGTATGGTAGCTGGAGAGGTGCCAGCTGACTTGGGCACTGTCTAAGTGCCATTGAGCAAAGCACTCAACCCCAAAACTACTTGAAAGTGTTTCTAAAGGAGCAGCAAGCCATCATTATAACATCTGTCCATTACTGCACCATTAAAGGATCTGTTTGTGCATGTGCAGCCTCTGTGTCTGTAGCATGTATCAACAACAGAGGATAAAAATTTAATTTCCCCATGAGAGATTAATACAGCATGTCTTCTTCCTTCTTCTTATTTCACGGTCAACATATTCCCCACAAACTAGCTGCTTATTAGCATGCTAATTTAAAGCTTAGGTCTTAAAGTTTCCCTTAATAACGTTACAATTAATGCTTGTTGAAAATAATTGAAGAGGTTGTTGTTGATTTATGAACTTCATTAGCTTCACTCTTGTAAGGGAGTGTTATGACAAATAATATTCTCCCCTAATGACTCATCAATTCTTCTAAAACCAGTCACACACTTATGCTCTTAGTCAAGAGTTAATAACTTGTAATTAGTTCAGCTTAACTCAGCATAAACAGCAACATATTCTGGATGTTCAGTGTTTTCTTCAAAGAAAGTTTAGCCAAAGATGGCATGTCTTTGCTCCTCAAGGTCCTTCAAACATTAAAAGCAAAGACAATTAAATCTGCAAAATATGAGGCCTTAAACAAAAGTGAAAGATGGACACATAAGTGACTGCAATGCTAAGTTCTTCAGTATAGGTAGATCATTAACAAGGCCCCCACTTTAATAAAAAAGAGTCCTGCAGTAGTGATAAATACATGCGACCATTACAGAGTGTGGATATTAAATCAACAAAATGTAACTACTGACACTTTTATGAGTTTGTATTAGTTCTGCTGGCGAGCGAGCATCAGGTGTACAGATGGTGGAACACATCCAGCAACACGTCCAGATGTGCGGCTGTGCACTGAAAGTTATTCATATGTCACATTTACAGATGGAGGCGACATATTGCTGATGCTGTCAGAGGAGAAACTTATACCTGCAAAAAAAGTGAAACCATTTTGGAGCGTCGGGGAAAGCAGGCTGTAAATCATAGGATGAAGCAAATAAACTGAGGATGTGTTCAATTATTGCTAAGAAGTTGGAGGCCAGGGGATAACACCGCCGCAGCCTGCATATTAAACCCACAATGCACTGCTTTTTTGGTCTTCTTTTCTTGTTTGCTTTGGATGCTGTTCTGCCTTAAATAAAACTGAGTTAAAGTGATTTTTAAGAGCTGTTTGCCCTGTAAAAATGTCTTCACACTGAATCTTAACAAAAGTCAAGGATGAAATAACTGTTAAAATCACTAAGTTCTTGTTATTCATGCTTTGGCTCCATGTTCGTCCTCGTTGCCCTCTCTATGGTGTCGTGCAGAGAGATGATGGAGGTGGGAGGGTGTTGGAGGTGTGGTGGAAATGACATTATCTGGGTGGAAGTCTGACTTTATTTACTTGTTTTTTTTTTTTTCATTTCTTGTTTGCGTGTGTGTGACGGTGGGCGGGAGGTGAAGGCTGATGGCGTGCGTGTGGAAGGAGATTTTGTTTTCATACTCTTCACGCTCAGTTGGACAGTCAGATGGGATTAATGGTTGGCGGTGTGCGGAGTGATGGGGTCAGTGGGACAGGGGACGAGGTGTGAAATCACTTCTCTGTGGAGCGCTTACACACAGCTGAGCGGGCTGACTGCTGGGAAACATGACAGACTTATCAGGAAAAGTTCAATTACCTGACAAGTTTTCAAACTTGTTGTATTTAAACTTTAACTTCTGTCAATGCAGCTGAGTTTTAATCAAATCTAAGGACAAATATTTAAGTAATGTCCACATATCAGCGGGTATTTATTAAAACTGAGGTATGTTTGTGTTGTTTTGATCTTCTGTCACATGCAAAAGAAGATTTAGTTCACTGAAAATGCATATTTTGGCCATGGTGACAATTTTAGAAATGCCATTGTGTGTGTGTCTCCTTGTTTACATTATAAAAACATAACACTACAATAAAATGTTATACTGAGCATAAAGTGCTGTGTAATTTTAAATATAAACTCTGTCGATAACTTAAGATGTGTGATAGTAGTAATCATAAGTCATTTTAATAACAGTGTTTATTAGGGGGTTATCAAATTTTATCTAGTGTTTAAATGATAAATATTCATTATTCAAAATGCTTCATAACAACAGAGATGACACAAAGTTATGGACTCAGTCAACATCAGTGAAGTAAGATGTTAAATCAAACACTTCCTTTGAGACTTTTCTACATAAGGCATTATATAAACACATAAAAGCCCATCCATAAGGATATATTTTTAAAAGTAAGATTAATTTCTGTATTCCACTTTTTATTATCATCTACTTCAAACTTTTTTTTTCATGTCTTTTTAAAAGGTAAAAGTAGCCAACTTCCATGCAGATCCCTTTGTAAGTATTTATTGTTAAAAGAAAATCTACAGTTTGTCTTTAATTTGAGCCACAAAGGGTTTAACATTATCATAATAAAAGAGGTTGAATGTAAAAATACAAACAACATTTTCTGTGTGCTTGGCATGAATCCTATTTGGCCTTCAGTTTACTGTAGACCACTTATAATAACTTATTATCTGGTGATAATGGATTGAAATAGTGTTGATAGTTTGTTGTACATTGATTACAATGTATTACGTGAATGACAGACTCACTGGACCTGAATCTTTTTATTGAACACAATCAATGGCATCAATATGTGTTGAACTAACATCTTATCTCATTGATATTTTAGGAAACTTGTGTCAGGTTTATAGATTGGTAAAATGATATTTTAACATTGCGAGGTTCAGAATGTCTACATTTCCTCTAATGACTCAGTAAGTTGTCAATGGACTTTGATGGCATTTCAGGTAATATTAATCATTGCCAAAGGGACAGGTAAATAGATTTTGGTGGTGATATGAATACAGATGTGGTTTCATGATTTTTTGAAGGCTTTGTCAACACTAATACAGGACATTTTTCATCATATTGGACAATAACTCACCCGACAGTGTTGGAAATACATTGATGGAGTTAGAGCTCTTGGGCCACGAAGGCCCTCCTCACACGAGGACGGCCCCGTATTGTCTTGGTGTCGTTATCAAAACATGTATCGCTGTTTACACATCGTGTTGTACATAGGCTTGTGCATTTACATGACAACGCAAAATCCATGCAAAATCCTGTCGTACATACGCCCCGCCTAAAGGTGAGACTGTGAAAGTTCCACAAAGCACCAAAAACAGAAAATGCGCATTCACGTACAAAACTGTCGACTTCCTTCCTGTCCATGCTTCTGTTCTGAACGTAAACAACAGCAGTGATGGCGATATTTGTATATTACAATACAACACAATTACTACAATATTTGTAGCTGCTGGAACAAGATCAGAATCAGCCCGGCTGGCGCCATTGTTGTTGTTGTTGTTGTGTGTCACAATGTGGGTTGGCGGGCGGGGAGGAGGAGGGGTGCTATGAGTTGACTGTCTTTTTCGGACTTATCTGTTTATACCAACTATGGCATAAGGAAGAGCACCCAGATATCCACCTGCAGACGTGTTTTCAAAAAAGATGCGGAGTCATGGACAAATACGCGTCTCCATGTGTCAATATCACCAGATCGATAGTTTATTTTACCGGAGTCTTACAGATTCGTATTTGTGTAAAGCCCACCTTAAGTTAACCATTGTCTTCATACTTCTCTGAGCCTCTGCTTGTCAGATGCCCTTAAACCCTAAATGGAAATAAGTAAATACATATGATATCGCCGGCTTAAGAATCTTATGGACAGATGAGAAGTTGGCTAAATGCAATCTGAGAAATATTTTTATGTGAAACTCGGCTTGAAAAGTTTTAAACTGGTACCACAAAAACTTACTTTATTTCATTATAAATGTAACCCAGTATGTAACTAGTTACCTTTAAATAGAATTAATCTCATGAGTCACAAACACAAGCATGTGAACTTTTGCACAGATATCATAAAATCCTCAATTGTTTCTTAATTCACTTGGAAAAAATGCGTAAATAAAGTTGGGATCCCATTATGAAATTTAATGATGTATGATACCTACATTTTAATATATTTTACATTGTGTTCAGGGTCAATATTCAAAGTTTTGAACATGCACATGTCTTTCCAAAATATTCTCTATGTAAGGCATCAGCACCAGGAATTCCATCCAACTTTATTGTCTTTACTTAAAGTACAACAAAGTGAAATTTTCTAGGGTGCCTGCTGTGCCAAGTTTTTTTCACAGAGCTTTTAGCTGCACTAATTGATTTTTTCTGCTACTTAGTGGAGGTGCAACAGGCTGTAAACACAACATTGGCACAATATCACCTTCAAGGCTGGCAAACCTGATAACAAACAGTTGCCTGTTTGTACATCTGGCAGGCGCAGAGCAGCTTTATTACCCGACTGGGTTGGTGTTTTGGTGTCTACGTGACAAATGTGTGTCTGATATTGTGCCTAACATTAGCTCTCACTCAGCTTCATTTAGATCTATCTGTATTTACTGAATTTCTTTCAGCTTTTTTCCATCAGCTAGTCACAAACTTTGTCCTGCAGTAAACAGACAGTGGTTCTATTTTGGAGTTTAGAGTGAGAGATCCAAACACTTCAGCACCATTATTATCATTATTACGTTATGACATGTTAAGATCATCTTTGTGTTAGTGATACCACGACCTGTTATGACTCTTGGTCTGTGTTGATTGTATGTTTGGTCCTTTTTCCCATGGACTCTAGGAACAATAATGGTTACTGTGGTACGGCAACCAATGAGGATCCAAAGTAGATGGATAAAAATTAGAAAATAGATAACCCTGTTGATATCATGAGGTTTGCACTCCTTCAATCTATAATGTTGTTGTTTACATTTGAAACCTCATAGAATAGTTATGCAGTACAGACCCAGTGCCTTCAGGTATTGCTTCCCATCTTAGCTGATGGCTTGCTTACTTTGATTGAGGAATATGTTCAGTCGTGAAATCGAGCAGGTTTACTAGTCAAGAATGTCAAATCTGGTAATGGGGTTGTTTCATATATGAAAATCTATATTTACAAAAGCTTAAATATATGATTTCTGGAAAAACTTGCATCTCCTTTTAATATATAGACAGTATTTGTTAGTTAACAGCTTTTGGTCACCTTCTTGTAATCCAGGTAAAACACCTCCAGTGTGAAAAAGGCCTTTGTTGCTATCATACTATCATATGAAGAACCAACAACATTGGGTGCAGTAAGAATGTAGTATTGGTTTTATTCATATAACAGCATGGTTTCTGCGACAAAACGATAAACTATTGTTTCTGTCAGAGCTACTGAAGCAATAGTTATGAATGTAAGAGTCGCATGGCCTGATTATAAAAGCAAGTTACCTCAAATGCACAATGAACTTTCACTTAAAAGTATAAATATAGAAGTATGATGCCACAATTGTAGCAATACACTGGTGTATTGATATTTTCATTCACATTATGGCCAGTTTACATCAATTTTGTAGCAAGGTGCATTCAAGTTAAGCAGGATACAGCTGTTCAGACTGGCGTGTATTTAATAAGGGGGGTGTCTGCATCACCTGTGTGCTCAGGCATTTAGCATGCAAGAGTGGATATACAAAAGTTGTGGCTCAATTCAGACTTGTTTAAAAAGTCATCTGGCTGAGATTTAAAGGAAAAGTTCGGTTCCTGCAGCTTTTACATTGTTTATAGAATGAAGAACAACAATATACTCAACCAGAAGGCTTTCCTGATGCAAACGGTGCTTCGGGAGATATTTAGATCCAAAATCGAGCAGCGGACACCGATATAATGGTAGCCTGTAGGGCATAGATCGCCGCTCCTAAAAACTGCATTAATCGTCCAAAAACTCATGTTTTTCACCAATATTCCATCATGATTTGCTCCGAAAGGACCGCCATTGCAGCCTGTGTCTCTCCACACAGCGCTGTGTGGCTGAACTAACCTCTGAACTGACGAGCTGTTTACATGCCCTTTGCGCATGCGCAGTACTCTCTGGAGCGTTGCGATCGCTTCCTTATCTGTATATCTGTATACTGTGGCTCCAAACTGTAAGGACGTCCATCATATTCAAAGTCCTCCTCCACAACATCTTCATCCCATAGACATTCGTCCATTTTGCACAAAACTGGAAGAAGAAAGTTGATTTGTAGCTGCCGATCTTCCCCTGAACCAATGAGCCGCACTGCGCATGCGCAAAGGGCATGTAAACAGCTCGTCAGTTCAGAGGTTAGTTCAGCCACACAGCGCTGTGTGGAGAGACACAGGCTGCAATGGCGGTCCATTCGGAGCAAATCATGATGGAATATTGGTGAAAAACATGAGTTTTTGGACGATTAATGCAGTTTTTAGGAGCGGCGATCTATGCCCTACAGGCTACCATTATATCGGTGTCCGCTGCTCGATTTTGGATCTAAATATCTCCCGAAGCACCGTTTGCATCAGGAAAGCCTTCTGGGTGAGTATATTGTTGTTCTTCATTCTATAAACAATGTAAAAGCTGCAGGAACCGAACTTTTCCTTTAAGATCTTTCCATCGATGAGATCCTTTTCATCATCAATTTTACGAGCCACCCAAAAGATTGCTGCTTCCTAATTTCTGAAAGAATGGGATGGACTGAAGTTTACAGTCAAACCCTGTGTGTTGCACTGTCTGGACATACAGAAAAAACCTTTCACAAGGAATTTTCATCAATGTATTACCTTTATCAACACTTGGAGTGAGTTGAGGTGAGAGTTGAGTAACTACTGTACATCACATCTGTCTTTCTCAGAAGTTTCCTCTTTTATTATAACTTTATAACACCTCATATTCAGCACATGTGGCCTCCAAACTTCAAAGCTGTAACTTCAGTTTTGGTCTGATTGCAAGTGACATGCTGGAGATCTAGTTCCATCTTTTGCTCTGGCTCGTTAAACCATGTGTATACAACCCTCACGGTGCATGTATTTGTGTGTGTGTGTGTTAAAGAGAGACATTGGACAGCTGTGAAATGGGCTGTGACAGTGGCTTCATCCAAACTTACAGCCTGCCCATGGCAAACCCCGAGCCCCAATGGCCCTCCGTCAACACGCTCCTTCCTTCTCTGTCTGTCTTCATCATGTTACCTCTACAGTTCCACAAACAGACGCACAAATACACACACAAGCAGAGTTTTACTTTATCTAATTAAAGCTGAGTGCTATTTCAGCTCGTACAGACTTCATTTTTCCACCCACGTCTGCACTCACTGGGTCCGGCTCGCTCCGTCACAGACAGGAGTGGATGGATGTTGCGTTCAAGGTGACAGGAGCTGAGTGTTCATAGAGCAGCCACATGCACAGAGGGTCAAATCTGCTCCATGTTTAACTCAATAAGTCATTTATTACTTTCTTTCTCCTTGACATCCTTTATTTCTCTGATTTAGCCTGTTCGTATAGACTTTCACAGCTGTCATTCATTTACGTTTTCTTTCTTATAGCTCATTTTATTTCTGCTTAACTTACTCTTCATGATTAAATATGGTATGTATGTGTGTGTCTGTGTGTGTGTGTGTGTTTCAAAAGCACAACAATCCAATTTCACACTGGAAATAGATATTTTAAAATCATTTCATGCTAGTTCCTATGAAGTTGGGACTTATGTAAAATGTAAATTAAAACAGAGTACAGTGATCCGCAAATCCTTTTGATGTTTTTTTATTAATACATTACATTGGAATATAGTTTCAGTTGATTATTTCTCCCTTTTGATAATACTAATTAGTATTGTTTAGGGCTGGGTATTTCCAGCAACCTCACGATACTGAGGCCACAATACATTGTGCATCCCGATACACATGAATTGTGAACATTTACTACACTTTTCACAAAAGTCTCGACAAGTTTTTTTATCACAAGAAGAAAAAGAACAAGCATGAGTTTAAAATGATCCTATAACTTAAAAAAATCAAACTCAGGTCCTTAAAGATGGTAGACCTAAAATCATATTTTGAACATGTGCCAAAAACATTGAGGCCATATCGATTCTGTATAAGCCGTATCGATACACTTATCCCCAAGGAGTGCCTGTCGATATTTTGCCAGCTCAATATTTTGAGCACAGGCCTAGTACTGTTATTGGACATCCTGATAAGTTATCATTCCTATAATGAGCAACACAGCTGAGTGTTTTGGTGGCACCCCCAAAAAATGTGTAAAAATCTCTGGTTTCCTCTGAAAGCAAGCCTACAGTTCCTTAATTAAGCAGGGAAAGTGGTCCTTTTGGTGTGCCGTCTGATGCCCACTTGGACCTTAGTTTGGAAGTGGTACCAGGGCTGATACCAAATTTGTTGCCACTCTGCGTAGCGCTATACCATCTTCTAGTTGCAAGGGATTTTGGCACATTTTTTGAGGCCTTACCCACACATTTAGTTGTGTTTTCACTTCACAAATGCACACACCTCTTGGGTTTTGGCTTGTTGTAAATGCAACCAATCAGTTTTCCCACTGGTAAAGGAAACAATCAGTACCAAAAGGAAAGAAATAATCAAAGGAAATAATGTTTTCAAATCTTTTTAATTTTTGTGATGCATAAGTATATGTGTTTTTTCTGTTTGGATTTATTTTTTCTCTTGTTGTTTAAGTTGTAAAAAATATGTAGGACAAACTTAAACAGCTTTATTTTGCATGGGCTAATTTGCTTTCCTCCACATAAGAGTGAAGAGTGCACATATTGTCTTAGTTTTAGCCACTTTAGGGCATCATCATATGACAAAACTGTTCCAGGTACCTCACTACAGACCATGATAAGGTTTCTTCACAATGGTGACGTATTTTGTCAGCGGAGCAGAACTGGGGGCATGAAGTTTAGGAGTAATGTCTTGAGGTCAGTGCACATCATGAAGATGCAGACCAGCTAAAAGCTTTGTCTTGTGATTTAATTTACTGAGATTAATCACATATTTTTGTTTTCTAAGTCTTGATTGCTGCTGCAACATTTAGTAGTGGTGGTGATGAAATGGTGTGGGGATTACACACTTTGGGTCCATTGGTACCAAGTCTGCACCAAAGCCACATGATTATCATTGCTGACCATGCCCGTCCCTTTATCACCAAAGTGTACCCACTTTCCGATTGGTGGGTTATTGATCAAGACTGTGAGTTCACTGTACCCTTGTGGCCCCCACAGTCACCAGATCTCAGTTCAATAAAGCACCTTTTGATGTGATGAGCAAAAAGTTTACATCATGGATCTGCTACTGACAGTTCTATAAAAAAATGATGCAATTTTGTCAATATGGACTAAATTGCATTCTCTATTTTGTTGAATCTATTGATGTACTGAAGGCAATGAAGGTTGAATCTGGTACGAGCACTTTGTACCTTAAAAACTGGCCAGTGGGCATGTATTCATGGAGTAAAATTAAGCTGTCATGTACTCCTAATTAAACTTATATATTATACATATAAATTGTTATGTGTAATATGTATTTGTACATCAAGAGTTAAAATACTACAATATAACACAGGCCTCATTTCCGTCTTTTCTTTCTCCAGTTTCTTTCTGCTTTCACAACTGTCATTCAGTTGTTTTTGCTTTGTTGTTCAACACATTACAGCTGTCAGTTCTGCTTTATTTACTCTTCTTAATTTGAGTTTTTCTGCTGTTTCAAATCTACCACAATCTGGTTCCCCCCTGGAATTAAATCCCTGAAAAAAAATGAAATGAAATAATCAAAATCCCTGTGACTCACAGAAAAAAAAGTGCCAATTAGCATCACCCCATATGTTCGTCATTTTATTAAACGGAGCTCGAGGTGTAGAAATAGTTCAGCTTTAATTGGCTGACGAGAACTTCATAAATAATTTCCAATCACGTGTCGAATGCTACTGGGGACTGATCCTGAATGCCTGGAGATTATTAGCCTTGCAGGATTTTTTTTTTCGTTGTTATTTCTCCCGACGCTCATGTGCCACTGATCATGCCTTATTATGGCCGATGGGCACATTTCCCAAGCTTCTCTCTTATGTGTTGATCATGGAGCACAGTAATTGGCCACGCTGAGTGACAACCAATGTCTCGGAGGAGATAATGAGGCCGCCATTTTGAGCATAATGCTGACAGACACTTCGAGCAGCTAACACAATTAACTGCTGCACCGGGCAGATCAGTGGGTAAATTTATTAGCGCACTGATTCCAGATTACACATCCATGAATATTAATCACAAACTGATTAGTGATTGAAACTTCAAAACAAGGAAGATATTTTGTTCAATTTTGGTCTTTTTTGCTGTTTTGTAGTTTGATGGGTGTTTTGGAGCTGCAGCATCAGAGAGATAGAGAGTAATAGAGGAAAAACAAATCCCATTTTCCGTCTCTTCTTTCATTTTTTTAGGTGTCAGATTGTTATGATGTACGTTCTCACAATGCAGGAGCTTAATGGATTCAGGAACAAAGCATTCAGATATGTCCTGTAATATTATAAAGTAATGGGACGAGTGCGTGTAACCTTGTTCAGAGAACTTAATGCACCCATGGATCATCACCATACAGCTTCTCCATTATACAGAGCTGTCTCTGTCTTCTCCCTCTTCTATCAGTCCCTGCTGAAACTGGAGGAGCTGTACTGATGGATTTCAGTCTTCTGTGTATCATTACTTTTGATGATTTCGAAGTGTTTGTCCCGCCATGAGGGCACTGAGTACAGGACAAATACACTCCATCAGCTAGCTTGTGACGTTTTTGATCTTCTCAACTGCACCTGCCTCTAAATCATTGATAATCACTTATTGTTTTTGCAATTACTGCTACTGTTTGGTTTGCAGTCCATAATTATTTATTTTTGTTGCTTTCAACTGGGTCTGTCTTACACTATGTCCAAACATCGGTGGGTATTTTTAAGAACAGGTTTTTCTGTCCATTTTGGCCTTCTGTCTCCATGTAAACAGCTTTTGAGGTCATTGATAACACATATTTTGGAAACTTTGGTCAAAGTGAAGTCTTTTGAAGACGCCATTTTGAGTGTCTATGTGCAAAGGAGAAACAAGGAAACTGTTTTGTGTCAATAACACAGTTATTGTTATAATAATCTGTTAATAGTGTGTGAGACTGTTGTATTTAGACACATATATAAAATTACCAAAATTATAACAAAAAGACAGTATACCATACTGTGCAATAATTCTAACTACAATGTGAGATTATAGAGTATTATCAAACCAATCAATCAAAACACATTGTGTCATTTCTAGCTACTCAGAGATCCTGAAAAAGTTGAAAAATTCTGTACTTAATTTTACTCAGTAAGAGGCTCTCAGTAACATTAAACGGTGATGTTAAATGTTTGTACGTGGCTAAATATGCAAGAAAATATCTAAAGATTTTAAATGTAAATATGGGAATATTATAATGGCTGATGTATATTGTATAACTGGACCTTTCCATGCCAACACAGACTTTCTGTCCTTCCCTGGCCAAAAAGACCCACTTTTATTGGTTGGGTAGTGACAGTGTCCACTGGTGACCCATGGCCATTTACTCTGTGGTTTGCTGTGGTCTGCTGAAACAGTTATTAAAACCAACAGGAGTAGCCTACCCACAGAAGTTTTTCATAACAGAATTTCATCTAGATTATCAGATTTGTCCTGTGTTGAAATATTAATGAAGGAATATTTACTCAAAGTGCCTGCTCATACAAGTTAACACAGCCTCGAGTTAAACTGTAACACCAGTCAGATGTGGTGGTGGAAAGAATAAATTTAAAAACAAAACCGCTTTTTCATGGAAATTGAAAAAAGGGGGCTATCATTGACATAGTTACAAGGTAATAACCACCCTATAGCTGTGCATTTTTGAGGTTTTCGCTAAAAAATTTAAAAAAAGGGAACTGAAGAGATTTTTTAAAAACCCGCCCATGTCAGCAGGGATAATTTGAAGTTCTAGTCTATGAGCTGGGTGCCCTTTGTGTTTTTGCGGACTGTGTTGGGTGCCTGGGCCTGAATTGCTGTGACCACTTTTTGATGGGTCTTAGGTTTTCTCATGCTTAGGTTTTCTTGTGCTTAATCTTCTTTGGTTCCTTTAGTAAACTTATGTTTTTAAAAATTCTTCACAAATAATAATAACTAATTTGAGACATGTCTTCATGCTATCAAAGTAAGAAAACCCAAAATTAACACAGTTTACCAGTTCGAACATTAAATATCTTGTCTTTGCAGTGTATTCAATTGAATATAAGTTGAAAAGGATTTGCAAATCATTGTATTCTGCTTTCATTTACGATTTGCACAACGTGCCAACTTTTCTGGTTTTGGCTTTTGTAGAACTAAGTAAAAATAAAGTTAATCAAGAGGTGTTTTTTGTATAGAATCTGAGTGAAAAATGTGCATGTAGCAGACACTGCTGTGTACATTTCAAAGCATTTAACAGTGTATTTATGCATTTTTGCCTTTTCATGAGGAATATGTCTTTAAATAAATCCATGTGTGCAGGATTACTTTGAAATTGGATGAGAAAAACTCACTGCTTTCACGAACACCTGTCTCTTTTGGGCAAGACTATGACTGCGAATGCTCAGCCAAAAGCAAAAGTGGATAAATAACCAAAGCATGAGATGAAAGACTGAATAGTTCTAATTTTGTTGTTGGATTATAAATGAGAGCTTTGTCTTTAACATAAAACAGAATAATTCTTCCCCACTGCTCATTAAAATGATTGTTCCGGGCAGCTGTAAATAAACTGTGCCTATTAATAATTAAATACATAATAGTGTGTAGATCATTTGCTTAAGGCATATTTGCTGGCTGTAAATATTTCAGTTATATAGTTTTAAATGCCTGCAGGTGTTGCAGATGTTCCCAGTGTCTCTGGGGCAAAGGCTCAACTTAGCTACAGCAACAAGGCTGACACTGGAATGTGTTTGTTGTAAGTGGTGAGAAGAAAAGTTGGATTTGTCATTTATATCTTGTTCGGAGGAAATCCCAAGTTCATGAAAAGTATTGCTAACAAAGAAAGAGAATGTATTGCCTAATGGACTAAATCTATCTTAATAAATTGTTGTGTTAAGCCTGATTATTTTGTCTTTTAATTTGATCTCAGGTCCTTTAATTTTGGGAATGACAACATACATTTTGCTTTGAACGGCAGGTCCGAGTGGATTTTGGACTTATCTAACCAAAACTTATGAGATGTGCCATGGTGACTAATTGTAGAAAGTGCAGAGTGCAGGGTGACTCAGCTGACCCAATGTGCAGTCCTTCAGGGTGACAACATAACCCTGATATAGAAGTTCAGACTATCAGGCAAAAATAACACGTTCCACAAAAACGACAACATCCACAGATAAAAAGTGAGTGCCATTCTCGTATCTTAAACCCAGACCTCACCTCCCAGCGCTGATTTGCCTCAGAGCATGGTCATGACCCATCGTGCTTTGTGGCTGAAGCAGAATAATGTACGGTAGATAGAAGAGCTTTAAAGTTCTGAAAGTTTAGAAAAATTACTTGTTTTTCCAAAAGTGAATTCAAGGCCAAGATGGCACCGTGGGTGGTTGCCTCGGTGTGTTGGTGCACTTTGTTTTGTCTGTTTTTGTGCTGTAATGTTCTTTCCAACATACAAGGATGTCTCTCACCAGGGGAGCTCATGAAGTCAACAACCAGACAAGACATGTTTCCAAGGTTTTTCATAGCTTCTGTGGAATTATAGGGCATCTTGGTGGAACGTGCACTCACTTTGCCAGCGTCAGTGCTGGGTCTCAGGCCCTGTCCACACAGACATGAAAAAGGTTTTGTATTGAAAATTTTCTGTAAAGAGGGCATTGTTTCAATAAATGTGTCCGTCCACAAGAAAATGCTAAAAATGCTGTTGTATGTACGCCAGACCAGTAAGTGGTGCTGCAGACATACACCAAAACCAGAGAAGAAGATATGGAGCATACGTATACATCATGAGAAATGTCAGTAAACACTGGTGTATGCCATTCTCCCTTTTCTCTTGTTACTCATGTAACTTATGATACTGGTCATAGAGGAGCAGGAGATTTTGCGGTAATATAAATATCAAGCTTAGTAGCTTTTGCAGCACTAATGCAACACAATGTTCCACCACTGTTTCTGTTGTCAGGGTTAGCGAATGCTGGGGCTGTGATGTCATTGCATCCATATTCAATGTCCAGATGGAACCAATCAGCCAATTTTTAGACTTATCCACTCTAGGATCTGCCTTAAAAATGTATTTTGAGTATGAAACTCTTATAATGGACAATGCAGAGGATCTCTGAGGCACTGTAAGCTTTGAGAGGGTCAGAATTTAGCTAGACCAAGGATCTGTATCCTTTTCATTTTGTCCGCCGCACTTACCAAAAAAATCTGTGTGGAGCCACAAAACACATTTGAACCTGAAAATGACTAGCAAACTCCTCCACCACCTGATTTGGCATTATTGTTATTGCATTTATTAATTTAGAACTAAAATGACAACAGTGGTGTTTACTTTGACAATCAGGCTTATTAACAAAAATAACAGTCAAATAATATAAGTCTATATTGTTGTTATTCAGTGTTTTCCACAGGATCACCTTTTACAGGCCGGAAATCATAAATATTTATTTGACATGATCAGGTGAGATTGGGGTCAGAGGGTCTCCTGCTGACATTTTTAAACTTAAATTATTTCTTTCCTGCATTCTGATCTCTTTTTATGAACAATTTTATTATAATCATGAGGTAGTCTTGTGATCTTCGGGTGCCCTTCAAAGTCTCAGGGTTTTTGAAGCTTATCTCACATAAATAATCAGTTTTTAGTTTCATGTCAATCTTGATGTCTTTTAAGAAACATCAGATGAACGTGTAACACAGTAACTTACTGAGTTTGTAGGTACTGAATGAGAGAGAGAGAGAGTGAGGGCTGACAGCTATTCAGACATAACAATAAAAAAAATATCCACCTGATCTCTCTGTATAAAAACTCCCCTCTTCAAAAACAAGGTCACAGTTATGCTGAATTTATCATCTCCCCCGTTTCTCTCATCGTTGATGAAGCTTCATCCCTGACACGCTAAAGTTTGACCCTCCATCCCTTCACAGCAGCCGCTGATGTAGTGAACGGAAGAGAGTTCATCAAAGTATTTTTGTTGAAAAAGCTGCATAAAATGTTTAAAACATCACAGGTGAGCTCATAGCTAAAGATACGCAGGGTCCTGCTCTCACATTATGTGCATTAAGATTGCTATATTTTTTATGATAAGTAAAATTGAAGAAATAATCCTTTGAAGGGACTGTGAGGAGTTTCTCAGTAATTACAAAAAGTCTCACTTTTAGATATATGCCTGATCGAAATACACACTTAAAGATGAGTTTTATAGCATCAAAATAGGTTATCTATAAATGCTATTCCTTAGCTTCACGGTCAGGTCGGACAGGGCTGGACTGGCCTGGAAACTCAACTTGGGGAACAAGACAATTAAAACTAGACATGTCTTAGAGCACCGGGCTGTAAGTAGCGATTTATAGCCGGCTACAAAACGATACTAAGTTTTCCAAAAATTGGTTGTTGTCACACATCAAAAACTACCGCTACATAACTAGAAAGAGATAAATTACTTTGTCACTTCATCCTGTAAGTTGTTGAAAAAAGAAGTTGTAAATCAATGCAGAGTTCTGAGGAAGGTCCAAGCTGCATTCATTAGCATCACAACAAACACACGCTTTGGCTTGGGTCACATCTTTTGGTTCGTTCCAGTTGTAGTCAGAAGTAGGAGTTTCAGAGTAGGAAACTGTCCTGGAAACTGGAACTGGAATTTCCTCCTGGGAACTCATTAAAACCTTGCCACCCCGGAGTTGACAATCAAAGATGGATGCCCCCAGTGTGAACAGTTATTTAGCTCCTGTAATAATCAATTTATTTGCACTTCTGACTGGGGTGTGTTGCTCTAGATCAGCTGTATACATGGTATTGTTAGACTTATATTTACAAAAATGCTGCCATAGTGATAATCACATTCTTCATGTGATATTTGTGAACAACACCGCAGGGCGTGCTAACAATGGCTAACAATAGCCTGGTAGATCGGCATGTTTGTTTTCCAACTTCAACTGGAACGGCGATAAGTCGGAGATGATATCAAGTGATATCTGGAACGCAGCATTACGACAGTTGCCGCGTGTGCTCATGGGTACCAGAGTCTTAATGTCGCCGGCAATAGATTCTCCTCGAAGCACCTTTAATGAAAAAAAAACACAGATAGTGCATAAAACATAAAGAAATAACATGAATTAATTAGAGTTTAACACAAGAGAAAGAAAAGATTTTTTGCTTTTCTGTTCTCTTAGTCCGCTGGTAAAGGGCAAAAGAGCCACATGTACCATGGGTTACCGACCCCCTGAGCTGGACAGTGATAAAGTAGTGAGGAGATACTTTCTTTAAAGGTCATTTGCATGTGTGATAAGCCTGTTTTATTTTTGTTTTAGTCATGGAAACTATTTGAATTTAAGTTAATTTGCACAGCATAATATCAATGTTATTTTTCATGTACATCTCAGAAGGTCTCAGCTGTTATGAAGAACTCAGACACTCTAAGGAAAAGAAGTCTGAGTTTCAAGGTGTAAGTTTTTAATTCATCGTTAATCATTATTTATCTTCAAGACAGAAAACAAAATGAAATAGTCTCATTAACAACAGTATTCTGACTGAGACAGGCTGCATTAAACAGTCCAAACTGAAGTCAGGTGTTGTCTTAAACTTTAGATTTTGAAGCTTGAGGCCACAGACCAAACAGCACAGGGAGTAAAAACTTCCAAAAACATCAAAGATGCTGCTTCCTCAGACTCAGCAACACCAGGATAGCATGTGTTAAGGGAAAGAAAAGTGCTTGATAAACATGTAGAATCACTCACATGTTGGAGATCAATGAAGAAGCAGCAGGAGGTAGAGTTAAATTTAGCTTTGTCACAGCTTGTCGTGTCTCTGAGGTGACGTTGACAGGAACAAAGAGCTTGCAGCACTTCTGACACATCAACATCCTTCACTTCCTGACCCCAAGGGTCTCAAGATCAATACCTACCATGTTGAGCCCTGTTTCACCTAAAAATACTGTCACCTCCATGGAGTGTGTTGCACGCATCATCTAATTTTCCCAAACACAGCCGAGTGTTAAAGTCAGTGATACAAAGTGTGCTGAAACCACATCTCAGGTTTACTTGTCAGACTTTCACAGACTTGTCTAGACTTTATTATTCTGTAAGTCATGGAAGAGCAGATTCGGGATTCAAACAGTGTTACTGGTTAAATGTCCTGTTCGAAACATCGTTGCTAAGGTCTGTTCTAAATATAACCTAGACTTAATCTCTCTAAATGTTTATGCCGTAAAATGTTGATTTTATAATCTGACATCAGATGAGGCGTTTTTAATTCAGTCCGACTTTCTGTGGAATGAAAACTTGACATGATAGAAACACAGCAGTGTTACATAAATGTTTTAATCCTCAGTGTTGCTATGCAGGACCATTTATTTCACTCTAATGTTGTAGATATTATGTAGTTCGGGATATTTTTGATTCATGTTAAAGCTGAGGTGTTTCGTAATTCAGGATTAAAATTGTCAAATTTACCTTAAAGAGAAATACTCGTGTCCAGTGGTTTGGGCCTTGCCAATAAGGGTAGTGTTTAAGCTCTTCAGTTCTTAAGTGATGTCTCTGTTGTCTCATAAACTATGAATAACCAAGTCCTTTTTGGATGTATATTTTGTTTAAATGTACACCTACAGTCAAGAGAGTGCTGCAGTGCCTTTTTACATGGATCCCGTTCTAAGTGAAAAATCCCATAGGCTGTCAGCAGGGGTACCAAGTAACTCCATATTGGTTTAGAAAGATACATCATCCCTGTGTTCCTTCACAGAGTGAGTTGGTGGACAACAACAACATAGTCAGACTCCTTCGTTCTGTTTGTGCTACACATTCCAAATTGACATTTTATTTACATTTACATTTGACATTTATTAGAGTACTATTACTTCTTGATTTAGGGTTAAATGGGCTTGTTAACCCTCCTTGGGATGTGCTGTTTTAATAAAGTATTATCTCTGCGCAGTGCCATGTGCAGAGCACAAAGTTGCATGATGGAGAGTTTTTGAAGTATTATCCATTTTTATTTGGTGCAGAACATTGCAAAGTGAATGGGCTATGTAACAACAGTGATACAGTGACAACACTGAAACGAGGGCATAAAGGGAAAATCAAGGACAATAAGGAAAACGGCAACAGCAAAACAGAAAAAACACAAAAAAGCAGGGGACAGTGTATAAAATGATATATTGAAAGTATAAAAAAAAAATAGGCCATTTTTTGTGCAGAACATTGCAAAGTGAATGGGCTATGTAACAACAGTGATACAGTGCCCACTGTTAAAATTATATATTAAAGTAAAAAGACTAGTGCATTTGAGACATAAAAAGTGTTTTTTTCCAGAGTGATGGAAAGAAAATGCAAATCTTAAATCTTAATCTTACAATTTTTTTTGTCCTTTGCTATTACTGCTACCATCAAAGTTAAAACTACTTATTTCCGTCTTTTCTTTTTCCTTTCTCTTATATATGAGCCATTTTATACATTGTGAAAAATGACACAGAAAAATAAATTAGTCGATTATTCATTACAAAAGGCATCTAACAAGTTTAACTGAGTCCCATTTCCTTTTGGTGCCAGACTCTGGTCTCAGTTTCACAGAAGGCTTATTCTTCATGATTTATGGCAGTTTTCTGTTTTTAGTTCATATTTTGGCCCAAAATTGGACCATATTTTGGCACTTTATTACTATGGCACTTAAGGTAGCACTCCAGCATTTCATCATTTATTGTGTATAATTCCCATGGTCCCCCAACTCCCCGTCCCTTTTCTTTTGGACTGTATGACGTTGTAGTCTTTATGACTATATGCCCTTAAATGAGTCCCATTTCCTTTTGGTGCCAGACTCTGGTCTCAGTTTCACAGAAGGCTTATTCTTCATGATTTATGGCAGTTTTCTGTTTTTAGTTCATATTTTGGCACTTTATTACTATGACACTTAAGGTAGCACTCCAGCATTTCATCATTTATTGTGTATAATTCCCATGGTCCCCCAACTCCCCGTCCCTTTTCTTTTGGACTGTATGACGTTGTAGTCTTTATGACTATATGCCCTTTAATATCCTTTTTTTGTGGTGGGGGTTATTCCTATTATGGATGTCTGTTTTTTGCTCATATGTGTTGACACCAGCCTGCTAATGGGACTGGGGACGGGAATTAGCCACTTGGCTATAATCCCATGCATTGACATGTCAGTGTTTACGAATGCAAACTGTCCCATTAAAAAAACCTCTGTTTACTTTGCTCACTGTCATTAATACAGACAAAATCTGTCCCTGTTCCAGTGAAAGAACAAAGACAAAAACCTACAGCAAGTGTGTGTACATGATTGAAATCTTTAATGACAAAAAAAGTATTTGTGAAAGGTTTTATTAATGTCATCAAGTATATTAGAACACCAGAAGTATTTAAATATGAATCATGTAACTTTCATTGAAGATTTCCAAAGCATAAATACAAACTGGACTTTACAATATAATCCCAATGCAAGGACAATAGCTGTGTTTGATATCATTCCCTATCATGGATATAGTGCACTACACTGTGTGTTTGCCATTTTGTAGTGTTCAAATTCTCAGCAGTTAATTTCATTCACTAAAAAGTGCACTACAAAAAACCCCACAATGCACTGCAAATGTGAGTGTAGAAACGATGTACCCTAAATTGTACTCCAGTATACCACAATGCAATGAAGTCATGTTTTACCAGAGAAGAAGAAGAGAAAGAAGGCTTTTAAGGCACAAATCGCCACTGTTACATTTATAAATGTATGAAACATTTAAGTATCTTTAACATGTTCGTAGCTTTTTTACATCTTTAAATGGCTCTAATAGCATTAAAATTTGCTACTTATCTTCCTGAGTGCCCACATCGTTTAAGGGATTCTCGGTGCATCAACTTCCATCACAAAAATATCCGATTCATATACTGACACTATGACGTTTAGAAAACTTTCTGAAATCTCATTTGGCCATTCTCTATGTAGTACACTATTTCATTTACACTACAAAGGAAATTTATGAGTGGGTGGTTTCGAACACAGCTAATGACTGCTAAGGCTAAAGTTCTCTAACGATCCGGGTTGGAAATTCCAGATTTAGAGGTAAAAGCGTTTCATTGGAAAACATGGGCGGCCACAATATACTGATGCTTGCTTTGTTGCTTTTCCTGCTGGGGGAATATCTTACATACTTGAAAGAGAGAGAGAAAAAGAAATGAGTTAAGGTCTAAGCATGACCTGAACGCACCAGCACACAAACTGACTGTGCTACAGTTGGAGACTTTAGAAACTGTTGACGATAGACAAGTATCATTATAATTTCCATGTGTCAAAACTGCTGTTTCTTGGATACAAAAACTACAGCATTAGTGCCAAACATTACAGTTATAGGCTACTGTGGGAGCCTACAATATGGGAAAAACAATATTCTGTGTAGGACAAACTGTATTGTGAACACACTTTGGTAAAGTTACCATCCATGTGTTTTTTCAGCAACAACACAGGATAAAGTGACTCTGTTTACCATTGTGCGACAGAATCTTGTGATGATGTCATTCCGAACGACTTGGGCCGCTCTGATCTTGCCCAAAATCCTGAGTCAGAGTCCTGAGCTGAAGGGCCGTTCAATGACACTTTTCCAATTTGGAGGTTGAATCTTTCTGAGTTCTGAATAGAATCGAATGCAGCATGATTCTGTTTGTTTTTTTAGTTGACCAATCAGACAGCGAAAAAGGGTCTATTATAAATAGTTCTCATAATTACATATAGAATAGCAATACAGTTTAGTTCCCAGCTGCTTTTACTGCTATTTCTAGAGTGTTAAAGTGAAAAATTGTGGGAGGGGAATCATGGACAGACACCTATGCTGATATGGTCCTAAAAAAGGTAATTTGTTAATCCATATTTGAGGCTGAATTCAGTCTTGACAGTTCTGATATCTCTGCACTCAGCACTCTGAATGCAGCAACGGCAGTCAGGCTGAACGTAATGAGAGTGGGCCATAAAGAAAAGTGCTGCCGCAGAGAGGAAAGCTAACATTATCCAAGATTAACTGTCCATTCAGGTAAACAGAGACAGACAGAGGAGAGGACGTGGACACATTGTTCTCTTATTGGAGCTTTTCTGTTGCTTTTGTGTGAAGTTTCATCACAGATTGTCAGCGGCTCTCAGGAGAGAGAGCCTGCTCTTCATCTCCGTCGATTATTTACTCTGTAAATACACCTGGCTGCTGCTGCCACTGACCTTTGAGAGAGTTTGAGGCTTTTCAGTCAATTAAGAGCCATTTTTGAAGCAGATGCTGAGCCGGCGACCTCGCTCACGATTGAAAAGCCTGCCACGATTCCAATTTGCAGCATAAACAAACCAAGAAAGTATGGAGGGAGATGCAGCCTAAAGATCACAATTATGGACTGCACGCCTCTAAAGACAAAAGCTTTTTTTAACACTAAGGCAGAAACACCTCCAGGAGGACATACGCTGTCAAAAAGAATCCCAACAACTGGAGAATAACAATGAAATCAAGGTGTGCTTAATGAGACGCAGGACAGGAGGGAGAAAACAAGGAGCAATCCTTCACAGTGATTCATGTTCTGTCCAAAGAAAATGAGAAGCTTTTCTTGCCATATGTCCATCTGCTACAATTAACCACTCACGTCAAAGAAGGTCTCCTCAAGCGTGGAAATAATGAGAAATGCAGAGATGGAGAGCTCTGTCGTGCGCTTCTCTTCTCCGTTTGGCAGGAAGCGTCCTCTCAGCAGACTCCAAAAGATCTCCACTGGCTGCACTTATTCCATCAGGATTAGTGGGATATAATGGCAGAAATCGGTGCGGAAATCAGACTGAGTGGGCTTGTGTGTTGAAGACTCCTGGATTTGGAGAAGAGCAAATCCTGTCTGGTACACCTCAGACAAGCCAAAAACCTTCCTCTTCTCTTAAATCCTCACCTGGAGTTAAAACCCCCAAAGTATTGTCCACAAGCTGCAAAGCAGACAAGTGTATTTACAACGATAAGCAGGAGTTAATCTGCAGGTATTGATTCAGGATGTTATCAAGTTCTTTTATAACTGCAACACCCAGAGACAGCAGAAAAACAAAGCCCTTTATGGACAATAAAGGATAAAGAAAATCAAATGTTCTTCGTCCTGATTGTGTTTGTGACCTTACTCGGGCTGGGGAATTCATTCAGCTTCTAAAATACAGTCCTGCGAGTGAGAGGCAGGTGTTGGAAAGTAAGAATGCTTTAAACAACATGAACATTAAATGTTTATTCTTACCAATTTATGAAACACAAATTGAAAGAAGTCTGAATTATATCAGTGTAATACGACAGTTGTCTTCAAACAAGCACCATTTCTTATAGGTACACTCACAGGAGGTCAAAAATCCATTTTAGGCTTTCATTGTTTTTGTTCTTCCTGTAACAGAGAGTAGTATTATTACCAGCATTTTCAATCATCTTTTACACAATTTTCTACGTTTGCATAGTTGTGTTCCAATTACTTTTCTGTATCTTTAGAGTAATTGGCTGAACAGCTACTATTGTCTCTCTGTTATAGTTGTTTGTCAGTTTGTAGATAGACATGTGGCTGTGTTGTTTGATTTCCTCCATTAGTGACTTGAGTTATGGGGCTATATGTGTTAAATTGAAGAGTACATCATCTGCATACATTGCTATTTCATGTTCTTGTCTGATCCGTATTCCTTGTAAATTTTCAGTATTTCTTACTTTTACTGACAGTCCCCATGCAGAGTGCCCCTGTGTAGCTTGAATTGTGTAGACAAGGTGCCATTTACTCAGATCTTTGTACATAATTTTTAACCCATAAAATAATGTTTTATTAAATTTAAATTTGTTATAGGTTTCAAAAATAAAGGGCCATAGCACCCTGTCCAAGGCCTTTTGGTTTTCCATTACACTAATAGTTCTCCTCACATTATCACTCAGGTGTCTGTCAGGAATGAAGCCAGATTTGTCTGAATTTAAGATATTGTGAATTATCTTAACCAACCCGTTTGCTGTGATTGCTGTTTTTGTTCAACATTTAAAGGTGAAATGGATCTATATGATGAGCAGTCGGATGGATCTTTACTATCTTTGTAGATTACAGTTGCTGAGCTCCTTATATACTTCAGCTTGAAATGGTGCTTATTCCTGTACAAATCAATTTGTGAAGCCGTCACTACCCACACATTTATCCTTTTGTTTCTAATAGTTCCTCTTCTACTATTGTCCATGTTGGTTGTGTATTTTGTTCTTCCATGACTTTGGGGAGGTTTAGGTTTTCCACATAGCTTTCTAAGTTTTTAGAAGTGTACAGTTGTTGTTAGTACTTGACAAATACATTTACTGTTTAAAATCAGAGTTGAGAGTTATGTATTATATTAAATGTAATTGCTATTGGACTTATTTTTTTCTGCCTATATGATAAAAAAATGTAGTTTTGGTCTACTTTCAAAGTGTATTTTTCTGGTAAACATAAGGGCTTTTTTTTAATTCTGTCAAATCCAGTTTGGTCCAGCCTTCTCCCGACTTGTCTATTTGATTAAAGATAATCGTTTCCTTTTTTGTCTTAATTTTGGAGCATGCTCAAAGAGACTACTGGGTCTTACGTACTACTCACTTGAATTACAACTTTTGTTTCCTCCTTCAGCACAATGGGGTAGACTTTTCCATTATTGTTAATGTCAAAATAAACTTTTATTACCTGTCTGACTTTATCCTTTATAGATGCAGAAATAAAGAGCAAGTGATTGAATGTCCAAACACTTATTTTTTTCTCTTTGTAAGTTTAATTTCATAGATATCATTGCATGTTCTGACAATGCTGTTGCACCAATACTACAGTCTTTTCACAACTAGGCCGTGGCATTTTTTACTTATTAATTAATGTAGGGGTATATGAATTGTTTATGCCATTATGCCTACTCCTCTTACGCGACCTCTTGCAGATGTCCTACTGTCATGTGGCACAGTTTGTAGTTAGTTATCCTGGGGCCTAACGTCCTTGTGCACAGTCCTCTCAGCGTCACTTCTGCAAGCTTGCTCCTCCATGCATACCTGTGTCTTTCAGCATTCGTTCTTCAAGGCAAAGTAAGCTTTTGGATGTTTTTTAATATCCAGGGCCTTAGCGGCATCAGCCTTTTATTTATTTCAACTCCATATTTTCCAAAGAGCTCGAACTTTGCTGGGATTTTGACAGATTTTCCTGCAGGTGTTTCAGGTCACAGACGGTTTCTCTTCAGCTGAATTGTAGAGTAAAGTTGATCAAAAAAGATTCTTTTACCTTGAAATATGATTTACGTTTTTTCTTGCATACTTGAGATATTGTTGGGTTGTTTCCAAGTCAAGAAAGTTGAGCGTGGTCTGAGCTCCCTGCTTGCTTGCTTGCTTTCAGACGTGTGATGCGCATAAATGATCTTTTAGTCAACTTGTAGTCCCAATTCGTCAGAAAGCAGGCCCTCAAAAAAGTAGATAGTATTCCACCCTCAGCTCCTTTATTCACCTCAAAGATCCTAATTTGTTCTCCAAACAATCTATTTTTCACGTTATTTCTTTCAGTTTTATCATAAGAAGTGGATTTAGCCTACAGAAAGCATTTTCTCTCTTCACACTGCTTCAGCCCATCTTCCACCTCAGTGATTTTCTCTCTAGTATCTTTTCAGTGTCTTTTCATTTCTTTATATCTTTTTTGTAGCTTGGAAGAAGCATACCTTGTTTCTGACTGGAAATCCTTGAAGTCCTTGCTAAGGTTGTCCAATTTGTCAGTAATTTCATCTGTGAAACTTAAGTTGTTCCATCTTGGGGGGTTTTCTGACTTCTTTTTTCTTTTTCATAACTTGCTCGCATGCTGTGAAAATGTTGGAATAAAATTTATATATTTAAAGAAAGAAACAGATTTCAGGGCTTTCCAAGAGTCTGCCTATTGGGCACCCAGCTCTTAGCCATTAGCCTGTTGTATGATTGGGGTTAGCACTCCTGCTGTAACGCTGCTCCCTTCTTTCCTTTCCTCCTTTACCTTTGCACTTTGTCATACTGCTGCTTTCAGCAGAAATTAGCCACATTAGTCAGTGACTAATCACTTCACGTTTTCCCCTCAACCACATTTGCTGGCCCGGCTGCCATGGCTGTCTGAATCCTTAGGTAATGCTAGCTCTCGACGAAAGCCAGACCGCCTCAATCAATAGCAGCCCCCCGGCAAGGACAGAGATAGAAGAGAGGGGAAGGAGAACAGGATGCAGCCTAATTCAATGAAATAGACATTACTTGGTGCTCACAACGCACCAGGGCACGAGTAATCATAGACAAATTCATTTTAGAGCCCAGGAGCCCAGAATTGCTTTAAATTAAGGGCAGAGTTTAGAGGAGTGGGGGGCACGTGCCGTGAGCTGGTGTGAGTGATTAGAGATCCAGGCTGAGCACAGATCAGTCCACAGGCCTCTCCAGGCACTGAGTGCAGATGTTTCTGAGAGCAATATGTTTTACTAACATGGTTTTGAATAAAATACAGAAAAGTGTCTGTGTGAGGCTCATTACCTCCATCTAAGAAGTTATGGTTTTGCCGGCGGTCATCCGTTTTCCTTGTTTGTTTTGTTTGTTTGTCTGCCATCTGTATGTGTGCATGAATGCTCAAACTGATTTTTTTTTTTTTTAGGAAATGTTGGTCATGGCACAAAGGAGAAGTGATTTGATTTTGGTGGTGATCCAATCACCACCAAATAGGTTGCTAAAACACCAGGATTGTTTGGTAGAGTTATTCTGATACAAGCAGGTGGTCCATCCCCGACACTGATCATTTGTGTGTGAACATAGTAATCGTTGTCTATTTCGGCACAAATAACAGCAGAGATTGTCTGAAATAGGTGGTCTCAGCTCGTTTCAATTCGGCTCCTGGACACTGCTGTAGCTACTTGCATTACAGCTACATGCAGTCAGACTGATAACAAAGTTTTACTTGATGACATTTAGATCCCACAGAGATAAGTTTATGCTCAGGCACCCTAACCTTACTCATCATTTCTTTAGCAGATCATCACAGGATTAAAAACATAGACTATTTCAAATCTGTCTTTCTTGCATCTAAGACAGTTTTTTGACGACACCTCTGTGCAGGTGTTGTGTTGTATCATGTGCCCAGGCTATCTGCTGTCCCCTACGTCTGCTGGTGAGCATTAAAAGATCCTCTGCTTTGTGAAGAGCTTTACACTTACTTACTTACAGGTGCTTCCCACATCGAAAACACTGTGTGGATTTACATAAGATTTTACCACAGGTGAGCCTTGGTTCAAGGAAGGAGCCGTTACATGTTGGTGATGATCCACATACAGTATTTGTCTGGATGCAAAAAACTCCCTAAATTTTCTGAATTGTAGTTTATTTGAAAACTGACATCAACATTTTTCAATCCTATGTCACTACATCCCCCAGCTTCTCTTGCAATGCCAGCAGTAGAGTTACAGACATTAGCAGAAACTTTGCCGTCCAATCAGAGTGCATGGGGGTCCAGAATTGTGTCTTATATTGGGGTTATGGAAAAGCTCAGGCACAACCGTAACTGAGCTGCTTGGCAGATGTCTGTGCTCTCTGAGTGCTTTTCTAGTTATATTATAGTTATTATAGTTTTGTGGGTAGCTTGACCTGCCAACCGTATTTCCATAAAGCACAGCTGTACTCAAACTCAGAGGAACGCTGGCTGTGATGTTATAGATGTGAAAACAACCATAATTTTGCATTTGCATTTTGATTTGCATTTCCTGCAACAAAGATTAAGGTTTAGTGTTTAAAATACTTAAAGGAGACATATCATGCTTGTTTCTCCTTTTCACTATGCCAGACTAGGATGCCTGTAAAGCATTTCTGCCTTCAGTACAAGTCATTTAGTTCCTTCATTGCCACACAATAGCGTTCTCAAAATCCTCATTTTAGGCCATTATCAAGCTCTCGTTGAAACGCTCAGTTCTCAGGCTGACCTACAGTAACCTCGCAACGTCACAGCCCTTTGTGCTCTGATTGATCAGTTCTATCGGGGGTAGAGCCAGCCTGTCCTTCTTCTTATACTGTATTTTCCGGCAGGCTCAAAGCAGCAAACGCGTATTGAGTCCCCCTACAGGCCAGAGCTGGTAATGAGTGAGTGTGAGCTAGGGAGCTATATACTGCTGCTGGATGGATGTGTTCCTGACTGATGGTTGTGAGGCTAACGGACATCACAGAGGAGGAAGTGTTTTATCAGATTACTCCAATTAAAAGAAATGTATCTCGTGTTGTCACAACGATTTAAATCTTGCGGTCATCTCGCAATGACCTATTTTCAGAGGCATCAAATCTCGTTCTAGGATATCAGAAAAAATACAATATCTCATTTTTTGAAAATTAAGGGGGTGTAAGGTCTTGTTTTCAAATTTATTAGATTATATGTAAGTATTAAATCATGCATCAGCATGATATGTTTCCTTTAACAAAAAGAAAAGACCAATACCAAAAAGGACCAACTGAGCAGTGGCTGCTTTTAAAGAACCCATCTCCTGCTAAATCAGTTTTCTTTGCTTTTCATGTTGTAAGAGGGGGTGCAGGGGGCAGAGGAACATGACATTTTCACTTAATTGTCAGTTCATAAAGAAATGTGCTCTTTAAAGGGAAGTAAATAGAATTTGTTTTGAGATATGAACCAGAAAATCTATTTCTTAAGTAAGCCACTGGAAATCATTTTTTATTTCAACAAAAAAACATGATATATAATGTTTTTATTTATGTCTTTTGGCCTTTTGTCTTTTGATTTAACAAAAAACATCGATAAAGCAGAATATGAATTACTTTTGAAAGCCTTAAGCAGTAAAAGTAGTCTTTTTTTTTTGGATATTTCTGTTTTATTCTTACATTGATGTGAGTTCACAGAACACCATGAAAGTATTTTTTTTTTTATTTTAACCACAAAGCAGTAAATGCTTGAAGTTTACTCTCATTGCACTTTTAAAAAAGCACAAACATTCCTACAGTGTAAAGAAATCCCTCACATCCCTCAAAACAGAACTACTAAATTGATCAGACGCTGCATATCTGTCTTTTCTCAGGCTGAGAAAAAGAAACTCTTCCTCTGTTAAATAAGTTGGAAGGGGTTTAAAGTGGATCAGTCGATTAGATTCAAGTGATTTGTAGATACAACATGTTTTTTAGCCACAATCGAGGCTCCAAATCTGCGTTCCAGAGCTTGTGGGAGTCTGGCATTTTTAGTCTCCAGCAATGCCAGTTGAGCAGAAATTTAGTCAATTGCCATTTATTTAGAAAATCTACTGCCGCTCAGTCAGGAAATGAAATCCAACAGAACTTGAAAAGAAGCAGCCTCCATAAGTGTTTTATTTACCGATAAACAAGCGTTGCTGGAGAATTGTCCGGCGTTGGTGGATGTTTATGCCTGTCTGAGAGTGCTCTTGTTTATCCCCCAGTTTTAGTGGAATGCATGCATGAATACCATCTCTTAACATCCCACTCAGTCTTATTCTCTCACTGAAACATCATGAAAATCAGTCCAAGTGTACCATACCCATAAATATGTATGTCTGAGGAGTGCAGGATGACTCCACTGCTGGGGTGATAATGGCTGTATGCCGAAACTTAAAAAAAAAAATCAAAGCCTTACACTTTTCAGATGTGTTCTTTTGGTTTCTTTGGGGTCAACTGCGAAAAACATGATAAACAGGGGAGATATTGAAATAAGAGCTGGATAAATATATACAGGGGGATGGAAAGTGAGGTTGATGAGGTCAGAACCATGGAAACAGTGACAGCTAACATGTCTTTGTGTACTGTATATCAGAGGAGGTGTCAGCGTACGTGGGTGAATGTAAATCTGTATCTCTGGCAGAGCTGATTAACCCCCCAGCACCGAAAACATACCATAAATACCATTCTGACAGCTCCAGACATATTCTTATTCAAATGAGAGGTACATATTATCGTTTGTGTGCAGACATGTATGCAGGGGGATTTAGTTTCTGTGCATTTAAATGCAGCTAATTTCGAGAGAAAACACAGAGGTCTGCAGTGGAAATGGTGTTTCAGTGCCTGTTTTTTTTTTTTTTGTGTAAGATTGTATGTTAATACCATAAACCTATGGTGTTATTTGCATTCTTCATGTGGTATTTGTGGACTACAAGCAGGGTGTGCTCACAGTGGCTAACTCAACGGCTAACAACAGCCTGGTAGATCGGCATGTTTTTTTCAGACTTCGATGGCGTCACTCCCAGTTCTGAGGTTAATAGATCGCAGCATTAATACTGTCTATACTGTAATGGAAAATGGAGTGGGACACTGCTATACCATTTCGAATTGTTAGATTCTCTTTTTCTATATCTACAGAGACTCTTAAAAAGAATGAAAAGGCTTAATAATCAATGGGCATTGTGGTTGTGTGTTGGACTAGTCATTGTACTCTGAATTCATTATTCTTAAGTTCTAATTTGATTCTTTGTCTTGTATTAATGTTCGATATTGTGTAATTTAATGAACGCGGCAGTCGTGTGAAATTTACTAGATGGGGGGTAAGGAAAGGACTAGTAAAGACAATTAAACTGTCAGATAAAAACTCTCTTCTCTGTCGTCTCCTGTGTTTAAAGGTGTCTTCTACTGTTCCTGTAAGGAAAGTAAAATGCACTCAAAAGATGTGTTTTGGCAGTCAATAATCCTAAGTGTTCGAATTTTTAAATAAGTATTCAAGCTTGTTAGAGAACTGTGTTTACTCAATGTTTCATTTCTGCTGTTCCTGTTCCTTCACTTATATTTTGGATTAAATGCTCTCAGAAGTTTGGAGGTATTATCTCTTCAGCAGAATGCCTCTCCTGACAGGTCCCTCCTTTTTCCTCAACCTGGTTTAAGCAGGAAAAAAAAGCTGTTTATTTTTAGCTTTGGTCTACTTCTTAGTATCAAGTGAAACAAAGTACCAACTGAACAGACAGACAAAAAAGACTTTCAGGGGACTTGTGGCAGCTTACAGATCCATGTGCTGTGAGGAGTTTGGGAAAGTTTGGGAGAGGAGTTGATGCGTTAAAAGTGTGTGTTCAATGCTCAGCTCGGTTCTTTTGCATATATATGAGCACAGTAATCAATCCCTGTTTTGTCACAAGAAACCGTGCCAGTCTTGACTGAAATAGGTGCTCTAGTCTCACTTCCAATTTGCTGCTGGAGTGGTTCATTTATAGAGAGGACACATTTAACCCAACAACCAACGCGATCAAGGTGACAAGCTAAATCATCACACTGCTGTAGAAGTATAAGAACCAGTTGTAATAATAATTGCATCACAGCAAACAGGCAGATCAAAAAGGACTTTTTAATGACAAGCTAACAGCTTCACTGTCATAGTTGCCAAGTCATCTCATTATGAACGACTTTGGACTTCTGTAGGTATTTGTAGTTGCAGGTGGCTTTTATTTAGGCTTGTTCCAAAAGTGCAATTGCTCATTTTGGCTTGTTGTGGCCACAAACTGATGCACTCTCTACTACCAATATAAACCCAATTCAGAATGTACACAAACAATTTTGTCCCACTCCAAACACAAATGTATGTTTTACTGTAAACAGAAGGGCAACAATGATATTTCCACCAAAAAACAAATCCTTATAACCATAATTAAATGTATTTTTAATTTAGCCATACTGTTACCTCCATAATAAAGCTGTAGAATATTAAAAAACCACAATAAAATCCTAAATATGTCTATTTGATAACACAAATCAAGGTTAGACAAACAGAGTTACAACTAACAGTAGCTCTTCCATTTCTTTCTGTAAAAACAAAAGGATGTTCGACCTCCAAACAATGGGATGTGGAGTAAGTAAATTAAGAACAAAATGAGAAAAGATGTCCCTGTGAAACTGACCTAATGTAGATGAAAATCAAAACATGCTTTGTGTAGATTCCTCTTACATTAGGAAAGAAATACTGTAGCTGGAGGTCTCTTGTTTTGGGCTCATTTTTATCGATCTGATCACCTTCTCTGCAGCAAATCATCACAGGACTCAACCATCAATTGATTCAAAAGTTGTTAACTCCCCAGGATGTAGTCCAGCTCATTCAGCCAAGAGAATTTTGAATTTTAAGCTGCTCTCAACTTTCACATCACTGAAAATGTCTCTGCAGACACATCTACAGGTGTGATCTGGTGTCCACTATGGTCCACTGTGGACATTACCAACAATAAAAAGCTCCTTGTCTTTGTGCACTGTGTTTGTTTACAGCTATTTACTGTAGTCTGTGTCACACACTGATGAATATGTCCATCTCGTAAATCTTGCATGGCATGATTAACCTCTGATATTAATCAGTGAGTTGTTTCCTGGTAAGATAAGCCAGCCGGCTTTCTTCCCATCATGCCCAGCGTGATTGGTATTCATAGCAACAGTGGCTGTGATGTAATGATGTAAAGCAAGGTCTGACCTCTTGGTGCAGAATCAGCCTGCTTCAAAATCCTGCAGTGTGTGCATGAAGTGATCAAAAGGAAATATGCAAACTTGTTAAGGTTCATTCAGCTGAATTGGAGGCAACCTAGCTGTAGGTGTGAAAACCACCTGAGCCAATGGATGTTGATGGACACTGTCATAACATCCAAGCAACTGCCAGTTGTGTATTCTGGCTGTGTAAACAGCAGCAACAACAGATGAGCTTCTCCTTAAGCAATTTCTTCCTTAAAAGTGGCTAATGGGGCCCAAACAAATAAAAAGACAAAAATAAAAAAAATCACACCAAGTGCAGTAAGTGCTGCCATGTTTATGTCCTACAGCATGGAAATTATAGTCAAAAAGAGTACGCATGATCTGTTTTATCTTGTAACAGTACAGAAAACTAAAAAAGAGCACTCTCAGTGGTAGTGATAAATTGAGGGCTCACCTGTATTGTTATTCAAATTCAGTGTTAGATTCAGAGTCTAATGGAGTGAAGAATGGGGTTAGAGCTCTCACGCTGCATGACTGCTCTCTAAAATACACTCTGCCTCCAGTCACTTTGCAGACAATGGAACAGTACAAAAAGAAAGCTTGGCTTTTTGAGCTGACAACACATAAGGGTCATCTTTCATAAAGGCTCTTTCAGTTTCTCACTGATCTACCACAAAAAAGCCAGTCTTGACCTCCTCCACATTTGCTGGGTTTGGATAGCTTTGGAAAAGCAATGTAAAAGTTTTGTGTGTATTCATCTTTTATATTTGTATGATAATTCGACCTTCAGGTGCATTAGCCATGGACAGCTTTCCGTTATATGTGACACAAGGGTTTAGAAAACTAAAAAACTGGAGAAAGGCTCAAGCTATTACCATTGAAGTCCACATAAAGCTGAGGCTGTCCTGAAAGGGATGAAGAGGTGTGGATAGTGAAGGATAAATGGATGCGTTTAACTGTAAGAATGAGGCACTTTAGACCCTGATGGATCTCTTTCATTCAGTCGACCAGCGCAGTGGGCTGGAGGGCAAGAATTATGTTAGCTTGCATTGATCACCACATGAAGCTGTTGTACATCTGTTTAGTTTTATCTAATCAAAATGACACAATTTTATCACCAGAGAACCATAGAGAACAGATATATCATGGTTTGCTTTAATTTTGTGCACTGTAGAGCCTTCTTTAAAGTGTACAGCCCTCAAGATTTTACTGAAATGATTAAAAATGACAATGTTCACTGCATAATGTCACTTTGGTAATGTTTGGATGTGCTTTGAGTGGAGAGTCTTCCCCTTATACTATGCTATACTGTACTACGCTATACTATACCATACTGTACTTTTTATTGAATACAAATCTGCACAAATAGGGACAGCTGAACATATTTTCAATGTGACTAGATTAGTGTTTCTCAAATAGTGTCTTCCATTGAATTGAAGCCACTCACTACGGGGTGCCATTACAAAATTCAGCAATGTGAACAACTATTTGCCATGTAAGAGAGATTTATATGAATTCAATGTGAGCTGTCAGATATTACCAGAGTTATCAAGGCTACTCAAAGGGGGAATAAAGGGTCAAGCTTTCTAGGGCCCACAAGGTGTAAACAAAGATGCTGTCCATTTTGATTTTTAAAAAATCTATTTTCCTTTAAAACCTAACACACAGGGTGATCCAAAGCTGTGTAATATCATGTAAAAGTTATGAATGTTGGCTAGAACATGTTAAAATTGAACAGAGTACAAAGTCTGCAAAGTATGGGCAGCTTGAATTTTTTTTCACTGTACATGGATTGATAATGCTGCTGTTTGAAAAAGGAAGAGTAACTCTTTATAACCAAAATATGGGTAAGAGATATCAAGCTAACTTTAGCTACCCAACCTAAATTAAGGCTGTTGCAGTCAGACAGTGTTTTAAGGGAGAAATAATGGTTAAAAGAGAGTCATTTGTCTAAGTTAAGTAAGCATTTTACAGTAAACTAATGCTGTGTTCACACAGCAAGCGACTCTGTAATCAAAATGGCGTTACCCACTGAAGTCACGTCCCGTGTCCATAAATACCTCATTTTGGTCACTGTTGCCGTCGGCCATTGCTGGGGGACAGCACGTCTGCTCGAGTTTCACCACGATCATATCATGTAATAGGATGGGATGTATAAGCGGACATTATTCCAACTGTATGCTTTTCACTAACTTATCAAATACAAAACACTGCAGCTGATGCCCTGCAGCAGTATCATCTGTGAGTTTTCTGCGGTCCATCTAGGCGGACATTGACTTTGCATGGCCGAGGTAGTACAAGTAGCATCCGGTGTGTAAGCACCTTTAGGGTAAATCCCAATTGCACCACTTAGCCATTCCCCTTTGTCTTACCTCGTCCCCTTGGCCCTCCGTTTTGAGGGTCAAAGGGAAGGAGTAAAAACCTGTTTCTAAGAAACAAGACGGCACTCGATTCCTCTTACGTCATCACCTAGTGTCATAGGCAGATGCGACAGTAGTTGTAGCTACAGTTGCTAAAGCTAGCTTGATATAATGACCAATTTTAACATACAACCAACTATTCAAAACTTGATTAATTTTTACTTGATGATTTTATAATTACATATTATCTACGCTTCCTTGGGTCTTCACTTTGCCTTCTTACAGCACATGGTGTATTACAGGAAATTCTCATTCCCCTTCCTTTCAAGTGAAGTCCCAGTCTGTCTTAGTTTCAAGGGATGTGTAGCCCTTCATTTTACCCCTTCCCTTTAGCTGTCCCTTTAGATTTGGGTCACCCCTTCATTAGACGTTAATGTGCAAAGCCAATGGCTAAGGGGTTCAAATGGGATTCACCATTAAGAGGGGTTTGCTAGGAGCTACCAACCTCTAATAGCCTTCTACAACTGCGGAGCCACCTGTGGCCTACACTCCCTTCTGGGTCAGGAGTGCCTTAATATGTAGTATGTGCGTTCTCCAGTTTTCTCTTTTACACCAAAAACATGCCTGCTAGGTTAACTGGTTTAGATATGAGTAAGGTTATCTGTCTCTGTGTTAGCCCTGTGATTTGCTAGCTACCAGACCAGGGTGTGTCCTGCCTCTCACCATGTAACACCTCGAATAAGTTCCAATAAAGAGACGCAAATAAGTCAAAATTTCACAGAAACAACCAACTTTTTCTCTTTATAACAGCAAAATTGAGAAAAGTAAAATGTATAAATACACCTCCTTTGGGTCTTTCTAGCTACTTCTTTTGTTTTCCAGGCTTAAACTTGCAATTCATTTTAAATATCTCAGAGAAGCTCCTTTGTGCCTCAACATCATTTGAGAACCACTGGCATAGTTCACGTACCTGAGCTGAATAATGTTCTTGACTTTAACATCTTCAGGTCTTATTTCCTCATTGGTAATAACAGCACAGAGGTCACATCAATGAACTGTGAATTGACTTTTATGAAGTGTTAAATAAGTCAAATTCCTCTTTCTGCAAATGTAGAAGCCATCAACACTCTAAGACCATCATACAACAGGCTATGCAAACACTTATTTGAGACAGAATTTAAACTGCTCTTGTAGAGCTCACAATAAAATGTCACTGACAGGTTAGTAATCTGCCCTCTTTTGCTTTTCCTTCTCTCTGTTTGTTGCAGTATTTCAAAGAAAAAAATGACTGCTATTTTCAAAAGTTGTATAAAGTCATCAACTTGAACTATTTTTCCATCCCAGAAAATGTAAAAGCAATACAGCCAGCCCGAGTATAAGACCCGTCTCAAAGAAAACTGCTTTTATTGGCTCACGTCTGGTCCTCGGCATTGTGGGGATCAACTAGTTTCCAGTGACAGCAGAATTATAGGTCTGTGCAGCTCACAGCACGACCTGAAAGCGAAATGAAGCACAGCAGCTCTGTACTCAACACAAAGGAGAGCATGTGAATGTGGGACTGCTTGTAGAGCAATTAATTAGGTTAATTTGAGCCAATTATCCAAGTTTCTCATTGCATAACACAAGCTGGAGACATATTTGTGTTGGCAAATCATACAGAACAGCAATATAGGAAGGGTACGGGGTAAGAAATACAAAAATTCAGATATAAATCCTCTACTGATGTCAAAGCTCATGTTTGTCATCATGGGCAGTGATAATAACATAATTCCCATTTGTTCAAAAATGAAATCAGTATGTGCCAAACCTGAAAGATATACTTTTTCATCATGAATGTAGATTTAAATGGACTCTAATCAATAAACTGTCAGAAAGAACTTAGATCTTGATGTTGAATACTTTGAGTATCGATTTAGATCAGGGCCAGCTGCAGTCCATTGCTGATTTTTTGTTTGTCCGCAACAAATTTCAGGAATTAAATACTCACTAAATATAGAGTGTAGCATGTAGCAGCATAAATTAGTTTTTCTGTCAGCCTGTGGTGCCATTTTCAAATTTGCAGGCAATTTGGATTTAAGAAAAAAAGAACATGGCTCACTCACAACTGTCAATCTGTTTCTTTCAGTATTAATGGTGCCTTCACAGATGTGTAAGTTACCCATGCCATGGGCACTAACACAGTCCCATACCACAGCCACAGATGCTGGCTTTTGTACTGTGTTCTGAAAACAGTCTGGATGATCCTTTACCTCCTTAGTCCAGAGAAGTCCATGATTTCCATGTTTGAAACATTGCCTTGCACAATTTACTTTGCATCAGTTCATCTCAGATGAACTATGGCTCACAATGTCCTAACTTCATTAAAATTATGACGTATTGCAGATTCATGAAGTTTGTGATGATAAACATCAACATTTCCTCTCACTGCTGCATGGAGAATTGCTCTTATACTGGCCAGGGTTGGTTCCAATTATAGCCATGATGGACCAAGATCCTTTATAGTGGCTGCCAACATGTACATTCATGTCATTAACAGAAGGCTGAGATGTTGGCCAGTTTTAAGCCAAATTAAACTTCAGTCAAATTCTGTCAATCTCATGCAACTTGGCTGGATTTCCTCTGAATGTATTTATATATTCCTTGGTCATAATGTAACAGAAAGGCAGACAGCAGTATCAATGCTCCCAGCCACAGATGGCCACTACATTATTTAACATTTTAACTGTGTCGGCCAACTTGACAAAATGCACTTTGAAAGCTATCCAAACTAATTAAAACAATTAATAATGCCACAACTTCACCCCCAAACCGTACTGAGGCTGCAGTTTTTATGAGCCTGATTGTATTCCCTGTGCAAAGTATTTGGATTAGGGTGCAGGTGTCCTCCTTCAAGTTTGCCTAATGCATTTATATGTCGTTTGCTCAAGCTGTTGAAATAGAAAATGATCGAGTTCCCTTGTTTTCACCTAGGGGTGTATTTGTCTGAAAATGAGGGGTGGTCAGGCACAGAGCCGGTACGTTCCTCACAGAAAATGGCTGTGCTACAAATCTCCTTAGACCTGCCCGTAGCAAAAAATTGTATACATTAAGTTAATCTTAGTATGTATACTTGAGCATAAGCAAGTACACTGTAAACCATTTACTTGTAGTGTACTAGAAAGTATCCTAATTTTCTACTTATTAAGACTAAATTAGAACATTTTTATGGAAGTATACTGTAAGTAGAGTTTTTAAGGTCATTTTAAAATTACAAAAGTACACTTTCAAGTATACATCTGTACTTGTGTACTAGGTTTATACTTTTTAATACATTTTAGTCTATTGCAGTATACTTCAGGTGTACCCCAAACCATTTCTCTGATTTCATGTATGTTTTTGAGATACATTAAGATAATGGTATTGAGCACACATGCTATTTATTGTGAACTTTTAAACTCCAGCACTGTATGATATTAAACATATATGTTTACAACAAGGGTAATACCTCAGAAATAAAAAGCATCATTTTTCTGTTAAATCAAATGAAAGCACAACAACTTCACTTTATTCTGCACCCCAGTAAAGATGTAGTAAGTATTAGTACTTGGTGGCAGACAAGACTAAAGTACAAATTTTAGTATTAAAGTAAAAGTGTACGTCTTAGTATTAATGTACTTAGTCTTAGAATTTTCTTTATAAGTCAAGCATAATTCAACATACAATTCTTAAGTATATAAAATATAGTATATAACTAGTAAACTTCAAGCATACTGCCTCAGTTTAAGTATATAATATGTTTACTCGTAGTACACTTGAATAAACTGCTTTTTGCTCAAGGTGGTCTTAAGTCTATGGAGCAGAGTGTCCCTACATCCGTTCATAAGCAAATAATTAAAGTGATATTTTAAGATTGCTGCATGCCCTATTTTTCTTTTAGATAAAAAATCAATGTGTTTGATGGGGGTTAGGGGGGCCCTCAGGCAATGCCGTGCCCCCAGTGTGCCTGGTAGCTGCAGCCCTGATCTTTGAGTAAACACTGGAGTGTTGAAGCAAAGCTCTGTGACATCTCAGTCCCAGCATCCCCTCTGACTATCTGTCTCTCACAGCCTGCTGAAAAAGTGACTCCAATGGCCTCAGGCTTTCATTCTGTGGACATGGACTGTCAAAGGCTGTCTCCCCACACAAACACGGACACAGGCGCACACACAGCAGCTTTCTCTTGACTTGTTGAAGGTGTTTTAGGGTTCCCTGTCAGCTCAGTGACGCAGCGTGAGATGGAGGCTGACTGCTGATGGTTCGTCTGAAGGAGCGGTTCAGAAGGAGGTCAGCAGTGCTACACCAAATATAGAAGGTGTTTTATGTGAAAGATGGCTACAAAGGCAGCTGGGGATACATAATAACCTCATGATGATGACATTCTGAAATTTTCTATTTACCACATGAATGAAAACGTTTTGCCTTTTCAGGAGCCGTCTCTGTTCGGGGCTCATGACGTTCATTCTGTGTGCTCAGTTTAATTGGAATTCAGATGACTTGGCAGAGCACACCGTCAGCTGTTTTCAGAGGACATGAGATGTTTCTGAAATGTCATTTTCCTCTGATGAATGCCTCTAAAGCCCAGCTCAGTCCCCAGGGTGATAAAGCTGTGCTGTGTTTCTTGTTGTCTCCCCATGCAGGTACATACGGGCCAGACGAGGGATGGCTGACGGCTTATCCAGAATGCAGAGAGAGAAACCAGTCACCAATCAACATTGTGGACCAGGATGCAAAAGTGTCCACAGAGTATCAGGAGCTGACTCTCGAGGGATTTGATTCTGAATCATCGAATAAGACAACAATGAAAAATACAGGAAAGACAGGTAACAGTTCAGTTTTCTTTCTTAAAACACATTTTCTCCTGATTTCTACACCTTAAAATCAAGCACAATTAGCCTGTTCTTCTCTTAAACTAGAAGATGCATGAAATGAAAATAGAAAGGCTGTCAGTGTCCATCTCATAATGCAATGATGGGCCAGATAAGGAACAAAAGCCAAAGCTACAGCTCCAATGAGTGGTGGGAAGCTAGATTACACAATATCTGACAGGGTTTGGTTAGCCTCTCTAAATTCAGTGTGTAAAAGCAAACCAAACCAAGGAAAAATTGAACATACAGTCCTGCTCAGTATTATTGGCACACCTTCATTATTTTCATTACTTTAACAATATTTTCAGAAATAAATTGAAATGTACCAAATTCATGTCATCAGGATCTTTAAATTGAAGGTCCAAAATACTAGCACAAAAAATAAATAAAAAACATTTTTACAAGCTATATATTGTAATTTTAAAGTGGGAACTGAAAAAAGCATGTTCAGTATTTTGTTGCACACACTTTGGCACTGATGACAGCCTCCAAATGTTTCTTGTAGCCATCTATAAGCTTCTTGCACTTCTCAGCTGGTATTTTCTCCCACTTCTTCCTATGCAAATTGTTCAAGTCCTTGAACATTTGCAGATTTCTTTCCTCCAATGGCAGATTTCAACCATACCAAAGATTTTCAATCAGATTGAGATCAGGACTTGTTGCTGGCCATTTTAAAACAGGCCATTTTTTTTCCTTTTCAATCACTCCTGCGTGCTTTTGGATGTGTGCTTTGGGTATTTGTCTTGCTGGAGGGCCCACGATCTTCGACTCAAACCAAGTGTTCTTACACTGGGTAGGACATTACACTCTAAAATGTCTAGATAATTCTCTGATTTCATGATTCCTGTGATACAGTCAAGGCCTCCAGTACCCGGTGCAGCAAAGCAGCCCCAAACCATTATGGAACCTCCACCATGCTTAATTGTTGGTAGGATGTTCTTTTCCTTGTAGGCTTACTAGTTGCAATTAAAACTGCCTAATCTAAACATGACTGCATGATCATAGTAGCTAATGAAGTATAATTTAAAAACCTTAATATGTGAACATTACTTCTGCCAAGTTTGAGTCTGATAAAGTGATGCAGAGCAAAGTTAGAGAGGTTTGTAAAGAAACTGTACTGTCACATTGTGTACTTAAACTTCATGGGTGCCAATAATGGTGAGTAGGACTGTAGTAATGTTGAACCAAACCATTTTCAACAAATTTTAGGAGTCAATCAACCTTAACCAATAAATCTTTATTTATATAACACCAATTCATAACAAGTGTTATCTCAACATACTTTACAAGACTAAAGACAAACCTTTTAATTTATAGCAACACATATATACATAGATACTTACAAAAAAATAGAGATGCATACATATATATAAAATAAACACATATATACATACACATATACATATCCAAAACCCAACATGAATCCGTCATGGCAGCAAGAGAAAAAAAAACCTCAGTTTAGCCAGACGAAATATTGAATGTGGATCCCAGTCTCATGATGAACAGTCATCCACACTGTGCTGTGGGTGTGAGTGCCAAGGAAGGGAGGTGGGCAGAGAAAAGTGGACTAAAGTAAGAACTAAAGCTAGTAACAGACCCATGGGTCAATCATAGGCCTGTCTTGGTTATACTTGTCTCTGCTGAATATAATTTTATTAGAGGTTAGCCCTTTGAGACGCAGCATCTCGTTTTCAGGAGGGTCCTCACGTCTGTATGATTGTAGTGATAGTTTTTAAACAAGTTTAATCAATAATAATCATTAAAAGTGTAATTATCTAAAATTTACATTAGCATTTCTAATGATTATAAGGTAGAGATGAATGACGCTGAAAAATTAAACAGCAACAATATTAGAATTCATAAGTGGTGTGTTTTCTGCTGATACTAATTGTGTGTGGTGGTGGTGGTGGAGAGGGGTGTTGGCAAAGGACTGAAAATAAGAATTTATGGAGTTTATGGTTTTGACAAACTTATGGAAGCTCAAACCATGAATCTGTCCCTACTACACTGAATATAATTTCATTAAAGGTAAGCCTCTTGAGATGTGGCATATCATTTTCAAGAGGGTCCTCATGTGTGTATGGTGCTAAAGATAGTTACTGTGGATGTGCAACTAATCATGGACAGGGAGATCACACCAATGTCTGCATTAAAAATTATAATGGTTGTGAACTTGAATGGGGCTAAAGAAATGGAGTGAACCCAACCCAAGACAGGGTGCAGTGTGCCATCTACAAAGCTGCATAAGTAAACAGTACATATCCACTTCCTTCATATTCCAGCGTAAGAAACCTGATGGATGATGCACATCTGATATATATAGCTTAAACATCCATATGATCTTTCTTATGTAACCCATACCTCTCAGAGAACATCTTATTCACCAAAACAAAAACCATGTTGTCTAACACTGTAAGAGCAGTGAGTCATGTCCTTAAAAGAGTGTGTTTGTGTTGTTGCTGATGTTTGCGGTCATATAACGCTGCATCAGACCACAAAGCTGAAGTGACACCTTGAATAATCCGCGCTCATATTGGCAGATGTCTGCATGTCAAACATCTGTTGCATCATATCCCTACGCAGGCTTATAAAACAAGACAGGTGCAATATGCAGTGAGTCATTTATGATGAAGATTACGCGTCCCATTTTCATTCAGACACGCAGGATCGCTGTTAGGACAAGAGCCGTGGCAGGTGTCAGAGCCTGTAGGACTCAGCACCTGGCCATCTGCATTCAGCCCTTCTCTGCATCTCCAGGAGCCTTCCTGTCAGCCGCTGGTATTTTTCATAATTCCAGCCTGTCAGTAAGATGGATGATCCTTTTGCCTCGGTGCAGGAATGAAGTTGAAAAGCTTTCGAGGGTCAGAGAGGCTTCAGGTGGTTGGCACGGAGGTGGACGGCTTGTTGAGTTGTGCTCGGAGCACAGCTGTGTTAGGCACAATAATGTTTTACACATGTCATTTCCTGAACGCTGAAACGCATTGGGATAAATTGGCAATTTGTCTGTAGCTTTGCCTCAGCTTCACAGAGCAGATTTATGCATGTAGAAATAAAACCCTTCCTATTAGCTCTAATGAGAGAGACTGCAACAAAAAGAGAAGCCTGTTGACATCATGTCTCGACAGCTTATATTAGACGTGTCTGATGAATATTTGCAAACAATTTAGTAAACAGAAACTTACACAGCAAATACATCAGGACCTTTTATATTTAATTTAATGGAAAGTCCATCCAGCAGGGCCTTGCATATTTAAGTATTGCTAGAGGGATGATATAAAAACATCTAAGATAATAGCACAGACTGAAGCTGATCGTGGGGCTAAAAAGATAATAATCATACATTTTGTTCAAGGATAAATTCAGCATTGAACTGCAGGGATTTCTTTCAGGCATAGCAGCTGGAGCTGACCAATATTTTCTCTCTACAGAGTGTATGCACTGGCATCACAGTTTAGCAGATTAGCATTTTCACCTGCTATTAACTTTCTAAATGACCTAAAGCGATGATTTGTCTTCAGTGATTTCCAGATGGCCTGATTATTTTGATGATGTTCATTAAAGGAAATGTAGATTCTAGTCTGAATTATGTTTAAAATGACAAAATAAGAATTGGAGCCATACATCTATGTTTATAATAAAGCACTGATTAGCCTAAAAGCCACTGGATTAGATTGTTGTGGCCAGGGTTAGTTTACAGCTTTGACATCCATTTAACTCAGTTAATGGTCACAAATGATTTTTTATTGTGCCCACATTTTGAGATTGATAGTTTGTCATGCTCCCCAACCAACCACTTGTCAGACCCCAAAAGGGTGAAGTGGAAATATTATGGATACATCATGTAAATTCATATTTTTTCATTAAGTTTGAGTAACTGAACACAGACATGGGTGTTATTTATTTACCATTTTAACTTCCCACATTTGTGTCACTCTGTGTTTTTTAAAAAATATTTTAACCTTCATGTACAGTCATTACTACAGAAAAAAGCTTATGCAGGAAAATAATGGAAGTAGAATTGTGAAAGTCAGAAACCTTAGGAAATTAAGTCAGAACTCTGCAATTAAAGTCACAATTACAAGGAAGTCAGAATTCTGAGAAAATTTCTTATTGAGATATAACACACTAAATGGTTGAAATAATTTCCCACTTTTTCTCTGAATTCGGAGTCATTACATGTTTCTAGGTTGTCCACCCACACATCCACATCCACATGCCGGTCATGGCCTTATGAATTGATTACTCAAAAGTCTTCTTAGGCTTTTGTTTTAACTTTGAACACATGTTCACCTGGTTTAAAGGGTGGCCAGATTACTTTTGCAAGAAAGAACAAATGATACGGACTAGAGACTCAAATTCAACAGTTGCTCAGCTGGTGTTCCTCAAGGTTCAGTATTGGGACCTATCATTTTGAGCCTGTATACCAATGTCTCATTGGACTCAAAGTTCTTGTTCAAACCTCAACAAAGAAAAACTTGCTTACCTTTTTCTCGTCAGCTAAAAGAGAGACCAACTATATTTCTACTTGGAGAGAGACACATACAGAAATTATCTTTGACTCAGCCTTAGACAGACAGACAGACAGACAGACAGACAGCTGGAAATGGGACCTTTGAAATACAATAAACATGACATAAAATGGCAGCTCAGGCTCAAAATAAAGTTTAATTAAAATTGTATAACTTTTTCTTTTGACAACAATTCAAATAAAACAATGTGTTGAATATTTAAAAAAGATAAACATACCAATCTTTATTTGACTACAGCAGGGCCTGTATGACTTTAAGTACATTTTCTGGTAAAATAAGCTCATTTTTCTGTAAAGCCACCTTTTTTCAGCATTATTTGTGTCTTAGGAAGGCATTAATAATTCAGCCTTAAATTATGGTGGTATTATTTAGAAACAAAATTGTTCCAAGTGATAAATACCGCTAGTTGCCATTTGTTGTGTTTTAATTTTCCACAGAGAGAAACTCTACCTTTGCATTTATCATCTTTGCTGCACTGCACTGTCTGTAATCTGACACCCTGAGTCTGCAGCACCATTGGAGTACAAAATGCAGCACAGAGGAGCAGACCACATTTTATAGATTGTATTTAACAATGTGATATTAGAGGAAAACTTTCAGTAAGCCTTAGGGGTGTAAAAACATTGTGGAAGCCTTTATCAATATTTCATTGGCTGATTAGAATTCCATTACATTGCAAGTCAAAATGTAGCCTGTGCAGGTCTGTTGCAGATCAAGGGTGGAGCAGACAGAGACTCACCACAGCAACTCCCAGCTTGCAGTCAGTTTGGACAGAAAATTAAGATAAAAACAGGAGCTCTATGACTGCTCTAAAAGATATGTTAGTGGACTACAACAGGAGCAACGGCCTGTTGGAAACCATTTATTCTGTATTGTGACACAACCTGAAGTCCTGAAGGTGCTTCTTATTGCTAGCTGTCCTCAACACTTAATACCCATGGACTTCCAGGTGGTACAACCCCTCTGACCCACTGCTTGTCAATTCTATAGCTACACAGGGTCCTCAAAGAGGATCTGTGAAGGACACCTGATGAGGGGGAGGAAGTACCTGCTTAAAGGCTGGCACAAAGGAAGCATCCTGTTGCATGAAGTATTTCTGAAATATCATTTTCAACTGTTGTTAATATGACGTAACTTCACTTTGAAATTTGCATGCCTGTGAGACAGCTGAGTTCAAACAGGCTAGCAGTAGGATAATGCTAGCAGCAAGCACCTTTCAGGCTGGACCAAAAGGATATTTTCACGTTTCTTGGTGGGGTAACTATAGCTTGACCTTATTAAACACCAAGGACTGCTCAGCGTAGCTACCATCATCAGTTAATCCCACACAGAAAAAAAATGTCTCCTTACTTAGTGCCTGTCTGGATGAACTGAGTGTATTTTTTGCATGTATTCAATAAATCTAAAATATGAGCTCCAGGGAGGACAAAGTCTCTCTGCAGCCCCTTTCCATTTATGAAGGCACTCTGTGTCCGTTAAAACTTTGCCTCTAGTCTTCCACTTGTTAAAAGCAAAAAACAAATAATAAATTAAAATCTCTGCTATGATCAAATATGCGTTTAATTTCACATGTAAATGTGATCCACATGTGTACATGCATTTAAAATGAACTTAAAGACTGAAAAAGAACAAAAGATTGATCATTTTTAAGGATTTATGAGTATTTCTGATCAGAGTCCAGAAAAGATAAAGGTTCCACAAAGCAAATGTTTACTTCCCAGAGCATTTGGTGTTTAGGAGTCGCCATCTTTAAACACAAATAGGCTACACGTTGCTGTGTTTGCAATGCAAATGTTGTGCCAGAGTCAGAAATCAATTATCACTCATTACAACAAGATATTCAGAAGTCCAGCATATGGGCGACAGCAGCAGAAGACAGCATGAATCCCCTTTTGGCAGTTGAGAATTAAGGCTACAGTTCAAAGGCTTGCCAGAATTGGACAAGAATAGATGGGACAATGTTGCATTGCATGATGTGACTCAACCTCTACTGCCACAATCTGAAAAAAGTTTCAGAATTTGGTGCAAACATCAGGGAAAGCATTGATCCATCTTGTGTCATTCAGAGTTCTGCTGGTGGTATGTGGGGGACATTTTCTTGACACAGTTAGGGCCCCTTGATACCAAGTGATCATTGTTTAAAAAACCACAGTAATCCTGAGTATAGATGATGATTAACATCCCTTTATGACCACAATGTACCTATTTTCTGATTGCTACTTCTTGCGGGATAACATGCCAAAATGTTTTTTTTATTAATCTGACAATGCTCAAATCCTCTTAAACCAGGTTCTTGAACATGACATTGAGTTCACTTTAGTCGAGTGGCCTCCACTGCCACCAGATCTCAATGCAATAGGGCACATTTAGGATGTAGTGAAGCAGGAGAATTGCATCATTGATAAGCAGCTTACAAATCTTCTGAGTAATGCAATCATGTCAATATGTACCTAAGTCTCTTAGGAATGTTGCAAGCACCTTGTTGAAACTATACTATGACAAATAAAGGCAGTTCTGAAAGCAAAAACAGTCCAACCAAGCTCTGACAAGGTGTGCTTTATAAAGTGGCCAGTGAGTGTTGAAGCACCCTTACTTGCTGCTCTTTTTTTTTCTGTACTTTCATGTTTCCCTTCCATGTTACCCTTTCCATCAGAATTAACTGTTTCCATCTTGTGGCTCCTTTACTATCCCATCATCATCAAAGCCATTTGGACGTGCCAACTGTTTTGGTAAAACAGCCCATAATGCTTGCTGTTCATTAAGCTTTCCATATAACAGTGCCATTTGTGGTTGCAGTCAGAGCATTAATTATCCATTCAACCAAATGTCAACTTGCTGTCAAAACAGCTACAGAGGGGAGGAAATGGAGATTGAAATTACAAATGTGGCTCCTGCAGCTGTTTATGAGTTCCTGGGGTTCAAGTTGTGAGATTTCGCAGAACTGATTTGCATTCAAGTTGAAGGCGAGGGTGAGGCTTCAGTAATGGAAAAGCAATGATCAAATACATCAATGCTGGGAGATGTCTGCAACAGATGTTCCTTTAATATGGCAGTCAGTGTGCTGCACTGACTCAACACACAGTAAGACCAAGATGACATGCTCATCTGTATTCCCCAAGAGCTGAAATTATGGTAGCATGCTTATACTGAATCAATCTCATGACTGAAATGTCCTGGTAATTTTATATTCAATGTCTTTTTAAGTGATTTCTCCAAGAGCTATGGAGCCTCTTAGGAGGGCGAAGCTCCTGCTGTTTACAGCCATTTCACATGACTGCTGAAGGCAAACAGCTTTTCTTTATGAGATGCCCATAAATACAAAGTCATCAAAACAATGTAACAATATTCACACTCATTATGTTTGTACTTTATCATCTCAGCAGGGTTAGATTGGATTCATGGTGGTTTCAATTTGCTGTCAAGTCATCTGCTCGACATCAGAGGCCCAAAACCCACAGACCAGTACTGAACAGCAGATCATTTGGTAATGGGCTGTGAAGAGACAAAATGATTTATTTCATTACCCTTTTATGAATAACTGAGATCGAGGCATTTAAATGATGCCAATCAGTTTGTGTAGCTTGACTGCACAGAGTTGACACTCGGGCTCTTTGTCTCAGTCATGACTGCTGTGAAGTACAACTTGAGGTGAACTCACTGTTAAGGTGCGTTCAGACCGAATGCGATTTTGCAACCAAGGTTGCTTCGCAAACCCAAGTTCTGTCGCCGGTACTTGACTCATTTTGTCGCTGTAGCCTTTGCTCAGTGACGTCACGCCCACTTGAGTCTCACCCTGCGATCATATCATATATGATAGGACGTATTAGCTGACATTATTCCAAAACATCCTTTTGACTCACCTACAAGTTTCCTGGACTCCATCTAAGCAGAACTTATGTACTCACCAACTAGTGTTTCCACACAAACATAGGTTTTCACTCTGTGAACCAGGGTAAAAACAGTCTGTCACAGATATCAGTCACGCACCTACACAACGCTGATTTGTTCTTGCGACAATGCCTGAAAGGTATAAATATTTTAACTTTGGTGATGGAGCATGGCCACCTGCTCTGCGTCTAAAGTAACCCCAGGGTTTCCATCTGCAGCAACAGAAGCGCCGTCCCCATGGCTCTAAAGATACGACAAACGCGTCCATGGCATCCCGTGAGATGTGGTTGTGCTTAGTGACTCTGTTTGGAGATTGTTCATCGAGATCGCCAAAGTCGCATTCGGTGTGAAGGCACCTTTAGACTTTGTGCTAATGCACTCTTCTACCTGTGCTCTGCTATTGTATGCATTGTAAGCGCACTGTTTTTAAATCACTGGTTACTTTTAGCCAGCTGTGTTCCCAAATGTCATTGTTAAGCAGCTGATAAAAACAGTGTGAATCATCATGAAGGTCTCCTCATCATCTTCTGGTTGTATCAAACAGCACCAAATGGCGTACCAGCCTTTTTCTCAGCAAAAGGCACTGCATGAGGAAATGTCATTTCTGTCAATTATTTCTTCCCTTAATAATATTTATTGGAATTGTATTTTCTACCATTGGAAGGCCTATTTGGTCATGTTTACAACAAAGTACAACTTGGTTTCAGGCACATTAGCTAGTTGCATTACTTGATCTCAGACCTGTTACCATCCTCAAAGTTAGGACCAAGTTCTGTGAGACTGGTGAAGTCAAAGACAAACTGCAAAGTAGGCATCCAGGCAAACACCCGGAGAAGACCAACAATATAAGATACAATACAAATAGGTATTATTTACAGGGAGAAATGATACAATAAAATAAAACAGTGAACATAAATATGTTAATTACCGTAAAATACCAAATAAACGCTGAGTTCCAATTAATCGCCGGTTTCCAAATAAACGCTGAGTGTAGCAGTACATTTTGACTAATAGACCCCCATTCCAAATAAAAGCCCGGTGTCATTTATTCGGCGCAGCCTATGAGCTACGGTGGAAGTTACAGAACACACATGCGAACGCTGAGCTCACAGCTGACAGTGCACGCTTGAAAAGAAACATTATCAGGCTGTACCTTAACAGTCCACATGGTTTATTTGTCTCTCTGAAAGTCGTGTTGGCTCGCTTTTCCTCCCTCTGTATGTTAACAAAAGGCACGTTGGTGTACGGCGCTGTTTCATGACAGTGCAGTTACACTCAACATCCACAGAGGGCATTAGAGCGCAAAAAGCCGGAATCTTACACACTAGGGCTTCACAAATCCAAAGAAGACATTGCCGCTGCAGGTTATTTACCCTTAACATCAGGAGGCTGGACACGTCAGTTAGCGGTACATTGCTGCTTATCTACATGGACCCGGTGCAGCCAAAAAACAGAAGTAAGACCTTAACTTAACTACATACTACTGGTAAGGTAGTTCCTTACCAGTTTTAAGAGTGTTTAGAGAGAGTTGAAAGAAGAAGACAAGAGTATAACTATAGTATCTGTTCCAAATAGTCACCTGGTCCCAAATAAACGCCTGGTTTGCTCAGTGATTGAAACAAATAAACGCCTCGGCCATTATTTGGTATTTTACTGTAGACCAGAATCTGTGCAATGTTTCAAATGAGTTCAAAACCTTGCTTCCAATAACGTGTATCCAAAATAAAAATAAAAACCTGGCCCTTGGACATATATAGTTGAAGACCTTAGCTCCATGGTCAGAATTCGGTTATTCTCATCTATCCAATTGACTTAAACAGCTGAAAAAAACAGTCGTAGAGTGTCACACTGGGAAATGAGACGTCTTGATGCCACAGACTTCTTGTCTTGTGCTATCACGTTGGAGACAAGTTAAACACATCAAAGGGCATGTAAAACCTAAGAAAAAAAATCAGGGCTCTTTAAAATAGCTCCACGACTCTCCTAAAATCCTTACGATTAAATTTAAAGAAGCCTTTTCCTGACCTGTTGTAAATCTCATCAGTTGGGTTGACGTCTTTTTCCCTCTGATTCACACCATCTTGTAAAGGGCAGGGTGAGTAAATATCCCGTCTAGCTCTCGGTATCTGCATCGTGAGTAGCAGTGCATCACCGAATGATGACCGGGTATCAGTGCGTCACTGAAAAATGAGACATCCTTTCGCCTGAGTGCAGGAGAGGAGAACTCAGCATGCATTGTCATTGCCCCACGGGACTACAGAAAAGACCAGCTGACCTTCAGGCAGAGGATCACCAGCAACGACACCCGCCAGCACAAGCACAAAGTTGAGAGTGAGGAAAAGAGAGGAGGAAAAGAGAACATCCATGCAGGACACATTTAATGCAGAGCGTCCCTGTGTTTTAAGCAAATGAAACATCTCCCGAAGGCCACCCAGGACACTGCCACAGGGGAGGAGAAAGATATTATTATGATGATGACAAAGGTGGCCACCTGCACATTAACAACCACCGCAGGAAAAGCATTTAAAAGGATTTTGGGTGCCGCAGCATGTAGAGAAGCGTGCAAAAATGCAAACACAAACAACAGCTGCGAAACAAAATGGTGCGCAGCTTCTTCCGTCTCCCCTGCTACATAATACATAGCTAACTAGACAAATGTCCCTGCTTTCCTGCCACAAATTATGCATGGAAGCTGCAGTGTCTCTAAATGACAGATTAGCGTTTTATCTGTGAAGGGATCACCTGGTGGAGATGCTGCAAGGCTGTTAACAATAAAAAAAGCCATTCAGGGGGAATGGGATGGATTAACCCCACGACATCCTAGAACAAACTCAATGTTTTTACTTCATCACTCAACTCATTCAAGTAAAATAGTTTACAGAAATCTGAATTAAAAACACGTCTACACCCACAGCTCTGTTGCTAACCAGATCAGTTGAAAGAGATGCTACAAATGATCATATTGCCTTTGGTGCATTTCCTGTTCCCACAGCAGACCAGGTTCTGCTAACGTCGTTTAGGGCCCGATTAAGTCTATGCTCTTTGTCCCCAAAATTCCATTTTAGCTTTTCTCATATTCCTTTTTTTGTTTTTATTTCAGTTATAATTTTTTGAGAATTCATATTTTAGTATTTTATGCAAAATTAACCCAGAGACAGAGTGTAAAGTAACGAAATATAGACACTCACTCTTCCAGTGGTCCACACATATATCTTGCCTAACAAAAAATAATTGTTGGGAAACTGCTCTGCCCTGTAATTTGGAGTGAGCCTGGAGTTTCATAGCTCCTTTGTCAACTTAGCCAGTGTCTCAAGTGATTGCTTTGACATGTTGACATCTTTAATGAGGGAAACACGAGGGGGGTCGGAAGTGAAGCATGCATTGTCCCCGTCATTAGTGACCCCCCTCGGAGCATTTTCCTGTTTCTTTTTAACCAAACAAACAAACAAAAAAAAGTCTACGTAAAATGTCCATCATTTCCATGATATTCCGTGCTTGTATTGACTCACATGTTTAATGTCCCATTCCATGATTCAGTCAGTGATTCTGTGATTGCAGATTTTAAAGGGCCCTGCCTACTAAATAGCAGGGAGTGTGTCTACGTCTCTGAGTGATGCTGTACATTATGGGAAGTCAGACCACAGATTAAGCTATACCCACAAGACTATAAAGTAATACAGATTACTAGCGCACATGCCTAACAGCATGTTAGTTCAAATCCCTGTGTCAGTCAGGGCCTTTCTGTGTGGAGTTTGCATTAAGTATCTTATGTTTGGTGAGGCAGATGAGCAGATTTATTATCGGGGACATGCCTTGTTACATAAAAGTAACAAACTCATTGCATGAAGAAGATGGCCTTTTAACACCAGAGGACCACGGGGGCAGCAGATAGCATGGGAACTTATTACAAAGTAACACTTGCAGAGGGGTCCCAGGGAAGCCAACAACACACAAAGTAAAGAGCAGCATTGAAAATGATTTTTCTCCTGAACAAGTTGAACTTATTCAGTTTGGGAATCATTACAACTCTTTAAATCAGTTTTTGTTGTCGCAGTCCTGTGATGGTCAGCTGTTGAGACAGTGAGTAATGTTAACCTGTTGATGTTTCAATGACTTGTGCTGTGCACAGACAGGGACTCTGTCGGATTCAGAATATTATTATTTATAAAGTTGTAACTTCTTATCAGCCTGGTTGCTTGGTAGCTAAAACGCATCTATGATTACTGCTGTAGCAGTGTGATGAGTCTACTCTTCACACAGCGTTGTTTCCTGGAGAAATTGTGTTCTCATTGCAAATCAACCCGCTGATTGGAAACAAGCCAATATCTATTTTAAGTGAGGTTGATGTGATTTTTTTTCTGCTGAAACACGGACTAATTGTATTATATATCAATAATTAAACCAAGCACAGAAGGCTCACTTGTTTTGGAACAACTCTTCTAAACAATGTAACAGTGAAAACAGCCCAGTGTCTGTGTCGTCTCAGCATGAGCAGCTTCATGGACTCAGATTTACAAAACATCTTCGAGTATCAGGAAGAGTGGAGCTGGGAATCACAGTGTAACTAATCATATGATTTGCTCAATATAGTCCAACATATTGATAATATTAGATTCAGTAATACTTTAATTATTGAAAATTACAAGAGTTTTATGCAGTAAATTACAGTAGCCTATATATCCATGATATCTATATCGACAACAGAGACATTTAAAATGGCTCTTAAATGTTAAAATGGGGAATTTATATTTGTAACCACTAAAACTACTTAGCAATTTGAAATTATTACAGAATGTGGCTACAACTGGATAGAGGAATGTGTGTTTTAATTTTTAAACTACATTTATGTTATTATAAAACACTCATTTTTTTTAGAGATAAAATACACTTTTTAAAATAAATACATCATAGAACAGAAATTTTAAGACATAATCAACATTTATATGCAGACTTTGAAACCATTTCTGTTTGACTCTGCACAGCATGAATTTATGAAATATTCAACCTCTGGTTCTTTTGTTTTATTTTCATAAAAGGCAAACTAAGTTCAAAATAACTAACCTTTAGAAAATAAAAATAAAAAAATGAGTTTCTACATATTGCCTTCCCCTGATCCACCTCTTTTCTCACTCCATCTGAGATTCACCTTCACTGTTTATCTTAAACTTCACTATCCAAACAAGAGGTACGGTATGACAAATAATTAAAATTGTTGTTTGTGCTGCTTTGGCTGTAGCCGTGTCTGTTAAATCTGAATAATTATTACAATTTATATCTCACTGAAGGTCTCAGAAAAGCTAATTATTGTTTGAATCACAGCATTTGGGAAGATTCAAATCCCCGTCAGTCATTATTCAAAGTTGTAAAAGTTTCTTTCGATTTTTATGATTTTATCAGCACAAAAGTTTCATGATTCAGCTCCTAGACACTGATTTGTTCAGTGTGTGTGAAAAATAAACGAAACCTGCCAGACAGCCAAAGTTTTCAGGCAATGTTTGCGTAATGGGCCTCACTGATGGTAAAAACTGATATTTTGGTTGCCCATGGCGACAGTTTGAACAGCCCGCTGTTGTCTTTCTGCACATTGTGGATCTCTTGTTCTGTGACTTTGGGCAGACAGTCTGAACACTAACACAGACTGTGAGGCTGGATTGGAGGGACTGAGGATTGGCAACAGCATATAGAGGAACATTCAACAGAAACTTTGCTTTACTTAAAGGAAACACACCAGATTAACTGGAACTACCGTAACTCAGTAGAAAAGTATAGATTTTGATTTGCCAAAATCACATGTATCTATTTAATGAAGCAGAATTCTAACTGAACAAGATTTCTCTGTGTTGTGGGACATTTCAGCCGTCTGCATTCATGCTGGGGTGTGAGTGTGATTTCCAACCACTGGCCACTTTATAAGGTACGCCCACCCAACTGCTCACTGGGTATAACTGTCAACAGTTTTCAGTGTTTTGGAATGTGGATCACATCAACCTGCTAAAAGTCAAACTGAGTATTTGAGAAACTGTTGACCTACCTGGATTCAAAGCTTATCTCCATGGTTTGCAGAAAATGGTCAGAAAATATCCAGTGAGCAGTATTTATCTATGCTGTTATGCCTTGCTGATATCATGAGGAGATGGTAGGAACATGACAGTTGTCAAAGTTGCAACCAAGGCATGTAGGAATGCATCTTTGAATGCACAACATATCAAATCATAAGACAGACCAACTTGTGACAGGTCACCCATCCAAGAGCAGAAACTGTGGCTACAGTCTGTACTGGCTCAGCAAAATTGTACAACAGAAATTTGGAAAAATGCTGCCTAGCCCGACCAGAGTTCACTGGAGCACCTTTGGGATGTGATGGAACTGGAGTTCACATCATGCAAATGCAACCATCAAATCTGCAGCAGCTGTGTGATGGCAGTACTAAACAAAATCTCAGAGGAATGCTTCAAGAATATTACAGAACCTGTGGCTCTCAGAATTAAAGTCTGAAGGAAAAGAGACCTCCATCTTTGTATTTAAAAGATGTCCCTCATAAAGTGACCAATAAGAGTTCATAGCTATGATGACCTGATATAAAGGAAAAGTAATAAAATAAATATAAATATAAAAAACACACTTCACAAAACATATGTAATGGTTGAATGTACTCCTAATTGTGCTGTCGAGCAAACAGTGTGTCCAGTGCATTTTTAATAAACCATCATGCAATACAAAAAACATAAACCTTTTTTCTCTACAAGTTTGTGTTGATGCAGATTTGACACAAGTCATTACTTATGTTTGTTGCAAACTTTTAATGGGTTAGAAAAACATTCAAAACTGTAAGGGCTAAAAATAAGATACCTATTAAAAAAGTATTATAAAAAGTGGCCCTTACCATTCTAATGTTTATCATTAAGTACTGTGTGTATTTACAATTGACAGCAACTGATATTCATCTATCTCACTTTATGGTATTTTTTCATACATGCCAAAAACTTTTCAACAGTTCTGTACACACTTTAGAAAAAAATACCTTTTTATATGTATTCTCACACACTGAGATACAAAACTAACGAGAACTGCAGGGAGCAGGAACATTTGCACCTCAATACCATCAAAGTCTATGCTTGTTTTGATACGACCTGAACATGGAGCAGAAAGAGAAAGCAAATGACTGTTACATTGACACTACCACTGAACCAGGCCTTGAATTTACAACAATCGCTTGCAGCAACTTGAGTATGGTGACACTGTCCTGTTGCTCTTCACAACCTGTTTCATTTCTGTATTTTTGACTAAGGCACGAGGCCACAGATATCAGATTAAAATCATTTCATCAGAGAGATGTTATACAGTTTATACATATTATGAAATCCACTTTCTTAAACTCGGACTGGTGTTCAGCTAACCCCTCTTAAAAGTGTGCTTTTGTTGGAAATAGATGAAAATGTGAAAGAGCTTAAAGTCCGTTCAACATCAAATTTATTTTCATATAAAACATGTACACACAAAGTATTTAGGGCCATGAATTTACAGGAATAATTCAGATTTAACTTTGAATACATTTTCTCTAGGTACACCCAGCTATTCATCTTGACTCTGGCACCAAAACTTGAACTGTTGGCCCCAATTACTCTTAAATCCTCCCTTAGCTTAGGTTTTGGCAGACAGTTTTATTGATGGCCCGACTTACTAAAGTAGCAGCTAAAATATGAAGCATAAACATGGACAGGCAAAAAGATATGACAAATTTAAAAAACACCTCAGGTTAGCCACACTATCTTTGAAAAGGGGATCAATGATCAAGGGCTTTTAAAAGTTTGGAATTGTTAATCAAATGTCAGTTGGAATATTAATAATGAATCAACCCACTTCTTGAAACTTATTCTACACTGTTAAAAGTTGTCCGATGGATTGTCTGTTTTCTTCTTTTAGTTGGCTGATGTCCAATTTAGCCTTCAATGAAAGCGTTTGAAAAAAAGACATAAATCTTAATCTGAACAAAAAATGGATCCAGTCGCTATCCAGTAACATGAGGATGAAAACGAGCTCAGTATTTTATCAAATGTGATTAGGATGTGTTCATTTTTCATTTATCAACTCAGGACATCTGCTATAAAACATTTTTATATATTCCTGTTTAACTGTTAGTTGGTCACTCATATTTTAACCAGTTAGTATGACAGTTTGTGAGGAGATTGTCTGCTGTTATTTTCTCCCTGGTTAACAAGCCGTTAAATATTCATTTGTTGTTACCTTCACCAAGGAGGTTATGTTTAGGGAGAGTTTGTTTGTCTGTCTGTCTGTCTGTCTGTCTGTGAACAAAATAACTCAAAAAGTTATGGATGGATTTTGATGAAATTTTCAGGAAATGTTCAGCATGGGAAAAGGAAGAAGCGATTCCGGCCGCCATGATGAAAAATTTGATTTTCGTGAATAACTACTGAACTAAAACAGATATCATTATGAATCCAATTGCTAATGTACGTTTTCATGGTCAAGGAATCTAAGTATTTACATGAAATAAAGGTAGGACTAATATTTATGGTAAAGATCACAATATGGGAGAGGACTGTGGTGCTGGCGGAGGTCTGCGCTCTCCGAGTGCTTTTCTAGTTTTAACTGTGCCAACTTCTCAGAAAGTGAGAGGAATCAGTGAGGGGATCAGTCAATGACTTGTCTCCTCATACGTAAACAAAAAAGGAGCACAACTACATAATGCTGTCAAACTACATGTAGGTATTAATGCTCTGACATGAATGGTCCAATGTGCCGTATATACAGTAGATGGCACGGGCAAATGAGGGTCATTTGCTTCCATAATTTGCCTTCCCCAATCAATCAATTTTTATTTGTAGCATAACAAATGCTATCTCAAGACACTTTACAAAAGAGTAGGCCAATTTCATACTCTTCTTTTTCAGTGTATTTTTTATTCATATATTTATTTATTTATTACCCTTACCAAGCAGGATCTGTTTTTTTGCATGCATTTGTTGTGTTTTAGCAAGATTACTCAAAAACTTACTGGAGACATTTTGCTGAAAGTTTCAGAAGATGATAGTAATGGCCAAACTTTACAGTGATCAGATTTCGGTGGTTATCTTGTTACTGTCATTATTGAATGTTTGTTTTCCCTGAACAATTTTCAAGCTTATAATGATATCACCATGATTCCAAGAGTCAAGGACTGAAACAACGAGAGTGACTTTAATGTATAGGTCTAACATGAGCAATATGAGAGCTACATTAGGGGAGGTATGCACTCCCCCGTTGCTGTCTAGTTATTTATAGATATAATAATATAAAGATTGTGGTCGGAGACAAAGGGACTAAGATGAGAATTCATGATACTCTTAAATTTCAGTTATATATTTAAGAAATGTACACCTTGACCATATATTTATGATAATTATTCCTCTTTTCTGCATCAGTCAAGGACAGGCATCAGGTTATAATGCCACCACATTTAATTTAACCTTCTGGAAATTATGGTGGGATGGTTCAGAAATGGACTATGCACCACAGACGGCCCACAGTTATTACTTTACTTATTTGCCAATTGCAGCTAGTTTCTCACTTGATTCTTGTTACGTGTCATATAGTTGCGAAGTCAGTTTTATACAGTGTTACCCCTATCAGTGAATACATTTGGCCACACTAAGTATGAAAAGTGTTTTTACCCAGACTTTTGATATATGGAGTATGAGAGGGAGTTGGCTGCTTTCGAACATTTGAATTCTTTTCCGACACCTTTGTGAATGTAAAAGAAGGTTGTTAATTCTTGCTGTTTTCCAACAACTTCTGATAGAATAACAAATTACCTGCATGGCCCTGTAGCCCTGGCTGAAAAGGAACAATGCTGCTCTGAAAATTAGCCCCTTATTTGTAAGATTGCCTGGGAGGTTGATAGAAAATTGCATAAATTGTCTTGTTTGAGAATGTCTTTTATCAAGTCAATAATAAAAAAACAAACACTCGTCTGCAGTAAGAATGTCCCCTGAATGCATCCTTTTGTCTGAATCCCCTCAGACCTTTAAGAGATTGTTTATGTGTCCTCACGAACGCTTTGATTATGTTTTCGAGCTATCTTTGAAATTTGCCTCTAAGTCAACGACAGACACCAATTTTGTGCTGTCTGTTCAGTGATGTATGACTCACTCACCCTTTCCTGCTCCGTCTCTTCTGCCTGTCTCTTTTCCAGTGGCCATTATGTTGAAGGATGATTACTTTGTACGGGGAGCGGGACTACCAGGGCGCTTCAAAGCGGAGAAAGTGGAGTTTCATTGGGGCCCTAGCAACGGATCAGAGGGGTCTGAACACAGCATCAATGGCCGACGTTACCCTGTGGAGGTAAGAACAGTAAGACTGTGTGAACCCGGTCTGGATCAAGATTTCTCTTTGATTGGCTTTTGTTGGGTTGAGTTGAGGAAGAAGACGCAAGTTTGTGCAAAGTTGAATCTTCTGTAAAACTTCCCAAGGATTAGAGGCCACTGTCAAGATTAAAAGCAGTGATCCAACAGGATTCCAGCCAATCCACACTCATCATTGGAGTATTTTGGCTCATGTGTACTTACCTGTTGATGTCCTCACTGGAATTGTATCATAAGTGCAGCAGGCTTGGGCCACACTAAATTGACTTCATCAGGAAGCTAAAAGGATTTCTAATCAGGAGTCATATATGTTACATATTAAGTACATTTTGTTTTTGAGGATGAGTTATTTGCTCTTTGACATGGCTGTGAGACAAATTAATGTCTTAGGTTGCTTTCACATATAGTTCTGCTGACTTGGCTCAGTTCCGGTGGAAGTTGAAACACTGATGCAGTTTTCCCTTGGTTAGGTTTTGCAGTGTAGTGTATCTACCCACCAATAGTTGGGCTCTAGCTGGAGGTCTTGTTGCTGTTATTGGTCCTATTCATAGCGGTCAAGTTTTGGATTTGAAAATAAGGGACATTTCCTGGCACGCAGCCCCACCATCCCAACCAAGCTCCAGTATCTCTTACATTTGAAGACTGGTGCACAGGAATGTCTTCTCATTCACAGCCATTCATCTCATTTCTCATACTTCCCGCTGTGGGCTCTAATCTCGCAACAACTGCCACCCAGGCTACTGCAGGTGGATGTTATCGCGAGGCTTCTTCTTCTTCTTCTTCAGTTTTACTGCGGTTGCCATCCATCATTTTGGTGCATTACCGCCCCATTCTTGCGATGAGGCTAGTGACAGAGTTCAGTTTGGAGAACAGAGGAATGTTTTTTGTTTATTTTTTATAATAAGAGAAAGTACTTATACGGGAAGATGGTGGGAAAGAGGGATAAAATACGGTAGTGTCCTGGCCAAAACTGGAGACTTGACAGCTATGGTGCTATTGTTGCACTATGTCCCAGAAACACACAGATGGGCATTGTTTAGCTTGCAGAAGTTTAGAAGCACACTGAGTATTGAAATTAAGATTGAGCTGCATTTAAGCTGTGTCAAATAGCAATTGTATTACATCCAGAGTCATGTGTAAATATATTCAACACAAAATTCTAGATATTCATCAATTATCTGAACCAGAGGCTACATTAGCAGTGCTAGCAACAGCCACAATTTGTTTGATTTTGTCGGTGAAGCCATGTTAGCTTGCTGCTGTTTTGATATTTGGCCGAAATTCAAGCCACAATCCACTGTTGTTTGAATGACTTTTCTTGTTTGGTTCTTGGCTGGTTCAAAAGGTGGCAAACTGAACTCTGATTTGCTAGAAGGTGGAGATTCCTGTTTTTAAGTGGAGCAGAGCATAGTTCTTTGGTTAGCAAAAGGGACTGTGTCAGTTGCCACCCCAGAACAAGTGTGTTGGGGTGTGGAAGCAACTGAAGTGTTACGTCATGGTGCTGTAACAGTTGTAAAGAAAAACTCCAGAAAACTTTGTGAAGAGGCTAAAGCTATTATCATAATGCAACTAATGGATGGATATAACAAATCTGCTTTTTTAGCTTTTTGGTTGTACTTCCCCTGCAATTTTGTTTGTTTTGTTATGACTGTGCTAAGCTAGTAGAATCCTTTATTTCAAAGAAAAAGCTCTTAAGGTGCATTCACACTGAATGTGGCATGGACGACCACTGTGCATGCAAAATCAATCTACAGCCATGATGAGCCATCCCATGATGAAACGGACACAATCTGGGCAACTCGGTCCCACCACCGAGGCACTATCCAGCAAATCTTTTTGATACTTTAACAGTTAACTGAGAATGAACACCAGCCAGTGGACTAACACTATTTTCATGAGATTTTTGTTATGGCAAAAATACACTCATGGCTTTGCATCTAAATTTTGCATCATTGAGATTGCAAATTTTGACAGACACTACCGAAACCCTACTCCACACATCAAACGTTCCCCACACCATTAAAAGGCCCCCGGGTTCTTCATCCCCTATATTGCTGCTGCCATGTTTGTTTTGCTGATGCATCATTATGCCAATATCTTGCCAGTGAAGTCACCACCGTGTTTCTGTTGTTATGTTAGTGATACTGGGTTTTTCTTTAAATCAGGGTGAGGACTTATCATGATGACATACATAAACACAAAACAAGATGCTTTAAAAACTGCTCAAAACGGGGATACTCAAGTCTATTTCAAAAACACTTCAAACAGTCCTGTACAGAGGACTCTGTTACTTCTGTTTCTGAACCAGTCTGTTTACATGATGAGACCTCCTATCTCTTGTGACTGATAGGGAGTCTTTCAGCTTTGAGGTACATGTATGACCAACCAGCTCTGTAAAACCTCAGAATATGTCCACTTGAACAATTTAAGAAAAAATCAAGCATGCATATGTGTAAAGGGATTAACTCATTGTTAACCTTAGGAGTGATTAGATTGTTTTGCTTTCACAAGTCAGCCTATCACTGCTAGTTTCTCTTTGAAAAAAGGGCTACCATAAGCTGTAGGTTGATTTGCAGCTGAATTACCAATTATGTTGTGTATATGTAAAGTCTAAGCTGTTCAGATGATTAAAAGTCAATGCAGCGTCATATCCAGAGATCCATACAGATTAGAGTACAATGGAGCCATAGAGGTCAGAGTGTGGGGTTGACTGTGGAGGTGATGGTCTTCACAGGCTTCACGTTCATCCCAGTAATCAGTGATGACAATATTATGAATATTTAACTATGACCACCACCTTTCCTTGACCTGATCTAATTTGTATGCCTGGATTTGTGTGTATTCAAAACACATTTGCACCGGGGAAATAATCAGGTGGACCTGAACGTCATGCAAAACATAATTTCAGTTTTCAGAGCATAATGAAATAAAATATTTTACCTCAAGATGTGAAATACTGTTGGTTCAAAAAGCAGTGATGTTCTGTTGTGTGTTTTTCCACATTTACTTAAAGTATATTCAATTGGTTAAGCTTGGGACATTATGCCTTGTAGACTGCAGGTTTGAAATATTTGAATAAACCATTGCGCAAGACACTAGGGGCCTGATCTACTAAAAATTTGCGTGTATAAAAGAACATGCAAACTTGATAATGCACGCAAAGCTGATATACCAACAGGGTGCACAGAGGATTGTATCTCTCAAATGAGCAAAGTAGCACAAGTCATGAATATGCAGAATACATGCAGATCATCAGAATACACAAAATACTGGGAGGAGGAGATGCAATGAAATCATTTAGCACCCGCAATGTGATTTATCAAACCTGCAACTGATTGTGTGCATTGTTTTTGCAGCTCAATTTAGCACGTTTGAAAAGCAGGTGCAAAAAAGGCACAGCGTTACACATGGAGGGTTGTGGTCATTGTGGCGAGAAACAGGAGTCGCACAAGGCAAGGCAAGTTAATTTGTAGAGCACAATTCATACACAAGCAATTCAAAGTGCTTTACAGAACAAGAAAAATGCATTAAAATGACAATAAAACATAAAAACATTAATCATAAAATAAAATTAAAGAGAAGAGTGCATAAACGGCATATTTTCCATCACTGACTGAATTTTGTTTTTTTGAATGTATTTTTTTGGGCATTTTGTGCCTTTATTGATAGGAGAGAGACAGTGGATAGGCTTGTGAAAGGGGGTGAGAGAGTAAGGGAATACACTCTGCAAACTGGTCACAGGTGGGATTCGAACCTGGACCGGCAGAAGCAATTACATGGGGGGCCTGGCTGCTAACCAACCCGCCAAACCAGCACCCCACTGACTGAATTTTTTGGTGAAAAACAAAGAGTTGGAGGCTGTGTGTCATTATAATGAACTGGAAAAAGAGGGACGATCAAGTGTACGGTGATATTCTTGCAGAGGCACACGTAAAGTACACCCTGTCTATATGTAAAAAAAAAAAAAAAAAAAAAGCCTTCATTGCCATAATCACTGTGTTTGTCACTCAGAGCTGACTGCATCACAGTCTCCATGCACTGACAGTAAGTTTAGAGGCTGTCAGATGTCTGATGGACTGTTCTTGAGATCTTGCATCCATGAGCAAAGGATGGCCACAAGGAACCACATCCTTGACCACCGATCTGTGATCTCCATATTCTAATTACTTTATCCTTTGATCCCGGTGAACTTATGATTGAAGTTTAAGGATATATTATCTTGAAATTTTTTTAGATATCATGTTCACATAACAGCAAACACATCAGCACCAACATTAGACTGATAACAATTAGCAGCAAACCTTTGGCTTCCAGCACCAGCATCTTCAAACTGAACACCCAGCTCTGTCCCGTGTACAGTGACTAAATATGAGCGTGCTTGTGTATCAGTTTCTCAGAGTGTTTGTGTCTTTGCATGTTGTTTATGTACAGCTGTCAGTCTCCGGATTGCTCAAATGTCAGCCATCTCTGTTCAGACCTCTCTTGCAGCACTGCCTCTCTGCTTCCCGGCCAAACAGATGAATATGTATTGTTTGACATTTGGAAGATCAGCATTCTGACAGTTCAGCTTGATCCTGCAATCTCCTCCTGCAGCCACAAACTTTTTTTTTTACTCTCCTCATCACAAAGTTGGATAAAAGTTCCTTTGTGTTAGTGGTGGTGATAGCTGTGTATGGAAATGATGCCTTTCTGTCCTCAGGACTGAGTTCGAAATATTGCTTACCTAGGAGAAGAGTTCAAAGATTCTGCTGAAAACACAAAAGCTCCCGTATGAGTGCATGACAGAGCTTTTTGGAGCCCGCTGTTTTAAAATGGTGAGATCTATGATACGCCACCGTAATTGATTTAGCTGAGAGATATCAGCGTGGGAAAGTTTCCATGTCGCACTGGTGGGGAGCTCCAGGAAATGTCTGGCTGTTTTTCTTCCTCAAACTGTTAGAAGTTACTCTTCCAAATATACTTCTTTCTTCTGGTACAGTCACACACAATAATGTCTGCCATGTCTCTGATTAGATATTCAGAAGTTGATAGTTGAAAGTCTAGTACTCTTTTTGTCTCTCAGCACTGAGATGAGGGAAAATGTATAACATTGATTTTTACATAAGTTTCATGTTTTCACATCTAAAAAGTTAGAGCACAACCAAAAAAGAACTGCATATAGCAAATGTTTCAGACTTTTTTCAACAAGTCATTGTTATTTCTTTGAGTCACAACATAGATATTAATGCCACTAGCCATGTTAGTCTGGATACAAATAATCAAAATAAACATTTGTTCAGAATTTTAAACATGTCATATCAACCTGGCAGTAAGAGGATTCTGATCTGAAAGAGCTCAATCAAAATGATTTTGTTTCTGAATGAAACAATCTGCTGATCAGAAGGTTATTCTAGCCCTAACTAGGTGTGAATCACAGGTGATAACCCTCCCCTAAACCCTAAGGGGTCGTTTACATGGCGCCGAAAACGGTCAAATCCGATAAGTTTTCATTGCGTTTTGGCCTTGCGCCTACATGGAAACTCATTGAAAATGAAAACTTTTGAAAACGGACTCCAGGGTGGAAAGTTTCCAAAATGCAGCCCCGTGTAAAACCGCATCGGAGCGTTCCAGGGTGCGTCACCACATGTGCAGTACTTTTTCAGATGAAGGCTGCGTGCGCATACCAGGAACAACAACAGCTTCGCCCGTCCGCCGAGTAACGTGTGAGCGTCTTACCGTGCTCGGTTTGTTATCCAGACAGATTTGTTGTCTGAACTGATGTGTTATCCATAAAAGAAACTCCTGCGTCTCTGTGCGTCCACTCGCCATTGTTGTTTGTGAAAAGTTTTTCTTCTTCGTACGTGTGTTGTAGCAGCGCTGCCTCTCTGCAGACCTACACCACCATCTACTGAACCGGCATGCACACTACAGCGGATTAACTCATCTCCGAGCGTCGTCGTCTGAACGCAGAAGAATTCTAAAACTCAAAGGAAAAATCTTTGAGTCTGTATGTCAGGAGTATCCATGTAAACATAGCCTAAAACTCTAAATACACTTAAAGTGAGGTGCAGCAAGTGGATAAGTTGTCCATGTTTTCCTCTTCATGAGGCCCTCAGTGTAAAAAGTTGGACACCCCTGGTGTAAATAATGAATATCAACATTACAATTGTTTCAATCAGAGGAAACATTGCACATGTAAGCATGATAAGCGTCATTGCATTAAACTCACACTGTCAATTGTTAACACAGGGTTTAACTGTTGTTACACATTTTAACACTGCCTCAAATTACCAGCCACGGTAAAGGAGAAGAACAGGGGGGACAGTTGGAGGCCCCTGAGGCATGTAACATTAAAAGACACACTCACAAACTAGCCTAACAGCACTGTGGCTACCCGATGTGTGTTCACAGTAATTACATTTTTGTATTACAGATCCCTGAGGCCATTTGTTCTTGTACAGTCGCACAAACTTGGCTCATAATGGAGGTGCAACCACTTTGGGCCTTTTTCCCTGATTGCTTGATATTTTAAATCACTCTGTATAACTATTTCTACACTACAAAGTTTTGTATTCTTTATGCATTCATTAATATAAATTTCCCTCTTGTACATTTTCCATGATGTTCTGATGGTGCACGTTAATATCCATGAAACCACCACAAACTCTAAACTGTATTCTGTTCATTCTGCTGGGATTATTATTACTATTGTTGAATCATGAAGAAAGAGTTCCAAACTTAGCTAAGATTTTAGTTGTACAGTTTCTCTCTCCCTTTTCAACTGACCTGAATTCAGTGCTGTGACGCTGTGTGAAGTGAAGTGGTTTTCCTTCCTGATTGGATGCATAGGTTTAAATTTTAATGAAATGGTTAAATTCAAAGGCACAGAAATAGATCCAGACCTCACACTTTTAGACCAAAGCTTTGACAGAAATTAAGGACACCAAAATGCTAAAACTGTTGCTGAAAAGTTTACTCTTCTCGTACGTCTCTAGCTACATTAATCTGACTAGGGGAAATAACTGAATCAAAACTCATGAAGATGGTATATGGTCACAAACGTTTCTATGTATAAAAAACTAAAGCTTTGAACTACAAAACACGATGGTATGAAAAATAAGGATCAGTTAGACGGCTATGTAGGTGCATACTCTTTGAGATCAATGTTATCCAAAGCTTGAGCCATAGGGCCAGTTTGGCTTGGCACTGTGGAAATATTAACCAAATCCAGATGTCTATTTAGATCAAAATTTTGTCCATCTTTTAACTACTTTTGCAATTTATTTTGGGATACAATCAGTGCTTTATTTTGCTTAAAATTCCAACAGCACTTTCAAATGGCATTTGTCCTGGATAGCGTCTTGCAACATCAATATCACTCTATCTGACATTGACCCACTTTTCAATTTTGAAACACTATTTTTTTTTTTTGAAAGGATGGTTGTAACAAACTATTACCAAGAACTTGAACTTGAACATGCAATCATCACTGGTCATTTTTAATCAACAGTTATACCTACACCTTGGCCACAGTTATTTGCAACTTGATCAAATGTTTTGATTAAGGGGAAATTATCAAACAACAGGTTATAACGTGACTTTATATGTTGGACAACTGGTTGTTATTTTTAAGTACACCTGCCATGTTGTAGTTTCATAACAGATAAACTCACATGATTATGCTTATTCTTGGAATAAATAAATGCCAAAACCTCCTCTTCTTCTCACTTGAGAAAGTCTACAGTTCCCCAGTGAATTAGGGTGAGGAGCTGATCTTGTCTTTCTGGGATGCCCACTTTGCATCTAGCCTTGCAGAGCAGACAGACCTGCCTGATTCTGAAATCCTGCAGGTCTGCCTTGCCAGCCTCTGTTGTCCAACAAATTCACACAGCTTAATTCCTAATGGCCAAATCAGGGAAGAGAGGCAGGAGCTGCAGAATGCGGACGTGATGACAACGGGAAGTTGAGAACCGGAAGTTGAGAAAAGACATGTCGATTAGCCTATTGTCCTCATAGATACTCAGTGAAACTTCAGAAGTTTACTTGTAGGGATTGTCCTTGACGAGGTTCATGTCACATATAAGTGTTCAAAGAATCATCTGCATGGTACAATTAAGTGTAAGACGATAGTTTAAGGCCGTTAGCTATTAGCAGCTAAGTTAGCAGCTAATGGCTAACAGTCATTAACTGTTGTTAGCTGTTAGCAGCTAAGTTAGCCGCAATGGCTAACGTCCATAAACTGTTGTTAACTGTTGTTAGCCATTAGCCTCTATGTATGCTACATTATAGGAGGCAACCCTGCCTGATGTGGATTGGTCTGTGATGAATGTGATGAGCCAAACCATTGTCCAATCACAAGCTTGTGTTTTTTTTAACGTTCTGCCCCTGAAAACAAATTCAAAGGGCTCCTACCCAGATGGACTAGTGAAATATTTCTGTGGCAGATATATGGAGCTGTCCATTTGGCTTGTCAGGTTACTTTGCATCTGTCTTTGACTTCACCAGTTTTGCAGAACTTGCTCTAAAGTTTCTAAATGGCGCCAGTGCTGACACCAAAAAATGTCGCTCTAGGTACTTGGAGCGTCAGCTTACATGTAAAGAGGTTGAAGTTTTTTTTTTTCTTTTGGCACATCCAACACCTTTTGCAGTGTTACTAATTCCACTCATGCACAATCCTGGTGACTATTCAGGCTGCCCAATGGTATAAATATATTACCAACTGGCGTTCTCAAAGGGGAGGGATAGTCCGCTCAATAATGATTTAGGAGTGTACATTTCTGTATTGTTGGAAGCTAAGGTCAAATGCATTGGCCGGATCTAGCAGGATCTCTGTTTTAGTTATTTTGTTGTATATTTTAAGATGTTTCTGTCTTGTTTCTTTTGTCAATTCCTTTTCCTTTAAGTTTACCTCTGCAGCAGCTCTCAGTTCAGTCGTGTGTGGAGGTGAATCCAGTGTTCTGGGGCTTTCTCCACATGAATGATGTTTGATTTACATGCCTTGCCATTTGGTAATTGTTGCCTAATAGGGCCCTTGAATTGCATGATGAAGTGGGGACCCGCTGCTCCCCTACCTGCTGTTTTAAACAGTAATGCTCTGGTTAATATGCCAAGCACAGCGATGCCAGGCAGCAGTGCACACGTCTTCAGCTGGAGTGTGTCACTCATCCAGCGTGTGTATGCGCAGCCCTCTGCTGGGTGTGCATTCTCATTCTGCTGTCGTATGTTTTATATTGAAAGTCAAACATGTCTATACTCACCTGCAGGTATTCTCCAGCAGCAGACTGTGAGAATGTCAAGCCAAGTCCAAGGTTAGCTTAGGGAGAGAAAACAAACTCTCACACAGATTGCAGGCTGCTTAAAAGAACACAATTAAGGTAACTAATAGGAAGAGATGTGATATTATAAGAATACTACACTGGATATTTAGAGACACTAAAGGAGAAGTGCTGGACCTTTCTGTAATGATGGCATGCTTTAAATTGTGAGCACATCCAACAGAGAGAGAAGCAGAAAGGAAGAAGACGGTATTTTTGACTGTGGAAAATAAAAGGTGAAGTCTAGTTAGTTAGTTCATCAAGACAATTGAAATAAACACTTTGCTAAGTTTATAACACAGCAAATACTGTAATTTCTTGATTTTAGCTATCATTTTGTTGCTTTTAAAGAAGCTCTAACTTTTTGTGTGCATATTATACACGAGTAAAAGCAAAATACTTACCATATTTTGTCTTGCCAACATCGCAATTGCTTCTGATACAAAAAGCAGAAATATTGTCTTTCTCTGTGAAACATTCTTGCTTAAGTTGTATGAAATGGACTTTTAAACTGTTCTAATCAAATATTTTGAGTCTTAATTAGTTTAAGTTTACAGGAATATTTTTCTATGACATGTTTAAACCTGTTGAACCAAAGAAAGCTTGATCTAAGCCTTACAAACAAAAACATCTGACTATCAGGAGTTTGCTTTGCAAAATGTTTGAACCATAACCGTTCATATATTCTAGAAATAAACAGTAAAAACCCAAATTTTCTAGGTTGCTAGGTTTTTGAGTTTTTGGTCCAACTCATTATTCTAAGTTGTGAAAAAAAACTACAAAAAATTAAAACAAGCAGGTTTTATTTGCACTACACATCTTTTCAGGATTTCAACATGTATCTAAATGTCAAACTTTTTAAACTTTAAAAAATGGGTGCAGGAGATCTGTTTGTCTTGGCTCTGTGTGTGCCTCTGTTTCTAAATTGTTATTGTGACTCAATTCATGCCCTTTAAATGCCAAAGTAATTTGCACATTGTTAAATAATTGCCTGCCTTAACTTAGTGTTCTTAGTCTGTTTATTATGACGTGTGCTGCAGACCTTGACCAGGTCACCCTCGTGAAGGAGGTTTTGATCTCAACAGGACTTACCTGGTTAATTAAAGATAAAATAAAAGAATTAAAACAGTGATAAACGCCCCTAATACTAAAAAGATATTTTCTGAAACGTACTAATCATAATATCAGATGCTGTAATTCCTCAGCATTGTCTCATGCTGATTTATATTGGATGTAATGCAATTCCTTTGGAATGTATCAGCTGATGGAAAATGGTGAAAAAAGCATCATATTCACAAGATGAGGCATGGAGAGCAAATAACAGTTTATTTTAGTCAATCGAAAAATAATGTTCCTGTCAATACTTTTCTTTTGCAATTTAATGTCACCATTATGCTGAAATTACAAACTCAATTCCATCATTTACAGTTTTATCAAAGTCTCATGTCGGAGTAGTTCAATAGAAGAATATTGATGTTGCATCAGAGTAATTATTCACCCATAAATACTGTAAGAGCTCAATCATGAAAAGGGGAGCGATTCCCCCTCATGATATCAGTGAGTGACTACACTGCTATTAAAGCATCAGCATGTGTGCGCAAGTGTGTGTACATGTAAGACCACCTCCCACTTTGGTTCCTCCTGGGTCCGTCCTCCGTGAACAGGTGAGAGCACTATCAGGGTGAGCTGGCCGAAGCACCCGCTATCCATTCTGTCTGACTGCCTCTTGCCAAGCCTCGTTTTTATCTCCGACCCCCTCCCCGGCCTACCAGACGTGATAAACGAGGAGCGGCGGATGAAAAGATGAGAGGGGTGGTAGCAGTGAAGGGAGGGTGGAGTGTGTGTGTGGCTACAGAAGTTGCTCTGCCAGCTTTTACCCACCTGCCTAGATAAGAGAGGCACTGTAAATTAACACACTATGGGGGGGCTGAGAGAATGGGCCGCATGTGTATGTCGATTGGGGGGTGTGAAGCATGCTCTTATTCACACACACACACATATAGTCACACACATGCTCCCTCTCTTTGCTTTGCCGCAGGTATCACAGATAAAGATGTGTCATTGATGAATGGGATTTTATTTCCCATCAACCTTTGCAGCGTAGGAAATGGAAAGCGCATCCCGGCCCCTAAATCATCAGATGAATAATGATAACACTGGGTAGCAGTTTTCATTTCTTTGCACTATTTGTCTGCAAAGCGCTGCATGCAAACTGTTTGTTTCTATCAGCGCCTGTAGTGTGTTCCACCCCCACGTCGCAGCTAAAAACGAGTGCTGATCTCACCAAAAACAGAGCTGCAGATGTTTTTACTCATGTTTATACATTGTTTAATCACACCGGATGCCAGCGAGTTTTTATTTCACCCACAGAGAGGCAGAATAACAGCGAGAAAAACTTAAAAGAAGCCCTGCCTTCTAACTTACAAGTCAAGAAATCCAAACCGAGTTGTAAAAATAAAACTTAAATCATCCTGCTTTTCTTAGGTACATCTTGTTTGCCTGGCAGACATTTCCTGTGAGCGATAGGATGAGTAGCGTTGGAATCAATGTGCACAGCACGAACAACATCACTCATCTGAACTTGTAAACTGACACCGTAAACTTTTATTTGGCGTTTTTGTTGAGCGATCAAAAAGCCCTCAGCGAGCTGGAACGCTCTGCGCTTTTTACAGCCGTGAAGAGGGAGCAACACATGGCTGCTCATCTGCTCGAAACAAAACAACAAACAACAACGAAAACAACTAAATGAGAAGATAGAGTGATATTGACCAGGGAATGGAGATATCAGCAGTCAACGAGAGTCGTGATGTAAACTTCTCAAAACAAACATCAATTAATTATTTCTTACCTTTATTTATACCAACCGGTATTGTGTCTTATATAAAGGAAACCTGAGTACTCACCTTTACAGTGCAGTGCAACCGGACAGGATGTGCTTTGTGGAATGAGCAACAAAGCTAAATGTGTTGATAGTGGATAAACACACACTAAAATTCCCTCTTCTTCTGTATGAAAGCCTTTCCATTCTCAGTATTCCACCGTTATCTTGGTGGTTTGCCCACTTCACGGTTTGTCTTTTTCTTCACCAGTCTCTGGGAATTTTGTCCTAAGTGCAGACAAGGCACCATAGCTGTCACCAAATAACACAGTCTCTGCATACCAGAACACCAGCTTTCAGTTGCAGGGGATTTGGCACATTTTTGGGGGCATACTCACACCTTTAGCTGTGTTGATAAATCCATGAATGCACAATCCTTACAAGTTGTGCCTTGTTTTAAAGATGAGTTATCAAGGTTTCCAACAATATGAAATACAAAACAGATTATTATTAATAAATGGGAAGAAATAATCAGAAGAATTAATTTTTATTGAGGTGTTGGTATAGCATAGTAGTAAGAAACCAGACATGTCCCATATATGCCCCTGCTGGCCCAGGATCGAAGCTAACCCAAGGCTCATTTGCAGAGCATTCCCTCCCTTTCACAGTCCCATGAACTGTCCCTCTCTTTTCAATAACGCACCCCAAAATATACTTAAAACTAGAAACTCGGAGAGCACAGAACTCCGCCAGCACCACAGTCCTCTCCCATATTGTGATTTTTACCATAAATATTAGTCCTACCTTTATTTCATCTAAATATTTAGATTCCTTGACCATGAAAACATACTACCAGCAGTTGGTTTCATAATGAATTCTATTTTAGTTCAGTAATTATTCACGAAAATCACATTTTTCGTCATGGCGGATCCAGACGGTGATCCGGATCAACACCAAAATTGAATCACTCCTTCCTTTTCCCACGCTGAACATTTCCTGAAATGTCATCAAAATCTATCCATAACTTTTTGAGTTATTTTGTTCACAGACAGACAAACGCTCCCAAAAACCTCCTCCTTGGTGGAGGTATAAATGTCACCAAACATCTTTTTGCAGGGCATAGTTTTCAACATGAAATGACTAAATAATTTTTCTTCAAGAACAGGAAAGATTGAGAAGCTTCAATAGTGGTCACACCTTTTCTACAGTTATCAGTCATGTTACGAGTTAGCCTCCAGGTCCTGTGAAGATAAAAAATAAATACACAAGCTAACACCTGTCTCAAGTGTGAGTCACAGGCAAGAGAGGGACCTGAGAAAAAAACAGACTGGTTTTCACAGTGGGAAACAAAAGAAGTGGAATAAGCTCACAAGCACGTTGGTCTGCGGGGTTTCCAGGGACGGTGGCTCTGGTCTGATATGGTCTGCAGTGAGCGGTGAGCCCAGTCTTCACCTATTGTTTTACAACTATGGACTGGTTTTATTCAAACTCACCATTGTTGAGTGGTTGTGTGGAGTCCAGTAGCATCTGACAGTTGGTGTCTCAGTTGGCATCTTCATCGTCTTGGCTGATTTACTTAGACACTATTTAAAGGTGATGAAACATTTTTTTAACAGGAATAAAGCATTCAGGGCCACTGAGTAATCCAGTTACTTCTTAACACAGCATAAACCAGTCCTTTACCTTAAAGGTGCTATGAAGAGAATCTATTTCCAGCGACATAAAGACTCTGCTACCCATGAGCACGACTGTAGTAAAGATGTGACCCGAGCCAAAGCGTGCTTTTGTTGAGATGCTAAAGAATGCAGCTCAGACCTTCCTCAGAACTCTGCATTGCTTCACAACTTCTTTTTTCAACAACTTACAGGATGCAAAGCGACGAGGTAATGTATCTCTTTCTAGTTATGTAGCAGTAGTTTTTGATGCGTGACAACAAGCAATTTTTGGAAAACTTAGTATCGTAGTTTTGTAGCCAGCTATATATCGCTACTTACAGCCCGGTGCTCTAAGATGTGTCTGAATAATAATAATTTGCTCTAGTTTTAATTGTCTCGTTCCCGAAGTTGAGTATCCAGGCCAGTCCAGCCCTGTCTGACCTGACCTCGAGGCTAAGGAACAGCATTTATAGATAACCTATTTTGATGGTATAAAACTCATCTTAAAGTGTGTATTTGATCAGGCATATATCTAAAAGTGAGACTTTTTTGTAATTACTTGGAAACTCCTCATAGCATCTTTAAACATTAACATCAAACCTAAACAAAAAAAATGGAAAAAGAAAGACATTTTGATACAGAAGAGGAACCCAAACATTCCCCCATCAGTCCTAACAGAAGCTAATAAAATTGCGTTTTAGCCCATCCGCCTACTCTGTCTTGACGAAGGCCTTTTTTTTCCCTTTTCTTTTTTCTTTTTGCAGTTTAATCTCCAATGTGTGGTCAGCAGTAATCACAAGCTTTTTTTCTTAGTCTGGATATATCTATAAGTGCCACACCTGTATTTTTTTTCACATCAAACTGAAATGGTTATGACTCGCAAGGAGTTTTTTGAGGACCATCACTGTCACTTTGCCTTTTGGAGGGAATAAAATAAATACATTTAAGCAGGCCCCTCAAGCCAGGCAATGTACACAACTAGCCACTTCAATTTTTCTCCTCCCAGCCAACTGCCCGCCAACTTCCAGCCAGTTACCAGCTATAATATCAACCAACAGTGGCCTCCCCATATTTTCTGGGATTGTATCTGAATTTCACTGAAAACACACTCATTCTAGCATTTGCAGGGAGTCTCTATGAGTTGTTGCCAGAGTAGCTGCCAAACCAACAGGAGCAAGCTGAAGGCCACAAATTCACATGAACATTGCTTAAAGTTTATTAAGTATATTATTAGTAGTATTTTTTTACTCTCAGGGGGGCAGGCCTTGTCACGGTCCTGCCAGAGACCAGCCAAGACCCTATCAGGCAAATAATCGATTTTTAAGAGGCTACATCTCTATGTATAATGGAGTTCAGTCTATGGTCAACTAAAAAGCCCTCAGAGAGCACAAACCTCCGCCAAGGTAGCTCACATATTGCTGTTACATCAATAAGCAGTACTTCCATGATAAAGTTCACATCATAATACGATTCCTTCACCTAAAACCCCACAACTAGCACTCAGAATTATGTTTATATCTAGTTTGACAGTTATTAAGTGAAAGTAGTTGTTTGCTCGTGACAGTTGTGGCGATCACCACCAAATTAGTAGCACTTTTTAAGTTGGGCCATTACCAACATCTCCTGAAAATTTTAGCAAAATCCATCCCGTAGTTTTTACATAATCTTGCTAACAAACAAACAAACAACCAAACATGGGCAAAAGCATAACCTCCTTAGTGGAGATAACAAACAAACAGACCAGCATAGTCAATAAAAACATCACTTCCTTGGGAAAGATAATAATAAACATGTTTGTTAAAATTGTCGTTGAATGGTATTAAGTATAAAGTTATGATTAGACAGTTACTTCACTGTCGACCGATGTTACATTTAATATATTGACTGAAACATCGTTTCACATATTATTCTGAAATACTGGGTCAGCTTTTAGTAGGAGAAACACAAACGTGCATGACCAAGCATCTGTCAACTTAGCAGCTGAATGGTCATGTAAGTCCAAATCATCCAAAGCTAAAATCATCAGTCAATAAGATTCAGATTAAAATGCATCCCTCCATGCAAATGTATTTTTTGTTTTAGCTTTAGTCTCCCAGCCACAGAGCTCACTGATGCAGCCCACCAGCTCCTGCCTCTGATTTCAGAGTTTCTCAGCAGCACATCAACTTTTTAAAGGAGTCTGTACTTTACAACTGAGTTACCATGCAGTGTGAGTTTACTTTGACATAAATATAATAACACATATTTTCAGTGATGGATTGCAAAGCCAGGGAAAGTTTTAAATCTCCTGTAGATTTCCATAATGTTTAGACTGAAACCAAGTGAAGATAAATGAAACACATTCAACAGCTTACAGTGCAGAGAGGAAAATGTGAACAATGAAACAATGTGTTCTCCATTTCTGCACTTCAAACGATGACAAAAAGCAGATTTATGGCCCATCTCTTCAGTCGTCCGTAACAGACCAGGGTGCTTTTCTATTCTGGCATATTACACAGTCACCTGAGGTCACAGAACATGTTGACACTGGGGTCCAATAGTTAAACTCTGTCCAGCATGCAGTATTAAGATCTCTTAGCCATGGGAAATATACCTATCATTGATCCATTTTATCATACCAATATTTCAAGTGGATTATATTATTTCTGTTATTTAAAGGTGTAGTCAGTGATGTGGGAGAAAAAGAGTGGAGAGGTTGTTGATAAACATGTTTAGACCCACCTCTCCCTTCATACCTCACCCCTGGCTCCACCCCCGAAAGCTGATGGACGTGCATCGTCATGGAAACGGACGTAGAAACTGCGTAGCTGACTAACATAGCTATGGTAACCCCGACTTGTCAGACAACTCGACTGACAATATTGATAACATCACAACAACAGTACATTCTGGCAGATTAGATGATAAAATGAATGCCCGACGGCTGTTACTGTTATGTGAAGCAACACCAATGTTGACCCGGGTCTTTGCTCTTTCATGGTCATAGCTCTTTTTTCCACTTTTCACTCCTATGAACTTTTTCTTTTGGGCTGTTTTTCAGCCTTTGCTACTGCACCTATTGTATCTCTTTCTTAACTGCGCACGCTACGCAACCTACAACTCCCCCTCCCCCCTCTGTCTGATCTGCGCATGAGTATGATCGCCCCCTTGATGTGAGGGGGGTGTACCCTGTTTTGGTAACTCGGCCCAAGCCACAGTATTTATCTGCTGAAATTCAGAGCCAAGGCTGTGTATTGAAACCAGACTTTTTTTCAACATGCTGTCAGTGGTGACATCTTGTGGATGGAGAGGAGAAATACGGTGAATTTGACAAATAGTGCATTAGATTAGAAGATTAGAAGATGGCTGACTACACCTTTAATTTATGAGCAATAGCTGATAGCACATGATTATAGAGTCATAAAACAAAGAAGCTGAGATACATATATATATATATATATATATATATATATATATATATATATATATATATATATATATATATATATATATATATATCATAAATATAAACTAAAAAATAAATTTTGTTAACCCATGAATACTACTTTAAAGATTCCATAAATAGCACTTTTTTCTATACAAAACAAGCTGCTAACAGTGGCAAAACCTTTTAACCCCTTCATTACAAATCTCATCACTCAGCATAATGTCAGCTTTTCTTGTTTATCTCTTAAAAAAGTGAACAGAGTTTCTCCTCTACAGCCTCTTTTTGCAGTGAGCAGGTAAAGAGACGCTCTCTGGACTCATATTAAGAAAATAAGTTTGAAGTGATAGTCGATACGATTTGTTGACCTTCATAAGAGTGTGGCCATGAGCTCAACTGGATTGTACCTGTATTTGACAAGTCCCTGCTACCGCTGCATTTTCCAGTGCCAGGGACAGAGTGACTGGATTGCAGAAGCGGTAACACAAGAAAATTTTCCATCACATTTAAACTATGTAAAAATAAGTGCTTAAAGGCTTCCTTCTCTTACTAAAATACCAGCATTGCATGGGCTATTTAAGCATTGTTTACTCAAATTCACATAACTTCTGTTAACCCTGTTTACACCCTGCATCATCAGTGACACAGTGCTACAGCAGCACAGCAGTTTCTAGTTGAGTGAAGCTTTTATTTCTCTGAAATTTATCCTGAGACAATCATGTGCCAGTGAGAAACTGAAAGATATGAGATTTTCCTCAGATCCAAATGAACTTCAACTGCCACTTAAAGGTGCTATGAGGAGAATCTATTACCGGTGACATAAAGACTCTGCTACCCATGAGCACGCGTGGGGACTGTTGTAATGCTGCGTTCCAGTAACCTCGGAACTGGGAGTGACATCATCTCCGACTTATCGGTGTTCCAGTTTATACCAGGCTATTGTTAGCTGTTGTTAGCACGCCCTGCGTTGTTTTTCACAAATATCACATGAAGAATGTGATTATCACTGTGGCAGCATTTTTGTAAATATAAGTCTAACAACAGCTGATCTAGAGCAACACACCCCAGCCAGAAGTGCAAATAAATTGATTATTACAGGAGCTAAATAACCGTTCAAAATGGGGGACTTCGGGGGACCTTCCAGTTGCAGTTTCCTACTAAGAACTCAGAAATTCCTACTTCTGACTACAACTGGAATGCACCAAAAGACATGACCCAAACTAAAGCGATGCTATGTGATGCTAATGAGTGCAGATCGGACCTTCGGACCTGTGACAACAAGCAATTTTTGGAAAACTTAGTATCGTAGTTTTGTAGGCGGCTATATATCGCTACTTACAGCCCGGTGCTCTAAGACGTGTCCAAATAATATAAATTAGCTCTAGTTTTAATTGTCTTGTTCCCGAAGTTAAGTATCCAGGCCAGTCCAGCCCTGTCCGACCACTTAGCTAAGGAATAGCATTTATAGATAACCTATTTTGATGCTATAAAACTCATCTTAAAGGAGACATATCATGCTGATGCATGATTTAATACTTACATATAATATAATAAATTTGAAAACAAGACCTTACACCCCCTTAATTTTCAAAAAATGAGATATTGTATTTTTTCTGATATCCTAGAACGAGATTTGATGCCTCTGAAAATAGGTCATTGTGAGATGTCCGTGAGATTTAAATTGTCGTGATGACACGAGGTACCATTCTTTTTATTGGAGTAATCTGATAAAATAGCTCCTCCTCTGTGATGTCCGTTAGCCACAAAACCGTCACCGAGGAACACATCCACCAGCAGGGGTGTATAGGTCCCTAGCTCACATTCACTCATTACCAGCTCTGGCCTGTAGGGGGACTCAACATGCGGTCACTGCTTTGAGCCTGCCGGAAAATACAGTAGAAGAAGAAGGACAGGCTGGCTCAACCCCTGATAGACCTGACCAATCAGAGCACAAAGGGCCGTGACGTTGCGAGGTAACTTTAGGTCATCCTCAGATCCAAGCATTTCAACGAGACCTTGTTAATGGCCTAAAATGAGAATTTTGAGAACGCAATTGTGGGGCAATGAAGGAACTAAATGACTTGTACTGAGGGCTGAAATGCTTTACAGGCATCCTAGTCTGGCATAGTGAAAAGGAGAAACAAGCATGATATGTCCTCTTTAAAGTGTGTATTTCGACCAAGCATATCTAAAAATGAGACTTTTTTTGTAATAACTTAGAAACTCCTAACAGTCCCCTTGAGCAAAGCAGAAGTATGTGGAGGCACAAACATAATTTGGAAAACTGCTCCATTCCACAATGTTTACAAATCTTGAAGGAAAGCGAGATGATGTACACCAAAATTAACATGTAAGCATATATTAAGGAGACAAGTCACATTTGATAATTGGTTAATAAATTATGGGCAATTTTATTGTGATTTATGGGTTTATTTTGCCATTTGGTTTTTCTGCTTGTTGTGTTTTTCTTTTTGTATTTGTGTTTGTCTTTTTTTACTTTGATTTCTTGAATTTTATAATTGAGTGTCCAAATAAAGGTGGTTTATCCACTAAATATAACATTAGAAAGTAATGAAAAATCTATTCATAAGTCAACAATATAAATAATTATAATAAAAATTAAGTTTAGAAAAAAAAACATCACTGTCATACAACTCCTATCTCCAATGTCGCTACTTTACAGGAATTTAAAAGAAACACTAAAACAACACTTTACTTTGAATAAATAAAAAATTATATATTCCTGATTACAAATGTGTTTTTTGTACTTTCATATGGCTAAAAATTGTAAAACCCATTCACCAACATGAAAGATGATCAACAGTTATATTTTTTTTTAAAGGGTAAATCCTGCAAACAGGAGATACAAGGTTTGTGCTGGACAGTGACAATATGTACCCAGTTTATTTAAATATAGAGAAAATGTTGATATACTGTAAATAATAACCATCATTATTATTAGAGCTATACTAGAAGCTTAGAGAGCAAAAACATCCATCTTAGCCATTTCTGACATCCTTAGCGTTATTAGAGTTATTCGTGAAAATATGCTTGTTGCTATGAAATGTTAAGTAATCATTCAAACTTCCTCATTCAGATCACCACCAAAATCGGATCACTACCCCCTTGTATCATGACCAACATTCAATTAATATTTCAGAAAAAATCTGTCAAGAACCTTTGAAATAACTTTCAAACAGATAAGTGGTGGCAAATGCATCCCCTTCTTGGAAAAGGAAAAGGCAACGTTCTTAAAGATCTTACATACGTGTTACTGAGAATTCTAAGTGATAACTTAATGATGCTTCACCCGAAAACACCAGTGACACGTCAGCAAGAGGAGGCACAGACTGAGTAATGGATGACTGTAGAGGGACTGACAGCACTGCAACTGAAAACACCATTTGTTCTTTTCTCCTGCTGAACAACAGGACTAAGTAAATCAGAGAAACAGAATGTTCCAACACAAAGAGGCCTTCTGTACAGAACCACATAATGGTGATAGAGCTGTTTTTCTTTACGCTTGATCTTATTTGCAAAGGTATCCCTGGAACATTTTTGTCTTCGTGTTCTCTACCTCTATGATGATGATACCATCCTCATTTACTGTCTTTTCTTTCTTTGTCTTTCCCTTTTTCTCTTCTGTTTTTACCCTCGCTCTCTCTCTCAGTTGGCTACATTCCATTAAACCTTCACAGATAACAGATGACTGCCACACTGCACCCCCCCAGTTTCTGCTTTATATGTATTTCCTGTATTTATGATTGGCCTTCCCTCGGGATAGGGTGCACATGCCATTCCTAACATAATGTTGTATTTCCCTGCTCCTGTCCTCAATGACACCAAAAGAAACACAGCCATTTTTTAAAAGCTGAGTGCTTCCTGGAGGGCAAATAGATGCGGCACCAGATGCCGAGCCTGTTCCATACCATTTTTAATAATCTGCCATGCTCATAGAGGCACGGAGGAGCATTAGGAGCTGACAGGAGAGACAAATAATGAGGACAGGAGGACACGTCTTTCATAATGCTGTCTGAGGAAAAAAAGTGTTCAAAACAATGTTGTTATGAATAGTTTGATTTGAATCAAAATGTCAAGAATGAAGTCAAAGCACAAGTTTGTCTTGTTTTTTCATTCAAGGTTTCCTTTTGAAATTGTATAACATTTTTATTCTTGCTTTTTTTTTCTTCACCTTCTTAGTGTATTGACTTTTTCAAGTAAATTGGACTTTTCCTGCTCTGTTTTGGATTTTTTGACTGTGTCTTAATTGTTATTGCCTTGATGTTAGCCTAGCATATAGCATGTTGGCAAACAGTGGAGATTTCTTTCTTGTTCTCCCCCCGCACTCCCAAGTACAAAAGTAATATATTTTAATGAATTAAAAAGGTACTTAATTTTCAGAAAGTACATTGTTAGTACATTATAATTTTGTGTTAAAAATAAAATAAACCAAAAATATACTACATATGTACTAATCACAAGTATATTATTCCCCGAGTAGTACTTAAGTATACTAAGAGTAAATACACTAGTTAGTACTATTACTGAATTTATATCAAGTATATTAAAATAAATTTTATTATTAATGAAATTTAAGTGCACTAATTACAAGTGTGTTTTTCCCTGAGTAGTGAGTGCTTAAGTTTACTTAGATTAAGTACACTAATTAGTACTAATATTCAAATGTATATCAAGTATATTTATATAAAATGTATTATTCATGAAATGTATTTAAGTGTACAAATTACAAGTATATTATTACCTTGGTAGTAATTTAGTTTACTTATATTAAGTACACTATAGTGTACTAATACTTAAATTAAAGTAAAGTATATTTACATAAAACATACGACCACTAAAATATACATGAGTGATTGGTACATTTATTTGCAGAGTTCTTTGTATGCTTTAAAAGTTCAATTTTAGTGGATTTACATTATTTTTATCAAGTGTTCTTTTTGGACTCTTTACTACTTTTATAACACTTGTTTTCATAACATTGTAAACATAGCAGTCTTAAAGTGTATTTAAAGTCTGTGTGTTAACAAATAAAAACTGATTCAATGGTAAATAAGTGTATTCTTGTCAGGTACACTCTAAACCAGTACAAACTTATTAGCATGTAGCCATTCATTGTCTTTGAGTGTGCTTGGATCAGTTTTCTATTTCATACTGATACAGTCATTGCTGAATTTCCAGGAACAAATGTGTCTGTAAGTAAGTCTGTACATGTGAAATACACTTATATTTAGTGTGCTATGGTATACTTTTTCAACTATCATATACTAAATATACTTAAATTTACTGTGCTAAAGTTTTTTTTTTTTTTCGCCTGGGCTGTGGTCATGCCAGGTTTTTTCATAGTTTGCAGTGCCAGAAGCCCCCCTGAATAGACCTACCAGTGTAACATCCTACCATCATTTCTTTCTCACCTTAAGCCCTGAGCATGAAGTGGCAAACCCAGTGCCGAGCAGAGAGGATATATTGAATTAAAAATTATTGATCATATAAGGCCAAGTTACGTTGAACTGACCAATTATCACAGAGTTGACTGGTGAGCCAATGAGATGTTGGTGACTTGGAAGGTAGTATGCTTTACTGTCATTTGGAATGTTTAAGGGTTCTAGCCCAGCATTTTAAGGTGTCCTTGCTAGATATTTTACCTTAAGATTTTCCCACTGCTACATTAGTGGTGTTAATGGTCATGAAAGGTTGTGGATGTGCTAATAATGATGAACAACTTAAAGCCATCAGTTTGTGAATGTGAGAGTGAATGGGTGTAAAAAATAGTAAGTACAACTTGACTTCAACTTGCCTTCAGAGCCTTAAGACTTGACTTAGATGAGGACTTGGGGTCTTGAAACCTTTTGGACTTGGCCTAAAAGATTTGACACCTTGAGATTTAACATGGCCTTTGAGACTTTAGACATGATTTGTACTTAAAGGGTTGGTTTAGTTTTTTTGAAGTGGGATTGTTCGGCCACTAAGTGCATTAGATGCAGTAGAAAGTTCTCTCCACCCCCTCAGTAAGCCACAGTTAGTATAAGCTTGTGAAGCAGAACCAGCCGCAAACAGGGAAGTATTGTACCAAATGCAAAGAGTATTTTTTCCTCCTACAAAAACTCCCATCAAAAAATAATACTACAGTTTAAGAGTGGGCTACCTAGAAAAATTTATCTGGCACTAGGTATACGTGGAATACAAGGAATATGTGACGTGAGTCGGTTACTTCCAGATAAACTATTTCCAAACCGTTAATAATATATGAGACTCAGCTTGGACTTTGCCTTAGTGTCTCAAGACTTGAATTGGACACTTGAGACTTGGGTCTTGAGACTTGACATGAACTTGGCCTCAGGCATTTGACACCTGAGACTTACCTTGGCCATGGAGGCTCAAGACCTGGCCTCATAGACTTGACAGTTAATTAAGCATTTAAGACTTGAGGCTTGGGTTGTACTTGTCCTTAGAGACTTAAGACTTGATTTCGACTAGGCCTTGGATTCTTGAAACTTAACATGGACTTGGTCAAGAGATTTGATAGTTAAGACTTGAGGCTTGAACTCGTCTCAGTGACTTGTGACTTGAATTGGACTCAGCCTAGGGGTCTTGAGACTTAACATAAACTTGGCCAAGTGGTTTCACACAAGAGACTTGAAGCTTGGCTTGGCCTCAGAGACTTAAGACATGACTTTGGACTTGGCTTTGGCATCTTAAACTTAAAAACGTGACTTGTGCCTTTCTAAAAGGTCAGTACACCCTGGTGAAAAACCTAAGAACCTTTTTGATCTCAACATTTGTCAAACGAGATATCATCTTGACTTTTCCTGGCTGCTCCCCTGCAGTAATATCACAACTGTAATGTCTACCTGCTTTTCTTAATGAGTCCCATAACTAACGAGAACTAACTGTCAGGGGTCAGAATGTTTTGCCTGACTGACGCATTAGCGGGCAACTTCTTATATTGACTTCTTCTCAAAGGATAAAAAACATAATAAATTATCTTCTTCTCATTTTTTTATCCTTCGTCTGACTTCCATTCTCCTATATTTATGTGTGCCCCTCTTGTGTTCATGCTTTATTTTCTTTTGTTATTTTTGGGCTTAAAGCACTATTTTGGTCCCTTTGCTTTGCTCTAATGAAAAGTTATACTCATGAAATTGAAAAAGCCACCGATGACTCCTGGGATACAATACATTTCACTTTAATTTAAAGATAGTCGGGAGAGGCCACAGCATGATCCAAACATATCTCATAACGCAGACTGTACATTCCTGTCCCTGAATCACTGAGAATCTGTTCTGTACAGCTGCATCAGTGCTGGAGTTAAAAAGCAATGTGTTTACTATGAGTGTGTTTGTTGCATCAGTGGCTGGGCATGCTACATCGAGTGACCTTCTTTGATAGATGCCCTTTCTCCAGAAGCGAGAGGGGCGATAGAATTCAAAACAACGTAGCTCATAGCTAAGATCGAGAGCGAGACAGCATCAAAACGCCTTCTTGATGTACTCACTCCCTCTGCTCAGCAAGGACGTGCACTCCATGCAGCGCGTTCTGTTGTCTGTTTTCACACACAGCCTGACGCATGTCGCCTCAGATCTGTCAGTCCCTTAGGGGGGTTCGCAGGTCACTGTGCCTGCTCTCCCAACACTCTCAAAGGGGTCACAGCAGCATCTCAGGCCTGTGAGTGTCTGCTTCTTTAACATGTCCATCCTGAGGCTACAGAGCCGTCCCACGAGACACATGAAGGTGTAAGAAAAGAGAGCTCTGACAGGACAGGTTTCTGAATCATTGTACATTGGTTTGAAAGAGAGGAAACACCTGCAGGACTCTGAGGGGAGAGGTCTGCATAACAAATGTTCAGATATTTTTCCGTTTTTTTTCATGTCTGCTAAGATTATAAAATATCAAATTCACATGATTGTTACAGTAAGACATCTGTCACTCTATTCTCTTCTTAAAGAGCAAGTCATTTGGTACAACCTGAAAAGCCTAATTACAAACAAGTTGAGACTAACCCTTGATTTCCACATAGAGCGAACACACCAAAAGCACCATGGTTTTGCTCCGATCAAAAGGCCAAAAAAATTGCCCACTGAAAGTGTAGCCCTATGCAGGGTAGGGCACATGATCCCCCATGAGTTCAAGCTCTAGTGTAAATTGCAAACCCAACAACAATACATGTTATTAACTGAGAAAAGAAATAAACAACACATTACTCTTTCTCTAAGGTCCCAACCATACAGCTCTGTGATTTGTATTACTTCAATGTGCCTACATCCTTTTAGAAAGGATGTTCATTTCTCCAACACCATAATTGATTTTTCATCATGCGTGACATGATGTTTCCTATGGGATCCTCAGGCTGTTGACCTGTCATTACTTAACAACCAGAGGTTGTTAAGTAATGACAGGTTTGAGAGTCCATGCATTGTATTTCATTTTGAAAGTACCAGATGCTCCACATATTTGACTAACTATTCTGGTGCTTTCTGAATGACTGGAATTTATGAGGTTTGGCAGCAGTCGCAATAAACCTGCTGCATATCTTTAGAGAAGCAGAGCGCACTGGAACGTGCCTATTTTAGACTGTAGCGCCAGCCGTGGAAATGCTCTGATAGACAAGACATGGAGCTTCACAGTACCATTTGTTGGCGGTTCATGCGTATCCGAGGTTAAGAACACAGTTGTTTGAAATTCCTTTTCATCAAATAGTCAACTGAATAAACTACAGAGAAACTTTATTTGATTATCGAACTGATTAACTTTATTTGTTTGTTTGTTAATAATAACTCATTTTGAATATGATGCCTACAACATGTTCAAAAAAGTGGGGACAGTAGCACGGAGCAATAGCACTGTGTTACCTTAGCTTTTCTTTGAAAGCACTCAACAAGCTTTTTGAAACTAAGGACACCAACTGCTGAAGCTTTGTAGCTGACATTTTTTATGCTCGCTTGATGTATGATCTTAGTTGCTCAACAGTATGGGATCTTCACTGACCTATTTTACTCTTTATTGTGCACCACGTATTTTCAGTGGGAGACAGGTGTTGCATCTTTATTCTTTTACTCGCTGAGCCACGCTGTCACAGCATGTGCATAATGTGGCTAAGCACTGTCTTGCTGGATAAATAGGGACAGCTCTGCAAAAGACATCTCTTGAATGTTAACATATGCCGCCCCAGAACCTGTCTGTACCTTCTAGCATAAATGGTGCCATCACAGATGCCATGGGCACAAACAGAGCCCCCCTACCATCACAGATGCCGGCTTTCGAATTTTGCTCGAACAGTCTGGATGGTCATTTCCCTCTTTAGCCTGAGGACACAACATCCATGATTGCCAAAAACAATTTGAAATGTGGACTCATAGAACACTCTCCACTTGGCGTCAGTCCATCTGAGATGACCTTGATCGCAGAGGAGCTGACAGTGTTTCTAGGTGTTGTTGATGTGTGACTAAAGTTTGACTAAAACTTGATGTAGAAATGAACTGTGTAAACTGATAATGGTTTTTCAAATTGTTCCTAAACTTATATCATAATGTCTTGAAAAGAACAGTGTCTGCTTTTAATGCTGAGATGCCTTAGGGATCAAAGATCAAGAGCATTTAATGTTTGTTTTTTGTCTTGTATGTAGAAATTCATCTTAATTTTCTGAAACTTTTGATGGTATTATGGATATTATATGATCATGCAGATGTTCACAGACTGTTGAACTTCACCCATACCTTGCTTGTGAACGACTGAACCTTTTACAGATGCTGCTTTTGCACCAGTTCATGACACTCAGCTTTTTCTAATCAACCTGTTCACATGTGGAATATCCCAAGCAGGTGTTTTTGAGCATCCCTCAACTTTCTCAGTCTTTTGTTGCCTTGTCCTAGTCTTTTGGAACATGTTATAGGTATCAAATTTGAAGGAGTGAATATTTGCACAAGAAGTTGAAGTTTGTCAGTTTGAACATGAAATATCTTGTCTTTTTATTGTATTCAATTTAATATATATTGAATATCTTGTCTTTAACTTGAATTGAATATGGGTTAAAAAGCATTTGCAAATCACTGTATTCGGTTTTTACTTGTATTTCACAACATCCTAACTTCAATGGAATTGGCATTTAGTAGGTGGTTAAGTAGGTCGATAGGTGTAACACTAAAATACATAACAGGGTGGACTTAAAGGTGTAGTAACTGATGTGGGAGAAAACGAGTGGAGAGGTTGTTGATAAACGAATTTAGACCCACCTCTCCCTTCATACCTTACCCCTGGCTCCACCCCCGAAAGTTGATGGACGTGCATTGTCATGGAAATGGCCGTAGAAATTGCGTAGCTGACCAATGTAGCTAAGGTAACCCCAATTCGTCAGACAACTCGACTGCCATTATTGATAACATAACAATAACAGTAAATTTTGGCAGATTAGACAATAAGATGAATGTCTGACAGCTGTTACTGTTATGTGAAGCACCACAAAGCTAATGTGGCTTACCTATGCAGCAGAAAGACGGCGACATCCGCGTCCGTTTTCAGGTCTTTCAATTCGCAAAGTTCTCTCCACCATCGGAAAGCAACACCAGTGTTGACCCGGGTCTCCGCTCTTTCATGGTCATAGCCCTTCCTTTTCACTTTTCACTCCTCTGACCTCTATCTTTTTGAGAGATACAATAGGTGCTACTGCACTACGCATGCTACGACTACCCCTCCCCCCTCTGTCTGATCTGCGCATGAGTATGATCGCCCCCTGGATGTTGCGGGGTGTACCCTGTTTTGGTAACTCGGCCCAAGCCACAGTATTTACCTGCTGAAATTCAGAGCCAAGGCTGTGTATTGAAACCGGACTTTTTTTTCAACATGCTGTCAGTGGTGACATCTTGTGGATGAGAGGAGAAATACGGTGAATTTGACAAATAGTGCATTAGATTTGAAGATTAGAAGATGGCTGACTACACCTTTAAGCACACTTTTATTTTAAAAAATCCACTCCCATTCGGCTCAGTGCTTTTGTATCTGGACAGGAAGGCTGTGTATTTGTGCTTGTTGTGTTTTGCTTCTTTTATTTCAACATGAACAAGGTTTTATATTTTCTATCACTGAGAAGATATCTCCTGCATTCACCCTGCAGTACTGGTATCAAGTTACTGGTTTCAAGCACCAAAATGTCGTTATCTGTGAGTGATAACGGTTTGTTAGAGAATCTGTTTACCACATGCAGAAGTTTGACCAGAAGCTCCATCTTTCCCTCATTCAGTTCAATGCAGCACCCATACATGTGGATCTTTTCAATTTCCTGCCCACTCTCTTGGCCTCGACAGGCAATTTGTAACGACTGAAGGGTCATAGCCACAGGGTGTACTTTAATTGACTGATCTTCCTCATCATCTTCAGTCCTGCCATGGGTAACCTCGGGTCTCGAACTGCTGGAGTGAGGACAGTTCAGTTCAGTTCGACAGCACTTTAAAATGAAGTCAAGCCTCTGTGCATCTGCTCCTCTCTCTCTTCTTCCTCATCTAATGACTCTAAATGTTGCACCAATTTCAGCAATACAATAAGACCAACACTAAAGGCCCGACCACAGCCCCGCCAAAGTCTTTACAAACAGCCTCCACGGTCCCACAGGTTTTCACAAAATTGTCCAGTGAATTGAAAACTTTGAACTTGGCAACATGAGAGACGGGCTGTGATGTGATCAGAGTTAACAAGGCAGCACTGCTCTCCCCTCTGGACTCACTTGTCATGCTAGCTTTATGAGCCTCAAAACCAGATTTTTAGTGTGTGACTTTAAACTCAACCCAAAATGAAAGCAAAGACTTCATTTGATAAAAACAGCCAAAAACCATTTGGACTTCTGACAGAAAACAACAGAGCTACTAACATGAAGTCTCTTTCAAAGTTAAAAAAAGAAGAAAACAAAACAAAGCAAAAAAAAAAAAAGAAAAAGTTGGACTTCCGATGAACTGTCTGTTCTTCCTTCCATATCTCATATCCTTCTTTCACTTTTTCACCTCTTATCTCTTCATGCCCTTGTTTACAAAACCCCTACAGTTGATGGTTGTCGGAGACTGACACCACTGGCCAGATTAAAACATCCTTGACAGAATGTTGATGCAATTTCTTTTTTTTCAAAGTCGTGGCTGAATCCAAACACCCTCGGCTGAATGCAGACTCTGTATCTGGGATAAATTTAGCCAGAAGCTTACGTTAGGCCCATAGGTCTCATCTGTTTACAGACACACATATCAAACACTGACAGTCTTGGCTGACTTAATGAACCTGCAACAAAACAAACTTACAAAGTTTAAGTATGAAAAACAGATCTGTAATGAGAAGCGCTTCATAAATCATAGCAATGATGAAGCTCTGCATGTGGACCATAAGTTTGTCTTGAGAAAGTGTCAAACTATGAATGTTACATGTTTATTTCTACATTATAGGTGCTACTGTGTAAATAATGGAAAAACTTGACTTAAAAAACAGTTTCCTATGTGAACTAAATGACATTATATGACATTTAGTAGTATTAAATAGTTAGTTCAGGATTTTGAAGGGTGTTCTCAAGGCCGATGGCAACATGATCACCACCTGAGAAACTTAAAATTTTTGTCTCTAAGGGATGAAAGATTGATGCTGACTATAAAGCTGCCCTTTGTACAACCAAAAACCTTACAATGCCTCACTTTGAGGTTAAAACCACTCAAAAAACAGCAAAACTGTCTTTTTAGTTAAGTTTTACCAAAGTTAGTGTTTGTTGTGTCCACTGGTGACATGACCGGCTGACGGCCAAGGGATACACAACCCCTATGTTAAAACACACAAAAGTGACATCACAGGAGCTTTGTTAAGGAAAAGTGAATTGTTTAAAACATCTTAAGGTAGCTTCTAATCAGGCAAATCCCTGACTATCTTCCATCAGGGACAAAGCTTGGTGGTTACTTTATTGCAATCATATTTACTTGTGCCATAGGCCCCTTTTCCTGAACTTAAAGATACTATGAGGAGTTTCTAATTAATTACAAAAAAGCCTCACTTTTAGATATATGCCTGATCGCAATACACACTTTAAGTGTGAGTGTTATCGCATCAAAATAGGTTATCTATAAATGCTATTCCTTAGCTTCGTGGTCGGGTCGGACAGGGCGGGCCTGGATACTCAACTTCGAGAACAAGACAATTAAAACTAGAGCAATTTTATGTTATTCAGACACGTCTTAGAGCACCGGGCTGTAAGTAGCGATATATAGCCGGCTACAAAACTACGATACTAAGTGTTCCAAAAACTGCTTGTTGCCACACACCAAAACCTACCTCTACGTACCTTGGGTCACATCTGTCGGTGCATTCCAGTTGAAGTCAGAAGTAGGAATTTCGAGTAAGAAACTGCAACTGGAACGTCCCCCGAAGTCAAAATTTAAATGTGTTTTTCAAAGTCACCACAATTACCTGTGGTTTCTCAAGGAATTTTGTGTCTAAACTCAGTCCCCTCCCTTTTGTGTATGGCAGACTGGACTGGAGGGGAGGAGAATAACTATTGTCTGACAGGCCTTCTCTTCCTGGCTCTGAGGTCCCTATTGTGTCTCTGGTAATGCTTTTGCAGGGGGAGATTGGTAAATGGCCTCATTTGGCAGGGATGAGCAGTAGCACAAACAGACCTTTCATCCTAGCTTTACAATCAGTGCACTCTTTGGGTTTATGGAGCTGGAGTACACAACCTTCCCCAGAAGGGTGTGAGCTCTATCCTAAACAGATTGTTTGCCTTGGTTGAACTGCACTAGACCCCTTTGATGGACACTCTTCCCTCTTAAAATGGGGAACCAAAAGGAGGCAGAGCAAATATGAAAACCGATGGGGTGTGGGCTTTAAAAAGGCTTTTTTCCTAGCTCTGCCTAATTTGCCCCCTCTTCACATGGTTGGGGTGCAGAGTCTATTTGGTATTTTAACATTATCACCTCCTTATGATCAAAGCCAGGTCCTGTTAAATTGGTGACTGATTACAGGACAGAAGAGCCTAAGACTGTCTTTTGATGGATAGAAATTAAATACTCAAAAGGGACTTGAAATTGCAATATCCCCTTGGGAGAAGGTTTAATTTATCTGCATAGAAAAAAGTAACGCTGCCTTTGTTTAGTAGTGATTTACAGACCTTGCAAATAAAGTCACACCCTCTCCCTATAAAAGAGTACAGTGAAAAGTGGGTAAGTGTGCCTGTATTTGGCTTCTTTTCAAAAATATGACTGCTGCAGGCTGTCTTCTCTGAGTCTTGGCTTGAGGAGAGTACTTCACAATGATAGATAATAGAATCTTGTAACGTTGTAAAATGAATGCGTGTACATTTAGTTTTCAGGTGGGTTGTTAGCTTTAAGTCCGCTCGTCTCCCCCTCCCTCAGAAACCACTTAGAACATCTATAATAATGATGCATTAAGGTGTCAGCAGAGCGGGCTGCCTGATTCATCACTGCAGCCTGTTCACGGAGAGAGTCTGTCTCCTGTGCTTACCTTCACACATATTAATGTTTCATTGAGTACATTACACTACATCACGTCAGTATTTGATGATGAACACACACTCTCACACAGACGCACAAAAGCAGACAAACAACTCGGTAAATTTTACTTGTCTTAACAAAAAGTCTTACAGTCTCCCAGAGTAGCAGTAAAGCTTGTGTTCACTCAGCCTGACCTCGGAAATAGTTTTGTAGAGTACTCATTTGGCATTGATATTTTTGAGGAGTAATCAATACCAAAAGAGCACTTTAAAAAGTATTAGTTGTAGTAAAAGTATTGATACTTTGATTCTCGGTATTGACACTCCCATCCTTACCTAGAACTGACAAGGAAATTGGCCAATGTGCTCTTAAATCTAAAGCCCCATCGATTAGAGTCTGTTGCCTGAGAGTGTTAACCTGACACCAGATATATAACATAAAGATAATATTTCTCTCTTCATAATATTTCAACCGCCCATAAGTGTTTGAGAATGAGCAGAAGCTTTCAAAAGCATGTCCAGTAGGTAACTGAATAGCCATTCCATCAATCACATTTATTATTGGGTAGGCACATAATGTATAGGTGGCAGACAATTGCCCAAGTCCCTCCGATCCGAGTCTCAAGCAGGTCCCAAGTTTTTTCTGTTGTAGGCAAGTCGAGTCGAGTCGAGTCACAAGTTTTGTAAAGTCGAGTCGAGTCACAGGTTATGACGGGTTGAGTCCCTCACTATTGTTCCCCAGTCCACCCAAAAAGCACTCAGATTTTTATCTTGAAGAGAGAAACCTTATCTTCCCACACATGCAACACACGTACACCCTCTTTACTAATGTTAGCTGTGCTAGTTTCATATTGACCACAGGTCAAGCTAACGTTCCTGCCATATTGACCTATGGCAGGAACGTTCGCTACCTGGCAAACGTTCGCAGGTCGTGCACTTGGCATGTCTTCATTTTCCATCTGATTGAAATTTTTTATATGCAAAGAAAATAACTTTGGGCACAGAAGACGTAGAGGTTGCCAATTTGAAACCCACGTCCCACACATCCCGCCCACTGATCATCACCGTAGCAGAAGCGGGTGTGTGGTAGGAACCTATGTGTGTAGTACTGTGTTGTGTGCGGGACAATAGTAGGTGACGGACAAGTGTACTGTGAATGGAGCATTAATAAAGTGAACCTAAAAGGAAAGAGCGGGATATATCTCCTGTCTGTCTCTTCATATAAAGCCTGAGTGCGTGCAGTTTTCCGAATCATGTTGTCTCAAGTCAGGTTGAGTCTGGAGACATTTTCTCCCGAGTCCGAGTCGAGTCCTGAGTTTTTACCTCCCGAGTCCGAGTCGTATTGCAACTCGTCTCATTAGCGGCTCAAGTCATCTCTAGTTCCAGTCCTTATGACTCGAGTCCAGTTGTCTGGTAGGTGGACCCTACTGCTGTGGTGTAAAGGACAAACTGTGGGCCACTTCATAGGACAACTTTTGCCAAAAATGCCAACAATGGAGCGGAAATATTTCAGTGAAGCTGTTAGCATTAATGCTAATTTGTGTACAAGCAGTCAGTTGCTGCTGCCTTTATGTTCATAGTGTCTATTGTATGTCTTCCTGCTCTAAAGGATTCTGATTGGGCCGTGCCAACTTGGGCCAAGCATCCTTGTGGTTTGGAGCTTGGCAAGATGGATCTGCCTGATGACAGCCTTGAACCAGATGGATTCAGCTGCTGAGCAACGTTTGAGAGCATAAAAAACATAGATTATTTCAGTATGTTCCAGTGCCACAAAACTTCTTTACAATGCACTGACACTTTTTTACCCATTAATATATTCCTCTAAACCTTGATTTTAGTTTAGTTATTATTAATTTATGTATTTTTTTCTGTCTCTTCTAAAATAGTGCTTTAAGTACAGTAAACTAAAAACCATAAATGATGGTTTGTTAATGGTCCTCTCAAACTGTATCACCAACATGACCCCAGTTTCTTGGCCCCACTTGAAAAACTCAAGGGCCTATGACACCTAGAGCATGACACCTAAGATTAAAACAGTTATATGGAGAATACTGTCTTATTTTACACATTAAACTTTCTCAAACCACTTCAGAATTAATTAACTCTTGCAGTTCCAGGTCATTTTTGGCTAGTTTCAGACCATCTGGATATTTTTTGGAATAGTGCATGTTGAACTTCAACCCAGAATATTTTTGATTTAATGATGTCAGATTAATGTATTAAAAGTTGTAAGACTTTATAGCCAAAACAAAAGGGAAACAAAAAAAATACAAATAAAATGAAATCCCACAGATTTTTATACAGATCACATTCTGAACTATGATGGATAAGTGTTGTAATATCTAAACCTGATTGTGTCCAGCATTGGTTAGTAGGAGAACAACATTAAAATAGGTCAAAACACTGAAAGCAAAATCTTCTTACATATTTGCACATGTTTTGTACTCCATTTAGGAATTAGTTCCTCTCTTGAAAGCTATTTTTGGCCAAAAATAACAAAGGGCCATATCACAGTATTCAAAATTCCTTTTTCTGTTCTTTTGAAAACCAACAGATAACTTTATATGTCTGTTTTTGACCTATAACTGCTCCTGATTGGACACCACCATCAATAAAACATAAACAAGTCCTTTAGTGCAATTGATTGGTCGGATTAAAAACAGGAAGTTGCCATTTACTTACAAAATATCGGAAAAAAAAAACACCAATTATAAATGTATCATTCTGGATCCACATAATAATATTCAAATAAAGCATTGTAATTCATGGCTGGGTTAAAATAATTCTTCAACAGATATATTTGTCCTGTCCTTTCAAGACTGACAAAAGACTGAGCTTTAAAACACAGGTGTTCCCATAAAGATCTGTTGTTCAGTTCCAATGATAAGATGAAACAAGCAAAGTGAATATTACTGTTTGGTGGCCAGTGTTGGGAAAGTTGCTTCAAAATGTAATGAATTATTTATTACTTGTTATTGTCATTTCAAAATAGTTAGCTACAATGTAATATTTCTGTATTTGAAATGTAAGGCAGTGTATTACTTTCAAGTTGCTCTTGTCAAAGTAACAGAAAACATGGATTTGGCTTTCTAAATGTAGCTCATTACACTCAAAAAGCTCATTACACATCCAGTAGAAGGTGATGTGGTGGCTATCTGACTGAGTTTGGCTTAAGGCTAAAACAGTAGAATATAATAGCCACATTGATGGCTCATGGCACAATACAAGAAACGATCGTAGCAAAAACAGACAAAAGGTAAAATTCTGGAAAATTGTGTTAGAGATACTGTAACATTAGGCCTAGCGGAGGACTCTTCTTTTCCGCTGATCTCATGGAGTATTTGGTTAATTTCTATTTAAACAAAAAAAAGAAAACACCTCTTCATTTCGGGTTACATTACATTGTACTTTGCATTACTGACATTTGTACCAAGTAAAATATTGCTATTTTTTTTGTAATGCCTTATATTACTACATTACAGTAAAAAGAAATGCATTACAGTAATCACATTACTTTTGTAATGCATTACTCCCAACACTTTTGGAGGCAGTTGACATCCCATGGAGAAACATATTTAATAACTCTGTTCCACTGCATTGTACTTGGTAAAGACAAGATGAAACATTGTCATTGAATCCTTTAACATTTTCCTTTGTCACCTCTAACAACAGACTTACTGCCTATAAGCGTCACTGTAACAAAAGAAAGCTCAACTACATTCCCATGAGCTGCCAAGGTCGACCTCCATATTCACTTTATTCTCTATTTGAGGTGAGATGAGCACATCTCTGTTCATTGCTGGCAGACTACAGGGGAGGTATTTTAACAAAGACCTTGACCATCAGCCTTCCCTCAGCTTATATTACAGCTCACAGTTTACTTTGCAGCAGGCCTCGGTCTTGAACTTGTGTGAAAGTGTAATAGTAGAAAAGTGGACCCTGAAAGCCACAGGGGCTTCCCCCTCCACTCCACTTAGTGTTTTTGGGAGCAGGAAATAAATAAGTTGTTTTGTGTTGCTTGCCCCCGAGCTCAACAGCATCTCTACCTCCCACTCGGGCTTTTTGAACTCCAGGAAAGGTGAGGTGCTGTTACAGGCCCCCTAAGGCTCATCGCCCAAAGGAGGCAGCATTCTTACCCCCCCCCTCCCTTCTACTCCTCCCAGCGCACCATTTACCTAGCTTACTTTGTGGCTCCTGTTGTTTCTTTCCTCTCGCTCAAGTGCCACAAATTATAGCTTACCATCCCACTGTTATCGATAAGGTTTTTTCGATACTCTGCTTGATCATAGGAATCACATGAAGGTGAGAGAGGAGAGAAAAAGCACTCGTATATCTGACTGACTTATGATTGTGCCAGTGGGGGATATTGATATGCAAGGAGATTGTGCTCAAAGACATCCCAAAGACATACATAAGCAAAAAGTAGCAACTCCAGCAGCTCTAGCATGATATAGAATGACTACAGAGCAAGTCAATTACAGACCTGAGCTGCGTAAATGTCGGCCTGCGGTTGAATTAATGAGCAGCACAGCAGAGTGATTGAGGACTGTTACATTTTTGATGACACATTTATCCAGAGCAACTGATGATACAAGTCCTTCCTCTTTAGCTCCTGCTGAGGACACCGCTGAGTTATGAAGATTAGTTTTAGTGCTGCGGAAATGTCCTCATCATGTCATGTCTTCTATTTGCCAGACATTAACCAGATGGGACTGACAGAGATGTGTTTCACAAGAGGTCTTCATTAGTGGATTTGTTGTACATATTATCTGCTTTGGTGTCAGACACAGCTCCTGCAGCGTTGTGACTCATATTTAGATGATGTTTATGTAAGGGCTCTGGTTGCCATATGCCCAGCAGAGAAGGATTATCAGTTTACCAAGATTCATGAGGCTGAAACTTATGTCCTCCTCTACTTTCAGTGTTAAAGGAGACATATCATGCTGATGCATGATTTAATACTTACATATAATATAATAAATCTGAAACCAAGACCTTACACCCCCTTAATTTTCAAAAAATGAGATATTGTATTTTTTCTGAAATCCTAGAATGAGATTTGATGCTTCTGAAAATAGGTCATTGCGAGATGTCTGTGAGATTTAAATCGTCGTGACGACACGAGGTACCTTTCTTTTTATTGGAGTAATCTGAAAAAACAGCTCCTCCTCTGTGATGTCCGTTAGCCACCAACGGAACACATCCACCAACCAGCAGTATAGAGCTCCCTAGCTCACACTCACTCATTACCAGCTCTGGCCTGTAGGGGGACTCAATACGCGGTCGCTGCTTTGAGCCTGCCAGAAAATACAGTAGAAGAAGAAGGACAGGCTGGCTCTACCCTCTCGGCAGCTCTGATAGAACTGACCAATCAGAGCACAAAGGGCTGTGACGTTACGAAGTTACTGTAGGTCAGCCTGAGAACTGAGCGTTTCAACAAGAGCTTGATAATGGCCTAAAATGAGGATTTTGAGAACGCTATTGTGGGGCAATGAAGGAACTAAATGACTTGTACTGAGGGCAGAAATGCTTTACAGGCATCCTAGTCTGGCATAGTGAAAAGGAGAAACAAGCATGATATGTCTCCTTTAAGAACTATTACCCTGTATCAATGTCCATGATATTTAACATCTTGGTATTTTGGGAATTTCTATGCGAGTTTTAATAGCTCTACAAAAGAGGTTGTGTTTCTGCCAGTATCTGTTAGTTTGTTTCTTTCTCTGTCAAAAGGATAACTCAGTTTTCAGTTTAAATCAGAGTCCAGGCTAGTAGTTGGCAATGTAGGTCTGTAGTTAAACAGCAGTGTAACAACACACATATGCTTTCTAGTGAAGACAAGCTTGTCATAAACAATGACGAGTGGATGCAAGAAGATGTCGACATTTCTTGCTTGGACAACAAATGTGTCCGGATAACAAATCAAGCATTGTAAGCAGCACTCAGGTAGATGGCTGAAGTTGTTGTTGTTGTTGTAGTTCCTAGGATGCGTGCACAACCTTTATCTAAAAGGGTACTGCACATGTGCATCAGCCTTCCAGGGGAAATGCTGACTCAAAGCTGGATGTAAAAATGCTTTCTAAACTTTTCACCCTGGACCCCGGTTTTAAAAGTTTATGGATACAGACACTTCAGGCACCATTCTTATGTAAATGGCAGGCGAAAATGCAATAAAAACTCTCTGGTTTTGACCGTTTTTGTTGCTGTGTGAACAGGACTCTGGATTTTTTGGTACAAGGGACCAACGATAAAATATTGGTGGTGATCTTAATCAGGATGTGGATCAAGGAGCTTTTTTTTTATTTTCAGGATCTGTTTTCGCAGTTCAAGGGTTGGTTAGTTTTCCACTTTTTTTGACAATAACTCGCCACACAATGTTGGAATTGCCTTGGCAGAGGTTTGCACCCTGCTGTGCTTCAACTTGAGGTTTGGTAACTGATGTTAGCAGATAAATTGATCTAACAAGCTTGATCAAACCCTGATATTAAAAAGTTACGTGGGTCCTCTTGTTGGACCATGATGATGTTGCATAGTGTGATATCACTCCGAGGAGAGGTTGGCAGAGTTTGATGATCTCTGGCCCAGAGTTTTTGAATATCTTTACCTTGAGTCCTTCACCTGGCTTTGCACCACCAAAATAGCAAAGTGTATAGTGACTTACCCTAAACTGACATGAACAATGTGTTTATTAGCCAACATGCTTGAGCTTTTTTAATAGGGCTATCAGATTATGAGAATAAACACAAAGCAAACATCTCATTGATGATCTATAAGCATTTTGATATTGTTCAGAACAAGTGTTCCTTTTGCCTTTACATTGTCAGTGCCAATTAATGCTGTTACGACTTCACATAATAACATTTCTTGTTGAATTGAAGAAAGCCATAACCATTAGATTGGGATCCATCCTTCTACATCAGTTTGCTGTGAAACCCTCCCCAAAGTGTGTACTTTCTTCTGAAATCTGAACTACAGTGAACTTGTGTTACATCTCTCTCTCTCTCTCTCCTCATTTACACAGGCAGGCTAGGGTCATAAATGTTTCAGGCTAAAACAGGCTTAGCAAATATGTTTGAAGTGGATCAAGTTCAATTTCATAACCTCTTCTGGCTGTCTAAGGTCAGGCCTGCCTTTACAGATACAGCAGTATCTCAAATGTAGCACACTCTGCTCCCAGCTAAAGGTGACGTCCCAGTTTATGATTTTAGACTCATTATGATTTTGGCTCTATGACTAATTGGACCAGATGGGATTTGTTCATTTGAGTGGGCCAGTTGTTGTTTAATGAGGCTAATCAGGCCCTTGGACATCACATCACAGGAGGAAAAATACAGGAAAGAGGTAGGAGCTCGGGTTGCCATGACAGAGAACAGTTTCACAAAAGTTCACCAGAGTTCAGCTCTTCAGAGCTCTTCAGCAACATGTTTTATCTTGCAGTGTATTCCTCTCTTTGGTTTTTATATCCACTTTTTCTTTTAAAGGCTGTTTTGCATTACATCTATGCAGCCTGAACAAAACAAGTCTTAGGGCATGAGGCATTTGAAACAAGAGCATGTTTATTCCACAAGATTTTCAGAATCCTGCAGCAAAGTTTCTAAGCTAAGAATTTCAACAAGAGCATTAGTGTCGAAACATAGACTGTGTAACGTATTTGACAAAGTCTGAGGACATCACCTTCTGGCCACCAAAGCCATCTTGAGATGCCATGAGTGATGCTCATTATAGTGTAAGTGAAGACTTCCAGTCAGCTCCATATCAGAAAAACAGGCGGAGCTGAGCTGGCACAACATTTTTAAGTGGGGTTGTATGAGATACATATCAACAGTAGATACAATATCCAAAGTCATGTTGATAACTTAAGCTCTTCAATTAACAGAACTGGTATGGATGTTAGGCTGTACAATTCCAACCTGGCAGATCCATCTTGCCAAGCTCCAATCTACAACAATTGTGTGTGGCCCAATAAAGTGCTGCCCAGTCAGAGTCTTTTACAACAGAAAGAGGTGGGAGCTGCAAACGTGATGACTGCTCTTATAGAGATTAGCTTAGATGCTAACAGCTTCAATAGACCTGGACTGCATTTCTCTGACAAATGAAAAATAAACTCTAAAAGCATTTGTCCATGGAATGGAAATTTTCACTCCACTTTAAACATGTTTTGGAAAGAGTTTGTTCTGCAGCAGTAGCATCTTATTACCATCTGATTCACCCTTGATAAATGAGATTTAAGGAATGATCATCCGATCGCCTGTTGGATATGCTTATTAAAGGTTTTGCCCATTCCCAAACACTTGGGAATGGGCAATCCAGTCCTGGACTGGTGGAATTTTTTGAACAGTTCATTTAGTGTGTCATGTTAGTAAGGTTCTGCAATAAAGGGCTGAAGGCTCTCTGTAATTTCAAGAGTCTTGGGTAAAAACAAAATGTTTTTGACAAATTTTAACAAATTTACTTTGCTGGTAAGAAGCATTTTTGTGCATGTGCCCCTCCACAAGTAGCACACTGATCAACATACAACCTAGCTTATTAAATTCTAAAGTCACAACATCCAAGGTTAAGATGACTTAAATGTGCAAGTTTTTAAAGAGACTCAGGCATGCTGAGCATATTAATGTTGAATATTTTTTGGAGTTGAAATATAGGCTGTGTTTTCAGCCAGTTAACACCATGGAAATCATGACTTATGTCCCAATGAAACTGAGAACAGGTATTAGCACAGTACTTTGGGAAAACTGCAGTAAATACCTTTTTTGTCTTTTTAAAATCTAAAACTTTGAACTGGGTCAGAACATTTCACAGTAAGATACAGCCTTGGTTGCACAGCATGATGAACACAGATTCACAAATGCACACTCGCAGCACTCCCCCTTCAGCTGACACTATGTGCCCCCTTCTCACCAATATTACCCTTCTGATACTAGCAAGGGGTCAACTGGTTTACCCCCATTCCATTTCTGGGACATTCTGTTGAAAGTGTTAGTCACAGGGGCGTAAATATTATATCTTGAAATGGCAGTGTGAATATGACTGAGACGTCCTGTTGCTCTTGCATCAGCAGTTAAGGCCCATTGCCTGGGAGTAGAGAGACAAAACAGACCACAGACCATTGACTCCAAACCTTTTTACCTTAAAGCCCCCTAGTTGAACCCACAAAGAGGGGGTAAAAAAGCTTCATTTTAGTTATGATCATAGATGAACTCATGATAAAATAGGGTTACACTCACATTATTGTGCAAACCCCTCGATAAAATATGCCCTTAGCACTGTATCAATGTTTTAGATTATTGATCATTAAAGGCGTAGTCAGCGATGTGGGGGAAAACGAGAGGAGGGTTTGTTTATATTTGAATTTAGACCCACCTCCCGAAAGCTGATGGACGTGCATCGTCATGGAAACGGCCGTAGAAACTGCGTAGCTGACGTAGCTAAGGAAACCCCGACTGGTCAGACAACTCGACTGCCAATATTGAAAACATCACAACAACAGTACATTTTGGCAGATTAGACAATAAGATGAATGCCTGACGGCTGCTACTGTTATGTGAAGCACCACGAAGCTAATGTTGCTTAGCCTACCTATCCAGCAGACGGACGGCGACATCCGCGTCCGTTTTCAGGTCTTTCAATTCGCAGAGTTTCCTCCACCGTCGGAAAGCAACACCAATGTTGACCTGGGTCTTTGCTCTTTTGGTCATAGCCCTTCTTTTCCACTTTTCACTCCTCTGACCTCTTTCTTTGGGCTGTTTTCAGCCATTGCTACCGCAACTATTGTATCTCTCTTACGCTAATCAAGACGCACGACTACGACTCCCTCCCTCTTCTGTCTGATCTGCGCTTGAGTATGATCGCCCCCTGGATGTGGAGGGGGTTTGCTTTGTTTTGGTAACTCGGTCCGAGCCACAGTATTTACCGGCTGAAATTCTGAGTCAAGGCTGTATATTGAGACCGGATTTTTTTTCAACATGCTGTCAGTGGTGACATCTTGTGGATGGAGAGGAGACATACGGTGAATTTCACAAATAATGCATTAGATTGGAAGATTAGAAGATCACTGAGTACACCTTTAAGTGGAGGCCCTGGGGTTATATCAGACCCATGACAGCATTCGCCTAGAAAATAAAAAGGCCCTTGTACAAATGTAATTGAAGGCCCCTTTTAGATAACATATGTAAAACAACTTCAAAGCTGACCAAGACTTGCGCAGACTTACCAGGGTGATGTTTTAGTGTTTTGTCTGCAGTTTTTGACTCTGAGTAGCAGAGCAGAGATAACAGAATGAGTACAGAGTTGATGACAACATTGCACCAAGCAGCACTGAACTGTCCAGTTACCACAAAGTAGGGCAGTCAAAGGCTTAGTCCACCTAGCATCAGTGCTTAATTCATTAACCTGAGTAATAAGAAGCTTTCCATAATTTGAAGTTGGTTGTATGAGGTACTTGGCAGTAGTCTGTAAAGCAGCTGAAAGAGCTTCCAGAAGCGCTGTACCTTTAAGGAGAACAAGCTGAGAAGGCCGTTAAGGTACACCACTGCAAATATTGTTATTTAGTATGGTTGTGTGACTTTTACGAAAAAACAAGCCTTAAAAAAATTATGTTGGGTCAAATGTATGAGCATGCCAAACTTTACAGTATGCTCCATTTTTCCTCCAGGATGTTAAATGGCTATGTGCTCTTCTGCCTTTGTGCATTGATTTTGCCTATCAGCTGTTTTGAACTCAGGAAAACACAACAGCACAAGAAACGAGTACTGAACCAAAGAGTTCCCATTTAGAATCAGAGTACAGAAGATGAAATACTTAAGAGCAAGATTCAGCAGGCTAAATCAAAATATGCAAAAGCAGAAAAGCACTTTGGCATTTGCTACTATGTTATATAATGCCAGACACTGAAAATTCCTCAAGGAAAAATAGAGTAAACCGAATTATTTGCTCAGTTTGTTGCTTTTCATCTCAGCTAGTCCTTAAAATGTCAGCCCCATACCTGATTCAGTCCAACTTCAAATAACTGAAACACAACTTAAAGGCAAAAAATGACCACTATAAGTCATAAATCTCTAAGACAACATTATGATATTAATCTCTTTAACTTCATTTGAATCTGGACTGAAGAAAGATTGTCAAAATCAACACAAGCCTATTCTGAAGGCAAAATAGCTTGATATAAAATATTTAAGTAAGAGGCGATTAATCCAAACTAACATTAAATTAATCACTCGTCATTAAACTTACAAAGCTGGATGACAACCAGGATTTCATTTCCATTGAGCTGTGACCCAGCATTCTGCTTCAGTGAAACTCATGTCAGTTATATTTATTTGTCACAGATGGCTGAATGCAACATCCTGATCATCAGGAGCACGTGACATTTTTATTTATTTAGTGTTGGTCTGCCCTGTCCAATACCATGTAAGAAAACGCATTGTTACCATTAGGACTTATCCAGTGCGGTTTAAACTGATTTTTATTGTTGATCTGCTGTCTCTCTGCTACATCCCTCTGACATAACCTTTTATAATATCTGTTTGGGACACAGTCGAGCTTTATCTGCAATAAATTGAGCGCAGTGACTCCGTATCAGGCCGCGTGTCGACTGTTTACTTCATGAGTGGATCAAAGAGCAATGCACAGGGCTCTTTATGTGAGGATTAGCGGGCTGCAGAAAATGCTACACAAGTGATATTGGCAGTGTTGATCTTGGCACCGAAGAGCCTCCAGAATTGCTTTTGGCATGCAGGATTGTGTTTCCCCGACATCACAAATTATGTAAACACGTATGCATGTGAACACAGTTTCTATGCACCTGCTCAGACACATATACACACAAAGTACAATGATGTGCTCCCCTTTCACACACTTTGTGCACACATTCGCTATGTGCCTTAATGCGTCATGCCTCCAAATCACCATGACAACGAATAGTGCCTCACTGTTTGAGCAATTTTCTCTGTGTTTGTGTGCATGTGTGTGTGTTCTCATTGGTTTTCACTGAGAGCCACGCATCATCCAAGTCCATTTCACAGCATTATTGACTGCAGCCTTCAACCTCTTTAACCCTTCATTGGAAACAGCAGACGAATGATATTCTCATTTATCACGTTTTGAGATAGACATCAGGGTTGAAATGTGTTTGTTAAATCATCAGATAGAGTAGCTGTCATAGATAAAGTAGTTTTTAAGGAGGTAGACAGACAACTCAATCCAATCACAGACTCTTAAAAGAATCATGAAACAGGGATTATGTGTCGTAATGAAAGTTAAAGAGTTATTGTTCAACTCCCAGAGCAGTAGACCTTCTAGTGTGACATCTAAGCATATTTGAGTCGGCAGGTTAAGCCCATTGGCTCTGAAAGCAGTGCAGAGACAGTAAGATCAATGAAGAGCTGTTGATCAAACTATGCCAAAGAGTAGACCAATTAATCAATCAGAGTGGACTAAAGGGGCCTTGAAATAGCAGGAGCCCTAATGGATCTTAGGTAGATGAAGGGCTGTCCAAATGTAGACAAATTTAGGCATTTCTGGTGAGGTTTTTTAATTGTCTTTTCACACTGAACTGCGAAACTGAGGCTATGGGGTGATGTTCATAGCCTCTTCCTAAAAGTGCATGTGCTGACTCCTTCAACAACAGAGACAATGGTGGAATACAGGGTTGCATTCGTGCAAAAGCTACAGAGCATGTAATCCTTACATCCCCAGGTTAAGTTCCCCTTTTAGTTTTTTCCTCATGTGTCATGTCATTTCTGTTTTATTTTGAAAATGCTCGCCCTTTGTCTCTAATTTCAATTTTTATTTCCGGCCCTCTTGTCTCTTTGTCTCCCTGATTGTTGATTCCTTACACCCGTCTTCACTCCTGAGTGATCTGTGTCTTATTACTTTGTGTGTGTATTTAAACCCTGCTTCCCCTCTGGTTCTCTGCCAGATTATTATTGCATTTCATGTCATTACTTTCCAGCATTATATCGTTTGACCTCCCTTTTTGCCTGCTGTTTTTGATATCGCTACCTGATCTTGGATGGATATTTTGTGTACTTAATTTTTGACAATTTAATGGTTCCTGAGATTTTGGACTTGTCAAGTCGTGCTATTAAGTGCTTTCAGGTTAAGCTGTGTTGCAAGTTTGGCATTCACAGCAAATAAGCTCCTCCACTACCAGCAACAACAAGCAACAAGTGGACATTGGCCAGCATATGCCAGTGTTTTCTTACATTGCTCATGATGTATTTGCAGGCCCCATATCCTCTCTGGTGTTTGTCTGCAGCAGCATTACAGTATGTGGCATATGTACAACAGAATTTTCCGTGTTTTTATGTGGACAAACACGTTTTTCAAACCAATGCCTTGTTTATATTTAAAAACAAAAAGGTTTCATCTCCGTATGGACAGGGTCTGAGATTACAGCTGGATCAGTGGTTATCAGTACATAAACAGGTTTTGGGATTATTTACAATTGTGAACATACTCTAGCAGACTTTAAATGGATATATGAATAAGAAAAACACAACATAGGCTTATTAAATGTATCTCTGTGACTCTCCAGTGGCCTTGGGGTGTAACTACACTTTGGGGGACAAAACAGCGTTTTTACATCCTCCTTACAGACAGGATGTATTCGTTGACATGCAGACAGGGAAGAGCTAGATGGTAAAGGCACTGGTAATACATTCTGAAGACTGATTACTTTTAATGCCAAAATATTCAATGGTACCATGATATCTGTTGTTTTGGCTACAAGGCTACTTTAAGAAGACTAATGTTTAACATGCAAGCTGAGAGAAATCAAATTCACAAATGCTTAGAAGACCCGATAATATAAAAGCAGATTAAAAGGAAGGACAAAAGGCTTGAAACAATCTCTGTGCACACCTCCGACAAAAACAAAGCCAGCTCAGCGCTGCCTGCTGTATCATTAAAGATGCTATGAGTAGTTTCTAAGTAATTACAAAAAAGTCTCTCTTTTAGATATGCCTGATAGAAATACACACTTTAAGATGAGTTTTATAGCATCAAAATAGGTTATCTATAAATGCTATACCTTAGCTTCATGGTCGGGTCAGACAGCCGGCTACTAAACTAAGATAATAAGTTTCCAAAAATTGCTTGTTGTCACACATCAAAAACTACCGCTACATAACTAGAAAGAGATACATTACCTCGTCGCTTTGCATCCTGTAAGTTGTTAAAAAAGAAGTTGTAAAGCAATGCAGAGTTCTGAGGAAGGTCCGAGCTGTATTTATTAGCATCACAACAAACACACACTTTGGTTTGGGTCCTACTTTTGGTGCAGTTGTAGTCTGAAGTAGGAACTTCCAAGTTCCGAGTAGGAAACTGCAACTGGGACATCCCCCGGAGTCGGAATTTCCTACTGGGAACTCGGTGAAACCTCCCCACCTCTGAGTTGACAATCGAAGATGGATGCCCCCAGTGTGAACAGTTATTTAGCTCCTGTAATAATCCATTTATTTGCACTTCTTACTGGGGTGTCGCTCTAGATCAGCTGTATACATAGTATTGTTAGACTTATATTTACAAAAATGCTGCCACAGTGATAATCACATTCTTCATGTGATATTTGTGAGCAAGAATGCAGGGCGTGCTAACAACAGCTAACAATAGCCTGGTAGATCAGCATGTTTTTTTCCTACTTCAACTGGAACGCAGATAAGTCGGAGATGATGCAACTCCCAGTTCCGATGTTACTGGAACGCAACATTACGACAGTCGTCGTGCATGCTCATGGGTAGCAGAGTCTTTATGACTTCGGAAATAGATTCTCCCCATAGCACCTTTAAGCTCTCAACAGTCAATCCAATATTTATCCCAGCCCATTTTCTAGAAAAGTATTTTCTTTTTAACATCATATGTCAGTATCTGCTTTGCACAGGCAGGTAAACTTCTTTTGTGCCATAGGCAGTTTACACTTCTCACAAGATGGCCCAACCTGCTACCAAACTTACATAGTGCTATGAACAGGTGGCTAAAGCACTCTAAGCACTCCCCCCCACACACACACATACATCCTACTATTTCAAGAGGAAAAGTACAAATTCTTGCTTTATAGAGCTTAGTCTGGCACACATGATGGACTATTTTACATATCTATAGGATATATTTTACATCCATCTTAGCATCACCCCATTGAATGAGATTGGGAAATTACAGAGTTCTCACAAATGCTTTGTCTAACACTTTGGTCATAGGCCTGTCACTTCTTGCTGTCACTTCTAGTTACTGCCTCTTTATCATCAAAGGGTGCTAATTAGCCTGGTCATTTTTTTAAGCAGGAACAAGTGCATCCACTTGACGCTTTGCTAGCTGGCGACAGGTGTGAAATGTGAAATATTCAACTATTTTTCAAGGTTATAATAAGCCGGCACAAGGAATAATTTTAGTGAAACTGTTAAGTTAGAACTGACCGTTGATCATTATAAATCCATTCAGAGCATCACAGGTTACTTCATCCTCAAAATAAACCCACACTGAATCACAATGAAATGCAGATGCTTGGCTGAGTCATTCCCTCAATACATAAAGACCTCAGCTGCTGCTCATGCATGTTTGGAGCCAGTTCAACTCACATTTCCTCAAAGAAAAACACAGAGATGAAAATGTGTCATCCTTTGTTTTTATCTTCTGTATAGCATCTTGATTGATTTGAGATTTAATTTGTCTGAATATGAATTTTCATGTGGTCCAGTCTTCATCAGGCCGATGGTAAATGGCAGAGCAGATTAATTCTGACTCCCACTTGAAAGTATTAGTAGCTGTATATTTCCTTCAAAGGGTCTTATTAAACAGAGCGGCTCCTCTTCTTCACATGAAGGTGCTGCTGCTGGCTGTGGAATATTTGAATTAAGCCTGTCCCTGGGCAACGCTGAGCAAATTCAAACAGCAGAGGAAAAAGGTCAGAGGGAGCCTAATGTGCATGTCTCAGTGACAAGTGAGAAGCATATAAAGAGATACTAACTCTATGTAAAAACTGTGCAGCGAGGATTACTGGACCAATTTACTCCTCAGGCTATATTCACAACACATCCCTTTTTAACTTCTGGGTTATACTTTTTCTCCTATCTCTCCTTTATTTTTAGAATTTCCCCCAAACTAAATATGAGTGTGTATATAAAGTGTTTTAGCTCTTTTAAAACCAGAGCAGCCATAGTGTGGAAGCACTGCTTGCCTTCACACAACTTCACACAAGGGTCCACATTTAATGTACCACTGAAGAACACACATTTAATGGTACTGATGTCTTATACAATTTTAAACACTATGTAATTTCAGCACTTTGCCGATACTGGTCGATAATTTCTATGACTAGAAAAGCACTCGGAGAGCGCAGACCTCCGCCAGTGCCACAGTCCTCTCTCATATTGTGATTTTAAACATAAACATTAGTCCTACCTTTATTATATCGAAATATTTAGATTCCTTGACCATGAAAACATACCATTAGCAATTGATACACAATGATATCTATTTTTGTTCAGTAGTTATTCACAAAAATCACATTTTTCATTATGGCGACCAGACGCTGATCCAGATCAACACCAAAATCGAATCATTTCTTCCTTTTCCCATGTTGAACATTTCCTGAAAATTTCATCCAAATCCTTTCATTACTTTTTGAGTTATTTTGTTCACAGACGGACAGACGGACTGACAAACAAACTCTCCTGAAAACATAACCTCCTTGGCGGAGGTAATTAGGTGCACAAAAAGGGCATGTTTTCCTAGTAACATGTACGGAAGATTTAGTTGATCAGAGAAAGAATAAATAACAAATGATACTGTATTCAATCGCTTGCATTTTAATTATAAAAATTTGGTAAAGGTATTAAAATAAGCAACACTGATTATCTCTTCATAACGTCAGCTGTTAGTGGCAGGCAGCAAGTGACCAATTTGTCCTCAAAGTTGAAGTTATAAGCAGGAAAAATCGACAACCCATTTATGCCCACATTTTTTTCTGAGTTGTAATGCATATTATTTTGTCAGTTGAGTCCCTCTGAATCATGTTATGTATTTCTTTTTTTCCATTTTGTACTTAGTTTTAAAGAAAAAGAGCATTTTATATGACAACAATTGTTGCCAGTAGTCACACAGCTTGTCTCTAGGTCACAGTTTCAGATTCCTGCAGCATGGCCAGGACCTCTGCTACGGAGTAATGAAGGAAAGGACAACATACATGATTGAGTTTTATTTTGGCCTGTTATTTTATGAAAATTGTGTGTGTGCATGTGTGAGTGAGTGGGGTGGGGTGGGGGGTTGGGGCGTTGTAGCTGTGTGCATTGGCTATTATAAGAACTTGTGTGTCAAGAAAAGTGCACCTCCAAATGCGCATTAACATTTTTTTTTTACCTCAGTGAAACACAAGCTTAATTTATGGAAGCCCATTTCCGAGACTTATAAAGGGATTTTAGGGAACGAATAAAATTAAAAAATAATACTAAGCCATAATTATGAGATAAAAAGTCGTAACTATGAGCTATAAAGTCATAATTCTGAGAAAAAAGTCAAACTTATGGGATAAAAAGTCATAATTATGAGATAACAAAGTCATAAATATGAGAAAGGCGTGTGGCTGTAGAAACGACCATGGACATAGGGCACATGAGCAAATGATATCTCATAATTTTGACTTTTTATCTCATAATTATTATTTTTCATCTCATTATTATTACTTAGTGTTGTTATTTAATTCCGTTCCCTAAATTACTTTTTTTGTTTAAGTGGTGGAAACAGGCTTCCATACTAATGTTAGCTAACAGAGAAAGATTGCTTAGCAGCTAGCAAGAAAATGATTTATGGTAACGTATCAAGATCCGACAGACACAGGTCTTGAATACCTGTGAATTTATTTAGTTTCGAAGAGTATTTTAAGAGAACTTAAATGCTCCAGTGTTCATCATTCTACAATTTGAAATAAGTAAATTATGAGAAATCCTGCAGACAGTGTTTTCCTTTAGTTAGTTACAAGCTATGTGCCCACTGGCAACTTTTGTTGCCGCTCACAGAAATAAGCCCATGAACAAATAAATTTTTATCCCAGGTAAAAGTTATTTGGGTGAGGGTTACTCTAGAGACTTCAATGAGTAAATAATTATAAATATGTTTTGGGGAAAAGCATTAGAAAGTTATGAAAATGACCTCTTTCCAGGACAATTCACATCCGCCATATCTTCCACCAGAAGGAGCAGGAAGCAGATGATGTCATGTGACAGGAACTACTTGGAAACTATTTTTTATAAACCAAAATCTTTATCCAAGTTGTCTACTATCACATAAGTGGAAAAAGTTGCATTACTTCCATTGAGATTTTTGTTGCGAGTAGAAAATGACTTCAGCAACAGTTGTTGTCGGTGGTGCAAAATGGGTTAAGATTTGAGCAAGTTAGACAAGGGCCAAATTCTGACGGCTAGGGAGGGTCAGGGTATCTCCAAAAATGTGTCAGTGGTCAGTATCTATCTAAAAAGTCTATGGAAGGAACAGTGGTGAACCAGCAACAGGGTCAGGGGTGACAAAGGCTCAATGATGCACATGGGGAGTGAAGACCTGCCCGTGTGGTCATGTCCAGCAGATGAGCTGCAGTTGCTGAAATTGCTGAATTGCTGGTTCTGGTAGAAAGGTGTCAGAATACACAATGCATTGAAGTTTGTTGCATGGAAAGCCGCAGAACTGCCAGCATGGCAGAACAGAACATCACAATGTTATGCCTAATCAGTGGAGAAAAATGCATAGCTGTCAAACAAGTATGGGTACAATGATGGAAAAGATATGAATCTTTTTCTATCCCACAATTTGAACCTGTTTCAATGATGAAGGTGACAATTTCATTTACAAACGAGTTTCAATGCAGACTGTTATAGATTTCCCAATCAATGCTCTTTTTAGTGTTAAGGATGCTAATATCACATTTCATCACAATCTGTTGTGTGCTTGAGAAATGTATAATTATAACCCTTTAAGGCCCAAGACCATAGATTATAGCCAGAAAAATTCTAATTTTTTGAAGCAGAAACATTTGTTTCACTTTCTGTTAAAATCCTTAAAATATAAAAATGTCCATAAAATTCAACATAAAGATTTTTTGTATCTCATTTGATACATTAGGTGTTTTTGGCAACTGATAATCCATTCAAGGACATTTTTATCATTTTTCTGATTGTATTCAGATGTTTTTTTGTAATTTGTTGATCATATTGAGTAGATAGAGGTATTGTAAAAGTACCATACATGATACAATTGGCTTTATAGGGTTAAGACTTCAGATAAGTAAAACAATAATCAAATATACTTATATAGTATTATCTTTCATTTTAAACTAAATTAGTTTCATAAGCCTTATCCTCAATCTAAAGTCTCCATTGTCTACAATACTGTAGAGATGTAAGTCTCTAAATGAAATAGACAATGTCGACTGTAAAAACTGCACCAAATTGCACTGAACAAACATGGGCTGCTTGGTTGAAAGAACTGTAACTGCATGTTAACCGGGGATCAAATGATAATCAGCTTGTTAAGCATTAGCTAACATGCATAGCAAGTAACTATTTATAAAAGTGACTGGAAGCTAAGAGATTTCTTATCAGATGAACTGGGTTACTGGATAAACAATTCGGGTTTAATATCTTTCATAAAATTTTGGCTATTTTCTTCACAACAATTACTTTTTGGTGTCCTAAGAGAAAAAGTTTTTTGTGTAAATTCCTATTCCTTTTGTAAGCAATATTTTTGGCAATTTTTCTGAACACAGAACTTTAAAGTAATGCAATTTAAGAAATAAGGACACACACATGGCTCACAGCAAGAAAGTTACCAGTTTTATCCCCTGGTCAGGCAGTTCGTCTTTTAGTTTATTAGCTGTGTGAAGTCTGCATGTTCTTCCTGTGCATGCATGGGTTCTCTCTGGGCACTCCGGCTTCCTCCCACAGACCAATGCTAATTAAGTTGACTGGTGACTCTAAATTGCCCTTAGGTATGAGTGTGAGCATGAACGGTTGTCTGTCTCTCGATGTGACCCTGCGATCGACGGTGACCGGTTCAGGGTGTACCCTGCCTTTCGCCCAATGCCAGCTGGGGATAGGCTCCAGCCCCCCCCTCGAGGGATAAGCAGTATAGAAAACAAATGAATGATGAATTTATCAATTTATCAATTCAGCTTTTAGTGTATTAACTTCGCAACAACATGGTTTGAGACTAAGACTGTCACAGAACCAGATTTTCTCCTCAAAATTATTTGCCAAAACATATCATAGTACCAAAAAAACAGTTTGCAACAATACTGGCAAAAAAGTACAACAAAGGTCAACACTTACTGATAATGAGAAAGGCACCTGATGATAGATAAAGACATAAAACTCTAAAAAAAATTATGTCAATCACATGCTGCCTCTTTTTAAAGCTAAAAAAAAAAAATCACAGTACCACATGAGGACAGGATCGGTTTATGTTCTTGCACTGACTAGACTGTTTTTATCCATCTGATCATTGATGTAATTAAACAGGCCTAAGTTTCTGATATGTGTTTGAGAACAACTCGTAAAAGAACATTCACAAAGACTTCAGTCAGCTCTCTGTACGACATCCATGGCAGAACTCCAAGTTCAAGAAGAAGGACAGAAGTTGAATTGTACTTGCTGTCAACAAGAGCATGCCCAGGGCTGAAATGTCTGTTCGTTCTCATGCTCACACATTTTATGAGGCCATCTTCATGGTCTTTAACAACCAAAAAAATAATGCTCTCATAGATTTTGGATGAGCTGTAAATTCATTTGGGTCAGATTGAAATGTGTTCCTAAAGCTTAAAGTTGAAGCGGTTCATGCAGTTTATATCATCACTGCAAGTAGTGTCAGAATGTGAACCATTAACTTTGGACAGGTCCTCTTTTTCATCCAATGTAAAAGTAGTTTTGTTGTCTTCGCTTTTAACTCCTATATTCCTGTTCCTCACAGATGCAGATCTACATGTACAACTCAGACGACTTTGACAGCCTCAGCGCAGCACTCAGGGAGAAGAGGATCATTGCAGCAATGGCCGTGTTTTTTCAGGTAGAGACCTTTCTTTTTTGGCTTTCTTGTTTCTCCAAGAAAATATCAAAAGGAATATTCTTTGTAAAAAAATCTAAGTCCCCCTACAAAATAAAACTTCTGTCAGTGATGCTCTATCTGGCATCCAGGTGTGTTTGGACAGAAAAGTATACTTTTAATGTTGTAAGCTACAGTATGATCTCTGTTAAGTGCTGGGGTGCTGGTTTGGTAGAGTGGTAAGTAACAAGGTGCTGCCCATATGCATACTCCTGCCAGTCCAGGTTTCAATCCAGTCAGGGGCCAGTTTGCAGTGTGTCCTCGCCTTTACAAACCCATCCACTGACTCTTGCTCTCCTTTCAAAAAATGAATAAAAGGCACAAATTGGCCAAAAAATAAAATCTTTAAAAAGTTACTATTGCAGTTTGCATAGTTAATTGATGAAAAGATGTAGGGGTTCAGATCTGGGTCATATTTTCTGTTTTTCTGACATCTAAAATGGTTAAGTGTCTTTATAGGAATAACAAAATGGGATTAAAGCTTCAATATGTATGGATTGATTGATATCCAGTTCCAGCCAGAGTTTTGTCCTGGTTCTCTGGCCTGTAGAAGAGCTGCCGTGGTTTTCTTGGAGCTCCATCACTCTTAATTGGCAGGAATTAAGAGTTAATTAAAGACCATCCTAAGTGCACTTTTACAGGGATCATTAACCCAAAGTTAATACGTTTTTCCTCTCTTTTCAGTCTCCCTAGTCCTAAATTTGTCTTGGGTCTCTTTTTCACTTACTTACTCAAATAAATTGCTTACAATGATAATATTATGATATTTTTTATCTGGGTATAACTTTTTTAAAACAGAGTTGCAATGAGTGTTTAGCGAACGGGAACATCAGCAAGAACAAAGCACAAGAGCCCAAACAAACCTAACCAACCTTTAATGGGACATATTACGCAAAAATCACTTTTGAAGGCTTTTAAATATATTTGTGGGTATTTGGGCTGCCTCCAAACCCACAACATGTGACAGTAGACAACAAGAACTATATTTAACAGGTTGTATAAATGCTAATCCATGATGTTTTGCAAGCTGTTGAGTCTGCAGATATACAATTACGTAACAAACATTTTCATTTACCTGAGTATCCCCACCCCTGACTTGAGAACCTATGACCATTCAGTTGTTGGCTGTCAATAGCATAATATATCTTCACATATAGGCTACCAGCCTCAGAAGACCAAAGGGCCCAGTGGATTAATTTGACTTTTGAAGGGTTTCCCAGCTACAGATGGCTAAAACCTGTATGCCACTTCTTGTCCAACTGCTTCTCCAGCTTAAGTCAATTCAACACAGGACTGGCAACTAGACTTTTCCTGAATCTGGGTTTAGTACCAACAATCTGTCACTAAACCTGATAATGCAAATGTGTGTATTTCAATGCTGTGTAGTAATTATTTTGCGCATTGCAATGAGTTAATGCCAACCGCAGGGGGGGTGAACCAGGGGTAACTTCACATGTTTGTCAATGTTAACATTACTTGTTCAAAGTCTGAAGGGTAAACTTCAAGAAAGAAACATTCCTACATTGGTTAAGAGAAGTTTACCCACTGACTGAATATAATCAGTCCTTTAGTCCTCCATTACCCCTCCATTTTTTCTAACATTAGCCTGGAAGGTGGGCTAAGTTGTTGCTGTGTCCAACTAAAGTGACTAAGCCAATGTTAGCATGTTGTGTTTTGGCCTGTAATGTTTTGGAAAACGAGCTTCACTGTTGTCTGGTAACCAGCATGAATTTGCTGTTCGTGCGTGCTCAGGATTGTAACATTAAGTCCCTGTTGTATGTTACTGTGTTGGCCACTGTTAAAATGAGAAGAGATTTGACTACATGGCACACTGCTTTGCTTTGGCTCGTTAGCATATGAAGGGGATGGCCCTCAAAACCAGCCATTCTGAATAGACAGGCTATTTGAAAATGGAAAGAATGCGGCTGTGCTTTACTCATAGGTTTTTTGGACCAAAACAAGTCACTAACATTTCATGAAGACATCAAGGATCTATCTGACATTGCAGAAAAAGTTCAAAACATGTCTCCTTCTAACAAATCAGTGCATGAACACAAGAGCCCAGACATGACAAGTGCTACACAGCAGTTTCAAATGATACCAAAATGATCAAGATGTGAACAAAACAGTAAGATTTTGTGAAAAAAGAAAAAACTCTCCTATACACATTTTTATCTGTTTTTTTTTTTTTAGTTTGTTTGTTTTGTTTAGGCTCGTATTAATCCAAGTAATGGCTACTCATTTCTGATCCAAGTTGCTTGGCTGGTTTAGAGTTCGTATGATGTGTCACCTCATCTCCAAAAACTTTTTCCATTCTAAGAAGTTCTTGGTTGCTTAACCAAACCTACAGATGCAGATGCCGTACCGAGGTGAGACTTTAAGCTATCTAACAAATAGCAACTCAGCATGGACATGCAGCCGTGTCAGTCATGTCTCTGTTTTTCCCAAAACAGAACCAAAGCTGTTTTTGTGCGCTGAATCTCGTCCATGTAAACAATGGAAAGGAGCATGGAGGCTATGGTCACATTGGTCAGCTGTGTTCCGTACTTTGTACTTTTGTCCCTTTTTAAAAATGTAAAAATTCGGCACAGACTGAGTGACATTCGAGTATTGATGATACGAAGTGGTGCAGTGTTATGCCATGGGCACATGATGCCGATGTCATGACATAAATTAGTGGGTTAACCCAGATATGATGTTCCCACACAGCCTATCATAAGGTAACCTTTAAACGCATGTGTCAGTCGACCCCCAAAATCCGACAGGAGCAGATTATTACTGGGTTTAAATTGTTTTTTTGGCCATTCTGGAAGGTATTAAGGAACTGCAGCATTTGGCACCCCCATATGGGCCAATATTTTCAGCACTGGAGGGTTCCACCTTCTGCCAAAATATATTTGGTGATGACATGGACTGTTGGTGTTCATTTTCTAAATTCTGCTCCCAGAGTTATCATAGTTTTGTTTACTTCAAAACTGTAACCTGAGGTCTTTGTGTGCCTTTTAATGATGTACAACAGATGCAACCACAAATGAAAAGACAAATAGAATATACAGTATATCCTTTGGCTCCCAGTTGAAGCTGTAAACTTTATTTAAAACAGAGATGAACCCTAAACAAACCCCAATTCCAGAGAAGTTGATACATCGTGTATAGGGAGTGAACTTAGCCCGGTTCTTGCATGTGAACGCCCGAGCCTTTTGGGGATGCTCCTTTTATTCCCAGTCATGACACTCACCTGTCTCCTGTTACCCAGCTCCCTAGTAGAGTGTTCCAAACAGGTGGTTTTCTTTAACCATTACTCAACTTTCCGGTCTTTTGGTGCCCCAGTCCCAGCTTTTCCGGAACGTGCTGCAAGCATTATATTCAAAAATGCAAAAACAATAAACTTTATCTGTTCAAATATTAAATATATTGTCCTTGTGGTTAACTTAGTTGAATACAGGCCAAACAGCTTTTGCTAATTGTTGTATTCTGTTTGTTTTATGTTTCACACAACATCCAAACTTCACTGGAATTGGGGTTTGTATATTAGAATAGACATGTTCTCACAAGCCCGATTCACATTAACCAATGACATAGAAATAGAAATGACTGTCATTTTGGAACAAGATATCCATAGCTTTGAAATCAGCTGTACTTTCAACATTTAATAAATGTGACAGAGGACACTAAGCTAAAGGCATGTAGCACTCCATAAATGTTATAATTTATCTTATTCAAAAAGAAATATTTCTACTTGCCTTTTTAACTAACTTGCAATTTTGCCTGGTATAGCCAATGAAATTTAAGAGGAAAGAAATCTTCATAAAACTTCATAAAAAATGTCCAATAAGGACACAAGCTGGATGACAAACAAGCGTCGCCAACTGCAATCACATCTTTGATAAAAGTGTAAAGGATAATTTCTGTTTATGTCCGTCATTGGCCTCTTCTTTGAATTTTCTGAATCAAGGTTGCTAAATAATGCCAAACTGACTTAATTTGCTACATTTGTATTCCAGAACTCTGGTATTAATGTGCGAAAGGCCATGAAAGAAGTTAGATAGTTGTGGCATAAACAGAATTTCTGCGTGGGATGACATTTTCATAGCTTCTTTATCAAATCATTCAGGGAATTTATTGGAATGCACCAACTTAAATGTAGCTTGGCGAGCATCAGTCTCTGGAGATCCACTTAGGTTTGGAGCCCCACACACACCTCCCCGCCTGCGTCGTTAGATCAGGAGGCGGAGGACAAGTGAGAAATTAATAAATTACACCTCAACCACACTCTTTGGAAGTGCAAACAAAGCAGTGAACACTGAAAGGAATAGTTCCCTGGAGGAGCCATGCTTTGCCAAAATAATAATAAAAAAGTAATAATAATGATTGGTTGGCGAGAATTGACAGATTTTTAGTTTGCTTGATGGAACAGAGCGGGTGAGCTGGCAGATGGAGTAACTACTAACACCAAGGAAGCCAGAAGAAATGGCAGAAAAACATTTATTTTGATAAACAGGAAAAACTGATATCTTTACTGACGTGTGACTCCAGTGGTCCCCCAGAAGAGAAATCATTCTATTTTTTTAGCTCTCTTTCCTTCTACCAAAGATGGCAGTGCTCAAACATTTCTCTGTATTTGAAGATATTGTGCCATTGCTGCACAAAAATGGATTTGAACCCATGCCCTCAATAACTTGGCTCAGGCAGATGGATCTCGACAGGTTGTGTTTGTGTGTTTGCTCCTATGCAAACAGGACTAAGTCTGAGATCTGCATCAACACTAAATTATTCCTTCATTCGTCCAGGTGACGCTCGCTCGCCTGCCCTGCACACATGCTACAGGCTGTCCGTGGTAACCTCAGGGCATGCTCAAACTCCTGTGTGTGGAAATGTGTGTGTTGGTTTGCAGAACAATCAACAAAGTGTATTCTCCCCACTTTCCTCTGACAGAAAAATTTTATTGTAGGTCACTGAATGGGCTGCATTGTGGTGCAGTAGCACTGTTGCCTTATGCTACGGCCACACCGGACGCGAATTGGTGAATTTTAATGCACGTAAAGCCTGTAACGCGCCGCGCTTAATGCCCGAAGCTGGACGCTGGACATTTTGACAAGCTGAGGGACGACGCACGTCCTGGCGCAGGCGCAGTAGAGAGCCGGAGCTTGTCGGACTCAGTGATAACCCGTGCAGGCAAATCCAGCTGGAAACGAATATTTACAGAACTTACCTTCAAAACCTGTCTCCTCAGCGACTTTCACCCAAGCCTGCTCCTTTTGTTCCAGTCTCTGTAGAGGACACACGCCGAGTAGTTTAGCTCCGAATGATAGCAAACAGTGTCGATAAACCTCTCCTCCATCTTTGAGAGGGGCTTGAGCGGGAGCAGGGGGGCCGCGAGCGCACACCATCACGTCCATCAAACGCGGGGGAAAGTCATCGCTGATTGTTGCCGCTACGAACTGGCCGAAAGTTCAATATTTTCAAACGAGAGCGCATATGCTTAGCGCCAAAACGCCGCTACGCTAAACGATTCGCTAAGCGCGTCAACGCCCAAGAACGCGCGCCGCGCCAACGATTCAATGCGCTTCGCTCAAAGCACTGGTCATAACGTGCGCCATAGACTTTGTATGTAATCTTGACGCGCATCCAGGCGAATTCGCGTCCGGTGTGGCCATAGCATTACAGTGTTGGTCGATGTTTATGTGTTTGCAAGATCTCCCTCTGCATGCTTGGCCTTCTGCATGTCCTCCAGTGTTCTACCACAGCCAGAAATCGTACTCATTTGATTGATTGGTAACTTAAAATATGTCATAAGTGTGAGACTAAGGGGCCGTTTACATGGAAACTCCTGACTTAAAGACGCAAAGATTCTTCCTTTGCGTTTTCAAATTCTTCTGCGCTCAGATGACAACGCTGGAGACGAGTTAATCCCCTGTAAATCCACAGTAGTATGCATGCCGGTTCAGTAGATGGCGGTGTAGGTCTGCAGAGAGGCAGCGCTGCTATAACACACGAATGAAGAAGAATAACATTTCACAAACAACAATGGCGAAGAGACGCACAGAGACACAGTTTCTTTTCTGGACAACAAATCAGTTTGGACAACAAATCTGTCTCGATAGTTTTGTCTGGATAATAAACCGAGCACAGGAAGAGGCTCACACGTTACTCAGGAGACGCCCGAAGCCGCTGTTGTTCCTGGTATGCGTGCGCAGCCTTCATGTGAATGAGCACTGCGCATGTGGTGACGTAAGCGTTTCACCCTAAAACGCTCTGATACGGGTTTACACGGAGCTGCATGGAGAGCGGATTCAAACCTTTTCCACTCTGGAATATGTTTTCAAAAGTTTCCGTTTTCTGTAAAAACGCAACACGCTCCATCTAAACACAAGGCCGAAACGCAGTGAAAATGTATCGGATTTGAGCGTTTTCAGCGCCATGTAAACGGCCCCTAAGAGTCCCTTGTTGTTTGTCTCCATATGTTAGCCCTGTTGCCGGCTGACAATCAGTTTAAATTGAACCCTGCCTCTGGCCCAAAGGAAGCTAGAATAGGCTCAGTGACCTCACAAGGGCTAAGCAATAAAGTGGCAATAGATCAGATAACCTACATGAGTAATGAGCTACTTTCACTGATAACATGATTGAAAGACTAACTCTGGTCCACCTGCAAACCTTTCGGAGCCATCTGAATCCACCAAAGGCTAAATAAAAATCCCAAAATCAGTGTATTGCGCCTTGAATTTAATGGAATTTCTTAAAAGGAAGCAAACTAATGTAGCATTGACTCACAATATGATATTAGCTAGCACTGTAATTAGTGCTAGCATTGCCACTTCTAGCTATCAGCAAAGCTAGCACAGCAAGCATTCCATCCTCTTCAAGGTTAGCGTCTGCAACTCTGGGCAGAAAATGGTTACACATTTCTGTTGTCAATATGCAAGTGACACCTGACCCAGCTTTACTGCAGGTGTGTCTTTATTTAATGGCGCAGTAGACCTCTGAACTGCTATATACTCTCAATAGAAAGTGAAAACACATTTCAGTTCCAAGAAAAATAGAATTTTGGGGCCATAATTTGTGTCTCCAAGTTTTAAAGGGATTACCTTTGTTTCAGTGCTAAAGAGTGGTCAATGTTCCCCTCATGTTGTATTTAAACCAACTGTTTCTGCTCACAGGTGAAATTTCCATAATGAGTGAGAAAAGCTTTTAGTGCTTTAGGAAACTTTTGTGCAAGTTTAATTGAAAAGGTTCCTGAACTCACAAAAGCATTTAAAAAAGACGGCGTTTAGTAATCAGTGTCATGTTCTTCTGCTCCACAAACCCCTTTCAACAACATTAAAAGCAAAGAAAATGATTTTGTATGACACGTGCCCCTTCAGGACTTTTTGTTCTGTGATTTTCTGATTTGAAGTTTTGAATCACAGTAATGATCAAAACCGATTCAAAAGTTAACCACCTCATTACCTCTCTTTTTTTTTCTCCATGGACGTTTTCTAATCTCCACCATTAGTCAAACTGTGAAAATGTTTATAATTTGCAGGGGAATTTGAAATCAAGCAAATGCTGTTACTCCTTGCTTAGAGTGTTGTCACTTATGACTTGTTATCACTTTAACAGTTTCAGCTCTGTGGGTTAAACAGTGGAATCAATCTGAGTGTGTCAGCGTTTGTTGATCAAATCTGCATTTGTAATTCACAGTCTAATCACTTGAGTAGTTTTTGCGTATGAAATGAACATTTAGTTAAATTAATTTTCCAAGCTGGTATGTTTCTGTTTGTTTGAGTGTGTGTTTGAAGGAGAAGTGTAAGTTTTTCTTCTGATGTTGACTCAGATGAGTCTTGCTGAGAGATAAGCTCTCCTCATGGATTGATGAGCAGAAAAGAATATTTCAGAATCAGCACCTGCACACACACACACACATACACACACACACACACACATTTACAGAGAAGGTAAAGACTGAGGAGTGTGAGATAAGCTGCTGAAAATTCACAGTTGATTTTCTTTCCATTTTTAATCAAAACAGCTGAATTTAAAAAAAAAAACATTTATTCCGACAAAACACAAGTATGAATGCATTTAAAGGTCTGATTGAGTCTCAATCAATAAAGAAAGAATGGACTGTATTTTACCTGGATTTTATAAGTGCGTTCTCCAAAGTCTTTTAGTTAATTTAGTCTGGAGCTACAAAAACAAGTAAATAATTATAATTTTTTTGGGTTTGGGTTAATGTTGTTATGCAAAAGATTGTTTGTAATCAGTTAGTCCATGGCAGTTAGTCTCCATTGTGACTTTTTAATGTACTTTGAAGATGTTATGAGGAGTTTTTAAGTAATTACAAAAAAGTCTCACTTTTAGATATATACCTGATCAAATTGCACACTTTAAGATGAGTTTTATAGCATCAAAATAGGTTATCTATAAATGCTTTTCCTTAGCTTCGCTGTCGGGCTGGACTGGCCTGAATACTCAACTTCAGGGACAAGACAATTAAAACTCGAGCAAATTTATATTATTCGGACACGTCTTAGAGCACCGGGCTGTAAGTAGCCATATATAGCCGGCTACAAAACTACGATACTGAGTTTTCCAAAAATTGCTTGTTGTCACACATCAAAAACTACCGCTACGTAACTAGAAAGAGATACATTACCTCGTCGCTTTGCATCCTGTAAGTTGTTGAAAAAAGAAGTTGTCAAGCAATGCAGCATTCACTAACATCACAACAAACGCATGCTTTGGCTTGGGTCACATCTTTACGACAGTCATCGTGCGTGCTCATGGGTAACAGAGTCTTTATGTCGCCGGAAATGGATTCTCCTCATAGCACCTTTAAGGGGTAGTGAGGCCAACAGCAGGATAGCATATACCCTGTTTGGAGTCAATGTGATGATAATAATGGATATATACTTGATTTTTGTCCTTCCGTTTGCATCTGTTAAAGTCATGAGCTACCTTATATCTACATAAACTTTACACTACTCAACACATGTTACTGAAGAACCCCACTAGAGGGCACACAGGCTGTATACAACAACCTGTAATGTGAAAAGAAACATAAAAATGGCAGTATTCAGGCTTACTATGAAAGTAAAAACAAACAAAATGGAGAGCAAAAAGCAATATCATCATCAGATTGGCAGCTGATGAAAGTGGTCAAACTACAACATCTGCTGCACTCTTGTTACACAACCTTTATAACTGCCCTGGTGTAACGGTTCAATAAGTTGCTGTTCTCACTGGTGAATATCAGCCAGCACCTTTAATAGATGTCACAGTTGTAGAGCCGGAGGAGACAGACACTATCCTCTCAAATGCTGTAAAATATTCATAACCACATCTAAATAAATGTTATTGTGTTATGAATATTAAGAAAAAGTCAGCCACAGTGACCACGCAAATAAATTGTAGCATGGACAAAATCAGCTCAGTCACTTCTTTAAATGATCACTGGTTAAACCAATACATTAAAGGTCTTCATACACCCTCTGCTAGATTTACTGACATGCTTGTGTTGTCTTAATTGCACATTGTTTAGATGTGGAAAGCTGTGGATTTGGCCTGTAAAACTATGTGCCATTTTTTCCTGCCGCTCTGTTGACTCTGTCACATCTCCTCTGCCTCAGCACTGATCCATCTGGTCCTGTGTGTACTAAACCTCACATCTGTGCCACGTTGATTCTGGAGGACGCGGTGATGCAACACTAGAGATGTGTGGCGGCCATCATGTGTCCACTTCCCTGTACATCTTGGACAAAATGTCTTTAGCCTCAGAAAGCGAGCAAAATTCAGCTGGAATTGAAAGTAGAGAAGAATGAAAGAAAAAGAAAGAAATGAAGTAAATTCCAGAACTTTGTGACCTTGGGACTCATTCGATTAGATGGTCTTCAGTTTAATGCAATATGACATGATGGTGTAAGTATGGTATATAATGTAACACTACACAATATCATGAGCATTTAATTATGCTGAAACTTGCATTTTACAATACAATACATTATAATACAGTTCAGCTATATATATTCAACTTTTAAACAAATGTAATACAATATAGTGCACTACAAAATGATATGATAGCCTACATTATACTGTGAAACCAATACCAATAAAATGTTGAAAAATCTAGTCAAATCCTGTTACAGTCATACAAGTTATGCTAGAAAACTAGTACTAATACTACATAGTATGATAGATTGCAGTGTTTCCCCTAGGTTCATTGCCTTGGGGGGGGGGGGACTGGTGCTGGAGGGAGCGTGGTCTGTCAAAAATGCCCCGTAATATCATAATTACATTTAGATCTGAATAAATAGTGAACACTGGTTTTTGTTCACTTTTTTTGGCAATGGAGCACTTTTTCATACAACTACAACATTCTCAAAAAATTTAAAATACACTGCATAAAATATAAAAAGTATTAAAAAACAGGAAGAATGTAACATTTCTTGTAACCATGTGAGCTCAGCAGGTGGAGAGAAGATGAATCATGCTTAATAGAGTTATAGCAAGTGACTGACAATAAGGAGAAACTGCATGCTGAAAGTTTCCTACTCTGCTAGCTGTGCTTCCCTTCTTGGTAAGGGCAGTTGGCTTAAAAACACTGAGATGTTTGCTTGGGGAGGTCATTTGGTAAGCTTCTGGTCATCCATTAATGTTTGTTTAAATTGTTTTTTTTAATTTTGTTTTGCCGTTATGGTCGCTCCTTCCTCCGCCGCCTGAGTGTGTGTGTGTGTGTGTGTGTGTATATGTGTGTGAGTCCGTGTCTTCATACTCCCCTTCACAGTGCCGCACCACAACGCGCCGCCTCCAGTCATTTCAATGAGGGACAGGCGGCAGACAGCAAGCGGTTATAACGTTGGCGGGCGGACCCAGACGCGGTTGCCGCCCGAGAGCACGCGCACAGATTTTGCCCCGCTGCACAGAGTCCAGCGTGGCCCTAAATAAGTATGAAAAGAACCAGGAGAAAATCTGGACTTGGGAAAGCATTTCTACAGAATTGTTTTTAGAGAAGGGAGTGTTGTGAGACACTTTTAGGTGGCCCCTGCTCTGACGTTCGTTGAATCACAGCTACGTCTCGGCCCGTGGTGGCAGCAGCCGCCTGAAAACAGACTGCATGTAGGGGGCACTCCGCCTGCAGAGAGACGGTTTGGGTGTCACGCAGCTTATCAGTGTTGTGTGAGAGGAGCGGGGAGGAGGCGTTTGGCAGAGCGGAGAGGAAAAATGCATTTTATTGAATGTTAGCAAACTATAGCGCCACAACATTAGACACTAACGTTAGACTGTAGTTGGCTTTTTTTATTTGATTCAAATCTCTGTCATAAGAACTTTGATCAAAATAAATATGAATTTTTAAAATCTACATCTGTCTGAATCTGTAAGCAGGGCGGGTGTGTCTGTTGGGGGGGCGGGGCGCCCTCAATCCGTGGCAATATAATACAGTGTTAAACTATTCCCTGCTCTATGATACCAACGCGAATTTGAGTGCAGGAGTGCGGGAACAACCCAGAGATGCAGAACCATGTTACCAAGGATAATTTCATTTGCATTCACAAACTGTGATGTCATAAACAAAAAACGAATTGCCGTTTGCAAAACCTGCAGCATGAGAATAACAGATGGAGAACCGATGACAGTCCTTTTAGGTAACTTTAGCTTAGCATCCGTCATATGCAACAACGGTATATGCTCGCTCGTAAACTCGCCGTGGCTAAAAACTGAGACTGACGTTAGTTGAAAATAATTGTAAAGTTAAGACCCAGGGTGACCAAGTGTCCTGTTTCCCATGACATGTCCTGTTTTCATGTCCTGCCCTGACTGTCCTGGTTGTTTTTTATGAAGTGACGAAACTGTCCTGGTTTTTATTGGGGTTTTTTTATTTGGTCAACGGTGCCTATGACTTGGAAGGACTTGAAAATTTTCAGCTTATGACTTCAGACTTGACTTGACTTCTCTTGTCTTTACTTGAGACTTGACTCGAGACTTGGGTTTAAAGACTTGAGACTTACTTGAGACTTGCAAAACAGTGACTTTCTCCCACCTCTGCAAATCCCAGTCAGACCATGCTTGGAAGTTGGCTTGGTGGCTGAGGAGATGCAAGCGGACTTCCTGGGGAACCACCTTTAGTTACGGCCATTGGTAGCATGGCTGAAGTATATACTTTCCTTCTTGTGCCCTTGAACTTCATCTGGTTAAAGTGCTTCCAAACCTGACCTGACAATACAGTACCATACGACATGGTATTTTACACTATGCTGTAAACCAATACAAATATAAAATACAATAATTGAAACAAAACAGTACCAAATAATACAGTACATTTCAGTACAATATACACACTGGTCCACTGATACACTACAATAATACACTATCATCAGTATACAATACATAACAACATGATGAAGTGCACTATAGTACAACAAAAATTAATAAAATACTACACATTGTAATACATTTTGCAACAATTCTGATATGATATGGTACAATCCAGAAAAGCATTATTTGTGACTTGACTCAAAGTTATCAATGCAATACAGTACAATATGATATGCAATGATGCCATTCATATGCCACAAGACATTATGTTTAATTTGATGGATAAATAATTGTTCTTCATGTTACCAAATAAATACCAAACTCTGTAAATGATCATATGTGCTCAATGCACACCATTTACAATCCAAATACTGACTGCAGTTGTCCAAATAATTTTTGGATTTATACCCGAGGTCTCATGCCATCAGACATGTTGTTGCACATGCAATCCATCACTTCTGCATAATTATGAGCCAGCCATAAAGACAGTGCAGTTAAAACTTTTGGCTGAAGTTCTATCTCATTCATAAAAATTGTTCTGATCCCATTTTGGAGCATTAACCCAGGTCAGTGTCTGATTCTTCCTCTCACAGTCTTTCCATTTCCTTCTGCTTCCATCAGTGTTTCTCCAGAGCATATATTGTTGCTTCTGCATCATCTTTTAAATAAATTATCACACTCTTGTTACAGGACAAATTGGCCCCATCAGCTCGGCTGAGCTCTGGTTTCACGCTTTTATGACCCAGCGTTGCATTGCACCGCAGCCTCTGATTGAAATGGATGGTTGTAGTAAACAGCTATCATTGCCCTTTTACTTGCTTATTTACAGTGCTGTACGCCTCCACGTTTGCCACACACTGAGATAGAAGAAGAAATATTGAAGTCGGGGCCCAGCTGGGATGCAGATCACATGGAACACTTGACTTTTTTGTTGCTTAAGTTAACATGAGGATCCCACTGAGCCTCATTCAACATGATTTGGAGAATAATTGAGTCTAGTGAGATGCAGAGAGAGAAGAGGAAGTAAGGCACAAAACAAAGAGGATGAAGGATAATCTTTCCTGGACTTAAACTCCACATTGTGAGTCATACACACTCTGCTTACTGGAAGAAAGAGCAATTACAGAGGACAAATAGTAGGAAGGAGGTAAATAAATTAAACACACAGACTGGATCAGCCAGCGCCAACTGCAGTAGATGATGTACTAAAATGGGTATAGATAGAAAGGCACAGCAGGCATCAGTTTTTCAGGGATTTAATTAGACAACATTTTACTGTTACTGATGCAGGAGTCGGGTATTTTAAGGAAGCAATATCTAATTGACCCCATCTGAAAGTGATGAGGGACACATTGGTATATAATGGTCATGGACTGAAGACTCTGGAAGACATTTATTTTTTGTGTCTAAGGAAATGTCCACAGAGATTTTTTAAAAGTGAAGTTTTTCTCTTCTATTTCCAAAAATGTTCCTGTCAAAATAGGTGTGTTTTTAAAATAATTTCTGTCCACATGTCACTCTAATGCTACGGCCACACCGGACGCGAATTGGTGAATTTAAACCCACGTAAAGCCTGTGACGCGCCGCGCTGAATGTCCGATGCTGGACGCTGGACCATTTTGACAAGCTGACGAGTGTCACTGTGCTCGCGGAGTAGAGAGCCCGCTTATTATTAATAGATTGACAAAATCTGGCTTGCCTATTCAGTCACTGCGCAATCATGGCCGAGATAACCGTGATCGCTGTGATCGACGTCGGGGGGGAATGTCATCGCTGATTGGCTGCCACGGCACAGCGTCACGCGAAGTTGCGTCGAAAGTTCAATATTTTCAACTCGAGCGCAGAGGCTTTGGACACCCCAAACGTGCTGGACGCTCCATACGCGCCACGCCAAACACGCCCAACGCGCCACCCGGGGCAAATCTGTGTCCAAACACGTCTTTGCATTGACTTTGTATGTAATCTCGACGAATCTCGAAAGAATTTGCGTAGTACTGTTTTTGTCAGGATGATGACTCAAAAACTATTTAAACACCCAAGAATTTATGAAATTATTCTGTCCACACAAGTAAATTTTTAAAGGTTCTCTCACAACAAAATAATTTTGAGTAGTTGTCAAAAGAAAAAACAAAGATTTATTCACGTAAATTCTGCTTCAGAGCAAAATATCAAAGCCAAGACCACTAAAAGAGGTGGTCTCATATCACTTTTAGGAATTAAACACTTGAGCACTCCTGCTCACTGCAATGACTGGGTGTAGCTGGCGTGGTCTGATAACACACTTGGTCAGGAATCAAGAGGTTTCAGATTTCAAGTGTGAATGTGTCCATGGCACTTAATCTCAAATTGTGTGTCAGTGGCATGTGATGGGTACGAAAGGGCGTGAATGTGTTATTTTATACTGATGGAGCTGACATAGAAGCTCCAACCATCAGTGAACGAACATGAGAGTGAATGGGTGTGAATGTGTAGGTGTGACCTGTGGTGTAAAGCTGCTTAGAGTATCCAAAAACTAGAAAAGCCCGATTTAAACTCAAGTCCATTTACTGTTCCTGCTGGAATTGGGCTTCAGCGACAGTGTGTCTAGAAATCAACTCAAAGTTCATACTGAAAAGCCATGGATAAAACTTTAACTCTTGTCGCACACTGGTATTTTGAGCCTTTTTGTTCTTTTTTAAAATTTATTTTACAAAAGAAAAATCAGCTGATACAGTCTCAGTGGTGATAGATCATACAATTTCCCTTTGTGCCCATGTGTCTACCCCCAAATTCTAAATTAATTAAATCAAATAGACAAAGAAATACTTAAAAGAAAAGAAAAATGAAAAAAACAATTGGGCAGCAATAAATTGCAGCATTAATGTCTGCACATATATCATGTACCTAGTTACATTCAGATCATATATATTCCTTGAGCTTACACATTCATACATATAGCCTACATCTAAAGTAAGGATTTACACAACTGTGTCAGGGAGATAACAGACTCGACCAGTTCTTGTCCTTGATCCCTTTTGGCGAGGTTCTCCAAGCCTGGAGGGTCAGTCTTTCTAAAGGTAGAAATTCTGAACAAGCCATTTTTTTCTATAAAAAATAAAGCCTTTCAACATTCTGCTCTTATCTAGAATAAGTACGGAGTGGAACAATTAAGTATCTCACCTGCAGCTTAAAGCAGACAGTGAGCCATGATGTCCTCATCTTGGAGTGATGGAAAATATTAGATATATGTTTGAGTCTGCTTATTCAATTGACTGCATCTGATGCTTTGTTAAACTTTTTTTTTACATACTCATATGCACTTTTTAACAGTTATTGGGGATTGTTCTGAGCAAAGAAGAGCTATAAATCATCATAAGAAGAAAAAAAATTCATAACCTGAAATACCTGAGATTTAACTGCTATTTTGTCAGAGGACCTCCAGGTGTGCTTTAATACTGTCGGTTTATTGCATTGACCTTTCTACTTTAACTGTGAAGGGTAGGCATATGGAAATCATTTGGGACACGATATTTAACAAGAGGGGGGAGCACAGCAGAGAGTTGAGATCTACTGCTTTAATACAACATTTTATCATCTTAATTTGAATGTAGCAATGGAGCTGTTGGTGGGAGAGCAACCTAAAACATATTTTCAACTTAAAATGTAAACAACGCACTGTACATACACTGTTAAAATGGTGTATAGTCTGCAAAAATGTTCTAGACGTGAAAATCAAACTACAACACTCAGGTTTCTTTGTGTAAGCTCCAGACCTTCAGGAGGGCTCTTCATAGAAAAATGTAGTGCCGGAGTAGAGACTCGGCAGAAGTAAGAACAGCAGGGTAAAACATTTGGTTTGCAGACATGTTAGACCCCATACTACTGCACTCTGCACCAAATCCAATACCCCCAGTGATGGTAATTAGACAGTATATGCCAACACTGCTAAAGCACTGCTGAGCTGCCTCCAGTTCAGCACAGAGCACTCCACTCCAAGAGGCATTAGCCTCAGCAAAGCAGAATTCATTACATGCAATTTGTCATTTGCTGGATTCGGCAGTCTTCCAGGAATGTCAGAATAACTCTCTTCCATTTTTTTTAGATCTCTTTCATTTTTGTTCTTCACTGTGATGTGGCGATGAAAGGCATTGTTCCTGTGTGCTCTGTCTTGGTCGTCCCTTAACTGCATGACCGCTGCCCTACTTATAACACACCATCGCTCAGGCTGAAGAATCGACTGCCAGCCACTGTCACTGCTCTCCTCTCAGTCCACAGAAACAGAGCCAGGATCCCTGTATTCTAATGCTGAAATACAGTATTATCACTTTACAAGGGCATGAAACAGAACTATTACAGCAAATTCAGCATGCTATGAGGGGGACGCACAGGCGCTTAAATAGCTTGTAGCAACATCTTTGCTCGCCACCCCCATCCCCCCACGATCAAAAGAGACAGAATGTGCTCATAGAATCAGGACTATTGCTTAAACAGTAAGGCGGAAAATGACAAGACAGTGCACAGTGTGTGGCAGATATCAACTCCATGGCCACTTTATGAGGTACACCCTGCTAGTCCTGGATTGGACCCCTTTGACCCCCCTTTGGTGCTTGTTTTGCGGAGTGGTTAGCAACCAGGCATGACCCGTATATACTTCTGCCAACCTGGGTTTGAATCCAGTTTGTGGCCAATTTGCAGAGTGTCTCCCTAATCTCTCTCTCTCTCCAACCCTCTTTCACAAGCTCATCAGCTGTCCCCGATGAATAAAGGCACAAAATGCAAATAAAACTAGTCTTAAAAAATAATTTAGTAGATATTGACTTAATAGCATCATGCAGTCTTTACAGATTTTCCTCAGCACATCCGTGATATGAATCTACTCTACCTCTACAGCTCACTTCCTGATGAGTCTTTAGCTGCTCTGCACACAGACAGTTGCAGAAGGCAGAGAAGAATCACAAGAAGGGGAGAGATATTGTATATTACAGGTGCCCCAATAGTATCCAACTGAACAGTATCAGCTAAGTTTTGTAAAAAAAAAAACAAAAAAAAACGTGATTTGAATAGGTGCTGCTAACAACTTGTGGATTATTATCATGTTTACATGGGGATGCCAAACATTTGTCCTCTCCCGCTACTCTGTCATCCTCTTAAATAAACTGTTGCAGAGTCTCCAAAACTTTGTCGTCTCTCCATTCAGTTCAACATAAAATCCAGTTTCTAAGTCTGTGCTGAAATTCTCACTGAGGCCAACTGCATACAAGCTAATCATCTAAGCTAAACAAACTACAGATTTCTTTAAAACAAGTTCAATGACGCATTAGAGGGCAGCTCTGAAACACTGCAATGTAGTCAGGTTGGTGTGGTAAATAAGTATCTGACCAAGCTAAGAATGTGATGTGTTCAGATGTACTTTACAGAGTTGGAGAAAAAAGCCAGAACTTAAGCCGGGCATCCACTGTGCGATTTTTGGCCCTTTTTCATATGATTTTTCACACGTGCGACTATTTTGGGGATCGGGCCGAGTTTTGGCTCATCGTGAAGTATACACGAGGTAACAAGAAGCGATTAACACCTCACGACCACCTCCCGATTGATCGGATGAAAATGAAACCTGTTTGAAATCCTGGTCGCCCCTCGTGAGGCTATGTCACACTACACATGTGCAAACGTAGATCCAGACGAGAAAATAAATGCACAAGACGGAGCAGCACGACATCACAGCGGACCTGGACCCAAGCAATGGAGGGTCGACTTGTTGAGCTGTGGCAGGCACAGCAGAGCCTATTCAGGCAATGTGTTTTTGTTTGTTATTCATTCGCATCTGTGAGCATCCGACCACTTTCCACTTCTTCTTCTACTACAGCTACTTTTAACGTTGCATTTCCAGATACAAGAGTCCGAAGTGTGTCGTGTATTATAAGACTTTATTATATTATAAGTTCTTATAATACATCCATGCATGTCGTACATGGACGAACAGTGTGAGCAGTCAGATCACATCCGAGCATCGGGTCATATAGTGTGAGAAGAAGAATCATGAGCTGTGAACTTTTAACCCCTGCGATTCACTCGTTCAGTATGAGCAGCAGCTGAACGCCGCAATCGAAAAAGTCGTACAGTGGATGCCCAGCTTTATGTCTGGAAAAAAAGGCATTAGTATTGCTTTGTCTGTTAAGCTGAATTAATCATTGAAGTCAGTCCGTCAATAATTTTGTTCATTGACTTAAAGCTGGGGTTGGCGATTTTGGAGAACTAGCTGTCTGTCTCTAGCCTGAAGGGGGCGGTAATGCTCCAAAATGATGGATGCCAACCACCGAAGAAGAAGTCTCGCGAGAACTGCCACCTGCAGTAGCATGGACGGCAGTTCTCGCGAGATTAGAGCCAACAGCGGAACAAACTTAGAAAAACAGAGTTTATTTTAGATTTCTTGTACATCTGTCTTAAATGTGAGGGATGCTGGAGCTTGGTTGGTGTTGTGGGACTGCTCACAGCGGACTACCCTTATTTTCAAAGACAAAACTTGAAAGGTAAGCATTCTCCAGCTGAGTCTGTTCCCTACACGCTACATGCTACATGCTACATGCACTGTCTGTTGACACCGGGAAAATGCACGCGCAGCAGGCACGCAGAATGGCGACGGGATTTGATTGGTGTAAAAGAAGGTAATCCCGGCAAGATTATTGGTTGGGGTTTTCCCTGTTTTACTCCTGCTGTAGATAGCGGATATTTATCGCTCTGTTTTAAGAACACATTATGAGTTGATTGCCATCGGGTCATAAAGACCATTTTAACCAGTATTTCAAAAAGTGTATCTAAATCAGATCGCCAACCCCAGCTTTAACATAAACAAGTTATAAATGACTTGTTTTTTAGTGTAATTCAGATGTCCTTACTGCAGGATGCATGTGGTGTGACTTTTTGGGATCTTTTTGTCCTGCTTTGTTGAGCAAACACCTAACAATCTGTTAAAAAAAAGAATATGAAACATGTTTGATATTGATCAATCTCACAAACAGGTGCTTAGTACCAGCCAAGAAAAGCTTGATCGAGGTATCCCTGTTACTTGTGTTGTTTTTTTCCATCTATTTACCTCATCATCGTTGCCCCTTGCAATGGACTTATTGTGTATTTTTGTATTGAGATGGCAATAAAATTGGGGTCAGTCATTCATGCTTACATGGTGTGTTATCCTGCAGCATTGAGTGAAAAGTAATTTGTGAATTTTTTCAGAAAAAGTTTCCAATGGTGACATCTGATTGGTCTAGATCAGCATGTGTCTTGAGCATAAAAGCAGTAATCTGAAATCTATTGTCCTGTTCAAACAATGGCAAAGAATGACAAGTCACAGCCATCTTTGATTTGGAAAGACTGAAAGACCAGATCTTCTTTGACAAAAAAAACACACTCTTTCCTTTATTTAAAAAAAATGACAAGGAAGGGTGTGTACTGGCAATAGTGCAGGACTGAAATAAAACAAGGACATAGTCCAGTTTGATCTAATAGTGGTCACAAGTCTTTTGTCTTTTTCTGCATAAAACTGAGACACATTAAATAAAGTCTTGTTCTTGCATCAGTCTGCTTCCCTTATTTACTGAAGAAACAGGAGCCAAATAAAGCCAAAGTTTCCTCCTTTATCTTCACTTCTGCCCCCTACTGACAAGTTTTTATCTAATGTAATTAGTGATTCTGCAGCCATGGGAGCCCTCTTTGAAACAAGTCCAACCATTACAAACATTATTCCTCTGATTCATCAGCAGTTACCGCTGCCAAATGCAAGGTGAGGTGAGGAGGCTCTGTAAGACACCGGAGGAGGAAGTCAGGAGTGTGAGGATACACAGAGAGGGAGGTTGGATGGATGACGGTGAGAGAAAGAGGACGAAGGATGAAAAGCTGTGAAGGAAAGAAATATGAGGACATGTCATATTGTACCAGGGTTTCTCTTTTTTTTCTGATTTGTCACTGCAGTGGTCTGTCCCCGGAGAGAGAAAGAGAGAAGGAGATGGAGCTGTGAAGAGAGAGAGATGCTGGATTTGAGGAGGGAGGGAAGAGTAAAGAAAGATAGGGATTGGGAGATTGCGATGTGAGGCCTGGTGGCTGGAGATCTCCGGGGACAAGCCTGTGGGCTTTCACAGACAAACATTAATAATGAAACGCTAATTCCCTCTGTCCTCCTTTCTCCGCCTCCTCCTTGCTGTCTGTCTGTCCGTCACTCCTCTTTGTGTCTCCGTGGCCGTCTTTATTTCTCTTAATCTCCTCGTCACTTACATACGCTTTTCCTCACCCACTTTCTGCCTCGTCTGTACCAAAAACAGCCTATTTATTGCACTTTCAGATATTGCCCTCCTCCAGTGCTCACCCCACGAATGTGTGTTTTTGTTAGTGGGAGTGTGAAGTTGCCAAAGTTAAACTCTTTAACGCTGAACTTAAACATCCCTCCTTCATGCTACGCTGCCCATGTTAGCTGTAAAACCTCACTTTGTCTGTGAGGAGGCGATCAGTCAGATTAAGAGGGAGGAAATCCTCCTTCATCGGAACACCACCTGGCATGCTCTCCTTGTTTGTCACACAGCACATAAAAGTTTAAATACTTCTGGCTGAAGGCGTCAAACCACTATTCAGTGTCACAGCCAGGCAAAATGAGATGAAGACTGTTTTCCACTCTGTTGTTCAGGGTCTTATGCAGCGTTCACACCTCAAGCAACCCAGCTACCCAAATAGCGTCACCCACTCACGTCCGCTCGAGTTTCACCGTGATCATAGCATATATCATATGATAGGATGCATAAGCGGACATTATTCCAGCTGTATCCTTTTCACTCACTTATCAAGCACAAAACACTGCAGGTGATGCCCTGCAGCAGCATTATCTGTGAGTTTACCGCGGTCCGTCTAGGCGGAACTAATGTCCTCCCTGACTAATGTTTCCCACACGGATATGGATTATTACCCCTGCCAAGGAGGTTATGTTTTCGGGAGAGTTTGTCCATCCGTCCGTCTGTGAACGAGATAACTCAAAAAGTAACGGATGGATTTGGATGAAATTTTCAGGGAATGTTCAGCATGGGAAAAGGAAGAACTGATTCGATTTTGGCGTTCATCGAGATCAGCGTCTGGCTGCCATGGTGAAAAATGTGATTTCTGTGAATAACTACTGAACTAAAATAGATATCATTATGAATCCAGTTGCTAATGGTATGTTTTCATGGTCAAGGAATCTAAATATTTAGATGAAATAAAGGTAGGAGTAATATTTATGGTCAAAATGACAATATGGCTGAGGACTGTGGCGCTGGCGGAGGTCTGCGCACTCCAAGTGCTTTCTAGTTTACTCTGTAGTCTGGATAAATAACTGTCTGTCTAGAGCACCGTTACACGTGCACATACCGCTGATTGGTCAACTTTTTTTTACTTTCACATCGCGCGATAAGCTATGTGGTTGTGTGAAAAGTGGCTGTTGCATCGCGGGAGGGTTAGCCCCACCCAATCGCAGCTGTACATTGACTTTGCATAGAGAGTGATCACTGAGGTAGTACAAGTAGCGTCCGCTGTGAACACAGCATTAGGGATCAAAAATTCTAGCTGCTTTTGTCTTTAGATTTGGACGTTTTCACTGCATTAAAGCGAAAAAAGCATTGGCATGTGAGCACACTGTTGAGTACCTGTGAATGCCAAGGACGGACTACACAACTTAGGCATGATTATGGCCAATGGTTATATGACTTCTGTGTCAGCCATAAAATTTGGTTGCTTAATTTAAACAGTGTGCTGTAGTGATAAACAACTAAACCCCTGTCTGGGAAGTCTAAAGCCGGAGATATACAGTACTCAAGAAATTAATTAGACCACCCACCACCAAAAAACAGCAGTCCCAAAACCCGTCCATCCATCTATAATTGATATGATATATCCCTGTTGAGGTCGCATGGGCTTGAGCCAATCCTAGCTTACACTGGGCGAGAGGAAGGATACACCCCAGGGCCACATACAAACATGGAAAAAATTGTTCATACCATTCCGTTATGGAAAAAGAAAAACCCACAATGGTCTCGGAAATAACTTAAAACTGACAAAATAAATAATAAATTAAATTTTCTGAAAATTAACTGCTGAAAATCAGACATTGCTTTTGAATTGTGATTCAACAGAATCATTAAGACATAATAATAATAATAAAACTGGCCTGGACAACAATTATGGTGCCCTTAATTTAATATTTTGTTGTTCAACCTTTAGAGGTAATCACTGCAATCAGGCAATTTCTGTAACTCTCAATAACACTTCTGAACCTGTCAACAGGTATTTTGGCCCACTCCTCATGAGCAAACTGCTCTGTCTGTCTCAGGTTTGAAGGCTGTCTTATCCAGACTGTATGTTTCAGGTCCTTCCTCAAATGTTCAACAGGATTTAGATCAGGGCTCATAGAGGGCCACTTCAGAATAGTCCAATGTTTTGTTCTGAGCCTTTCTTGGGTGGTTTTAGCTGTGTATTTTGGGTCATTATCCTGTTGGAGGGCCCATCACCTGTGTGACTGAAAACAAGCTTTCAGACACTGGGCAGCACATTTTGCTTCAGAATGTCTTGATAGTCTTGAGATTTCATTGGACCCTGCACAGATTCAAGACACCCTGTGTCAGATGCAGCAATGAAGCCCCAGAATATAACTGAGCCTCATCATTGGTACAGCGTTCAGTGTTCAGGTACAGTGTTCTTCTCTTTGTATGCTTCATTTTTGCATCTCTTTTTTATGACTTTGCTCTGAGCAGTGGTGACCTCCTCAGTTGTCTTCCATTACGTCTTCTTTGGCTCAAACAGTGACAAATGGTACGATCTTATACTGATGTACCTTGACCTTGGAGTTCACCTCTAATCTCTTTGGAAGTTGCTCTGGGCTCTTTGGTTACCATTTGTATTACCCATCTCTTCAGTTTATCATCAATTTTCCTCTGTTGGTTACAGTCTTGTGGATCTTGTGGTCTTGTGGAGCTTGGAGATGATCTTATTGCCTTTAACATATAGGTCTATAATGTTCTTTCTAATCCCCTGAGACAACTCTCTCCTTAGCTTTATGTGGTCCATGTTCAGTGTGGTACACACCATGATACCAAACAGCAATTTTTTTCACCCTTTAAATAGGCAGACTGACTGATTACAAGTGTAGAAGACACCTGTGATACTTATTTCAGGAAACAACTTAGTTTAGCTTGTCCCTGTGGTTAAATCATTTTCAATCTTTTCTAGGCGTATGATCATTTTTTGGTCCAGGCCAGTTCCATTATTTTGATGTTTTAAAATTATTCTTTAGAACCACAGTCCAAAAGCAGTGTCTGATTTTCATTAGTTATTTTTAAAATATTTTCTTTTTATTTATTAATACTTTTGTCAGTTACGAGTTATTTCAGTTACCGTTGTGGTTTCTCTTTCGTTTATGAAAAGGGTCCCAACAATTTTGTCCATGTTTGTATGTGCTTCATGAAAGCACAGATATAGAACAGGCTGGTTTTGTTCGGTACCTTTTCGTCACGGCCCAGGGAGGCAAACAGTGAAACACAAATCCCAGTAATCTTTCACACCAAACATGACAATTCAATCCAACTAGCCAACAAGCGTGTGCTCCGAAGCCAAGTGGACACTGTGTGCTTTTGTTAGAGCCATAGGTCAACAGATGTGTTCTGCCAAATCCAGAGAAGAAAAGAAATGGCAGCATGACAGTGTGACGCTGGTCTTGGCAGTCTGTGGGCTCTTGCAGACATGGTGAGGCTGGCAGAGGCTTTGTGGTTTTGGGGTTAGATTTGATTACACACAAAGAATCTGTTTCTTCTTGTCAGTGCTAAACAATGCCTGAAAGTAAGACGCTAAAAAGATGATGCCTTTGTTATGTCTTCTGCAGCCTGTGCAGAAGTTTAAAAAATGATGTCATGTTTGTAATAATGCTTTACCTGATAGTGGCGGGGACTATCAGAGGAGACTGCTGCTCTTGTTCCAGTCTATAGGTTATACCAGAGGTTAGCATGGTAGTGCATCTTTGTAAAAGCATTTTGGGGGTTAAGCTCAACAATGTTTGTAGTGACCTCACAGCAACTTATCCCTACACTAAATGACTTTTAAAGTTTTGGGGAACAAATATCTCTCCCCATCATGGGGGAGCTGCTTTGGGGTTCCTGATAATACATCAATCATAAAATTTGACCCCCCCACCTCCCCCAACCCAGACACTGGTTTGTTGCTTCAAGGCAACGTTGTGTGACAAGGGTGATAATAACACCAGTGTTTTCTGCAGTGCGTTTTATTATTGGAACAAGAATAATCAAAAAAACAACAAATAAACAATGTCAACACTCCACAGAAAAATAAAAACAGCAAAATACATCACCATATTGATTTCATTGATTTTTTTCTTAAAATGCTGACCCCTAAACCCCAAAAAAATATATTATGATGCTGATTATTAAAAAAAAATCATAGTAATTAGCGTAGAACAGTAACAAATGAACAAATCCCCTGCCAACAGAAGGTCCAATTCATCCGCTTTGTAAACGACAGATGTGGCGTTGGTCAGGGAAAATGTTCGGCAGTGTCGGTTTGCGAGGCTGCTTCCATAGCCAAACCAGCAGAGAGCCAGGTGGTATTGCCGTGTCCAGCAGCAGCAGTACGTTGTGCTACCACTGAAAGTTGCTTGTTATGTCGAACCTTCAGGCCAAAAAAAAGCAACTCTGTGTGTGTGTAGAAGAGTCACCCATATACACAGCATCAGCAGAGGGTTCAGGGCCGTTTCAACAACGCGTGCCGCCATCTTCTGCAGTGTCATCAGTCTGTGCAGCTTGGACACAACAGTGTTGACAGTTTTATGAGAAATTAATAATATATTGGCGTTACACTGGCAAAACTCTGGCTGATGTTGAATGCTTTGAAAAGGGCTATAATCTGCTGACTCAATTAGCCGGCTGATTTATCTGTCAGGCCCTATTAAAGTCTCTTCTGGTATCAGCAGAGTTGTAGTTAAATGGTAATAACCACTTGCACCACTTCCATATGATATGGTGACAAAAGTAAGAAAAACTGTGACATTTTTGTCTCGGATGGGTTGGTTGGCTGTTTTCTGGAGCAATATTCTGGAAAACAAAACCAGTGTTATGGAATACGCTTTATGATTTAGAACTCAGTTTACTTTAATATGATAATCATTAGTGTAACATGTAAGTGTTGTCAGTCATATATGTAAGTTGTTTCTTAGAAGTTATTCTGAATGAGCATAATTCAACCATGTTCTAGTTTCTCTGATGTCTCAAAATTACGTAGGGCTCCGCTAATTAACCACTGCATGTATATTTTCTCTTCAAATGTACGTTTCACTGCTATCAGACGTAAACTTCTTGTATTCATTTTTATTTTTTATTTTTAATTCAACAGACGATGCTAATAGTCATCTTGCATGTAGAAGAGTGAGTTGGAAGCGTTCAGCAAAATTAAAGTACAAAAGAATAGTTTGTAGTAAAGTAAAAACATTATCTATTCATTCATTCATTAGTTAGGCCTTTTTTTTAGCCTGTAGGCCAAAGTTCAAAGGCCATCACAAGGCTAAAGCTAAAGCTAAAAATGCTGGTTTGAAAAAGATATATAATAGTTTTCCTGTTACAGCCTCAAAGTAAAAGTCTGACATTTGACATCTTCCTCTCATGACAGGCATTTTTTGCGATACATGCTGGATGACTTTCTGGTTTGTTTATTGCTATTTCAGGACAGAGAGGCCACATAGAAACATAGCTCGTCCTGCAGAGGTGAACCATCTTGTTAGTGTTTACCTTGGGGATATTGTCAAACATGCACTCATGTTCGTGTTTCTTATGCACTTGATCAGAGCTATGACAAAGCTAATGTCTGTAGGGCAAAGAGACAAGTACTGCAGTATGTCATCAGCATGATGACTTCAGATGGCCAAGAGGGAGAATGTGTGGATTGAAGAGCAATGGACGAAATGCTAATACAAGAGGGAGTTGGCAAACAACCTTGTTCAGTATTTATGGGTCATAAAGATGCAGGAAATTGTTGTCCTGTATGACAATTACAAGTATGACTACTGACTCATACATGAACCCTCAACTCTGCCAACGCCTTATAATAAAAAATACTGGTAATATAATCTGACTGATAATTTACAACAGACAGAAAAAATTAAAGATAGTCATAGTAGCTCAAAGTGCACTTAGGCTGAAAACGCCTGTCAACAGTTTGTTCATCCAATCAGTCTGTCCAACCAAAAATGTCACACTTGAATGTTAAAGGAGTAAATAACCATTAAAAAATGAATTAAGACAAATACAGCGTACATATTAGGAGGTACTCAGGTGTAAGAGTCACGTTGACCCAGGACAAACAAGCAGCAGGACTTCAGAAAGCCATAGACACATTTCAATACTGTGTAGAAATAATGCTTAAAAGGGCATCAAGCAAAAAGCTTCCTGAAATAAAGAAATCAGACAAAGAACACACAGCCACTAGGAGAAAAAGCGTCACAGAAAAAGGTATCTGATGTAAGGAGTCAAGATGAGTAGCCTTGGAGAGCCGACGAACATGACTGATTCAATGTCTGAAATCCTGCATGTCCATCTTGCTAACCTCCATTGTCCAACAACTTCACATGGCTTAATGCTTAATGGCCCAATCAGGGAAGAGAGGCAGGAGCTGCGGATGTGACAACAACAGGAAGTGACTGTGTGTTTGGCAATTTCTGAAGCAGTCTCAATATCTGTGTTTTTTTTTAAATCAGAAATTGACTCAATTTATTCTCTGAAAGAGGGGCAAACATCACTTGAAGCTTGTCTAACTAGAAATCATGTTTTTGCTCTTCTTCTGACCGGGGATCACTGCTGGGAAGATGCAGGGAAGGCGTCAGACAAATGATGTAATGAAAAAAGTATATAGTCTTTTTGTCTTGACTTACTTTGTCTCCTTTTTTGTGGGATGACCCCCTTTCTGACATCTTTTATTTGGACCCTTTCTTTTTTTTGATAACATGCTTTTAATTAAATGCCTTTTAATCAATCTTTAATCAGTCACTTTACAAAAGAGTAGTTCAATGCCTTAATCTTTGGCTTTTTTTTTAAATATACATGTACTTTTTCATTGTTACTTGTTATTTCATTAATCCAGGCCCAACATGAATCCAGCATGATGACACTTGGTCACTGCTGGCAACAGATAAAGTGACAAGAAAAGATGCCTTTGCTTATAAACTTGGTTTTCTTTTACTCTGCTCTTTGTCAGGTGGACCAAAGCCACCCATGATTAGTTGGGACTGTGGTAGCTGTGGTCTTTAGTCCTGCCATCCAGCTCAATCTTGCACTTTGGCCTGGAAACACACAACTAGACTAAAGGAAAAATGTTTCAAGCTTTGATATCTTTTTAGTGAGTTTGAGTTTTTCTGACCAGGGGGAGAATTGAGCTGTGACACTGTGGCACATGTTCGGGCTCATGCTATAAAATTCACACTACTCCACTGAAAAAAAAACAAAGTATCCCTTTAATATAGCAGATATTATGTTGTTTTGTCTCTCACTTTACCATATGACTTCATTGGTAAATTATTTCAACCTTTCTGATCCAGAAACCAAGGCCTGAAAGGAAACAGGACTTTGTGAGGCATTTTCTAGCTTAAGTTTTGAACTTTACAGGGAAGGATGTATGCGAAATAACATATTCAATTAACATTATGTTACTTTATTTGACATGGTTATATTTGCTTTGTATGTTTTGAGTCAAGTGCTTAGTTATCTCAGTTATAAAAGCTAATACAGACCTGCAGAAGACTCTGAGATAATACAACTCCGACTCATGTGTTTCTTCAGCTTAGTCTATTTAGACTATAATATATCCAACCAAGAAAAAAAATAAAGTGGAGAAACTCCATCTTTTTTACATATATCCACTGCTGAGATTTGTCCTGCACTTTCATTAAAACGGCCATGAACAAAATTTGTCTCTGCGGTCAAATCATTGAGATGTTACTTTTTTAATGAAGCAATCTTTGTACACAATTCAGAAAACAATTTCAACAAGCCAGACTTCACATTCAGATTTATTTTTCTTATTACTCACCATTTCAACCCAATGTCAGACAAAGCTGCCTGGTAAAGTACCCTCGGTCTGAAAAACAACATTTATATGCACTTGTAAAATAAAATAACTCTTCTTCGGGGAAATAGTGGCACAGACTGTCAAAGTTCTTTGTAAATGTCAAACACTTTCCTTGTAAGCTTGGTGTAATATTTTGTCCTGCTGCCTCTGCTAACTGTCCATCTTACTTATCATGTTGTATTGTGCATAATGACAGTGATTTTCTGCCATTTTAACAGCGTGCCATTCAAACACATCATATCCAGCTGTCTCAAAAAGGCTCGTCATTGGAGCATTTCTACCATGCACTTGAATAAGGACTGTCATCATGAAACAGGCAGGCTTGCCAGGTTAAATTTCCTAGTATGAAAAATTTTCTCTCCAAACTGTGACATGAGCGAGAGTATGATGTCCTCATGCTTGTGTATCAATGATTGGACTGTTCTATATGACCTGTAGATTACATTTAAAAAAAGGTAGACAAAACTCATTTGTTGTTTATTAAATCAGTCTTCAAATAGGATGTTTGTGTCTTGTTTAAGGGGCTTTATTTTCATTGATTTTCAGCCTCCATGACAACAATAAAGCTCTAATTGAGGAAAATGACGCAAGTGCAACGTCACTGTCTGACCTCATGCCATTGGAGGGGGGCTGTTAGGGCTTGCTGCTGCTGTCGACTACTCTTATTACTCTACACTTGTTTTTCTCAGCATCTCAACATACATTTCAGCTTTCTCTCCTTACCTTTGTCATCTTCAGCAGAGCTTTTGTTTGAGTTAATACAGAAATGTCTTTTATTTGTATCTATTTCTTATTCTTAAAGTTAAAAACACAAGAAGTGCTATTCAACAGAAAAAAGGTGAATTGATGAAAATGTGTTTTGAATATCTTTTGAAACAACCTTAGGAGCAAAGTTGTTCCTGATTTATTGTCAAAATTAAACCTTGACAACACAGAAGGGCTCGGGCCATCCTCGGGGGTGATCAGGAGGCAGCTCTGAGGTTGTCAGACTTGGTTTATATGCTAAGTGGAGGGATGATTTCTTTGATAGTTTTTTTGACAAGGATGTGCTTAAGTCTATTTTATTTTGATTTCATCACAGAAAACAGTGGAAAATCTGTTTTTATTTTCACAGCACTGTATTACTTTTTTTCATGTTGGTCCCAGGAGGTGCTTGATTTGTCTTGGGTATAACTGGGGGGCTCAAAGAAAAAAAGATTAGTCGATGTCAATAATAGCAGTTTATACTTGTGAGAAGCTGTGCAATACACTGCCTCTTTGCCACATGAGAAATTTAACTCCATATCTAATATCCTGATTCTGGATATTAGAATAAAACGTTTTATTTTTGCAGAAAAAAATCTACACAGTATCAGATTTTGGCAGGCCTGACTGTTTCAGTACTGCAGCTTTAAATCCTCATAGGCAACCCCAACCATGGCTTTAGTTTTCAGATGCTGTGCTCTTTGGACAGTCTACTTGAAACAATATCAGTACGAGCAGATAATCGCTAAAAAAGGTGATCATCAGTTGTGAACATTTATGCTGGTATCTACAGCTAATATTTTGGCTGTACAAGCTCCCAGCGAATGTAAGCAGAATGCACATGCATGCCATAAAAGTCAACCACATCACCACCGAATGTCAACTTTAGAAGATTTAATGTCAAATTTATTAAAGAACAAAGTATCAATTTTCTTACTTAACTTCTGTTTTGAAAAGAAGTTAACTGTTAGCATGAAAAGCAATAGACTAAAGCTCTGCCTCATACATGATGGCTAAACAAATAGCTGGCTACAGGGTGGCAGCAGTCACTCATCCCCTCATGATGCTATTGAGGGAAGTTTAAAAAAATAGTGTCTGAAAATGTGTTTATTAAAAACAGACTAAACAACACAGGACAACAGTGGGACCATCCATACTTCCATACACTTCCATACATCCATACAAGCCAATCAAACTTTAGATCAACCTACTGAGTAACAGAGAGGCCCAGTTAAGGATGGTCCTGACCAATCATAACATCACGTAGGCTTTGAAGCACTGTCAGTCACCCTACTAACTATCCAAAACTTAACATTCTTAAAAGAATAAAAAGGCATTAAGGAATCACTCCCTTACACTTCAAGCATTTTTATACATTACATACATAGACCAAAGCCAGTTATTCACCAAGGCTAAAAGTATGTTTGTTAAAAACCATGTGTTTCTTGAATAAGTTCAGTTTTAGGCACCCCTACATTAGTTCAATTTTCCAGCCCCAGAGGATTGCCCTTGCCATGGACACATAAAAAATATTTAAGAAGGGTTCATTCTGTCTGTCATCGTCAAGAACATTGTTGATGGCTCAACAGACCACCTCTACAGCCAGGCTGTGGTCACAGTCATTGACCACAACCCTCACTAAACCATAACCATGGGCATGAAGAGGATGGCCAAGAGGTCAAAGATCAAGGCCATAGTCAAGGTGTTCAACCACAGCCACCTCATGCCTACCAGATTATCTGTTGATATTCCTCTGGACAAAATGTTGTCAACAAGTATGTCTGAAGAGATTCTGCTCTCAAAGCCTTGTGGGACAACACGGTCAAATGTGCAGAGATAGTCAAGAAGCTGCAATTTAAGGTGCTCCCTAAGTGGACAGACCCCTATGATTGCTCTATTTAGGGTCAACATACCAAGACCATACATACCAAAGCACACTAAATACAAACTCACTTAAACAAAAATAATGCAACTACTTGCACACATTTCCTGCTCTTTGATGATTATCATCACTAGTGGACATTTTATGGCCAAGAAAGTTACACACCAGACAGTGTACTATTTCAGTAGTGCTACACACTCCAGGGTAAGTCTGATATTGTCATTAAAAATGTTGTAACCGTTCACAGGAGTCAGTCTGGTTCATTCCTCGGTTTTGGGGTCACAGCTCAGTTAAAAGTTTCACTCAGTGAAAAGGGAACAAAAACTCCCCGACACATTATTCTAAGTTACTGTTATCTAACTTTTAACTCATAGTGATGCCAGATAAAGTTCATTTCATCATGTGTTATTTAGAATTACCCCCAATCTTAACTCGCAGTGTATTAAACATGAGACAAAAAAGAGGAGAAAATAAAAAATAAGCACACGAATGGGTGACAAAAAATACAATTTTATGAGTAGGTATTCAGTGAAGCACAATAAAATACCTCGCATTCATGACAGACTTGTGAGTCTGGGTGAGGTTATCATTCCCCTCTTAAAACTGCATGATAGCAACCCCTGGGTGATGTCTATAATTTATTTTAACATGAATGTTTGTAATATTTATCACATTGTAAGCCTGGAGTTTTCCCACACACACTGGTTTAAAGAAGTATTTTAATTATATTGACTTTGTGTGTGACTGACCCACCATGAAAGACACAGCATGTTTTTGTTTGCTAGTTTGTTTGTTTTGCTTATTTATTGGTATTATTACATCAGACTGAGGCAAATGCCAATAAATTCTGCCTTTCTGTTTCTATGTTTCTATCATGTCTTATTGTTATGGATTATTTGCTGGCAACATTGCCGGATTTTGCCAGTAAACCAAGCAATTAAAACACGCCCAAAAAAGGCAAACAAGTGACCCCTAGCTACACATAGATAGATAGATAGATAGATAGATAGATAGATAGATAGATAGATAGATAGATAGATAGATAGATAGATAGATAGATAGTCACATTTAAATTTTGAACTTGATATGATTTTTAGTATCTACTGTCAAACAATTTAACATTGGTTTCCATAGATATGACCATAGAATTTAAAATATAACTGGATAACAACAATGGCTAAAATCATATTTATTTGCAATTTTTACATAGTAGGGACTTGCCATTATTGTTTTTTTGCAAACGTGGTCCTTTAATGTGTCACAACAAAAATTCTACAGTCTTTAAAATCTGTGCAGCTGCTGCCTTGTCTCTGTCTTGATGTCATTTTTATCATTTGAACTTGTTTCTTTTTCACCCAGTCTCGCTCTAGGACTTTGTTGTGTCCTGTATTTTGTTCCCTGCATTCATTTTAAATTAGAGGTTTAAAAACTGCAACCTGCAACTGCCAATATGTATAAGCAACTATCTCAAAAAAGAAGCCCACTGTCATTAATTTGTGGGCCTGACAACACATTCAAGAGCCACCTTCATCTCCTTCAGCATTATCTTTTCCTTTAAAATTAAGGACTGTTTTTAACAGAAACTGCCCTTGTTGGGGTAATTTCTCCTCACTGCAAACCAGGGGATAACCTCCAAATAACTGACTTTCTGTTACATGCTCTGAAACAGAATACTTTGTACATAGCAAACCAGAAAGTCCACCTTAAAAGATTCCCCTCCTCATAATCTAAAACTGTTTTACAGTTTTAATTGAATGTGTTCCTCAGTTTAATATTATGGTTCACCCTCTATCCTTTTACAGTCTTTGGTCTCGACTCTCTATTGTCTCATGTGGTCTGGATTGTGACCTGTCCTCTCTCTCCCTGGCTCTCTGTTGTCCCTCCTCCCTCCACCTGCTACATGGGGCACACCTGAGTGTTATTAACACTGAAGAGAGGAGGAGGGTATACAGAGGAGCAGGGAGGGAAGCACATGACTGCTGGCCCACACAGACACAACGAGGAGGGTTGCTTTCTCCTTGTTTTCCTTGGTTTCCTCTGTTAACAGGTATTCTCCCCAATTTCCTTGTTTATTCTCAGCAACACAAGGTTTTTAGTTTGGGCTGGAGGCTGACAGTGGTCCAGTTTTTCCGTTTCTGATTGTTCTTTTGTTCAGTCAGTTCTGCTAATGTAGTTTAGGGGAGGAAAGTCAGGTACGATGGTCCCTTCTTGGCTGGCCTGGTCATTTCCTCCCACTATTTTCATTCCTGCCAGCAGCTCCAGCCTCTTTTGTTTTTTTCCTTCTCGCATTTATTATAATAAAATCATTGTCAACTCTGACTTTTGTGTGGTGTCCTTTTATAGGTTTCTGGCCTCCTTTTGTTTGTGCCTAGGCCAGATTCTTGTGTTTCTTGGTCGTAACAATCTTTTGTTTGGGTTAGGAGCCCTCTGGTGGTGATTCTTTACCAACTGTGTCCAGAGCTGTTTGGTTGGAAAATGAATGATTTCTCCCTGAGTTAAATCTGTGCAGTTGTTTGCTCTGTGATTAGCCATGTAATGTTGATCATTGTATTCTTATCTGCTCTTCAGGTTGGAGGAAAGGACAATCCAGCAGTTGACCCAATAATCCACGGCTTGAAGGGTGTGGTCCATCATGGTGAGTGCTTGTCTTTGACTGGTTATAGCTGTAAATCCAAAGACAGATGGGCATCGACTTGTTTGTATTTAATGGACACTCATGAGGCAGGCTCCAGTTATCAAGCATGTTTTGGAGACTCTTTTTGATGAAGCCACTTGAAAACTCTTCTTCCGAATTCACATTTCATCTATAGGGCTGTTTGTGAGATTACACACTAAACTAATACACATACATGGTGGAGAGTTGCTTGAGGTCTTTCGCACTAATAAATATAATTGTCAACACCTAGACAGATCCGCCACTTCAGGGAGATAGCTGGGAACTGAAGCTAGCCGATACATAGCAGTCACTGATGCCACGTAAAGCCCATTTTTAAGGTAAAGCTTCTCAAAAACTATGTTAGATGATAGATATTAAAGTCAGACTCTTTACAAGAGTTGAAATTTTCCTTGACAAAGTCGCTCTATGTTTGTAATAACCTGAACAGCAGATGAGAGTGAAGGCTCCAAACACGGAGGCTTTGTCGAGGAAAAGTGAAATGCTGTTATAAATCTTACTGTAGCGTCAAGTCAAGCAAACATACATTTTGGAGAAGCTTATCCCTAAATGTGGATGAGTTATGAGGCTTATAAGGGTCAGCCAGTTGCTTTATTGGCAATTATAATCTTGTCCAATGAGCGTCGAGTAACCCCAATTAAAAAAGCCAAACTATTCTACTGAGCTTCAGGAGCCAGTCATCAGCAATTTTAGTGTTTGAGTTTAGTTTTTGTATAAAGTATAGTCATAGTGTTTTTTTGGCTGACCAAGCTAGACAAAGCCATTAAGGTTTCTCCTCATAAACTTTGTCATCAGCTGTTAGCATTGTCAGGTCATATGGTTTCTGCCGTTTGATTTATTCAACTCAATTTCCAGCTTTATCTGCAACCTCATATAGCATTGTGAAATCCCATGAGTCATGACATATTTAAAATGAAAAAGAAATACTTAAAGCTGTAATAAATCCAGACCCAGAGTCAAAATCAGCTTTATACTGACAGTGTTGAGTTTGTGCATTTGCTCTTTGTATGGCTGTGAGATTAAAAAAAACACATCCCAGTACTTTTTTTCCAGTCACAATATACTGGTGGCGCATGAAAGCTAAATGATGGGCAGGTAGTCAAACCTATTGGGAATCAATGAGAGCAGGGAAAAGGGTGGCTAGAATTTTCCCTGCACACATCTGTTATCAACCAAAACTTTCAGACACACCAGAGATGAACCTTCCACCGAACAGAACGGTTATTTCACATGGACTGATGGATTTACCTGGCTTTAGACGATCAATGTCATATTTTACTCAGAACCCAAGACCTCATGGGGAGATAAAAGCTGGATTACAAGAGTTTTAAAGCTTGGAGCAACTTTTTTTGTGGTCAACATCTTGAGATCGATAGCAGCAGTGAATGACAGCTGTCTTGTTTATAAGTCAGTGAGTGTGTTCACATGAGAACTACAGATAGTGTGTTGCCATTTTAAATATAAAGTATCCATCTGCATAACACAGAGCTCAAAAACTGAGTTACTGATTAATATTGTTAACAACCCAAACATATGTCCACATTTTCATTTTTTTAGGTTATTTTCAGGTATTTAATGTCATGTTTTTTACACCTCTTTATTTGTAACTGCTGCCAGAACTTAGTGGCTTTCATTGTTTTCCTCTCAGATTTTACCAGTTGGCTTAGCTCTAAATAACACCAAACTCTGGCATTTTGACAGCACTTCTCTTTGCTTCCCTTTTTGCCCTTGTCTCTGGTTTGACTGATTGTTTTTTTTATTTATGTGACACACAAACAAAGAGTTCGACCCTCATGGGTTTAGAAGACATCAAAAATACAGCTGCAGTGTTTCAACGGTTCATAACAGATCAGAATAAAGTTGCATTCTCTCTTTATAATTCAGTCTTGAACTTTAGGTTTTGCCTTTTCTTCAAAACTTCACAGATAAAATCTGCCACAAAAAGTTCCCTGTCTGGCGCACAAGCTCTCGTCAAAAAATCTGTTTCAATGAAAGACATTTTTCTGAGAAGTATGTCCCCTGTATCGTAATAGAAAAGGTAATGAAAATTACATTCAGTATCTTGAAGACACAGAGGGATTTTAATTTGTCAAATTTGGAATTAATGAATTGTATTTGCATCATGCATGCAGATTTAGTACAAGCCATCAGATCACTCCCCCTCTTCTTGAGTTATTTTTATTGTTGATAGTAAAAATGGAAATATTAATTCAACGAAAAGGTTCAAAAATTATTGAGGAAAGTTGACAGCAGGAGAGAAAGTGGGCACAGGAGTGAACACTTAGTCCCTGCCAGTATCTTTGTTTGTAAATGAATGTGCCAACTGTGGCCAAAATGAGAAGTCATACACACTCTTATAATTGAATATGGAGGACTGAGGGACACCACAGTGTTGCACTATGGAATCTGCCATCATGTAAGGCTAAGGGTTAAGTGCCTGAACATAACCGTGCACAGAGGGAACTTTGTGCTTTCGATAAATTATTCCGATAAATATAAATTATATTTTGGTTTACACCATGTAGCAACAGAATTTATAAAATACACTCTTAATCTCCCAAATGTCACAGGTTTTTTCAAAAATATGACATATGGCTCTAATGAAAAATAGATTTCAACCCCTTTGTCTAGAGGATGAACATACAGGAGTATCCCAAAGAATCTCTAGCTCTCTGAACAAGATCACAACAAGATTACAACCACCACAAACCAGCATCATGATCATATATACTGTATATATATATATGAAATCCCAGATTACAACTGTGAAACAGATCCCAGAGCTGACAGCTTAGAGAGCACTCACAACTGTGGAAGTCATGTTCTCATCTCATGTCAACACTACACATTTTCTTAAAATGTCTTATTAAAATGTTTAGTCTACACATAGTTATTGACATCTAAATAATCAGATGTGTTGTTCTTGATTTATCACGAGTTTCCATTTCCAGCACCAATCTGCAACAGTGTTCAGGATTATCTGCAGATCTTCATGTTTGGCCTGTAGCGCTTCATGATGTCATGTCAACTTTTTTCTTCAAGGTTGGAGGGAAGAAAGTGTGGGATTGATAAAGGGCCCAACACTGTAGGGACCCTTAAAAAGAGCAAATTAGAAATTTTATTTACTTATCAATTACTTTTCCGATGTCCTTTGGTGATCGACTCACCTTTCACATATAAACTAAACCAGATTTTTGTTGCTTGATCTGCAAAAAACAGAAATATTCAGGGATTTTTTTGCATCATTTGATCCCTACCAAATGACATTTATATAAAAAGAGGCCCTTTAAAACAATCAGGTTTTTTTTTTTGCATGTAGCTAAGCCATGTTAAAAATTAGGCCTTTGGGAAAAAAAACAGTTTATTTAGGTCTTATTATGCATTAATTAAAAACATTTTGAAATGTTTTACTTCCTCCTGAAATCCTAAAAACTCAAAATGTCCATAAACTTATCATAGGCCTATATATTTTTGAATCTCATTTGATAAATTAGGTGTTTTTGGTAACTAAAAAATCCATTTGAGGACATTTTTTTTATCATTTGTTGATCATATTGATTTGATGGAGGTATCATAAATTATTTATCAAATGTGTTATGCAAGGCATTGAAGGGTTAAAACAGTCCAAACGCCAGAAAGTTTGGAAAAGTATGTTGTTTGATTTACCATTTATTCCATAATTTCTGCTGAACAGTGTTTTCTCCACTTTGTTTGTTGTAAATTTGTGTCTTTGAATGGAATTACTCGGCTGTTATAATTCAAAGATGCCCATATATAATTTTCCTTTGCAGATGTTTGGTCAAATAAACTGTGTAGAGCTTGGTTTTTGGGATAGAGCCCAAGTCTGATATCCTTTCATGTGGTCCAATGTGTTTGGCAGCGCCCTCGCAAGGTGTCATGACATCATTAGAAAGCAGGCGATCCCTTCACCCACAAAAAAACTATCAAGCCTTTGTTCATTTTTGTGAAAATCAAAATGAATTGGCATCTTACAAACAGCTCTATCTTGGCCAAATTCCTTGCATCACATGCACAAAATGTTAGCCATGAATCCCATCGAAGTGATGTCATACTACAGCCAATAGGCTAAGACTCAGCAACAATCGATGTTTGACTCAAAAAGAGTCAAAATCTATGTATATTTCAACAGAATGAGTGAAAATATTGAAACAAACCAAGAATCAGCAGAGTCTATAAGAAAGGAGAAGGTCAGAAAAGATAAACTTTGCTGATCCCCACCAGGGAAAATTCAGTGGAGTTGTGGGAAGTTTGGCCAAATCAAATATAGAGAGAAAATATAAAGAGGAAATTTCTCCCTCTGAATTTTTTAAATCCTCAGGAGTGAAGAAGTTCTTACACAAGAAAACAAAACAGAAACTTGCACTTTCTCCAGTGAACTCTACACAGACGCACACAAGAGGATGAATACTGTACGCGGGTCAGCATTTTGCTGCTTTGGAGTAATTTCATCAAAGTAAAAGAGCAAAAAGCTCCGCGGGAAGCTCCCCTGAGCATTTTGGCTCCAGTTGGTCGAATTTCTATGGTATGAAGAAAAGTCACCAAATGTGCTCTTTCGGATGCTGTGGTAATTAAATTCAGAATGAAAGTAACGTTTCAGGGATTTTGTTTGCTTTTCTTCTCAGCTTTTGTGGCATTTTTTGTGCTTATCTAAATTTTTCTTTTTAAATCCTGTAAAATGTAAGTGGTGCCGAGTGGGCGAAGTTTGGAAGGCTCCATCTGTGACAAAGTCCATCATGTCTGTTTACACTAAAGCAACGGTTTTAAAACTGTTTCCTTAAAGTACACCCAATATCAAGCCTTATTTCAGGGTACACCACATTAAAAATAATACTTTATAGCCCCTTTAGCATGTATTGTGGAATGATGATGCAAGTTCATGCAAATACTGTCAAATCAAATCTGATAGAAAAAGATGTCACTTTTGAATAGTGTTTCAAGCGAAGCAAAAACTGATTGTGCAAAAATTTCATAATTTTACACATTAAAACTTTGCTTTTCCCACATATAAAACCAGGAGTTCTTAAGAATCTTACAAAGAGAAACCTTGTAATACCCTAACAGCTTATCCTAACACAACAGAATGTGCACCTTTATGCAAGAATAATGCATCTGAAAGGAGAAATTTTGGTTGTAACTTATGGTTGGACAAATTTCCAAGGGACACTCTTTGACACCCGCTGCACTTAAATCATGTTTGACTGCATATTAATAGATGCTGCAAGCTGTCACAAGTGGATAAACAAGGCACAAGACACGCTACAGTTACAAAACTGTTAAATTGCAAGTGTTTGTCCTCATGTGTGGAGTTTGACACAGTTCCAAAAGGGGTAATGAATTTAAAAATCATCATGTGTGTACCAGGCCTATGTTTCTATTTTAGTGTAACCAGCATCCATGACATTTATAACTGTTGAACGGTTGTGTTTTGTTTGTTTTTTTCTGACATGTTATATGACAAAACAAGGGAGGAAAGCTGTCAGAAAGGCTACTACCCTCTTAGCTTGTGGATTATTTGCTCAGCAAGTGGATGCTCAATTGGTGTAAATAAACTACTTTTGTACAGGTTTAGGACAAATTTGTGATGTATTGTGGAACATTGTTGGGGAAAATACTGCTCTGTTTGCAATTGTAAAAGGGCAAATGGTCTCTATCTACATCGCCATCTCTCTGGTTACTCAAAGTGCTTTTACACTGCAGGTCACACCTATCAATTCACACCCTTTAACTCTCGTGGCTGGAGTTTCTATCTAACTCGTCAACTCAGTATTCAATGGCAGATCCTCACCCTTTCAGGATAATTTAAACACCACTGATGAAGTAGTGGGAGCTACTTTGGGTTAAAGGTGTAGTCAGGGATCTTCTAATCTTCTAATCTAATGCACTATTTGTCAAAATCACCGTATTTCTCCTCTCCATCCACAAGATGTCACCACTGACAGCATGTTGAAAAAAAAAGTCCAGTTTCGATACACAGCCTTGGCTCTGAATTTCAGCAGGTAAATACTGTGGATCGGGCCGTGTCACCAAAACAGGGTACACCCCCCCACATCTAGGGGGCGATCATACTCATGCGCAGATCAGACAGAGCGGGAGGGGGAGTCGTAGGTTGCATAGCGTGCGCAGTTAGCGTAATCTGCCAGAATGTACTGTTGTTGTGATGTTATCAGTAATGTCAGTCGAGTTGTCTGACGGGTCGGGGTTACCTTAGCTAATTTGGTCAGCTACGCAGTTTCTACGGCCGTTTCCATGACGATGCACGTCCATCAGCTTTCGGGGATGGAGCCAGGGGTGAGGTATGAAGTGAGAGGCGGGTCTAAATTTATCAACAACCTCTCCACTCGTTTTCTCCCACATCGCTGACTACAGCTTTAAGTGTCCTGCCACAGGCCACATCGACATGTGACAGCTGGAGCTAGGTTAGAACCCTCAAGCTTCTCTACCAGACTAATCCACTGATGCCCAGGGTCAGATAACCAAATCATTATTTGTTGTTCTCAAGCTTTGATTGTCCTCAGTGTCAAAGATTTAAAGCTTTTTGCATCATTTTCTCCCAGACATGTCGTACACTCACGAAATAAGTAGGACATCTGGGATGATTCAGTGTTATTTTTTATTCCTAACATAAAAAATTAGAGGATTTTGTTCTGTTCTCTGTAAGCATTGTAGTCTGAGTCTAGAAAGCAGTTTTCTCCTGCGCACACGCTCGAAGTGCATCTGTGTCATGATCAAAACATTTACCCTAAAGCACTGTTCTGTCTTGTCCCCCCCAAAGGGCCAGACTCGCCTTGCAGCAGCAGATCGGCCTCAGAGTGAATTTTCAGAGCCTCGGCATACACAAATAAAACTTTGATAAAACCCCACCACATGATACTTGCACTTTATCTCCCGCTCAGCTGTCTTGGAAAAACTACTCTGCCTCCATAATTCATCTAATACAAAGACCACTCAAGTTCAATCAAGGCCGCGCTCCTATCCCCCCCGCTGGGTCGGCGGTTGGCAAATTCGCTCTGTCTCCATCGGCACTTCTCTATGGAGCAGCGGGTGGGTAAATTTTTCACAGCGCTCTCTTCTCTTGTTGCCGGGGCTTGTCTGGCGGACACGCACCGCAGGTCTGACTCCTCTGTCTTTGTACCTCATGCCTTGTTGCATTTTACATGAAACCTTGCTGGAACAAATGCCCTCTGACTAGCTACCAGCGAGCAAGCTCCACCGCGCCATCCCTGTGAAATCAGCCCGGTAAAAAGGCTGAGTCTGATTTACATAGAAGACTCATGAAAGGCTTCGGCTGCAAAGAGAGAAGCCCATTGTCTACGCCGGGTTTGCAGGGAGATGGAGGCAGATGCAAAGACTGATAATGATGCGGTGGGATGATGGGAAAGGAGGAGAGGCTGTGGTGAGGAGGAGGAGTAGGAGAGCTGTGATTGCTTTTCCAGCTCTCATTCTTCTTATTTCAATGTGTTTTATATTGAATTTTGGATTGTATTAAGAAACATCATTATTACTATCAATCAAACTTGATTTTTCTTGCCTTATGCAAACCAGCGCAATTCTGCAAACAATAGTACAAGCAATGAAGATGAAAAATGTGTTGAATGAAATGATAACTGCAAAAAATGGTAACATTTGCAATTCCAAGTGAGTCTGTATGTGTTAAGAGACAGTTGGGATTTACTTAAGGTCTGAACTAAGTTGTAATGCTTTAAAAAAACAGACAGACAACATCTCACATCTGCAGTACTGCCTTCCTCTTTTATTGATCATATATATGTACTAATGCTAAAGAAATCTGCTCTAAAGCCGTGTTCAGCCCAGTGAGTTTTAGTGATTGTGGCTGTGGTAAGGAAAGTAAAAGTGTCCAAGGATGGGCCAAGGGTTTTAATGTAATGATCACATAAATTATTTTGCAAGAACAAATTCATCATTGACATTAAAAACCCTAAATGGGATTTTTGTTACTCCCGAAACATAGCAGTGATCCACTCAGCCTATGCCTAGTATTATTACAGAATTTGATAAACTACCTCACTTAAAGGTGTAGTCAGTGATGTGGGGAGAAAACGAGTGGAGAGGTTGTTTATAAACAAAATTAGACCCGCCTCTTTCTTCATACCTCACCTCTGGCTCCACCCCCGAAAGCTGATAGATGTGCATCGTCATGGAAACTGCCATAGAAACTGCGTAGCTGACCAATGTAGCTAAGGTAACCCGACTAATATTGTAGACTGACAATATTGATAACATCGCAACAACAGTACATTTTGGCAGATTAGACAATAAGATGAATGCCTGACGGCTGTTACTGTTATGTGGAGCACCACAAAGCTAATGTTGCTTACCTATCCAGCAGAAAGACGGCGACATCCGCATCAGTTTTCAGGTCTTTCAATTCGCGGAGTTCCCTCCACCGTCAGAAAGCAACACCAATGTTGACCCGGGTCTTCACTCTTTCATGGTCATAGCCCTTCTTTTTCACTTTTCACTCCTCTGACCTTTTTCTTTTGGGCTGTTTTTCAGCCATTGCTACTGCACATGTTGTATCTCTCTCTTACGCTAACCGCACACGCTACGCAACCTCCCACCCCCCCCCACCCCCGTCTGATCTACGCATAAGTATGATCACCCCCTGGATGTGGGGGGTATACCCTGTTTTGGTAGCTCGGCCCGAGCCACAGTATTTACCTGCTGAAATTCAGAGCCAAGGCTGTGTATTGAAACCGGACTTTTTTTTTCAACATGCTGTCAGTGGTGACATCTTGTGGATGGAGAGGAGAAATACGGTGATTTTGACAAACAGTGCATTAGATTAGAAGATTAGAAGATCGCCTACTACACCTTTAAAAAAATGTACTGTAAAAATGACATTCTTCCGATGGATTGATAATGAATTAAGAATATATATAGCCCACTGGGATGATATAAAACAAGCTGGTATAAAACTGGAAACTCAGTGACAAGGTAACAAAAATCCAAAGTAAAATTTATGAAGATGATGGAAAGAACTTTGCCAAGCTTTTAATAACACGAGACAAGATCGGGAAAAAACTTCCACTTTTGTAGAGTTAGATGGCAATTTTGTGACTTAACTTATTGACATTGCTAATTATTCAAATTATTTATTGATAAAATGCACAGTTAACAAAAATATGAATGATTCTACTAATAAGAAATCCATAAGACTCATTAAAAATCAAATTATGAAAAATAGAAATTGCAAATCAACCCTGTAAAACCTGATGAAGTTAAAAGCTCTATGATCAGTAAAAAGTAATAAACAGCATGGTCTTGATCATTTGTGTTGAAAATTAAGTAGAAGAATTGCAGGTTGCATTGCTAAACCTGTTTTTTATTTTTAATCTCAGTTTAAAAGAAAATGTATTCCTACAAAGGTGCTAAAATTCATGGAAAAAACTCAAATTTTACAAAATGTTTCTGTCAATGATGTTTGTTCTGAGTCTAAACATGCCTACAAAGCTGGCCACAGTACTTGTCCTGCACTAACACAAACGACTGATGATTGGCTATGTCATATTGATCAAAAGAAAACTGTGGGTGCAGTTATTCTGGACTTCACTGCAGCTTGATCACAAACTTTTACTCAACAAACTCACTGCAGATGGTTTTGAGGCAGAGGAAGTTAGAAAGTTTGCAACAGACGGAACAGTATTAGTTTATTTCAAAGAACAAAGAGGACTGTGGAGTTCCTCAGGGGAGCTGTCTGGGTCCTCTCCTCTTCATTATTTTGACTGTCTACATTTTGTGTTAAAAAAGAATTCATCATTAACAAAATATGCAAATAATTTTACAGTTTATAGGTCTGCTAACAGCAATTACAAGTTAAATGTGCCATTTCAAAAAGATCTGCACTGTATGTGTAAATGGGTACAGAATAACAAACTGTTCTTAAATGTCACCAAAACCAAGTGAATAACTTTTGGGTAAAACCAGAAAGAGAGAGTAGCATCAGGGGGGTCGGAACATGAGAGCGTCACGTGGTTCATGAAGTGACTGGATCGTTCCAAAGCTTGGCAGATCATTTAAATTAACTGCTTAGCCGCGATTTCTGGTTATTACATTCAAGTTTTTTTTACATTTTTTACATTCATATAGTAATACAGATAAATTAAAATATGACCCATATTCTATGTGCATGTGTTGGAACATTTTTATTGCGATATTGCTGTCAAACCTGCTGAAATTTCCTTATGAAAAGGAATACTGTGAGCCATAATCCAACTTTACTTTATATTCTGGACCAGAAAAAGTTCTTGACATTGTACTGTTACTGAATTTCCTTGTTTATAACATCAGTATTGGTGTTGTGGAAAATTACTGAGGCGTTTTGTTTTAGCATTTCAGATGAAAAAGGAAGAAGCCTGAGTGATCCTTCTGAGAAGAAAACAGTCTATCAATGATAGACTACCTACTAGTCTGCAACCCAAAAGCAAATGCCTGTTCTCAAAGATCCTGTATATCAAATAGACAAAATCAAACAAGGCAAGTGAAACATGATCTTGTTGTCCTAGTTCTACTCAGATTTACCAATCAGTGGAATAAGTTGCCTTGTTTCACAAGAAAATCAAACAGTAATATTAAACTAGATTGACGAAATGTTGGTGAATTGCACATTTCAAGCAATGCAAGTGTTTCATTATTTTTTTTTATTTTAATTTTTATTGTCAATAATACTAGCCAAAATGGCTTGAAATGGGCTGAAAATACCAGATTAACATACTGTCATGGTGAAGATGTCTCTCACTAAAACCCTGTGCTGCTGTTTGTATGTCTTTGACAGTGACTGACACTGAAATTTCGTTTTTTTTTTTAACGATCGCCTGTCTTTTTCATGTCCTGCTATGTATCATTATTGTATGTATGGACCCCCAGGAAGGCTATTTGCTGCCCTGGTAGCAACTTTTAAAGTAATAAAATAATCATCTGACAGCCCTTACAAGGATTATTGAAAGGAAGAAAAAAAAGTAGAATGTGGGCATTTAAGGTAAAACATGATCAAAGATGAAAATCCAAATTAGCCTTAAAAATGTAGAACTCAGGATGAAAGCAGATTCATCAAACACACCGTAAAAGCAGACTGAATTGAAGGCATTTAGTTTGCGTTTGGATGTATGAATCTTTTGTGCTTGTCTCAGATCCTCTTAAAGGCTGTTCCAGCGCCTCGGAGCATCATGGCTGAAAGCAGCAGCACCAACTGTTTTTGTTCTGCTTTGAGGAACAGCCAAAAGAGAAGAAGCAGAGGATCTAAGAGGCCTTCCTTCTTCGTGAACCAAAAGCATTTCTGAGAGGTAGTCTGGTGCAGCGCCATGTACTGTCTGCTGAACTTCTGAAAGAGTTTTAAATTCAACATTACAGCCAAGAGGCAGCTGCTGTGGTGGCAGAGACACTGAAACAGTATGAAAGCCCGCTCCACTTTGTACTGAACAATATTAGAAATAAAATCATGCTGCAATATTTTTTCTCATCTGATATAGATTGCAACAATTAAAACTTCAGCAGAACAGTTAAAATATTATATTTTAACTGTTTTCGGTAGTATTTTAAATCTAAAACCTCTGTTGGCTCGATCATAGAGATGATGAAATCAAGGATTTTACAAAGATTAAGAGAGAACCCTTTGGATTCAATTAAGGACTATTCAGTAAAACTACACTCCATGAGGTGTGTTAACCTAACAGAAAACCTTTTTATGAATACATTTCACATAATGAGGAAGAAATTTTCTGAAAATTGACTTCCTGGTTAACGGTTTGAGCTATCTGGGACTGCTCACCCTGTGAGTCAGGGAGGTTACCTGTGGGATATTTTTTACCCACTATGTGAAACGTATCCATGAAACTGAAACACAGATTTTCTGTTAAGGGAATGCACCTTATAGAGTGAAATTTTTGTTGAAGGGAGACACTAACTCAGAAAAGTAAACAACAAAAGAGAGTGGAGGGACAGTGACTCTCTACTAGACTTGGCAATGTCCAGTTTAGTTCTGTAACAGGGGCTGGGGGTCATAGTTGCATTACAAAGGGAGAGTTTGATGACAGAATGTAAAATGGACAGAAAACAGTCATAGCCGATGACAAGTGAACAGCACAAAACATGAATGAGATTCAAAAACAGTACGGCAGAATTAAGTAAAGGTCTATACATGTTTGTGCAGCAGTTTTTGACATAGTGAGTGTCTGTCCGGTGGGTCAGTCACAAAGACGCCATGACAGATACCGCTTTTTCTAATAACTTAAAATAAGTATTTCTCTGCCTTTAGTGAGTAAGTTGGAAACGTTTATCTATGAAGCATCTTTCAAGAACAGATGTCACAGAGTGGTTCACAGTTGACATAAAAATCATAAAACAAAACACAACCTAAGAAAATAAAAGAGACAACCAACTGACCCTGGTCAGAAGACCTTAGAGTCCTGCTACTGGTGGAAACCTTGGGGAAATATCTGAGCTCATGACATTGTCATTTTTGTGGTTCATTTATAAAAAATCACATTGTAAGTCTCCCCGTGCATGCATAGGTTCCCTCCCACAGACCATAAACATGTTCATTAGGGTATTTGGGGACTCAAAATTGCACTTAGGTGCAAGTGAGAGCATGGATGGTTTTCTGTCTCTCTTTTTGGCTCAATCAATCAATCAACCAATCAATCTTTATTTGTATCACGTCAATTCATAACAAGTGTTGTCTCAAGACACTTTACAATAGAGCATAAAGTTCTTCATTTTGTGGGTACACATATATGCATAGATACATATATACATATAAAGATACACATATACATACAGTATATATACAAATATATACATCCAACACCCAACATGAATCCATATAGCCAATCATGGATCCCTCCATCATGGCGGCAAGAAAAAACCTTCTGTTAAGCAGCAGGAAATCTTGAATGTGGATCCCAGTCTCATGATGAACAGCAAATCCACACAATGCTGTGTCGGGTGTGAGGGCAAAAGAAGGGAGGTAAGAGGAGACAAGTGGACTAGAATAATAACTAAAGTTAGTGACAGATCCATGAACCATAGACCTGTCATCTGATTTATTAGGGGTTAGCCTCTTGAGATGCTACATCTTGTTTTCAGGAGGGTCCTCATGTCTGAATGGTTGTGGTGATCTTCTGGTGACCAGGCAGGGTGTGCTACAACTCTTGCCCAATATCAGCTGGAAAGGCTCCAGCCTCCATGACCCTGGCAGGGATAAGCGGTATATATAATGAATGGATGAATATCTTTGGATGGATGGATCAGTCAGGAGGCCTTCGGGCCAAGATCTAAGTATGGTGTCTAAGTGCTATTGCTCAACCTCCTTAACCTCCTGTTTCACACTGTTAATATCATTTCTTGCCTTCATTCAGAAAGGCACTATGCACATAGATAATAGACATGTCCTCCAAAAACATTGTTTTTAAAAATTTAGCAACCTTGGCCACCTCTTAAGTTTCTTGAGACATACTTTCATATCTCAGTGGATGATTTTATCGTTTATAACATGCCAACCATGACCCTCTTCATACTTAGACACCTGCCATTCAGCTAAAAGGAAGAAATCGCAGATGTCAGAATGTGAGAGTGAATGGGTATGAAAGGGTGGATGTGATCAGCTGTGTAAAGCCACTTTGAGAAATCAGAGAGACTAGAAAAGGGCTTTTTAAGCTCAAGTCCAGTTGCATTTGCCCTCACAGCTCTGGATCGTTAATCAAGTTACTGTGAATAAGCCAAAGACCACTTTGACAAGCAGAAACAGTTCGAGTCCATACCAATAAAATGTTGTGAAGCTCTGAGAAAATGTACAAACATTAAAATAAACTTAAAAAAGCTTCAGAAACATGCCTGTAGCACCTTTAATAGAATGAAACAGATAGATTTCTGTGCCAAAAAGTAAGACACAAAAAGGAAAAACATAAAACGGTTTGAGAATATGATATGATATTTGGTAGAAGTGTACTGAGATGGATTTCTTCATGATAAACTTCTTCATATTTAGAACATTTAGAGGTGCTGCATAAAGAAGATGAGGAAAAAGTGACTCATAGTGTTTACTGCTGTCAAGAGGTATTACACCTGGGCCACGCTGTGCACCTTTAACTGTGACAGCTGAACTGCTGTGGCTGCAGCCTCTGAGTGTGTGTGTGGTGTCCACACAGGCAGCATCACTATAAAAGTGCTGCTACCGCCTGCTCTGTCTGTTTGAATTGAACTTTCCTTTGAGATCCAACAATCTGACTAGCTCAGGGCGGTAAACCAGAGCGAACACTTGCACTGGTACTTTTTGTCCCAGGATGTGGATTTTTACGTCACAGTCATCACAGGATCCAAACACATATTGTTTTGTGGTTAGAACAACGTCACACTGACAGCGTGCGGCCTGAAACTGAGTCACATAGAGTATCAAGCGCATACTGCTTTTCAAGGCCAAATTATAATACTATACCCTTCTTGAATGAATACCTAAAATTAATAAGAAGTCTTAGCTGTCAGGACAAAACGTATAACTCAGAAATTGGTATTTTTCAGGGATGATGAAACAGCTGTAAAATTGAATGAATGTTGCGTTTTCCTTATCACTTTTTGAATTTGGTTAAAAGCTTATAAAATACTTTATCCAACATGGAAGGTGACCAATAGCGCCATTTTATGAAAAAAATGAAAAATGTAAAAGTGTAGGTAAGATCTTTTTTTCCAGCAGTTCAAAAATGTCTTTATTAAAGCATGATTGGGTTTTTTAAGTATGGTTACTAACAAACTGTTAACAAGGACTACATATAGCTGAGGATCCTCCTGCAAGCATTTTTATTTTCTAAAGAGCAATAATTCAGACTAGCCTTGCAGGGCAGATGGACATGCCTGATTTAATGTCTGAAATCTGGATGCCCATCTTGCCAACTTCAATTGTCCAATGACTTCACTTGACTAAATGTTTAATGGCCCTATCAATGAAAAGAGGCGGGAGATGCAGTCATGACGAAAACAGGAAGTGGCTGCATGTTTGAAAACATAGTGGCTGTGTCTGAAATGGCATACTAACGTACTACTCATAATAAGTGTGACGTCAGAATAAGTATGTAGTGTGTTCACATTAAATAGTATGAAAAGACTGAGTGTGCGAGAAATACCCGGATGTATACTATATCGGAAAAAATTTTAAGTATGCGAGGTGGGCATACTAGTCACACTCAAACGCCCCATAATGCATTGTGAGCCCCATAATGCATTGCGCCATGCAAGACCGACCGGCATTCAGCTAAAAATCGGCCACTAGCAAACTTCCCATTTTCAAAATAAACAAGTCTTTTATCATCTCCTTTTAGTTCTTAAATGCTTTTGTAATTGGGCTCTTGTTTTGGAGCCGACTGGAAGTTTCTTCGATAGCATAATAGCAGCATAGCGGAATGTCCGAAATGTCGAAATGAAATTTGTATCCGTGCGTTTTATGGCTCAAATGACCACATTTTGGTATTCTACGTGGTGACTTTCTTGCCTAAAATGCTCTCTGAACTTTCAAATGTGGCGAATCAACAGAGATATTTGATAGCCTGGTGTGCTTCTGATTTTCGTCATCTGAGGTTTGAAATGCATCATGGGAAACTTAGTAGTATACTACAGTGTGAACGGTTGGCATCCTAATCATACTTATAGTATGTAGTATACAGTATATACATGTGAGTTTTTAGTATGTAGTACGTTAGTATGCCATTTCGGACACAGCCAGTGACTTCTGACACAGTCTCCATATCTACTTTTTTTATCAGAAAAGAACTCACTTTATTCTTGGTTTTCATGTTATTTTCCATGGACATGCTGGGTTACTTTATGGTCGTCATGGTTACTCAGTGATACTTGGCGAAATCTGCTCTCCTCAGAAGTTGACCTGGAAATCTTAGTCGGGATTGTCTTTGATGAGGTTTATGTCCCATATAAGTGTTAAATGATACATCTGTGTGGTATAATTTAATGTTAGATTATCGTCCAAGGTAGTTAAAGCATGTAGCTAACACCAGTGCAAGCTGCTACGTCATTACGTTACTATGTCGCTTAATATGGATTGGTCTGTGGTGAGTGTGATGCCCCTAAAAACATTTGTGAAGGGCTCTTTCCAAGATGGACTAGTGTAATGTTTACGTGGTGGATATATGGAACTGTCTGTCTGGCATATCAGGTTAAATACAGACAACATAGCCACACAGCCATGAAGGCCAATTTGATCAGGTATTTCAATGATCAGCAAATTCTCTAGCAGGAGGCTACATGACATTACATGTTAAAAATATTGAAACTACCTTTAAGTCAGATTGCCATGTTGAAGTTCCATAGTATCTCAATAATAGCTTTTTACTTTCAACCATAACACTTTGAGTTAAAAAAAATCATGAAATTTAGGTTGATTTGTCGAGATTATCACAAATAACAAAACATGACTTTATTATTTTAGTTTACTACAGACTCTTGTGGTTGGGATCTCTTATTGCCAAACTTTACCCACAATTAAGTATTTTTAGAAATATACAAATATATTCTGAATCTATCTATGAATTTTCCATCCCTATGAAAGGTGTTTTATGTCTTCTTTGGATAAAGTATTAGGAGCCAGTAAGGGAGAAAGCTGCTAAAATGTGTAAAAAAAAAAAAAAAAAAAAAGGCCTTCAGACTGATTCACATTATGCCCAACAATGCCTTGCCACATAAATCAGCCATGATGCACTATAAAACAGGAAAGTTTTGGCATATAGTGACACATTTTTGATGGTATCAGCTGTAATGACCTTAAATGTTTCAGCATTTTATTTTACTGTTTTAGTCATACTGGTATACAGGAGACTGACAACTTTTAAGATTCAAAATTGGTATAAAGTTCGTCTTAAACTCTGGCTTCCACAAAACTATTTAGTGTAAATTATTCATTGTACATTGCAAATAAATCATTGATAATATGCCCCTGTAGTTATCTCAGAAAGGCACACATTATTACATTTGAGTCCTTATCGTCCCATCTCTGGTTCAATCCCCTGTCTCTCCCCCTCCGTCTTGACAGCTTCTATCTTTACTGATCAAATAATGGCAAAATGACCCAAAAATTATCTTTAAGAAAAAAAGTCTCCAGTATAAGTGGTGCCAGTGTAGCTGCTGAATACATTAAAATAGATGTGAAGGGAGTATAAATTTAGTTTGACTTTTTCTTTAAGAAAAGCATGTGGTGTGCTCAGAAGGAGGGCACATGGGATTCATTCTTGGAAATTTAAGTTTTCTGTTCTCTGCCGGGCTCCTCCAAAACAGCAGGCCCCCCAAGACTTATCCTGCAACATAATTCAACCATACAGCTGGAGATGAGGCTTTGGTAGTGCACAGTACAGCACTGCATCAAAGGGGAAGGTGTGTTGACCAAATCCACCCCTGTAAATAAATGCATACGTTACAGCCCCATCTGCCAGGCCAGAAATAAAACTAGAACTACAATGAAGCAGTGACTTGCTGGTGTGAGTTATGTGATTGTCAGACAGTGAAGGGAGTTTGTAAAATGGCAGGACTGGGGAGGTTTGTGGTTGAGTTGTAAACAGTGAATTTATGTACGGCGCATCTTGAGATTATTTCATTTGAGGGGTCCCAACAGGAAACATACAGAACACATAGCGCAGGTACAAAAGACAATATAAAAATAGGATTAGATATTATTCCATATGTCCTGCTGAATATGACTGCTACTGACCAGGGACAGAGCTAGAAACTTTTCATAATTTCAGTGCCTTCAATCCCAGGCCATTCCTCAATAAAAAAAGAATACCTTGGTTCACAGCAATTCTCAATACAATATTCAACTGTACATGACGACATTCATAGTTCCATGTGCTGATATTTTTAATTTTGAGTACAAATCTTCCATTTATTGATGCTCTTTTCTCTCTGTATAAGTCAGTGTGGGAAAACTCCTGCCATAGCAAGTAGCAATGTGCTAAAGCTGAGCCAATAAACAATGTTTTCAGAGGAGAGGCAGCAATATGCACCCCTTCTTAGCTTTGTCAAACGTGAAAGTATGCAAGTGTTTAAAGATTATGTCACTGGTAATATTCCACAAAGTTCAACCCACAATGCATTATGTTTTGGTTTATTTCTCTTGTTTGGTCGCTGTTTGGTTTCTCTGACTGTCACACCCACACCATACTCCTTGTAACACTGCTAGCTTTCTAGCAATCATCAGTGTATACAGAGCTGGCTGTATGACAACAGACAACCTACGTATTCGCGAGATATTGGGTTCACAAACATATAATATGTGTAAGATTTTGTAATATTGGCCTTTATCCTATGACGTCCAGCATCTTACAGTTCATTTGTTAACCAGAGTGGACATCTTTACATTATGTCAAGCAAAAAACCCTCAAAGTGTTATCAAAACTTTGTGGCCCATTGACCTATAAATTTGCTCTATGACCTCCAAAATAGGACCACTTTATCTTTGATTCAGAGTGGACATCTGCGCAGAGTTTGAAAAAAAATCTAGGGCTGAAACGATTCCTCGGATAATCCCTATTATTTGATTACAAAATATCCCCGGGGCAAATTGTGTGCCTAGAAGCCTCATTTAATATCTAATTATACATATGAAATATATACCTGGACTATTATACAGTGCATGGTGTTTGACACGGACGGTCATTTCTGTGGCACAACGCACCTGCTACCTCCGCTGCTGCGCGGCTTGTAAAATCATGAAGGAAGAGAAAAGAGAGGGACAGAAAGGAGAGAGTCTGCAGAAGAAATGGCAGAGAGTGTCCCAAGTCTGTGGTCACTACAAGAAGGGACGAAAAGAAAACACAGTGCAGTGTGTCTGATGCCAAACGGAGTTGGTTTAGCACGTAGCTTAGCATGATACCACGTCATCAATGCTGCAGCATGTCAACAGTAAACATCCGGTCTGTGTGTCAGAGCGACACAACAGGATGACACTCATGATACATCAACAAAGCAGCTAATGTGATCAATAACAGAGATATGGGCTAGTAAATAACCTACTTTGATTATGGCTCTGTGTAAAGGCTGGCTCAGAACATAAATCAATGCGGAGACTACTTTCCCAGAATTATGTGTATTTTGTTCACATACTTTTCATATCCAATAACTTAACATTGAATTTGATTGCAGAGAGTAGAAGAGGAAACACTGACAGTGAGTAGAGGAAGCAGGTGTAGGGAATGCTTTCATATGTTATAGAAATGAACATTAGCTAGTTAAATTATCTTAGTATCTAAGTATGATATTATTTGGTCCTAGAAATTAAGTAAGCAAAATAAGACCAGCAATATGATACAGTAGTAAAGGCAATAATTTAGCAAAAAGAGACAAGCATGAGTACAAATAAAATAAAAATAATCAAACTTGCACAATGTAACAGTTATCCGATTAATCGATTAATCGCCTAAACATTTGATAGAGTAATCGATTACAAATAGAATCGATAGTTGCAGCCCTAAAAAATCACAACCAGGTTTACCAGGATAGCGTGGACAGACAGATGGACAGACAGTCCGAAAACATGACATCTCTACCCCTGGCTATCGCTTAGCAGGGAGTCAAAAATAAATTGCAGAGTGCCAAAACCACTCACATTTTAGAGCTGTAAATAAAATCCTCAAACATACACCCTGTGAAGAAATAAAATGAGGACAGTTTAATAGATGTGTCTGCCCCAAATTTCTGGGAATCCTTTTGAGGAGAGGATGAAAAAGAAGCTTAACATGCGAGTGCTGTGCAGCAGAGCCACATCAGATCTGATGTGAAAGAGAGCGCGCTGGGATTAAACCCCCATCAGCAGGGGAGTCGTAGACATACTTTTACAGTACAGACAGAGAGTGAAGAGGGAAATTAACTCCAGTTCTTCTTCTTCTTCTTCTTGGAACGCCATGGGGTTGACACAGTACCTCAAACCAAGCTAAAACACCATAAGCCATGTACACCCTTTAAAGATTAATTGCCAATCAGAGTAGCGGAGTGCCGAGTCAGTGGAGACTCCGTGCAGAGAGTGAGATAGTGAATTAATGGACTTGTAATTCGTGCCGTCGAGGAGCAACAGCTTCATTTTTATACTGTGACATGAGAGCAGTGGGAGCACAGTTGCTTGAGTAGATAAACAGAAGAAATGACACAGTGCTGACCAAGATGGGAGAGTAAATATACAGCAGCTGAGCAATGGCAACAAACCAGAAGCCTGAGTCACTGTCCCTCTTTACACTCCTTAACTGCTGAAATGACTCCAAAATCAGACTCCTTCTTCTCTAAAACCTGTCAACATGAAGGAATGTTAGCCCGATCCTTTTCTTGTCACTTGAGCAGATCGCAAATATTAAGGGGTCAAAAGAGAACAGGGTCTTACACAGAACATCTTTGAAGGAATTTCATAGCACACAAACTGTGTGCCCAAGGAACCCAGAAAAAAGAGAGAGAAAGAGAGCCTCTCTGGAGTTGACATGCACTTTGTCATCTAAAATGTTTGTTTTTAAGATGCTCTACGTGATGTGTTTTACATGTTGACAAAACACATTATTCATAGTGTGACTCACCATCAAACAGGATGCAGAGTGAGCCATGGGCTTGTTTCTAGGACGTTTAGGAATACATCTTCTCAGAGGAGGAATGCTGTTAACCTGACATGCCAGATGACTCCATGTATCCGCAACAGGAATATTTCACTAGTTCATCTGGGAAAGAGATGTTCAAACAACTTTTCAGGGGCAGAACCTTCAAAAACAACAGCAGCTGGTGATTGGATGATCGTTCTGCTTGTCACAGACCAATCCATATCAAGCCACCGTATGATGCATCACCTCAACTCTGTTCTTAGCTTTTAGCTTTAACTATACCACACAGACCTGTCATTTGCCACTTATAAGTTGCATGAGCTTTGTCAATGACATTCCCCACCAAGATGTCTTGCTAAACTTCTGAAGAGAGCATATATTGCCATGTATCGCTGAGTAACTGTCAGGATTTTTCCCTTTACAGTCCTAAGATTGCTCAGTAGCACTTTCAATGTTCGTACCAACACCTGACATAATTCAGAATAAAGATGACGAGAAGCAGCTGGATGCAATCAAGTGGAGTTTTACTTACAGCAAGGAGAACAAGTACAGAATGTTGAACTAAAGCTGATACAGTGTCTTCTCCCATTTATAACATTGTATGTGTAACACGTGAGGTGGGGTGGGGGTGTTGGTGAGTCAGCTGGTCTTGCAGGTGCACCAAGTTTACAGGAATAACTGATAAGAAGAAGCAACAAGAGGGCTGTGCAAGGTCATGTAGTGTGTGTGTATGTGTGCGAAGAATGCAGTCACTAAGAAATGATTATGCAGGAATTTGGGATAGAGTGAGAAGAAGATGTTCAAATACATGAAAAGAATATGTACAATGTATTCAAGAGTCAAATTATTCTTGACAGTAACCATGACTTCCATAGACCAACTGGCACGTCCATGGAGGATTTCTGCATTCTCTCCCAGTTTCCCAGCAGTGATCCTCAGTCAGGAGAGAAGCAAAAACACAATTTCCCCTAAGAGAAGGTATAAGTGACGTTCCTTGCTCCTCTTTCAAATAATAAATTCAGTCAATTTCTGATTAAAACAGCAGATATTGCTGCATCCACGGAGACCACTTCAGAAGCCGCCATTGTTTCAAACATGCAGTCGCTTCCTTTTGTCGTCACATCTGCAACACCCGCCTCTCTTCCCTGATTGGGACCGTTAAGTATAAAGAAATCGTTGGACAATAGAAGTTTGTCTGCCCTGCAAGGTTAGAATGCTGTAGAAATTGTTTTCAAACAGCACTGGGGCGCCGGTGGTGCAGTTGGATAGTGCGTCTAGTCAGTGATCGGGAGGTTGCAGATTCAAGCCCAGCTCTGGGCGTCACATGGGGATGTGACCTTGGGCAAGACACTTATCCCCAATTTGCTCCCACTGGTGCATCAGTGGCGTATAAATGGGCATAAAAGGGTGTGTATGTGTTAGAGATACTGACGGATAACTAACATAGGAACCCAGAACCATCAGCGACTGAATGTGAGAGTGAATGAGTGTGAATGAGTAGGTGTGACCTGCAGTGTAAAGCAGCTTTGAGTAGTCAAAGACTAGAAAAGTGCGATATAAGCTCAAGTTCATTTAGTACTGATGTGCTGCAGTCATCAGTCTAATGTGATGCTTCTATTGATTACTGATGTGTAATTCAGTAGTTCATACCTCAGGAAGTTAAGCCCTCTTTTGTACTTTGATGGTTCTCCAGTAATAAACCCATCATTTCAAGTCATCTGTTTTCACCTGGACCAGGACGACATAGCAGCTCATGTCCATGCATGCTGCTGTGTTATCAGACAAGTTCATGGCTGATGTGACTAGCGTCCATTGCCTTAAAAATCCGCCCTAGCAGGGATACAGCCAGCTGTAGAAACACAAGTGAAATCAGCGCTTGCATAACTACACTTGACCAAACCAGACTGCTAGATGGAAAAGCAGCTTTTGTGTGCCACCTGAATGAGGCTAATGATCCCCTGCTATGAGGATAAGGTGTTAGCTCTGTTGCTATCAACCTTCATTAACAAAGCATACTGTAAGTGATAACATTTCTTACAGTTGGCTTTTAGCTCTTAATTCCAGGCAAAGCTCATCCTGAATGTATGCAAACATAGCAAATATGTGCACTCGTGCACAAGAGCAGCTGTTAATCTTGTAATCGTATGCATTTACAGCCTACAGAATGCAAAGTCTTTGTTAAGAACTGCTGCCAGTGAGGGAAACATCACTTGCTTGGAAAGGGAATGTTTTTTAAAGTTCACCGCTGTCAAATGAGAAAAACTGCAATGTCATTAACACCAAATATCAAATATTGAACAAACGTACAAAAGAGCAGGTGTTTTGTTCTTGGTAACAAGTAAGAATCCATGGCTCTGTCTTTCAAAGAAAAATAATAACACTCCAACAATGGGTGTGTAATAGCAAAAAGGCTGGGCTGCTATCACAAGAAAGCTCTCAGTCCCAGATCGTATGGTTATAACTTTAAAAAGGTGCCATTTTGTTTCAGTTCATTACTCTGATCAACAGTGAATATTTGCTTTTATAATGCTCTTAAACTGAGAAAAGAGTTGTTCATGACCATAAAGTATTCAAATGAATTCAAACATTACTGTCTAAGATTTGCAATCAGAACACACAATAAAAACACAATAAAAAAACGCATAAAATCCTAATAGATTCCACTCAATAAATCTCAACATTTACCGTCTGTTGATGACCCAGGATAGAAAGTCACTTACTCACTGTTCTGCAGTAAAAATCCACTTATCACAGCTAAATACAAAGTTCTCACACCGGCATAAACGCCAGCTCATTTCATGTGCAAATGAAGCAATCTAACTGCAGAGCAGATAAACGAGTCTGTGGTTCTTTTATTCCTTTAACTGCCCTCCATCATGCTCAAGAACTGAAATATCTCAGCTGTTCTTGAACATCATGCGAGATTGTCCCTTTATGACTCCTCCACGACCTGGTTTCTCCCCAAAGCCGCAGTGTTCAGGAGTTCAGAAATTAATGAGGGGAGCTTACTGACCTTACTGTGTTTTTCAGGGACACTGATGTCGTGGGATGTGCGATGCAGAATATAAACCATATGTAACCATGCAGCAAAGTGACACACTATCAGCCAATCTAATATACTTTAACTATATTGTAAATATTAGGGGAACATGTATTCCCTAGAATGAGGGCATCTTTAATCTGTAGGCTACGCAGAGAACTCACATATTTTGTTCAAACATTTATTGCTGCAGTTTAGGGTCTAGGCTCCAACCTTGTCACTCTTCACAGATAAATGTTACTTGCAGAAATTGGAAAGTTTTAAGGTGGTATCTTTAACCCATTCCTACAGGTAGATGCTAGGGTGATGGAGGGCTGAAAGCAAAAGGCCAGTGCTGATGCAGGGCAGAGCTGGCAATGCTGGAACACGGGAAGGGAGTAGAAGTTGTGCAACTTAAAGTGCTTATCTTTTTATGGCTGATAGAGTATTTTTTAAAACCAATGTTTCAAAAATTTTACTTCATATTACCAATGTCTGGTACAAACCTCACAAATTGCAATTTTTTAGAAAATTGACAAAATGCTCCTGTACTGAATTAATTAATATTGTGTTCTCCTGACAACATCTTTTTGTACTTTTGATTTAGTTATATGTTTAAAGCACGCAATCACCAAAATTTACAGTGACCAATATCAGTGTTTTATGATAAAAGAAATACACTGAGAAACCTTGATCCAGCTCTGTTCTTAGTTTGTCTAACATGCTTTTCTAGGGCTCCTGCCCTTTTAAGGCCCACCTCCCAACAGTTCAGTTCAATCCTGCTTGAAGCCATGTTGTGAACAACTCTGCATTCACTCTGCCATCTCTGCTCTGCAAGGGGCTCGTCACTGTAAGCAAATGGAGAGCTGATGAAACAATAGTAGTTTGTCACACTGTTAGGTCTATGTGGAGGGTTGGGGTAGCCGCTGGCACTATAAATGTGAATGCATGCCACAGACTTTTCATGGTGTAAATAAAAGTGCTCTATCATGCAGAGAAGACATGTTAAACAGACTAAAGGACATAACAATCTTCAAATATGGCTTAAATATGAAGTCAAACCAAGAAATATGGGGGTTGACATCAGCAGTAATCTAGTTATAACTAAATAAAAAACTAATATTATGATCCACTAATTACCTCCGCCAACGAGGTTATGTTTTCGGGAGAGTTTGTTTGTCTGTCTGTCCATCTGTGAACAAAATAACTCAAAAAGTAATGAATGGATTTTGATGAAATTTGCAGGAAATGTTCAGCATGGGAAAAGGAAGAACTGATTCTATTTTGGTGTTGATCCAGATCAGCGTCTGGCTGCCATGGCGGAAAATGTGATTTCTGTGAATAACTACTGAACTAAAATAGATATCATTATGAATCCTGTGCTAATGGTATGTTTTCATGGTCAAGGAATCCAACTATTTCGATGAAATAAAGATAGGACTAATATTTATGGTCAAAATCACAATATGGCTAAGGACTGTAGCGCTGGCGGAGATCTGCGCTCTCCGAGTGCTTTTCTAGTTCTTTTATGCACCACTTATCACCAGGTTTTCTTCATACAGGCCAAATGCTGTTTGATCGATCAATGAAGGTGGCACACAAGATTTAACCAAAACTGGCGTCATGTATCAGTCCTACGGATGCATTGTGGCTCTTTGCATGTTTTCAGTGTGACAGTGCGAACTTTTACCTTTTTCTTATATGCACTGAAATATTTAGACGGAGGTGAGAAACTGGGAATCTAATGGAAGATTAGATGAGTGGACAGCTGTTCTGACACGTCGCAGAAGTCTACGAGCTTAAAATATACAGAATGAGACAGCTCACACCACGCTGCGACTGCTATTGTTAGACTTTCCTCCATCCTCACCGCTGCTGCTGCTCCTGTGACCGCAGCTGCTGCTGGTGGAAGGGAAAAAAAAACTATTCTGTAGCTGCACAAGCTGTCCTGCCATGTTTAATCATAGTATTTTATCTGGCTTAATAGCTCTGTGTATTGGAGCAGGGGCCTTCTTTAACCACCAGACTGTCTACTGATCCTGATGGAAACTGATCAGATTTTATTGACACCAGTGCCACTTACAGTTCTGCTTCACGATTAAATTCTTTCACAGTTCCCTTGTGGAGTTCCACTGATTTTCTGTGTGGAGAAAAAGCAGCCTGTCACAGGTTTTCAGTGGCAACAATGTCAAACACATGACACAGCTGATTTTCAGCACTGTGCTGTGTAGATGAATGCATGTGCAAAATGCTGGGGTTTTCACTTTTTTGTCAAAAATTAAGACATAATTTGACCACTTTTGCCTCCTTCCATGATTGTTGATTTCTGTGTTACAATTTCTGTTGACTGCTTCTTATGCTGCGTTTACACCTCAAGCGACCCAGCTACCAAAATCACATCGCCCCCTGATGTAGCGTCGCACGTCCACAAATACCTCATTATGGTCACAGTTGTTGTCGCTCGGTGATGTCACGTCCGCTTGAGTTTCACTGCAATCATCCCATATATCATATAATAGGATGTATAAGCGGACATTATTCCAACTGTATCCTTTTCATTTACTTATCAACCACAAAACACTGCAACTGATGCCCTGCAGCAGCATCATCTGTGAGTTTCCCGCGGTCCGTCTAGGCGGAACTAATGTCTTCACTGACTAATGTTTCCCACACGGACATGGATTGTTACCCTGTATACCGGATGAATAACTGTCTGTCACGGGCACTGTCACATGTGCACACATCTGCTGATTGATCCACTTTTTTTTACTTTCACATCGTACGACAAGTTATGAAGTAGTGTGAAAAGCGGCTGTCGCATCGCGGGAGGGTTAGCCCCGCCCCATCTCAGCTGTACATTGACTTTGCATGGAGAATGATCGCCGAGGTAGTACAAGTAGCGTGCAGTGTGTACACACCTTTCCCTTTCTTTATTTTCAAAGAATTCAGAACAAAGTTAAATGAACTGATATGGGAATTAATAGGAGTAAACATTAATGATACCCATTCCTTGAGGAAGTTGTTATTGATTCTCAGCTGAATTTTTTTTTTTATTTCCATCCATAGTTTTAAGCCACAGCTCATTTGGCACCAGGTCAAACAGGAATAAAGGTAATCAGTTTTAACTGGAGACAACTGAGCCACCAAAACATGAACTCCATCAGTGATCTATAGTGCCACCAGTAGACACTGCCACCATTTCTTGCACTTCATTTTCACAACACTTACCATTTTCTGGTTTACTCTACTTGAGGGACAGAATATATCCATCCATGTATCCATCCATTATCAGTATCGTTTCCCCCTTTTGGGGCCACAGGGTGATTGAACCCTATCCCAGCTGACAGAGGCGAGAGGCGGGATACACCCTGAACCAGTCACCAGTCAATCACAGACACAGGAAAGACATTTAAATGTCACGGTAATCATAAAATGAGAAGGTCGCTCTTTTATTGTAATGAGGTGATACTGAAATACATGAAAGTTAAATTGAAAAATTGTTATCTATATACAATGGACAAAGACATTTTTTCTTTTTATTAAGAAAGAGCTGCATGTAACTCCACAGTCCTTTGTCTATAGGATATGGACATGATATCAAAAACAGAGCAAGTGAGTGGAAGTCCAGCCACTGAGTGGCAAAAGCACAGAACAGTATCCGGAGTAAAATAGTATGTCAAATTCTTAAATTTAGCTGAAAAGTTTCAGGCTCATTGTTGTGTCTTTTTTATCTTGGTCACTATAAACCGTGAAGTTACTTTGCTGATGTTGAAACAGTTTAAGTGGTAATGTCAGTTTTATACTAAGAGCCATGGATTTGTTATAACTGAGCAAACATGGACCAAAGCAGTAAATGACTATAAAACCCCGCTTCTCTATGTTTGTACACATCAAGATGTTAAATTTCAGTACACCATTTATAAAAATACACATCAGTATGTTAAATGATGAGGCACTGAAGACTTTATGTTTTAATGATTGCTGCCTTCATAAAACCCAGAGAACTCTGATAACAATGGCTGGTTTGGCAAAAAAACAAAAGTTCAGTCTATAGATTTTACCACAAATGTGGGAGGATGTTTAATTATCATGACTTCCCTTTGACCAATTTCTGACATAATTGCTGCATACAATTCAAAAACTTTCTAATATCCAACCAGTTTGGGTTTGACATTAAATATAAACATGGGGAGACAAAAGTTAAACAGATGCTCAAACCGTATGCTCACAGAGAGACTAGAAAAATCAGTCTGATTTAATGAAATATGCAAATCACACATATACAGAGCTATGATGATTGGGCTTCACCCGATGGTACAGGGAAATTAATGCTGCAAACTTTATGGCTCCAACAGTTTATTTAGTCACTTTTATGGATCAGACTGGAATCTACATTTTCCATAATGATCATCAAAGATAATTAGGCCTACTGAAAATTACTCAAAACACAACACCTTTCAGGTGAACAAAGCATTTTACTGTTTCTTACCATCAGTATCAATTAAGAGACATTTCCTACAACTGAGGGAGTGGAGCATGGTCTGCTACACATAGCAGAGTCATCTCCCTTTGTTCTTGATGATTCCCCCTCATTTTAATTGCTATTATCACCACTTTGCAGGCATTCAACACAGCCTAGGATCCAAAACGGCTAAAAGCACTTCTTCACCTGTCTCTCAGTCTTCCCTCCTCCCAGGCTCACTCAGTCTTGTCTCGCACACTCAACAGAGCTGAAAATACATCGGTGAACATGGTGTGGGGAGGCAGCAGGATACAATTCTTGTCAGCAGGACACTGAAGGGGAAGAAAGAGAAGTCTGGGGAAGAGCTGTGGGACATGTGGTTCTATCTGTCTCTAATAAAGATGGTGCACCTCCTCCTGTTGCCATCCTTTTCTAGTGGCCTGCATCACTGAACACGTCTGTCTTGTGTCCAAGAGCCAACATGTTATATACTGTCACTGTTCCCTCATGTTTGCATTGACATAGTGGATGGTACAAATTTCCATCCTCTTCTTTTTTTCTCATTGATTAGGAGGAGCCTTCCTTCCTCGTAAAGCAGGTAGTGTTGTTCCCTAATAGTTAGAAGATTGTTGTTTGTCTCCCTGGTTTGATGGGGCCATTCTTGTGGAATCATTCTTGTTGAGTTAAATGGTGACTCTAGCCTGCATTTGACATGAATGTGTGGTTTTTGTCTCTAAGTACTAGCCCTTTGATTGGCTGGTGACCAGTCCAGGGTGTCTCACATAGTACCAGCTAGGTGCAGAAAACCCCGGTGTGTCATTTGGTGATGTCAGGGTCACCAGCACCGGACCATATTGATGCTGCTGTGATCCTGCAGAGATTGTAGATGTCCTTGTGGGGACTCTTGAATTGCTGAGAAAGGAGGCTGAACCGCTGAGACTGCACAACTCTAGAGTTAAAACAAAGATTTAAGTATTCAGGGACGCCTTGGATGCTGCTATTGAGTCTGTGTCTGTGGGTGGTGAGAATGCTGTGGAGCAGTCAACTTAACTTTGCAGTGTAATTCATCAATCAGTTAACTGAGAGGCTGTGATCTATCACAGTCTTGGCCTCAATTATGGAGCAATGGGTTTGCTGGGCAAGGCAATGTGGTCCTCACAGTATCTGAACATACAAACGAAAGTCTTTAGATCCTGGTTCCTTCCAGTCTTTCTATTCTCTTGTGAGGCCTGGACACTGGACAGTTGCCAGATAGACAAGTGAAACTTTCTCATGACCACTTCCCTTCCACCAAGTTTGGGATATCTTTGGTAAGACCATGTGTCCAGTACTCAGGAGGGCAGGAGTGCAAATGACCAGCTGCTCGGTACAGAAACTCTTCTACAAGCACCTGGCATGCTGACTTAAATCTAATACAACTCACCACTGGATGGATTCCTGCAACACAGTGGTTGGAACCAGGCAATGAGGTGGTGACCAAGAGGGTTTGATAAACTTTTAACCAAAAAAAAGAAAAACATTTGTATTCAGGAGAATTTTATCTTCATCCATTGAGTTGCAGGTTATTTTATTTTTCTGAAAAGCAGCAATTTGAACCAAATCAATAAAACAATTTGTGTGCAGGAGAATTTAATCTTCGTCCATTTAATTGCAGTTTTTTTTATTCCTGAAAAGTTGCAATTTTCGATATAGAAGTTTTGTGACAGTGACCACTGTTGTTACCCAAATGTGTTTGATATTCATAGAGATTGACCGATTAGCCAATATGTAGTAATTTCATGTGTTTTCATTGCACTACAAAACATATGAAGAGCTACATTGTACATTGAAAAATATGGATGATTTCAACAAAACAACCACATTGCAGATGAGTCAAGGCTCAAAAAAAACAATACATCTAATCACAACTGGTTACATTTAAGAGAATAATATGGTTAAAAAACACAGTTGCACAATAACAACCCAAATTGCTTACTAATTGCTTTATCTCACTCCAACCAATAAACACTGCTCAGTTTTTTTTAACACTCACTGTAGAGAACAAATTGGCATCTGATCCGAGGTCAGCAGTAGCTGAAGGGCAGCCATTCAGAGAAGAGGAATTGACAACATTTCTACTGTAAATTGCTTTTCAGATAACTCTAATTGCTTTGTTTGAAAAGCCCGCTTCTGGCAAATGTTGATTCTTTTCGCTGAAACATTATTCAAAAGGACTTTCCAGCCTGAAACCGCTTTATCATTTAAGTTAGGGAATTATTTCTCCCCACAGCCCACTGAGTGTTACATATCAGTGATTCATGTGGTTCGGAGCAAACATTGTTTGTCAGTAAATAAGCCCTCTGTCTATGATTGTGTTGTTAAGTGTTGATTGTATTGTGTATGCCATCCAGCACCAGGAGAGCTATAATTATAGGTGTTAAGTGCAATTATGTCCATCAATGGAGGGACATTGAACACGGCTGGCACAATGCAGATGAAATCAATAAGAGAAACCAGGAGGCTGTGAAACAGTAGCAGCTGGACAAGCTCCAGAAAGCCTGGTCACACTAGTTTGCAGTGAAATAGGGAGTGTTGTGTAGATCTTGTCGTATTGATTAGAACACTTTGTGCTGCCTTCTCTTATATAGAGAAAGAGACTGTCCTGGAACCGTTCGTGCTGAAGGACCTGCTGCCGTCATCACTGGGGAGTTACTACCGCTACACCGGCTCTCTGACAACTCCACCGTGCAGCAAGGTGGTGGAGTGGATTATCTTCAGCAGGCCGATATATGTCTCCTACAAACAGGTGAGTAATGTGTTTGTACAACTCAAACAAAATCATATTGCACCTACACATTATGTTAATGGTCCCTTCCATTAGCACTATTAAAGATGCTTCATTTCTACTGGGCCAGGAACAATGTTTTTGACTGATCAAGGAAAATGTGACTCTCAAATCCTCCATATGGTTCTGAAACACATGCAAAACTACACTTAGAATGTGTGATATCTTCGTGATTTTTCACACCTCATTGATTTATTACTCAAACAATGCTAGTGACACAAACTCCTCAGTCTCTTACCAGCAGGAGATTCTCTCAATGTTACTGAACGTAGGAGTTGGTCTTGAGTAATCAGTGTAGATTAGAAATCCCCATAAATGCAAAATCAGCACAAAAATACCTAAACAGAGATGGTATCTAGCAGCCAGGGTCCACATGCAGACCCCCTCTCTTTTCATTTGTTTCCATTATCGATGCTGTTCATCCTCTTTGGGATTACAGACTGCTGGAGTTCCTCCCAGCTGATACTGGGCAAGAAACACCGCTCAGTTTGGACTCACAGTGCTGGACATTAGTCCAGAATGCCAAGGACCAAACAACCATTCAGATTCACATTCACACCTCAGGGCAATTCATAACTACCAATCAGGTCTGGTTGGTCTATTTGTCTTCTCTAAACTTGCCAATGGGCTTGAACCACTGATGCAGTGATGGTAAGACATTGCACTTGAAGGTCTATTTGAGGGAGGTGAGTGCCTTTTAAAGCAGCTACTGGTGCTGTTTATAGGACGACAGCGAGAAGTTCTGAACAATCAAACTTTTAGGAGACTTGGAAAGCACACTTAAAGGAATAAGAAACCTGAAAAAGCAGAACATGGGCTCTTTAAGGGTGATGGCAGCTAGTGATGCACATGGGGAAAACCATAACCTCATTGAGGACAGTTGGACCAAGGTTAGCAGTAGCAGTAGTTAGCTGTGGCATGTTCTGCAGGGATTTGGAAGGTTGAAAACAATATCAGTCCTCATATTTTGCTTCTTGTGGCTTAGAAGGAAAGGCAAATCAAAATAAATCCAAAAATCATTTAACAGACCCTTGAGATGAATCATCTTGATTTTTGAAGACCCAAAACTTAATATATTGTAACCAAACAAATAAAACATTAGAAGAAAAAAGATCTCAAATGCACCAAGCTGCACCAACATAATGCGAACTTTATTTTATTAACTGTGAAAATTAATGATTATAATTGCAGTGATTGTAATAATATCACAAAGGTAGGCAGGCCCTATAATTAGAGATAAACAGGACCTCGACTTTAAAGCAGTAAATCCAATTGTAATCTTATAGTTTGTAACCCTGTGTGGACCCCAGTCTTTGCAAAACCCCAGTCTAAGAGTGAAAACTGTAAATGTGAGAAATAAAAAGTAAGTTTCAGTGAAGTCTCTGTACTCTACTGTGCTGTTGAAATAAGGGCCATTATTCGACAAATGATGATGTACAGTGTATTTCCGTGAGCATGGAAACAGAGCACAGCTATATTTGGACCTCCCATTAAGGCCAAAACTAATTCACTTCATCACCTGACAACATGAAAAATAATTATCCCCAGATTTAATTCATTATCTTGAATTAATGACTCATAATCTTGTGATCAGGGCCTAAATATGTTATTATATCAGGATAACAGGCAGACAGATTTTGTTGTCTTGGAGAAGTCACTTGTTGTCAGTGCAACAAATTCCTCTGTGTCCTGGAAACATCATTACTCAGCTCTGGAAGATCATTAAATTAAGTCATCCTAACAAGAGCAAGGTTTACAGAGGCATCATTTGATAATTAAATTACAATCTGCAAATAATGACCTCAAAATGACAACTGATGAGAAATGGTCTCTGTTTCAGAAGACTTTGTTTGTTCGTCTGGTGTTGTGAGGTTTGCGTGTATTAAAAGTGAATATGAAATTTCTAATACTGTATATGCAGTTCCCAATAAAAGTGCTTTCACTCTTGTAATTTGGCACACTTGGGTCGAGGGAAATCATTGAGTTCATTCAGTTTGTTCGTGATTTTATTTATTTGTTTTGGACCTAAAATTTACAAGATTGTTCAAAGTCCTTGGCCCTACCTGCAGAAAATACAGCCAAGTTTTATTGTTGATTATTCGGCTTACAGGGGCAGAGAGAGGCAGGATAAATGTGTCAACCAATTAAATACTGACATAAACCAAATTTTAAAAAAAAGCTGAAGTAGTCCTTTTATGTTATTTGTACCTACAATTGGAATACTTTTCTGTGTTTTGCAAAAACAGCCTAATCATCCAGCCCATGCCATCAAGACCTTGTTAACCCTTCAAAAATAGCCTTGAAAAATGTCTTTTTTGGCAAATCGGGGCACGAATGCAACATTTTTTTAAACCCAAAATCTTTAGAAAATCATTAACCACTGCCAAATGGTTGAGCTTGGAGTTGTAATTCCATAGTAAGAGTGAAAAGAGAATAAAAATCTGGTAAAATGTCCTTTTTGGAGAAACACTATTACCCTTTGGATTTCATTTTCATTTCATATGCCATTTTGGGGTTTTATGACCACTTTTATTATAATGCTAGGTTTACCTTTTTGAGAACTTTCAGTCTTTGATAATACTTTAACTAAACATAATGCTTTTTCTTGCATGATGTTTAACCCCCACAAAATATAGATGACCTAACCAGGTTCAAGAAGTTTGATGCATTTACAAATGAGATACTGTTACTCAAAGTTTTGTCTACCAAGCAGTTGATCTGGGAGTTGAAGGGTTAAAACACACTTTTGTAGGTCTCTGAAAGATCCAATGAATGTTTGATTGTTTACAAAGGAAACTGAAATTCACCGAGCAGAGAGAGCAGCGTTGAACAGATGCAGCGTTGACAGCTAAAAAAAGTTAACTGCTGTAGATCTGAACAGTACAGCAGTTCCAGTGTTTCCTCTGGGTCTGATAAAGGTTAAGTGGACAATGCTTCTATCTCCACTTCATCTTCAAGTCTGAAGAGCACTTGGCAGCCTCGTCCCCTAATGAGACAAAGTGAGTTTGCTCAAGAGCAGAAGTTGACTGAGCCAAATGTAGATGAAGTTTATTGGTTTCTTGGCTGAATAGAGGAATCGCTCGATGTAAAGACAAATGAAGAGAGAATGAGAGAAAGGAAGACTCAACAAAGTAGATAATTGTTTTTATATCAGTGAGACCAATGGTGAGAACGCGTACACTTTAGGTTTTTATTATTACAATCATTGGTATGAACTTATTCAACTATATTAAAGATTATGCATTAGTCTTTCCAACGCTGCCACCGGACACAGTGCTCAGCTGTAAAGATAATGCAGACAAGGGAAAGGAAGAAAAAAAAAAAAAAAAACTATACTAAAGATTTCTCAAAGAGGAACTGAAAATGCTTTTTTTGATAAAATAGTTTGAGAGGAAACAGAAAACCCCAATTCAATTCAGCTGGGAAGCTGTTTAAAATGAAAAACATCAACAGAATACAATGAAATCCTTTTTCCTCTATTCAATAAACATTATGAAGACAAGCTATTATATGATCAAGCCTATAAAAAATCTATTTTTTCCCCAGTCATTCACTTGCATGAATTTGATGCCCTCTACATGCTCCCAAAAAACTGGGACAGGGGCAGCAAAAGAGTGAGAAAAATTATATTTATAGTTTATATGCCTGGCTGGAACATTCCACACGTTAACAGGTTAACTGGAAACAGGTGATTAATCAATAAATTTGCATTTGTATAGCACCACTGTTATTTCAAGGCACTTTACAATAGAACAGACCAACACCACACTCTTCATTCTATAGATACACATATATGCATATATACAGCTACATACTTATGTAGAGATGTATCCATTTAGGTAGAGACAAAGGAACTAAATATAAGAATTCATAATTGCAACAAACCCATGGACGCCAAGAGCAAAAGGTGAGTGTCGTGGTTGGATATAACAGGAGCACCTTTGAGTCCTCCACAAGCAAGGAGGTTCACCACTTTGTTAACAACTGCATTAGCAAATAGTCTCACAGATTAACAACATTTGTCGACAATTACAAGAAATTTAGGGATTTTATCATCATCTTAAATCCATAATGCTATCAAAAGATTTAGATAGTCGAGAGAAATCTCTGCACATAAGCAGCAAGGTTGAAAATTAGCAATGAATGCCTGTGACCCTTGATCCCTCCGGTGGAATTGCATTAAAAACCAACATGTTTGTAAAGGATTTTACCACATGGACTGAAGAACATTTCAGAAAACCATTGTCTATCAATAAAGTTTGTCATCTTATCTGAGGTGGACTTAGGGATACAAAGTTAAAAAGTTTGCTGGGGTCTAATGAGTCCACATTTTAAATTGTTTGTGGAAATCGTGGACTTTATGTCCTCGGTGCTAAAGAGAAAGAGGAGCATCCAGAGGGTAATCAACTTAAAGATAAAAAGCCTGCATCTGTGATGGTATGGGGGGGTGTCAGCGCCCTTGGCATGGGTAACTTGTCCAACTGTGAAGGCTCCATTAAAGCTGTTGTAAAAGTGAAATTTTCTCCAGGGATGCGCCTGCTTATTTCAGCAAGACAATGCCAATCCAAATTCTTCATGATACAACAGTATGGCTTCATAGCAAAAGAGTGTGGGTACTAGACTGGCCTGCCTGAAAAAGCAGACATCAGACGGTAAGAATGAGAAAGAACTCCACCTACAAAGCTTCAACAATTATTGCCTTCAATTCCCAAACACTTAAATGTTGTGAAATAAAGGTTATATAACACAGTAGTGAACACGCCCCTCTCCAAGCTTAGTTGGAATGTGTGACAGGCATCAAATGCTAAATTATAATATTTGCTAAAGACAAAAAGTTAGCAGTCTGAAGATTAAACATCTTGTCTTCGTAATGTATTCAATTGAATATGATTCACATACTGCCATATGCAGGCTACTGAAACACTCTTGTAAGTGAAATAGAGGCCCTCTGTTGAGAACCACCTGCTGTTAGATCGACTTTGAAAGTATCTGAAGGGGAAAAGTTACTTTAGCCCAGAAATTACATAAAAGCTGTGATGTAAACCTCCACGCCTGCTTTCTGATGAGTCATACTACCAGAGTATCAGAGTGATGAATAATTCCTTATGATTTTCCTGTTTTGTTTGACCCAACTATTGGATAAAAGATGAAAGAAACAAAGTCAGCACATGGGAGATGATGCAAAGGCCAAGAGAAAGTAAAACTGCCAAATTAATAAACAAAGAGTCAAAAAGGAAGTGAGCAACTGGGGCATCGTTCGTCCTTCCTCTTCTCTGGATGTTGATTCCTGACCATTATCCCGTCTTTCTTTCAGCGAGTTTAAAAGCCTCGTTTGAAGTCCTTTTGTCTCCTCTCTTTTTTAGCTGTGCCACTCTCCTGGGAAAACATCATGGAGGGAGATAAAAGGAGGAGGTTGGAGGGAGAATTAACACAGATGGTGGCTGTAGTTATCGCCTGTCTCTTCTTCTTTGTACTTCGTGTCTTGCTCCTCTTTGTGAGACTCTTTTGTTTCTGGATGAAAGTTGAAGTAGGTCAGCGGGAGTGATAGCCGTAGCCTTGGGTCTGCTTTTAGACCGGATCGATGCTCCGGCTCTTACACAACAACTCGCTGAAAATGTCTTTCTCGCAAACAGCCATGAGGACTCACCATTTTTATTTTTGTGCCTGACGTTGTGTGCATGAATGTGGGAGAGGAAACTGCTTCTAAAGTTAACAGCCGAACACACAGCTTATGTTGTGCAAGCCCGTCATCATGCTCATCATGAGTATGTGCTGCTAACAGGGAAGCCGTTACCATACACCTCCTAGTACTTTTTTCCAAGTGGGACATGTGGGAGTGTTTTTTATAAATTCCCATCTGGTATCATATCCAAGTGTGCCAGCTATTCCAGAGAGTCGGAGAGAAGCAGCCATATGGGTTTCTTTTTCTCCTTGAGGTTTCTCAGAGGCTCCAGTATTGTAAGGATGTAAAACACCTCCTCAGCATGCGCCGATTTAGTGATCTGATTTGCATTTGAAAAACAGTGAAATATCTAGTTCATATTTTGGAGGAAGTGTGGTAGTTGAGTGCTTTCTCTTACTTTGTGTGATGAATCAGGCTCAAACTTTTACTTTTGGTGGCAGCACTTCATTAACTCTGACAATAGCAGAGGCATTTCAGGTCTCTAACGGACACCATTTCAGCGATATGCTCCAAACATGCACAAGGAAATCAAAAGCAGACTGCCAAAAATGTGCTGCAAGAAATGAAGAATAAAACTGTAAAAGATCATGACACTAAGTGAACTTTTGGGGTTTTAGCATTGCTGCCTTTCATTAAAAGTAACCCAGCTGGTGTTAAATATTAATCTTAGATATTTTCTCAACAAATCATTCTATGTTGTGCTTTTTCTCTTAAAGTAAGGGCACATCACACCTTTTATTTTGAAAGAAGGTTGTGCATGGGTCATGTATTTTCAGACACTTACCTGGAAGTTAGCATTGGTAACTTAATCAAGGTGTCTGGGATTTTTCAATTGGCATCCAAGTTTCTGCTGTTATTAAGGTCTGTGGTGAATAGTTATATTGATCTAACAATGACCAGTTCTGTAAAGGGTTAGCTTGTTTTTGTTTTCAAGTGGGGCTCCTTGAGGCTTGTGGCACTAGAACATGTGATTTCCAATAAATGAATTTCCAAGCTTTTTAAAAATCGCTTAAGCGCAAATATGTCATTGGCAGGAGCCAAAAGCTAAAGATGTTAAACCACAGAATGGTAAGCCAGTGCTTGGTGGGGTCAGCATTGTAGTTTCTTGTAGCCTGTTCCTGGGGCCCTCATGACTACTCTACCTTTATGTTAAGAGCTATACAAAAACTACATTAGCTCAACTGGAACCAAGAGTAAGATTTTTATAGCATTAACTTTTCCTTAGCTCTTGTGTTAGAACTTATGGGTGTTGTGATGTAGGGGTTACGCAGACCTGGTCAGTCTAAGAAGAAACAACAAACACTAACTTCACAAAAACTAAGCCAAAACTAACAGATTTGACTCTCAAGTGACAAAGACATGTCGTCAGTTGTGGATATGAGAAGATAGTTTTATGAACTGGAGCAAACAGAGGCAGAACTTTTGCAGATGGAGTCACAGGTGAAACGGGGCTGGGAAAAACTGCTGTGGAAACTGAGGAGCAGGACAGATCACAAGTTACTTGATGGTGCAGATGCATGAATCCAGAAGCCTTTTGCTGTCTTGAGTGGGAGCTAGTAAGACACTTCTTCTAGACCTTTTGGCAGAGCTCAAAGTCCAGATACAGTAAATTGGGCCCTTGAACATGATTACTGTCACTGCAGACAGGTAATAGGTCCTGATGTCCATATTCAAACAACAACTTAAAGTTGGAACAACCTGTGTCCTTTGGCAGAATGTAGTGGAATCAGAATTTGATCATTTCTTTTTCCTGTTTTTAGATCTGAGGTAGGAGTCACCCATCGTAGTTATAGGCTATCCAGGAGGTTTGTGTATCAGTGACCGCTAACTGAAGCTGCAGCGCTCTGACCTGAATTGCTAATGATATCTGGTGGAAGGACATGTAGTGAATTGACTGCATCACAAAATAGTTCCAGATACAGGTGCTTTGTTTAGTAAAAGTGGGAAACACTGTACAGATTCTTACTCTGGTGTTCAGTTTGTGTCAGCTTTGTTTTTAATGCAGTTTTAACCTGACAGTTTGGTAATTTTGAGGCTTTTGTTGGCATTATTGTCTGTTTAGCTGTATATAACTTATATAGAGAACTGCATCTCCTCTCAGGAACAAAGCTAGCCTGGTGCTTTTGTGGAAATCATATTTACTCATATTTAACCTGAACAATCCCATCAAAGGGGCCAGGAGCTCTAACTGAGCAGACAAATGGAGAACCAGGGTAATAAAATACTAGCAGGTTTTTTTAATGTAAGTGATTGTGTAGATATCCTGGTGACTATCAAAACTGTATCTGAATCAGATTTAAGGCAAAATATGGGCTCCACAAAATGAGACATCGCCTGTACTCTGGTGCAATGTTGAATATATATGTACATTTTTTAATTAAAAGTAAGTGAGCTGTTAACATCATATCATACACATATGATGCACTGTCTATTACAGCCCAGATACCGACATGTTTTTGGAGACAGTAAAACCTTTTTGTAGAGAGACATCTGTCTTGGCCGAAATCTGTATCAGTCTGTCAGACCAGGGGAAAGATTTGAAAGCAGAAGGATGACTGGTCAAACATGGTTATGGCACAGTCTGGTTGGTTTACAGATAAATAGGGTGATCACCTCTGATCACCAGTGCGGGAGAGCATAAAAGTGAGGTAAACGTATGTGAGGTGCCATAAGTGAATAAACCAATTCATTCACAATAGGCTTGATATGTAATTGAGATCAAACTCAAAGAAATCCCGGCCAAATCCAGCCATGGATGCTCAGGCCTGGACCTGATTCAAACTTGACATTTTTTCAATGTTCTGGCTTCAGTAATTAAGGCTGGAAAGTGCAGTTTCCCGGCTGTTTAATGGCAGAAATCCACTCCAGTGAGATCTAAATGAGGGCATTACCGAGGCATCCATTACCAAAACAACTTGAACTTTTTTCACTTCCCTGCTCTTCCTTTGCACTTGGGCCACGTTAATCCTACTGATAAGATTTTCTTTTTGCATCCTCAGCTCCACTTTTCTTGCAAATCTGTGAGCTGTGCAATGAATTGCTGTACAGGAGATGCTCAAAGCTGAGAGGAGTTAAAGGAAAATGTGCAGTGTGCGCGCTGAGCCGGCACCAACCATGCTCCCATGGGTTGCTTGCTAAACACACGTTATTCCTCATTAACACCATAGTTTATTCCCTCTCGAAGACAAACAGACCCTGGCTAGACCCAGCTTTGGGCAGAAAATCAGCCTCTAGCTTGAACTTATGATATAAGCCTCATATCAGGCATTAATCTTTAACCTATTTTGTCCTAACATCAGAGAAATGAACTTGACAACAGAGTCAGACTCAAAATAAGCTACTTCGTTTTAAGTTTTTGGAGTTATATGCGGAAAATGGTTTATCCTTTCTATAACCCAGTGAGCTGCGCCCCCAGGAAACATGTTTTACCCAAAATATCCAAATCAGTACTCATTGCAGAAACTTTAGTAAGTAGAAGTTGAAAAGTTTCTCCCGGCCTGAAGGATTTCAAAACTCTTCCCATCTGATCCTGAAGTGATTCCTATAAGCCTCGCCCAAAGCAAAGAAATAAATAAAAAATGCAACAACATCCAAATGTGGCTCCTTATTTCTTGCTCAGTAGAAATAAGAACAGGCCTTATTTATTCCCTTTAAGAGTAAAAAAGCAGCTGTAGCCCGAGGCAGTGGTAATTCTTCGTGGAGAAAAACACTGTGTCCCTGTTTTCTCTAAAGGATCGTGTTGTTCCCCCACAGCAACAAACACAAGCTGCCTATACCATCAGAGGAAGAGCGCTTCGATTATTTCTGCTGAAACTCAGGATTCTGTTGCGACGGTGATTTGAGCTCAGACTAGAGGATGATGAGGAGGTCACCGCTGCACTGTGGCCTGATGGGAGGCTGCGCTCTGTGTTAATGTGAGGACTGTCTGGATGTGATATAGAAGTGGAGAAAAGGCCTGAGGCTCTCTGCCTCATGCAAAGTCCACTGTGTGAGGAGGAAAAGCAGGCTGGAGGCAGGACAGAAATAGTTTATTTAGGCACACACACACACCTAAAGTGACTTCTGCAGCACCTGGAGGAGAATGCTAAGGTTAAGTGAACACTTTTGGGACATTGGATATTACATTACATTTAACACTTTAATGGCACTGGCCTGTATAGATGCCAGTTTGAGTGTAAATCTATATTGATAATAGATGTAGATATACAGTACTTAATGAAAGAAAGAAGTCTTAGGTTAACCTTGTCATTTTTAATCTTGAATAATGGTTGCATTTGCAAGAGAACATGTCTCTAATCGGGCAAATCCATCTAAAAAGCTTCAAACTGAAATAATTGTTCATAGTTTTGATTGAGAAAACGGCCAGGCCCTTCAACACTCTTTTTTAAGGACAGAGGGGCAGAAGGAACTGATCTCTGATCTGGTCTTGGTTCATTCCCAAACAAACCAGAATTTGGTTCACAGTATGTTTGAAAGCTATTCCGACCAATTGAAGACCAAAAAAGCAAGAAAATCAGAAAGCAGGGTATTCTTGATCAAATAACAAAACAGTAAACAAGCTAATGCAGCAATAATTAAGAATATCAAATGTATTGTTAACATTAGCTTACAGTTCTTGAATCTGCATCACCAGGTTAATCAGGATCTGTCCTGCTCGGTTTCCACCGCAGTTTTCCTCTGTGTGCTACAGTTCATCAAGATATTCTCTTGTACCTACAACTAATGGTCTGTCCTCATCACTTGAGTCAAACTTGCATTTTTTTAGCTCCATTTTAGTGAGCTCAGAGCCTGATCTAGTAAGATTCAAAATAGCCGGTGCTAAATTGCGTGTACAACCTAAAAAATTGCAAGTGCTATTACGGCACATGTTCTACTATGACTGCTTGCGCATTGATAACAGGCTCAAAAGTTGTCCTTCTCCATGTACTGAAAGCCTCTAAACTCACTGTTAGTGTGTGGAGAGTGTGATGCAGTCAGCTCACAGTAACAAACAGAGTCATTATAACTATGAAGACTATTTTACACAGGGTAACTGACCTCCTCCATAATGTATGGGGCCAGATCTACTAAAAGTTTGCGTGTTTAAAACGCATGCAAACTTTATAGTCGCATGCAAAGCTGATCTACTAACAGGACTGTGTCTGTCAATTTAGCGCGTTTGCCCACATGAATATGCAGAATACATGCAGATCATCAGAACGTGTAAAATACTGTGAGGAAAAGTTGCAAACTGAATCATTTAGCCCCCGCAGTGTGATTTATCAAGCCCGCAAGTGATTGTGTGCAGTGTTTTTGTGTCTAAATTTAGTACGTTTGAAAAGCAGGTGCATAAAAGGGCACAGTGTTACGCACAGAGGGCTGCGCTCGCATTTAGCGAATATTTTACACCACTGCCTGAATTTTTTTATGAAAAACAGAAAAATCTGTCTGTCATTATGACGAACTGGAAAAAGAGGGACTATTCTGTGTGCCGTCACATTCATGCAGACACACGCGTAGAGTAAACCCTCTCCATTTTGCGCTCTTAATACATCATCGTCAGAGTTGGTCATTAAAACTGTGTTAAAAAAAAACCTTCATAGCCTCAATCACTCCATTTGTCACTAAGAGCTGACTTCTACACACTCTCTATGCACTGACAGCCTTTAAACTTGCTGTCAGTGCGCGGAGAGTGTGACACAGTGCGTAAAATGTAAGAGTATTTAGATTATGTTAAATTGCAATCAGAAAAGAAAAATTTTAAATGACGGATAGAAATATGGCATCAGGAAAAAGTGACAACCTTGTCTGTCAAAATGGCATGTGGCAAAATGTTGTTTTTTTCCCTTGTCTGCATTGTCTTTTCTGCTGAGCACTGTGTCCAATGACAGTGTTGAAAAGACCAATGCATTTTTTCTAGCAGTCAGAGATATGTAAATATGATTCACTGCTACAGTGAGCATCACCAGCCCTCCCTGTACTCTACTCCATCAAATCAAACTTTATTTAACCCCTGATGTGAGCTGAAGGGGAGGGCCACACCACAGTGTGAAAGAAGGGGAAACAGTGACAGATGGGACAAGACAAGACAACGGAAGGGAGGACAAACGAATAGTGTTATTGATTTGAGACAGCAGTTCAAGTGCTGTTCTGATCTAAAATCATACCGGAAGTAAAGGCCATAAGAAACCAGGGACACCAGAGATGTGGGGTCTTGATAGTAGGGGTGTGGACCCAGAAGATATGGAGGAGCATGCATCACAGGATGTGCAACATGCGGCAAAAAAAAATACCACAAGTGTGTTTGTTTGCCTCAAATTCCATGGCTTCAAACTTTGTTTTTCATTTACGGCCTCTCTGTTCACCCAACCTCTCCATGGTGACAGCCGATAGCACGCGCAAAATCCTCCTTTCAAGGGGAGGATTTTACGTCCACGTCTGTGCCTATAATCAGTTGCGCACGCAGTAATAGTAGATCACCTGCAACACACCTACCAATAGCAGTTGCAATTTTTTAGGTTGCACACGCACTTTAGCACCCATATTATGGATCTTAGTAGATCAGGCCCTAAGTGCACAAAACAGAGAGGATTTACTTTATGCGTGAGTCTGCTTAAGTATGACTGCACACTGAACTGTCCCTCTTTTTAGAGTCCATCATAATGACAGACAGCCTCTAAGTCTTTCATTTTTTTCATAGAAAAAAATCAGTCAGTGATGGAAAATACTCAGTTTACGTAATTCCTGTTTCTCTCCACTATGATCACAGCACCTCTGTGTGCAACGCAGTGCCTTTTTGCACCTGTCTTTCAAATGTACCAAATTTTGATCAAAAAACACTGCACACAATCAGTTGTAGGTTGATCAATCACATTGCGGGTGTTAAGTAACAACATTTGCATCTCCTCTTCCCAGTATTTTGTGTGTTCCGATCATCTGCATGCATTCTGCATATTCTTGAGGGCAAACACACTAAATGGACTATGTGTGCCACTTTGCTCATTTGACGTATGCAATCTTCAGTGCACCCTGTTATGCTGCGTTCACACCACAAGCGACCCAACTACCGAAATCGCGTTGCCCACTGACGTAGCGTCGCGCGTCCATAAATACCTCATTTTGGTCGTCGGCCATTGCTCGGTGACGTCACGTCCGTTCGAGTTTCACCGCGATCATATCATTTATCACATAGTAGGATGTATAAGCGGACATTATTCCAGGTGTATCCTTTTCATTCACTTATCAAACACAAAACACTGCAGCTGATGCCCTGCAGCAGCATTATACGTGAGTTTCCCGCGGTCCGTCTAGGCGGAACTAATGTCCTCACTGACATTAGTTCCGCCTAGACGGAACTCATCCGCCCTGTAGTCCGGATGAATAACTGTCTGTCTAGGGTACCGTCACACGTACACACACCGCTGATTGGCTGATGCTGCACAGCCACACACGACATCGCCTGAATAGATCAACTTTTTTTAACTTTGACATCGCGCGACGAGTGAAGTGATCGTCTTGTATGCGGCCGTCGCACCGCGGGAGGGTTAGCCCCGCCCCATCGCGGCTGTACATTGACTTTGAATGGAGAGTGATTGCTGAGGTAGTACAAGTAGCATCCGGTGTGAACGCACCATTAGTAGATCAGGTTTACACGCTATAAATTTGCACGTGTTTTTATACACGCACACAAACCTTTAGTAGATCAGGCCCTTAGAGTTTGTTGTTTCTTGACTGATGACCTGACCTGCTGCTAAGAGAGTGTTGATGGCTGAGGGATAGCTCATATGTTGCATATGGTTTAAATACAAGGGCTTTGTCGAGGAAAAGTGAAACATCATAAAGTATCTTAATCCAGCCAACTACTTTTATCCTAAAAGTTGGGTAATTAGCTAGTGTCCACACCCAACTACCCTCGGGAGGAGAGTTAGCAAGTTGCTTTATTTGTAATCATAGCAAAAGTACCATAGCCCTCGAGCAACCCCCACTCCAGTAAAATGGTACTATCTCTTATATGTCAGATAATGAAATACTTTTAATTGTAAAGTTTGAAAAACAAATTTTTTCCTGTACAAAAACATTACAGAAGCAGCAGCTGGAAGATTGAGGCATGCATTTCTAGGGGTGTGACACACACATTTAAGAGCTTTGTACTCTGTAGCCGTACCCTTTTTCTGTTCTAGTTAAACAGAAAGTAAAAGCATGGCCAGATATGGTCTCTGATGTTTCTGCCTGTTGGCAACAACATCTGAAGAGATCTAAATAACAAACACTTCAGGTGTATGAGTAATAGTGTTTTCGCTACATTAGAACTCAGGAACTTAGACCTAACCTTTGTCCTCCACTCCTACTTCAATAGAAAGCAACAACAATCCCAGCCCACTCCAATGCACTGCAGCAAGATGGGAAATGTAACCCTTTACCTGAAGTGGGAGAGAAGAGGAAGAAGGTTAAACCCAAAATACTAAATTAGCAGAAAACAACAAAGCTGCTCCTACGCAAAGGACCGGGATAAGGAGCAGAGCATGGAGCTGTGTTTATTCTATTATTGTTCAGGGTTACCTTCATCTGGAAAATTTGCACAGCAGGAACATTCAGAGCTACTTCCGCTGACAATCTATGGTATCTTCATCTTAATCAGAAATCAGATCTGATTTAAAGTAAAACAACCAGTTTTGAAGGTTCTCATAGACGTGTGCTTTAAAAGTTAGTTCTTTTCATGCTTTGTTTGTGATTCCTTGCAAAATTGGTTAAATAAAAAGGATAAAGGGATTTCTTTTGGTGTATGAATGCATGTATTTGACTTTAGAGAAACATCTTTGCAAACTTTTCCATTTTCTTCACTATACTATTTTATTTTTTTTCCATAGGATATTATACAAATCTTGTGTAGATCCAAACATCTACTTCCATCAATCAATGAAACACAATTTAACACAGAGCAATACTTAATGACAGAGATGCTTGGATGTCATTATTCACTAACAAAGATGTATACAACAAGGAAGTCCTTCATTTTATACCCACATAATACGAGAAAACAATGCTATGCAGAAGAACAACCTTGATCACGACCTTGATAACAATAATTTGAATAAGACGCAGCATGCTCAGGAGCCATCTCTAAGTTTCCTTGCTCATGATTTTCTCCCCGTTTCTTTCGATACTTGCAGCTGTAATATTTTTTACTGTGTCTTGAAGAAATCTGAGAAACCTTTTCACCACGAAACTGGCACAAAATAATTAAACAGTGGGTTATACTCAGCTTCAGCTTCTATCTCAAGCAAAAGCAGGGTCATTTGCTAAAAATCTTGATTTTACCACATTAAAAAGTTGTTTATAATTCATTGTGATTGTTTGTTGCAACAGCTCATAACACAGTAATGCTTAAATCATGAATAAGTACACAGCTCTTATTTTTACACTGTTTGTATGCATGCAGAATTTTAACACACAAAAACACAGATGACCATAAAGGACGTTCTGTGCATGGGGGTAAGCATGCAGCACACGTGTCTCTCTTTTTTTGTTCCTAACATATGATCCAATAGACAAAAAACTAGGTTTGTCTTTTCTGTTTAATGTGTTGCCCCACCTCACTAAATCACATGCCTTCATTCTAGCTCAGAGGATAAGAAACTTTATAACACAGATGAAGCATTTTTTTATTTCACAGAAGTGGCTGTGGTTATGGATATAAGTACTCTAAATATTAAAGCATTATCAGAAGCAAGTATTACAACTACAGTACTTTTACTCGTGAAACATTAAGACCGAACAACTGTCAGTAATTTCTGATACTTAAGATGAAATTAGACAGTCATGTACATCACCATACAGTAAAGTAAACAAGTCAGATTATATCCATTGGCTAATTTCCATCTGTTGTCCCTGATAGGTGTTTGCTAAGGATAACGAGCTCAAAAATACATTTATAAAATTACATTCAAAGAAAGAGCAAATATAAAGTAACTTCAACAAAACATTAGTATTAGTATTTTTTACCAACAGACACACCAGAAAAGTGCTACTAAAATAATGTAGCTTAAAGCAAATAAATATCCTTTAAAATTCTGACTGGGAGGATCTCCACTTTAAGATTACATTTGGACATTTTGGGCCTTTATTGATAGGAGTGAGAGAGAGACAGTGGACAGGCTTGAGAGAGGGGACAAGAGAGAGTAGGGAAGGACACTGCAAACTGGCCGCAGGCTGGACCTGAACCTGGGATGGGTCATGCCTGGTTTCTTACATCCTATAGCTACACTTTAAATTGTTGTGTTCTCCGACCACCACTACTTCAAAAACACAAAAGCAAACCCTCTCCACATTTAGAAGAAAAGCAGTTGTTGATAATTCTAATTACAATATTTGTAAATGAATGTTAACATAGTGTGTACTTCCACAATGAGTAATACATCCAGAAATAAGAAAAGCACACACAATCAAACATTCTCATGCTACTTAATGCTATATTCATTATATATGTATACAAATAAAAGAGTGATAATCATGCTCTGATATACCATTGTAGTCTGCTCAGTGTGTTTAAGGATTTCTGCTAAGAAAATGATTTATTTTTACAACCTACAGTTGTTCAGTGCCTGGAAAACAGGTTAGACATGAATATTAAACCACAACCCATCAAAACTCAGACTGAGATTTCAGAAAGAAAAAAGAAGTCTGGGGATAAATTTTCCACCCTCAGACATCCCCTCACTCAGACTGAGATTTACCTTCATCACTTAAAATCTTTCTGTCAGCACCGCCTCCCCTCTCCAACACTCTCGCGCACACAAGCTGTTTGCTTCCACAACACATTGTACCGAGTCTCCATCTGCCAACACAGACAGAACGATGACACTTCAATCACACGGAGCAGATCCATGTCTGCTCGCACGTCTTGCCACCCAGCACGCGTTTGACAAATGGCAGCATGCAGGAAGAGGCCAACTTCAACATCAACCCCACGTAGAACAACATGTTCACAGTTTGGTAGCGTGGCAGCTAAACTCACATTTAAACCACTTCTGTGACAGTAATTCTGTGTCAGTTCCCCTGTCAAAGGAACTTGAACTGAGATAAATGACAAAAACTGGGGCTGTTAGAGGTTGTGTTACAACGAAAAATTAAAAGACAGACAAAAGGAAGGAACAATAAACGTCCAGTAGCCATATTTTTATTTTCTATTTGTATTTTTTATATGTATTTGTAGTTTGTTCTGTGTTTCTTGTATCTATTGTTCAAACTGCTCCTGGAATCCTAATTTTCCTGAGGAAGTTTCTCAAAGGAATTAATAAAGTTCTATCTAATCTAATCTAATCTTCTCTAAAATAATATGATACAATCTAATCTAATATGATATATGATATGATATAATGTAATATTGTCATATAATATAATGTAGTATAATATAATATAATGTAAGTGCTTTTATCAGAATACAGTGGATGTTAGACTATGTTAGACTATGACCTCATTTTATTTAACAAAGCTTTTCTAAGCCTGCATCGAGTCATGCTAGTCCTCTTCCTCTGTGTACTAAACTGTAACTTGCAGCCTTCTTTGTATCACATGATGGAGAAAAAAAGCCCACCCCTTTATTTACTATGCTGCTTATCCATCCTGTTTGAGGGGGTGGCAGCAACAGCCAATTTTAGCTGTCATATAGCAAGAGGCAGGGACACCCTGGTTTGAAATTTGGTGAAGCTTTCTTGTTCTTCATTGCAAATTACTTTAGGAAACCATGCTAAGTTAATAACAAAAACTGTGGAGCCACCACATTTCCTCTAAGCTGTGCAAAGACACACTGTTCATTTCTGATTATCTTAAAGAGGTCCTGTTGTGCTGCTTCAATATCTATATGCCTCTTCCACATGACAGAGTATGCACAAGACAACTAGTCTGTGGCATCAAGAATTCTCCCCCTCTCCCCCTGTTAAAGCCCCATGGCTAATGTTGGCAAACCCAGATCAGAGAATAGAATTTAATGAATACAGAGTGCTTGAAAACATGGCACTGAGCAGCGCTGATCCAACAAATTACCACAGAGTAGACAGGTCAGCCAATCAGACTATACTGGGTCCTCCAACAGAGCATCTCAGACTGAGAAAGAACATAGTCAAGTTTGATGGAGATTAGTGATTATAAAGATACTTGAGGAGTAAAAGTCTCTATATGAACCCAAGCTAGGATAAAAATGACCTCAGTTCTTAAAAACAGAGGTCTATAATGTTTATCAAATAAGCACTATACCACTGTTTCATTTAAATATATTGTTTTGATATAATGAGAGACAAATCCATTACAATTGGTTTTTGTAATGAGTAAAGTTTTCTTTTCTCAAAGAATTATCATTCCAAAAAAGAAACAGCGGCTGGTGGAGCTGAGCGGTTTTGACAACTTTCTACATATTAACAAACACATTTCAACCTAAACTATATACTGTATGTTTTTTTGTTTTTTTTTTGCATTGATAAGGGCACCTTTCATTGGCTTGAATTGTGAGTGTAGTTTTTTAAAGTTAGCTTTAGTGATGAATTTGAGCATATAATTTATTAATAGATTATGATTTAAGACAAATAAGAATTGTTTGGTTGAATTTATGATATGGTAAGAGTTAATCTTGAACAGTATGGCCTTTTGAAACTGAGAAAAACATTTATATGGCCCTTCTGTCAACTAAAGTTGCCCACAAATGCTTTTGGATCATCTTTGGATTTTTGGGGACTCTTTTTGTTAAATACCAGGCAAGTGTTCTGCCAAACTGAGCCACTCTTTTTTAATTTCCATTCTCTTTGGACATCACTTTTATGTGGCTTCGGACCAGATTTGGCCACTCATATTAGACCAGTTTTTATTTGGATATGTCTGATCCTTCATTCTCATCCAACAGGCCAGATTCTGGGAACCAAAATTCACCAAACACTGTATGTCGTCTGACAGGACTGTTTGCAGAGTTTGCCCAGTTTTATGCAAATAATGTGACAGCATTTACGGCAACTTATTCTGTCAATGTGTTTGTGCAAAAACTGACTATCCAAAGGACTTTTGCCAGCTCCAACACTCCATTTGTAGCACCTTTTGGAGTGTTTTTGTGGCCACAGCCTGACAGACATTATGACAGAACATGAATATGCAATTAGGACTCCAACACTGCAATTATCTCCCAGGACGGCTCTTCAGAGATGCAGGCCACAAGTGCCAGCACTCTCTGAAAGTTCATGTTTTTCAAGTAAACCCGCAGGGCTGCTGCAGGAAGTTGACTTTTCGTCTATCCTCTGATTTGTTATCTTATTCACAGACTGGAAATTTGATGATTTTTTCGTGTGTCTCCGTGTGTGTGTGTGTATATGTGTGTGTGTGTGTGTGTGTGGGGGGGGGGGGGGTATTTAATTATCCAAATCCACAGAGATTTATCAAAGGAAACTTAGTTTGTCTACTTTTATTATACAGCAATGAGACATCACATAACGTGTCAAGATACAACATAACATCAATATGATATCATAATGCATGGCATCACATAACATGGCATCATACAATGTGACACTACAAGACATGACATCACCCAATGTGTTATCCCACAACCTGACATCACAATGTGACATCAAACAATGTCACATGATACAATGGGCATCACACAACATGGCATCATATGATTTGATATCACACAACATGGTGTCATACAATGTTACATAATATACTGGCAACAAACAACATGAAATCACAAAACATGACATCACACAATGTGACATCACACAACCTGACATCAAAATGTGACATCAAACAATGTCACATGATACAATGGGCATTACACAACCTTACATCACACAAAGTGACATCACACAAAATGGCATCATACAATGTGACATCACACAACATGACATCATTCAACATGACATTAAAAAGCATGACATCATACCTTTGTTTTGTCATCAGTTTAAGGCCATTGGCTCGTTGTGGCAAAACCATTACAGAGCGTTGCAGTAGAATCATTGAGGTGTGACATGATGCCAAGCAGCACTAAACTGACTTAGCTGCCCAGCAAACCAATCAGAGTGGACTCAGTCCATTTGTGGTAGAGGGTAGACTCAAAAAGAAGCAGAAGCTCTAACAAAGCATCTCGGACAGAGAAACTGCATCACTATCAGCTCAATCTTGTTTATGAAACAAACAGATTTCCTTTGAATATAGGTGATTGTGAACATCCTCTAGCAGCAATCAAAAATAAATACATGAACTTGACTGAACATAAAATATTATCACTTAAATTGATTTTGTTAATTCAAACTTTGAACACAGTCATGTGGAGTCAAGAATGAACTGATTAGATTTCACGGGTGCCTCGTTGGTCAACTTGATTAGTCAGCAGTCCTGGAGAAAGTCTGTCAAACTTTGCATAAATGTCCTCTCTGACTGTTGAGCTGTTAACATTTGGGAGGTGACCAGTCAATTTAAGTTTTATGCCCATCAACCTACCCCTGCCCTTTGACTCCCTGGTACAGTGGTTTTCAAACATTTTTAGGCCAAGGCACACCAAAGGTCAGGTAGTAATCTAAAAGGCACACCATATTCACATCCAAACAATATGGCCTCTTTTGTTTTGTTACAGTATTATAGTCTGTTCATGCCTATTTTATCCATGATGTTTAATGAAATTTGGCAACTAGGCTAATGATAACAAATCCTGGACACTGGAGAAAACAACCCTGACTTAACCGTTTTGAAAATTAACTGTATTGTACAACCTTAGATGACCTGCTTGTAAGTTGACTTGTTACTTTTTTTTTCTTCTGTTATTACCCCCGCCAAGGAGATTATGTTTTCAGGATAGTTTGTCTGTCTGTTAACAAAATAACTCAAAAAGTTATGGATGGGCTTTGATGAAATTTTCAGGGAATGTTCAGCATGGGAAAAGGAAGAAGTGATTCAATTTTGGTGTTGATCCGGATCACCGTCTGGATCCGCCCTGACGAAAAATGAATAACTACTGAACTAAAATAGATATCATTATGAAACCAATTGCTAATGGTATACTTTTATGGTCAAGGAATCTAAATATTTACATGAAATAAAGGTAGGACTAATATTTATGGTAAAAATCACAATATGGGTGAGGACTGGTGCTGGCGGAGGTCTGCGCTCTCCGAGTGCTTTTCTACTATTCATGAAAAAGCTTTAATAAAAATATAGTTTGGCAATTAAGTTTGGCAATTAGTTCTTCAAAGAATAATATCTTAAGAAAAAGTTTTTCCCAAACAATTCATACATTTTAAAATTTTACAAAATCAGACACTTACATTTAAACTTGAACTTAAAAAGAATGGTGTGAAAGATTAGAAGTTACAATGAGACTGCTGATCATGGTTTAAAGCCCACCACCTCTTCTGGGTGATCCAGTTTTTTTCTTCCTTTGTTGTTCAGCTTCTCTTCCAGTCTACATATCTGTGCTTTAGAAAAAGAAACACAAACCACAAACAAATAATAACACTTTAAACATTAAATACCTAATGCTAGAGGGTTTTATTGAAATATGTAACAGTCATAGGCCTATTGTTCACATTATTCATATTTTTCACTTATGTGTGGAAACATTTAATAAATACATTTCTCATATGTGGAAATTATTATACATGTATTAACAATATTCTCCTTTGACTTTGATATTTCTCTATGAAGTCTTTGCTCTGCTGTGGCAGTGACCCAGTTTCCTCATGGGGATCATTAAAATTTCATCATATCTCATCGTGTGTTTCAATTATAATGTCTGTGTCTCGTGTTGACTATCCTACAGAATGGCTCCTCCACATTCATATTCACCAAAGCATGATGGCTCTGCAGCATTAATTCCTCGTGTTTTTATTTCTCTCTCTCCTTATGTGTCTTTTCAATAGTTGGAGGCTTTCTACTCGATCTTTACCACGGAGCAGCAGGACCATGTGAAGTCTGTGGAGTATCTGCGCAGCAACTTCAGGCCAATACAGAGCTTAGACAACCGGCAAGTCTTTAAGTCTGCAGTAAAAGACGCCTGGATGCCCGACCTTATGGATGGTGGCAGTGGGCCATACGGGACAGAGACGTCCAAAGGTAGGGATAAACAGAGTTACGTTTTTCTATCATGATGGTATCTGCTCATTAATCAGAGAGGATATGTGCAGAGATGGACACATGTCAGTCTGTATTTGTATAGCGTTAATTGAGTGTTATCTCATGGCAATTTACAATAGAGCAGGCTGAAGCTATGTGCACATACAGAAATAAAAATAAATATATATTTTTACATATATGTATATACATGAGGCTGACAAAAAGGGGCAACACATACATGGAGAGAGGACAGAGAAAGTTTTAGAGAGACAGTCAGTTAATGTCAGTTATCTATTATTAATAAATTATTTGGTTATTCTCTATAAACAATGTCTTTCAAAAATTTAAAAGCAAGAATCAAAACTTTACATTTCCATTGCAACAGAAACTCTCTCTCTCAAGGCCATACAGTCATCTCATCGGACAATAGAGATTTTGTGATGTCTGAGCTAGGACAAGGTCGCTGAACTCCTTCGAATCAACGCCCCCGCTGGCCCCCCCCCACCACTCCACCTCATATGCTCGTCTTTGTGTTTGTTGTCTCATGTATTGAGGTGTTATTTTTTTCCAGTCCCACACTGTGTTCCTCGCATAGGTGTCTAGTTTGGAACTGTTTTTTTTACTCCTCCCTTCTCTATTGTTTCTCTGCAGTAAGCGCTTTTACTTAGTTACTTATGTTGTAGGAAAAGTGCTATATAAATAAACTTGACTTGACTTGACTTCTTAAAAAAATAACTTGCTTTGATGCCACTTTGGTACGTAGAAGCTTATGGTTAACCAAATAGATAAGTAACCTGAAAAGGAAGGTTGTCTTTTTAAATGTGTCAACCCTGAGAGTCGGCACTCCAGGGTATAACTGGCCAATGACAGTGAGGATAGGCTCCAGTCCCAGGCCACTGTGAAAGCAGCAGAGACAGATGATGGAAAATGCTTGCTTATTTCAGTAGTCATGTTAGTCCGACTTATTTCCCCCTAGTCTTGTGTACAATTACACTCGTATATTCAACCAGAATATTCTGCCTCTACTAACCATGCACACATGCCATTTTCTGCCTCTTGTATTGTATTCCAAAAGAAACCAACATGGCAAGTTCTTGTCTTTAGAGCTGTGACAGACTGGTGACCAATACAGTGTCTCTTTTGCCTGTAAAAATGCCACTGTATCCCTTAAACAGACAGTTCAGGATTTTTATGTGAGGTTGAATGCGGTACATTGCATTAGTCTGAGCATTAGCCACACTCCCAAAGCTTTGTTCTGCAACAGTGTAGACATAGAAGGATAGATAATAGTTAATCTCCAAAGTGCATATCAGCTTGTACTATTTTTTTATTTTTTCAAGCCACGGTTTTGATGATGTGTGTACCTCTTCATACCACACTGTCTGTGACCAAAGGGCTGATCTGGAGCCAGTCACAAAAAGGAGCCATGCCATGTTTACGCTGGAGTTCACCAGTGTGTTTATTTGCCTCAAACTCCATGGCTTCAAACTTAAATTTTTGTTTGCAGTCACTCTGCCCTCCCAAACTCTCCATAGTGGCAACTGGTAACACACACAAAATCTTCATTAAAAAAGAGTGGTCCACACTACTTTCACACCCAGTGTTAATTGTGCAACAATCATAGTAGATGACGCACAACACACCCACTAATAGCATGTGCAGTTTGTTAATGTGCAAATAAAAGCTTGTTATTGGGGATCTCAGTACATCTGGCTCCATGTCCAGTGAAACTGAGCTAGAATAACACACTTCTAGACTATCAAAATGATAATCTTTGAACATGCATATATTTTACTAATCATTATTTAGGAACAAGTGATATATGTGAAAGTGGCAAAATTAAAACAAGCAGTATATTGATCAGTATGCTGCTGGCAGTATCATAAGTAGGCTATGCCATGTAGCAAAGTAGTGCCTACACAAAGCAGCTTGTAAGTGGAAAAGTAAGTCAGTGTAAATAATCTGTTTGTTGCATGTAATCACCCTACATTGTTTTTGTGGCTAGTTTTGACCCGCAATTATTTTAACTATGTGGAGTCAATAGTCATTTACAGCTTAGTATAGCCCAATCTTCCATGCTGACTGTTTTTGCACAGTTACGGAGAGAAGCTTTCTACTGTGGTTCAGGTTAATACCATATACTTCATGTTAGTACCACTCAAAAACCCTTAATTGTCCTTTAAAAGACAAGAAGAGTAAATATATTGGATTAATTGATAGATAGGTAGATGGATGGATGAATGGATATATAGAAGAAAACATGTTTTCCTGTACAATGTTTTCAGATGAAACATAATTTTGCTTTTTCAGCTCTCATAAATAAATCATTGAACTTATACATAACAATAACAATAAACAATATAATGTGTTGGTAAGATTTCCTTCCTGATCCTCAAAGACTCATTAAAGGGCCCTTTTCCTCCCTGAACTTGTCCCATATTCTCACATTATTCCTGGATGGTGACTTATCGTAATGCTAATAAATTAGGCATGTTCAGTGTTCCTCGTGTGCCCAGAGGAAAGCGATTGCCCTCTCTTATGTGTATAAATGTGTGTGCGTGTGCATGTGTTATGTGTGAGTGTGCTTCTGTCATTTCACAAGCGAGCAGGGTAACCCCCCTAGCAGAAGGCGGTGGGAGGCACACCAGCCATCCTCCCACTCCTGCCTCATTACCGCTCTCTCTCACAACACCACACATCGTGCAGTGTGTGTGTATTACTGTGTCAGAGTGTGTGTGCGCGTGACTGTATGCATGCAGATTTGCCCCTGTTTCTCTGGGTGTTTGTAAGTGTTTGTGTGTGGCCTAGCATCTGTGCAGTGTCAACTGTCCTAGCAGGATTCACTCCCCCGCTTTATACACACTTCCATATGGTCAACATACAAACTAACAGTGCCTGTGTGAGTGTTGGCCTGGCATGGTGTGCTGCGTGCTCATGCAGTGTGTCCTTGAATGCTGCAGCGGGACATGTTTGCAGTGAGCAGATCTATCGGGCGAGCGGAGTACGTGCAGAAAAGGAGCAAGGTTGAGGGAGAGCTGGAGGAAATACTTGAATATCAGTGATCAAAATTTTAACTTCTGTGCCACATATATGTTTTTTTCTGCTACAACCCATTCAGACAAAATATTTAGAAGCTCTAACAATAGATTGTTTCTCCACAGCTGCTCTGCTCTGGTGACAGAGAGACTATTATGGCCCTTTTCCACTAGCACACCTTGGCCCTGCTCTACTCGGCTCTACTCGATTTGCAGCGTGTTTCCACTAGCCCGGTACCTCCTAAAACAAGCTAGTTTTCGTACCTACTCCGCTCTGGTTCCAAGCGAGCTGAGTCCATACTAAAAGATGACGTCACCGACTACCAGCTACTGATTGGTCAGACAATGTCATCATCGATGAGTCAATGCTAGCGGTAGCTACCATTAGCTTACCCTCATACGTCTTTTCTTTGCAGCTCGATTGCTCTCGTCCTTGGCTTCATTCTGTTGTATAGCTTCCAAAACTCTCCTGTGCTTCTCAAGGGGTATTTCTTTCTTTTCTTCTTTCTGCCACCTGCAGCCTTCTTCTGCCGTCCTTTTTTACTTGGTTTGTGTCAAACAGCCACAGATTGTTGTGTCGTGCTCAAAAAGACGTCACCGCAGAGTGCTCAGTGACACTGCACCCCGTTGGGCAGGCGTCTGGGGCTAATGGAAAAGCCGCACAAGGCGAGTAGAGTAGAGCCAGGTAGAGTCGAGTAGAGTAGAGTAAGGCTAATGGAAAAGGGCCATTAGTGACACCACACTTTGGTTAAGAAGCTATGAGGTCCTGCAGTCTAACAAAGGTATTTCAAATTGTTAGTCAATAGTCATGGTAAACTGGATAGATGTTTTTCTCTACTTTCTGATAAAATGTAATCACTAAAAATAAAGACTAAGATTACACCAATTTTTTAATGTCTTTTTGCATTACTTCATAATAAAGGCAGACACTTAGTACCTAGCATAGAAAAGGAAGAATAACTATGTTTGCATGTTTTATATATATTTGTATATACATTCTTTTTTTAGATTTTAACAAAACCAAGCAGACAAAACTGCTACAACTTTGTGATACCATCATGTCAATATGGACCTTACTCTCAGTGGAGTGTTTTAGTACCTTGTTGAATTATGCCACACTAAATAAAGGTAAAAGAAGTCTGACCCGCTACCAGTAGTGTGCAAATAAAAAGAGTTTAGAGAAACAACTTGGAACTCAATAGACTTGTAATAATGCAGAAAAAAGAATGTCTCTCTCTGTAAAATTCTGAAAAACACTGGGGCAGATTTGAAAACACAAAAAATGAACTTTCAACTAAAAACTGGTTCATAAAACCAACCAAACCTCAGGGCAAGACATTTGCTTACAATATCCTGGGAGAAGACCTTCACAGCCCACAAAAAACAGACCTTTCTTTTGGTCCCACTTTTCCCATCTTTTTTATTTGGTCAAGGTCAAGGTCAAGGTTTCAGCCTTTATTTTATTCCTGCGAGGCAGAGTCTCCCTCCTCTTTACAAGCGTGTGGAGCAAATAGTTGTTTTGTTTTCAACATCAGCAGAAAAAATTATAAACAGAAAACATCTTTCTGGAGAGACTAATGCACTAAAAAGATCCATTTATGGTGTGAGCATGCAGTAATTTTGGGATTTTCATGCTGCACAATTATCAGACATGTTTGAGTATCTAATTTCATAATCCATTAGAGGTGACATGATGAGGACTTTCCATGAAATTGACTGAAATAACAGTGGAGACCATTGACTTACTCCACAAGTGTAGGGCTATTTGCATTCTAAAGTATTATAAGTGCTGATGTTGGAGTAACAAGTTAGTAAAGTCAGCTAAGTGGAATGAATAAATAAAACATCAACATTAATTATGTAGGCCATGTTGCACTATCTCTAATGGAGCCAAAAATAAGCAGAAGAGCAGCATGACTTATGTTTATTGATCTTAGACAACATGTCGGTAACATTGCTAATAATGAATGTTTAACATCTCTATATGCTTGCACTTAAATTAATGGCACATTACATTTATACTGCTTATAAGAAGTGATGCATCATTGCATCAGTAAGCATTACATGACCGTCTGAGTGCGGCTGTAAAGACTCATGGACGTCCTCTTCAGGCTGTGATCATATAAAACAATATGCTGTGGTCATAGAAGCTGATTGATCCTTTTAGATGTTTTTCTGTTTAATGGGATCAATCAGAGTCTGAGTTAACATATGGAGATAATGGCTGTATGGCTTATTGGCACACATATATCAGAGAGGTGGATTTTCATTGTGTTTGGTGCTTCACACTTTCTCAGTGTAACATCATTTTTACTCATCAATCAAAAAGAAATAGCATAACTAATCAAACCGGGAGAAGACACCATGACGGACTTTTCACTATTATATACAGTCCTACTCATCATTATTGGCACCCATGAAGTTTAAAAACACAATGTGACAGTACAGTTTCTTTACAAACCTCTCTAACTTTGCTCTACATCACTTTATCAGACTCAAACTTGACAGAAGAAATGTTCATATATTAAGGTTTATAAATTATACTTCATAGCTACTATGAGCGTGCATTCATATTTAGAATAGGTGGTTTTAAGTGCAACCGCTTGAAGACAACAAGGAAAAGAGCACCATACCAACAATTAAGCATGGTGGAGGTTCCATAATGGTTTGGGGCTGCTTTGCTGCATCGGTTACTGGAGGCCTATCACAGAAATCATGAAATCAGAGAATTATCAAGAAATTTTAGAGCGAAATGTCCTACGCAGTGTAAGAACACTTGGTTTGAGACGAAGATTGTGGGGCCTCCAGCAAGATAAATACCCAAAGTACATATCCAAAAGCACGCAGGAATGGTTGAAAAGGAAAAAAATGACTGTTTTAAAATGACCAGCAATGAGTCCTGATCTCAATCCGAGTGACAATCTTTGGTATGGCTGAAATCTGCCTTTGGGGGAAAGAAACCTGCAAATGTTCAAGAGCTTGAACAATTTGCATAGGAAGAGTGGGAGGAAATACCAGCTGAGAAGTGCAAGAAGCTTATAGATGGCTACAAGAAACGTTTGGAGGCTGTCACCAGTGCCAAAGGGTGTGCAACAAAATATTGAAGAGGGGTGCAATTGTTGCTGCACATGCTTTTTTCAGTTCCCTCTTTGAAATTACAATATGTAACTTGTATAAATGTTTTTTTTTTGTTAAATTATTTTGGACCTTCAATTAAAAGATCCTGATGACATGAATTTTTACCTTAGTGAAAGTAAAGATACTCCTGGTCAAATTGTACTCCTGAGTTCCTGCTTTTGAAAACACTTAAGTATTTAAAGTATGTTTTTGTTTTAATATCCATGTGCTATTGTATTGTTGCCACAATGAATTTACAGAACAACCTAATGCTAATAAACCTAGAACTGAAACAACCTATTGAATGCAATGACCTGCTTATAATACCTGTAGAATCAAAAGCTTGTAAAATACGAAGCCTAGAGAAATGCCTATTGAATAGGGGTGTAACGAAATGGTCAACTCCCGAAACGATATCAAATATGAAACAGGGCTCACAATACGAAACACTTACACAATAAAGATTATAGAAAATCCCCAACAGTAGGAAGTTGTGCAAAAATCTAATTTTCTTTATTTTCTTCCTAATGCAGACATACAAAAAATATTGCTGCATCAGTACAAAATAAATGCTCTTTGAAAAAACACAAAATTGTAGTTTGTTCCCCTTATTTAGACTACAGGGCAAATACAAACGTAAAATCTCAATAAAAAGTGCTTTGTTGTTGTAACAATCAGGATAAGTACATTCTTGAATGAAAAGGAAAACAAATAGCAGTCCTCAGAGCTGCAGTTTAGACCTATAAATGTCTGAACTGTGAACTATAATATTTAGCCTATAACAGTGCATATACTTCTGATCTTCAAGTATGATCAAATTCTGTCAACTCAACAGTAGATGCAAAAATCAAATATTGTTTTTTATGCAGACTTACACAAACATACAGTTGCTGCCTGTCTCCAGTTCAGAGTAGTTGGTAGTTGTGCTCGCCGCAGTATACGGCGAACTGTAGCGACATATTTTGCACACGGTTGTTGTTTTGTCCGCAATCTTCTCACCGTTCTCTCGTCTTTTACATGGGAAGCCAAAATAGGTCCACACAACACACGATTTATTTGACGAAGGAGCGTCCTCGTCTTCCTCCATTCGGAAGCAAGTGTTTTGCTATGGTAGGCGAGGAGGGTAAAAAGTCACCAGCGCCGCTTCGCATTTTTTTATTTTGTGCTTTTATTCGTGAATTTGAATTTCTTCCGTCATTTTTTATTTTGCAAAATTTCGTGCCACGAAATTTCGTTACACCCCTACTATTGAAACACAATTGAATCGACAAACCGTCAAGTCTGGCTGTTCTACAACCATTTTTTACTTGCCTGATCTGAGGAGTTCATGCACTAGGTAAAGGTCCAGCATCACCACTTGAACAAATCACACTGAGATCACATTTTAGAGGAGAAATTTTACCCGCTTACTTCAAATTCATACCTAAAAGTAACGAGTAACAAGACCCTTCATAGGAATGAAGTGGAGTAACAATATTTGTCTTTCAAATGTAGTGATGTAAAAGTTGTAAGTTTCCAGAGATAATTATATTAAAGTAGTGACAGATACTAAAGAAATGTACTTAGGTACAGTGCTCAAGGAAATCTACTTCCTTACTGTCCATGCCGATTAATATGTATGTACGTATAACTTTAATTTGTAGATTTCACGAAGGACAAGAAGCACTATCTTTTGAACAGAGTAAAACTATAAATATGAAGACTCACAAGGATGATATATTGAATATTTTTAAATGGTATTTCAAAAGCCAGTCCAAAACTGAAAGACATACAGTTAAGTCCATGCAAAATAATGCAGCATAGTTTTATCTTAACAGTGAACAATGATGATAGAAAGACTTCATTTTTACACTGTAGCCATAAGAAGAATATAAGTTCAAAAACTTCTGCTGCGTTCACTTTTAATGTACGGTTGCATTTATAGATTTATTTGTTTATACTTGCAGCAGTTAATGTTGTAGTGTTAATACATCCCTTTTCAGTTCTTACCATATACAGTAAAAATGTGTAAAAATATAGTACATTTCGGTCTGCAGCATTTGAGCCAAGCTCATTTGCATAGGCTTTAAATGTTCCCCACTTAAACAGGAAGTGACACGAACTTCCAGTCTGAAGACACTTGTCCTTCCACTCTCTGCTCACTTTACTGTGTCTATTTTGTTTGAGGTCAAGGTTAAGATGTCCCACAGCTGAATGATGTCGCAGTATAACGTGTAGAGGGGCACCACTAACAGGTTTACAAAAAGATTTGAGTGCTGTATCGAGTAGCTTAAACGATGCAAGAGCCTGTAAGTGCTGCTTAATTTACTGTACTTCAAGCCATCCAGTGGATTAAAAAATGACAGCGCTGAAGAGTTAGAGTGTAGATAAAAATAAATTTCATTTTAGCTGCATTGACAGTTTTTGCACCACAGGGTATTTTCCTGCAATGCAAACTTTTAGCTTTACACGCTAAATAACAGCATTAAGGAGGATTTAGCTTCAGTCCTGCATGTGTAATAGCTTCATACTCTAACTGACTTCCCATTCAACCCCTCCCTGAGCAAAAACCCCTCAGACCAACCCACAATCAAGGCATGGTCATCGATCAAGTCTGGTCAACACGCTGCAGGGCCAAAATGTCTTTTCCTCCTCCAAATGGCTTCTCAGAGAGTTATGAGAGGGAGAGACAGAGAGAGTTGTCCTCTGTGGGTTCCTCTATTGTCAGATGTCTCCCTCACCCATGTTCTGCTCTGTGTGATTGGACGCTGGTCTCCATCCTTCACTGCCATCCAGACCCTTACCCTATACATGTGTGTGTGTGGGAGTGTGTGTGCTGGCCTGCTTATCTTTGATGAAAGCTGTAAGAGGGTCACTTCATCACTCTGCCACACACAAGGGGCTACAAAGGCCTTTCAGAGGTGTTCACAGAGGGAATATCAGCCGCCACTATTTCACCGTGAAAGATGCTAAGCAGGTGGACACAAATGGTACATAATAGAAAAAATTCTAAAACAAGACGGGAGAAAACTTAAATCAAATATCTCCACCACCAAGGAGATAATTATGACCATTTTTGTTTCATGTGTAGCACAAATATTTTTCCTTTTTAACAGTTTATTTACATTGATGAAATTATTGATCTACAACATTTATTTTGGCAATTTACAAGGCAAAGTTGTGAAAAATGTGAAAAATCCCCCTCTATCCACTTTTGGCTCCTCTTTGGGCGTCTTTTTTGAGAGTTTTTTGGTTGAGTTAAATTACAAGGAAGAGGTTAATGTGTGGAAAAAATGATGAGGTATGATTAAGTGTTGGAGATAAACATTAATAAGTTCAAGATTTGAGGTCCTACCAGTGTAAACACAGAGGTAGGGACAGCAAACCAAGAGGACTTGACTTTGTTCTTAAATATAGTTATGATAATTGTTAAAATTAATCAAACCTTGCATATTAAACCTTTGACGACCCCATGAACTATTATGACAACACAAAGCTTCATTCCAGCTGTGACACTAAGCAATTTTGGGCATTTCTGTCTACATTTCTGTTATTTAGAGGACATGCTATCCTTGTGCAAAGTCAGGCACTGAAAACAAAGAGGTTAGATTAATGCACATTACCAGTGTCGGCTCTCTATTCGGTAAACTCTTGCTGGCATTTTGATATTAACACAGTGGTTTAATCTTCTGGTCTCAACATAGATTGCTTTATACCTCGGCTTGAATTGTACCACGAAACACACTGAACACACCAAGAACACTGTATGAAACATATTTAGGACAAGATATAAGTTGTATTTCATTGATTCAGGCCTGCAACATCAGAGATGATCAAAAAGACATGCTGAACCTTTCTGTTCAATGCACGCAAAACTAGAAAGCACTCTGAGAGACCTGCATCGAGCAGCTCAGCTCCACTGATAAATTGTGATTTCCACCCAACATTATAGTCCTACATTTATTTTAAGTACACATTGTGGAATGAAAAGTATCAATCTGCAAGAAGTGTGATTATTGTTGATATAAATATCATCCAGTAGAGTGACTTAATTAATAGTGGGTCTTGTGACTTGTTGACTGAACCCATTTAGTGCTGCTTGTACAGATGTTGGTGTTGTGTGCGCTGTAGCACTTTCAGTGGGTGATGTCGCCAGCCTGTCGGTCAGAGCAAAACCACAGCGTTTCAGTGCGCTGCATATTTGCTCTATGTGAAGTTTGGGGGTTAGGTTTTTACTCACACACAGAGACTTCTGCTATGACAGACTTTTCAACACTATCAGCAAACTACTGTGAGTGAGTAACCACACATGTATATAACGTTAATGGGCTCACTGTAATGTTACCAGTAGTTGTGAGATGTGGAGGAGTGGGATGTTTATTCCGATCATGGGAGAGTCTGCTGAGACGCCAAGGCTCCAGTAACAGTGCTGGGCTTTCTCCAATGGTAAAATCTTTCCTCCTCTCCTCTGTGTTTGTGAGCAGAGCTCTCCCTATCTTTTACTGCTGCTTGGATGATGTGGTGTGCCTCTGCGTGTAACCAGAGCATGTTACCAATCGGACCATGCTGTGGGTGGGACAAAATATGGCCCAAGTAATGGGACTCCATTATAAACTTCAGCGTTGTCGTCAATCAGGATTGGCTCATCACCAAGACGAATTGGTTTCTTCCTTGGATCAAAGCGTAATCTTGCTAACAGACAAACAGACAACCGAGCAAACAAACAAACAAACAGATAGACTCTGGCAAAAACACAGCCTCCTAGGCGGAGGTAACTATATCCTTCATAGTTAAGAGTTCCTGGATAAAACGGACCAGATCAGACAGTATTGATGTAATCTATGAACTGTGGGATGCTTGTTAAATAAAATTTTGGTTTGGTTTAGGTTGTAGGCTTTTTCATTTCTCACGTCCTTAAGGGAAGAACAAGCCAGCTTGTCCCCCATCCACTACATTTTTTTGAGGTGTCCAAATTATGGCCAATTGTAGTCCATCCTGAGTTGACCCTTTGCAGATTCCAGGAATAAAAGTACATTTTTTCCACATCAGAACATTAAGCTTGACTCATGAACTTTTACAGATAGATTGTGGCATCAAAAAGCAGCACAAATTGGTCTCATTTGCTCTGATACCTGCTCCATCCAATGAATAATGCTTATACTGGCTGTCTCCAAGGACCAACACCCACAAAGTTAGGCAGATTGTTATGTTGATTATGATGGCAATCAGCTTCCCAAAGCAATGAAAGAAAAGTCGTATATACATATTTACATATGAGTTTATATATTATTTCCAAAAGCATTAATAAGCAAGTTTTTCCCAATAATGTTTTTTTTTTCCTCAGACTTGAATATACTTTAGGGATGTGCCCAAGTTGGTCCGATTTTCATGTGGCCCTCTGTGAAAACAAGTTTAGACACCCCTGCAAATTTTTTTATGCACACACACACCTGGGCACAGACAATAGCAATTGTTCTTATACAAGAACGTTAGAGTACAGTGTAAATATGATGTCTGCGTCAGGTGTAAAATATTAAAGATGCCTGTATCACAACATCATTTTGTGTTGGTGTGCTACCTGCCTGTTGTGTTGTTTAACTTAGGCTATAGCTCCTTTTAGTTTACAGTAAAGGTAAAGTTAATGTAAACCGTGGATGATCTGATTTAAAAGTTCTGCTGTTGATATTCTAACTTGTACCAGCACACACGCACTCACATACAGGACACGGCTGACTGGGTCCAGGTTGATATAATCTGTTAAAAACCATTGTCCCTGCATAGAGGTCATTCACTGCTTGACTTCCAAATGATGGTGGTGTTGTGTGTGTGTGTGTGTGTGTGTGTGTGTGTGTGTGCTCTACTTCCTGAACGTGTGTGGCTTTTTGTGTGTGTGTGACTAATGGCTTTAGTAATGCTAAACCACATGGGGCGCGACTGCAGGTTATGAATAGAAAAACTCCACTGCAGCTCTTTATGAGCAGGCTAATCAATTTGGTTCCACCAGGCACGTGAGCCTTATTCTCAATCAAGCCATGTTCATCATTGAATTACCCTATGCATTTGCATAATATGATACAGTGTGTGGAATAATCATTATGTGCATTGTTTGACGGTGGAGATGCTTCTGTCTTCAGTCCGAAGGGATTCCATCTGTTTAACATACAGAAACAGTACAAGTACTCTGACATAAGTGCGTGGATACACAAACAAACCACTTCCATTTGATCTTTTAATTTGACACTCCATCATTCATCTCAACTAAAGCTATTCAGGTGGATACAAGGTCAAACAGAGGGGATGTTTGGCAGTATGGAGCAAATATGGAGCCTCTACATGACCTTTAATTCTTGATAATGGATCTGTGGGACATTATTTCTAGCATAAGGGCTGGTATTAGGATATATGAGGGGCTGAACAAGCCATAATTCATCCTGACCCTTTTACATACATACAGAATATCCTTCATGTGCATACAGATACTGTGTATTCATCAAATGTATATTAATGTATACATACTTAAAACATATGAATGTTAAAGAACAGTATATAATAACCATAAGTTTCTTGTAGTACCAACTTGTGGCACAAGGTACGGCTTTTTTAATCTTACAAACTCCAACTTTAATTAAGTAAGGACAACATTTCTGGCTGTTGTTGGCAGATGATTTTCGCTCTGCCCATCAGATTAAGTAATGAACTGTGTTAACTGACAATGGTTTTCTGCCTACATGGTTATATCTTTAGCAGGATTACGTCAGTTTTAATGCAGTGCTGCCTGAAGCATCAGAGGTCACAGGCATTCAGTGATGGTAGCTGAATGTTGTTCATTATGTCTTCAGTTTCTTTTAAATAGTTATCTTTTTGTCTTTTATCTCAAGCAAGTATTTTTCACGTATGTTGACATGTTTCAGCTAAAACCTTCCTCCTTCAGAAGTGTCAGTTGGTGGCTGGTGTTATGCTGAACATGTCAAGGTACTTGAAAAATATAAGTGCGAAATAAAAGAAAGAAGAAAACTATTCAGTCTTGGTTTTTTGGCCTTGCTGCTTAATTGCAGAAATTCTCTGCATTTTCTGAAACTTCTGATAATATTATGGCATGTAGATGTAATAAAACCTTAATGCCTGCAATAGTATGTTGAGAAAAGTTTTTAAAAAACTATTATTTCCTTATCCAGTTTTTCACAAAGTGATGAATCTCGTCCTATCATTATTTGTGAACAACTGAGCTTTTCAAGGCTGCTTGGATTATACGAATCATGCCAGTCACCTGTTTTCAGTGAGCCTGTTTATCTAGGGACCATGCCATTGAGCAGCCAAAAGACATTTCATGGAAGACTTCTAGAAATAAAGAAAGGAATTAACTGATATGAAAGAACAGTAGTTGTATATGAGCAGATAAATTATGTGTAGTAGTATAATTTGTATCTGTCATCAAACTGGAGGTCCTAATCCAGGGGTGGGCAACTGGCGGCCCGGGGGCCACGTACAGCCCTCCGCCTCACTAAACGTGGCCCGTCAGTCATTTTCAAATCAGAAATGTAAATATGAAGAAAACTTGAACATCTAATCAAAATAGTACTATACAATCTTGACTGATATTTAAATTTTTATTGGCTTTTGTAAGTTATTTATGGCCTACTTTGCTATTATAGTGTCTCTAAATCTTTTTTCTTGAAGCACTGGAACATTATATCAAGTATTACTATATTCAAAATATGGCAGCAGTAAAATCTTTGAGCTTTAAAAATTTGGGAACACTCATCATTTCATTGATTTGAAAAAAGCTTTGTCGGCTTTAATTCCATATGTTTTGGCTAAATTTGCTTGAAGTTCATTTAATTATGTGTAATAACTTTTATTTGTCATGTAACATATGAATATTGGTATGCTAATTTCAGGATTAATTAAAATTCTCTAATGGTATTGATCCAACATCCTTTTTCCCCTGGAGAATTTCTGAAAATTTGTAACAATGCAGCCCTCAGGCTGGGAAAAATAGTTTCATGCCGCCCTCTTGGTAATGAAAGTTGCCCACCCCTGTCCTAATCCATGGAGACCTATTTTAATGTGAATGTATCAAGACACAGAGTAAATATGGTAGGGTATTACACTGACTTTTCCCTGAATAGTAACAACAGAAACTTAAAACTGGAGCAGATAAAGAAACATGGAGCCATATCTGACATTAACAAGGGAAATGGGAAAAGGCTTTTGTGTTATTCAAACCTCTCTCTTAGATAAAGGCCAAGTCTCCAGACAGTATTCAAGAATTTACAGTAGTATTTATAAAATATTCACCATAAGATGTGAAATTAAATACCACTGTGTGTGAGCAGTGCATCTCCCAGGTCAAACAGAGACATCTAGTGGTGGTTAGCAGTCAATGCAGGCAGGACCAATCAGAACACATGCAGGGTCTGTGTGCAGGATTGTTCGATTTCAAAAATAATATATACAATGTTTGCCTTCATATCTCCAGCAGATAGATATTTGAAGGAAGAGTGGGTTGGTTGTACTTTGCCTGAAGGCGACTTTTTATGAACTGGTGTTATTGGACCCTTTAGTCAAACCTGCATGTGTGTGTTTGTGTACGTGGATCATTCATGTGTGTGCAGATCAGTCAGCGTCTCACAGCCGTATTAATAACACATCATGAATACAGCTCACGCTCACAGAACACTCCGTCTCTGCGTGTTTGAAAGATAAGCTGAACCATGTATCCTGTCATTAAATAATCTCCCTTTGTCTCTCGCTCCCTCTAATTCTCCTCTCTCATCTCTCCTTTCCTTCTTTCATCCACTCATATGCATCCTTAACCAAATATCCTGCCAATCCTTTTTTGCTCTTCTTCTCTCATATTATTTGTTAATACCCGCTGTTTTCTTCTTTCCTCCTCACTGATTTCTTCCTTTTCCTGCTTTCATTGTCCCTCACAATTCATTATCCCTCTCTCCTTTTCTTTCATCTTCTTCTTCTTTTAATCCACCTCGTTTTCTCTGTCCTCCTGTCCTTTTTCTGCCTTTTTAAGTTCCCCCATTCTAATGCCTTAATCTAACTGTCTCTTTTCATCTCAGTCTGTTCATTCCTTCCTCAAATCCTCCCCACTTATCCCATTTGACTTTCTTTTACGTACTGCTTTCTTTGAGTTTTGACTTAAATCTATGGTCCTCCTCCATTTCCCAGCTTCCTCTTTAATGTCCATTCCCCCTCCTTGTACTCCTTCCTTTCCTTCATCTCCAGCTTTTCTTCCATTACTACTGTCATCAAGGAGGCTATTTTGTTGAAAAAGTAAACTCAAAAAGCAGTTTTTGGACTCATTCCTGCACCACTTTACTACATTAATGTGTTCCTGTCAGTAACCCAAGTCTCTGCTCTATGTTGTGCAGGCGTGCACTGCCTGTTCAACATCCTCAAAGCCTTTTTGTATCATGATTGGTTTGTTGGCAAGAGGTGGTGCAGCAGGAAGTGCATGTGCCCTACAGCAAGAAGGATGCCAGATCTATCCCTGGGTCTGTCTTTTATTTAGTCAAAAAAATATTTTATCTCAAAACGCTTTAAGGGATCATCTTAAACTTTAAAAGAAAGAGAAGAGACAACTCACTTTGACACAAGGATGAATTTGTCAAGGTTTCACGTTTGACTTGACGTACTTCATAACGGTTATCTTGCTCCTGTTGCTCCTCTTCATCCTCTGTCCTTAGTATGAATTATTTTCCTTGTGTGTTTTCCAGTTTGCAGCAGCGCTCCCATCAACATGAAGGTGCAGCACGTCAACAGCAGCGCTCTGGTGGTTCGCTGGGATCGCCCTGAGGTCACGTACCACCCACCCATTCTTTTCTTCCTGGTGTCGTACAGCTGGACAGCCCATGATGACAGCTATGAGGAGACATACCTTACTCCTGCCACACAAAAACTGGTAAGGCTGATGAGGTTGGGGATGGGAGCCATATATAATGAGGCTTTAACCTTTGCTGGGATCACACTGATGAATTCTGAAGACCCAATACTATAAAAACCAAAAAGCATTATCAGTGATAATAGTGGCTGAAATAAGACTGACTAGCTGTATGGTTGCTGTTTTTGTGCACTATTGTGAAAAACAAATGTAATGAACTTCCTGCTTGGGCTTTGAGATAAGTAAGTCTACTCTATCTGGAGGTTTGTGCATAGAAATTACATTAAAGTTGCTGTGAGGAGAATCTATTACCAGCAACATAAAGACTCTGCTACCCATGAGCACGTGCGGCGACTTGTCGTAATGCTGAGTTCCAGTAACCTCGGAACTGGGAGTGACATCATCTCCGACTTTTCGCCGTTCCAGTTGAAGTCGGAAAAAAACATGCTACCTCTACCATATCTACCAGGCTATTGTTAGCTGTTGTTAGCTCGCCCTGTGTTGTTGTTTACAAATATCACATGAAGAATGTGATTATCACTATGGCAGCAGTTTTGTAAATGTAAGTCTAACAATACTATGTATACAGCTGATCTAGAGCAACACACCCCAGTCAGAAGTGCAAATAAATTGATTATTACAGGAGCTAAATAACTGGTCACACTGGGGGCATCCATCTTTGATAGTCAACTTGGGGGTGGCGAGGTTTCATCGAGGAAATTCTGACTTTGGGGGACGTTCCAGTTGCAGTTTCCTACTCGGAACTTGGAAATTCCCATTTCTGACTACAACTGGAACACATGTGTGACAACAGGCAATTTTTGGAAAATGTCGGAATAATATAAATTTGCTCTAGTTTTAATTGTCTTGTTCCCGAAGTTGAGTATCCAGGCCAGTCCAGCCCTGTTCGAACCCGACCGCGAAGCTAAGGAATAGCATTTATAGATAACCTATTTTGATGCTATAAAACTCATCTTAAAGTGTGTATTTGAATCAGGTAAATATCTAAAAGTGAGACTTTTTTGTAATTACTTAGAAACTCCTCACAGTCCCTTTAAACAGCATGTTTTTTTTTTCCAGTTTAATGAACTTTATACCACTGGTGTAACAGATCATACAGAATTTTACAGCAGCCATGGTTTCTATGCTGGTTGGTATGCCTGAAAGCATCTAGCCTTTTTAATAAAATGTGTCATTACCATCATACAACTAAATATTTACTCTAAATCTCACAGTGTGTCTCCCTTTAGCTCACTCGGCATTAAAGTCCCATGACAGATATATTGACAGCATCTTAGGTTGTTTTCACATCTAGGTGGCTTGGAAGATTTGTTATATATCTAGTAGGTATCTCCTGTTTGAGACAATGTGTGTGCATGTATACGAACACAGGAATCAATCCCTCCTTCAGTGCAAGAAACTGCGCTGAGCTTGCTCGATAGAGGTGGTCCTGGCTCGATCCAGCGACCCCTAGTGCAGTTTGTTTGCAGCGAGGACACAATCGGCCCAGCAACCGAGACAGTGACAAGTTAACTCATCATACCGCTGTAGTCATTTTAGCAGTAGTTGTAGTCATAATAACAAAGTACCTCTTAATAATAATGCTTCCAATCCCATAGGGTCACTTCTGTGCACAACATACCATGACAGGTTAACATTTCCTACCATCTCTACAGCAGATCATCACAGGACTTGACAACATTAAAAGATTCAAAAACTTAAGTTCACAGAATAAAGTCCAGCCTGTGTGTTATCTCGAATATGACATTTAACCCCTGATATCTGTGTTATGTAATTATCATACTGCGGGTAGCTTAGCCTGCTAGCTAACTTCTCATAAGCGCAACATGCAGTCACAGTAAGACTGACTGTGACGCACTGATGTAAGGCCAGTTGTGGCCTTCTGTGCACTGCCATGAGGAAACCCTACAGCAGTGGTTGGCAACTAACGGCCCGCGGGCCAAAATTGGCCCGTCTCCAATAATATCTGGCCCGCTAGATGAAATTGAAAAACTGTTATAAAAGGGGCAGGGACGTGCTGGCCATCAGGGAAACCGGGAAAGCTCACAAACGGTTGGCACACCTAGACTGCCAGTGGCCACAGCCTGCACCACTGAAAATATCAATCAGCAGCCGCCCCCAGCCAGACGAACACGCCACCGCGATCGGCCGTGCAGCTGACAAAATTAAAGGCCTACCCGGCGGCCGCAGCGCGGTGGCTTGTGTTCGTCGGACTGGGGGTGGCTGAAAATATCAATCAGCACCACTATCACCCCCACCCCCCGCTCTGATAAACGATATTCAGCCAGTCTGGTCCAAAAAATTCCTGGGCAGATTTTCAGCCCCAGCACGTCCCTGACGAGTGAATGAGTATTTAAAAAATAGATATATTTAGATACCATCACAAAAACGACAATCATTGTTGCGGCGCCCCGTCTGGAAGTGCGGGTGTGTGCCTTCTAAAATCGAACAGCACGCCCCTCTGTGGGGGAAAAATATAGTTGGCTATGGCACATTTATGATGACTTAAAAGACAGTCTGGGTAATAAGTCACTGATTAAAGACAGCAGCTTTATTATCACCAAGTTACTATTATAAGCAGTTTTATAATGCAGCCACAGTGGAGCTAAAGCAGCAATAACACACTAATAGTCTGAAAAATAAAATTACTTTTAACTAAAACAAATACTTTCTTAAATTAGCCTACATTTTGTTTTCACACAATATAAAAGTAGCCTATAGATAAGGGGAAAACGTTTTTGTTTTTTTTTTTGTTTTTTTTTAAAGAGAGAGAGAGAGAAAGAAAACATGTTTCTGACTGATGTGATGTTTTGGCCCACCATTCAGTTGCTCAGAAAAATTTTGGCCCAAGGCCAAACCCCTGCCCTACAGCAGGCCCAAGGGTGTCTAAATCTTCACTTTTTGCTTGAGTACAATTGAATGCTCTAAACTAGAGGCTCTTTCTTTTACATACATAATTTAAAGACGTTCTTAGTCCTCTTGCATATCCTAAACTCACTATTGTGCTGTTCAAGATCAGGGATAGGCCACATTGTGTACCAAGAGGACCACATTGACTTTTCTTATCTGCAGAGAGCCAGATTGTTACAGTTTGACAAATTAGTCATAATTTAACAGAAAAGGTGATACATATTCGGTCTAATGAGCTGAATAATCTGCTACTTTTCATGCAAGTTATAAAGCATTTACTGGTTATTAAAGATTATTTTGTAGGCATGTTTTATGTCCAATATGGAAATATTTTATTGGGAACATTGCTAGTTTTGGTTGGTTCTGGTTTGGTGAAGTGGCTCGCAACCATGTTTGTACCATGGATGGGGTTCTGGACTTGTGTGGATGGCCATGACTTGATTCCCAGCCTGAGGCCCATTTACTGTGTGTCTTTCCCTTTTCACTCTACACCGTTCTGGTTCTATCTACTGTCTCTGATCCATGATTAAAGAGGCAAAAATGCCCCAAAATATCTTTGAAATGAAAGAAAATAATTATTTTTAAAAATCTTCATACCGATTTTGATTCAGAAATTCCTCATGTGTTTATTTATTTTGTAACTGGCCTATGGAGTTATTTTAAGGAGTACAGGGGCCACATGTCAACCCCAGATCCAATTACCAATCCCTGACAGTAAAGTCAAAGGCTTTACTGCATTTTGTAAACATTATTTGCGCAAATCAAATCCATATGACAAATGCATGTATGATGAGAGAAATAGTGCAATCACAATGAAGAGGCAGACACCAAAAACATCCTATAAAATATACATCAGTGCATAATAAAAGCTTTAAACAGAGGCAGAGCGAAGATCCCCTTCGGCCAAGACGAGATGCCAATAATCCACACACAGTGCCCCAAATATGTCTGCATCAACAAAAATCCAATAACCCACATTCATAAAACCTTATCTGTGGGATGAAACGGCACATACCTTTAAGCTTTTTGGAAATAAATGTCAATTTAAACAAGAGACATTTGAAGACATCAGCAGAGAGCTTTAGCATGTCAGGCATTAAAGAAATCTATGCATTTAAAACACGATGTCTTTACACCTGCACTTATTCTGTAGAGTCAGAGGTATTCAGCAGTATGGACCAGCCAGGCTTAAAGCTGATGTGTGTGCATTTATAATGAGGCCAGTGCTTTAAATCCTTCTCTGAGAGCCTGGCACACACTTCTTTCTGCTCTCACTCTGCACTCACACTCACACATGCAGCTCTCCTCTGATGTGTCTCCTCTGCCTGGAAAAGGCACTGTTACTGTTCAGAGTTTTCTGACTCTGCTGTCGATAGCCATGTTTGTTCTGCCGTATACTCCTCTGAGATGCAGGAGAACAATGAAGGCTTTCAGTATTTTCTTTCAGACGGATCAGATTCCGTGTCCACAGCTCTGCATGCCTCATCACAAAACTGTGTTTAAGGCTTTGTGAGGACATCTGTCTGCAAAGTTAGTCTGTTTTATTTTAGTATCCAACTTTGTCAGTCCACAAATGCCTCATTCCCATTTCTGTTTTTACATCCAATCAGTACAGCCTGGTTTGAGAGAGGCTGTGTTCCTGTAACCAGTCGTATTCAGAGATACCACAGGACTGTGCCTGCCTATAATGCTCAGACAATCACTGCACTTGTACCCTGATATTAAGATGTATGAAAGAAGCAGAGTTAGCGTAGTTAGTGCATCACAACAGCTAGCTCTGTGGTACCCACCTTCCGAGAGATAATTGACCCTTGGCTAAGCCCCTCCCACAAAGTTCTACGGTCCAATCCTGCGTTAGCAACTGTAACTATAAGAGTCCCGTGAAGCTTTCAGCCATAAACAATGAGGCTAAGCGGTTTGCATACGGGACTAGCAAGTCTCACAATCAATATCCGAGAAGTTTAGAGGTGATGTTGATTTTTTTGATGCCTTCTCTGAGCCCAAGTCACAAGGAGAAACATGCCAGGTGTGGAAAAAGCAAAAATGCTAACATACGTTAGCTAACCATAGCTCTGTGTGCGGAGTAAGATAACATTAGCAAATAAAGACGTCTCAATAGCAGGTTACTTCTGTCAAACCTTGAACCAATGGATAATATTTGAGCAAATAAATACTAGTAACAGATTGAGACAAGTTCTGACATAATGATAGAGCATTTCGTTAACAGATGCCCAAGAAATGGGCAAACACAACAATATTTAAGCTAACTTAAACATTGATTTAAATTTAAACTATTTATATGTCAACTTACCTTGTTGTACAAGAACATTGTTGTTCTTGTATGTGCTTGTTTGTGTGTCAGCATGTGGGTGCTTAACGCGTGTATTGAGATCTGTGCGCTTCCCCTCTTTTTTAATGTCCTCTTCAATTGAACTACGCCAACAACTATCTCTCAAAACCATAGAGGAGACTGCTGTTGCTAATAGCTCCATATTTTTTATTCCAGGAGGAAAAGCTTGACAGGCTTAGCAACAGTAACAAAGGGGTCAGGGCTTAGCTAAGGGTCAGTTGTAGAGTTAGACTCCTCTCCGATGTGCTCTTTAGAACAGGGAATGAGCATCAACATTGTAGATTTTTGATGTTTAGTTTCAGGCACAATGAGAAACTTGTCATCAGTGTTCCTATATTAACTTCCTTTCAATAGTAACAGTTACTTACTGATTACTTGATTTTAAAAGTAACTAAGTAAGATAAAGTTACATCATTGGTTACATTCAATACATAACATATCAACAAATATACTTGCTAATAACCCTAACGTAACCTTGTAGTTGGCTCCTCGTAATGAGCACTTGTCTAACTTGATCAAATCACAACATTCTGTTCTTTTAATTCTTTGTACTGCTTGCTTAATGTCCAAACAATGAAATACATCATTCTCTTCAAAGCAAGCCTTACCATGAAGGACAGTTCAACATTATTTAACTGTAAAGCTTTGTGCACAGGCGGTGGAGCTGGATAAGGAGGGATGATGTGTCCTCTGTTTGCTTTTGGTGTGGTCTGTGTTGAGACTTTTATATGACTATGGGCACCATGTTGGAGGTGAACAATAATGAAACATTGCTAAAACTTTCATTTTATCCAGGAGGAATAGAACAGGAATCAAAACAAGAGAGGCACAGAATTTTGATAAACATCTGCTACAACAAAATCCATCCAAAATGTTTGATCTGGAATTTACTGTGGTGTTTTCTGTAGAAATATAGCAAAGCGTGTTGACAAACAGGGAGAGTTAGCAATAAAGACTTCTCTCTAAAATCCTGCTCTGATTAAAGGTCTGTTTCTGCCTCCAGCTGAGATTAAAAAACAGTCCGTTCTGTATGATTTTGCATTAATGTTGATGTTTATGATAATTAATTTGTAAAGGCTTCAAAGTACAAATGATTATGCTTAATTAAGCCTCCTAATCCCTCACCATGAATGTTTTTCATGTTGGTATTCAGCAGCTCGGAGACAAAAGTACAAATGGTGCACATCAAAGTCCAGCTTTCAGATCGGCCAAAAATTGACTGATAATCAGCCAATAAAATGATTCCTCTGAGCTGCTGCTCACTCTTCTTCCTCTCCCTTTTATTTTTCTTTTATTCTTTTCTCTCTGTTCTTGTCTTTTATTCTTTTAAATGCTCCCCCAAGTGCTGCAGGCAGAAAACACACCATCCTGCATAATCACATCATCTTATTTAGAGGCATGCATGAAAGGATTGATGATTTACTATAGGATTATTGTACTCAAACTTCATAACAAAGCTCCTTAACAATCTATAGCCATGTCTTTAAAGTAGGGTTCCCAACCCCAGGGGGGTTACAAGGGGCTCTAAGAGGAAGAAGGGGGTCACGGAAGGTAGAGGGGCATCAATGTCATAATAATTAACTAAAACAGTGTCTGTGTCAATCCCATTTTATTGATGTCTTTTGAGGTATAATTGATTACTGCGCTATTTCAGTGTCTTACAAATTTAACTAGGAAGGGGATTTTGCATTTTGACTGACAAAAGAGAGAATCAATCTGAAAAGGTCTGCCATTTCAATTACTATAGATCATATTTGAGAAAAAGAAACATAATTAACAGCATCAGTTCCCAGGGTGAGGTTTGAGGAGCAGAAAGGGTGATCACAAGATACATTTGATGAAAAAGTGGCAAGTTTAAATAATTTCAAATGGAATATTTGACTCAATTTTTGTTCAATTGTGAACATGAAAAGAGTTCTAATTCACTAAAAACCTCAAGGCCATTTGGTAAGAATTATGATAAAACCAAGATAATTTGTAAAACAAAGCCCTAAAAGTCACCTGATTTTCTTTTATCAGTGGTTTTCACAGTACACCATATTTACATCCATGTTCCATGCATCCATGCATATATCTTAAATTATTCTCTGTCACATGTGTATTTGTCCAATCCATACACGTCTATAAGGCTACGTTTACATGGACACTCCTGACTTAAAGACGCAAAGATTTTTCCTTTTCACAAACAACAATGGTGAATAGATGGCGGTGTAGGTCAACAGAGAGAGCGCTGATAGGAACCTTTTTTGTCTAGACAACAAAATCAGGAGTTTTTTTTCTAGACAACAAATCTGTCTGGACAGCTTTGTCTAGATAACAAACCGAGCACAGAAATACGCTCACACGTTACTCGGCGGATGGCCGTAGCTGTTGTTGTTCCTGGTATGTGCACGCAGCTTTCATCTGAAAGAGTACTGCGCATACGGTGACGTCAGTGTTTCACCCTGAAACGCTCTGATACGGGTTTACACGGAGCTGAATGGAGAACGGATTCAAATCTTTCCACTCTGGAGCCCGTTTTCAAAAGTTTCCGTTTTAGATGGAAATGCAACTCGTTCTCATCTTAAACCCAAGGCCAAAATGCAACAAAAACTTATCGGATTTGACCGTTTTCGGCGCCATGTAAACGCAGCCTAAGTAATCACGAAACGGTATTGAAATTTGACGGTCAACTTAGTTGTCAGGAACTTATTTGAGACTAATACATTTCATTAAATCATCAACACATTTAAGCTTGCATTTGTTTAATGTGTGAGGATAACTGGGACAATTCCTACACCCATAAATAATGTTACCTGCAGACAGTGTTGTCCTGATGGTACGGGGAAATTTCAAAGTCACACAAACTGAAGCTTCATATTATACCTCTTTCTAAAAATTGGTACTATTATTTGGGGGGTTGAAATTTTGGGAACCATTTGGCCAGAGCAGTGAGAACTACAACATAATTGATTTTGCTGAATAGTTTAGTTTCTTTAAAAAACAACCGTAACAGATTCTTAAAACCACTTGCATGACTACAGACATTGAATCAGGCAGATCCATCTGCTGCACAAGGTTAAATAATACCTTTAACTGAGCAATCCTTGAGTTTTTAACAAACTTAAAAAGGCCATGTTGTGAAAACAATTAACCCCTATGCAGTAAGAGGACTAAGACATAAACTATCTTGAATAAAAATTGATTAAATGAGCTGTTCAGTTGTTTACAAAAAAAACATTATTTTCACATGTTAGCATGATTTAATGAACTTCTGCAGTCAGCCTCAAGTGGACACTTAAGGAACTGCATTTGTTTGCATCTCTGATGTGGCTTCATTTTCCAACACCTTGAATAGACTGAAAGGCTTTATCATACATCCTGACTAACAACATCTAAGGTACTGTTGTTGTGTATTTGTATTTGATGTTTCTCATATACAGAGAATTTTACATCATCTAAAATATGACTCAGGCCTCAAAGAGTCCAATAACTTGTTTTGGAACAAAGCTGCTTGAACACGTCCAAAATAAGCCGAGATTGCATCATTACAGAGAAGAGGTTTATTATTGGCACACACACACGCAGCTTTGGAGAAATTCAACTCATTATGATAAAATGGGTCGGCAGAGGTTTTAATAAAGTAGTTATTAATCTGTCTGGGCGCAAAAGCTTTGGATTGCAAAAACACACACTCGCTCCGACACACTGAGAACTGTCTTCCATCAGGTCCATTACAAATGGTCTCATCAGGAGCCAAAATGAGCTATGAGAGAAGTCTGTGGAGCAGACAGGAGCTTTCATTCCCTTACATTGTGGTCTGCTGGTGGGCCAGCAGAATACTAATGCTAAGCTGGAGGGGATGCAGGGCTGCCAGCCTGTGCAAAAAGCATGACCTTGGGCCAGGGGCTCAGTGGGAAAGCAGAAATATCCGCTTAGAAATATAAGGGTCGGAGTGCCCCCTGGCTGTGGAAGCAGCCTCATATTACAGGAATCTGAAGAGAGGAGGGAAGTCAGGATTCCAGTGTGTCCTGGAAAACCTGGAAAGCAGCGGACTGCTCTGAAAAGACAAAAAGGGGAAAAACTTAATGTGTAGTTGTGTGCTGTCTTTGAAAATCATTCAGATATTTCCCTGATTTCATGCCAAAGTTAATCATATAATTTTATCTGGATGGGCTAAGCTTTGTTAAGTGGAGTATTAATTATTGATGCACTGCAGACAGAAATTGTAATTCTCAGCAGAAAGTGAAAAAGGACTTAAAAGTAATAGCAATAATACTACTCATGCTAGTTATAGTATATGTAAATTACATGGCATTCTAAAGAGAAGAGGTCAAATTGTTCTCAAAAGAAACAATTTAACACAAGTGCAAAAAGCAGTCGTTAGAAAAGATGCACAAGAACAAACACACTGTAGAAGACCAATGCAGTGTTTTAAAATAGAGGACCCTGACCAGTGGGCTGTAGATCTGTACCAGGCCAGGGATCAATAAGTGCTGGACTGTAGAAAAAATCTTTACCCCTTTCTGAAAAGCTGAGATTGAAGTATTTTAAAAGGACGACCAGATCCTCTCATATCAGTCTGTGTAGCTTGACTGATCAGGCTCTGTCTCTGTCCCCACTGTGATAAACAAAAAGTATAACCTGAGATAAATTCCCTGTTGTGCTCATGAACTCTTCTACCTGTGCTGTTGACATTGAATATACACTGCCTGGCCAAAAAAAAGTCGCAACCAAAAAACAAGGTCACACTCTAATATTTTGTTGGACCACTTTTAACTTTGATTACATAACCCATTCACTGTGCCATTGTTCAATAAGCTTCTGCAATGTCACAAGATTTGTCCCGGATCACAGCACTGCCCTCACAGGCTTGTACAGTAGGCACTAGGCATGATGGGTGCATCTCTTCACCTGCCTCTCTTCTTACCCTGATGCTCCCATCACTCTGAAACAGGGTAAATCTGGACTCATCAGACCACATGACCTTCTTCCAGTCCCCCAGAGTCCAATCTTTATGCTCTCTAGCAAACTGAGGCCTTTTTTCTGGTTAGCCTTACCGATTAGTGGTTTTCTTAAGGCTACACAGATGTTCAGTCCCAATCCCTTGAGTTTTCTTCACATCGTATGTGTGCAAATGCTTTTACTTTCACAATTGAACATACCCCTGAGTTCTACTGTTGGTTTACTCCATTTTTCTTTGGCCAAATGTTAAAGTGATTGTCGATCACAACCATTCAGGACTTTTTCAACCACATTTCTTCTTTGAAGACAATGGTTCCCTACTGACTTTCCAGTTTTTAATGTTTATTGGAGTTTTTAACCCAGTTTTAGTAGTCAGTTTCCATGTGCCATTGTCTGTATTGTTTTTGTATATCGTTTAGTAACTTAGAATTTGGGGACTTTTAGGTTTATACTAGATTCAAGATTACAAATCATGCTTGTGTTTTGATTGTTGCTTGATGTCTGGGCCCCTGCTTATAAGCTATGGCTAGCGTTTGCCATTTCCCAAATGACTATTTTGTAAAAAAAAATTATGATTGCACACATGTGTTTTAAATTAATCTTTCTGAATGAGGAACCTGAAAGGGTGTGAATAAGTGGCCACTTGTCTCTCTATGTTAGCCCTGTGATTGGGTTGCAGCCAGCTCTTACCAAATTTGAGACAAGCTCTGGTGTTTTTGCTGATAAGCAGTATAGATGATAGATGGTTGAATATTACAGCCTGCACAGACACTGCTGGGTGGATGTATATAAACCACAGTAATCCTGAGAGCCACGGTAATGATATATGGCCTGTTTATGGCATAGGAGGTGGGCAAATGGCTTCTGATAGCTTGTAGTCACTGGTGATGTACAGCATCTGCTTATCTGCACAAACTGAAGAGCAGTCAGTGTGGCTGTTATATGCTCAAAAATAATGTTGATTCAGAGATTTAGTGTCATACACAAAATCGGGATAATAAATAGAGTCAAACACTGCACATAGTTTCATTCAGACTTACATTAGAAGGAATATATTGATGTATGGGCACAATGTTTTCTTATCATGCTAGTTAAATTGCCTATGACGATGTCCTGAAAAGCCATGGACAATAATTTCGAGAAAAGAGCGAGGATCCTGGAAGTGTTTTATCCTCACATCATTAACTCAAGAGACCATCCATCCCTCTGAAATCTACTCCCCTCTCTCACCCTCTCGCCCTCGCCTCGCTTTGTCATCCCTTTGATTTTTGCACTTATTCCTCCACATCCTCTCCTGACGCTTGTATCTAGGTCACAACAGGGACTTGCCAGGCTATGGGACCCCCAAATCCCTCACACATGCGTCCCCCTTGTCACAATCAGTGGAGAATCCCTGTTATAAAACACTGTAGACTGGACTGTTTTATGGCTCATGCTGCTTGTAAAAAAAGGAAGAGCCAATGAGAGAAACAGGTCTGGAACTGGATTTAGCAGGATAGAACCAACAGGAGGGTGGGAGTTTGCACATGAAAAGAAATATAGAGCCTAATCATCTTTTGTATGAATGAAAGTATTCACGTAATGTGATAAAAGCTCATCACAATTATATTTCAATACCCTAGCCATCTGGATTTAATAGGACTTTAATCTGGTCCTGATAGAGAAATTATGTAAACTAGAATTCCAGGAACTGCAAGTGCATTATTACTACTGAGTAAATGTTTTAGAACAGGGGAGGATGGAGTAAAGGTATCTCTGGCATACAAGGAGGTTCATGTGTCTGTATCAACTCACTAATTCACACTTCGGTAATGAACTTCCGTTGCATGAAGAGATGAGTTTCTGACTTCAGGTTATAGTTCAGATTATTTAATATACACTGGCCAAGCATTATAACCAACATTCATTCATTTTCTAGACCGGACTATCCCTTTCGGGGTTGCGGGGGGCTGGAGCCTATCCCAGCTATCATTGGGCGAGAGGCAGGGTACACCCTGAACCGGTCGCCAGTCGATCACGGGGCCACATAGAGAGACAGACAACCATTTACACTCACACCTAAGGGCAATTTAGAGTCACCAGTTAACCTAATGAGCTTGTTTTTGGTCTGTGGGAGGAAGCCGGAGTGCCCGGAGAGAACCCACACATGCACGGGAAGAACTTGCAATTTTCACACAGAAAGGCCCTTCAGATCATAGACCGTGGAACGTGTTTGAACAAGGGGGGGCCACAATCGCAAGGGGGGGTCACCGAAATTCTCGGTCAGACATGATGCGTAGCCGAGGCTATAGACTACACTATACACACACGCGTAATGCCATCATCTACCAGGCTATTGTTAGCTGTTGTTAGCACGCTGTGTCTGCGTTGTTGTATGAAGAATGTGATTATCACTATGGCAGCATTTTTGTAAATATAAATCTAACAATACTATGTATACATCTGATCTAGAGCGACACACCCCAGTCAGAAGTGCAAATAAATTGATTATTACAGGAGCTAAATAACTGTTCACACTGGGGGCATCCATCTTCGATTGACACCTCGGGGTGGTGAGGTTTCACCGAGTACCCAGTAGGAAATTCAGACTTCGGGGGACGTTCCAGTTTTAGTTTCCCACTCGGAGCTCAAAATTCCTACTTCTGACTACAACTTGAACACACCGGAGACGTGAAGCCAAATGTGTTTGTTTGTTGTGGTGAATGGCTGCAGCATGGATCTTTGTCAGAACTCTACATTGCTTTACAAGTTCTTTTTCAACAACTTACAGGATGCAAAGCCACGAGGTAATGTATCTCTTTCTAGTTACGTAGCGGTAGTTTTTGATGTGTGAAGACAAGCAATGCAGGGAAAAGTTATTATCGTAGTTGTAGACGGCTATATATCGCTACTTACAGCCCGGCGCTCTCAGACGTGTAATATAAATAATAAAATAATATAAATTTGCTCTAGTTTTAATTGTCTTGTTCCTGAAGTTGAGTATCCAGGCCAGTCCAGCCCTGTACGACCCGACCAGGAGGCTAAAGAATAGCATTTATAGATAACCTATTTAGATGCTATAAAACTCATCGATAAGTGCGTATTTCGACCCAAAAAGTTACCCGGGCCACGGCCCGCCTGCCCCCCCCCCGCTTCCGCGGTCTATGCTTCAGATCCAGGAATCGAACCAGGAACTTTTTTGCTCTGAGGCACGCACTCTACCAGCTGCGCCACCATGCCGCCCTATAGCCAACATGTGTATTTGTATTAATTATATACCTGAAAACTGTATGTTTAATGCAACATTCCTAGTCTGATTTACAACACAAAGAACAAATAATGAGATATTCTTAGTTGTTAGATGAATGGGCCGTACCAGTATTCTGAAAAATGTGTCCACCTTTACAGGCTAATTTAGTTATTTTGTGCTATGTTTTGTTTAAAGAGATATTTCGATCCAAAATCGAGCAGCGGACACCGATATAATGGTAGCCTGTAGGGCATGGATCGCCGCTCCTAAAAACGCCATTAATCGTCCAAAAACTCATGTTTTTCACCAATATTCCATCATGATCCGTTCCGAATGATCCGCCATTGCAGTCTGTGTCACTCCACACAGCGCTGTGTGGCTGAACTGACGAGTTTGTTTACGTGCCCTTCGCGCATGCGCAGTACTCTCTGGAGCGTTGCCTTCGCTTCCTCATTTCTAAGAGCTCCTTATCTGTAAACTCTGGCTCGAAACTGTAAGGACGTCCATCATATTCAAAGTTCTCCTCCACAACATCTTCATCCGATAGATATTCGTCCATTTTGCACAAAACTGGAAGAAGAAAGTCGATTTGTAGCTGCTGGTCTTTCCCTGAAACAATGAGCCGCACTGCGCATGCGCGAAGGGCACGTAAACAAACTCGTCAGTTCAGCCACACAGCGCTGTGTGGAGTGACACAGACTGCAATGGCAGATCATTCGGAACGGATCATGATGGAATATTGGTGAAAAACATGAGTTTTTGGACGATTAATGCAGTTTTTAGGAGCGGCGATCCATGCCCTACGGGCTACCATTATATCGATGTCCGCTGCTCGATTTTGGATCTAAATATCTCCCGAAGCACTGTTTGGATCAGGAAAGCCTTCTGGGTGAGTATATTGTTGTTCTTCGTTCTATAAACAATGTAAAAGCTGCAGGAACCGAACTTTTCCTTTGAGGAACAAAATACTCTGAAAACAGACTGAATACAATCCTGCAAGTTTTGTATTAGGCACAATTAGCTTTAAGTATGAAAGTGATATAAATAATAACTAGGGGTGTAACAAAACTTCGGGCACGTAATTTCGCGTAAAATTCAAAGACGCCCGAAATAAAAAATGCGAAGAAGCGTGCGCACGACTGGCGACTTTTTACCCTCCTCGCATAGCGTAGCAAAACACTCGCTTCAATATGGAGGAAGACAAAGTGGAGGAATTAGCTGACGCTCCTTCGTCAAATAAATCGGTTGTGTGGACCTGTTTGGCTTCCCTTGTAAAAGACGAGAGAACGGTGAGAAGATTGCGGACAAAACAACAACGTGTGCAAAATATGCCGCTACAGTTCACCGTATACTGCGGCGAGTACAACTACCAACTTTGAACTGGAGACAGGCAGCAACTGTATGTTTGTGTAAGTCTGCATAAAAAACAATATTTGATTTTTGCATCTACTGTTGAGTTGACAGAATTTGATCAAACTTGAAGATCAGAAGTATATATAGGCTAAATATTACAGTTCACAGTTCAGACATTTACAGGTCTAAACTCACCTCTGAGGACTGCTATTTGTTTTCCTTTTCATTCAAGAATGTACTTATCCTGATTGTTACAACAAAACACTTTTTTATTGAGATTTTGTTTGTATTTGCACTGTAGTCTAAATAAGGGGAAATAACTACAATTTTGTTTTTTTTCAAAGAGCACAGATTTTGTACTGATGCAGCAATATTTTTGTATGTCTGCATTAGGAAGAAAATAAAGAAAATGAGAGTTTTGCACAACTTCATACTGTCAGAGATTTTCTATAATCTTTATTTTGTATCGTGAGTATCTCGTATTGTGAGCCCTGTTTCGTATTTCCTATCATTTCGTGAGTTGACCATTTCATTACTCCCCTAATAATAACAGCAAAATAAAATCACCAACTTCTCCCCTCCAGCACATTTGCTGTACAATATTTTTTGGCTGGTGAAGCAATGACGTATAGGGTACATGGGCAGGTTTTGCCATAGTAAGCGTAACATGTAGCACCACGAAGAAGCAAAGCACTTTATCTGTAACACGCACGGTATGTAAAGTTTTACAAGTAATTTTTAAGAACTGTTGTTTTAAATTAGCTGATTTCAATAAGGATTTATCTGTTTTTTGAAAAGTATGGAAATGTTTAAGTTTACTAAAAAGGCCAACACTACCTCAAATATTTCCATACCTTTTTAAAAACAGAGATAATCCACAGTTTTTTTTATGACTTGGGCAAATAAAGGTAGCATTTTTCCGACTGTTGACATGAGAACTGCTGGGTCACTTAGCAAGACCTGCTCCTGCAGCAGTGCTTCTGTATCTCATTCAGATTTTGACCTCTTCACCTGGGATTATTGTCTGCTTGCTGTCTGTTCTGACTTTTTCCTGTAACTCCATCATCTGACCATGAGATAAAAATTTACAAGCTGTAATTCATCCGCAGCTAGTAAAATCAGACGTATAGTGGTTGATGAGTTTGCTTTTCTGTCGAAAGTGATTTTTGAGGTTCAGAGTTTACACAACTGCTGCAGCAAAGGGTAGGTCCTAATGTCTCGATCACTGTGATTACAAGACTTCATTTTAATTGCTTTCTCATATCAGGAAGAAATAACAGTAAAAAGTGGGCAAATATGGCTGGAAAAGATACAAAAATTAGGTCAGATGAAAAACTTTGTGAGCATTACTGATGAAGTTGAAACTTCTGTATCGTAAAAACGGAGAAACATAAGACTTACAGAACTCTGAGGCTGACTGGGGTCGAAGCAGAAAAGCAGTTCAATGTTGGAGCGGTATCCAGGGAGAAAGCAGAAAATCGATAATCATGGGAGGCAAAGATCATGAAATCCAAAACACTCCACATGTTAGAAAAACAGCAAACTGGCTCAGAGATAGAAGAAGACAAAGTCTGCATCTTAACGCCCATTTTGTATTTCTGTAGTACCATAAAAATAAAACCACAGCATTCATGTCCAATGCAATATGGGAAAATGTCCAGAATGTCCTTCTGCTTTGATTGCATATGGTAGTATTTTATCAGCATATAGCAGGATTTTGACTGGCCATTTTGACCTAGCAGCTGATAAAGCAACAACAGCTGTGCAAAATCCTGCAGTGGATGCATTTACATTACAAAGTGTTAAACTGGCAACCCGTGATGAAGTTGTATTGCCCAGTTATATACAAACTGTATCAATTTTGCATACAGTTTAGTGCAGCTGTGAGGCATAACAAAAGACCAAATAAATACCGGGGGGGTAAAATTAGTTTTGCTGAGGAACAGTTCTCACCAGAGGGCACTCAGAGGCAGTAAAATTGACTTCAAAATCAGTACAAAGCAGTCTGACATTATTCAGTTCATCATGAATATGGTCTCTTGCTCCAAAAGGCACTAATTATTAAATATTGTAATAACATTACATTTATACAGTATATAAATCCACAAGCATAACTCTTGTCTATTTAAACACAAGCTGTACCATGTTGTAAAGGTAATAATCAGGCTTTCAAATGATATAAAATACAATGCAATGGTACTATCAAAGGGAAGAAAACATCAATTTTTTTGCATAGTATGTTTTAAAGCACAAATAAGCAAGAATGTTATTAAATCTATGCTTAAAGGTGCTATGAGGAGAATCTATTACCGGCGACATTAAGACTCTGCTACCCATGAGCACGCGTGGCGACTGTCGTAATGCTGCGTTCCAGTAACCGGAACTGGGAGTGACATCATCTCTGACTTATCGGCGTTCCAGTTGAAGTCGGGAAAAAAATGCTGATCTAACAGGCTATTGTTAGCTGTTGTTAGCACGCCCTGCGTTGTTGTTCACAGAAATCACATGTAGAATGTGATTATCACTATGGCAGCATTTTTGTAAATATAAGTCTAACCATACTATGTATACAGCTGATCTAGAGCAACACACCCCAATCAGAAGTGCAAATAAATTGATTATTACAGGAGCTAAATAACTGTTCACACTGGTGGCATCCATCTTCGATAGTCAACCTGGGGGTGGCGAGGTTTCACAGTAGGAAATTCCGACTTCGAGAAACGTTCCAGTTGCAGTTTCCTACTCGGAACTCAGAAATTTCTACTTCTGACTACAACTGGAACGCACCAAAAGACGTGACCCAAGCCAAAGCGTGTGTTTGTTGTTGTGATGCTAATGAATGCAGCTCGGACCTTCCTCAGAACTCTGCATTGCTTTACATCGTCTTTTTTCAACAACTTACAGGATGCAAAGCGACGAGGTAATGTATCTCTTTCTAGTTACATAGCGGTACTTTTTGATGTGTGACAACAAGCAATTTTTGGAAAACTCATTATCGTAGTTTTGTAGCCGGCTATATATCGCTACTTACAGCCCGGTGCGCAAAGATGTGTCCGAATAATATAAATTTGCTCTAGTTTTAATTGTCTTGTTCCCGAAGTTGAGTTTCCAGGCCAGTCCAGCCCTGTCCGACCCGACCGCGAAGCTAAGGAATAGCATTTATAGATAACCTATTTTGATGCTATAAAACTCATCTTAAAGTGTGTATTTCGATCAGGCATATATCTAAAAGGGAGACTTTTTTGTAATTACTTAGAAACTCCTCACAGTCCCAGTAAGCCAAATGTTAAACAGGGGCTAGTTCTTGCCCTCTTTTCACATTTACCAAAATCTAGAGGACATGTGTGACCTAGCTGTAAATTACTAAAATCTGCTGTGTCACTTTCTCATTCCCCATGAAGCTTCATTTATAGATTCTTCCTCATCTTTTATTACAATCAACACACCTTACTTAACCATCTCTGTAGATTCAGGTAAACCCAATTATGGGGCCAGGTATTAACACAAAGCCCAACAGCTTTAAAGTCTTATCAGGTGTAAAAATAGGATCCATTGGGATGAGGTTTATCTTCCATTAAGAATTCAATCTTGAAAATGTAAACTAAATTTAGGGTGCATTAGTTTTAAGCAAGTGGCTGGTGTTAGTCCTTCTCACGAGAACAGTCACACAGCATGTCAGTGTGTGGGATCCCTGATCAGCCTCAAGGGCACACCTGTTCACATGCGGATGGACGTGCATTCATCTTAGGGAAATGAAGCTTTTTGGTTATATTTTTAGGCTTTTCTAAGTAGGGCATGGAAATATGACCATAATAATATAACACAGTATTACAACATTTACAAGGATCATGTGTTTTATTGAACAGTTAAGTTTAATGATCCTCTTCTTCCCTCTAAAACAGGCCTCTGATTTCATAAACAACTCATGATTCTGGGAAAAGCATCACAGGCAGATGGTTTTAAAAGTCTGCAGTTTCTTTGTATTGTAGCTGTTTCTGAATGTGTAATTGTCCTGTTTTGGAGTTTCGCTACGACTGGGGGCATGAGCTCCCTTGGTTTGGCTGATCAAAATGAAAGCACTCAGCTATAATTACTATCAGGACTTTTTGGTGCAAGCTTGTTTGGAGTCATTATTAGCTACTATTACGAGTGAGCTAACATGGTGAAAAATAAAAGTTTATTTTAAGACCCAGTCCATGTTTTTAAAACACCTTGTACTTAACCCTTAGACTGGCATTGTAACCATGTGGTTGAGTTTTTGCTGCCAAACTACTGTCTTTAAAACTCTAGAAACCCATCTTTTCCTTATTCACCTCTATGTATAGTGTTTGAAACACCAATATGTATCCACTTGGTAGCATTGCTGTACATTAATATAATGTTTTATAAACTAGAAAAAATGTAATTATATAATTACATTATTGTAAATCTTTTTCATATATTTCCAGATCCTCCAGCAATCATAATTTTGTTGAAGGAAATAAATTTGTCGATTAAAATTGTACATTTTTGCTCAGAATACTGGGTAATCTGCTACATACCTAAATTTTGCTCACTGATTTGTTAAAGTTAAAAAAATTCTTGCAGAAAGAAAAATTAAATCCATTCATGCACAGGATAACTCTTAACGGGCAAGCCAACCAAAAGGTTGACCTGCATATCTGCTTCCTGATTGGGTATTCCAAAAAAATAAAAGCCAAAATTTTGCTAATGGAAGATGAAGGAAACCAGTTTTACATACCAATAATTGCAAATGTATGTCTTTGTTTGGAAGTCAAAGGGTTAAAGAAGTGAATCGTGGATTAAAAATGAAGGATTGAAGATTAAAGATAATGTGAAAGTTGTAGAAACAGAGTAAAACTGCTGTGGCATTTGGATAAAGATAAACTATTTCTTATTTCAGTGCACCCATTTTTATATTTAATTTTATTTTATCATTTTATTATACGCTGTCTTGAAGCTTGCGGACACGGATCAAATTGTGATACCACTGGAAAAGGAGAGACAGTTTCAATTGTTAGAAATAAAAAAAAACGTATCTGTGATGGCTGTGGCAGGAAGACAGTAAACAACAACAGAACAGCTGGATAGAGAGTGAAAAGGAAACTAACGTCTGTTGGACAGCAGTGACAAAAAAGGACGTCACACCACCGTTTGTGAGTGAATATTTTAATGAGTGGTCTGATTGTTGTGTCCACTTGCTTTTTATACATGAAGGGAGCATAAATGAGCCTTAAAGCTCAGTAATGATGCCAAATAAATCTTACAATTATAAAAAACATTGGAGGATCTAGGTACAAATAGACTAACACTGACCATCAGCCCAGTAAAGGAGAGCCTGGTGAGATTCCTTGGACTCCCTGCTCTGTTAAAGATGCTGGCTGTGCTCCTGTACATCTCTGAGTTGTTGACATGAAACCTTTTGATTTTCTCAATCTTAGCCTCCATCTGTGTGGGAGCAGGAGTCAGCTGGAAGCGTGAATTCTCCACAGTGTTAGTGTGAACAGCAACACCCACATCTGACAGAGCTCTACCTCCTCATGAGAGCAAACTGATGCATGTCAGATTCTCTGCTCGGTCCTGTGGAGCGTCTGTGGTGATGGTATCTAGTTCGCTCTGAATAAATGATGGAGATTATAGGAGCTGTGTGGAAAATCTCAGAAAAGCTATGCGAAGAACTTAAAAATAATCCATCTCAACTTCAAAATAGTAATGCCAGCCACCCAGCGCACACTGATTTAAGAGGAATGGTCGGTTTGATCTATGTTACGCCTTAAACAAAAAAAGGGCCCTTAATATTAATGATAGCTCCCACTGTACAGTGCTGATTTAAGGGTGCCTTAAGTCCAATCTCAATTCAGCCTCAAAATGGTTGATCCAAAGTTAAAGGGACTGTGAGGAGTTTCTAAGTAATTACAAAAAAGTCTCACTTTTAGATATATGCCTGATCGAAATACACACTTTAAGATGAGTTTTATAGCATCAAAATAGGTTATCTATAAATGCTATTCCTTCGCCTTACGGTTGGGTCGGACAGGGCTGGACTGGCCTGGAAACTCAACTTTCGGAACAAGACAATTAAAACTAGAGCAAATTTATATTATTCTGACACGTCTTAGAGCACCGGGCTGTAAGTAGCGATATATAGCCGGCTACAAAGCTACGATACTAAGTTTTCTAAAAATTGCTTGTTGTCATACATCAAAAACTACCGCTACGTAACTAGAAAGAGATATATTATCTTGTCGCTTTGCATCTTGTAAGTTGTTGAAAAAAGAAGTTTTAAAGCAATGCAGAGTTCTCAGGAAGGTCTGAGCTGCATTTATTAGCATCACAACAAACACATGCTTTTTAGTTTGAGTCACGTCTTGTGGTGCGTTCCAGTTGTAGTCAGAAGTAGGAATTTCTGAGTTCCGAGTAGGAAACTGCAACGTAACTGGAACGTTCCCCGAAGTCGGAATTTCCTACTGGGAACTCAGTGAAACCTCACCACCCCCGAGTTGACAATCGAAGGTGGATGCCCCAGTGTGAACAGTTATGTAGCTCCTGTAATAATCAATTTATTTGCACTTCTGACTGGGGTGTGTCGCTCTAGATCAGCTGTATACATAGTATGGTTAGACTTATATTTACAAAAATGCTGCCATAGTGATAATCACATTCTTCATGTGATATTTGTGAACAACAACGCAGGGCGTGCTAACAACAGCTAACAATAGCCTGGTAGATCGGCATGTTTTTTTTCCGACTTCAACTGGAATGCCGATAAGTTGGAGATTTCACTCCCAGTTCCGAGGTTACTGGAACGCAACTTTACGACAGTCGCCACGCGTGCTCATGGGTAGCAGAGTCTTAATGTCGCCGGTAATAGATTCTCCTCATAGCGCCTTTAAGTTGAAATGGCATTAACAAACTGGTTGAGTCCACATTAGCTAGCGTTGTGTCCAAGTCTTTCTAAAGGCTTGGTTATGCTTTTTGCATTGATGATTGTGCAGCCACAAACTGCTGTGGACTCATGAATGGAAACACTGTGTTTCCAGTATGGCTCTCTTCCGACCCCAGATCAGTATTGTTCCAAATGCCACTGGCCAGTGTCTTTTAAAAAAGGACAGTGCTTTGCTTTACAAAAGTAAGTGAAAAACAATTACAAGTATGGAGAATCATGAGGAGATTTTGTTGTGTTTACTCATGTTGAAGCAAAGTGGAGAGATTTTTCCTTTAGTGGTGAAAATAAGAACGCGACAGAAGGGACAGAAATGGCCAAAAAAAACAATGGAGCACAGACAAACAAAATCAGAGACAAAACAAAATAAAAAGGAAACTATGATAAAAATAATGATAATAATAGCACGTTTCAGGACACTCAAGGACACTGTACAGGATAAAAACAACAACAATAGAATCAACAAAACACAATGATAAAATCAGCAAAACAACAGATAATGAGAATGGATAATGGGAGTATTCATTTCTAAATAACAATAATAATAATTATTATAATAATGATCATGATAATAATGAACAGACTGAAGAAGAACAGAATCAGATACAATGACAAACTGAAGGTATTGAAGAATATTGGATTAGTTTAGGTTCTGAGGTAGATTTTTGAACAGTTATAAAGGGTTAATGAAACAACAACAAAGTAATCAGATATTAGTCTTGTAGAAAAAAGACCAAATAGACACAAGAGAGATAAAAGAAAAAAATATATATGTACAGATAAATTTGTATTTTCACACATCCACACACAATCATGTTCTCCATTTTGTATATTTGTATCTGTCAATAATCAGCATAAAAATATTGATAATTTATGTAATACAAAATAGTATGCAGGGATTATACCACTGACTTGCCCCCGATCTTAGCTAAAAAGATTTGTTTTCTGCTGCCCGGAGGCTGTGTAAGCAGTCATCTCAGAAAAGTTTTAGAGCGGTTGATCTAAAATTCTGTCGAAGTTATATGCAGTCTGAAAAATGCGTTCGGATGAGTTAATTTTCCAGTAACAATTTAAACCCAATATGAACGCATTGACTACATTTATCAAATCTATTTACTGTTTTCATCGTCAGATGGTTGACATCATAAACTACTTTTAATTCCACACTTACTCTTGATCAAATATGAAAAAATATACAGGTACCCGTTATCATGATACAGAGTGTATTGTGCATTGAGTGTTTTGTTAGTTTATTGAATTTGAAGGGGAGAGAGTTACAGATTGTTGACTTCATGAAGGCCACATTTGATGCCAGTTGGACATGCACTGAAGCGTTTGGCAGAGACCTTGTTGCGGCTCTGACGGCAGTGTCATCTACAACACTCATCTTTCCATGTAATTTAGGCACCCACCTGCATATGTAAGTGCTTGACAGAAAGTAGTTTTAGTGAAGGTCTGTGTCTTCGTATGAACTGAAGTTACCTCTTAAAGCAGCCGGAATAAAGAGCAGGGTATGATTTATCCAGTGGCCTACTTTATCTTGTGTGGTTCTGATCATCTGTGGTGATAAAACTGTTTATGAAATCTCTGGCTGATAAATTCTCAGACTTGATTAAAAATGAGACTTTAGTGATGTAATAAAATTCTTAAAAGAGAATAAAGCATTACAGGGATAAAGCCTGACATATTAAAACATGTCTCCTCTGAAATCAATCTCTCACTGCTTTTGAAATTAGTCTCTAAGATTATTCCCTCATGTGATAGAGATAGATAGCAGAGATGGTGGCATGTTCATGATATCTTTATTAAATCAACGATCCAAAGAGTTCTGCTTTGTAAAGCTCGGCTGAGTGCTTTCACACAAAGTCAGGACACTTTATGAGGCCGGATAATTTGGCAAATAACTCGGCGCTGGCTTCAATATTTCCAATATAACTGAGTGATGGTGAGTTTATGAGGGTGAGCTGATGGGCTGGAGAAGGACAGACTGTTACCCTCCTAATTAAATAAGACAAGACCCTGGACTCTCACACTGTAAATGGAAATGAAGGCATGTTTTAGGTGTTAAGGTGATAATAAGGGTACAGGGTGGGTGTTCAAACAGGGGACTCATTCTTGACCTATTGTAATATACATGAACAAGACCAGTTTGTTCAAAGGTCAACTTTTAGGATGGCAAAATTTTGTCTTCTAAGATACTCAGAAGTCCTCTTTCACCTAACCTTTTTGAATGAGAACAAGAATGAATTATGTTCCCCTTTGAATACACATTTCATAAATAAATTAAAAGCAGTCATTTAAAGTGAGGTTATCCTTTGACTGGGCTTTTACAATAGTGTAATCATACTGTGTCTATCCTGTCAGATATAGTTAAAAATGGCGACATAAATATCGCCCAAAGATGTAAAATGTAGCTCTCTTTTTACCTATTTGCTGTCCATCTTGATTTTCTTAAATTGCTAAACTCACAGCAAAAATAGTTGAGCCTTAAACTATTTATTCCATCCCCCAAAGGATGAACACATTAAAGGTTTGAAACAAGTCAACAAATACCTTGAAACAACAGCCATGGCATTGAATGCTGTGCGGTAAAGGGCAACGATAGCCCACTTTGCTAGAAAAATGGTGTTTAAGAATTCAGAGAAGGATTTGTCTAGACTGTCAGGGAATAAAAACGTGAGTTTATATCTTTATCATGGTTTAAGCTCCTGCGCCAAATATAAACTGTACCTATGCCGAAGTGCCCCTGTGTCATCTTAACCATTTATTCATCTGTGTCAGTGTCAATTTGCAGTTCTTAGCTTAAAAAACACAGATGGCAGTGTGATTTGGACTTGCGTTCTAGTCCCGACGCCGTGTTACCACCGAAAGCGTTGAAGGCAAGTGTATTCACGCGTCAAGTGAAATCACGCCGCGCTAGACGCTTGAGTTTTGACGCTAGTGCAAATATGCAAAAAAAAATGCTCACCGCTCGCCGCGGCATCGTTGCACAACAAGTCCGCCATTATCATTTCATCATATCATTCCATCGTCGAACATGGCTCTGATTACCACCATAGCTGCTCTGTACCTGCTGTGGAGAAATCAGCTGCGGGCTAGGCGCCGATGTCGGTACTGGATGTATGCTAGCCTATGGAGGCGGTGTGAGCTCGGTGAGTTCCACCATCTCTTGCAGGAGCTGCATCTGGACGACAGCTGGTTCCAGCAGTACTTCAGGCTGACTGTTGCCCAGTTTGAAGACCTGCTAGCCAGGGTTGGTGCCAGGATCTCCCGCCTGGATACCAACTACAGGCAAGACAGTCCAGCTGCAGCTGCGGAGTGCCTTTCCATCTGTCTCTGGTGAGTTTAGCAGTTTGTCAAATTAGCAAGACTCTGAACCCCAGAATGCCCTGCGTCAGTGACAGTCTCCACGCTGATAGGCTGTCCCAGCGCGTCAACACGCTCCCTCGCTCGAAAAGTTCAATTATTTCAACTCGAGCATTGAGCGTTGAGCATTTTTTTGCTGGAAATGCTTGACGCCGCTCTATGCTCGCCCCGATGCAGTGTCAATTTGCGTCTATGAATTGACTTTGTATGGAATATCAACCCGCGAAAAAATCGCGACACTTTTGGTGGGAACGCACCGTGAGACCTGATCTGTTTTTGTTTCTGTGCAAGGTACCATGATGCCTGGAACAAAGCATGTACCGTAATTTCTCTATCATAACACTCACTTTTTTGCTTTCAAATAAACTATTTTTTCGGTGCTTATTAGACTGAAATACAAGTGTGACACTTAAAATATTTTGTCTCGCCAACATTGCGAGTGCAACATGTGATATAAAAAGCTGAAATAGTCTCAGCAAAACATTACTGCCAAACTGGTGTAATTTCTATTAAACTGACTGTTGAACTGTTACAATTAATTAGTTTAACTTCGTGCCACACAGAGCCGTCTTTTGAGCAAGTGCATGCAAAAAAGCTCCTCTCTGATTCGTCGTACACTACGGCTGAGCATGCTCGGGCAGAAATCGAACAACTACTCATTCGTGAAGGAAAAGCTGTTTCCGAATCTGTTTGTAGAGAGGAAATTGCATACAGTATTTGTTGTGAAAATACCGAAGTTTCATTGATTTAGACTTTGAATAAAAGTAATTTTTGAGTTGTCTGAGAGAGTAAGGTTCGAACAAAATTTGGGTGTGTTTTATATTGAAGTACAGTGTTTTTCTGGCAAAAATCATGAAAATATGGGGTGCATGATCGAGTGTGGGTTATAATCAAGGAACTTTGGTAATGTAAATAAAAAGTTGACTAAAAAGCAATTTTTCATAAAGAAGAAAGACGTGTTTGGTCTGGACGAAAGAATCTCAGGTGCAGATAAAAAAAAAGACAACTCTTGTCAAAAAAAAAACCTGAATCTCGCTGTAACCCCTTGTCAAATCTAGGGTGGGTGCAAAAAGCCACTTAAACCAAACAAAGACCAAATCAAGTAAACAAACCAAAAAGTGAATTGTGGCTTGGATTTGGCCAAACATAACTACAGTTGGCAACCCGGTGTAGCATACAGCAACAGTTTATCTCAATATCAAGTTAGCATTGCTAGCAAAGCTCCATTGTTCTTAACAGGTTGAAATCTAGTCCATGTCTAGTCCAAAATCTAGTCCAATAGTACAGCTACAGGTCGCTCCTGCAAACATGCTTTTTTATCTAAGCAACCTAAATACAATTTTATCTTTATTTGATCGCAGAAAATACTCCTGAACTACTTTAAGCTAAACAGTGAAGGTAGTACTGTATTCCCAGGTCATATTGCTGTAGTGGACTAGGTGGCAAGAACTTAAGCAACAGCTACTGCCCCAGAATGTGGCAGGTTGTTGTTATACCATTTAGCATTTGCCAGGCTTTGGTTGGCTTGACAAAGTGATGCGTGTGAGAAAACCAAAATTAAAAAATGTTGCAACCTCAAACCCATAACAAACAGATGTGAAAGCGATCTTGCTTGTTTGAAGGAGATAGAAATGAGAGGCACACGTCTCAAACATTTATACCAGCAACTAAATTCCATTGTGTTGGTTAATTTGTGCTGTTCTTCTCACACTATGGTGAGAAATTTCATAGACTGGTAGTCAATCTACATTATGATTCAGTCCACGTAGATCAGCCTTTAATGTGTGTGAGGAGCCCCTGCTGTGCCAGGCTCCTTCATTTTCCTTCATGACATAATTAGACAAAAAGACTGATTTCGTGCAATTGTTAAATCAATATCATTTTTTTAAATCAGAGACAGTGGAGCTTCATTGAAGTACTGTAACAGAAATGCACTGTGATAGGGATTGAAGAAGAAACACATAACAATGACTATGCACTAAGTAAGCTGCACTGAAGACAACACAACAGAGCTAAAAGATCTTCTGCCTCCTTTTTTATTGGTCCATTCTTTTTTTCAATGTTTCATGGATCTATTAAACAGAAAGAGTTATTGTAAAGTTATTGTAGAATCAATCTTGAGGCTATACTTTTTTATTTCAGTCTATCTACGGCGTCCCATCCTGTGGGTATGTACAATCTGTGGTCTTTGACTGGCGAACGTGAGTTATGATTGAGCACAAGTAACTACTGCACTGTTGTTCATGGACTTCCCTTATAATCGTGACTTTGAAACTGCTGAACAATATTGTGGCCTCTGTGAACCATAACAGTAACTTTGGTAAATTTTTGATTATACAGCATTTATTTCCACAGTTAAAATTCCCCAGTTGTGAAAAAAAACTGAAAAATGAGTTTCACATACAACCACTCAATAGCTAAAAAGTCGACCTTTCAGACAATATTCTCTGGCTGTATTTGACAGGGTGATTATGATGTTGGGATATGTCTATTGGGAAATAAAAATCCAACAGCTTCAGGCAGTAATGCAAGTTTCTGGTTTGGTAAAGCTGCAATAAAGGTGGAAGAAACTGATCGACTCTGTTAAAGGGCCAGAGGGCCTGCAAATGGTACAATTCCAGGAGGAATATGGAGAAAAACATTATGGTTGACAGTGCTGCACGGATAAAACAACCTTAATTCACTGACATACTTCAGCAACTAAATCCAAAGGATAAAAATGAGACAAATCTGTAAATCATTAAAGCTGGTGTCTACGATTTGAAACCGCAGCCTGCCCCCCCTTCCCTCACCTCTCCCCTCCGTCTTCCAAGATCCCGCCCCCAGCTCGTGTCGCCTCATATAAGCCCTCCCCTCGGCAGAGAGCTACGAGCACAATATATCAGCAGCAAACTCAATCAAAAACAGCTCAGCTCAACTGAAAGTATCAAACACGACAGACATCTCCCTTATAACACACAGCAGTAGCCATTTCAACTGGACCGGCGGCAATGCGAGTTTGGCGCCGCCAGAGCGGAGCCGAGTGTGGGGGAGGATTTATCTTTCTCAGCCTGTCCTCCCCAGCTCAGCTTACAGTGCTAACAATTAGCGGCTAACAGGCTAACCCGCTCCCCTACAAGTTATTAGCCCGTACAGGCACAAACTAACCACAGTAATTCAGCAGACATCTCCCACTGTAGTAAACAAAGCCATTACCTGATCAACCAGGGGCGAAACGGCCGATGCTGAAGGTCTGACGGCCGGCTGAGGCTATTCGTTAGCCGTTAGCCCGCTAACAGGCCTCAACCCGCGGGCAGAGCTCCGTTGGGCCCGCAGGAGAGGGAGGCGGATTCCCGGGTTCGGCGCTAGGCTTTTCCGGCTCCATGATAGTTCAGTAGCTAACGTTCCTAGCTGCTCACCGGAGGTAGAGGGGAGGAGGCGGGACCATGGGCAAGATGCTGCGTACTGCGTAGTGAGGGAGACGAGGATTGAATGGACTCATGGACTAACTCACGGACCAATTAATAGTTGCAGGTTCTTAGGCTTGATTGGTCAGCTAGTATGCAGCTTTTCAGCGGATATACTGAATGGATTTTTTTCATTCTTTTTGGTCTTTATACTGTGTAGATAGGACCATAGGACCATAACAGCCTTATAAACGGTGTTATTAATATGTACAAAGCTTCCAAATCGTAGACCATAGCTTTAAAACTACACGTAAAAAATAATGGAACAATAACCTGTGGAACTCTTTTATTTTTACTTGTATTTCAAAGTGTATAAATTAAACAGAATAAATAATGAGTCATTATAATGAAAAAATACAAAACTGAAGAAAGTGGCCGAAAGTGCTGAAATTCTGGAATGTAATTTCAATACAAAAATTAAAGGTGCAGTGTGTAGAACTTGGCATTTTAGCCACATCTAGCGTTCAGATTCTAGAACGAACCTAACCGTGGCCAAAACGTCATGTCACTGAGCAACGGAATCCTGTGAAGACCAAAAAGGATCCTGAACACAGCACACAATTTATGTTGTGTGTGTGTCTATACACACAGTTTGAATCCCTAGGACAGAGTAACAACTTTCTATGCATCCACTGCCATCCTCTCCTCTTCTTCGCCAGCATTCCAGGTAGATTTCAGAACCGGCGGACAGATTCACATTTCGTTCTTTTTGTCCCTAAAAACCACCCGTAGATAACACGGTGGATCAATATGTCGGCCTACACGAAACAGCGGCCCGCAGTAATGTAAATTTTTTTAAAAGATTTTTCTAACTAAATAAAAATAAAACAAATGTCTTATGGGGATGATTGTACTCCTATTTGACGGACTTTATATACAAATAGCGACATATATCTCCTATATTCACCGTTTCTGTTTGGCGAAATGCGGTGGATGTGTAAAATGCCACATTCTACACGCTGCACCTTTAAGATTTTCCAAATTAGGGACAAAAGATGGCATAAAGACTTCAGCTAAGAATAACACTAGTAATCAAAAAAATGAATAATGCTAGAACACCTATATTTGTACTATTTCTGATTCTTATGACTTAATTATTTCAAATTGTGACTTTTGAAACTCAGTGTTTTTTTAAATCTATTTTAAGCTTTTTCTAAGTTGCAAACTTTTTTGTTTACATTCTTAATACATATTTATATTTTGACTTTGTCTCACAAGTGGTTTACTTTGCTTATATGGTAGGTTTTTATAGTTTTTGTTGACTTTTTAATCCAAAAACTTACTTTAAAGATCTATCTCATGAAGTAGAGTTCTACAGGCAGAAATTGGCATCAAAATTGAGTATCTGACAACCTGTGAATAATTATAGTATTGTTGCAAGAAACATGTGAATATTTGTCATTTATTTGATACAAGAAAAAGATACCATTAAAAGCCTATTTCTTACTCTTGCCATAAAAAAATTTGAATTGAGTGTTTAACCATAGATTTTGAGTGACAGTTTTGTGAATCGATAATTTTCTCATCTAATTTTAAAATGATTCTTTCACCGTGAATTCAAGGACTTCAAAGAAGGAAGACTCAAGAAGACTTTGCTGACTTTTGTGTTTTTGTTGTGTCTTCTATTTTGTCCAGGAGGCCATCATTTCCCCAGTCTCCCCTGATGTTCTCTACCTGTTTCGGGTTCAGGCCGCTTGTATGAACGACATGCGCAGCGACTTCAGTCAGAGCATGCTTTTCAGAGGTAAGACACACAGTGCACTTTACATGTGAGGGAATGTGAGATAAAAAAGGTAAGAATTGTTAAAATATCAAATATTTTTTATAAATTCAATTTTTAAAGCTAAACTACCAAGATGAAGAAATTATTATTAAGCAAGGTGAAACTGTGTAACACAGGTGTCTTTCTTATTTTCCACCTGACATAGTTGTCACTTTAAAAACTCAGGGCCATGTTCTTAAGGGCGTTTTCACACCAACCATATTTAGTGCACACCAAAGAAGTTTTGGCCCAGGGTTTGGTACATTAGTGTCAGTGTTAATGCAACCACCACACTTTGGTGCGCACCAAATCAGCCGGTCCGAGACCTCCATGAAGGGGTGGTCTCGATCCGCTCCATCTCCCTACATTTGGAGCATTTTCACTGGTGTGAAACAAAGTGGTCTGAAACGATCTACTTTTGATGCATTACTTCCTGTTAATCCCGCGGTTGAATCTTTTGCTTACTCAATTTGTCGATTTGTTTATTCTGGTTGAGGATTACGATGATTTACGAGGGTCCAGAAGGTCTCTGATACCGTCTCAAACACGATACAAAAAACACACTCGAAGGAAAATGTAGAAGAGAGTGAAACGTAAACATTGTTTTTTTGGTGTAGGAAATGGTTACCATGGTAGCCTCTTCTTCGTTCTCCTCCGTAGCAGGTTTGGTAACCAGTTACGTGCATATCGCCCCCTGCTGTTTCAAACTGAGTAAATACACAAGTGGGTCCGGGCATGGTTCGATATTGTCAGTGTGAATGTAAGCCAGCGGGGGATAGGGAGGGGGGCGAACCCATGGCGAACCGCGCCGCAGCACGGTTTGAAACAAGTGGACCTAATGTGAAAACGCCCTTAGACAGAAACATGCATCCCTGCTTCTGCTGAGGTATGGCTTGTTTAAAAAAGCATAGTGTCGGGCAGAAAACTAGCATTTTGTTCCTATGTTAAGAATGCAGAAAATGACTGCACTTTAAACCTGGTCCACAGCCCAGTGTGCCGTGTTCATGCTATTTTGTTAGAAGAGATTGACATGATGTGTTTGATAAAAACAAGCTTTTTCACACAACTTCCACAGTTTTAAATCTGTGCATTTGATGATATATTCAGTTTGAGTTAATCACAGGACAGAGAGCTGAGTGACAGTGTGCCTTATTGAAGTGCTCTTTGCTGTGTCATTGGTGTACCTCACTATGCATTAATCAACATGTATAATAGCTCCACCCTAAAATTAGAAAAACACCCACTCAACCAAATATTCTTATGCAACACAGAGATAGATGAAAGAAACCAATATGTGTGCATTATGTTGTTCAAATGCTTAAGTTAAATATAACTTAAATCTTAGCATCATCATACTTCACTCACCATCAGAGTAAAAGGAGAGGAATTATATGAACAAGACAAAATTTGGATCAGAAATGAAATTGGCTGTTCAGATGGCAAAGCGCCAGCTGGCCAACTGATCAACAGGGATGAGAGCCGGCAGTCGTTTGTTTGATTCTTTTAATGACCAGAGCACACCACTGTATTATCAAGGCTTATGTTCAATCCTATTTACACCCTGTGCCTAACTTCATGCCACAAATTTGCATTCTCAAAATAGCCAAATATAGACCAACACCCCCAAATCACTGTGCACCACGTTGGTTTACCCAGTCACCTTTCAAGATGAGATTTACAGTGAAACTGACAAAGTGGCAAGTCATATGGATGTTTTTATGAATGATAATTGTGAGATAACCTAAATAATAAGATGAGGTACAGTAATAAGATGCTCATAAAATATTACTGAAAAAGACCAGCGGTTGACCATTATGTACAATTTATATTTTTCATTTCAAACAGAGTTTTTTACTCAAAATTATTAAGAATTATCTTGGATATTTTGACTTTCAATCTTATTTTATCTTTTTTTTTCATCAATACTAATCACCAAATATTTGATAAGAAGGCAAAACATTGTCAGTACAGCCTAAAAAGTTAAACAATTTTTCAGTGTTTATAGTTAATGCATACCAATGGTCATATATCTACACATGTTCCATAATGCTTTATCTATCATTGCATTTGTACTATCAAAAACTCAAGAATTACATCTGTTCCTTGCACAAATTGATGTCACATTGAAAGCATCCAGGATTTTTTTTGTAAAGTAAAGACTTATTGCTCTTGACAGAAATATTTACGTTGGTATCACACGTTACAATAATAAGTTCCAAAATATCTGCACAATGGATTTTGGCACAAATTCAAAATTGTGCATCCTTTATATCCAAATCAAGTGTTTTTATCCTATGAATTTGATCCATTGTTTCATTTTTGTATTTTAAATCTCATAATCCTTTAATCTCACAATTTGCTTTGTATTAATATCGGCAATTTGACTTTTTTCAAGCAGTTCATGGCCCTTTCTTTATTTTATCCCTTCAATCAAACCTGATGTCTCATAATCTTATTATCCTTTGACATTTTGACTTTTAATTCCACAATTTTCATTTCATTGATCCCATTATAATATATGAGACTTTTTTGACATGATTGTTTGTTTATGACTTTATAAAGTGATGGACCCACTGTATCTAGAAATCGCATCATAAATATAATTTTAGGCATCAGATATTGTGCCTTTAATGTATATAGCTTTAAAAATCTTCATTCATTTGTGCGAACAGTCTTATCGGATATCATCTATGGCATCCAATCATTCATATTCAGGTTTCCAGGATATTACTTTAAGCTTTCATGGACAGCTGGAGGCTTAAGATGAAGGTGCAGCAGCTAAGAGTCAGTGAGCTGCCTTCATTTCATCCAACCTCATTTAGTTTATTGGCTGCCTTGTTAGAATTCAGCACCTTGCATTTATATGCTGTCATGTTGTGATTAATGTGCTTACAGTGCACTCGTGGACAGCCTGTAGACAGCCCTTTAAGTGAAGCACCGTCTTGTTGTTTTCTCGTGTGTTTAACTGTGGATAATCCGTCTCTTTGTCTTTACCTCTGTTATTAGCAAACACCACCCGAGTCTTCGAGGGGACAAGGATCGTGAAAACTGGGATGGTAAGTGAGACTGCGTGTCCTTGCTGTCTTTTCAACTTTCATCCAGCAGAGAGCAGTGTCTGTGTGAGCAGCACACTGTCCTGCAGGACTGACACAGAGAAGAGGTCACTGTGAGGGTGGGAAAGGATTTAGTTTTTTAGCTCTTTAATATATCTTTTCCAATGTTTCAGGGGTAACATAATTCATTTTCCCCTCTAAATTTGACTATTCTTTATCAGTTTACAGTCTGTATCTCCCATGATGCATTGCTAACATTTATTCCAATTCTAAAGTCATGATGTGCCTACTTATCAAACATTTTGTTGCAATGCATTAGCTTAAAATACCTTAATGATGTTGTGCTACCATTCCTATGGTAACCCTGTACATTTTGACAAGGTTCAATGCAAAGCCTCATTTGAGGCCAGATATACAAATGCTGTTTGCATCTGCTGTCATCATGCTTTTCTGTTCATCGACTTGCCTTCAGACTTCAGGCTGTTTGATACTACCTGTTCCTACCTCAAATCATGGTAAAAGTTACTGTAAGTAACTAAGTAGTAAAACTAACACGACACTAAAACGACACTGTCTGTGAGCTCGCACCATTTTGCGCTGTTTTATTTATATTTACTTTGCAGTCCAAATGCCTCAGCGAGCGTTGATTGTCGGGGTAACGGCTCCGCTGCACCTCCCCTTCTTCATCGCCTCTACTGTTAACAAATGCGACATATTGGCTCGTCGGTGTTCATGGGCTCACACCTTGTTTATTCTGTATAAAACCAAAATATTCCCACACTGGAGCTGTGGCATTCAGCTTCGGAACCGTATCTTTCATGCCTTCATTCATATCAGTGTTTCCTCGTTACTCCTCACGACGCTCGCTTGAGCTCTGTGTGTGTGCGTGTGCAAGCGGCCCCGCCTCCCCCTCAAACATTGAATGAGAGACAGATGGATCACTAACCCTAACCCCTCTCATCCCGCTATGGAACCAATGCGCCCAAGTGTTGAGAAAGATGAACGTAGTGAGCCATCTTCTCATTCAACCTTTTTGGTAGAAAGACAGGAGGAAAATGAACACTCATGCACGTGTCCATTTATCGAGGCCCACAAACTTACTGAGGTTGTTTTTATTTATCATTCGGTTAATTGATTTATTGATTATCGCGACAGGCCTACTGATAAGGCATTTCCAACACTGTCAGGTGAGTTATTGTTAAAAATGTAGAAAACAGCCCTATCCTGCCCAGTTCAGTAATTCTTGAAAAGTTCCTTGATTCATATCTGGAATAAGATATGGTAGTTTGTTCCTTGTACCATGGCCAACATACCCTGAAGATATAATCCAAATCTGTTGAGAAGTTGTTGAGTTACTGGTGTGAGCAAATGTGGAATACTGCCCTATCTCACATTGTTCACAGCTGCTTTAAAAATTCCTTGATCTGCATCCACATTTGGATCACCACCAAAATCTTATCCAAATGCCCTTGGCCCATTGCTGACCTATTCTGACAGTTTAATCTAGCGAAATCTGTTGAACAGTCCACCTGGTGTGCTAGGTTAAGTGTATTATCTGGAATTTAAAGATGCTATGAGGAGTTTCTAAGTAATTACAAAAAAGTCTCACTTTTAGATATATGCCTGATCGAAATACACACTTTAAGATGAGTTTTATAGCATCAAAATAGGTTATCTATAAATGCTATTCCTTAGCTTAGCAGTTGGGTCGGACAGGGCTGGACTGGCGTGGATACCCAACTTTGGGAACAAGACAATTAAAACTAGAGCAAATTTATATTATTCTGACATGTCTTAGAGCACCAGGCTGTAAGTAGCGATACATAGCCAGCTACAAAACTACAAGACTAAGTTTTCCAAAAATTGCTTGTTGTCACACATCAAAAACTACCGCTAGAAACTAGAAAGAGATACATTATCTCGTCGCTTTGCATCCTGTAAGCTGTTGAAAAAAGAAGTTGTAAAGCAATGCAGAGTTCTGAGGAAGGTCCGAGCTTCATCCATTAGCATCACAACAAACACACGCTTTGGCTTGGGTCAGGTCTTTATGACAATCGCTGCGCGTGCTCATGGGTAGCAGAGTCTTTATGTCAACGGAAATAGATTCTCCTTATAGCACCTTTACATATTCAGCTCTGGTTTATAAAGCTATAAACATCGGCATGTTATTGTTCAACTAGAATAAAGTAACACAAAGTAATTACAACATGTTGCTTTCAGTTAAGACATTGCTGCTGTTTCAGATTGAAATGCTTATTATCTGTACCAGTTTGAGTTTCGGCACATAATCTGAGTAAATGATCCATGGTTCATATTAGGTTTGTTCTATATATATTATACATTATGACTATGCACAACAAAATCAACAGGTTGAGTACTTTGAAAGTCTAAAAAAACAAAAATTCCTTTTTCTACATCAGAAGGCCAAAAGTATTGTGGTCTGAAGGCCTCAGCGTGCTCCAAAGAAACCTTTCAAACAGTTAGCCTTGGGACTTGCCTGAGGTTTTTTGAGGATCAAATCAATTGTTAAATCTCCTTCTCTTCAGATTTTTCTATAAACTCTTCTGTTGAGTACTTTAAGTGCTTAAAACTGAGTGACTAATTCTTATAAAACTGTATTTTAACCATTAAAGTCTTGTACTGCAGACCTCAGTGTGCTCTAAAGATCAGAACCTGGCATAGGTCTGTCAAATGATCAAATTCCATTTTTCTCCTGTTACATTCTGTTCATCTTTGGATTTCAAATGTGTGAAGTGATTCTATTCTCTGATTATCTATAAACCATTTTGAGCTTTGACACATAAAGGCCTTAGCACAAGAAGAGGCTCTTTAAACCACAATCACAAGAACTTACTGTTTGTCTCTAAAGCAAACACGCTCTCCAAAGACAGCCTTTAAGAGTGAAATAAAACACTAAAAAGCAACTTTTAAAATCTATGTCAACGGAAAATTGGTGGTATGAGATATGATCCAAATCTTGACATTTCAGCCAAGGATATTAGAATTCTATGTACTTCACTTTCAAATGTTCTTAACAATAGCACCAGCTAGGCTCGGTTAATCCAAATGATGTCTGAAGCCCAACATGTAGAGCCAAACATCATCGACATAGAACTCTCGGGATGGTCACCTTTTCCGTGTCCTTTATATTAGGTTAACCTGACACGACTGATAGAAAGGTCAAGTCCACCAGCAAGGTCAGCCACCCATAGAAGTGTTTGTGAATAAAAGCATATCTGGCAGGTGATTGGTCGATTGTTCTATCAATCAAATGCATCATAGGTTGAACAGATAATGTAGTAGTCAAAAAGCTTTGCTTGGATCTGTCCTGTTACATACATTGAATCAGGCAGATCCACTGCAACATTAATTGTAAGCAGCACACAACTGTTAAAATTTAAGGCAACAGTTGACTTGACTAATCAAAATGACAAATGAGCTATGTTGTTTTCTCATAATAGATTTTGTTATAGATTTTTGTGTTCTCCATTCAGTATTTAAATCATCTTTTGTACTTAAAAATAACACAGTAGGGGTGCTGGTTTGGCGGAGTGGTTAGCAACCAGGCACCCCTTGTACTTGCTTCTGCCGGTCCAGGTTCGAATCCCGCCTGTGAACTGTTTGCAGAGTGTCTTCCCCTGCTCTCTCACCCCCTTTCACAAGCCCATTCACTGTCTTTCTCCTATCAATAAAGGCACAAAATGCTCAGAAAATACATAAAAAAAAATAACACAGTAAAGGCAGGCTAACGCAAATATATAAGGGCTCTCACATTTTAAACCGATCAGACACAGCATTGTGATGCTCTAGGGCCATGGAAAGGTTATTTATTTCCCCCTAAAATGTGAATTAAATTTTTTTTCCTTAAAAGAGCATGAGCTACATGGCTGTGCATACTTCAGGTGTTTTTCCCTTTTTTTACATAACAAGTAAACGTAGTAGAAACAGCTCACCATGTGAGTACACACCAACACCACCAAGCAAAGTTGTTGTATCACTTTAGGATTGTGGGTAGTGTACTTTGTGAACTTAAGCACTCTATAAAAATTGAATTGGTAAAAAATTAGGCTAACGAAGTACAGCTTTGTGTCTCACATGTTTTTCTTCGTGTTAAATTGTTCACCTTGTCATGTGTTAGATCTTCCTTCTCTCACTTCTGTTGCAGTCATGATCTGTATCCAGACTTAATGGGTGGGACCGACGAAACACAGTCAATAACTCATCAATAATACTCCACTCTGATGTTTCTTTTTCCTTTTTCAGCCCACAGTGTCTCCAGCCTCTTCAGCAGACATGGCTCCCATCTCCTCTGGATCTTCTACTTGGACCTCCTCAGGCATCCCATTCTCCTTCGTCTCAATGGCTACTGGCATTGGCCCATCCTCGAGTGGCAGTCAAGCAACGGTGGCATCTGTGGTGACAAGCACTCTACTAGCCGGCCTGGGCTTCAGCGGCGGAGTCATCTCCTCGTTCCCCAGCTCTGTTTGGCCTAGCAGAGCTCCGACTCATAACCCCACCTCCACTCGCCAGACCACAGAACCCACAGAACCCGCCAAAGACGCCTCCAACTCTGCATCTTCTGTCACAACAACCTCTGCTAGCGATAACAGTGATGCTACAGGGGAGGAGAGAGACAGCACTAAAGGTCAAGGAGAGGATGGAGAGAGGGGAGATGAGGAGAAGGAGGAGGAGGAGGAAGATGAGGAGAAAGAGGAGAAGAAGGGGAAGAAGAGATCAAGAGGTCCAGGCAAGGAAGGGAGGAACAACAGTGGAACAGAGGTCACTGAGCCGGCTAGCAAGACGCCAGACGCCACAGCAAAAGAGAAAGAACAGTCTGATCCAGGTCCTTCTACGCTGCCTGTTGTGGACGACAAACTGGAAGTGTACACCCATAAAACACGGGACTTCAACTCAACCAACGTCACAGAGGCAGACAACCAAATGGCAGCTTTTCCTGCACTGAAGGCCCCAGCTGCAACCCTCAGGCCGAGCACAGGGAACAAGAAGCAGTGGCCTTTCTCCGTCCATACTGGTGAGTCAACCTTTAGTAACGTTTAACATGTTGTAGAGCAAAAGATAAGGATGTATAGACATATTACTTGGGAGGGTAAGGCCTACATTAGGGTCGTATTTTAGCTGGAGCCTATCCCAGCTGTCATCGGGCGAGAGGCGGGGTACACCCTGAATAGGTCACCAGTTGACCACAGGGCCACATAGAGTGACAGCAAATCATTAACTCTCACACTCACACTGAAAGACAATTTAGAGTCCCCAATTAACCTACTGAGCATGTTTTTGGTTTGTCAGAGGAAGCTGGAGTGCCCAGAGAGAACCCATGCATGCACAGGAAGAGCATGCAATCTTCCCACAGAAAGTCCCTGCCTGACCCAGGGATCAAACTGGGGATGTTCTTGCTGTGAGGCAAGTGCACTACCTGCTGTGCCACCGTCTGAGAGCAGTACATTTAAAAATAAAATTCCCAAGTCATAACCTAAGTGTGAGGTTAGTTCTGAGGACAGAACCCTGGTATATGTTTCTTCAAGAGATACTGATAGCTTAAAGCTGCGTGTGCTGAAGCAGCTTCACTGTATCCTGTCAGTCAATGCACCCTGGGCTTTAGCATAAGGCATTGAAGATCTTGACCTTTTCATGGAGAGTGGTCACCCAGGCCGCTCGAATCGCATTTGGTGTGAACGCACCTTATAAGTTCTTAAAGTATTTGGAACAGCCAGTAAAGCACAATACACACTTAGGAAGTTTATTTAAAACTATGCACACCAAACTGAAAACGCCCACTCATTAGTGCAGTCACTCAGCTAAAATTCATCCTGTGAAAGTGATGAAGACTGGCATCAGGCACTTTTTTAATTGTTTGGAAAAATCAAAATAAATCAAAGATAAACAGCGTGCACCCTGAAAAACCTTGTCATGCCCTCTCTATGCCAACTACAGTAGTTGTTACAGTTTTGCTATGAAAATACAGCTGAATTCACAGTTTTTTTGTGCTGCCACCTGCTCATTGTTCAAATTTTTGCAGACAAGTAACAGGAGGATGCAAAAGAATAGCTGCTTTGATCACAATTTCACTCTTACTTTCCCTTGAGGTGTGAGATCAGTGCTTTTGAAAATCTTTTCATGTTTAGATAAAGACGATGTGGAAGCATCAGATGGTTCCGGCAACATATAAACCAGTTTGATGGCAAACGATGGCTATGGTGGGTCCAATTTTAGTCTCTCTTGTGTTGGTTAAAAGTGGGAGAAAGGTTAAGTAGACATGCTACAACTCCCAAGTGAAGTTCATTGTGTGATACGTTCTCTTCATTGATGGGTTCGATTTGGGAAGCTTTATCATAAAAAATGAACAATATGGACTGGAGATTAACGTTTTCACCAGAGCTTTGAAGCATGAAGAAAGTAAATGAAACAGCACAGAGCTGGGTGTGTTTTATGCGAGGTAAGAAGTGGGACAGAGCTCTTACATAACAGCCTTTGGTGTATGTCTAATGGGCTTCATGTGGTAAGTGGTGATGAATTGCATTGATCTAAAAGGGATGAATTGCAGAGATGTTAAGTGTTAACAGAGTTCCTGCAGGAGCTGATAGCAGACCTAATGCTTTTCTTCTACCACTCTCCTCATCCTCCCTCCTGCAAAGACGTTCAGCAGACCAGACAGCATCATGGGACAGCAGCTCAATTCAAAGTGCTTTAAAAAGTCTGTGTGAGAGAGCAGACATTATTATGAACAGGAGCAAACATCTCGTATTACAGGAAATGGTTTTCGTAATGTCTTTGTCAAAGTATATTTGGGAAATCTGATTTTGTTTGAGCTGGAGGCACCCGCAGACAAAAGCTTGAATGTTGCATTAAGTTGTATACATCCTGCACAAGCAGCAGTCTCTGAGAGTGGACAAAGTGAGAAAAAATACAAGACTTTGTTTCTGGCAGTTACATGCATCTGTTTTGACCTGGTTTGAGCTCACTGTCTCGTCTGTGCCCTGTGACCTCCAAAAAGTGTTTAGTTCTTTCGTGAAAGTGGAAATTTCTGCAATTTATCACTGGGATATAACTTTCTCAAGCAAAGGGATGAACATAAGGCCGAGACCCTGACCTCAGACTGGCCTTAACTATTGCCGACACAGACAGATACAGAAAATAAGGCTCCTCTTTTAAAGTCTTTCAGGCGGAGTCTGTCTGACACAGAGCACAGAGATATCTAGTTGTAGCCTATGTGAATTAAAGACCAAGTTTTAATGTGAGTAAGATACATCTCCTATAAACCAGTCCTCACAGCTTGGACATTTGAAACTACCTATGTACAAGGACAGTAAAATACGAGATAAAAATTCTTCTTCTCGACTTTATAAAGGTAAAACTTATGGAGACTGACAACACGTACTACAGGGAGCTCTGCCTTACATGCAGCCACTTAAATAAATATCAGTAAACAACTGACAGCTATTTGAACAAAAAAAATGACCATAGCTCCAGTTTACTGAAAAACTCACAGACAGCTCATTGGACAACTCAAACCTAACTCTACATCTTATTATGTTAAATATGTCATTTTCTCTACTCCCTTAGCTGTTTTTATTTAATTTTGGTCTGTTTTTCTCTGTAGTTTAAGGTAATTTTGCTATCTACCTGAGCTTTTTTTTCCATTTCAGAATGAAAGCATGTTTTGTAAAGACAGGATCTAAAGCACCCTTAGCTCAAGAAAATACAAGTTGTAACATAAAGACAAAAAAAGAACAGTCTAAATAAAAGACAAATATCTTAATACATATCACTGACTGGATAACTAAAGCAGAGAAACTAAACCTTAACTACTGCTTTGTAAGGTAAAGCATTGTTAAAATGTGTATTTTGACAAATCATAGGCTCTCTGTAAATATTTCCGTCTGTAGTTTTAGATCAGTTATGTTGTCGTAACACAATGATTTCGACGGATATTCGAACAGACCTCCACCAAGGCATTTTCAATAGTGTTGAACGAACTATTGAAAAAAAATGTGGAAAACTGCCATGTCTCACACTTAAAAAAAAAAAGCTTTTAAAAATTATCTGTATCCTAAAAAGAATCACCACCAACATCAAATCAATCTGTCCTCTGTCTGACAAACATTGCCTGATGCCATTAAAAATCTGTTGAATACTTATTGAGTTACTGGCAAACATGGGGTCTATCTCAAAATGTTAACAACTCTTTTTGAAAACTCCCTAGATCAACATATGCATTTGTATTCTGATGACTTCTAAATATTTATCACTGGCAAAAACATAACCTCCTGTGTGGAGGTAAATATATATTTAAAAGTAAACATCATTAAATTAATTTATTTTCATTCATTTGACTAGCAGATCGATAAACCTGTTAAAATTGCTTTATTGTGTTAATTTGCGCTACATGGTAAAAATTAAATATATCCATCCCTTGATTTCATTTTTAATGTACTGACAACCCCAAACATATTCAGGTATTTAGGTAAAAAGTGTTAGCTAGCATCGACCACAACTTGGAGCTATGCTTCAGGGGCTATTAAAAAATGTTACACATGCAAATATTGCCCAGCTATCCAAATGTAAACTGTTGATACTGGAATAACAACATTACCCTAACCCTTACCCCACATAATCCTAACAACATTTTCAAAACAAAATTAGCCATTAATAGAATGTTACCACACATACACTTGAGTGGGGTAATATTGGAGAATCCTTCCCCTCAAACTAAAGTTAAAATCTAGCTTTAGATAACATTACCAGTAAAAAAAATGTATTGATTACATCAGGATCAATTCTAGTTATCACTACTGCTGTCCACTATTTGTAATTAGGTTATAACCTGATTAAGTTAACAATAATTCATAATGGAAAGTAGATAAGTCTTTTTGTAACACAGATGAGTATCTAACAGCATTAATTCGCTCTTTGCTCCATGTTCTTGGGTTTTCGCTCACAGATGGGGATCTGCTGAAATAAAATTTGGGCTTCTCTTCTCATTGTTTGAGTCATTTCATTCAGAAAAACCAAGTTGATACATGTTGGGACCACCTACAGATCCAACTTGAATTCCATGTAAAGCAGAGTGATGTTTCTCGGCCACCATGGGCCCACCAGACTTTCCATGTAAGACATTTGTTGGCTGAAGTACTATCTTGCGTGTGTTTTTGACATAATATGATGCTTCTTGACAGAAAGCTAAAAAAGAGTGGATTGAGCTGAATTACGATCATGTCAAAGTATTCTGAGTCATAGCATCAACTGAATGCAAACCATCTGGATCAAATGCAAATCTGTTGAACCATTTGTATAATGTAATTTATAAAATATAATATACACAGCTGTTCAACATATTCAGCTTATTTAACAGAAAATTATGTGTCCTAAAATAAACACTGTGTAGTGAAAATTGCTATATATTGCGCTGAATTCATCCAGTAGCTGGAGTAAGCAGTTTACTGCAGATTAAGAGATTAGAATTTTACAAACTTAATAAAATAATCAGATTACTGATGAAACCAGCTACACAGTAATGAAAAATAAAATCTTCTTTGACCAGAAAACAGCCTCATGATGATTGCATGAATGCTCCTGTGGTGAAATTCAAAGTAAGGTGCACTTGACAGCCACACTGGAATACACAGATACCTTAGGCTTGGATTCTTTTCCCATCTCTGTTAAACCGTGAGCCTTTTCATAACCTTCAGTCAGCTTTAACACGGCAGAAGTGGTCCTGATCGACACACAGATTTACGCGGGTCACATCAGCGGCCTGTCAGGCTGGCTGCCCTCCCTCCCCTCCTCTCCCGCTCCTTCAGTGCCCCCTCATCCTCTCCGCCTCCCTCTCCTCCTCCTCGGATCTAAGCACTGGCCTACTTTCAGACAAGGCGAGAGGAGATGAGGCTCACAGGCTAAACTCAGCTGCAGGGGAAGAATAAAAAAAAACAGCCTCTGCTCCATTTATAGTCACATGTGCGTGTGTCCGTACAGTAAGCATCTCACTGCACACTGGTGACTTCCTATGAGTGCGTGTGCGTGCTTGTGCGTGTGTTTGTGTGACTTTTATGCTCGCGTGCTGCCAAGCGAGGGCTTATTTATTTATTTATTTATTTTTGGCAGCGAGGCTGTAATCGTAAGAGCAAAGCAGAAGGAGCAGAGAGAGGGGAGCAGAGGCGGGCCGAAGCCTCTCTCTGTTCGCTCCCTGCATGTCCTCTGCCTGTGTGTGAGTGTGGATGTGAGGAGAGGGGATGCAGAGGTAGTGGCGATGCAAACCAGCTGTGCTGCAGTGCAGGGGCCCGGCCTGATGAAGCAGCAGCGTTCGGCTCCAGGCACAGCCGCACACTGAGCGAAAGGCCATGGGGGCCGGCGTCAGCTCCGGCAACGTCACGGCTGCAGCTGCTGAAATGGGTAGGTGGTGCTGATGCTGTTGAAGGTGATTAAGGGGATGATAGGAGCAAATTGGATTTAACAGAGTGAGTCAAATAATCCAGAGCTTGGCTTTTGTTTTTGGTGCAGCTTTGTGGCTGCACTTTCTCAGAGTATGCAGAGTGTGCAGGGCTGGAGGCAGCATCAGCTGGGAACTAACCGGACAGGCTGCTCAGGTCTTTTTTTAAAATCATGATTTATATGTTGCTTTGTAACAGCTGCAGTTTTAGAGGCTGTAAGCATCCGAGTAATAAAGTTGTGTTCCAGGAAAAGAGCTTGCTTGCTATCCTAAGCATCACTTTCAGGTATTGATTTTTCATCCCTGTTTGTATTGTGAAGTTGTACAGTAGTTTTTAGCCCAGCTTAGCAAATCAGCTGTGTCCTGATTCTGTACTGACTATGAAGTTTGATGAGTCAAACTGTTAGGGGTAACATTTATGCCCCCCTAAAGTGAAGTACACTGTGTTCAGATCATTATATTATACCTCAATCTCTGAAAAATCAGGGGCCTCATTTGTTCATGGTAGGCCTACATATACTGAACAGGGGCTGAAACTGAGTGGCCAATTTAGATTCAAGATTTGCAATCTACTAAAACAGCAACAACCTGCAAATGCTCCTAAAGTATAATCTTCTGCCAGGTCATGTCTGGCATTGTTAGTTGAATAACTATGAAAACTATGAAAAACTGCTCTATCTTGGGATGTAAAAAGAATCCTTTAAAAAAAAATTAGGGATCTGCATTCAGTTGGGATTCTCCTCAAAATTAAAGCAGGTCTCCATGTGCCATGACCAACATCCCCTGAAAATTTAGACAAAGTCTTCGAACAACATTTTGAGTTAACAGGAAAAAATGTGGAAAACTGACAAATCTTGCTGTGTTACAAAGTCCTTTTAAAGATTCCTGGACCTACATCCATGTTTAGCTTTTGCTGATAGCAGATGAACAAACAAACATTCTGGCATACACCTGAAAATAAAACCTTGTTGGCAAAGGCAATTACACAGAGTGGTTGGCTTTTTTAGCAGCATTATAGCCCAAGCTTTTTGCCGGTTCTGCACAGATGCAGCACTGACCTCTGTTTCTGTGGCTAATGGCTAGACCAATGCTGTGTACCTCATACAACCCCATTTTAGAAATCCCGAGCTGTCCCTTTAAGAACGTGGAAAATTATTGTGTGCCTACAACCAGAAATCTGGTCCAAGGTTTGTGGCACAGTGTGTTCCTTCTACTGGAAGGACACATTTAAACATTGTGTTTTACTGACAAATTAGAGGTGCAAACAAGGATTCAGATTGAGAAATGAGGAAATTATTGTTTATAGCTAACCTCTATTTCATCTCAGGCCACAGAAGATAAATTGATCATCATCTCTACTCACATTTACTTACTCAGTGCAAATAACTGAACTGAAATCTGCTTTTGTAGAAAACTAAACACCAAATGGCCAAAAAAGTATGACAATAAGAAAACAAGCTTTGTGCAATGATGTCAGTATTTCTTTAAATATAGTTGTTGTCACAGGATGTGAAGTTTAAGAATGTGTGCAGTACTCGCTGCTCTGTCTGCTTCACAATCTTCCCTCGTGTCTCATCTTCATCATCCTCACTGATGGAGAGAAAAGATAAAAACTGTGCCCTAATTTTTCCACCTTGTTTTTCTACTTTCTTCTACATTTGTTTTAGTGATCACTTTGTAGATTTTTTTAACAAATAGTGCAACATGTGACTATAACCAAGACATTAATATCTGCTTAGTTCAAAATAAACTATGGTTAAATTGCCTCAAAAGCTGCTCTGTTAAAAATAAAAACACATAGCAGGCAGCATGATGACCTTTTGAAATACCTTGGGGGGGCAGCCTTGATATGCCGGTGCAGAGTACAACCCTGGTTGCAGTGTGGAGCCTCGCCACAAACCAAGTATCAGACTATAAATGGAAAAATAGGCTTTAAGGTTGTTGTTAAGTTAACACTTTTTACACTGTGTGTTATTTTTACCTTGATGTTGTTTCTCATTCACCATCTTCCTTTAAACCAATCTATGAACTGGTTTAATTTTCATCCATAACCAGAGTTTATAGAAACACAAAGAAGCAAGGTTAAAGCAAAAAGAGACCTTTTCAAGCAATCTTAGTGAAATTTTTGAGGGTGCTTTCACACCTAACATGTCTGGGAAAAAGAAACTGTTGGACTTTTTTTGGAAAATTGATTTGAAAGCTCACAGGAACTCTAGTGCAAATCAAAGGATGGTAAACCTGAAAATAGGGTATCTCAGTTGACTTATAAGTCGACAAAAGTCTAATTTGTGGCAAGTATAAAAGCAAACTGAGCCAGACAAAGGCCAAACAAGGCAAGAAAACTAAAAAGCAGGGCATTGTAGGTTGAATTTGGTCACATACCAGTAAAACAAGCGAGCTTATCTTGTGTTCTATGGCAGTATCAAGCAGAGAGCAGCTAACGTTAGCATTGTTACTGTAGCACCAGTCCTCTAAACAAGTTTACATCTAGAAATCTGTGTGGATATCGCTACAGTTATTATACAAGTACTGCCTGACAGAGCCTTCATGTAGCCTTATCTTTATTTTATGGCACAGAATACTTCCAAAGTCCTAGTACGTTAATTGTATATGATGTTACTCAAAGCTGGTTGTGAACCTCTGTGCCAAAGTTCAACAACAGGCCAAATGGAAAAAACAATGACCCCGGCTACAGCCCAGGTAGTAGCAGGTAACAATATTACACAACATCTGAAGGCCTTTGTTTGGCCTGACAAAACAGTGTGACAGAAAACCAACCCGAGTGAAACAATGTCACAACTTCATCACCAAACTAAACTATAGGTGTGAGGGTGACCTCAGTTCATCAGTTTGATCGACCAACTCAAACAAACCCCACAAACATGAAAGCAGGCTTGACTTTGCTTCAACCGCACTGAACACTTGAGGTGTGAAAGCACCCGGGAGGACTTTATCTGACCAAAATGACAATATCTGGACTTGGTACAATTTCAGGTATGTTCACTGTATCACTCTCTGTTGTGCCAACTGTGAGAACTTGAGCCTTGTAAACTGCTTGGATATTTTTAGAGATGATGTAGTCATGCTCTGGCCCAATTACAGCTTGAGTTATATGAATGCATGTGATACTTGATGTGGCCAAAGGAGGTCAACTTTTCTTTGTTTCACCTGCTTTTACTGTTTCATTGGTGGGAAACAGTGTAAAGAGGAGATCATGTCAGTTTTTTGAACTTGGATGTTCAGTTGATGTGGTTCTGCAACTAGAGGCACGTTGCTGAGGCACTCCTTAATTTTGTTAGTAAATCTCAGGGCTTGGATATGAACGCCTGAGCTACAGGTTGCATTTGTCACCCTCATTCCTACAGACTAATTCATCATGCTCAATCTCCATATCAAGCAAACATTGACACTCCTTTTTGATTCAGTTTAAATGCCGTCTGACTCCTCCAACTTCCTCTTCCCCTTTCTCAATAACGTCTATCTTTCCCTCCTTGACTTGATAACTTTTTTTCTTCCAGATCGTCCCCATGCCGTCACTAATGTGACCCACCAGGTGAGGACGGGGTCTTCATCAGGTCTGGGCCGTGTTGAGTGGTTGGTACCTCTGGGTGTGGTGTCAGCCCTGACGTTCGTCTGCCTTGTCCTGCTGCTGGTCGTGCTCGTCTACTGGAGGTGAGTGCTGGAGCTGCAGTACATTAACACATGTGCACTACCTTAAAATGACATCTCAAAGGCTGCATTACAGGATGCTGCAATGAACTGTGGTTGGAGATTTGATGGAGAAACTACTTCACATGGCTTTGTACTTCAGAGATAAATGTTAAGGTTCTAATTTGACAGCTAACATTTATTATTAGAGCAGATGTTAAACATTTGGTAAACGTGACATTAAATAAGAATCTGACCACACAATGTAGATAACTCACTGGAACGTTTTTATAAGATAATGAACTAGTTATAGAAGCAGAATTTTTATGTATGATCATTTTGAGAAGGACTCTATAAGCGTTTCAATGTATAGGTAGAGTTGAAACCTTTTGCTGAACTTTGATGGCCTATAGATTTTACACCAGCTTTAACCAATTTGTGATGAAAGTCTCAAAGTTTGAGGTTAAATAGAGTGGAGCAAAAATGAGTTAAGTAAATTTGATTTAGAGTACAGATTTTAGATAAATGCCTGAACTAAGGTTTATGATGAACACAAGATTTCAGTGTTTAATCTGAAGGCATCAAGAGAGCTCCAGCAGCACTTGTAGTACATGGAGTTTGTGGCCTTCATCTGGGTCATCAGAAATGCATCAGAAACATCACATAAGTAGGGAAGGTTTGAAACTGAAAAAAAAAATAAATGGTTTCAAGACTGAGCAGTCATGAGCAGCCACATCTGGGTCAGTCAATAGCAGAGGTGTGGTTTGTAACCTATGAGGAACTGACCAGGGGTGAGGGGAAGTGTCCAAAAGGAGGCATCAGAGGCACCATTTTTTGGTCAAAGAGAGCTTTGATTGGATGGTACTTAAATTAATGCAGCAGCCATTTTAAAGTGGTGTCTAAAGGATCAGCAAGAATTTACATAAGCAACTTTAAGACATAAAAAGAAAAGGAGGAATACAAGGTTAAGATAAATAAGATCCTATTCAAAGGTTTGACATAAACAACAAAAAGATAGATAGATAGATAGATAGATAGATAGATAGATAGATAGATAGATAGATAGATAGATAGATAGATAGATAGATAGATAGATAGATAGATTGATAGATAGATAGTGTTTTCAAGGACGGTTTCTCATGAACTGCTTTCGAGGACTACAAAAATGGCCCATTGCAACTATTCTGACTGTTTATTAAATAAACAACAATCCATACAGCATTGCCATAACCATGTGGAAAAACATGACAAGGTTAAAAGGAAGACTCTCAAACAAGAGGTCACAGCGTCACATTTATATATTAATATTATAAATATTATAACTGCTTCTTAGTTAAACTGCCATGTTGTAGTTCCATAATACTATGATAGCTTTTCATTCTTGCCAATTATGTTTGAGCTGAGAAATCATGCTAAGCAGGTTTTGTTTGTTATGATTATCACAAAAAAACATGACCTGTAAGTTTCAGAATGCATTATTTGCTATAGATCTTATTATTAAAATATTTAAGTCACATGACCAAGACTGTTTGCAAAAGAAGTGCCAGCTGGCATTGACCAACATGGAGCTGCAGCATAGCCTTTTTGATATCCATCTCTTTAAATAACACATTAACACACAATGTAAACACATATTATTTTAAATCATATTAATTCAAACATTAACTTTTAAGCTCTGCAGAACTTGATACAACAGTGGGACAAATTTTTGTCTCCTGAAACACTAATGTTCGACCAGGACATGGTTTAAGGTATGTTTACAGACCGCTTTAGGAAGAATCCTTTCTGTTATTATTAATTTTAAAAAATCCATAAATATTTAGTTTAAATTATTATTTTGGATTAATAAATCTGCTGTACTCTGAAGTGAGGGACAGGAAACTTTTAATTGACAAAACATCACTGAGTAATCAGCTAACATTACTTTGTTAATGTGTTTAAAGGTGCTTTCATGATCACTGTGGTGGTCAGTTCAGTCAGAAAATATTACTCAACATCTTATTACATGAGGCATCTATGGCTTCTGTGCACAATTGAACTATTAAGTGATAACTGCAATAGTTTTCTCTTTAGGTAATTTTTATGTAACCATTTCTTAATTTTTCCAGTTCTGCTGAGAGTCACTGGGAGTCATTTAGCATGAGTCTGTCCTCAGAAGAACACCGTCGAGGGATTTTAAATCTTTTATTGTGTTAATTAAAGCCAAATGAAAAGATGATGGAGACAAAGAGGATTACTTTAACTTTCCGGGGAGGTTTATTGTGAGGAGAAAACACAATTTCAAGATAATTTTAAGCACTGTTAATGAGCTGTTTAGGTATTCAAATCAAACCTTTATTTTTCTTTGGGAGTTAATCAGCTAATTCCAAAGTGGCTGAAATATCTACAAGAACTATGAAATACCTTGATACAGATTTTAAATTAATTGATAATGTGATAATTAGATTTGTAAGGAAGTACACATGGGGCAATTCTTTCAGTGTCTCGTGGTTTTCATCTTAGGTAACTTCTGTCATCATTATAACGTTGACACTGGGGGAGAAAGGAGAATGAGAATTTTGAATCAAGCAATAACAGGAAAGTAAATCAAGGCATCAAATTAAAGTCTATTTTATGTATCTTGTATCAATACTATTAAAAAAAATATTTAAATGACTTACAAACTGTTAGTTTAAGTTCCTTTTTTAATTTGACAATACAATCTAAAAAAAAGTTTTTACTTTGGTTCGCTGCTAGCCTTTCATTAAGGAGCTTATAGTTTGCCCTTGGTTAAGCTAGTATACATTTAATTTGTATGTTCACAACTACTATATACAAAAATCAAGTTTTCATGTACAGAATTCCCCTGATCCTCCTCAATTCCCCCTCTGTATAGGATACTCTGTCAGAGCTCCTGCAACTTTAAGGCCCCCTTCCCCACATGAGCCGAGTTGGCCCTGATTGGTTGAATGGCTGACTCTGTCACAAGTCAGGCAGTTAAGTGTCCTATAGCACCATGTCTCAGCAGCTCTCATTTTTTTCCGTGGTACTCTTTACTGGGCTTTTACTACTTCTAATCATGACTTTAAACTGCTGACATCACAATGGTAGGACGTCACAGTTGTTGATCTATTCGGAGCCTGAGGGAATGAGCTTTGTGTTTAATAAATGGGCGGCTCAACATTGTATGTTTTTGTTTCATTTAAGAAGTTTTGTCAACGTTTTGTGGTAAAATGTGTTGATTTAACATACTCCTGATGTCACTCATTTTTTGATGCACTGCTCGTTTGCAGATGTTAAATATCGACTGTCAGCCTGGTCCATATGTCAGGAAGTCAGTGAGGGACATAATGTCAACAGTGGCATCCAGAAATGGCATTTCGAAGATCTTTCGAAGTTTCTGTATGTTTGTAGCGATTGTGAGGTCTCTCATACCGCTGCTTGTCCAAGTAGAAAACATCTCGAGAGGAGAATTTGTTGATAAACATGAATGAAGAGAGGGCTAACCCACACTGATGTAGAGGACACTGTTACTACTTTGGATAAACAAAGTCACAGAAATCCAGTGAATAAGTCAAAAGTTATCTGCCTCCTGTCAAATTAACAGTTTATTCACTTTCAAATCTCCTTCGCTTACCATCAAATGTTTTCCCTTTGTTTCTCTATGGTCTTAAAGCTAGCATTGCTAACTGTACCTTGTACCCTTCTTCATAATATAATCAGGTTCATTTACACAGGCAGTAAAGTTAACTTTGCCAAAGCCAATACAAACTACAGAATAAAACCATAACAAAGATTAAATTTGCAATAAAATCTGTTATCTTAAAAGATAACATTTACTGAATTACTTCGACAGAGAAATTAACTAGTTGAACTTGTGTATATTCTGTCACATTAACAGAGGATCATTGGACATCTCAGAGTCATTTGGATTTGAACTTTTAGCACAGTCCGTAATGATAGGATCAAATTGTGCATTTTAGACAGTCAGGACACTCAGCCATAAAACAAAACTCTGAAAAACAACAGTAAAAAAGTTCAAAATGTGATTAATTTCAAGTTAACTCTGAATAGTTGTGGATTATTGGGGTTTGAACATTTTAATCTCCAGACAGACCTTTTTGAAGGAGACATATCATGCTGATGCATGATTTAATACTTACATATAATATAATAAATTATAAATAATATAATAATAAATAAATTAAAAAAAAAACAACCTTACACCCCCTTAATTTTCAAAAAATGAGATATTGTATTTTTTCTGATATCCTAGAACGAGATTTGATGCCTCTGAAAATAGGTCATTGCGAGATGTCCGCGAGATTTAAATCGTCGTGACAACACGAGGTACCTTTCTTTTTATTGGAGTAATCTGATAAAACACTTCCTCCTCTGTGATGTCCGTCAGCCACAAAACCGTCACCGAGGAACACATCCACCAGCAGCAGTTTATAGATCCCTAGCTCACACTCACTCATTACCAGCTCTGGCCTGTAGGGGGACTCAATACACGGTCGCTGCTTTGAGCCTGCCGGAAAATACAGTAGAAGAAGGACAGGCTGGCTCTACCCCCGATAGAACTGACCAATCAGAGCACAAAGGGCTGTGACGTTGCGAGGTAACTGTAGGTCATCCTGAAATCCTCGTGTTTCAACGAGAGCTTGATAATGGCCTAAAATGAGGATTTTGAGAACGCTATTGTGGGGCAATGAAGGAACTAAATGACTTGTACTGAGGGCAGAAATGCTTTACAGGCATCCTAGTCTGGCATAGTGAAAAGGAGAAACAAGCATGATATGTCCCCTTTAAGTAAGAATCATGCCACTTAACATGACTTTTGAAAATGCCAGAAATGTAACATTAACACAAGAACAAGCAGCAGGTTGAATTGCAAGAACAAGTTGACTGAAACTGTTTGTTTGGTGGTCTTTTTATTCACATTGTATCTAGATACTTGCTTCCACTTCTTTTCTTTTGGTCTGTCTCTACTGTGAGCATTTCATCAGCTCACTGCTGTGATGATGGACCAGAGTTATTCCAGCTCTGCTTCTGCTTTAATCTTTTTACATAATACACAAACTCTCATAACATGCATTCATAACAAACAAATCTCATTTACTTTCACTGACTTTGTAAATAGATTAAATTCTCTGTGACTCCATGAAAAGTTTCCGGTTAATATACAGTTTTAATTTCCCTCCACATAAATCCAGCATTTATCCAGTTTTCTACCACATAATTGATTAATGTTTTTTCCACTTTATGAAAGCTGTAACAAAACAACAACAGCCATAAAAGGAGGATAGCTAACTGTGAGCTAATGGAGTTTAACATAAAAGAGGAACATTTCATTTCAACAGCCTGTTTCATCTGATTTATCATCAGAATGCAATTCATCCAAAACAAACAGCAGTTTATTATCTCATTCACTTCAGCTTAACACTGGACATTTTCAGATTTACCTGTAGGGCATAGCCTTTTTCTCATTTCATGTCTTGGCAGATGATGGCAACATGAACGATGTCTTTCAGAGTTTAACTAAACAAAAAGTAGAATCATAAAAAGCCATCGGCTTGATTCTTAACTCCAATAAAAGAGGCATTCATGAAAACTCGCTCTGTTTTCATCAGCTGTTTAAGTTGGCTGAAAGTCAGTTTTTCAACCATGCATAATTAAACCATTACAGCTTTTGAGTGTGAAGGAAAATGCTGAAGATACAGCGTGCACATGACACTGACAGTGTGTATTTTTATTCATTGTCATGAGCTTGAGCTGATCTGATGTTTCTATTGATTATTGATGGGTAACTAATTAATTCTTACTAGGGCCCGACCGATACATCGGCCGGCTGATTAAATTGGACGATTATAGCCCTTTTGAAAGTATTCAACATCGGTCAGAGTTTTGCCGATGTAACACCGATATATTCTTAAATTCTCATAAAACAGTAAACATGTTAAAAAAGAAAAAGTGGTTCAACCTGAATTAAAACGTACTTCTGATAAACTAATTAAGGCAGATGTGACAATGAGTTTATTAATAATCTCTATATTTACATTTTCAAAAAGGTTATTTTTTTATGTTGCAGGAATTTGATGCAGTTTTGCACACCATTTTATTTTGTGCTTGAAAGCTGCAAAGAAGAAGAAAAATGTCTGTGAAAAGAATGTTACCGAAGTGTTGTTGCTTTTACAACATACAGTGACTTTTGTAAGGTTATAGAATTAATGTCCCAGAAGTTTTTTCCATGTTATTGTACTTTAAACTTTCTCACTGGTGTAAAGTTAAACAAATACTAAAGGACCAAGTATTGTAAACTCTAAAATGTTCTGCCTGTAATTCATATATTCATTGTTGTGTTTTGGGACCAAATATCGTATCGGCATCGACCTTAAAAAAAATACATAAAGGTCGGGCCGTAATTCTTTTCACAGTGGAAGTTTTCAGATGTTAATTCATTTGATGTCTTTGAAATGAAAAAGAAATCGCAACGATATCAACATACATGACTGGGGCAATGGAAGGACCACAGCGCTTCAAACTCTAGTTAAACTAAAGAATTTTCCGCTGGTCTCATGAACTGTACAAACAGTGATTTAAAAATACATTACTCTGAAGTCATGCACATTAGTGAAATACAACATGCTTGTCTGAGAGGGTGCAGGGTCGTAGTGTGTTAACCTGTGGTGGACAATAATAAAATGACAATATTTTTTTCAGCAGCAGCCTGCTTGTGGTGACTGTGCGTAAAGACAGACTAACCTAATTCAGTGTAAAATGAGTTTGAACACAATATCAGATAAGTCAAGCTAATGCTGGTCGCTCATCATGACACCTGCCCTGTTCACCACTGACTCACATCAGACTACAACCTCATTAATCAGTTATTTTTCCTAATATTGACCTTTATTTGCTCTTTAATGCACAAAAGAGTCTTAATCACAAGGCTGTAGACCATTGCATGTGTGTTAATAGATTTTTTATCCTCTTCATTGATGACATCTCTATTTTCATCCATATTTATTTTTATGAACAACAGATTGACAGTGGTGCTCCCTTAAGCCACATCACGTCTAAAAATGTATTTTCAATACAGAAGAACAAACACTCTCATGGCTCAAGAGCTCACTGTATTATTTTTTAATCATTTTTCTGATTCACTGAGGTCTCAGACCTGCAAACACAGCACAGGCTGCCAAGTGTAAACACTGTGCCCACACTGTTTTCGCAGACACAATTTCATCCATATTCTTTCTCACATTTCTTGTCCAGCTGTCAACATGAATTGTTCTCAACATTTGTTTTTCTTCTGAACTCCCAGCATTTGGTCACGCAAGTTTCTTTGAGGTCTCGTGTCCTCAGAGACCTCTGAAGTGTCCAGTTTGTGCATTTAGAGGATTATTGTGTTAAGAATTAGTCAAACTCTTTCAAATAAGATGATTTAAAATAATGTTCAGTGTGTCACCAGCTGTACAAGACTGTTACATGCTGATCTCTCTCTACAAATTTTTATTCATGAGTCATGATCCGTATTAATGAGAACACTGGTGCGCTCTGATCAGTGAACAAGTGTTGGGAAACGGTCTGGAACCTTGCCACCCTCTCTCTCTCTCTCTCTCTCTCTCTCTCTCTCTCACTAATACTGTTCACACACACACTGACTGGTAGCAGGTGCTCTGTGTGTGTGTTGGGGGGTTTAATCCCATTATGGAGCAAAGCTCAGGTCACAACCCTCTGTTCCCCTCAGGCTCCGCCCACTCTTCCTTCCTATTGGTCCTCCAGTAGGAGAGTGGGCCACTCTAGCTGCCTCTCTGCTGTGTTTAGGCCCAGTGGGAAATGTTAGATATCAATATTCTGGCAAAAAATAAAGACACTTTATTTTAAATATAAAACTGAATAGATTGTTAATCCTAAGATCAAATAGAAGATATATGATGTGTACTTACTGTCCACATGTACTGTATCACGCTGCATACATTCATGCAACAGGGATTTTTTTTACATTAAAGATGCTATGAGGAGTTTCTAAGTAATTACTAAAAAAGTCTCACTTTTAGATAATTACCTGATTTAAATACACACTTTAAGATGAGTTTTATAGCATCAAAATAGGTTATCTATAAATGCTATTCCTTAGCTTCGTGGTCGGGTCGGACAGGGCTGGATACTCAACTTTGGGAACAAGACAATTAAAGCTAGAGCAAATTTATATTATTCGGACACGTCTTAGAGCACACATTACCTCGCCGCTTTGCATCCTGTAAGTTGTTGAAACAATCAGCTGTAAAGCAATGCAGAGTTCTGAGGAAGGTCCGAGCTGCATTCATTAGCATCACAACAAACACACGCTTTGGCTTGGGTTACTTCTTTTGGTGCGTTCCAGTTGTAGTCAGAAGTAGGAATTTCCGGGTTCCAAGTAGGAAACTGCAACTGGAACATCCCCCGAAGTTGGAATTTCCTACTGGGAACTCGGTGAAACCTCACCACCCCCGAGTTGACAATCGAAGATGGATGCCTCCAGTATGAACAGTTATTTAGCTCCTGTAACAATCAATTTATTTGCACTTCTGACTGGAGTGTGTCGCTCTAGATCAGCTGTATACATAGTATTGTTAGACTTCTATTTACAAAAATGCTGCCATAGTGATAATCACATTCTTCATGTGGTATTTGTGAACAACAAAGCAGGGCGTGCTAACAACAGCTAACAATGGCCTGTTTTTTCCGACTTCAACTGGAGCGGAAAAAGTCGGAGGTGATGTCACTCCCATTTCCGAGGTTACTGAAACGCAGAATTATGACAGTTGCCACGCGTGGTCATGGGTAGCAGAGTCTTCATGTCGCCGGTAATAGATTCTCCTCATAGCACCTTTAAGCCGAAAAAGAACAGACATTTTTGCTTAAATTAATTTCAGACTTCTGTTATTAGCTGATGTCTGTTAGTCTTTTATTAACTTAAGAAATATACTTTGAAAAAAACAAAACTCTTTGAGAAGTCATTAACGTCAGTGTTTTATATATTGAAGCAAAGCCTGTTTCTGAGGTTGGTCTTCATTTACAGTTATGCCTATAAATTTGTACTTTCAGATTTTAGTACATTAAAGCCAGTGATCATTTTCAACAGGTTAACTTTGGTTCAAGATGCCCTAAGAACATATATTAAAAGTTTCTTGCCAGAAAGCATCCACTTTGAAGATCCATGTTTTTAAACCCCTTAGTTTTAAAGTAAATATTATTTGCTGTGTCCATCCATGCTCTCCCAGGAGGTTGGTGCTAGAGATGAAACTACTAAACTAATACTTTGACATCTGTTAAGCACACTTTGCTTTTATTTATATTAATAATAAATAGATGCTATTTGCATACTCACTAAAATGCCTATGCTTTTTTCAACTCCCTTCTGTTAGCATTTTCTGTAATTGAATATATGCAACAGATTCGTAGTTCTTGTAGTCTTAAATATCGATACAAATAAGTTTGGCATTACTAAAAAAAAGTAAGCCCTGTCATTTGATGTTTGCATAAGGCATTGGTTGTGTTTTGATATAATATAAAATATTTGCAATGTATCATAAAGTGCAATATCTAAATTTTAACACTGTAAGAAAATCGGAACAAAGTGATCAGTTTTTGGTTCAGATAAAGACTTTTGTTAATGTTATTAATTAAGCAATTTGCTCATTTAATACCTCCACCAAAGAGGTTTTGATTTTACTGAGGTGTGGACAGAATTTGAGGACATTTCTGAGGACACTTGAGGACAGTTTGAGATCAGGAATGGGCCAAGGATCAATTTGATTTTGGTGGTCATTCAAAATGTGATGTAGATCCAGAAGTTTTTTTTTAAGAATTTGTGAACACTGAGAGACTGAGCAACTTCTCACATTTGCACTGATAACACAAAAAGTGTTGTGTTTGTCAGGACTTTTCTGTGTGGCGTCTGCATGTTCTTCCTGTGCATGCATTGTTTCTCCCTTCCATAAAGCAAAAACATGCTCATGAGGTTGATTGGGGAACTCCAAATTTCCCTTATTTATGAGTGTGACAGTGAATAGATGTCTGTCTGTCTCTCTTTGTGGCCCTGTGGTTTGCTACAGACCAGTTCAGGGTGAACCCTGCCTTTACCCAGTGTCAGCTAGGACAGGCTCCAGTCCCTCAGTGACACCAAAAGTGATAAGCAGTATAGACAATGAATGGATAGGTGGAATAGTCATTCATAAAATAACGTTAAATAAAAATAACTGGTAAATAGCAGAATATTCCAGATCTGTAGTCTATAAGTTGTTCTGAATGAGGTTTGGTCTTTCACGAAACATCATATTCTTAATAACAGTGTATTGCATTTTATAAAATTATTTGTACAAGTCATTCGTGCCCAAGTTTTCTCATCGGAGACCCCCGGCTGTAACGGTAACGGTCTTAAACATGTTACAGGCAAAATAATTGGTATTGTACTGATTTGTAAAAGTTGGTACTGCTCATCTCTAATACATGCAGCATTGGCTTTCTAGCACTTAGCTCTAATGTTTACTGCAACTGCACAGCAAAGCCTAGGATGCTAACAGCTTGATGATCTTCATTGCAATGGCTCTTCATACATCTAGACAACACATTACGTATTTTTGCATTTAACATTTTATACAATAGCTGGCCTTTAAACTGATGAATCTATCTTGTATTTAAAAATTATTTGGATTCTTACGCAAATGCTTTGAACTATGAACCGGTTTTGCAGAATAGGATAATTATCAAGTTCTTTTATATTTTGATATATTTCTATTTTAACCAGCATGTTACTGTTTTTAATTTTTCTTTTTTAAATGTGACCTAAATGGTCTATCTTTTTGTGTTATAGTAAAATTAATTGTCGTACAAACACATCTTAAAATCAGTTTTATCTAAAATGTGCCATATAAGTAAAGTCTGTTGGTGTTACTACAATGACCTATAGGGTGGTATGTAATCTTTGAAAATATGCCCATTCATATACCGCAGTAAACGGTACAAACAAACCTTTAACTTGGAAGCAAATTATTTCAACCACAATGTGTTTTGTCAGTTTTGTCCCACTGGACTTGAAGGCACCATGACACCAGCTCTGTGACACTGAAGTGGCTCAGATTGACCTGTGTTTGCATGCGAGTGAGTGCATATGTGTGTGCGTGTGTGAGTGTGTGTTTGAGTCACGCTGAGAGGGAACACCCCCCTTCATGCCTTGTTAGGAAATCCCTCGGTCCCTCCCTCCCTCGTCCCTCTGCTCCCTCCTTCTGCCCCTGGTTCTTCTGGTGCACTTGTTCCTCTCAGTTGATGTCAGCAGCATGCAGCAGCTCGTCTGCTCCCACCTCTCTGCATGTGCTCCAGGATGAATGCTCTCTGCTCTCTGCTCTGTATCAAATACAGGTAGGCAGGGGCCCGACACACACTCGCACACTCATTTACGAACACACCTACACATACAAACACAGGGTATTGGGTAACTGTTGTCCCTGGAAGTCATAGTAGTAGATAAGGACACTGCACTGGGTCAGCAGGACTCTGTTAGTGAGTGAGGATTGATTTAGTTGTTGAACGTAACACAACAAATGGATCAAGTGTCCTTATAAACATGTAATTTAATTTAGATGTAGAGCATAAAGTGTTGTAACTAAAAAGAAAAATAATTGAATCAACAGGTCTTGTAAACAGTTCACAAAGAATTTCCTCTTTTTCTGTAAAGTAGTGAGCTGATCCACAGCTGAAATTTAACAATAGACAATATTTTTCTACCCCACCCGACAAAAAAAGTGATTTTGACCACAGAGTTTTTACATCTGTAGGTTTGTCTTTTATATCTTATTATCTGTGGAGCTGTGCTGAATCGAAGTGTCTATAAACAGTGGCATTTCCTTTGGATTGAAACTTAAAGGGGGCCCTAAGTATCTAATAAACCTGTTGAGTTTGTCCATTTTATTTACCCTCAAAAGCATGTTGTTGTAGAAAATTATGAACACTAAAATGTCTGAAACTTACAGATTCCTTGTGTTTCTGTACCCAGTATCAGAACTTAAACGTAAATGGACACTAAAGTACGTTAATTTTTCTGTAATACTAATGTACAAATACATATTACTTTTTGTAAGTGCACTTGTGACACTGTGGTTCTATGCATGTGTGACTCTATCTGTAGCTAGAAAGTCAATATTTGCGATCTAGTAATACAGTGTATGTTACATCCAAAGCAATATGTCACAATGATAGCACAGTTATGTTTCACATTGACATAGATGACCCATGAAAGTATATTTCTTTAAAGCTGTTGCTTTAAAATGGTCTCGCTTATATGCAAAAATTGTAAAGACGACTCTTATCAGGGTGTGCAGACTGCTGCCTTTTTTAACAGACTTCTACTGAATGGCAAAGAAAACCTAAAAATGTCTTTGTTGATTTCCTGTTGAACTAGAAAAGCAAAACGTGACCCAAATGAGAGGTTTACGCCAAAATTCCCCTTTAGTTCAAAGTCACAGCATTGGTAAATAGCAAAATCATTTTTTTTTCTCTGCTTCTTTAATGGCTAACACACCAATATGTAGACATTTTTAACATAAATTATATTTTTATTTACATTTCTGCTATCTATACAATTATTTAATATCATATATTGCCTTGGGGTTCACATTTGGAGAGTTCTAGGGCCACATTTTGTTTCTGGGCCACCAGTTGCCCACTCTTTACCTACAGAAATGTAAATTTAAACAACAAAAATAACCTTAATGTGTAATCATTGTTCTAGATAATTATCAACTTTATTTTTTACCTCAAAGCCTCATGCCCTCCTTTAACCCTTGGGGCAAACAAGTGTTAAGTTAACCCCTTTTGAAAAGTATTTTTTATCTTTTTTCTTTCTACACGTGTACCAGTTATCACCATCCATCACCTAGTACTGAGAAGAGAAAAGTATTACATGTTGTATGAAGTACCTATGTTGCTCTGCTAGAAACGATCAGCCACCAGGGTCTGAGCAGTTTCTGTTTTTTTTTTTTTGGCTTCTCTCACATTTCTACTCCCTGTGGTCTCATTTTTCTCTGCAGTATGAAGTCCAGCACCTCTATAGATTCAGAAGGACCATGCCTATTGGCTGATGTAACTCAATTATGTCTACATGCAGTGCAACATAATTTACAATCTACTAATCATTAGAAAAAAAAGGAACAGTTCAATTTTCTGATTTTATAATTTTAGAAAATTAAAAACATAAGGAAATAGTGCACACTACACATTTTTCAGGTACCTTTAAGCCTAAAGAACATAGGAACAATAGTGGTGTTGTTACAACATTCAAAGAATCTACAAATTCTGAAACATTGTTTGATATTTTGAATTACAGGCCGTTTTTACTTCTGTTACTTTTCACTCACTAATGTCTCATTTTTTCTACAATATGAAGTCTAACACCTCTACAGATTCAGGATAACCATGGCTATTGACTGATCATAAATTCTCTTAATATTATTAATTTACAGTCTACACTGCAGAGGCAATCTGTAAAGCGCTCTGTCCTTTGTAAAAACAACAGTTTGCTGGGAAAAATTAGCCCTGTTACAGGACTTAATGGTACTGACAGCAGGTGTTGCTGCTCAATGCTTATTAGTGCTGCTGAGCAGGAAATATGAGCCTGCAACACACTGCTGTGGGACGAAAATTCAAAGATTTTTTGAACGGTAAAGTCAGAAAGTAGATATATCATTCAGATGTTGTTGAACGCGGTAAGAAGTGTAGATTTTTTTGTTTTTTACAGAATTTAGCCACAGAAAACGGTTGATTTTCTGCAAATTTTCAAAGAAGAGGAGGAGAAGGTTTGTTTTACATATTTTGCTGATGTTACTTGTGAGACATTCAGGTACCCTCGGAATTTTGAAAATCTATGGATTACGCCAGTGTTTTCTATTCCTGGGAAGGACAAATGGTTTGTGAATGCCACTTAATTAAAAATAAGTGGTATTTTGATCCCACCGGTGGTAAACGAACACCAGTAATTCGTTTTTAAAAAAATCAGACACACTTCCCATCTTTTCTGCGCCATTTTTGTAGTCCTAGTTAGCAGTTTGTTAGCAACCATTGTTTTAAACGCTTAACAAATCGTTAAAATGAAGGAGCAGGCACTATATTATTTCCTTCTGTTTTTTTCATGTTACAGCCTTTTTATTCCCTTTGTGCATAAGCTTCCCCACAGCAGCTTGACTTTCAGATGTACAGAGAGAGAATCGTCCCATCCCCAAGCTCTCTGTCCGTTAGTGGCTTCGTCCTACGTTAACAGTCAAGTGAAGACACATGACACACGTTCGCTGCCTTTTTCTGCTGTGTTTTAACTCCCGGTTGTCTCTAAATGGTGATGCAAATTTCCATTTCAAAGTGGTCTCGTGTAAACCATCACATTTGTTTGAGCTGTCAGAGCCAGCGTCACAGAGGAGAAGGATGACAGAAGTAAGAATTGAAGTGTCTCCTCCTCGTACAGCAGCTTTTACATGTATGTGACTTCAAACACACCTGCAGGAAGTCGAGGTGTGTGTGTGTGTCACTCAGCTTTAGTTCACGATGCTTTGAAATGGAGACTACTTACTTAAAATCGAGCCGTGTGAGGATGAAGTTGTTTGTAGGAAGTTGAAGCTCAGACAAACTTGAAAGACAAAGTGTGTGTTTAGGATTTATGCATAACCTTGTGTGTGTGTGCAGTGTGTGAGGTTCAAAGGCAGTTTGTACCATCTGTGTGTACTCTGAGGGTGGAGGGGGGGCCGATCAGCAGCTGTCATCATGAAATATTTTTTCTCTTAGAAACACACAAGCACGCTCTTTATCTTTTCAAGATCAACTCTTTGTTCGTTGTTCGTTCTTTGGTTTGAGTTGGTGAAATAGTAACCTTAATTTCAGTTACGGATGTTTAATTGGCTGGCCCTAAAGCCAGTGTTACATTGCTAGCACTGCCTAGCCTAAAGAAGCTTGGTCTTCAGTAAACCTCTGCACTGCTTCAGGCTAAATGATGTTACAGAGTGTTTAAGGGATAAAGTATTTCCGTAGGCCAATGCGGGAGTTGGCCTTTCGTGGTTCCCTCGACTGAAAGCTTATGTGATTTTTGTTTGTTTTACATCATTGCTGATAATGAGCTGTGTTGTGATCAAATAGTTATGAAACTAACATGCCCTGATTTATGTGATACTCTAATGGCCCTTTTCCACTAGCACGCCTTGGCCATACTCTACTCGTCCCTACTCGATTTGCAGCGTGTTTCCACTAGCCCGGTACCTCCTAAAACAAGCTAGTTTTAGTACCTACTCCGCTCTGGTTCTAAGCGAGCTGAGTCGATACTAAAAGATGACGTCACTGACTGCCGACTACTGATTGGTCAGACAATGTCGTCATCGATGAGTCATGAGCGCGACGACCTAGCATGCTAGCGGTAGCTACCATTAGCTTACCCTCATACGTCTTTTCTTTACAGCTCGATTGCTCTCGTCCTCGGCTTCATTCTGTTGTATAGCTTCCAAAACTCTCATGTGCTTCTAAAGGGGTGTTTCTTCTTGCCACCTGCAGCCTTCTCCTGCTTTCCTTTTGTACTCGGTATGTGACAAAAAAGCAACAGATTGTTGTGTCGCGCTCAAAATGACGTCACCTCAGTGCTGCTCAGCTGTTTACAGCAACACTGCACCCCGTTGTGCAGGTGACTGGGGCTAATGGAAAAGCAGCACAAGGCGAGTTGAGTAGAGCCGGGTAGAGTCGAGTAGAGTAGAGTAGAGTAGGGCTAATGGAAAAGGGCCATAAACTGCCAGATTTGTTTTTCACATTTTTTTTAGCTGGAGCTTAATTGACAAGAGTCAGTAAGCTACTACAAAACTACAACATGGCAGTTCGACTTAAAGGAGTGACAATATTTCCAACTTATTACACTATAATCTCTAATCTCTAATTAGAGTTTTATCTTAATCAACTGACCTGATCAAGTTGCTCCTCATGGCTGTGGCAAAAGTAAATGAAGAATTGATTATAAAAAAAAATCAGAAATACTTCCCATCTTTTCCCAGACGACTTTTGCAGTCCTAGTTAGCAGTTTGTTAGCAACCATTGTTGCTAACGCTAAAAAAAAATCATTAAAATTAAGGAGCAGGCAAAATCACATACATTTTATAATTTCTAATGAAGCATTAAAATCTCATGCGCGTGTGTTGACCTAAAAACATTATTTCATGTTTTATCTAAAACTGATTTTCTAAATCTTATTTACTCTGGAGGGTTTGGAACCAGAAAAAAATTCTAACAGACTTTTTTATTTCCTGTACCAAACCAAGACTTCGGAACTTTTTACCTGAAGACAACCATTCAGCAATGTGTGCGTAAGTTGATAGGCCAAAGACATTGCCAAAAAAAAAAAAAAGAAGAATAAAAAGGAGCTTTTAGGTCCCAGATTCTTGCCTTTTTCAAATCTCATTAAAATTATAGAGAAAGAGTTATTTGTGCTGCAACAAGATAAAAGGTAGAGGCTACATAATAGATGGTAGAATTACTGTAATTGGTTAACACAAAGACTAATACTCAGACTGCCTGTTCAATTAACCAGCATGCATTGCATTGCACGACTAGTACTGCCAAAACTTTGACAAGTGCTTTTATGGCAGGATTGGCAACAAGAAAATGAAAGCAGACGTTTTCTTTTTTCAAAATAGATTCTGCTGTGGTGCAATTTGATAGATAAGACTATCACTATCAAATAATGCAGTCAGAACATAAACACCTCGTATTGTATCTCTGCTTAACTCCATTTACAGTGGAAGAAGCTTAAATGTTTTAAAATGTGAGCCTGTGATGACACAGATGTACATTCAGTTGCTGGCTAGCACATCATGACAGGCAATCTTAAAAATTGTATCATGTTTTTGGAGTGAATGACAATCTAGGCAGTAGCTGCTAGAGCTAGCATACTACAAGTACATATATCTGACTATGTCATGAATATTCAAGTGAATTTTTTTTTTTTTTTTTTTTTTTTTTTTCAAGGGCTTAACATGAATAGAGAAAAGGGAAAACACATAAAAAGCACACAAGGCTGTATGGCATTCTTGAAAGACCTAAAGCTCAAACCACAAATCAAGCAAGTAAATAGATTTGAATAACTTAGAAATAAAGCAGGTATTGACATCAATGATATTAAACATCATTGCAAATATTTAGGATAGGTGCAGGATGTTATAACTCATTTATTAATGGTGAAAAAGTTTAGCCAAGGTACCCAAATCTTATCAAACGCCCTTTTCTCTGTCTTCATAAAGAATTAGTCTCTTCATGTGCACAGTATTAGTCATTTCCTCCACCCAAAGACCATGGATGGGAACACAGTCTTTCTTCCATACCTTCAAGATCATTTATTTTGCTAACACCACAACAAAGAAAAACATTCTGCCCTTCATATTTATTAGCAGTAATTAAAAGGCTGGAAGATTAATTATTTAAATGTGTTTTATTTCTCTATTTGAGTGGGTTTTGGTTGTATGATGATATGGTACGTTCAAGGTCAGCTCAGAAAAATGACTTCTTTTAAAGTCATTTTAATCATGATATGCTTCACTGTAACATCAAGAGAAGGAAAATCATTTTCTGTGTCACATACTAAACAAGCTATGTTTCTTGGATATAGAAAAATGTGCTTGCCTTGGCTTGCAACAACTTTGGAAACCTCTTGTTAAAATACTGGTAGTGGTCCCTTCGAGCTCAGCTGTCCAATCCTGAATTGCCATTTCATAGTTCATGAAAGGTTGTTTATAATCAGGTTAATCTTGTACTGGTTTTGAGTCTTTGCTTCATGAGGTGAAGAAAGTGCAAGGATCTTGGGAATTTTTCCATAAATAAATTCTGCTCAGTATAGCAGGGAAGGGGTTTGTAATACAATGAAGACTAAAAGTGAATTCCGATTTTTTTTTTCAGACGCTGTTTCCAGACTGCCCATTTTTATGTGGAGGACAGCAACTCACCCCGGGTGGTACCCAATGAGACGATCCTTGTCGTCCCCATCCCAGGTAAGAAATAACCACAGCATTAATGTGACACAAGCTGAACTCCTGGTCTGATGTCTCAGGTGGTTTTAAACCTTTTTATACAGAAGATAACACTTTTCCTCTATCATTTGCTGTCACAGAGCCCACTACTAAAGCACAGAGCTGCAGGATTAATATAAATATACATAAAGAGTGAGTCCCCGCAGTGTTTTTGAGGTATTTGTCCAGTCTGTGGGGTCAAAAGTCAGGGCTATTTTCAGGGAGATGGTAAAGGTCACAAAGTCAGGAGTGAAGACCCTAGTGGTCTTATCTCCAGACAGACCAAACAGTCTGGCTGTGGGGCAATAATCCAACTGGAGTGAGCCAGCAGCAGCCTCTGATGTCAAGCCAAGAAAAATGGAAGAGATTGTCGTTCCATGTCTTTGATTTACATAAATGTATATTTTTAGATGATTTTGTTGCAGAGGTATAAAGCATGTTGTCCTATTATTATTATTTTAGGGTGACTTTAGTTCACTAGCATGGAGGCACACTGTAGTCTTTACTGGGAGGCTTAAGGACAGCCTTAGTGTCTTTGGCTGTTGCCAGACCAATCTGACATCAGGCTGAGTTAGCATTTCCAAGAAAGCGACTGCTCTTACTGGGTTAATCCTGGGTTGGATGAGAATGAATGGAGACGACATCCATTTCTTTTCCAACAGCCTATGGAATCCTCCTAAATTGACCCCTTTGTTTGTTCTGATTGGTCCACTGATCAGCCAATCAGAGTCTGAAAACACCCATTCAAAGCTGTTGAGCCAGGCTACCCATTCAGACAATTTCTTTGTTGGCAGACTCTATTTTAATGCATTTTGGTGAAAATGTGATCGTGAATTTGTCAACTGAGTGTTGAAAATTGCAAAGAAAAGATTCTTACACTGAGTGGTAATTAAAAGTATTTTAATGCTGTTACTCTGACAAGGTTGATTCGATATCTACCAAAAACACTCCTGTGTGTAATCAGGGCATTTAAACCATAATCTCTGTATCTAATTTCACCAGGCATCACTAGATTTACATTATGTGTTGTGATGTTGACAGCCACAAACTACTACTAGCCACTGTGTCGGTGAAGAAAAGCAGAACAACAGAATGCTTTGTGACACAGACAGCTCGGTTAGAGGCCCTTTTTTGCACTCATGAAATGGTACAATGCTTTTTGTGATATTCATGTTATGTATGGGACTGTAAAAATTTACAGTCTGAACGACTTTTGGCAATTCAGCAATGCAAAGACCTGGAACTTTTTGTTTGTCTGCCCCAATGCTGCCCAGAGGGAGAATATTCCAAACACAAATTATTATTATCCAAAATGCATGTTAATTATTTTTTTCCAAGCCTGTATTTAATCTTTGACTTTTTATGTCTTCATTTGAGGGACAGGATATTTGGTAGACGCAAAAGTTGGGGTATTAGAGAGTGTGGAATGGTTTGGGATAAAGGAGCCACAGTAATTGTGTATATGTATATATGCACATACTAAAATAAAGTGAGCTATAAAAGCACTCAGAGAGCACAGACCTTCGCCAAGATACAATTCTGGATCACCACGCACTCTGTTATGCAGGCTGAGTCTCCATGTATAGAAGTCCTCCGATGGCACTGCAAGCAAAGCTGGGTAATGTAGTGGCATTGGTTTGATGTGAGTTTGCAGATAAAGTACAATACCCATAATACAGCAGCTGATGAGAAATGAATGGGATTTGACATTTTAAACTGAAATGTTTTTTGCGACATCAATCTGGATTGGATCCAGATTAAATTTACCATGATGATAGAGTTAGATTAAATACATTATCATGTCAATTTTGGAGCAGATCCATCAGTTGATGTCAGAGATGTGATTTTTTAAAATACAGCCCAATGTTAAAGGTGTTATGAGGAGAATCTATTACCAGCGACATTAAGACTCTGCTACCCATGAGTACGTGCAGCGACTGTCGTAATGCTGCATTCCAGTAACCTCGGAACTGGGAGTGACATCATCTCCGGCTTATCGCCGTTCCAGTTGAAGTTGGAAAAAAACATGCCGATCTACCAGGCTATTGTTAGCTGTTGTTAGCTCGGGGGTGGCGAGGTTTCACCGAGTTCCCGGTAGGAAATTCCGACTTCGGGGGATGTTCCAGTTATAGTTTCCTACTTGGAACTCGGAAATTCCTACTTCTGACTACAACTGGAACGCACCAAAAGTCCCAAGCCAAAGCGCGCCTTTGTTGTGATACTATTAAAGCATGCAGCTCGGACCTTCCTCAGAACTCTGCATTGCTTTACAACTTCTTTTTTCAACAACTTACAGGATGCAAAGCGACGAGGTAATGTATCTCTTTCTAGTTACGTAGCGGTAGTTTTTGATGTGTGACAACAAGCAATTTTTGAAAAAATTAGTATCGTAGTTTTGTAGCCGGCTATATATCACTACTTACAGCCCGGTGCTCTAAGACGTGTCTGAATATACAGATTTGCTCTAGTTTTAATTGTCTTGTTCCCGAAGTTGAGTGTCCAGGCCAGTCCAGCCCTGTCCGACCCGACCGGAAGGCTAAGGAATAGCATTTATAGATAACCTATTTTGATGCTATAAAACTCATCTTAAAGTGTGTATTTCGATCAGGCATATATCAAAAAGTGAGACTTCTTTGTAATCACTTATAAACTCCTCACAGTCCCTTTAAGTCATGGGAGTTTCCGCAAATTTTTTATTTTTTGTTGCATCCAGACAAACCTGCGGATTGCCACTAAAATGTAATGGCTTCTTCCTTGGACCAAACCACACCTCTGGTAAAATTTTCATGAACATGTATTCAGTAGTTTTTGCATAATCTTGATAACAGACAAATGGACAAACAGACCCTGGTGAAAACATAACCTCTTTATAAATATAAAAGATAAATATAACAGAACATTTTAGATACAGTGTGCAGTCACTCTATTGCAATTTGGCTTGTGTCACGCAATCCGAATAATAGCTCAGCTACACATAGCACAACAAGAGGCCTTCACTTGATACTGATCCATCTAAACCCTCCGTCATGAACAAATGTATTACCATGTTTTTATTAGATCTATAGCCAGTCCACACCAGGAGCTCAGCAGGCCTGTGTTCCTTCTGGGCCAGGTCTGATGCTCAATGTCGGCCCCTTTTTCTGCCCATGCTGGCCTCGGACATCCTGGGCACGGAGGCCCTGAATCCTCTGAATGGAGGACTTTGGACTCAGCCAAGGTTCATTGTTAAGAGGCTCCAAGCTTTTAATTGATCTGACAGGTTTGGATCCAAATCCTGGATCTGCAGACTGAGCTGGAGAGGCTAAAGGTTTTTATACGCGAGTGTGTCCTTTGTACCCGCTGAACCGGTCACCACCTCTCTATGTCCCTCAAACTCATACACAAGCACACAAAAGGACTCACACGGCCATAATCACTTAAACATATTACCTTTGTTTTGGCTGAAGGCATCAATTACAGTCTGAGCTGTAAAAAGCTCACTGCTGACTCTCCGTTTTCTGAGACCATGTGCTGCATGTAATGACAGTTTTCTCTTCCCTTCGCCCCCAACAAGTCATTTCAAGTACCTGCACTTTAAAAACAACAAGTCTCTGTTGTGTATTTCAATGTCAGATTAGTTAAAGGGTTTTCAGCATGTGTGCAGGCATAGTTAGGTTAGACCATGCTTACATCTTAATCAGACACTTTAACTCGACTAGTATCATTGTTCCAGTAGGTGAACGCCAGGAGAAAATCAGTTTATTGGTGAAAGTATGGCTGCCCTTACTGCAGTCCTATTTTGACCACAGTTGATACAAAGGTGTTTTTTTTGGATAATTATTGATTAAGTCCAGATGAACAGGGCCTTCACATGATCTCTGATCTAAAATCATTAAAAAGTGCTTAAACTGTGTTATCATTGGTTTAGTTAAAATATAAATTATGATGTAATACAAGTGATGATTTTCAAACAGCCTCAAAACTGACAGATCTAAAACCCAGTGTGATTAGATATGCAGTCCCTAGAAGTGGATGTATCTGACTTTAATCTTCTCAAATTTCTATGTGAAGTTCAGTTTTAATATAACTGGTGATTTATGTCAATCATATACTTTTATTTGTTAAAATTACATAATAGTCCAGATTCAGCTAAACAGTAAAAAAAATTGAATTAAATTAATTATTTTTAGATCACTTTTTAAATCTCTGTTAAATAATAAGAGCGGGGTCAGTAAAGGAGGTAATAGTTTGGAAGATTTTAAGGGCCCATTATTGACAGGGGGGCCCCTAAACATAACAAATTGTCAGCATGTTTAACTTCTTGATTCATCAACTTCATGCCATAGGTCTGGAAAATTCCAATACCAAGCTTTTCTTATTTTAATTGAAAAAATAGTCAAATTTAGGCAATTTTTTTGCATCACTAAATTCCCATAAAATAACATTAGCATAAAAAGAGGCCTTTTAAACATTTATTGGAATATTAGTTTAATCTACCCTGTTGTTACACAAATATCATGTTGAATTGGGGGGTCTTTGGAATATTAACAGGTTATAAAGTAAGACAAATGTATAATCTGCAAAAGATTTGAACCTTTAAAAGTTTACAAATATCAGAGATTAGAGGATTGATTTTAAAGTAAAAAATATTTTAAATGCTGAAAATGTTTCTGAAGTTCTATATAATATAAAGTTTATTTTATAATTTCTTTATAATTTTAGATGAAGAATATTTGATCCCCTGTCTGAAGCTGCTTTAAATTAACCAGGAAAATAAATTCATTTAGATTAAAAAATTTTTTTTCAAGAGTGTCCTGGCCAAGATAGGCAGCAGCATGGTTAATGAGGTTACAAACAAAAACAACAGCAACACATACAAACATAAAGCTGAAAGTACAATGAAGAAATAACAAGGACAGTTAACTGACAAGCCGAATATTGAATGAAACAAGATCATCGTCAAAACACCTGCAGCCGGATGCCTCAGTAGTCACATCATTTAACGTCCTCTAAAAGGTGCCCAATGAAACCAGCTCATTGAGTTTCACATCTTTTTGCAGATCATTTCAAGCAAAGGAAGCAGCAAACTTAAAATCCTTTTTTTCCCTTCTCAGCTTGGACCTTAGGAACAGAGAAGAGGAGATTTTTGTCTTTAAACTGAATAAATTGACTGTCATAGTTGGAAGTGGTCCATTAAAGACATATTTCTTCGCCTGCATTTCTGCTCTTGCAGGTGTTTTCTGGGTTTGGAATGTTTGGACATTGCTTTGTTCATATGTTACAGGTGTTTTCCTCTTATTGAACTCCATTAAGTCGTTGAAGGTCATGTGCCCTTATAAATGGCCTACAATGGTAAAAACATCAGAAAATCACATATACTTTTAGTGAGTAAATCAACATAATTCTGACTCATGGGTTGGCCTAAATATACTTTATTGAAGTACCACACCATTCATGTGGCATTATTCCATGTATTCTAAAGGTCATACTAAGTGAAGCCAATTAAGTTGATAGCTGACACAATTTCTTCTTCAGTAACACATAAAAGCAGTGTTTTTATAACAACAGTAAAGCTGAGGAAAGTAAGGGAATACTCTTAAATAACTAATTAATGTCATGCTGAACAAGGTACTGATAAACTTTTAATGATGTCTAATAAGCAGCCAGTGTGCTACCAACTGCAGTGATAATTAGAAATCATAGTTAATGGTGAGAAATGAAGGGCTAAACAAAGTGATACCCAAGTATTGAATGTTTTCCTTATAGGATTAAAAAGACAAAATATATTTTTACAAGACAAATTTGGTCTTAGTATTTCACCGGCTTTTCTTAAAAAGGAGAGGACAGGCAGAAATGGTAAAATGGGGATAGAGAAAGGGGGCAAAGAGGCCCAGGCCCATTAGAATCCGGACTGCCTTCAGGAAGGACAACATCCTCAAATCATTGGGCATATGATGTTTGTACTAGTTACCAAAGCAGCATAAATCTATGTGTATAAATGAGTTATCATTGATTAAGACGATGAATTAAGTATTTATTTAGTGTATATCAAAAAGTGTTCCTGTTAGCTTTACAGGTGCTGCGTTTCAGCAGAGAACAGGAAATGAGCCTCGCTACTCACATGACCCCCCCCCCCCATGTGTGTATCCGAGTCAATCGCAGCAGACAGGCTGTGGTGTATGACCATATGTTTGTTATGTTAATTGTCTCAATAAGCTCAGACCGAGAGCCTCACACATCCCATAATCCTCTTTAAGGCCTTCTGCTGGATTTAAACCTGTAGGCAGCCGCCACCAAACCCTCCAGCTAACACTGACTCACACACACACACACACACACAGACATGCACTCAAGGACACACACACCAAGGCAAACAGCCACTTATGTCCACTTATAGACAGGTGAAATCAATATCTTTTTGTTTTCAATACAAAAAGATTCTTTGCAAAGGCTTTGAAAAGACAGAAGTCTGACATCCTCTGACATCTGAGGAAAATCCGACTGCAACTTTGACAGTTTTTAGTCCGACTGACATCTTACAATGACTGGAAATCTTAAAAGACCACAACTCATGAGGTTCCAAGTAAACTGAGAAGAAGACATGACGTACGGACTCCGGGAACCACTGAATGGTCCGAGTATAATCACAACAACTCAACAATGCTGCATGGCATCCCAAACTCTGTTAGCTAGTATGTTGTATTGCGGCTTGCAGCCATATCTGGAACTAAACTTGTCTCCTTACTGTGACAAAAGCCACAACTAAGAGCAACCTGCACAACCACCTCTGTCTTCTCCTGTGTGAGGATGTCAAAGTCGTTTTGCAAAGCCATGCTGCTGTGTATGACCCCGCTTATGTTAAAGGTACAATCACCGTGTATACTGTAATGAAGACGGTGTGGGTAGCACCTTAGCTAATAATACTCACCTGAGCAAGAATCCTAAATGAAGGTGCTCTATGAATGCTTCACTTCTCATGCTCCAGGGCAAACTATGTGCTTGAGTATTGTGTCACAGTGTCATACTGTAGGAGATGGATTTAACACCAATAAGCTCATGAATTTGCAAAACATTTAAAATTGGAAACTTTCCATGAAAGTTATAGGAATTAAGGAAATAATGAGAATGTTTTGACATAACTGAAAATATAGGGTAATTAAAACAAACTGTATCATATTTAAACATAAAATAAACATCATAGGAGAACATCATGCAAGATAATACATGCAATACAATACTTACATGCTGGTTAAGAAAGGCTAAATGAATTTGGATTAAAAAAGACCATAGCTTAACATAATGATAGTGGAGCAAACAAAAATGACAAAAAGCATGAAATGGCCCCTTAACTCATCTGTGCAACATTAGCACTGTGTAGAGCTGGGACAATCATTAAATTTTATTCAAGATTACAATTACTGCTTTTCCGTAACTGTGCCACATGACGTGTGCAAATCCAGTTCTATTTATTGCCTTTTTTTAGCTGATAGTGTGGAAAGCATGTGTGGTCAATGAAGGCATATGGTACCTGTTTTAAAATCAGTGAGTACTGGTATTTCATAATCATGGTCTCAACATCTGTTAAGATGATTGCAATTATGATTTTTGCCATAATCAAGCTGCCTTAGCTCAGCATCTGTCTTGCAGCCTTTAGTTTCTCAGTACTCACCAGTATGTAAAAGTCTGTCCAATAGTTTGGTGAGTTTAATTTAAACTTGATGGTCAAAAAATGTCTTTGAAACGAGTCACAACACTGAGCACACCTTCTTCAGTTCATAGCTCTGACTTCATGCAGCTCTCAACTTGACTACAATTAACTCAGGTGTGACATAGCTCTCAGTTCTAACATCAGCTTAATGAAATATATTATTCATCTTATCCAGCTTCTTGCTTGGTCACTACCTCTTTTTTTTGCCTATCCTCAGTCATTACTGTCCTATTTTGTCCTGTCTTTTGTCATCTCTGAAGCACAGTGCAAGTAGGGGAAACTTCTCACTACAAAAAGACCAGTGGCGATTTCTCTAAGACTGCAAGAGAAGCTCAGCTTCCCCTAAAATGTCCCAAAAAAAGTGGTGATATGTACTGCTGTATGAACATTTCATTGACTAAATAAGCGCTGGAATACCTTCATCTTTTGTTCAGAATCAGCTACTTATCACAGGTAACTGGTGCGACTTTCTTCTCATTCATCCCCGCAGCGCCTCAGCGCTTTAACACAGTCGGACGCTGAGCGTCTTCTGACTTCAGTGGGGAAGCGTAGAGTGGGTTGTTCCACTGTGGAAACTGGACGGTCTTTGGATAAACGCTGGGCTTTGTCCTGCCCATCTGGCCTGGAAGCTCGGCTTCTGCATGATGATTGGATGATCTGTCTGAGGCCGAATCCCTTTTTGATTGACAGTGAAATGAGCCAATCAGCGATCTTGAAGTATAACCCTCCACCGGAGCATCTTCTAAGCTTTACATTCAGTCGTTCCGGAGAGGAGCTTCTTCTGTTAAAAGCGGCTCAAGTCTTACACCCGCAGCACAATGGACCAAGGCCATTTAAGCAGTCTAGCTCTGCTGGCCATTGAGAGAACACTGGTAAAATCCCTGGAAAAGACACCTAGTTGGTACGACAGGGTCACAGATCATTTTCTTGAAAAGGAACGAAGGGTAGAATTTACATTTAAATAATAAACAAATTTATTATGCCAGAAAAAAATGAGCTTCCCCTCCTTGACTGACCAACAGCCGCCACTGAAAAAGACAGCACTCATGGCAAGATGATGTCTCATTGCCAAACTTACATAGTGCTATATGCAAGTGATCAGGGTCCTCCAAGGGAGCTGTTGAGGGCTTCCTGTTAGGATGACTTGCATAAAATTTTCAAGGGGGGAAAGTTGCATATCTTTGCTTATAATTTTAAACTGTTTAACAATAATGTATTGTACACATGATGGAAAACAAGCTGTTTTTGATTTGTTTTTAATGAAACCATGTCTAATCAGCCTTGCTGTAGCTGTGCCGTTGTATAATATTACACGTTTTCTGGCGTAAGAACAAGAACATTGGAAACAGTGTAATAGATGTGTTTATATGAAGCCATCTGTAAAATATGTCAAGGCATATTTTGCCTGGAGTTAATTGGCTGGCCCAGAACCCCCCGTTAACACTCAGCACCCTGCTGCGTTTACTGACACAAATAATTCTGACACATTTACATTCCTAAATGAGCATCTCCAAGACTCAAAGTGAGAGGGAGCCAGTGTATGCCCCAATTATTATTTAATGAAGAATAACGTGAGGGCTGCTCAGGGAGAAATGTCACTGTTGTGTAATCCTTTTCAATTAACAGGTTTATATCATCTGTGTTCAGACTGGCACTTTTTACAGCCTGAGTCTTTGGAAGTGTTTCTGCTATGATACTATTTGTCCACAAGTCTTTCTGTTATGAAGAAACATGGACTCCACTCTTCTGCTGAGGGCTGAAATTCCCCAAAAACGATAAAAAAAATGTCTCATGCACATTTTGTGTTTCTAATTGCTCGATTCTCTGTGAGAGAGCACTGAAACCAAAATGCTGCTGAGCTTGCATTATTCATTAGCCGATTGTGTGAAAGGGATTAAAACAAAGCTCTACTGAGGAGTATGATGTAAGGTTACATCATTAGATCGTGGCCCCGTCCCCTTAAATCATTTATGTAAGCCCATTTTTATTTGTAACAAAGAAAAGTTCACCATGATTTTTGACGTTTAATGCTTTAAGACAACCTTTTGCACTGGGCTGTGGCTGATGTAAAGAACTTTAGTTTCAAACTTAAAGACTGAAGTTGAAAAACAATCTCACACAACTTCTTCAAAGTTGGTCTAGAGTTCTTTTTTGGCTGTTATTATTGCAAGGCTTTCCTTTAGAGTTGGTCATCCCAAAGGTGCTCTATAGGGCTGAGATCTGGTGACTAAAGAGGCCACTGTAGTACAGCAAAACCCTCAGTTTGTTTGAGATCATGTCAGATTTATGGCATGGTCAGTTATCTGGCACCAGCCTAACCCATTATACACAGTGTTTATGTCAAATTCAGACCTTACTATCTGAATGCCACAGCAGAAGTCAAGACACATGAGACCAGGCAGCATTTTCTAACTCTCTGTTGTCCTGTAAGAGGAGCCTGTGCAAACTACAGCCTCAGTTTCCTGCTCACAGCTGACAGGAGTGGTACCCTGTGTTGTCTTCTGCTTCTGAATCTACTTCTACGTTTGTCATGTTGAGCCTTTCGTAAAAGGTCTTCTGAATAATGTCTGTAACTAGTGGTTTTTACATGTACCATTTTGTCATCTTGAACCCATAAGGTCATTGTCCTGTGGCATCAACATTTTTTTCCCAGGGGACTGGATATTTTCTCTTTTCTTTCTGTTCTTTTAAATTCATGAGTTGTGTGTGATAATCCCAGTAGATCAGCTGTTTCTGAAATACCTTAACCAGCCGATTTGGCCCTAACAACCATGCCTAAGGTCACTTTAATCACCTGTTCTCTTCATTCTGATACTTGATTTGGACTTCAGCATGTTATCTTGGCCATATATACTTGCCTTAATGCATAGTTGCTGCCATGTGGTTGGATGATGACCTATCATGATATATAAAACAGAGGTAGGCAGCCCTAAATTCACACCTGATGTGCATTATTATTCGGACCTCTAACAATCATGACTTTTGTGGCTGTAATTTGGTATTGTTGATCACCAGTATTGGGCAAGTTACTTCAAAAATGTAATGCATTATTTATTACTTGTCACTGTCATTTCAAAGTAATTAGTTACATTATAAGAATACTGTATCTGGAATGTAAGGCATTACACTATTATCGCATTACTTTTAAGTAACTCTCGTCAGTATAACAGGAAATATGGATTTGTCATTCTAAATGTAGCTCCTTACACATCTAGTGGAAGGTGATGTGGTGGCTATCTGACTGAGTTCAGCTTAAGGCTAAAAACAGTAGAATATAATAGCCACATTGATGCTCATGGCACAATATAAGAAACTATCATAGCAAAAACAGACAAATGATGAAATCCTGGAAAGTTGTGTTACAGATGCTGTAACTTTAGGCCTCGTGGAGGACTTTTCTCCTCCACTGATCTCATGGAGTATTGGGCGAATTTGTGTTTAAACAAACAAAAAAAAACACCTCTTCATTTCAAGATAAATTAAAAATACATTGTAACTTGCATTACTGACATTTATACCAAGAAAAAATTACAGTTTTTTTGTAATGCCTTACATTACAATGTTACAGTAAAAAGGATGTATTACAGTAATCACCTTACTTTTGTAATGCATTACTCCCAACATTGTTCATCAAAAAACAACAATAAAACTCAAAATGCAACTTGACAAGTCTGATATGGGGAAAGTGGATCTTGGATCAAAAAATGTAAATGCCCAAGCAAAAAATACTGTTTCAGACAAATTTTCATCTTGTGGTGTATTCTTTGCTTCCTGGCTTCCTGACAAAAATACATTTACCTTCTTCAGTGTCCATCCATCCAATCCTATGTGCCTATCTATTTCCATATCAACAAGTGAAAAAAAACAAACAAACCTATCAAAATAAAAGCCTGGATAAATGCCCAAATATTTAAAATAAAGATGCATGTAATAGTTAACATTTTATAATATTTTGTATCATTTGTAACAACTATCTTGAGCAACTTAAAAGTTAAATAAAGTCAAATAATTAAATTTGACAAAATACTTAAATAACACCAACAAGTTTATTTTATCACTATGCCTCTGCCAGCTCTGCCCTGCATGAGTATTGCACTCTTGCTTTCAGCCCTCCACCACCCCAGCACCCTGTACACTGTCAGGGGCTTTGCTATGCTGTCTCATTACTTTCTAAATTCTCAACATAAAATAAATCTGTACAGATTGAAGATGTCAGAGCCCTGATGTCAGTATGCTTTAAATGCGATAAATGCCAAGTAAAAGTGAGGAGTGTTTTATTAAATATTATGCATATAATAGACTACATATGACCTGTATCTGTACCTTTTACTTTTAAAAATGTTCCTCAATGATTATTATGATTAATTAATAAATTATATGAGAGCATTTTACTAACATACATGTTTAATGATTTGTCTGCTAAACTTTAATGATATGTTCTACAGTTTGAGAGCTCGAGCTTGCACTTGTGGTTCTAGAGATGTGGGTTCAGCACAGCACCAAAAACATTAAGTGTGCCCCCCTTCAGATTGAGGTCAGGATTTATTTGTAAGACATTAAATCAAAAATAAAAGTGACTATTTAAAGATTTATGGTGCTATTTTCAGAAAGACCCAGTGGGTGCCTCAAAGGCTCCCTGTAGGCTACCAGGTGCTGGTGGACATCCTGTTGGCTACCCCTGTTTAAGTCAATGCAAATGTGAGCTGTGCGGCTGAACCCTGTTTTCTGCTGAATATTGCTCAAATTAAACCATCCTTAGTACTTTTTTAATGATGTTTTTTCTGAGTGTTGGTATATGTAGATTTCATTCATGTTTGCATCTGGCTTCTGTTGATTTGACATTACTCTTCTTTCTTTTCTGCAGATGACATGGAGGCAGTTCCAGTCAAGCAGTTTATCAAACATGTCACAGAACTCCAGTCGAACAACCACCATGGATTTTCTGAAGACTTTGAGGTGAGCACCATTGATTTGACGTCTTTTGCCATATTCATGTTTCTAGTACATTTAAAGATATTAAAGATCCAGAAGCAAGAAAACAGCTGCAGTTTTATCCTCCCTTTTCCTCATATTTGCTCTCTCACTACATAAGTACTAAAAACACTCAGTAAAACGTCTCAAAGAGGAAAAATGGCATGTTAAGTGATTTGAGTTTCCATTGAGAAAATGAGCGGGCAGTTTTAGTGATGGGTAATTTAGCGTGGTCATATCACTTTCATGCTTCATCACACCAAAGCCGTAAAATATGTTGCTTGTGCCTTTTCCTCTGCTAGAGGCTACATGTCCTGCTTTTCCTCCAGTCACTTTGCATTCCCTGTTCACACTCTTCTTAGAGAGAGAAACCCCTGTGGACTGAGCTGAACCTCCTGAAAAGAGTGTCTTAATTTGGAAAACAGAGTGCCTCACTCACCACCAATGTGTCAATGGAGGCTGCAGAGGGCTTTCGAGAGGGAGCCCCCTGTCAAATGAAATTATCCTCCTCCCACATTGCCGCCAAGCCCGCTGCCCCAGATTCTTCTTCCTCTGACAGAGACGAGACGGGAGGCCATGTCTGTGGATTATCACTGTTCAGAGAAGTTTGAATATAAAGCAATTTGACCCTCTTTTATGAGACAGAGAAATACTATGTATTTAAGTTACACATTTAATACAATATTAATCCAACTGTCGCTTTCATTGTAGCTTGAATTTGAGAAAATTAGTAAGTCAAATACAGAGTTATTTAGAGGTTTTATGCATCACATTTCTTCACTAAGATGATTTTATATTTTCACCAAGCAGTCTGTTTTAGTTCAGCTCAGTATGGTTCACAATTGCAGGTGCTTCCACTGTCAAATAAGAAGAAAGGTACCAAAAAAGCAGACCTGTGCCTTCCCACTATTTGTCTCCTCTCTGAAGGGGGGATTAGAAAACTGGCAACGACAGCAGCTAACTCAAAAACACTAACTGTTTAGTGACAACTCCTTGGCCGACTTAATTTTATACAGTGTACAGGTGACCCAGCTGTAGTGTCATTGGCAACAAAGATCACACTCTCCTTATCTTTAAAGTGTTTTACCCACAAAGGAAATATTAATGTAGTTCGAACTTGAAATGCACTCTACCTCCTGGTATACAGTCATCTGTAAAATATTGTTTGTCATGGTGTATAGTTTATAAAAAAGGAGATAAACTGAAGGATGAGGAGAAGCAGAGGGTCTCAGACAACCTGCACTTGTTGGAGGACCTGTTGATTTGTTGAGCCACATTCACACCAAACACAACTTGGGCGACCTGGGCAACCGCTCCCCATTCAGAGTCAGTGTACAGCCATGATGGGGTGTGGCTGTGATGAGACAGATGCGATCTGGGCAACATGGTCATTTCTTGAAAGACATAGGCGGTACCCGTTTCCCTGCAGAGAGGTACCCTTGGGGTTGCTTTGGACGTGCGACCAGGTCACTTTGCTCAGATGCCAAAGTTGAAAAATTGTAACTTTTTAGGCAACGACAGGTGTGGCTGTGCCGTGACAACCAGCAACATTGTGTGGGTGTGTGACACTGTTTTTATTCTGGTTCACAAAGTAATAATCCATGTCCGTGTGGGAACATTAGTCAGTGAGTGCATTAGCTCCACCTAGACGAGACTGCAGAGAACTAACATACAATGCTGCTGCAGGGTCATCAGCTGCAGTGTTTTGTGGTTGGTAGGTGAGTGAAGAGGATACTGTTGGAATAATCTCAGCTCATACATCCTATGATATGATATGATATGATATGATATGATATGATATGATATGATATGATATGATATGATATGATATGATATGATATGATATGATATGATATGAACTCCAAAGAGCTACTTATGGACAGGTGACACAACTTGGGTGGGCGATGCAATCTCAATGTCCTCGATGCATTCGGTATGAAAGCACCTTTGTAAATTAAATTTTAGGACATCTTACAATGTGGGTGTCCAGCGCCCCCAAAAGGTGTAGTCAGCGAGTGGAGAGGTTGTTGATAAACGAATTTAGACCTGCCTCCTGAAAGCTGATGGACGTGCATTGTCATGGAAACGGCCGCAGAAACTGCATAGCTGACCAACATAGCTAAGGTAACCCCGACTAGTCAGACAGCTCGACTTCCAATATTGATAACATCACAACAACAGTACATTCTGGTAGATTAGACAATAAGACGAATGTCAGACGGCTGTTACTGTTATGTGAAGCACCGCAAAGCTAATGTTGCTTACCTATCCAGGAGAAAGACAGCGACATCCGCGTCCTTTTTTAGGTCTTTCAATTAGCGGAGTTCCCTCCACCGTCGGAAAGCAACACCAATGTTGACCCGGGTCTTCGCTCTTTCATGGTCATAGCCCTTCTTTTTCAATTTTCACTCCTCTGAACTTTTTCTTTTGGGCTGTTTTTCAGCCATTGCTACTGCACATATTGTATCTCTCTCTTACGCTAACTGCTCACGCTACGCAACCTACGACTCCCCCTCCCCCCTCTGTCTGATCTGCGCATGAGTATGATCGCCCCCTGGATGTGGGGGGTGTACCCTGTTTTGGTCACTCGGCCCGAGCCACAGTATTTACCTGCTCAAATTCAGAGCCAAGGCTGTGTATTGAAACCAGACTTTTCAACATGCTGTCAGTGGTGACATCTTGTGGATGGAGAGGAGAAATACGGTGATTTTGACAAATACTGCATTACATTAGAAGATTAGAAGATCGCTGACTACACCTTTAAGTAGAAAAAAAGCTACTTTGTGTCGAAAAACGATAAAGAAGATTTCAGAGGGACCTATGCTACCACTGCTTACCTCATGACAACAACCCAAAAATGTTAAAATCATGTGACAAAATATGTCTGGTGTGTAAATATTTAGGCAGCTGTTGAGTTCTAAGCTAGTAAAATAAGCTGTGAAGTTTCACATATTAATGTTATTTTTTGGAGGTTGGTTCAATATTGTCATGCAGGGGTCATGAAATATTTTATCACAAGGTCCATTTCTTCTTAATGTGTGCTATGGAGTCCTCATTTAAATTTAAATTCAGAATTCTAAACGAATTGGTCTAATAACCATAATTTTTTTTTTTTGCTGTATGCATTTCTAAGCTTTTACAAGTGATATTGAGCCCTATTACATATTCTGCTGCTATCCACTTTGACAGTTGCAATATCCCGGCTACATCTTTCTGGTTGAATGTTGGCTAAAATGCCTGACAATTGGATGTCTGTTCATACAGATCCAACTTTAAATAATTTCAATAAAAATCCAAAATATTTTTGTGGTTGCATTTATATTGGTATGGCCTTAACTACAAAACACAACAGTTTTTTACCCCTTATATTTTTTCTTCATTTGACAATACTCTGGATGGGAAACTGCACAGGGCCTCCATGATCCCTGTTGGAGAGGCTGACAATGTCAAAGAAGAGTCACGGTGTCCTGCAGAGTGAAGTGGAGCCCTTGACTGTTTTGTTTGTGAATGTAAGAGAGACAGAGGTAGATTTAAAGACTTGATCAAAGTCGTGATGAAGAAACATAAAAAGCTAAGTCTTAAGATAATACACTGTGAAACGACAGATATCATAGTTTTTACAATTGACAGACAGAGGTGATCACATAATCTTTGTAGACGGTGACAACACAGCCCTTTTTATTCTTGTTACAAACAGTAGTGCATCTCTGAGATGTACAAACAGATTCTGCCAAGCATCCAGATCCAAATCTGAAACAGCTAGCCTGACAGCATTCTCTCCAACATACACTTAACCTTTAGAGTGAATTCTGTTCTCCCCTCAAGCAAAGTTTCATATGCTTTGGTTTAGTCCCATTTCTAATTTTTACCTCTACGTTTTTGAGTGTGCCCCCTCTCTCAGGAACAGAATGATGTATATATATATATATATATATATATATATATATATATATATATATATATATATATATATATATATATACTGTATATATATATATATATATATATATATATATATATATATATATAGATAGATAGATATAGATATATATATGTATATACAGTATATATATATATATATATATATATACATATATAGATATAGATATATATACACACACACATATATATATATATATATATGTATATATGGCCTATCTTGTGCCTTTACATTATTTGAAATGTTTAAAACCAACCAACAGATCTGGAAGGTGACCAATGACCCTGAAAAAAAACCCCCAAAAGATAAGTGTTTTTTATCCTGGCTATGACCATATTAGATGCAAAGAAACATATTATGGCATCTTTACTGTTAACTAGTTAGCACACTTGATTCTTAATTGCCTCTTGAGAAAAATTGACCCAAGTAAGACATGAAAAAAACATTAAAATGTAGATTAACAAAGGTACAGCTGTTCCAAATGTTATCTACCAAGACTCTGATACACTTTTTTGTCAGAAGTGCAGCAATCTTGCCAAAAATTGACAATGGATTCTGGATTTCCCATAACACTGTGCCTGGAGTTTGCCTCTAGACAGTCTCTGTTTGAAGGGCTGTGTACTCCCAGAACTTGACAGCTCTATTGCACAAAGAATCAGGGCACCATAACCCTACATAAGAACATGCAAATTGAAGGGGTTGGACCACGAAGTAGAGAAAAGGAGTGAAGTAAGACAGCCTTTGTTTATCCCCTTTAAAAACTATCTTTGGTTTGAATGTACCAACACTTAGATGATCTGCTTCTTGTTGGGTTCTTGGATCAAGGTTAGAATACCTGCTCTAAAATTTCAATTGCGGAAAGAAAAATTATTATTTTATTCCAATAATGCTCAACTCTCATGTAGTCATATACCAGTGCGTGTTGCAGTTGTTTATACACACGTGTTTACGTACCATCTGTGCACTCCATCAGCCTTCTGTGACGTCATCAGCAGTGAAATCCCGTCTCTTCCCGTCATACCTGCAACCCGATCTGTTCACACATACTCACCACGAAGCCCCCTCGTGCTCAAAATAAATCCCCATCCCAATTAGTATGATGAAACCATGTAGAATGGTGCTAAAACAAGGCGGTGGCCTGTAAAGCTCCAGAGGAAATGAGACAGAGGGGTCAGAGCCAAATCCAGCGCCTGGCCTCCCCGCGGGCCGTGCTGAGCTAGCAGCCAACAGCTGTTTGCCTGGCAGGAACTAGACATTAAACACTGACATATATACACGGACTGCTAATCCCAGAACTGCTCACCGTCATTTTTAGGACTTCGTGTGACAGCCAGACATCAGGCGGTACACACAGTGGACCAATTAAGAGTCTGATACAAGAAGTGCACAAGGAAGCCTCCTCATAGTTAAATGTGTTACTGACTTAGAGTATTTATGGGAGGTTAACTACAGATATAGCTATTTCACAGATGTTGATATTTACACATTTGTATCCAGCATCATCTTGTTCAGGGATTGTAAAACAAGGCAGCACTGACGGTGGAACTGTCATGAGGAAAAACATGAGGATTAAAGTGCCCTTTAGCATTTACCCCAGCACTTAAAGATCAGGAGGGCTGCAGAAATAGTGCAAAGGCCTCCTGGGTTGGCGGTAGGGGGTGATGGCTGGGTCACACCAGCGGGTATTCTCACCCAGGAGTTCAAGGTTTCTGTTACCACTTCATACGTATAGTCAGTGCATCTACATACAATTAGAAATATGCAGTCAGTCTGGAAATTGGCTATATAAATAACATGTAAATGTGAGTCTGACTGAACTCGTGGTGGATTAAATATCGCCCTGTCACTATATTACAACCAGATGATGTGGGTGATGACCTGTCATGTAAACACACTGCCTGGCCAAAAAAAAGATGCCACCAAAAAAAAAGGTCACACCCTCTAATATTTTGCTGGCCGGCCTTTAGCTTTGATGACAGCATGAATCTGCTGTGGCATTGTTACGATAAGCTTCCGCAATGTCGCAAGATTTGTCCCAGATCACAGCACTGCCCCCACAGGTTTGTACAGTAGGCACTAGGCATGATGGGTGCATCACTCCACCTGCCCCTCTTCTTACCCTGATGCGCCCATCACTTTGGAACAGGATTAATCTGGACTCATCAGACCACATGACCTTCTTCCATTCCTCCAGAGTCCAGTCTTTATGTTCACTAGCAATTTGAAGCCTTTTTAGCAGTTAGCCTTACTGGTTAGTGGTTTTCATAAGGCTACAGAGCTGTTCAGTCCCAATCCCTGGAGTTCTCTTTGCACTGAGCATGTGGAAATTCTCTTACTTTCAATATTAAACATATCCCTGAGTTCTTTGGTTGCTTTTCTATGATTTGATTTGGTCAAACGTTTCAATCTTAAAGGATTTTTTTCTGACCACATTTCTTCCTTGAAGACAATAGTTTCCCACTATCTTAACAGTTTTTAGTAATGGGCAGGACAGTTCTCAGCCCAATTTTAGTGGTAATCTCCTTATATGTTTTCTCTGCTTGATTTATGCCAATGATTTGACCCATCTTCAACATACAAACATCTTTTCTTCAACCACAGGATGTGTCTATAGACATGGTTGTTGAAGAAATGAGGCGCTACTCATTGCATCAGCTGGGGTTAAATAACTTTTTGTCTGCTGAAAGATAAGCACCCATGCAGTAATTATCCAATAGGAGGCTCCTACCTGTTTGCTTAGTTAACTCCAAGTGGCACTTTTTTTTAGCCAGGCAGTGTATCTCAATAGGAACCAAACTGACAATGCCTTCAGAGCATGCTAAGCAGACATTGCATTGTGATATGCCATAGGATATTACTGCAATATGCATTGTATTTGTACCAGAAGCATGAAACGTCCACAAAATGGACTCTGAAATACAAACATTTAGTTACTTGTTAATCTGCAGAGTCCCTTGAAAACTGCAGAAGTACTCCTGGGTTCCAGATAGAGTCAGACTGAGTGCACTCAGATATAATAACTATGTCAGAAACACTATTCCAGCTGCTTACAGTGACATCATCACCATGGCACAGTTAACACAGACAGCATAAATGGTTCAAGACAATTTTTATTAAAAACTAATAGTAGTTAATGTCCTTCTTCTGAAAATTGACACACTGATCGAATAACTTTATGTTTGTTTTTTTAGCAAACAGTAGGGGAGCTGGTAGCACTCTGCTGATGTGTCCACCGACTGAGGTTGAGGAGATGTTTGTGTTTGTGTGTTTAGATTTTCTGGTGTCGTTTGAGGTGGTTGTAGAAATGTGTGGCATAACCTTGTGTCTCCACAAGGTTTCTTATCAAAGCATTGCATAAATTATGAATACTTGAACCTATTGAGGCTAAAACAATCAAATAAAATAATATATTTAGAGTTGATGTAGACTTTTAAGGGATGCACGATATGATATGAATTTATATGATAGGAATTTTGATATGATGATTGATATCCAATAAGCTGATTTTTTTTTATTCATTGCAGATTTCGTTGCAGATACTAATACCAAGACAGTATTTCTGTTTAAGAGCACAAGCTCTGTACTTAACAAAAAAATACTTGTTTCTCTCAGTGTTACAGTATATTTTTGCCAGGAACAGATGTAAAACAAGAAAAGCAGCATTTAACTCTTGCAAAAATGAAATGCTTGATTTCTTAATATACCCATGCAATGATGAGAAGTTGCATCAATATTGTACATTTGTGCAATCTGCAGATATTGCGGATATATGTGGTCGATATGTATGCTCACCTAACGACTGTAATATTTGTAAACATTTCAATATCAGCCAATACTTAACTTTTTAGCCTGATATTGGCTGATAACGATAATATCATTCATCCCTGCTTTCATTGGCTGACTTTTTGGTGCCATTAAAGAATTAAGAATTTTATGATTGATGCTTTGAGAGTATCTGTCATAAAAGTTAAATCACACATTAAAGGGCTGGAATTATTAATATACATATATTTTTAAACTAACTAGATCTGGGTTACCCACTCTAAACCACATGACCTGTACTGAACCAAACCAGACCACTTAGTGGAAAGGAGGCTTAAAAGTCCCCTAAAGCTGGAATATAAGGAACTAACATGAGTATCAACTCATCTTAAAAAGTTAAATGGAGTGTAATAATGGTAAACTTATTAAAATTGACCATTAAAAGAGTGCTGAAAACCATCAGCGGTTGTGATAGGTAGATTCAGAAACTCACCAAAGACCTTTTTTTCTACCAGCCTCCTTAGTTTAACTGGCAGCATGTTGTAACAGCCTAAAATATCATAATCAGGGTTGATTGATAATTTTCAGAAAATGTGTATTACATGAAAGACAGAATTGCTCTGGATTGTTCTTACACTGACTGCTTGTTTAACTAAACTCTGACTGTGGGAAAAGATATGAATTACATACATTCACGGCATATGAGGAGAGTTATCTCAGTCATTACAGATTATCATGTAACTCTAACCAGAATTATTAAAATTATGTGCCATAAATGTGCAAAACTTTAAATACTGAATCTAAAGCAAACTGCTGCTGTTTCACAACATAAACCAAAACTGCTTGGCCCAGTCACATTTTCTCTTTTTGGTGCTGACAAGTGTCATTTGAGATGTCAGCCCAATGGCCAGGCTGTCATTAGATAATTTGGTTATATAAATGTGTTTATTGCTCCATGCCTTCAGGAAAAGGGCAAGACTGTTGAGCTTTGCAAGGAGTGGTTTCTACTGAAGCAAAACATGAAAAAAAGAGTACATGTTCAAACTGAAGGGGAGGCACAAAAAGAGGAAAGATAGAGAAAATGATACAGTTGGAATCAGGCCGAGCAGGTAGAACCTGGAGAGCAACTTTACATGAGTTATAACAGCTGTGCAGGGTGGATGTGGGAAAGAAAGAAAGTACAGAGTGCACTGCAACACTGCAAAGAGAGCAAGTGAAATAATGTGAACATAGATTAAAAAAAACATTTTCAGACATATCACAGGATGTCCAAATTATTTTCTCCCTCCAAAAGAAATACTCAGTGAAGTGCAAAATCCTTCAGTGGAAAAATTGAGACAGACACGGATTCCTCCTTCGCTGGATCAAGAAAACTGAACATTATTTTAGTTTGGAAAAAAATCAAAATAAAGTGTTTTTGTCAAAGCTGAGATCATCCTTACAGGAAGCATGATATTGTAAGGACATTTTTTTCTAGATTTAATGAGACATAACATAGAAGATAGCAGTTAAGGTTCATCATACACATTAGGCCCTATCTCTGAGGACATCTTAGTCAAAAAGCATCGTAATTCACCCAAACTATACAACTGATCAGACTGACACAAAGATGTGTTTGTGTGTGTGTTTTCTTCCTCAGGAGGTTCAGCGATGCACAGCCGACATGAAGATCACATCGGAGCACTCCAACCACCCTGACAACAAGCACAAGAACAGATACATCAACATAGTGGCCTGTGAGTTGAGATTATTTGACAAATCCTTGTTCTATCATATTTCTATATAAATAACATTTTTGAAAAAGATGTATGAACTTATCATTATCTGCTACACTGTATTGAGCTAAAAACATGTTTTCTTGTCGGGCTTTTGATGCAGATTTTAATCATGTATTTATTGTTTCTTTAGGTTGGTTTAGATTTTATTTAGTTTCCAGACCAAGTCTCATTCTTTTATTTTGGGTTTTTTATTGTCTGTTTAAATTGAGCAAACTAATGGAGGGTTTCGGTCAAGGTCTAAGTAATTTGACTCCTTGCTAATTAGGGATGGGATGAAATATCGTTTGGCAATATATCGCGATACAGTATGTGATGAAATGCATCGAGTTTGAAAAAAATGGATCGCGAAATAAAGACGTCACGTCTGGTAATAGCTGATGTGATCAGAAGTGACAACAATAAACATTAGCACCAACTACATTGCCCCCAAAAAGCCGAATGATGGAGTCGAATGAGGTCGAAATTTAGGACGCTCCACCTGGATACAAGTCATCTGTCTGGCAGTATTTTGGCTTTCTCATTAAAAAAGACGAAGACGGCGAAAACGAGCCTACTGCTCGTTAGCATACACTCTCTCTAACCTCTCTAGGGTTAGAGAGAGTGTTATTGTTTGTGTTTGGCCTGTTAGGCCTTGTGTTTTCCTGTGTGCAACTCAAACAAAAACAAATAAGTTTTAATTACACAGTAATAGTTTTAATTTTTGCTTTTTTGATATTGTATCGTGACGTATCCAATCGTGACCCGGGCATATCGAGGTGCAGCGTATTGTGAGTTTAAGTGTATTGTCCCATCCCTATTGCTAATCATCAAATACATACAAATTGCAAACAAAAATCCAAATGGCAGGTTATGTGACAAATTCACTAACAAGACTCTTTAGGCCCTACCTATATTTGCATTTTTTTCTCAGCACAAAGCCAGGCACGGAGCACAGAGATATCTTATGTTATTGTGTCCCTTACTTATCTGGTGAGTCAGTTCATGTTTCAGTTCAATCATTTCATACTATCTTTTTTACTTTATCACTAAATACACAGAACACTCGCAGGATGAAATCTGTCAATATCCAGAAAAAGTTATATTTCACTCAAGCTTCCCCACAACACCAGAAACAATAACGGAGACACACAGATGCTGTGGTCCTTGGCAATATGTTCAAACACTAAAAATAGATGTTTCAAATATTAACCCATTATTTTTCTCTTTAGTATGTGTAATTGATTTGTTTGAATTGATTTCACCTGCCATCTCTCAGAAGTGAAAGTGAGCGTTTGTATTGTCTTTATACAAAACATTTTTAAAAAGCCTGTCTAAGGTCGCCTCAGGAATATATATCTCATAAAAATAAAGGGTTACCTTGTTTTCTTTAGTGGCAACATTGTGTAAGGTTCATATTGATCAATTGCAAGTGTTTTACCATATTTTTTCCACTAATGTCTATATTCTTGGCACCAAATAAGCATTTTTGAACTCCACAGCCTACCTGAGGCATATTGCTGACCACATCCATCCCTTTATGACCACAGTGCACCCATCTTCTGGTGAGGCAAGATACCACACCATGTAACAAAGCTCATCTCATCTCAGTGTGCTTTCTTTAACATAACAATGAGTTCACAGTTAGTTCAGTGGCCTTCACAGTCACCATATCTCAATCCAATAGATTACCTTTGGGATGTGATGGAAGTGGAGATTCAAGGTCCTTAGACTGTACATGCCTTACCATTTAAGGGTTAAATTAGCAACTGATGAAGAACATTTTGCAGTTAATAACCTTTTCTAGAAATTTTAGGCCAAGATTGTGGCACATCAAAACACAAAAAAACACCACTGTGCTTTTTGATATCGTGTTGGAGATCACGATTTCTTCTGTAGCTCTCTTGCTCCATACCTGATTTATCTTGAGCAAGCCAGGTGGTCAAGGCGGTAGAGTTATTCCTGCCAAGGTAAGAATCCGGGGGGGCTGAATTTTGGCTCTGAATTCCTGTTTTTCCCCCAAATCACAGATCTTCATTATGCCAAAATGTAGCAGTCAATTATTAACACAAACCAACCGCCAGACATGACCACCAGGAGAACAAACACCAGAAGCTCTTCCTTTAGAGCTGAATAAACACAGACTTGTTGTTTGTCTGTCTCAGTTTGTAATACATTTTTAACATGACCATTGGCTGTGGCGGCTCAGTCTGTTGTTAACAGACTGCATGCTGGAAGCAAAGGGCAGGAGCCCCGCTGTTTAGCTGCCTGCAAAAGGCAACCAAACTCAGCTTGACCATTGCTTCAACCACCGAGGTTAATGTGCTTCCAGGTTGGGAGCAGACGCCTTGGCAGGGCGCAGAGACAGTACACGGATGGTGCTGCGTTAGGGTTCGAGGTGAGGTTAGCTCTCACTGTGGGTTCAGGCTCTCAGATGATCTGATTGGCTTACTGCTCTGTGTTCCCTCCACAGACGACCACAGCAGGGTGAAACTGAGGCCACTGGCTGGGAAGGACTCCAAACACACCGACTACATCAATGCCAACTATGTGGATGTGAGTGCTTCCTCTGGGGCAACCCGAATACTGACCTGTGATCTGTGTGTGTGATAATGAGACACTGTATGAAGACGATAAGTGCCAGGGCTGGTCCTGGTCACACTCCTGCCCCGAGTAAAGACCGGAACAAAGTCTTACTGCTGTGTCTAAACAGAATTACTTTAGATCTTACACTGCAAAAACAGCCCTACTAAAAATAAGCAAAATATCCTTAAATTTGTTACAATTTCCTTGTTTTGAGCAAAAAAATCTGCCAATAGGTAAGCAAATTTTGCTTGGCTAGAATTCTTAAAACTAGCTTATAAATCTAGATGGAATCTGTCTTGAAACTGGATAAAATTGCCCTGAATTTGAGAAGAGTTTGCTTATAACAAGCATAGAAAAGTAATTTTTTAAGAAAAGTTAACTTAAATTTTGTGTTCTGCTTTTTGATCTAGCTTATTTCAAGAATGTTTTTACTTAATTTAAGAAGATTTTCATTTAGTAAAAAAGTCTTGGAATATGATAGATTTTCTTAAAACAAGATGTCTTCCTGATTAAGCTGGTCTAAAGAACTTTTCCTCCAACTCCAAGAAATACAATAAGCAAAATTAACTTAGAATAAGACATAATTTCTTAAAAATAAAACACAAATGTTAAGTGTTTTTATCTAAAATCAAGGCACCAGAAGCAATCCTGTTTGCTTACCATTTATTAAAACAGTCAAATCAGCTGACAAACAGTTCCAAAAGCAAAATTCTCAACAACTCAGTCATCATCCTCAGAAAATGCAGTTTTTTGTGCTTTTTTAAAGGAATATTCCAACATTTTCTTTGTTTTGGTGTCTTACCTCAGTCCCCAGTCCATAACAAGCAGGTAGAGATCATTCTCTTGACTGTACGTCCAGTACCAATTATTTTGAATGTATTGGCCCAATAAAAGGAGAAGAACCAACTGATCCAGCAGAAGTTTGACCAAACAACCAAATACGCTGTGAAAAGAGTGAATAACACGCACCCAGTACACACTGACTTGATAGTTGATACTCTGATTGCTTTTTGCAGAATATAACATTTTCATTGTTTCGTGTCTTACCTCAGTCCCCAGTCCATAACAAGCAGGTAGAGATCTGACACACCTCAAACCTCCGTGCACTACATGCACGGAGGATTTCCGTGCATTTGATTTCCAACCAAAGTCGCTAGCTTAGCTTGGCTCCACACAGGGAGTGTACGGGTACACTCCAGCCGGCCTCTGGGTACAGGCATATCAGATAACTCTAGACGGTCAGATGGATTTAACTTATATTTTTGTGATTTCTTAAACTGAGAAATTGTGTAACTGATCTTAATCTTAAAATAAGTAAAATAATCTTGTTCTTCTGTTGGGACTTCATTCAACCCGCTGTTGTGGCTTGTTACCAGCAATATTTGCTTAATTTTAGCTGTACTTTCTTATTAAGATTTTGTTAGACATATTCTCTTGAAATTAGATTTTTTTTCTAACACACATCTTGCTTGACAAGATAATTTTTTTTTAGGTAAAATATCAGAACAAGTTTCTGGAAACAAGCTTTTTTTCTTTCTTAGAAATCCTTTTTTGCAGTGTACTGTAGTTAGGATGGATCTTAGGAAAGCAGGCTACCAGCTGGACACCTACATCCTTCACTTTACACAGACTCACACAACATATACCCAAAAATAAATCCAATCATAAGCACTGAAAGCACAAACCTCCACTAAGGCATTTCTAGCAATGTTGGATGAGTTATTTTCAAAGATGTCGTACTGTTAAGAAACCATAAAAATACAAATATGGATCCACATCAAAGATTTGTTATCAGTGCAAGAGAGGACAGCTTTTCACATTTCTGAAGAAAAATCACCAATGTTGAAAATGCCTTGGAACCTTAGAGGTTCATGCTTTCTGCACACTTCCAGTTTGCATTAGTGTGTTAATATATATTATAGATATATATTATAGATAATAATATGATAGTAACAGATGCCTGTGATGAGTGGGTGAAGAGGGAATACAGAATTCTCTTATTGTGAGTGTGTAAGGCTTGTATTCTTCATTCTGTCTGATCATCCGTCCATCAGGGTTATAACAAGCCTCAAGCCTTCATCGCAGCCCAGGGACCTCTCAAGTCAACATTCGAAGACTTTTGGAGGATGGTGTGGGAGCAGAATACTGGTGTCATAGTTATGATTACCAACCTCGTCGAGAAAGGCCGGGTATGTTCTGAAACACACACAAGCCTGTGTATATTTTAGAATATTCAGTTCAATGCAGGGTACATATTTTACAGTTTTTAATACATTTCATACAGGCAAAACAACTACATTACAGTATTTTTGAAGCTTTTTGTTTCAATATTTGATCTACTAAACTGTTTATAAGCTGTATATGTTTGGATATTACACATAAATTTAACATTACAAACTGGTTTCTGTTTGTTTTACAGAGAAAATGTGACCAGTACTGGCCTACAGAGAACAGTGAAGAGTACGGCAGCATTGTAGTCACACTGAAGAGCACCAAAGTTCATGCCTGCTACACTGTCCGCTGTTTCACGTTAAGGAACACAAAAGTAAAAAAGGTCAAGATAAGAACCAAGAGTGTTCCAATGAATTATTTTACATGTATTTTTCATTTATATCACCAACTAGACATTTTTTTTATCCCTTATTCTGTCTCTTTTATCTAGAGTGTGAAGGGGAACCCTAAGGCAAGGGCGCAGAGTGAACGCACAGTCCAGCAGTTTCATTACACCCAGTGGCCGGACATGGGCGTCCCGGAGTACACACTGCCCGTCCTAACGTTCGTCCGCAGGTCCTCAGCGGCTCAGATGCCTGATATGGGACCCATGCTTGTCCACTGCAGGTAACAACACTGCTTGTACTATTAGCAGCTTCCTCACTCTGTTTCCAAACCTTTATGAACAGATAAGCAAACAAATAGTAAATAAAGGCTGCACTTTATTAGTTTGCATTTACAAAACCAGAATGGAAAAGTCCTGTGGGGCTGATTGTGATTCAGATATTCCAGGAAAAAAATAATTAAATGTAAGGCCACAATTACTTTAGAACCAATTAGCATGGATTTCTATGTGTTAATTCATAAGGAAATATCAGTAGTGAACAATTGAAGCCTAATTAAAATTTCAGTCAACATGATCAGTCAATCAATCAATCTTCATTCGCAATTCATAGCAATTGTTATCTCAAGACACTTTGCATTAGAGCATAAAACTCTTCATTTTGTCAATACACATATATGCATAGATACATCTATACATATATAAAATGCACATATGTACATATATCCAACACCCAACATGAATCCATTTTGCCAGTCATGAATCCCTCCATCATGGCAGCCAGAAAAAACCTTCTTTTAAGCAGCAGGAAATCTTGAATGTGGATCCCAGTCTCATGATGAACAGCAAATCCACACGATGCTGTGTTGGGTGTGCGAGCGAAGAAAGGGAGGTAAGAGGAGACAAGTAGACTAAAGTAAAAACTAAAGTTAGTGACAGATCCATGAACCAATCATAGACCTGTCTTCTTCTAGTTTGTTCCTGCTGAAAACAAAATGTATTAGAGGCTAGCCCCATGAGATGCAACATCTTGACAAAATAAAGATAAATCAGTTTTCTGCCCTATCTGAGTGTCCACAAACTGGAGGAAGTTATGTAGAAGTAAGGGGGAAGAACTGTAATAACAAAACCTTATATTCCGTATATCGATCAGGCTATGTTTTTTGTCTTTGGTCCTTTAGTTCAGGGGTGGGCAGCTGGCAGCCCTGTGGCACATGTGGCCCTCCTGGTTACTTAAAGCTACGGTCCGACACTTCAGATTTTGAAAAATTGTAGACATTGAAGTGATAGTCCAACATTTTTTATTGTTTTTGTCTTTCCTCACCCGCAAGTCCAAAACAAGACAACATTCTTTCGTCTCACGTGCAATAACAAGTAAGAAACGGACAGAGGTCACCCACCACTAGCTAGTTTAGCTTAAATAGCTGAAAGTCAATGGGAAGTATTAGCCTGGCTCTGCCCACAGTCATCAGATAAACTCTTCAGCATCTTTAAACGGTCTTGTATGCCTGTTGTGACTTGTTTTTTTACCAAGTTATGTTACAGTGTCTTCTACTACTATTGTGTCTACTGCTCATGAACAGAGGCTTTGTTTTGTTAACCTTCTTCCGTGGTGGTTTAGTGAAGTCAAGCCTTTAAAGGGCTCTTTTAAGTGAACCAATTCACAGTGTGGGGGAGCCATTCATTTGTGAGCCATTCTTAAACAAAAATGTCCTGCAATTTTAAGACTGGCTTGCAAACAAAAGACTCAGTCACAACTGCATGGGCTTTACTTTGAGTTATAAATATCAGACATAATATTTTAGTATCATTTGCCACTTTATCACCTTAGACAAAAACAAAAAAACATCACAACATGAAAATCTGATGCATGTCATTCATTATCTTTGGCTGCAAAGGTTTCTTTGAAGACTTTTACTGAACCATTACTGAATCTAGTAGGACAAAAAGGTTAGTGAAATGAACTTGAACAAAGGGACCTTTGGCTGACTTTTGATCTGTATGCAGTACCTCAAATTGAAATGAAAAGTTTATATTTATTCTTTTAATTTGACATTTATAATCCTGGGCTGTAGGGTAATGTGCAATGCAACAGGCACTTTTATCTCCGTGTAATAATGGCCATTGTGCAATATAATGGTGACCTGAGCTCCAGGGCAGCTCGCACTGTGCACTTTAGTATTTGGCACTTTAGCACTATGGCACATTAGTTAGCACTCTTACACTTGACAATTCATTGTGTATCATTCCCATGCTCCCCCAACTCAAAGCTTATTTTTATTCTTGGACTGTATGTCATCTATGTTGTTGCTCTGTCTTTTAATAAGCTCTGTCTGTTTTATTCCTGTCTTTAATTTTTTTTTTTTTTTTACTTTTATGTGTTGACACCAACCTGCTATTGGGACTGGGGATGGAAATTAGCCTGCTTGGCTATAATCCCATGCATTTACATGTAAATGTTTATGAAGGCATATTGTCCCATTTAAAAAAAACTTAAATCCCAAAATTGTATCCACATGGATGTGACTTACATATACAGCCACTTAACACTTTGCCTGATAGGGTATGTGGCTGGTCAGTGATGGGGCATGCCCACCCTGAGAGGGGAGATTCCCTTTGGCTAGAAGTTGATTTGTTGGCTGGTAACTGGCTGGAAGTTGGCAGGCAGCTGACTGGAAGGGGAAAACTGATGTGACTCTGTTTATATGTTTAAAACCAATACACTTGAGTCTTTTTTAAAACTCAGCTCCAAAGTTCAACTCTAATTGTCATGCCATCTGCCATTGTCACATTTAATTATTTTTCAGTAGCCAAACAGAGGCATGGACTCTTTCTCTATAATGTATTCCCTTCAACTTATATTTGGCCTCCAACTTCAGAGGATTCATGGGGCCAGCCCTTAAAGGTATATAGCTTGTATCCAAGCTTGTAATCTATATAAAGTAGTGTGTAAAGTACATCTGCCTTTACCTCCGGCCTGTATATAAGCAGTATCACTGAGCCTCAGACACAGTCACAGTTGCCAGCTTGAATTTAAGGGCGTTTTACAGTAACACAGCAGGGAAATTACTGGTAATTGGGCGCTGACTGTGGCCCCCGGGGGGATGAATATGAAGTACTCTGCTATCATCTGTGCTGTGATGGTCGATAATAACTTGTCACGCTGCCTCACTGCTGTGGCTTCAGACACACACCGCTCATTACTACCATTTTGTACCAGGACACAGACACACGGGCACCCTCCCTCTCATTATGCTTGGAGCGACGCAGACAGAGACGCACTCACATTCACCCGCTGCCTCGCAACAGGAAACCAGCAGGAGCCCAAAGGCCTGAATTTTAGAGTACAATAAGGAAAATCAGAGTATCAGTGAGCATGCAGTCAGTTTTTAACTTCTAGAAACCATTTAACAACAGTTTCATGCTGGGAGGTTTGGCCACTTGGAAGGACCCAGAGTAGTGTTGTGGGGGTAACATGCAGAATAAAACAATGCACACAAAACTACAACACACAGGCCATGGTTAATGCTTATTCTGAGGTAGTTGGTCAAATTGCTCACATCTGTTCATGCCTATTTCATAGACTTGTGTGACTATGTAACCTGTCACACAAGATGGACCGTTCAAAATATTTCACTACTCCATCTGGGAAAATGCCCAAAGAAAGAGTTTGGAAAGGGCAGATCCTTTCAAATGCATACCCAGCAGGTGATTGGCTGGTGATTGTTCCATCAATCACATTCATTACAAGCCAGTCAGACAATGTTATAGATGCGAGATACTGCCACAGTGGGATGAACAAAAAACAAGGCAATTCGTAGAGCAAACCACCACTAAAACATTTCAAAGTGGAGAGAAAATAGATAGCAAAAAATCTTTTCTACCAAGAAATGCTTCCAGTGTTCTTCGTTCTTCATCAAATAAAGAAATACTGCTACTTAAACTGTTAGCATCTATGCTAATCTCTGTATGAACAGTCACTTCCTGCTGGTGTCTCATACATAGCTCCCACCTCTCTCTACTCTAAAGGACTCTGATTGAGCTGTCCCGTTTTGGGCCGCTCACAATCATTGCAAATTGGAGCTTGGCAAGGTAGCACTGCCTGATTTCAGACATTGAAACAAGCAGGTGCAGCTACTGTGCAAGATATGCAGTAAGCTACTGAAATAGAAAAAATATATAAAAGATTATGGGCAACATATCCAGAAAACCACGTTTGATTTTCTCATGAAATAGACTGATCCCATGGCAGGATTAGTAGAGAACCACAACTCAGGAAAGCTAATTTTACCAACATTTCTTCCATATTTCTTCCCTTGTCTTATGCTAAGTTTTTCTATGTTGTGTTCCAGTGCTGGAGTTGGTCGAACAGGGACGTACATTGTCATCGACAGCATGCTGAAACAGATCAAGGACAAGGGCACAGTCAACGTACTCGGCTTCCTCAAACATATACGCACCCAACGCAACTACCTGGTCCAGACTGAGGTTTGTATGTCTTTGTCACTCTTGTTGGTAGCTGATGTCTCAAAGTAGTCCTGGAAAATTAATTCACTTTCAATTGAGTGTTAAACAAACTGTGCTTGTAATTTGCTCTGGATACAAAAAAAGAGCGATCATGCTTAGAGACGTACCACATGTTTCAAGCTGTGTGCTGAAGTAGATTCACTGTAGCCAGCAGTCAGAATCCTACTCATCAGATAGTCTTGCTCTTAAATGTGAGACACTGTCTGACATTAAGCCTCTTCTGCTTTATTCATTGGGAATAACCTATGTATACATAAAACTTTTATGTCTGTATTTGTTTCTGGGGTAGTCGATGAGTTACTGAAGTGTAAAGATGCTAAACATTTTTCCCAGGTCTTCCCCAAAATGTTTGGGAACAAAAAACAAAAAATGTTTTTACAGATTATTTTAAGATTGAAGAAAAATATATATCTGGAGGATCTTTATTAATTTGTTGTAGGTCTCCTTCCCAACCTCCTTTCCTGCCTTTTTCTGTTAGCAGTTTTTTGTGTCTGTATGCTGACAAGGCACTCATTAGAACCTTGCACAGCAGCTGGACCTGCCTGATTTGTTGTCTCTAGTCTACAAGGATTGTGAACGTCCCGAAGTGGCACTGCCCAATCAGAATCCTTTAGAGCAAGAAGAGGAATGAGCTACAAACTAGATGAAAGCAGGAAGTGACTGCCTGTACAGAGATTAGCATAGATGCTAAAAAGCTTCAGTGGCAGTTTAATCAGATCATGGCTGCATTTCTTTATCAAATGAAACAAGTATCAAAACTACAAACTTTTCAACAATAAGGATATTTTGGCTCCAGTTCTGACATGTTTTGTCGAGAGTTTGCCTTACTAAGTGGTTCACGTTGTGTAATGCAGTGGCTCCTGCCTATGCGATATTATTTGATTGGCCCAAAATGGATGTTGATTGACAGAATGGTAGTCCAATCACCTGCCGGATTTGCTTCAGAAAGGTTCTGCACATTCCCAAATACTTTGTATGAGCTCTTTCACAGATGGACTTGAAAATATATATCCATCTGGTGTGCCACGTTACTTATTATTAGAGCAAATAAAATTGTCTATCTACTCTAGTCCCTTGTAAACATGCATATTATTAATTTATAGTACATTATAAAGAAGGGCTTCAGAGTCAGAGAAGAATTTACCAGTTTCTTCAATATTTCAGTCGTCCTACTCCTCTGATGTGCATGTGTTCCAACACATTGAACAAGATTTATTAAGTCTGAATAAGGAATCCACTCTCAATATTTTAAACTTTTTGCCATTTGTTTTGTCTTTGTCCCTTTGCTGATCCAGGAGCAGTACATCTTCATCCACAACGCCTTGATGGAAGCCATTTTGGGGAGGGAGACGGAAGTGTCAGCCAGTCAGCTTCACAGCTACTTCAGCAACATCACAACACCAGGACACAATGGCGGGACACGACTGGAGAAACAGTTTAAGGTGACAGGAATAGAAATTTCAATATGTCCCTCTTCAATATGTTACCTGGCCAGACTATTCAATTAAGATATAAGAATCTGTCAAGTCTTTGCTTTTTATTTTACATAGACTGAAGTATTCTGTTAAAAAATAGAAATAAATCAGGTTGTATTTTTTTTTCTGCGATATTGGTCCATGTTTGACTGCCCCAGCTTAAACTCAAATAACTGTTAAGTGTAAAAATGGTGTTCATTGATGCTTTGGTTATGATGTTATTCTATCCAGATGTATTTTGTCATCATTATATTAGCATGGATGTTTACTGAGTGTTGAAGAAGTTGTCATTATATTAGCATGGGTGTTTACTGAGTGTTGAAGAAGTTGTCTTGACATCAAAACAGGTGAAATCTCATTTTCACCGCAGTGTGTTGATATCAGGTGCAGAGTCTGAACTAAATTGAGTATGTGTGTAAACAAAAGCTGTCTTTGTTATGGTAATGCATTTATTCCTTCATGACGGGATTAGCATTCAGGTGTTGTTTGTAGCTCTTTGTTTTTCTGTTTGATTCTCGTTGTTCCCCGACTTATACGAGTCAGTTTGATTTTGCTTGTTGTTTTTTTCCGTGGTTGAATTTTCTGTTGTCAGCTTCTTTGAGTTTTATCTCAAAGCTCCTCTGACATCATTGAAGCATTTGAAGCGTACATGTTTACGTATACAGCTTAGTAACAAGGACAGTGATAGAAAGAAATAGAGCTTCTGTTTCCAACAGTAGACGAGCAGGAGGGGAACATGACTGTTTTGACAAATGAACGCTTCAATGTTCCAATTGTAAATGTACCAAATAAGGAGTACGTGGCTAAATTGGGTAGTCTGTTTGCACATTGTTATAGTTTTTATATGATGCTATATTTACAACAAATAACAACAGCTTTCTCTCCTCATGCGGGTTCACGTAGATGAAGAATATATAGATTATAGTTCTGTTTGTCTGTGGACAGTAGTGAGCCTCGTCCTTTTCTAATGCTGAGGTTGGATGACACAATTTTTTTCGGACCCTGTGTCAGACTAGGCAGCCATCAAGCCATAAATTTGCACAGTCACTTTCCAGAGGAGCAGGACATAAATAAAAGGAGGTAGAAGAAAAGGTATCAGACAAAAGGCATCAGAAAAATAGAGAGCCAGAGAGGAAGTTTCTTGACTCTTCTATCTCCTGAGTTTTTTTGGCTTTTTTTTCTAACTTCTCTTTTGACTCTTTTCCTGATACCCTTTATCTGACAACTTCTTCTACATCCAACACATTTCTTGACTCTATCTTCTGACATCTTTTCTTGACTGTTTTTCTTTACATCATGTCAACTGGCATCCTATTTGATTTTATTACTGACTTCAGTTTTTATTATTTCCAACAATCTTTTTTTAATATCTGAAGCCTTTTTTTACTCCTTTTTTCTGACTTCTCTTTCAATTATTTTTCTTGACACCTTATTGACTCATTTTTTTCATATTTTGTTGTCCTAATTTGAGGATTTTTTTCCACCCCTGCTTCTGTTATGTCGTCTGTATGTCTGATGCCTTTCTCTCTGTCTGCTGTTACAGGACTGATGTTTTATCAGACTCCTTTTTTATCACTGAGTCCTTTTTTATGACATCTTCTCATTTGAAGCTTACTTTTTGCCTCTTTTGTTTTGACTTCTTTTTAAATTTTTAACGTTGCAGTTTGACAGTCATTTAGATTCTCATAATCTGATGCCTTTTTTGGCTCTTTTTCTCTCCCTCTTTTTTTCATGTGTTCCTTTTTAACACTTTTTTGAATTAGTTTCAAACTAGTTTCTTGACATGTTTTTGTCTGAGGCCTTGACTTTTTCAATAATTCTAGTTAATGACTTTTTTCTGGATTCAACTCCTCTTTGTCTTAAACCTTCTTCTTTTCCCTTTTTTCCTGAGCCTTATTTTCTTGATTATCTTTATTATATTTCCTTTTTGTCTGAGGCCATCCTCTCTGACGGTATCTTTTTTTAGTGTATTTTTTTTGAAGCCCACCTTTCTCTCTGCTTTTTATGGACCCCTTGATTTATCTTTTTTGACTCTTTTGTCACTGATCTTCATCCAGTGCCTTTTTCAGTGCCTTCGAGTATTTTTGACTTTTTTCTAATTGTTTTCATCATTCCAGTTGAAGATTGTTTTTGTCTGATGCCTTCCTTTTGTAACTCTTTTTCTGAAGCGCTTTCATCTCATCCTGTCTTTTTTCTGCTGCTTTTTCTTGCAGCATTTTGTCAGAATCCTTTTTTCCTGATGACTCTTCTGTTTTGACTCTTGACTCTTCTTTTCCTTAAGCCTTTCTTTCAGACTCCTTCTGTCTGACATTGCTTTTTCCAAATTCTTATATGATGACACTTTTTGTCTGATGCCTTGTAGTCTGACTTCTATTGTAGTGTTTTTTTAAGGATAAGGATGAACCATGATTCATGACATACAGTATCATCACTACAAAAACACCCCTCCCTACGAAAAAAAAGATCTTTTCTCCCCATCACTTGCCCAACTTTAGCCCCGAAGCTAACCCAGGCTGCTCTACTGCCTCAGCTTCTCTTTGTGCACCCTAAGCTTCCAAAACATGTAGATCCTCCTCCAAATATTATGGTTCAGATTGAAAAGGTTTTGAATCTGCGTCAGTCCCGAAGAAATCAACCTCATCCTCGCTATTCAGCCGCTCGGCTCCCCAGTTATGGAACTCACTCCCCCCTGACCTCCACAACACGACTCCTTACCGCTCTTTAAAACCAGACTTAAAACTCATCTGTTCAGACTCTCATACTCCCTCTGATAATTTGCGCTGTCTTTGTATTGTATGTTTCTTCTTATACCTGCTTTTTATGCCTGCTTTTAATGTGCTTTTTCTTTATACTTGATGTGCTCTTTGTTTGTGACTCGTGTAAGGTGACCTGGAGTGTTGTTAAAGGCGCCCTGAAGTAAAATGTATTATTATTATTATTATCATTATTATAATTATTATTATTAAAGTTGGCCATAATCTTTAGAAGCAGTCTTCTTCTACTCGTAAACAGAGGCTTTGGTTTGATGACACACTGTGAGGCACTTCTGCGGTGGTTTGCGTATGCTCCCTTGCGATTTAGTTTCTTAAGTATTTCTTTCAAAAATAATATATAATGCTAATCTTAGTCTAAAAATAGACAATGTAACATCACACGGCTAATAAAACAGAGCCAGGCTAAAGCACTTCCCTTAAACCCACGGCATTTAAGTTAAGGTAAGCTAGCAGTTCGCGATGAAAGTCCATCTCCATCTTGTTATTGGACTCACAGTCAAAAGAATGGTGTCTAACTGCTTGTCATGGACTCAGGAGTGAGGCAAGACACGAAAACAAAAAAAAAAGTTGGAGTGTTTCATTAACACAAACCTATATTGATATTTTGATGTTGTTACATGTTAAGCTAGTGAAGCCGCTAACATTCAAATTTCATTAGCATTCCTTTTTGCTGGTATGTCTCCCGCTTTTTTCTCCATTGTTTTTACAGACAGAAACTGTAACACAATCCACCTTTCATTCTCCTTTTTGTGTCTATAGCTGGTAACACAGTGTAACTCCAGATTCACGGAGTGCTTCAACGCTCAGAAGGACTGCAACAAGGAGAAAAATAGAAATTCCTCTGTGGTGCCATGTAAGTGTGAATCCTGTATTAAACTGTCTTGGACTTACCTCTGATTTGCACTTCTCTGTTGTATGCTTGTCAGAAAACTCAAAATATGACATCTGAAATAGTCAAATCAAACTCCTCAACTTGTGCCCACACTGCAGTAAACATTGTTAATAAGCTGATGTGAAAATGCCGACCTCGTTCTGTTGTTAACTTGCTGATTTTCCCTCACTTCTGTGCTTCACTGCTGTTACACAATCTGTTTACAGTCACTGGCTGTTCCACATTTCTGTGAATCGCCACTAAAGGCTTACAAAGAACTGTCCAAACTCGACCAATAACAGCAAAAGCATGAATGAAAGCACACACACAGTGGCCTCTCAGTGCTCGCTCTACTCTGATAAGCTGGTTAATGTTGGTTTTCTCTCTTCCTCTCTCCCTCTCTGTCCTGTCTATGTGTGAGCAGCGGAGCGAGCGAGGGTGGGCCTAGCACCTTTACCCGGCGTCAAAGGCACAGACTACATTAACGCCTCTTACATCATGGTCAGCACTTCCACTGCTTCTGTGAATCATTGATTTTTCCACTCTTTCTTTCAGGTTTTGACTCAGAACAGGTTACCTAAACATGACACGACTATGTTTTGTGACTGGCTTCTACCCAGATAGAATTCTTTAGATAAGGAGAAGTTTTTGTAGTTTCAAAACCAGGCCCTTTATCGACATATTTTTTAAGATTAATCTTAAAGGTACCAAAGGTTGGACGAGCAGTTTACCATTGACTAAGGTTCCCTGACTAAGGGCATGTCCTGTTTCTCTCTGCAGACCAAAAACATGAAACAATAAGTTAATTGGTGATTTATAATAGTCTGAATGTGCTTAGTTATTTATCACTGTATTGTAGTGTTGTGCTCAAGACCACACTATCCGAGACCAAGACTTGCCCGAGACCAGAATGCACCGAGACCAAGACAAGACCAAGACTATTGGGAGTCGAGACTGAATCGAGACCAAGACCGAGACGAGCTGAGACTGGGACAAGACCAAGACCATCAAAATCTATTTTCAAAACCATGACAAGGTTGAACAGTTATGTGGGGTGTCCCGCAGTCACAACACCGGAAAGGTTGCAGTTATTACAGGGGGAAATAAGACATGAATTGAAGCTTTTTGTTGTTTTACCAAGTGCTCCTCCTTATTCCCATTAATGATGTTGAAGAGCAGCAGATCAGTGCTGGTCTATTTGGTCTTGATGGAAAATCCAGAGTCCAGCCAGTCCGAGGCTGAGACAAGACCAAGTAAAAATGCTCTCGAGTCCGGGATAAGACCAAGACCTTTAAAATGTGGTCTCGAGACCAAGACTGGTCTTGAGTAACACAACACTACTGTACTGGCGCTGTGAATTGCTGGTAGCCAGTCTAGGGTGTGCCCCTCCTCTCTGAAAGAAGAAGCTCGGGCCCCTTCACCCTGAAAAGGATGTACAATAGTACAGGGGAGGGCAATCCTGAACCCTTTACTTCTAAACATGGCCTGCCAGTCAATTGTAAATATAGCCACGAGTGAGCTAATGCTGCGTTCACACCGCATGCTACTTGTACTACCTCGGCGATTATTCTCCACGCAAAATCAATGTACAGCCGCAATGGGGCGGGGCTAACCCTCCCACGATGCGACAGCCGCTTTTCACACTACCACATAGCTTGTCGCGCGATGTGAAAGTAAAAAAAAGTTGATCAATCAGCGGTGTGTGCACGTGTGACGGTACCCCAGACAGACAGTTATTCATCCAGACTACAGAGTAACAATCCATGTCTGTGTGGGAAACATTAGTCAGTGAGGACATTAGTTCCGCCTAGACGGACCGCAGTAAACTCACAGATGATGCTGCTGCAGGGCATCAGCTGCAGTGTTTGGTGTTTGATAAGTGAATGAAAAGGATACAGCTGGAATAATGTCAACTGATAAATCCTATTACATGATGTATGATATGATTGTGGTGAAACTCGAGCAGACGTGACGTCACCGAGCGATGGCAACGGTGAAAAAATTGAGGTATTTATGGGTGCGCAACGATACGTCAGTGGGCAACGTGATTTTGGTAGCTGGGTCGCTTGCGGTGTGAACGCAGCATTATAGCACAGACCTCCTTAAACAGCTTTCTGACATTCTTAGACAAGTTATTCTGGAAAATGTCTTCCTGTCAATCCTGTCAAAGATTCCAGGATCTGCATCTACTTGCGGATGAACAACAAAGTCAAGCCACTTCCTCCTTGGGCTGGAATTCTAAAACCAGTTCAATTTGAGAATGCATCAGGACTCCCTCAGGGGATCAATGTCATTAGTCTCTTTGCATAGCAGTTCTCTGATCAATTCTTCCCACTTCGTTCGGCATGTCTTGTAAATCAAGAAAAACACAATCAGAGGCTGTCAGCAGTAATTATGACATAGAAGTCAAAATCATAATGATGGCATACAGGAGACAAAGTCAAACCTAAGGCTCAATTGTTGACAAAAAAAAGCTTTCTGCACCAAGGAATCTCCATCAATTTGCAGAAGCATTCATCAATGCAGCCTGGTGGAACTGATAATGGAATTGGTGTCAATGAAATCATTTTCCATTATCTTCTCAGTAACCAAAGCTTCCCATTTCTGATGAAGATAAAATACATAAATCCTCCTCAATATTAAGAAGAAAGTTAGGAGAAATGATCAAGTCAAAGCATTTCAAGCAGCGCTCTAATCTCCATTTTGCTCATGGTTTACTTTGCTTTCCGATTTTAGTTAACCACGAACTTTTACTTTGGTCAAAAGTAGTTTAAACTGTGTTCATTATCTTTCCAAAGCAAACTGTAACATTTATTTATTATTTACAGGGTTACTACAGGAGTAATGAGTTCATCATTACCCAGCATCCTTTGCCTCACACCACAAAAGACTTCTGGAGAATGATCTGGGACCACAATGCTCAAATTATTGTAATGCTGCCTGCCAACCATGGACTGGTAGGAAAACACACATGAACACACACTTTCACACAAACATAGAAGTAAAAAGACATGCTCAGTTTATGTGTCATTATAAGACTGTCAGTAAAGGTTTAGGCCACCACCACTCAACTCTTCCTTTAAATTTGGAATTAATAAATATGTTATATGTGAAAGTGACCCTTTTCCTTGCACACATTAACACAAGACCATATGGGTTCTTTACTGTAAAGCAAATAATCAATTAATCAATCAATGATTGATTGATTGATAAAGCAAATAAAAAAAGTGATCTTTACATACACTATATACTACTATATATTAGACCACCACACAATGCAAGGTTTATGCCATGAGTTTTTAAATTTACTGCTTAAAAAAATGGAAAGAATTGTGAAGTCTACTATTAATTTTAGATTGAGATGTTGAATTATATATAGTTTCATTCCTCAATGGAAAAATTAGTTTCAGTGATTGATTGTTAGGCATGATTTATATCTAACTAAACAGTTTCTGGTTTTACTGAATTCAGTGACAGAATCAACAGTTGTTACACACTTTTTTCTGGTCTTCAAAAAAAATACTATTTCACTATTTCACAGCTGAAGCTGCTGCAAAACTCAGCAACGCAAATGCTGACAAAGCCCGGAAGAGATCACATTACACTGATTTAAAGGCTCTACACTGCCTTCCCATTACTTGTAGGATTGATTTTATGATACTTTATTGGTTTATAAAGCTCTAAAATGGCCTTGCACCTCCTCATTTAAATGATTTATATTTACTATATAGACCTATTGGAGCCAGCAGGTCTTCTTGGAGTAGAGTTTTGTTCATGCCAAAAGTAAGAGCTTAAACACACGAAGAGGCATCTTTTGATTTTTTGGCCCAAGTCTGACTGAGAACCTGTGGGAGACACCAACTGTTCATACTTTCAAAGCAAACTCAAGACTTACCTCAATTTTACTTTATACTGTTATAATTTTGTAGAAATTTAAACATGGTAATGAACTCCTGACATCTCCTGCAGGCAGAGGATGAGTTTGTATACTGGCCCAGTCGGGAGGAAGCCATGAACTGTGAGGCATTCACTGTCACCCTCATCAGTAAAGACCGACTCTGTTTGTCTAACGAGGAGCAGATCAGCATCCATGACTTCATCCTGGAGGCCACGCAGGTAACTGAGTCTGTGTGTTAGGATCAGGCTGTAAGATCTTTATGTTTAGAAAAATGGCATTTTAGTCAAGGGATCAATACAAACTCCACAGTTCTGCACAACTGTTTAATGAAATAATATGTAGATGTTCCAGAGAATGGGAACTCCATAAATGACATTTCGAGTCCTAGATGTTTTAGTTGGTACTAAAACTGCCTGTTTCTTGTTTCCCTTCTTCCAGGATGATTATGTATTAGAGGTTCGTCATTTTCAGTGTCCCAAGTGGCCGAACCCTGACGCTCCCATCAGCAGCACCTTTGAGCTCATCAACGTCATAAAAGAGGAAGCAGCAACACGGGACGGACCAACCATCGTTCATGATGAGTCAGTGTTATGTTTACTCTCAAACCCCAGTTCACCACATCACCTCATTGAAGGATTACAAGAGGGCATAAAAGATTAACTCATATCTTAATCTGATTAGGCAAAGATTTAAGTAACTTGATTTGGTAATAAAGTTTAACCACAATTTCCCAGCTTGGGATCAATAAAGTACATCCTTCCATCCATTCATCCATTCATCCATTCATCCATTCAACCATCCAATCACCTATCTATCTATCTATCTATCTATCTATCTATCTATCTATCTATCTATCTATCTATCTATCTATCTATCTATCTATCTATCTATCTAACTATCTATCTAGACATCTAGACATCTATCTAGACATCTATCTAGACATCTAGACATCTATCTACATCTTTACATCCATACATCCATCTTATCCAAGATATATGAGTGAACATGTGAATATGTTTAACAGGAAATAAAATAATGTAAAACTTAATGTTCCATGGAGACATTATCATCCTCGTTATTCTGCTTGTAAATTAAAGAAAGACACATATTTGTTTCTTCTTTTACCCCCCAACCAGCCCTCTCACCCGCTGACCCCCCCACAGGATCCTCAGCAAACTGTCCAATTAAAGCTAATGAAGGTGTCTTTAGTAGTAACACATATTAGTGTTAAATGACACTCTAATCCAGCAGCTCTGCTCATGTTTATTCATTAGAGTAATGAAGATGCTTGTCCCATCTTCTAGAAGAAAACTAATGACTAATTGAGCACTTCATCTGGTTGCCATGGTGCAGCCAGCTTGCAGCACCTAAGAGATTGTCAGTTAGAGACTCATCCTAATTGTCTTCACGCTCATTATTCAGCCAGCCGTGGGTTGTTAGCACCGCTTTCCTGACAGGGCTGCTAATGGAAGAGGAGACCCTTTACATTGTGAAGGCGACCTGGCGTTCTCTCAGGAGGCCCCACGCCGTGCCGAGCTGTCGTTCTCAGGTGGATTCATTCCCTAATAAATCTTTAATCGCGCAGGTGACGTTCTTGATCCGTGAGGGTCTTCACTCCACGGATAAGCTGCTGTCAAGGACATCACAGATGCAAAGTTGTGAAGGCAGCAAAGAGTCCTCAGAGAGGTTTTCTTACAGCCAATTGAATTAATCGAATCAGGCTTCCATCAGGGAGACGGGACAAGTGATAGAACATTTAAAGGAAGTGCAAATCTAATTATAACAGCTGTGCACTAATTGCTACAAGCTGAGAAGTCACAACCAGAGCCACGGCATGGGTGATAGACCATAGGTAGAGTTTCCATCGGAGTTTTCACCGAACCAGAATCTCAAATCAATTAATAATCTTAGTGAAACAAGACAAAATGGACATGATTTTCAACATCACAGCATCAAAGATATTGAAGTGTTTGGACCTAACTTCAGATAATGTCAAAAGTTTGACTAAGACACAAAACAATACATATAAAAATATTAAAAGAGACTGTGAGGAGTTTCTGAGTAATTACAAAAAAGTTTCACTTTTAGATATATGCCTGATTGAAATACACACATTAAGATGAGTTTCATGGCATTAAAATAGGTTATCTATAAATGCTATTCCTTAGTCGGGTCGGACAGGGCTGGACTGGCCTGGATACTCAACTTTGGGAACAAGACAATTAAACCTAGAGCAAATTTATATTATTCGGACACGTCTTAGAGCACCGGGCTGTAAGTAGCGATATATAGACGGCTACAAAACTATGATACTAAGTGTTCCAAAAATTGCTTGTTGTCACACATCAAAAAGTACCCCTACGTAACTAGAAAGAGATACATTACCTCGTCACTTTGCATCCTGTAAGTTGTTAAAAAAAGAAGTTGTAAAGCAATACAGAGTTCTGAGGAAGGTCCGAGCTGCATGCTTTATTAACATCTCAACAAAGGCACGTTTGAGTCTTTTGGTGCGTTACAGTTGTAGTCAGACGTAGGAATTTCCAAGTAGGAAACTGCAACTGGCACATCCCCCCAAGTCGGAATTTCCTACTGGGAACTACTGTGAAACCTCGCCACTCCCGAGCTAACAGCAGCTAACAATAGCCTGGTAGATCAGCATGTTTTTTTCCGACTTCAACTGGAAGGTCGATAAGTCGAAGATGATGTCACTCCCAGTTCGGAGGTTACTGGAACGCAGCATTACGACAGTCGCCGCACGTGCTCATGGGTAGCAGAGTCCTAACGTCGCTGGTAATAGATTCTCCTCATAGCACCTTTAAAGAAGATGTAAAAAAAATCGAGGAACAAGGGCAAGAATCAAACAATGTACAGTCTAAATCCAGTGAATTTTGGATGTTGTGTAACATACAAAAACACCAATTTGGAAATCCTTTCTGACCTATATTTAATCAGCACACTACAAAGACCTTGATTTTTCAAGCATTTACTCAGTTTGAATTTGATGGCTTTCAAAAAAGCAGGGACAGGGGCATATTCACCGCTGTGTTACGTCCATACCTTTGCTTTTAAGAACACTCCATGCATGTTTTGAAACTGAGGACACTCATTTTTTAAGCTCTGTTCATGAAATTCTTTCCCATTCTTGTTTAATGCATGACTTCAGTTGCTTAAAGGCCCAGGGTCTCTGTTGTCGTACTTTGCGCTTCATAATACATCACACATTTTTAGTGGGAAAGTCTGGACTGCAGGGATGTCAGTCCAGTTCCCACATTCTCTCCTCCAAACCATAATGTTGTAACATGTGCAAAATGCAGTGTGGTGTTTTCACGCGCAAATAAGCAGGAATGTTCCTGGAAAGGTCTCTTGGATGGCAGCATATGTATACAAGTATGAACCATGAATATTCCTTTCACCATTAGTGGTGCTTTCACAGTTACCCATGCCATGGGCACTAGCACAGTCCTATCACAGATATTTGCTTATGAGTCTCCATGATTTACAAAAACACTGTGAAATGCGGACGTTAAAATGTGTCATCAAAATGTGTTTTTGCCTTGCTTGGTAGAGTTTTAACTTGCTGCTGGAGATGAGGTGACCAATTGTGTTATCTTTACAGAATTATGTTGTTTTTTATTTGCATCAAAAGTTACACTAATTCTATTTTGGTTGGCCTGGTTACTTACATGCAGATATTTCTCAGGATTATCATAATCTTTTGGTAATATCATGGACTCTAACAATGAAATCCTTAAAGTACTTAGCAATTTTACATTGAGAAATGTTCTTAAACTGTGGGACTATTTGCTCAAGCAGTTTAAGACCCAGTTGGGCACCTTCTTCTATCTTTGTTTGTGAACTGAAGCACCTTTCAAGGTTTCTTCTTTTCTACCCAATAATGAAGCTCACCTGTTTTCAACTAACCTGTTCACCTGTGGAACGTTCAGAACAACAGTTTTTTGAACATTCCTCAACTTTCCCCGTCTTTTGTTGCCCCATCCCAGCTTATTGGAATGTGTTGCAGGCATCAAATTTCAAAGGAGTAAATAAACACCAAAGTTAATCATTTTGAACAATAAATAGTTTATGTTTGTTGTTCATTCAATTTAATATAGATAGAAAGTATTTGCAGGTCATTGTTTTATTCTCATTTCACACAACATCCCTAATTGTAAACGAGTTTGCACTAAATGTTTCTATGAATAAGCACTGCTTTGTTGTATAAGCAGTATGTGCTAATGTTTGTATGTATTGTGTATGTGTTACAGATTAGGAGCAGTGTCAGCCGGCATGTTGTGTGCCCTCACCACTCTGTCTCAGCAGCTGGAGAGCGAGGGTGCCGCAGACGTCTATCAAGTGGCTAAGATGATTAACCTCATGAGGCCAGGAGTCTTCACATATATTGTGAGTTGGACACACAGAGAAAATGTTAAGAAAAGGTGTTTAAGTGGAATTAAATAGACTGTTGAAACAGATCAAGCTGCATCCATGGCAGTAGTTCACTTTTTTGTTCTGTGCCAAGCAACATCTTGACCATCCTAAAAGTAACTCCCTCTATAAATAGCGTCTGGAACAACTGACTCATTGGGACCTATGCAATTGACCCACACTTTGACATCCTACCAGTGTTAACATCAGGAGTTCAAGAACATAGAGTGGTGCAAGGGTGTTGTATTTTTAAAGGCCAGCATGGATATGTGTGTCATGCTGCTTCTCTTGACTGAAAGACTTTGAGATTTCACCATGTTCTGGGATCATTGCTGATAATCTGGTAAACAAAGGTTCATGAAAACACATGTGACGTTCATTGGTCCTTTTGTCTTCACAAACGTTCTCAGTGTTTTAAGCTTAAAGTCAGTCAGCAAGAGTAAAAGCTGTTATTAAACTGTGATTGAACTGCAAAATTAGGACCAGTTCTAGGCAGGCATATACTGTATGAGATGGCAGTCAGAAATGTGAAGGGGGCATCATGCGTAGAGCATACACATCATGCTCGAACTCAGAAGATACTCACAGTGGAAGGACAGAGAAATGAGAGGAAGTTGATTTGGTAGTTGGACTTAAAGGAAACTACCACAATTTCAGTGTATAAGTAAACTCGTGTTTGAAAATGTCCTCTTTCATAAATGGCCAGATTGAGTTTTTGCCCATGGCCTTGTCTATAGTGTTTGTGTTATTGCCTCATAAAAATGATCAGTAATGAATGTATTTGGGTCCTGGACATTTTTGTAGTTCTTGTTAGAAGTACATCAATAAACATCCTTTTGAGAGCACAATAACACTTAAACATTCAAAAGCAGAGAAGTATCAGATGTATTTTATGTTCCAAATTAAATCCTATATGCACAGGCTCATCACAGACCTTATTTCAGGTGGTTATTCAAAAGGCTAGTGTAAAATCTGATACACTTTCAGTCTTTTGAGCCAAAGGGCCTGAAATGCTAACTTTCTTTTTTTAGGCTCATCCCTGCAAACCGCTACGAGCCTAGGGTTTGCAAGCCCAGTGGGGAGATTAGGCTCAATGCAGAGCCGACTAGAAAAGCACTCGGAGAGCGCAGACCTCCACCAGCACCACAGTCCTCTCCCATATTGTGATTTTTACCATAAATATTAGTCCTACCTTATTTCTTCTAAATATTTAGATTCTTTGATCATGAAAACATACCATTAGCAATTGGTTTCATCATGATATCTATTTTAATTCAGTAGTTATTCACCAAAATCGCATTTTTCGTCATGGCGGATCCAGATGGTGATCCGGATCAACACCAATATTGAATCACTTCTTCCTTTTCCCATGCTGAACATTTCCTGAAAATTTTAATCAAAATCCATCCATTACTTTTGAGTTATTTTGTTCATAGACAGACAGACAAACAGACTCTCCCGAAAACATAACCTCCTTGGCAGAGGTAATAAAAATGACAAAATCTGCTGAACTGACAGATTACTGTCAACCAATCAGAACAGTCAGGGTCCATTGCTCACAGTGAGAATAGAGTTGGATCAGGAGAACTCAATTTGTGAAAACTGGACATTACTGCTTGTGGACATACTATGGTGGTCATTGAAACTGAATGTTGAATACTGAACTCCAGTTGTTCTATGAATATGTTAAACTGTAGAATGACACCTGAAGACCTGCACACATAACGTTCTCGTCTTTTTGTTCATGTGTTCACAGGACCAGTTCGAGTATCTCTACAAAGCTCTGCTCAGCCTAGTCAGCACCAAGGACAACGGCTCAGCCCTTCTTACCAGGGACATTAACGTGACCATGGGGTCCATCTCTGACCAGTCTGATCAGGCTGAGAGCATGGAGTCGCTGGTCTGAGAGGTGCCCTTCGGGGCCTGAGGCTGATCCAGGGGTGTCCTGGGGGTCCTTAAGAGGCCCCTCAGCTCACACAGGAGGCACTTAACTTTGTAAAACATCGAGGAACTATTGTGGACAAGACTTTTTGAGGCCTTTTTTTGCCAGACTCTTGGTTAAAATGAATAACCTGATTACTTTTTTACACTGATAAAAAGTTTTTGATATTTATTTTTTTTCGCCATTTTATGTCTTAATGTTCTCCTACTGAAGGGTTTGCACCGGCGTTATTGATTTTTTTCTTTCTTTCACGACAGCGTCGATAGGCAACGAGAAACACTCTTCTGTCTTTTCTTGTTTGCACTATATAATGTCAGTGTTACTGCCTATACTAAAGCTGACTCACTCAGCTTTCCTCCACTCGAGCTCTGATTATCTTTGTTTTTTTACATTCCACGGCTTCAGCCATGATTAAGCCAACTGCTTCTGTGAAGGACGATGTTCTGCCTGACACCTACGTGTTGATTTCAGACGGTGGATGGAGGAAGGCACGGACTCTGCCTCAGTGACATAAGCTGTTTGACTTCAGCTCAGCCTGACCTCCTCTGCTCTGCTCATCCATAGTACTCACATTACCACTCATTTACCACTGGGAAAAAAAAAACATCTGGGAGCATTTTGCCACTGAAAAGAAGCTCTAATTTTCCAAAATATGTCTCTTCTCTTTTTCTTTGTTTTCTTGCCACTCTCGCCACTCTCCCTCTTACTAGCAAGTCACAAACATGTTAGAATACCCAAGGCGGTGTAACAACTGCTACTGTGAAATTTTACTATTTCTTTGTATAATTCATATTATGCTTTTTAATATATGGAAATACTGTATGTATACATATATAAATATATCCTTATCATAATAACTTTGTGATTTTTGTACATGTCCTTTGTGGCCTCCTGCCTCAGGCCGGTTAAATTTCCACCACATTCGATCACCAACAGTTTCTCTCTCTGGTACTCACAGCTCATGAAAGCGGACTCCTCAGCCATTCGCTCACTTTCCTGTATGCTGCTATGTCATTAGACGTCTTTCACACTGACACACACAAATACACGCCTGCAAATGCCACTGGTCTTGACTGATATGAAATTGGATGGCATCAGATGATGCAACAACATGACATTCCCCGTCTTTCTGGAAATGTCTCTTTTCTTTTTTCTTTTTAAATCATTCATTCTCATCCTGGTAGACAGCACGGCTTTAGAGGTCTGTATGTGGAGTCGTCCTGTGCTCGCATGCACATTAAAGGATGTTACAATGGGGCTGAATCAGTTTTATCTCATTTAGAACTTGTATTACAATAAATTCAAATCTACTTTGGGCATTCACATACCAAGTTGCATTCATAAATGCTTGTTTGGACATTCCCCAGTGAATACTGAAAATGCTTGTCTGACAGTGAGTCTGCTCATCCTCTCGGTCCTTTTCTGGAGCACAAAGGGGAACAGCATAATCATGTCAGGTTTGGAAGTACATGTCAGGTCAGCACTTCACCATTCATCATTTCTGACGACTTGTTTGCACCACCAGCAGCATCAACCCTGCTTCATTCATAGAGGTTTACGTGCATTGAAATTAAGAATGTAAGGGTGCAAGCCCTAGGCCCCGAAGCTCTGGAGACAAGAGACCCCTTTAGCTGCGTTACTAACTGCTGTAACCAGCAGCAGTGCTCCAGGAAGTGAGCCTGCATCTCCCCAGGGATCAAACCAACGTCTTGATCGAGATTGAACTGGCCACCCTCCAGTCTCCGTCCAAAGCCTTGTGGACTGAGCTACACTGCTGCAAAACATGATATTGAAAGTCCATGTATGCAAAAAAAAAAAAAGACAAGTTGCATCATCTATCTTACGTACAAGTACCATAACGGAAAGATTATATTACTTTCACTTAATACTCAAAAACGGGTAAATATGCCTCTTAAGTAGCGAAAATATGCCAAATTAGGCATAGCTGTACTCTCAAGATGCGCATCCCAGTCACATAGGTAACAGTTCGATTCACACCTAACACATTCGGTGTAGACCAAACAAATTCTAATTTGCTTTTCGGTAAATTTTGGTTCATTTAGGGTGGTTTGAAAGCTCACGATAACCCTGGAGCAGATGAAAGAACAAAACAAAAATATTGCTAACGCAGTTACGTTAGCAACCACCAAAATATAGCTACAAACTGCACTTGTCAACATGCAGGTGCCACCTGACACAGTCTTTAATGGCACAGAATACTTCTGAAATACTTTGAGCAAAGCATCATTGACAAAGTCTAAGTTTATAAAGGACTGTAGCTATAGCCCCTCAACTAGGCTAGATTATACAACTCCTGACAGGCTTTGACCCATCTGACTAGGTGCAGTGTGAAACTCAGCAAAGTAGAAAAGCTATGAAACAGGTGTCTCTAACCTCTTTGCCCATGGCTCACATAATTGAGGTATTCCTCCCTCAGGTATTCCACTGGCATCGTGGGATGAATGTAGATAAGCTATAGTAAGTCGCAAACACCTTGAGGATGTAAGGCCATCATTTGTGTTGCATTATGTAGTGCAACCAACTTTGTATCTGAATGCCCAAAAATGACACTGACACATAACATAGCCAGAATCTTGGATCTACATGGGAACAACCGACTCAAAAACAAGTTCTATGCAACATGATGGTTCAGTTTAAGAAATGTGAAACAGGGTTTAAAACTGTCATCTGGTTTCTGTGAGAATTTATTCCAGATTTAAAGAGTCTCACCAGAAGGGTGTTTGGTTTATTAAATGTAATAACTGATTAATTTATTAAGGTGCTTATAGTTCTGTACAGTATATTTTTGATTGTTGTATGTGGATTAAAAATGCAGAATCAGAAAGTTGACTTTCAAAGTAATGAAATGCCCTTAATTGAAACTGGAAACCTGACACTGGTATGTTTACTGTCACTGTGCTTTATTTAATTTTCCAGTTAATCTTGACATGCTCTTGTGTTTACCAGATATCTTTTGTATGATCAGGAACTAAGAGCTTACTTAAGTGCGTTGTGGTTTTGTTAAGAATTGAAATACTGACATTTCATGATTAACATTAGTGACACAGTACCACACATTGTCAAAAAGGCAGAATGCTTATTAATGCAAATGTGTTTATATTTACTGAAGCCCGGAGTGGACATACATCCAAGCATTTATACTGATCCAGCTTCTCTCACTGGTTTCAGATAACAACTAAACGTGCAGAGATCTTGGGATACATACATTTTCTCTCTCAAAACCACTTATACTTATACATCAAGATCTCCAGAAAGCAGCCACATTTTCTTAAAGTTGTGATCGATGTATGTCAGCTCTGGTCAACTCAAATGCATCAACAGACGTGTCACACTGATGTTAACAGCTGCTGAAATGATTTGAAAGTAAATTTTATTCTCACCTGTTTTTGCTTTTTCCTGTAAATTCCTCTAAATGGATTTTAATGACTCTGTCAACAGATTCTTCGTTCTAATTTCCAGCTGCACCAATTCCTCTGCTACAGCTGAGTGATTATTCTCATCAGTTTTCATATTTTTGTTGTGACTGAAACTTCCAAATCCTCCCTGGTCTATGTCACTAATTCACTTCTTACTGCTCAACTTTCAACACTTTGGAAAATAGTTTTATTCCAACCAAGGTCCATTAGCAACATATTTGCAGAAGTGCTACAGTAACAGCCTCAGTTTCAGAACTCTGTTCTAGAGCTGAGTGTGGTTGATGTTTTCACTGATTCACTGAAATACAGTACCACCAAAAACAATTAAAATAATGTTAAAGACTTTGGTCCTGGCATTAGCTTCATAAGAGCATTAAGACATTTTCATTATCAGTCTATGTTTATTAATTTTAAATAGAGAGATGCAGGCATGAGGCCTAAAATTGATGTTAGAACCTATGCAATTCCCTTGTCTTATCAGAGTGTGAAGTCATTTTTTAAAGTTTTTTTTTAGATAATTGCCTGAAAACACTTCTTCTATACAAGATGTTTTATCTACAATTCACGAGTAAGGACCACACCATCAACAGGATGAATTTGGCAATTATTTATTGCGTACAGTGGATAACAAGCAACATAGTTGGTAGGTGAAGCGGATATTGGTTTGGGGAAACTTCATGGGGAATTCACGTAGCTCCCGGGCACGACGAACCCCCTCTTTAAGGCCCTGAGGAAAGAAGGAAGAAAGAAGTTTTAAATAAGGGGAGGGAGGGAGGGGTGCGTCGAGTGTGCGAAACAAAAGAGGGAAATGGTCGGTTCGAATTCATAGGAACACAGGAAGAGGCATGGTTGAGGTGTGGTCCTGCTCCTGAAATTCTGCTTAAAGCTCCACCACAAAATGCTGATAGAATGGAGTTTACCTGCTTGTACATTTTGAATTCTAATTGTGGCTTTAAAAAGACAGTTTTCATCAAACTGCTGGCACGGATGACAAATGTGGTCTGGGAACTTCAATATAACAATTTCTGATCATCATCAAAAAAATGATGCTACTTGCACAACTATGAGTACAGGTTACACCATAATGAAATTCTCATGACAGTGTGAGTTACGAGGGATTTAAAGGCCACTTTCACACATTACGTTTGTGTGACAGGATTCAGTTCAGTTTGTTAGAACCACCCTTTAAAAAACAATGAATTAAAATTCAAAAGCAGAATAACAGCTTAAATATTTTATGTTGCAAAATCATACTTATAATGCTGCGTTCACACTGCAAGCGACCCCGCGCTGAAAATCGCGTCACCCACTGAAGTATTGTTGCATGTCCATAAATAACTCATTTTGGTCACCGTTGCCGTCGCTCAGTGACGTCACGTCCGCTCGAATTTCGCCCCGATCATATCATATATCGATGTATAAGCAGACATTATTCCAACTGTATCCTTTTCACTCACTTATCAACCACAAAACACTGCAGCTGATGCCCCATCTAGGCGGAACTAATGTCCTCACTGACTAATGTTTCCCACACGGACATGAATTGTTCCTCTGTAGTCCGGATGAAAAACTGTCTGTCACTGGCACCGACACACATGCACACGCCACTGATTGGCTGTTGCCGCACAGCCACACATGACATCGCCTGAAAAGATAAACTTTTTTTAACTTTGAAATTGCACGACGAGTGCAGTGATCATCTTCAAGCATTGCGGGAGGGTTAGCCCCGCCCCATTGTGGCTGTATATTGACTTTGCACGGAGAGTGATCGCAGAGGTAGTACAAGTAGCGTCCGGTGTGAAAGCACCTTAAGAATGTGATCATCATGGAGCTTACTTCAGATTTTTTGTCAAAAACCTACCCTGTAATCCCGTAGACTTTGGAACATAGCAAAGTGCTGATGTGCTAAATCAGTTACACGTTTCAGGACTCATGCCTGCACTACTCTACACCCAAAGACTGTAAAAGAATTGGACCAAGCCATGTCATAGGGGCCTTTGGAAAGCTGTTGAAGTCCTCTGATGGACACTACCATAGTGCACGTGTCATCTCAGCCAAACTTTAACCCCATCCACTCACTTACGGAAAGGCCTTGTTGAGGCTTGACTGAAGGCTCTCTGACCAGTAGCGGCCCAATATTTCCAAAGCTTGAAATCCTCAATACCTCCTTAATTAAAGAAAAAAAACATTGCAAACACTCGAGGTACTATAGGTTTTGGCACTTCCACATGGACCTTTCTGTGCAGCCCTCGAGGTTTCTGCCTGTCTACTCCCTGTTGTGCATTCAGAGTTAAAGTGCTAGTGGTAAGTTAAAAAAAATGTACAGGTTTGGTCAACTTGACATAGTGTGAAAGATAACAAAATCAAATACAATGGCATTGACACTTCTACCCGGAACTGAACCATGTCCTCCTTAAACCTAAAAGTTAATAAAATACAGAATCTGAGCTACAGAACAGTGTAAGGGTTAAGCATGGAAGATATTATGTTGGTTTTAAACATCTAAATTGAAACTGACTTTTTTTAAAATCAAAAATGAAAACAGCTCCATTATCAGTGGACTATTGCCATGGAAACAGGCCATATAACTAGTTAACAGATACACACCGCCAGACATATTGCAGCTTTCACCATTAATGCAAAGCACACATAAATGTAGACTTCATTTTGAAACTGACAGAGCTAAGTGATTTTTTTTCTTCATAGTTCTTGGACAAACATTTAGATTAAAAACAGGACTTTGTACACGTGATTTTTTACTCAAACTGGAAGCCAGTTTGTGTCCACTTTAGTGATTGATGTGCAAAAACAGCGTAACATGGAGGCTTGTTCTTGATTCCAGCTAACTTACAGAGACGTGATCTCTGTCTTCAACCTCCCACGGCCTTGTGTACATAGTTTCTGCCCCTTTACCTTTTTCTCCAGAGACATATTTTTGTGGACTATAAGCAAAGAGCAAAGCCTCAAACGTTTTCCGCAATTACTCCTGAACACGTACACGAACTCTGACATTAGTCTGACATGAGGGTGTTTTATTTAAGCTACTGGTTTTGATTCTATTTGTACTTCTGTGATGGATGGCGAGACGCAAACACTTGAAGTTTTTGCATTTTGAATGAAAGGTGTTTTTTTTCCACAGCACATTTAGCTTGTTGAATGCAAGAGAGAAAAATGTATTCTGATTTTTTTTTTTACACTTTTACCAAAGACCCGAATCCTCCTGTGCAGAAAATGATGTTGGCTGAGCTTTTTATCCAACAGTCCTCTTTCAGTCCACCACTGTATATCTGTATCAGTGTCCTTACAAAGCTTTGCTAAAGTTACACTGCAGTATGTTCGTTTCAGCTTTACCTTACAGTTTGTCATACGCCATCATGTGAGCTTTAAGAGCCACATAGAAGAAAATGCTGTTTTACACAGTATTTTAAAATGTATCATGTTAGCTAAACCACTGTACATTTTTGTAGATGTTTAAAAACTGTATGCTTGGTTATTTTTCTCTTCCTTTTCCTTGAATTTAACACTCGGCATGTTGTGGACCACCCTAGTGAGAGGCAAAGCAAATTTCTTTGAACTTCCTGGAAAAAATACTACCACTGCTATGCAGCTAACATTACTTGGTTTCGAGATGAATATGATGAAGCCAGCAAGGTCAACATCAAACTTGGTCTTCATGAGAGATTTAAGGAGGATAGCCAGAGGGCAGTGACCTCAACTACCAATAGTCAGATTCATGGTGTAGCCCAACTTGACGCTACGTGGTAGAGCTCAGTAGAGGTTGCTCAGCGCCTTCCACCACTACTTACTTTGCTTGTGTGTTTTGGAGTTGAAAACTATCCAGTATTTTTTTGAAAAATAATAAATTTCAAGATGCTTCAAATGGCTTGTAAGAGAGTCAAGGTGGAAGCAACCACTTCTTAACAGCTTTTGTCCCTTATAACTACAAAATCATGATTTTAGTCCAGAAAAGTGAGACAGTGACTTCTAAATTAAGAGAGCATGTCATTCACATAAGAAAATACAAATCTTGTGTTTTTTTAGTCAATTGCTTAATTATTTAAGGGTTACATGTGACAGTGGCATGGAAATTTTGTTTTCAAATTAAATTAAACAACCTGAAGAATTGTATTTTAAAGTATTCAATTACAGAAAAAATAAAAGCATTCTAGTGCTGTAATGTCTCATGTCTGTCACAGTGATCGCCATGACTGAACCCCATGACAGAAGCAGCTTGTTTATTTTTGCCACGCAATTGCGTACATTTGCATTAGAGACTGGTACCATCGTACTGCTTACTTGTGTTGCATCGTAAAAACTCTCAGGATTGTTACAGAACGGCTAAATATGATTTTTAAAAGTCAACTTTAGATCTGCTGTTCGCCTTTGCATTTTACTTCTCTTCTAAAATAAGAACTATTAGTGTGATGGAGGATGATGAATTTTTGGCCAGCCTTGAAGTTACCATTGGGACTGGACACACCTTTACCAATGTTTCAAGCATGAAAATAATTGGAGAGTAAGAGCTATTGTAAGACTATTGAAGAACTACAACATGGCAGTTTGACTTTGAAGCTGCTGCCCACAACGTAAAAACATCCCGCTGTAACCACTTGTTCGTGAAACTTAATTGAACGGCCTCATCAAGTTGGGACTCATGGCTGTGGCCATTGTGCATATTATGTTTCTTAGATAACAAGCAGAAATTATTGCAGCAATTGTAGTTTGTTGGCAGCTGTCCTCCATTACACAATGACTACTTCAAGATTCAAAGGTGGGACAATTTGAGATGCATTTTTATGGCGATGAATGAAATTTTCCAGTCTACTCTGCATATGTTGACTTCTGTCATAAAATTCCATAGATAGTCGGACTAGGTAAGCGGAGGAGCTAGAATCCTAGCTCAGTTTTACACTTTAAGACTCATTCCCACACCCCTTTATGTAATAGGCGTCTTTCTCTGACATAGCAGGAGAAATTGCAGGAAGTAGGATAAATAGCAAATGTGTACTTTGCATTAGGAAGTTGTGAGGCATCCAAGATAGGATTTTGGTAGCCATTAGCTATGGGACACTGAACTTGGTAAAGAAAATGATGTGATTTTGCAACGAATGAAACCCTGGGCCCAAGTGGCATGTTTTGGTAAATGCTGTGCTAATATTGAATTGTTTTAACCCTCTACCAACCATCTCTCATGGAGACTGATTGTTGAAGAAACGTCTCTGGTTCTCTCATGTTTTCCAGTCAAATTTCAGATAGGCCTATAACACGTTTTTAAATGGCTAATGCGTTTTATGTCAATAGCTCACCATATCTTTCTTTAAAATCTCCAACAGGACAAAACATGATTAAGTATTTTACACTCTCAAGCACATACGGGCTGTGTTATTTCTGTTTGGCATACTACTGCGAGCTGCCTCCATTTTGAACTGATTGAATAATGTTGAATGTACTGGTTGTGTGAAATGAACACTTACTGATATTTGATGTTAAAGTGTTGGTGTATCCTGCCCCTTTACTTTTAATGTTTCCTCCATGTTGGAACATTTCTGTTCAGCTTGATGATGACAGTATATTACTATGAAATGTATAGACGTTTGGCTGCCTCAGATCTTTGGATACTGGATGAATGGACTGTCAGAGGAAATGTCACATCAAGATAATGTATCTCAAACTGATTTTTCTGACCTTACATTGCTTATCACAAAGATTTCCAATCTGCCCTAAATCACATCAAACTGTTCCCGCTGCTGTTCATGTCTAATCACGTGAATGCCCACCAGGTGTGAGTGTGTTTGTATATCCAGGCTTTCCAGCCTCATGCCCTCCATTATCGTTCAGGCAGTGATCGTGATATTACAACCTCTTAATCCCTCTTCTTCTCCTTTTTTTCTTACTTTTGGTTTTGGTTGTCAGAAGGTTTTGATTCTGCTGTCACATGTGAACACTGGAAACACTCACTTGTAATTCACAGGATAACTTTCTCTCCACTTACCTGTTTGGAAAAAGGTGGCCATTTGTTCCTTTTTTGTAACATTAAGTGAAAGAAAATGACAAATTTCTTTCTTTCTTCTTTCTTTCTTTGCTGTTTTGTTGAAGCTATATCAAAGCATTCTATTAAAGTGTTATTTAATATGTAAATGGTATTGCTATACATAAAATAAAATATGGGTTTTGATGTAATTTTCTGAAATTACTTGTTTAATGATATTTGTGTTTGTGTGTTTTTTGTTGATTTGTTTGCCTCAAGGGCAAAAAAGAGCTTGTAAATTGACGCCCATATAAACTTAAGAGAGAGTTGAGCTTAAAAACTATTTGGGGACATTTGTAATCCCGACAGAGCAATAGAGAGGTGCAGGAATTACGTATTTTTATTGGTCAGGGCTAAAGTTAGCATTACGCTGGTTTCCTTGACTGCAAACCCACTAAAAGCCTGTGGCATTTTCACTGTGTGTTGGATCATTGCTGATAATAAGCTCTGAGGAGAACAAAAAAGTACAAAATGTACACGTTCTGCTCTTTGTGACAATCTTTAAAAACAAACCAGCTTGATCATAATAGACAAGAGTGTAAAGCTAATAGTAAGCAACTATAAGTCAGTACATGTTGGTTAAATTTAGAAGCAATTACAATAGTTCTAGTGTAACTTCCTATTTGAGAATTTCTTCGTAATTAAATAATTTTTATCAAGTTGGTCCCACTGGCTGTGAAAATACTGTAAGAATAATTGGTAATTAAAAACAGCCAAAGGCTTGCTGTTGGGTCCCCAGCTGTTTTTGTAGCCTGGTATTTCTATTCCCATTTAGTTTCAGGCTTCAGAACCATGAAGTGTCGATGCTAACTCACTTTGGCGTTTATAGACTCATTCCTTCATCACTCTATATACCCTCAGTCAAGTCCCAGCCTTAACAAGAAGTGGCCTTCATTCAAAGTCTGCCCTTCTTTGTTGGTACTAGCCTCTCTACAATTTGAAACAATTGAGAATTAAAGAAGCACTCGGAGAGCGCAGACCTCCGTCAGCGCGACAGTCCTCACCCTTATTTTGATTTTCACCATAAATATTAGTCCTACCTTTATTAAATCTAAATCTAAATATTTAGATTCCTTGACCATGAAAACACCTTTAGCAGTTGGATTCAAAATGATATCTATTTTAGTTCAGCAGTTATTCACGGAAATCACATTTTTCATCACGACGAATTTCTGGACATTTCCCGAAAATTTAATCAAAATCCAGTCCATTATTTCATCAAGTCCAAAACTATTATGAGTTATGTTACTAACAGAGAAACAAACAAACAAACGGACGCTAGCAATATCATAACCTCCTTGGCGGAGGTAATAGTTCACTTTTTGACTACGTTTTATTCATGTTTCATTAATTAATTGATTGTGTTTAATCGTCTTAGTCTAAGAATAAGGACAAAACTAGAATAAACTTCTTTAAAAAATCAAAATCTTAATGAATATGTTAAATAAATGGTCTTAGTGATGTCATCTAACACCAACCGTTCACATCAACAATATGCATTTTTATCTTGGATAAATATTCCTAGAACTAAAAAAAATTCCATTATTAAAATATTTTCTCTTAACCTTTGAGTGTGGGTAGGTCTTCTTTGTGATTTTCAGCATTGACATAACATAATAACTGTAACATCTTTAAGCATTACAATCTCTCTCACAACTTTGCTTTGGTGCAGGGTTGGAAATTGGCACTCACTACCCATCAAATGGGGCTATTTTACTAAATATAATCAAATTCAGGGGGTAAGGGTATGATTTAGTTGCAAATTCTGATCAAATCTTACCTTATTATCATGTGGTGCAATTTGTGGTCCAACAATTTCACTTGAAAGGACCTCAGAATCATTAAAAATCCATACTGGCAGGTCAGACCACCTGACTTTTAATGTGCCGTACTGACAGCTCAGTAATATTTACAATTATATCTAAACCTGGATAAAGAACATAGACATATTCAAAGCATTTAAACACATAATTCCAGCTAGTTTCAGGTACTTTTCAATGCAGGAATAAAATAAGTAAAAGTTAATTTTACTAACTTTTCTCTTCATATGTCATTTGTTCACAAATGCATTTGGTAACACTTATTAAATAGGTTATAGAAATTGTTTCAGCCAATTAAACGTTGCTTTTTCTTTCTCAATGAATATTTGTCTTTTTTATTTCAAAGGTGCATGACACACCAAGGAAGTAATGGGCCAACCAATAAAACTATGTGTTTTATTTGACTTTTTTTCAGTGATAACTGATCAGAAACTAGGTGATGACAGTGGGTTAGGTCTGTGTAAGTACCACCACAGCCAGCCCTCCTCCCATCTAGATTCCAACATGAAACATAAAATACGAAGCTGTAAGTCACCCCCCACAGGCCCACTCACTCAATATTAGGATGCTACAAAAATGACTTGTGCCTGACTGGCTGAGAGCAATGTCAAACATAATCCCACAATAAAAGAAAACAGAAGGGGTATGTTTAGGCTAAGAGACTTTAGTTAATGAAGACTGTTTTACTAAGAAAAGATAGAGAAGGTAAGATATGTGAAATCATTGTAACCTTAGTAATAAAGAAGGCGAATGCATGTTTCATGAGCTGCGTTCTACGATCAGTCCAGCAGGGGGCAGCAGACACCACTGATCTGATCACCATGGTGACCCGACGCCTCAGCGAGAGAGTCCTGGAAACAAGGAAGAACTGCTTCCGAGTATAATTTCAAAATAAAGCCCGATAAGACAGAAAAAAGACAAGAAAGAAAGAAAATATAAATAAAGGAGAATAAAAGATTTAGTCATGATCGTACATTGCAATATTACTCAATATGTTGACCAATAGGCCCAAAGAATTATAGGATAGTTTTTCCTACTGCAAGAGCACTTTAATTTTTAAAACAATTTTCTTAAATTACCGTAAGAATAAAGAAAAAAGTTAAGATTAAAGACAAAACACCATAACCAAGAGATATACACATTAAAAAACAATTTACCAATCCAGAGGAAAAGACAAGGCTGGTAAACTCCTGCAAAATCTTAAAGGTCAAGTATTTTAAAGTTTCATGTCAAAGAGTTCAACAGTGATTTTAACAACTCAGCACTTTTTATATTAAGTACTGAAAAATATTTCCTCAAGAACTTTTTTTTCAAATTCACAACATTATTATATGAAATGAAGAAATGAATAGATGACACAAACTGGCATACTAATTTTTGTACTCGGCCTACTCGACATCTAAACCAGGGTGTCTAAACTATGGTCAGTAACAGATTAGTAATGAAGTAGCCAGGTCTGACCAGTGCAGATCTGATTTGCCACCTCCAGATCCATAACTCAATGATTTATAAGGTGAGGTGTGTCAAAGTGGCACAGGCATTCTCAGTCCATCAATCAGTATGTGAAAAACAGCTAAAACCGGCAGTAAATATAGAAGAATGTTTGCTCGTGCTTTTATTTTGAAGGGACAGTTGTTCTTTTCCGGCCGTGTTGAGCTTCAGTTGTGTGTGCGTTGCCGGACATGTCGGCTTGTTTATCTGAAGAAATGGAGTTTATGAAGGAACACGAGGACATGTGAGTTATACATGTTGTCTATAAACATCAACTATCAGGTTATTTCAACATAGAAGTCGATAGAGTTAGTGTTTGTGTCTTGAAGAAGCGACTGTTCACAACATAACATGTTTCTCCTGTTTTCATCTTATAAAATCACCTTGTGAGCTGAACTCAAACCTCCTCACGATCCTTTATTTCATCTCTACAACGCCTTATCTTTTATATTCTTCTGTATTCATAAATTCCAATTCCAAGAGAGTTGACACATGGTGTAAAGCGAAAATTAAAAACAGACTTTACAGACTTTGTCTAAAAAAGCCCCCTTGGACTTAAATCTAGTGAAATGAAAGAAAAGTAATATTAAATGCTGAAACTGGTTTTAAAAAGTGTTCGTTGCAAATATTCACAACTCAGAATCTGAGTTTAACTACACACAATAGGAGTTTGGGGACTGAGGACAGTGATTGCTGAAGCTTTGGTGGAGTTTTTCCTGCTCTGGCTTGATGTTCAACTTCAGTAGCTCAACAGTTCAGGGTCTCTGTTGTCACATTTTGCACTTAATAATGTGCCACACATTTTCCAATGAAGACAACTCTGGACTTATGGAAGGCCAGTTCCAGCATTAAAGGATAAGTTCGGTTTCTACAGCTTTCACATTGTTTATAGAATGAAGTAGAACAATATACTCACCCAGAAGTCTTTCCTGATCCAAACAGTGCTTCGGGAGATATTTAGATCCAAAATCGAGCAGCGGACATCCGTATAATGGTAGCACATAGGGCATGTATAGCGCCACTCCTAAAACTGCATTAATCATCCAAAAACTCATTAGTTTCACCAATATTTCATCATGGTCCACTCGGGCTACTCCTCCAAGACAGTCTGTGTCACTCCAGACATGTTTTGTGACTGTGCTGACCTCTGAGGTGAAGAAGAAGAAGATTGCTTGCCTCCACGCATGCGAGTACTCTCTGCCTCGGCGTCCTCCTTTCAATGAGCTCCTCATCTGTAAACTCTTACTTGAAACTGTAAGGACACCCATCATATTCAAAGTTCTCCTCCACAACATCTGCATCCGATAGATGTTCGTCCATTTTGCACAAAACTGGAAGAAGACATTCGTTGTGTAGCCGGCTGTCTTCCCCTGAAACAGTGAGCCGCACTGCGCAGGGCGGAGGCAAACATTCTTCTTCTTCTTCAGTTCAGAGGTCAGTACAGTCACACAACATGTCTGGAGTGACACAGACTGTCTTGGAGGAGTAGCACAAGCGGACCATGATGAAATATTGGTGAAACTAATGAGTTTTTGGACGATTAATGCAGTTTTAGGAGCAGCGCTATACATGCCCCGTGTGCTACCATGCTGCTCGATTTTGGATCTAAATATCTCCCGAAGCACTGTTTGGATCAGGAAAGCCTTCTGGGTGAGTATATTGTTCTACTTCATTCTGCAAACAATGTGAAAGCTGTAGAAACCGAACTTATCCTTTAATGGTGCCTTTACAAATATTCAAGTTACCCATGCCATGGGCACTAACCATCACAGATGTAGGCTTTTGAACTTTGTGCTGATAACTATGATCCTTTTCTCTTTAGAACACGACATCCATGATTTCCACAAACAATGAGAGTTGTTCAGAGAGTGGTGAACTTCTCCCATTCCTGCTTGTGAACAATAATCCTACTCCTTTTATACCCCTTCATGACACTCGCCTGCTTTCAATTCACCGGGTCACCTGTATGTTGCAAACTGGTGTTTTAACAATCCATAACTTTCCTTGTCTTTTGTTGCCCCTCTCCCAGCTGTTTTGAAACATGTTGGAGGCATCAAATTAAAAATGAGTAAATATATTCAACAATGCTAAAAATGTATCAGTCTGAACTAAGGATGTAACAGTATGAAAATATCATATCACGGTTATTGTGACCAAAATTATCACGGTTATCATTATTATGGCGATATTGTTGCAGTGTGCTTAAAATGTTAAAAAAAGTACTTTAACACAGTCTTGAAATCATTTGACCACTTTAATATTATAATTTTAACCGTTCTTATGATTTTTTTGTCAATAAGTGTGCCAGGAAATGTCCTATAAGTAAATGTGTTTGAAGTTTTTTCATTAGAAATAAAAGTAAACAAATCTGATTAGTATTTGTCATTATTTTGTTATAAATGCTTAAACAGTGTGCAATTACAAGAATAGAAAAAAAACAAATTTGTACTTTAAACATATTTCTCTTCATAAACAATTGAACATGTTCAAAGTTTTGAGACATCAAAATAAATGTAACCTATTTTACTTACACTCACACATTTTAGTTTGCCTGCAGCATTAGTGCCCATGTTACAGCTCGTTATATAGACCATGTCCAGGCCTTTTTATTATTTTTCGTTTTACTAACGTAGTCCCTGAAGCAGTTAGCCCCCTTCATGACTCTCCTCTGGTCTCCCCTTTCCATGGCAGATCTCCTCCACATCTCCTTTAATATTTCCAAATTACGATTGATTAAATCCATAAAACACGAACTATGATGGGAAAAGTCGATCTATTACGATGAAATACGGCGAAACACGGCAAATAAATGGCGAAAGAACGACAGGAACACACTCCAGATTGATACTAATGCGGTAATTTCAACCTATTATAAATTATTTACTCAAACAATACCGATAAACCGCCTATGATTCACTCAGGTATGGCTCTCTGAATCCTCTCTCTCTCACTGCTCATTTACTTGAGGAGTTTCAGCAGTTTTAATCACGTGCATTTTTGTCTTTTACCACAGCTTTGTATTTTAGACAGGGTGACTGTCATCGGTCAGTTTCCCCTCGACATCCTTGTAAAACCCAAACTTTTAACAGACTTTAGCCACTACAGCTGCTGAGGCAAAACATTGCAAGCTACGCATGCCCGTCTCTGTTTGCGACGCACAGCTGCTTCATCAAGTTTTTGGTTTATTAGTAAAATCATAAAAGTAGCCTTGAACCTCTGATAGTTTTTTTACCTCCAGTCCTTATGTCTCCAGTCTAAAAAGGAGAGCGGAGCTGCTGAATCAGATGGAGAGCCGCAGAGAGCAGAAAAAGATGCAAAAGAGGAAGCATGCAGAGGAGTCAGCGGCTGCTCGAGAAAGAAACTCAAACCTGCTGCAGGTAGCATGACATTTTCATCCTAACAGATTAACTCTACTGATTTTTTGATTCAATGACTTTGTCTTCATCAATTTTCAATTTTTCGACAAGACTGAACCGTAACTTAAGTTTTCATAAAAATCAAACTGTCTCAATTCTTAAATTTCTCAACAGCCGAAATCTAAAACTAGAAAGAAATGCCTGTCTTCAGATTCAAGTGCTTTCTTTCTCATGCTCTACCTTCAGTCTTACTTGCCCTTTTTAACTTTAAAGTAAAATTGCTCAAGCATAAAAGTGTGAGATGAACTGAATAACCTCAGACACATGAAGGTGAAAGCTGTCTTCATAAAACTGTTGTGAAAGATTAAATTCTTAGAAAAGTGAACTGAAGGAAAGACATCTAGAGGACTGAAAGAGGTCATATTTTGCCTTATAATGGATTTATATCTTCTTTTTGATGACTGCAATGGAATGTTCAGAATTGCTAATGTTCAAAAAACATTAATTTCTCATATGCAGAGTAGCCCTGGTGCTGTGTTATCTCTGTGTCTGCGATGTTCTGTTAGAGCCTCTTCCCCTTTTAGGGTTCTTTTGCAACGCTGCTCTGATTGGTTTACTCTATGGTAATCGGTCAGCAGTGCCATGTTGCAGAGATGGGCACTCGAGTTAAAGACTCGTACTCGAGACGCACTCGAGTTGCATTTTTGGAGACTCCAGACTTGACATGACTCGACCCTGAAAGACTCGAGAATTGGCTCGACTCGAGATCAAAGACTTGTGGGCAATCTTTATTTTATGGAGGGGTTTATGACATGGATGTATTATAAGACGTCAGGGCGCCGCCATTGTGCAGCCAGTAGAGAATTTGGGCCATAATCCGGACGCAGCTGTCGTAAACGGTCGCAACACTCCGCAGCATACGCCGTACACAATCATTGTGAAGCTGCCGTAAACCGCGGTTATTTTTAAAGTCTAATAACTTATAAAAAAGAAACTTTTCAGAAAAAAGAGGACTTGGAAAACACGCAGCCCAATAATACTTTCATATCACCACAGCATACAGATGGGAGAAATGTTTGTACGGGGTGTATTAATTTTTTGAAGTTTCACTACGGCCCGTCCAGATGAATGGGGGAGACGGAAATTTGACCTATACTGCAGCCAGTCACCAGGGGGAGCAGTTTTCGTGGCGGCTTCAATTTAAGCCCAGCGACATGGCGTTCATGTTTTTTTACAGTCTATGGTTTTTGAGTGTGCTGGAAACGTTTGTTCCCCTCTCTTACCTCGCCTCGCCTCCCTCCCTCTTCGCGGCCGCTTCCAAACCTCGTAAATTTACTGTCGTTAAGAAAGCACCAGACAGGAAGTCACCGTGTGGAGTATCCGGAAGTTTCAAAATAAAATACAATGCATGGACTCTTACACGTAATTTTCCTCATTACGTCAAAACCGGAGGCACGAGCATCAGGTCATCAGTCGGTCAGAGGGTCCCAGAGGCAACACAACACCATGGATGAAGAAAAGTGAACCACAGAGGTACAGAAATATATAACACTGCATATATGACACCAAACATCGTTTCTACGCGGATATAGGTGGATAGAAGTTGAATAAATTACGAGGCTGTGTGGTTGAGACCAGCAAAGGGACCTTATAGAAGCAAAGTGAGGTGTTGTTTATTTCTTTCCTCAGTCTATAACACGTTTTATTAGCGAGACATCGCTATTCTCATGAGAGCCTGTAGCTCTCCGGGGATCAGCAGCCCTCCCCCTACAGGACTGAATGCCACGGCGCTGCTCGGCGCCTTCAGTGGGTCTGTCGGAGCAAAACTGCGCTGCGCGTCTTTCGTGGAATTTAAGGGTTCCGTCCCACCCACACATCAGTCATCAGTTAGTCAGTCATCAAGGCAAGCAAAAATGGAGCAGCTGCCGGAGAAACTCCACCGCCAGCTTTGCTACCCTTTATATTGACCTACTGCAACACAAACTTCCAACAGCATGGCTACCACCACTCACTACTTTATTTTATTGTATTGTTAAATGCCATATAGTTTCTTTTTGGCTGCTCCTGGCAAGTTTGTTTTGCACCTGACCATGGCATGCATGTGCAAAGCAGAAAATTTTTCAGAGAGAAAAAAAAAGTCTGAATAGAAATTTGGATATACTGTTTATTTGCCAGAGGCTATATCATATTTATATATGTACATATGTATATATATATTTATATATATATATACACACACACACACATATATATATGTATATATGTGTGTGTGTGTGTGTGTGTGTGTGTGTGTGTGAAGACTCGTGACTCGACTCGGACTCTAGATCAAAGACTCGTGACTCGTCACGTCTTGCCCCTCAAAGACTCGAGAATTGACTCGACTCGAACTCTAAATTAGAGACTCGTGGACATGTCTGCTATGTTGTCAACAACTCTGCATTCATTCTAATTTCTCGGCGGTGGGCTTGCCACCATGGGCCAATTATACTGAATCATTGGTAGGATGCCTCAATGGAAGGTCTATTTTGGGGGCTGGGGGAAAGAGAGATTTTAGGCTAGTGTCAGAAAGAGGAGAAGAAGGACTGTTGGGGTTGTCACTTTTCACAAAAATCAAATTCAAGTTGATTTTGTGCTTATGCTTTCTTTTTAACAGACATGCAAGATTTTTACTCATACCTTTACATATTCAGTCCATATGTCTCATTTAAGTTTGTGATCAAGCACAGTGCGAAGATACTTATATTCAGTGACAGCCAAGATAGGTTTCCCAATAATAAAAATGGGACTGTGGTCTTGTCATGGATGAGGAGTAAGCCAGCTGCTCTGCACATAATCGACACATGGCAGTGTGCACACTCGTCTGTGTTCATGGGCTCACACCTTGTTCATTCGGTTTAAAACCAAAATATTCCCGCACTGGGGCTGTGGCAGCCTGCTTAAGAACCGTATCTTTCGTGCAATCATTCATTTTAGTGTTTGTTTCCTCGTTACTCCTCAGGACGCTCACCCCCCAAAGATTGCATGTCTGAGAGATGCTCACTCCGCTATAAATCTGCTAAATCAGCTATAGAACCGAAGCACCCCGGTGTTAAGGAAGATGGACAGAGTGAGCCATCTTCTCATTCAGCCTCTTTGGTGGCAAGAGAGGAGGAAAACAAACACACATGCACATGTCAGTTTATCGAGGCCGGCAAACTTACCGAGAAGGTTTTTTTTATCATTCGGTTAACTGATTTATTGATTATCGTGACAGGCCTAAGTGCTGCTGAACCTTATTTTTTTAAATTCAATTTTATGTTCACCGTTTCAACTTTTACCCCAATTTCAAACAGATACCTGCCTTCTAAGTAAGGTGGCAGGTTATGGGGCTTATTTAACACTATAATAAACACATTTAATACAAAAGAGCAGAATACTGACATTTAAATGTTCTTTTGCGGCTTTACTTGACACGCTTAATTATTTAATACGGGAGGCATCAGTGAAAGATTCCAATAAATACTGATGTATGTGACCAAATGTGGGTCAAGGCTCACTTTGTATTTGTGTGAACAAACAAAATCTGTTTAATTGCAGGATTTACAGAAGATAGAGGATCGTCTCAGGTGTAAAAAGCTGCTGCGCCCTGATGTTTTGGCTTTAGAGGTAAGTCTAAAGTGCAGGTTTTAATTTGAATGAATTATTGTTGGTGCTTTTAAGGAAGAACTCCACTAGAAACCCTTTTTCATTTTATATATTGCAGTGAACAGTTCAGTCTGCAAAGATCCAAATTACAATATTTTCAGTTGTTTTTGAAAATTAAACCTTAAAATCCAATATAAAAAAGACCTGCAGAACATCACGTAATCATGCAGCTCACATGTGGTGTCATTTCTTTACAACCTAATTGGAAACTCTCCAGCTGGCTTTCAAAAATGCATGCAGAATATTCTTCAGTTATTAAGACAATGACTTGTCTCCATGTAAAGTTTGAAGATACACATTTCTAAGGAGTGTGTGAAAGTGTGTGGCAGAGAGGTATCACAGGTCCTTTCTTCCTGCTGCTGTTGGACTTCATAACAAAAACCTCTCCAGTGTGCAATAAACCATATTATGTTTACAACACACAATATCTAACATGCACATAACCACTATATTTATTATATCTGAGTTTACCCATCTGTAAAATACCAAACATGTATATAACCATTGTAAATACCACTTACTATATACTACATATCTTTTATTTTTATCTTTTTTTTTTTTTTTTTAATGAAAATTTCTCATTTGTAAGTTTCTTTTTATATTTCTCTTGTATCCTGCTGTAAATTTGGAATTTCCCCCTGTGGGACTAATAAAGGCATGTCTTATCTTATCTCAGGAAGGACTTAAATGATTGACTTGGCCAGGGACAGATGTGGATTGATTATAACCTTGCGCAGCAGCTGGATCCACCTGAATTATTGTCTTTAATCAGGCCGATCCATCTTGCCAAGCTCCAACCCACAATGTTTGCAAGCGGCCCAAAGCGGGACAGCCCAATCAGACTCTTTAGTGACTGCTTGTACTGACATTAGCATTGATGCTAACAGCTGCAGCTCTATCAGATCAGGTCTGCATTTCTTTATAGATGACAAACAAATATCAGCTCCACAGACTTCTCTATACAGGATATTTGTGCTCATGTTTTGAAGAGGGTTTGTTTTATGAATGGACTCACATTCTGTAGTGCAGTCACATTATCAGATTGGCCCTTCAATTGTTGAGAAAATTTTACCGCAGTGCATCATTTTATCGTTAACTGTTACATTCATGCCTGTGATAAATTTGTTTGACAGAATGACACCCGACCACCTGCTGGATATGCTTCATGAAAAGCTTTTCCCTCCCCAAACACTCCCTATGAGCTCTTTCCCAGATGGACTAGAAATATATTGAACAGTCCATCTGGTTTATCAGGTTAGTGTGATCAGACTTTGGTGACTAACTTTAAGTGTTTTGTTGTTGTTGCAGACAAGGTACTGGGCGTCTGTGGAGGAGTCAGTCCCAGTCTGGGAGAACTTCCTCCTGGGTAAAGGACCCCACCCCACTGACGGTCCAGAGCAGGAGCCCAGAAGAACAAAACAGAAGCCTAGCACAGCCACAGACAGAGGCCTGCCTCCTCGACCCAAACCCAGGGCTGCTCGATAGGTGAGGGATGGTGATGGTGCACTGTAGACGGAGAGAAAGAGACGTTTTTACTCAAGAGTGGTGACAATCACAGATAATTAAAAAGCTGATCAGAACTGGATGTGGATTTGGGACTTTGGTGAACAGACTAAAGCTGCTGTAGAGCATCCTCATTGACTTTATGGGCAGGTCCCATTTCAGAGGGCTGCAACCAGCAGAGTGCACTTTTTCGACTGTAAATGTCACACGAGTGTTAAAGACTGTATCAATTAGGTATGGGATAAAATATCGTTTGGCAAAATATCGCGATACAGAACGTGACAAAACACATCGAGTAAAATGGATCACGAAATAAAGACGTCACGTCCGGTAACAGCGCATGTGACCAGAAGTGACGACAACAAACATTAGTAACTACCTTGCCTCCATAGAGCCGCACGATGGAGTCGAATGAGGTCGAAATTGAGGGCGCTCCGCCTGGATACAAGTCATCTGTCTGGCAGTATTTTGGCTTTCTCATTAAAAAAAACGAAGATAGAGTAACTAACAAGACTAATACGGTGTGTAAACTTTGCTATGCTGTCATTCCGTGCACCACCTTCAACACAACAAACTTGAACCATCACCTTCAGCATCACCATAAAAATGTGAAGACGACCCCGGCAAAAACGAGCCTACCGCTCGTTAGCATACACTCTCTCTAACCTCTCCAGGGTTACAGAGAGTGTCATTGTGTTTGGCCTGTTAGGCCTTGTGTTCTCCTGTGTGCAACTCAAACAAAAATAAGTTGAAATTACGCGGTAATATTTTTTCTTTTTTACTTTTTTGATATTGTATCATAACGTATCGTATTGTGACGTATCATATCGTCACCCGGGCATATCGAGGTGCAGGGTATCGTGAGTTTAAGTGTATCGTCCCATCCCTAGTATCAATGGCTCCTCCAAATGCAGTTAACAGCTGTGGCCTCAAAACTTCATCAGCAGAGGATTCATTCGGTAGATTCTCCGAAGCCTGGCATATCCAAAAGCTCACACATTTACCTGTAACTGCTCTAATATAGCACGCCCTGGTTTATAACTTGAACCCCATTTTTCATGCTTTTTTTTAAAGAAAATGCTGTATTCAAATATAACACGCGTCCACATTTTGCCCAAATCTCACTCTCTCAGACAACTCAAAAATTACCCTTACTCATATTTATAATCAATGACATTTCAGTACTGTACTTTCACAACAAATACCATCCATGATTTTCTCTCTCAACTTGATGCAGAAACACCTTTTGCTTCACGCTTGTACAGTTACTCGATTTCTGCCCGAGCATGCCCAGTCCTGGTGTACCGACCAATCAGAAAGCAGCTATCAATATGCAGATGTCTTCCACCAATCACAGCCCAGTTTTGCGTCCCCTTGCTCACAAGACATGCAGTGCTCTATGTTTGCACATGAGTGGTCACAAAGGTAAACTTATCAAGACCCCAAATATTGGATTAGAACAGTTTCACAGGCGGTTTAAAAAGAATTACGCAAATTTGGCGGATATGTTTTGCAGAGAGTGAGAGAATTTGTTGGCTCTTTGTATCAGATGTGTTTTAATAGCGATGTTGGGAGGCAAAATATTTTACATATTTTGCTTGTGCCTGTGTAAAATACGCAGCCGACAATTAGACCATATTTAGGAGCATAAAAATGTTTTGTAAATGAAAAAAATCTGTATTTTCTCTTTTTCAAAACTTATTCGAGTCTGGGGCATTACAAAATAAAACTACAAAAAAACAAAACAAACCACTCCAGAATAGAGTTATTGTGTAAACATGAAGCAAATGAATCGAGTTATAAAAATGAGTAAGAAGTTTCACATAGGAAAGATGTGTTTCATCTTTACTTCTGTCAATCACACATTTAATGTTCAGCATTTTTATCCATTCTTGCATCCTGTGGGTCATGCTGTCTCGTTTCTGAATGAGTGGTTTTCAGAGGGCTCGATCCCTTGAAACCTGTCGCCTTCCTGTTGAGACACTGAATGTTCTTATTTGGATTTTTTCATTTTCAAGAAGAGACACCAGTGTGTGAACATCCAGGTTAAACTTTTAAAGGTGGAAGACAGTAGAAATAAGGAAAAAGGCTAAGGAAGCTTCTGCAAATTAAAACATTGCTCAGTATTTAGTTATGTTTCTAACTGGAAGTTAAACCGTTTTTCCTTTTTATTGCATTTTTATTTCTCAGCCACTAGAGGGAGCCAGTGTTAAAGATAAAAGTCCCATCTCCAGCGAGAACAAATTTGCACCTGAGACACTGTCTGTTCTGTTTAAAAAAACCTGCATGCAGCCTGTTAAGGTCCTTTGGCCTTTTGAACATTCTTAGCTCTGAACTTTTGATTTTATTTTGAATTTCTCATAAAGCTGGAATAAAATTGGGTGCAGCCGATTTAAAAAGACTAAAATACATACTATTTGCTCCTAACTATGGTTAATAAAATACACAAGTATATAGCCAAGGTACAATAAACAATGTTGTTTACAAATAGTCCAAAAATATAATTTGTGTTAATTGACTGAATTTATTGAGTATATTTGAATGTGTTGATGTTATTTACAATTCTATTTTTATATACATATATGTATATTGTTTTAAATGTACATCTTTTTTCTGTCTACAACCTCTCTGACCAGAGAAAGGTCCCTCCCTCCCTTCCTTCTATTGCTTACCTCACCTCTAAAGGAAACAGTCTCAGACAGGCTGTTTGAAATTTTTTTCATACTGATGTCTTTAGAGGATAAAACACCTTCACCTGATTGGAGACCCCGAGACAGGCATCTGTTCAGCCCACTAGTTTATGGGAACATGTAAAGTGGTGTCTGTTTGCCCATAGTAAACAATAGAGGACAGTGCTGAAAACCTCCAGCTGTTTCCACTTCATGGCAAGGGCGTGGTGGATGTACTTAAAAGGCCTGTTCTGAGCAGGGCTGAAACTAAGGGTTGTATAATCATGTTAAAATCAAATATTTCAGGTTATTGTTAAGCAAAAAAAACTTTCAAAATAAGTCATTGGAGCACCTGGGACCAGTGTTAATGTGTTGAAAAAAGTTAAATACAGGACCTTAAGGTCACAGTCTAGCTCCTGATAGGCAGTGGAAAGGACTGTAAAGTAAGTCTTCTAACTGCTGTGGACAAAGTATTTGAAGAAAAAAGAGTTTACAAGACGAAAAGATTGATATGTATATATGATTACAAATATGAAGATTTCCTCAAACATGTTACTTGATGGGACAAATTAGGCCACTTTTTTCAAGGATGAAATGGATCTGTTTTTTTTGTTGTTTTTTTTGTTTTGTTTTTTTTTTGGGGGGGGGGGGGGGGGGGTGTCAAGAAAAAAACTGTTGATATAATAGAAACCAAAGATCATTTCAAGCGGCATAAGTGAGTGCAGCAGGTCACTGATTTCAGCAGAAATATCTTCATAATAAAAAATATACAAAAATGTATTTGTTTGAGATTTTGCACTTCAACTGATCAGTGTTGCACAACAATATGGTGTTTATTTTTGTAATTAAATTTATATTTCTCTTTTATTTGTCTGTAAGACTTGAATAATAAAAATATTATGTCAGTCCATTTTTTGGGTCATAAGCTGTCTGTTGGTGTTGTTGTGAGTGAGCTTTGCTTTTGTGTTTTGATTAAAATCGGTTTGTTTGCTGTCTTTTCAAACTGAGCAATTACCAAATGTCCTGAATGTTTTTTTTTTCACTCAACTTTAACAGCTTTTACAGCAGCTATTAATTTATCATGGCTCCAGGACAGAGGAGGCCTGGAAGGGCAATGTGAAGTACATTACCTCTGGCATCCAAAAAAAACCATAAATGTATCAAAGTCAAAACTGATGCAAATCTTCAACATATTCTAACACTTTTTTCCCAAACTTTTTTTAATAAGAACAAGAAATGCTTGGAGACAATAAACCTCCACAGAGGATTTTTTTAGAAGTTGAAACTACCCTGTCTTGCAATATTAATTGATTCCCAAAGCAATTCTTCATTCTTCAAATGATCAAAATAAAGTTATGCTCACAAACAGGCAGACAAACAAATGACATTTTTTTAGCATAGGGCTTAGTTTAGTATTTTTGTTTTTTAATTTATCAGTTGAATTAAAGCATTTCATCAAACTGGCAATCAAGAGTGAAAATAATAAAATCATGAAATAATTGCATTACCTGATCAGAGCTACAAACAAACATTAAGTAGAAGTGTTGCACTGTTAAACTTTAATGTTTTAAAGTACACATTTTCTTCTTTAAGGGTGTTGCTGTGTTCTAAAGTTTGACTCCATTATTGTGTCAAAAATAAACAAGCATCACAATCAGATCTGGTGCTAATATTTGAAAGAGATTTATTTCATGAGAAGAATCTCAAAGCTTTCCCAAAGGGGATCAATAAAGTATTTGTCTTATCTATTGTTTTTATTTATATATAAAAATGCTTTCTTTTGTGTTTTAACAGTAAATCAGCTATGACTCCATGTCATAAAAGTTGCAGTTATAGGCTTTAAATCCTGGAAATATCTAGATAAATAGTTCTAATTTGGACTTAAGTTGATATAAAAAGATCAAGCCCAAAAAAGTAGGGAAAATATGAATATATGTTTTTAATATTCTTGAGCATGGTTGCTAAAGGGTTAACTCCAGCATTTTTTGCCCACGAGTTCTTAGCAGATCAAGAGTCATACAAGGTTTTGTTAATCGCCAGTTTAAGCAGTTTGGTGGTTTCAGATGGTGGGGTCACGAAGGGTCACGATAAACAACACATCCCACTTTCCATCAGCCTGACACCACCGTGGACTTTAGCATCAGAGAACCAGTATCCCACCTTTAGGTTACTCAAGCCAAAGTAAAAACAAGCCCGCCTCTTTACTGCCAGGGAGCATGAAACCCCCTCCCACGTCTCACTTTAACCTCTCCTCTCTGCACCAGCAGAATTGGCAGCCCCCTCCCTCTCTTTAACCCCTAATTGTCCGTGATCAAACCCGAGCCGGGCTGACGCGGAGTGGCGGCTTGACAGACGCAATCATCCGGACAGCCCGGGATGAAGTGGCCGGTGGTTGGCAGCTGCCCCGGCTCCTCAGCTGGGGCCCCTGCGCTGTGGGCCCTCGGGGGGTCAAATAGCCACCGGCCACCTCTGACTGACTGACTGGCCGAGCGGACCAGCGCGGACTGATGGGGCTGGGTGGTGGGGAGCTGGTTTTTGAAGAGGGACGAGGTCAAGGCCACAATTGGAGGAAGGTAAAAGTGGGGGAGGTTTTAGGACCTTGTGTTCAATCACGTATGAGGGGATCAGTTGTTGGGAAGAGGAGGGGGGCAGGTGATGAAGATGCCATGTAGTGAATTATCTAAAAGGGGTTTGAAGAGCACGATGTGGAGCCCTCCAAATGACTAGCCCGGCATTATGTATTCTAATGGCTGAGGCCCCGGGGTGCTGGAGCCCGAGTCGCTGCTTGCTTTCTGCTGTCAGTGACCAAACCTCGTCTCACCCTGCCAGCCACAGACGACAACAATGACCCCTCAGACGGCCGCCCGGCTCTCCTCCAGCCCTCCTCCGTCTCTGGTGGTGTGGTGTGAATCTCGGAGCCGCACGATTATGCAACGCGGTTCAGCTATTGAGAGCCCACTGAGAGCCCTGACACATAATTGAGCGCAAAGCCGCGCAAATGGTTAAGTGTCGACTCCATTTGATTGGATAATGGGTAATTGCACGCTGCATTTCATTCAGTGACATGCTGCGGGTGCACAAGGGGGCAAGTGAAGGGGAGGGGAAGAATGGAGGAGGGAAAATATTTTGGCGTGCTGCGTTTTTGCAGCCTGTTATTTCACACTTTGGGTCTGTTGCACTTGTTTGGAACCAGGAGCCTGGAGAGATCACAGATTTGTATCAACTGCTGATGCAATTTAAATTGCAAATGACATTGTTTTTACTGTTGAAGAAATACATTCTCAAAGTTTGTCTCTCGGTTTTGTGAATCCAGATTTGTCCAATACGAGCGGCTGCCGAGTGTCATGCCTGCTGGCGCTGTTTGAGGCTCTCCTCTGACCCTGTGTGAGCTTTGAGTCTCGAGTCTCTCCTTTGATCATGGCATGTCACCTCCACTTAAGAGCCCGGGCTGCCGCTCTTTGTCTTTTTCCTTCACGGAGGCCTTGACTGTTGTCATGTTGTCTCACATTAAATTGAAGGCTTCATGTTGTACACTAAGAGGAAGCAACACTGGCCTTAAGGTAGCTTGGCCCGGCTCCCAGAGATTAAACAGGCAAGTGGAGGCTAATACTTACTGGGGTGAGCAATTGTTGCCAAACATCATTTATTAGCAGCAACGGGGTACATCATATTGATCTTGTTCATCCACTGGCTGCTTTATCAGGCATAACTTGCCAGTATGGGGTTTTATTAAGCCGCGTGCAGTCCATGTGGAAGTGCCAAAAAACTGTAGATCACCGAGTGTCCACTTGAGGCTGGCTGCAGTAAAACCTGAAGTTTAAATGTTGTGTGCAGGGAGTGGACAGTTTCTGCAGCCTGGTTCAAAAAATAGCTTCAGATTGAATACATAAGTGGGGTACTCACATTAAGATTATCGGGCTGTTTTTGTCCCAACTTTCCCCCTTGCCGACCAAGGACAGCAAATGCCAGATTATCTTCTGTTTTATAAGATTATCCTGTGGCCTGAGGTGTGTTAAGAGTGTATTTGTCCTGATAACCGGCTCTGAAACAGCGTAAACATTACACTTGTTCAGTTCTTACAACAAAAAAATCTTCATGCGTGTGGGGACAGCCAACAACTTCTGAGTCATGACCCTGAGAATTGTGACGTGGAACTGAATGTAGCCAATCAAGAAGCAGGCTGACTGAGGAGCAAGGAAGCAGGACGTAAATAAAAAGAATCATGGCTGACCTGGAACATTAACATAATGTCAAATGGACCTAAGAAGAGAGCACCAGCTTACGTATCTTCAAGATTTTTCCACAGTCTTCTCTTTTATTTATTTCCTGATTTTCCGTCAAAATACCACCAACACCACCATCATACCCTCTTCTCGTATGTCCTCTCCCATGTTGCGTGTTGTATCTTCCCGTTGTTGCCATAGACAACGTTTATGGTTGTTGCTATGCTTCTTCTTCTTCATTTCTGTTGGATAACATTTGATCATGTGAGACTTCTGTCTTGGAGGACTTTATTCTAGAATAGTGGTGGAAAAGAATCGTTGTGTGTGTAATGTGCTGTGTTTAGATTATCGAACACCACACACAGTACGATCAAAACTATTCAATGCCTGATTTTATTATCTTCATGTAGATAAAATATGAAGATACAGATACATACAGATAAAAAAAAAATCCCTTCAGATTTTAAAAGTCCTTATATGTGTAGTACCCAGCTTTAATGCTGTAACTGTACAGAAGGTGAATTGTTTTATATTGATGTTTTACTTTGATGAGGATTTATGTTTCACATATTAGGGACTCGACGGACATGGCAGCTTGGAGTCATTATTGGTCAGACAGACTTGAGCCTAGGGCTGAACTATATGGACAAAATTTAATATCTCAATATTCATGCCAGATATCTCGATATCGGTATGGATACAACACAGTATCACTTGGGTTTCGGTGACAACAAAGCATTTTTCAGATAAGTAAATACATCATAAATTAAAAAGAATGTGGAAAGTGCCGTTTTATTCATAAGACATCTATATTGTTTATATTATTGCTTGTCCGATATTAATATCTTAAGTGTCTGTATCTTCATATAGATACAATGACAATATATCTGTCAGCCCTACTTGAGCCCAACCTCAACACAGCCTCTCCGTCTGAGTGTTGGTTGATATCAAGGCAACATCCACGGATATACATCAAAAACATCCTAAGGCTCCTTTTAGAATTAAACTGATGTCGCTTGGCCCTGTTCAATTCTTTCTGCAGTTTATGTGTGGATGAACTTTTCACTGCTGTATTTCTGCGTGGCATTGATTTAAGATTTAAGCTACAAGATGCTGTGACATTAAGCAGAGATTTTGGTCCATACTGACATGAAACTATCACACAGTTTCAGATTTGTTGGCTGCCCTTCCATAATGCAAATCCCCCATTCCACCACACCCAAAAAGGTGACAGTGGTGACCACTGGAGTGCCAAAAAAACAGTTTGAGATGATTTATGCTGGGTGACATGGTGCATTACCTTACTGAAAGAAGCTGTCAGAAGATGAGTACACTGTGGCCATGAAGGGATGGACATGGTCACCAACAATACTCATTCTGTGATGTTTAAGCAATTCTCAGTTGGTACTTAAGGGGCCCAAAGTGTGCCAAAAAATATCTAACAGACCATAACACCTAAAGCTAAAGCTAAGATGAGTTTTGGTAAACTCATGTAACCTTTAGCTTCTGTTTCACTCTTATGCTGAGGTCAGACTACATCTTTAGCCCTTTTACTTCGGTTTTTGTTGCACATGCAGAGCTCCTGGTGCTACCACTGGCTAATGTCTCTGACCTGAGTGAGAAAATCATGAGAGGTAGGACAAAAACGTAACATGCCAGACTTCCTGTTGTGGAGTGGTATGACAACCCTGAGAGGTGTTTTGCTGTTGTTCACTAAGACATATGACACGGGACAAAGCAACCGAGGCTTTTGAGGCTAATGGGTCCCTGAACCCATTGAATAAGTCATGTAATCTAACCTCAGCATTAGCTGACTGGCACCCCATGTGGTCCTCTGCTACTGTGGCCTATCTGCTCCAAGGTTCAATACGTGCATTAAGAAATGATCCTCTGCGTTCTATGGTTGAAATTCAACTTACTGTTGTCTTTCTATCACCTCAAACCACTTTGGCCGTTCTTCTCTGACCTCTGGCATCAAAATGGCATTTTTGCCTAGAAAACTACCGCTCACTGTCTGATTTCAGACCATTCTCTGCAGTTTCTGACCAGCTCTGGCCAGCCCACCTGACATCAACTACCATGGTTACATTTACACTCTCTGGCTTAAAACACAAAGATTTTCCTTCGCATATTCAAAGTCAATCTGTGTTCAGACGGAGACGCTGGAGATGAATGAAACCGCTGTAGTATGCATGCCGGTTCAGTAGATGGCAGTGCTGCTACAATTCACGTACAAAGAGGAAAAACTTTTCACAAACAACAATGGCGAGGGGAGAGTATTGAAAACTCTCCACTCTGGAGCCTGGTTTCAAAAGTTTGCGGATTGAAGCGCTCCAGGTACCGTTCCCATGAGAACAGGAAGCCAAAACGCAATGAAAATTTATCGGATTTGGCCATTTTAGGCCTCGTGTTAACAACGTCTAAGAGTCATGCAAATCTGTTACTTCTTCATTCTGATGCTGACTTTGCAGTTCACCTTGACTATGTCTACATGCCCATCTGCATTGAATCTCTGTCCTGTAATTGGCTGATAAGTCATTTGTGAGCAGTTGAGCAAGTGTTCTAAATTAAGTGGACAGTGAGTGTCTATCAGTATTTCATAAACACTTGATAAATTCTCCATCCCTTGTTCTGCCTCTTGAACCAGGCTTCACTTCTCTCACTATACGCCACCTCTAAACTCTCCTATGGCTCCTACCAGCAGAACAGGCTTTTATCCTTTTTTAAATTTGTGCTCTTAAACAGAACCAGCTTTCTTCTCCAATGTGAAACTTCTCCTCCAGCTGGACTTGAATAAACCTGAGCTGTGTTATTGCTCTTAAAGAAGCCCAGCAGGGAGGTGTGCTTGCTGAATTCCACTTCAGTCGCTGTATCGATTGAGCTTCCTCGGATGTCTTTCTGCCGTCGCCTGCTAAAGTCTAAATGAGCGGTGCTATTCACATCGACTCATGGATTGGGTGTGCTGCTGAAAGGACACGTATGAATTTTCTGTTTGTGTACTTGTGTCTTTTGTTGATATTGATCGAGCCCAGGACTGGATCCACGCATGATCCAGCGTGTAGTGCTTGATCCTTAATGAAGTCCTTTATAAAGCTCTAATCAGTTTACTATCAAACACTCAACAGTCGAAGCAAACACTTAAATTGGTGGGGAAAAAAAGTGAACAGGTAATCACTCTGTTCGTTTATTCTGCTGCAGTGGGCTGTAAAAAATGGTCCCACTTTTGTCTTTTTGCATCCTTACCCTACCTTTGTTTCAAAAGAGGAAAGTATCATTTTCGAGTTTTTAAACTTCTCCAAAGCAGTACTGGCTTTGATTTCCTCGATTGTTTGTGCGCTCAACACCGAACTATGGCATAATTTCCACATCTACATACAGGAGGTAGACTATCACATGATACACTGTAAAATAAAAAGTGGAAAATGAAGTACCAAAACTGAGTCAAACTGTATTGAACTTTTGAAGAAGTTCCAATAGGGCCAACTTCATTTTTTGCCTTTCTAGTGTCTTTTGTGCATGCAGAATGCTGCATGCTTCCTGTGGTCAACATCATTGACTCAATAGAACAAATCATTAAAGAAAAAGACGTCAAACATGCTAGACTTTCTGTCAGGAGGTGTCCTTCATCACACAAACTCTAATAATGCTAAATTTCTGGCACAATGGGTTCCAAAACTGTGCAGCCAATATAATATGAAATAGTTTTTATATACTGTAAACTAGTGCCATCATAGTCACACAAATTTCTCAACCATGCTTAACTGACATGAAGGTTGCCTGATTTTGACCCTCACCGTGGTTTGTGGTGTAAGAAGTCATTAAGAAATGCAGCAGTAACTTTAGAGATGGCACCTAGAAATTGATTCAGAGAAGGGTCTTGTTACCTCCACCAGGAGGTTGTGTTATTGCCGTCGTTTGTTTGTTTGTTTTTTTGTTTTTTTGTTAGTCAGTTAGTTTGTTTCTCTGTTAGCAACATTACTAAAAAAGCTATGGACGGATTTCCATGAAACTTTCAGGAAATGTCTGGATTGGGACAAGGAACAAATGATTCGATTTTGGGAGTGATCAGCGTAAAACCGCCATGACGAAAAATGTGATTTTAGTGAATAACTGCTGAACTAAAATAGATATCATTATGAATCCTATTGCTAATAGTATGTTTTCATGGTCAAGGAATCTTAATATTTAGATGAAATAAAGGTAGGACTTACATTTATGGTGAAAATCACAATATGGGTGAGGACTGTGGCGCTGGCAGAGGTTTGCGCTCCCTGAGTGCTTTTCTAATTTGTGATTACTTTCTCAACATCTCAAATTTCTCTACATTTTTTTTCTTCCTGGTGTGAGTTGCACTTTGTCCACAGTATCTCAGCATGCAGGGGCAACTTACTGATGCCTCCCACATTGATGTAAAGGACTCTGCTACTCCTTTGAATTTCCAAATTTCTGTTCAAAAGTACTAACAGACAGTTCAGTGGACATCTCAAAAGCAATCTGCACCTTGTTGTTCACACATTTTCATACCACAATGACAATAAAATGCAACTAATCATTAGGGTGTTGCAGGGATACTGTACTTCTGTAGACCAACACAGGAGTTGGCACCGCACTTGTCCCTGGACAAAAAGCTTATGGGACGTTCACTTTATTTTTGTATCATTGTTGATGATAAAGTCTGTACCGAACAAAAATTAAGGAAGTGTATAGTCAGCAGGAGTTAAAAACTGCTATGAATTTGTGTTCACACCAAACACAAATGTATTTCTGTTGTGTGACAGATAGGGATGGGTACCTTTCACATTTGAACCGATACCATACCAATGGCCGGTACCCGGGAATCGGTATCGGTACTCAACAGTACCAATTTTCGGTACTTTTGCGTGTGTTTATGGGGTAATAAATATTAATTTGTTTAATATTAAGATCTCAAATTTTTTCAATGTAAATTTATTTCTCAATATATAAAATTTGACAGATATATATCAAAACTTATTCAACTGTTTGTATTGTAACATTGTAGTTGTTCCAAAAATGTCTTCAACATGAAGACCAGTAACAAAAATGAACCACAACTTAATAAATTAACTGCAGCCCTCACTTTAACTTTAGGTCAGTTTAACAATGGGTCAGACAGAGCTGTAATTAAAAAAACATTTACATTAACGTTACAAAGTACGAGGAACCGACCTGATAATGATAACTGACGCACATTAAAATGCCAAGCTAATACCATCTTAAACACGAGGCTAATTTACCTGGACCAGGTATCCTCCTTGTGGCATTTGCTGCCATCACCAAATGTTAAAGCCATTTCTTTTCCTGTGTTTCTGGCTGCAGACGACTAGTTGCCATTGGACGCAGGCGTGCTAACAGTGCTGAATGAATCCTTTGTGGTCGTAGATCTGAGGCTATCAAAAATTGTGCACTCTTCAATTTTGTGCGTCATTAGGTGCTTCCTCAGATTTGAAGTATTTCCACCGCTGGCCTAACAATTTCAGTCACAAATATTGCCGCGAGCGTAATCTCCATTACATTTAATAAAGCAGAGCCATACTTTGGAGCGCTTTCTCTCAGTCATGCTTGCTTTGTTGACTGAGCCCGCGACTGCTGATGTCATTATGCCATTGCTGTGCTGCGTTCAAGTACGGTATGGAAATTCACCTACTCTACCCAATAGTATGCCTGCTTCTTCCACTCCCTCACAGTCACAAGGATGCGTTTAGGTACCTAAACATGGCACCTTTTGATTTTACATGAATCGGTACTAGGTAGTACCTACGGAATTCGGTCGGTACCTCTTGAAGTACCGAATTTGGTACCCATCCCTAGTGACAGACTGAAATTTGCCTTGTTGTGAACACAGCTTAACATGATCATGACCTAGAAGCAGTTACTGCACTTCTCAGGTATAAAACCATTTTTATACCTCTTGTTTGAAAAATATCGCTTTATCAAATGACCTGATCGAGTTGGTGTCCATGGCTGTGGGTATTGTATATGTGCATTATTATTGTTTATTAAAAATCAATCAGCAACAGTTTCATTTTTCAATCCTTGTTGGCAATTTGTCAGCAACCCTCCTTTTGTAAACACAGTAATGCTTTAAAATTCAAGAGAGGGACAGCATCAGATGCATTTTATGTTGCAAAGGAAACATTCAGACCTTGAAAGTGTCCAATCACAGACCTTAGGGCTATACGAAAACCAAGTGTACTTTTGGCCGTGGGAAACATTAGTGCTAAAATGAAAACCCCTTCCATGTTTGCCAACTGTCAATGGCCAATATGATAACAACAAAACAATAAAGCAAAGGAATGACATCAGTGTAAGAATGACTAATCAATGAATATAAGGCGTAGTGATAAGTATTTTTAATCTGTTTAATCCGTTGCCATTCTCAATACAAACCTATATCACAACATTGATATTAAATAGTGTAGCCCTTTCTTCAGATTTATTTACCCCACTCATGTTTGACATCAGAACACAGTTAGCTTTCTACCTAAGTTCATTTTTTGTCCAGCTAAACTGAGCCTAAAGGCAGTGATCCTGGTTAAACAGCCACACGGAGAGGTTAATCCATGGTATATCCAAGACTTAACTCTAATCCCTGTTGGACACTTTTGTCGTGGCTCTTTCAAAAAATAAAAACCTGAAGCAGTCTACCATAGTCAAAGGATAACCTTTGAATATATTAAAGGAGATTTAGTTTTCATGTCTTAAATCTAAAAAAGAGGTACGTTACTATGATTTTCTTGGTTGTTCTGCATTGAGCCTTCATTTTAATTAAATTACAAGTAAACATGTTATATCTCCTTCAGTGTTTCACATTGAATGCTCATCCCACAGCGATCAGAGCTTGTTGAGCAGCATCATGTAGACATCCATTCAGCCTGAGGGGGGGTTTAATTGTGTGAGCTCTCAGAGTGGGTCATCATTAACATGGTGGTCTGAAGTGAAGGAGGAGAGGACGTTTCCCAGCAGGGCCAGGTCAGGTCAAAGGGATTAGCCGTAGCACCGGACATCCCCAAATCAAAAGACCCTCCCCTAAAAACGACACAGAACGGTAATACCACGAGAAAAGAGCTGAGAGCGGCCTGGACGTGACGCAGAAAATGGCTCATTGGTTTGCAGCAGCCGAGGATCACATTAATGTGTTTGTAATTAGCTGGACAAAGAGATTCATGTTTGAGTTAATTGTGTTTTGAGTGTTTTGGTTTATTTGGTCAGGCATTATCAGAGTAAAATATGCAGGTTGCAACAGTTGGTTTTGTACTCACAATGGGACTTATTTACCAGCTTTGGATTTTATGCTGTCAAATATCACAGAAATAACTTTGGTCATCACATTTTAAACAGTATTGCCCCTCAGTCCTCAAAGGACAAGGTGGCTATAATTTTAAACTTAGTGTCATTTTAACCTATTTTGGGGGTTTTAATCAATTATACTGCATTTGCTGGGGTCCATGTTTGGTTTTAAGAAGGTTTTTTACTCCATAAATTGTTGAAATGTTGGACAAAGCCTGAGAAGTTACATGCTAACTTTCAATCCAAACTGTTGCAGCTGCCATATTGTAAAGGCTTTCTCATTCTAACTACTGCAGATCCTAATGGGAGACAAAAAGTTTGACGTTTACAAGCCTAACAAAAGGCTAACTTTGCAGTGCAGCTGGATCCACTTAATTCAAAGTCTGTTAAATAGGCAGCTCCACCTTGTCAAGCGTAACACCAAAATTAATGAGGTTGCTTTTGATAGTGATGTAGAAATCCACGTCATGGCATGAAAAAGTGCCAGATGTGGCCCAGCACTTCTCTATACCTCCACCAAGGAGGGTGTTTGTCCTGTGTTTGTCTGTTTGTTAGCAAGGTTACTTAAAAAGTCATGAATGGATTTTCTGGGCATGTTGGCACAAGGAAGAACTGATTTGAGTTTGTTGTTGGTCCAAAGTCTGACTTTTGAAAGAATTTGTTGACGTTAGGCAATACGGCAGTTTCTCGTATTTTCTCAAATACCTTTCCTGACAATCTCAGAAATGCCTCGGAGGAGGTTGGTGCATGCCCTTCACTTTATTTACAAATATGCTGTCAGCCATCTCCTTCGCTTAAGCGCAACTTATTGACAACTAGTAGGGCTGGGTATCGATTCAGATTTTCTGGATCGATTTGATTCGATATTAGGAGGTCTCAAATCGATTCGATTCATGATTTGATTCTATACTTGTTCAGTCTGGGTTATCTCAGTAAAAATAATGCTGTAAATGACTTTTTGACCTGGTACATTATTAAAACTGTTTTTACAATAAGAACCGAACCCAAAGCAGCTACATTAATCACATGTTAATGATATACATTAATGCATATTCTGCAAGTTACTTGTTTTTGTCCAACTTGTCTTTTCTTTCATGCTTGTTGTATCTGAAATAGGTCCAAAAGTCAACTTTTAAACTCTCTGGTGGTGCCCCTATAGTGCTACTTGCTTCTGCCATGGTTTTTTTGACTGCTTGCAGTAACATCTCAAGAGATCTTTCTCAGTGGAAAGCAGAGCTAAACGCGAGACGAGCATGGTTGATACCACAGGTTACTTCTCGGACCGTCCAATCAAGAAAAAACTACCCACGTTAAAAGATCGATTTTTGGATTTTATGGATCGATTATGAACCATTTAAAGGGAAATCAATTTAAATCGATTAAATTGATTTTTTTAACCCAGCCCTAACAACTAGCATGAAGTTGAATGTAGTATCTTCTCAGAACATCATTCAGCCTTCAGAAATTCAAGGAAAGATAAAAAATGCTTTACCCTTTACACTTCATATTTTAGTCGACTAAATTTACAGTAGATTTCATCGACTAAAATAGTGGGAAATTTCACCAACTAAAACTAGACTAAAATGAAAATAATTTGGATTACTAAATCATGACTAAAACTAAAATATATTTAAGGCAAAAGACAATAACTAAAACTAAATTAAAAATGCTCTCAAACTTAACAGTGTGTGGATCCAAGACTTTTTGCAGGGGCTTGTTATGATTGTAGGATGGGGCAGTTTTCCACATTTAAGACAATAACTCACCCAACAATATTGGAAATACCTTGATGGAGGTTTGTGCTCTTGGGGCACTTCCAGTTCAGTTTGAAACCCCCATTTGGAGACTTTACAAAACATGTTTATAATCTTATTTATAGCTTCAGATGGTATTCGTAGTTATTTGGGCTCACTCATGTAAAGCTTAAGCAGAGCACCAACATTTTCATTCTAAGCAATCTTCTTTAAAGGTTCTCACACAACCACATGGACAGATGCAGCAGAGAAGCAGTCAATACCAGCATGATCGTGTTTCTGAAGAGAGTCAAACCTGTTGGGCTCGGGCCTCAGTCCCCCTCCTCCTCTCTCACCTTAAACAGATGGGGGATCCTCCGTCACTCCTCACCCTGGAGCTACAAACCAGATAGAAAACCGTGTGGATGGATGATGGAGGTCAGAATTGAGTTTGACAACAGACGGGCGATGAGAGCTCCCTCCCTGCTCAGTTCCCAGCAGCCCACCACTTCCCCTCCCAGCCACAAAGCACCTTCTCCCGGCCCTCGGTGCCCTTGACATGCCAAGGCAGGCGGGCAGCCTCGTCTCAGAGACAAGCTGCTTCTGCTGTCTTTAAGACGCTCTGATGAGGTTTTGGTGGAGAAAGGCTCGGGTTGACTTGGTAAAAGAATCTAAATGAGGAGCGGGTGAATGCTGCGGCTGTTCAATTGTAGTCTGTGTGTTCGGCTGCCTCTCAAGTGGCTCATTTTTATGCATCACACCCTGGATTCCTCTATGCTTAACTAAGACAGTGCATGGCAGCTTCATGCATATTTCTTTTTATCATGAAGCAGAATCAATAACAACCTTTTCTGTTGCTTAGTGAAAAAAAAGCCCTCATAGAGTTTTTAAACACTTCAGTAAAGTTAAAGATTTAAAAACTGGATCGTGGCTCGTTCAGTTCTCTGTCTTTTCATCAGCTTCTCATTTAAATCAGGAGCAGAGCCAACGAGTGATGAGAAGCCACTGCTCATTAACCCCACAAGACTTCACAATGAATCCTGGAGGCTCATTGTGCTGAAGGGCCACTGCTGCCCTAACGAGGTGCTGCAGGGGGGGGTGCAGGTTCCGTAGGGGTCTGAGCTGAATCTCAGTATTTACTTTGTAAGCAGATCAGACAAATAAATGATGATTTCCAATAAGATAAAGGAACTGAAACAGATTATGTTGTGGTCAATGGGCATTTTACATGTATTTTCCCATAACCACAGACTCTATCAATACAAACATATTATCTTTCACTGTATATAGATCTGGGAATGTGTCCCTCAAATGGCTGATTTTTCATCACTGACGTCAAAATAGAAGAAAACAGTGGGATCTAGCAAAAGGAAAGCTGAAACTTTTAGCTTCCATTAAATGGAGTTTCTGACCCTTATTTATGAACACCTTCCAGCTGGAAAAAAGTCTGATCTAAAACCTGCTCCACAGGCAACCTAACCAAGAACATACTGCCTCCTGTGCTATGGAGAGCCTTTTTTAGACAGAATGCAAACCTTTGTCAGCACGCTTTCATAGTGAAATGCTTATATATGGATGGATTATCATGAAATTTTCAGGAAATGTTCAGCATGGGAAAAGGAAGAAGTGGTTCAATTTTGGTGTTGATCCGGATCACCGTCTGGATCCAGGAATTGTTCAAAGGATTCTTTATCATTGGGAGATAGGGAACTGTGCTGCTTGGCGGAGGTCTGCACTCTCCGAGTGCTTTTCTAGTTATTTTCAATTTTGGTGTAATTCACAAGTCAATAGTTTGATTACAGCAAAGCTATATATACTTCAGACTTTGTTGTTTCTTCTATTTACTCTTATTAAATGTTTGTCAAGAATATGTTTCAAGACTACGAGACTACTACTGTAATGGACAGATGTATAAGTTACACACAAAAAAGACATAAAAATTACCATGATTTTTAACTTTGGGAAGTAAAAAGAAATATGTAAAAATATGTGTATATATATATATATATATATATATATATATATATATATATATATATATATATATATATATATAGATATATATATATAAATATATATAGATATAGATATATATATATATAGATATATATATATATAGATAGATATAGATATAGATATAGATATAGATAGATAGATATATCGTGGAGATTTAATTATTCATGCATGAAAGGGTTAACTACACATGAAGGTATGTACTTATTTTATATAAATGACTGATTTTTCTAATCTCTAACAGTGCAATACACTTTATTACGTGTAAATATTTTGTCAATAGTCAAAGGTCACTTTTAAACGACAGTGTTAATTTCTCTTGCATAGCCCTTGTATACATTTTTATTCATTTTTATTTTTTATACTATTTATTCTGGCACTAAAGTATTTCATATTTTAATACACTTATTTATCGACAGTAACACTGTGTGTTGTTATAATCCAGGAAGCCAATGCAACGAAATTTCATTCCAACTGCACTGCTGTGTAATTTGCGTAATGACAATAAAAGGAAATCTAAGTCTAAGTCTCTAACTCATGAATGTACTATGGTAATGACTGTGAATAAATCAAACAGTTTGAGGTTATTTGTTGATTTTAGCAACTGCAACTCCTCAAAAACAGTTTGGAAATGTTATTTTGGTCGCCTATTTCTCCCCTTTAATATTAACAGTTGCTACTGTATTTTATTGTGATGAAAAGCCTGACTAGTCACATGACAATCATGCATTTGGAATTAGCAACACAGCTTTACTTGTGCCAAAATCTCCTCTTCCTCTGGAAGAAAGCCTATGTTTCCTTTGTGAGGCAAGACTGAGGGACTGGTCTTCTTTGAATGTTGTCTTCCTGGGACTCCAACTTTGTGGTTTGTCTTCGACATCATTAGTCTCACAGAACTTGGACGTAAGTCCTAAGAAATAGATTGACATTAATTATTGCTCCCATTATGGTACTGGGGTTGTGGCACATTTTTGGGGGGCTACCCACAGGTTTAGCTGTGCTGCTCTTTCCATGACTGCATGTTTACAAGTCTTACCTTGTTCAAAAGGAGACCAATCCTCCTGTCAAACAATACAAAATATAATAACAACTGGTAATGTATTTATAAATGATGAAATAATTGACTGAACTAACATTTCCATACTTTGTTGGGGATTAAATGTGATGTGTTTGGATTAATTTTGTGGTGACTCATCACTGTTTTTTTTAAATAAGTACTTAACTTGAGTTTGGTAATTGATAAACACAATATGTACTCAGTTGCCTGGAGACAGCCTATACATAAATAAGGAAGAACATGTAAACTCCACACTAAAAGGCCCTGACCGACACCTGGTTCAAACCGCAACCATCCTGCAGTGAGGCGCGTACAAAACATGCTGCGCCACCATGCCAACCTAATAAAAGTTCATTATCACAATATTCAATACTTAAGAGATACTTAAATCTTGATACTTTGATAGTTAATAGATTAGAAACAGAATGAATGTTGTGTTTGTCTGTTCATTCTCATTTCCACCTGACGATTTGACAGTAGTTAGCGAGCTATGGATTGAGCTAGAAAGCTGGAGTTAGGCTTGAATTAAAGCAAACACAATCTACTTCATTCTTAATGGTCAATTGAAATAACAGAAATAACCTGAAAACCAGAATCACAAATATAACATTTAGATGGGCGGTAATACTCACAATAAAAAATGTTATCCACTCTTAATGGTTCAGTGGATCCACTTTTTCTTCTTTTTTTATAGTATTGGCTGTAGTATCATAAACATATACACAGCAAAATCTGCATGGACAAAGTAACACTGTCAGAGTTAATATTCACACTTCATAAGTGTCTATGGGTTCACACCAGAAAGGTTTTCTTTTAGAGTTGGTGTAATTATTGACTCTTTGTGGAGTTAAAATTGAAAACTTTGTTGCACTTGACAGTTTAACTTTAGATCAACACTTCTGCCTGTAGTATAGTTAGGAAAGCTCTCTCTCATATATTTAACTACTAAAGTGTTAACTCTAGATTAACACAGCAAAGTGTAAACAGTGCTGTATTATTTTCTGTATACTAATTTGGAAATGATCTCCAATGATGATGCCATGTTCGATTTAAGCACAAATACAAAAGAAATGTTTGTGCTTCAGTTTTCATGATGTGGGTTTGTGGCATCTTTTGGTACTTGTCCAATACCAGGAGAAGGGCTGGATAATGGACTCTAAAAAAAAGTAAATTAGGTTCAAAGTTTGGAGTGAAAATGTCCATTTAAGAGCATGCAGTGACACCTAAAACATCATTTTTACATAACTGAGTACATTTTGAAGGATTTTACTCATCCAGAGTAATTAACTGTTCACTTGAGATGCTGAGATTCTGCCAACATCAACATTTGAACTATTTTCACATTTCTGTGCGTCAGTACAATCATTAAAAACGCAATACTTTTCCCAACCCTAGATTCAGTCTGTCCATTTCCCTTAATGTGCCTCTGTTTAATGGTTCATAAAGGTATCCTTTCTGCGCTACATCTTGGTTTGCAGTCTAAATGGCCCATCTCAGAGGCTGTGCTAATATAATCAGGTGTTGTGGGAACTCAGTCTGCTGTCTGAATAATGACACAAACTGTCCTCACCCCTCCACCCTCTCCCCTTCTGCTGCTGCGGGGACGCTTTAATTGGAATTTCATGTGGGCTAAACTGAGGGGAAACTGATGTAAGTTAACATTTGGTGGACTTAATTGGTCCCTTTCTCTCGCTCCTCCTCGATCGGCCACTTACGAGCCTCTGCTGAAGCTTCCCGCTAATCTCCCATTTACAATCAATTCAGAGGTGCAGACAAAAAGTCCGCCTCTCCTTTTCTTCTCTTCCTGTCTCAAACCAGCTCCTTTGTGCGCCCTAAATTGCCTGAATCCCCCGGTGATCCCTCAGTGACGGAGTGCGTCAAAAGAAAGATGTCCTCATGCTGTTGTTGACGGCCGATTAACGCGCGCTCCCGAGCTCCTCCGCTGGACTCTCGTCTGATCCACGTGCGCGCGCCTTCATTAAAGCTCCCGCGCGTCAATTAACGTGTTTGTGGATGTGGAGGCTGTTGCTCAGATGTTGAAGATGCAGGGGGAAAAATCAGTGCGGAGAAAAGGACAGCCTGTCTGGCTTTAGGTTTACTGCTCCCACTCAGTTGTTCATGCCATACAGCCTTAGGCTTGTGTGTGTGCGCGTGCGTTTGTGTGTAGGACTACTTCCCACACTGCTGGCTTATTTAGGCAAAGGGGTAAATATTTAAAAAGTAGTAAAAAGTAACTGGCATTATTGAATTTTATACAACTTTGAAGATGGTGACACAATTATTATCAAAGTGATGTGATAAATTAATGATTTTGTTTTCATTATGTTGTTTATGAAAACATGGGAGGAGGGGTCTATAGTGAAAGAAGTGCCAACATAAGGGCTGGGACCGACTGAGAATACAGGTGGATCTGGACTACTCAGAATGTAAAAACAAACATTTCAGCAATGGCAACAGTGGACATAAATTAAATCTTACTTACGTTAAAAAGACAATAAGATCTCCCCCATATTCTTACTATTCAAGAAAACAAAACCTTTATAGCAAAAGCCATCTCTGGATGTTAATGGTCAGGGTTCGTCAGAATAGTTAGCCTGCTATGTTACCATAATTGACGCAAAGAAAAAATATCCAAGAATAGAAATCCCAGGAATATTCTTTTTATGTGAATGGGTCATTTTTGGGCCCTCTAATCACTTTTGGTGGTTCACAAGTCAATTTTAGAAATTAATAAATTCTTAACATGCAGAAGACATGAAATATCTGCCATTAAAATATGGAAAAGACTTTAATTATCTCTGATTATTAATACATTAATCATCCAGAGTAAAACCAGAAGAATGATATGCATGTTATTTCTGGAAATCTTTTTTAGATGCATCACAAAAAGGTTTTTTTTTCTTGAAACAAATGCTTGTAGAATGCTGTGTAAACATATTGGACTAGCCAGTTAATAATTACTGTTCTGAAAAGTACTTCAACTGTGTTCATCTCAGCTCTGTGTTTATGTAATTAAAGCAAGCATTGCCATTTGCATTTTAGCTTAAAGGTGTAGTCAGCGATGTGGGAGAAAACGAGTGGAGAGGTTGTTGATAAACGAATTTAGACCTGCCTCTCCCTTCATACCTCACCCCTGGCTCCACCCCCGAAAGCTGATGGACGTGCATCGTCATGGAAACGGCCGTAGAAACTGCGTAGCTGACCAACATAGCTAAGGTAACCCTGACTCGTCAGACAATAGTAGCCACAACTCAACTGCCATTATTGAAAACATCACAACAACAGTACATTCTGGCAGATTAGACAATAAGGTGAATGTCTGACAGCTGTTACTGTTATGTGAAGCACCACAAAGCTAATGTTGCTTACCTATCCAGCAGAAAGATGGCGTCATCCGCGTCCATTTTCAGGTCTTTCAATTCGCGGAGTTCACTCCACTGTCGGAAAGCAACACTAGTGTTGACCCGGAAATTCAGAGCCAAGGCTGTGTATTGAAACCGGACTTTTTTTCAACATGCTGTCAGTGGGGACATCTTGTGGATGGAGAGGAGAAATACGGTGATTTTGACAAATAGTGCATTAGATTAGAAGATTAAAAAGATCGCTGACTGACACCTTGCGCTGTTTATTTGTGGTTGAAAAAGAAAGTCTGATCAATAAAGTTATTCAGCCATTTTTTTTTGCCACCTCACCTAAGGTTGTGAGATCTGGAGCTCTAAAAACTTCAGCTAACTGTGAGCACAACAGGCTGTAGAATGAGCCCTCGGCTCCCCCTCCCCCAGGTCTGATTTATGTCAGGATTGCCTGGATTAGCGTGGCTGAAGTGAAGAAAGTTGATCACCCCTGGATGTGGAGGGGTGTACCCTGAATTTTTTGCATTGGTGAAAAATTCTATCTTGCAGTATACACAAGTGAATTTACCTGCTGAAATTCATGAGCCAAGGAAAAAACAGAAATGGTGTGCATTGAAAGTCCAGAGCTTCTTCAACATGTTGTCAGTGGGGACATCTTGTGGATGGAGAGGAGAAATACGGTGATTTTGACAAATAGTGCATTAGATTAGAAGATTAGAAGATCGCTGACTACACCTTTAACTGTTTATTTGGTTGAAAAGAAAGTCTGATCAATAAAGTTATTGTTAAATCAAAATTCCTTAGTTCCCCACCTGAGTTTATTAAAATTTGTTTAATAGAAATGATGGTAAAACTCATTCTTTAAAGGGTCTTTGTGTAACAAGTATGTACAAGCCTTTATACACTGAAGGTATTTAATTATTTTGATGCATTAAATAACTGATATGTTGAAGCTATAGTGTCAAATTTTAGGATGAGGAGACAATATCTTTTAAGAATGAAAAACGAATGAATAAAAATATTAAATGTCCTAGGAATAAACTTCTTTAATGATTGATATGCTGAATAACAACAGGGTCAAAAACTCTTAAAGGTGAAGGAACACACTTTTGATATCTGAAAGAATTGAAAAGGACACCAGACTAATGAAAAAGATTTATGATATGAGGAGAAAAATTAGAATTAATGATGGGAATAAAATCCAACACCAGTTCTTTTCACATATTGATTTGTCTATTTTAATTATTTCATTGATGTTTGTTTGCTTTGTTTACAACATATTTTGGCTCCTTCCTTGCAATTATTCTCTCATTTTCCCGCAAACACAAGTGAACTCTTCAATGTCATTGTTAAGTTAACAGAACTCCTCCCTGATCAGAAGTTTGGACAGCCAAGTGATAATGGAGGAGTTCTGAACCAGCCTGCTTGAATTTTGTGGACTTGGAGAAGGCTTGAAACTCTCGTGTTCCTATATCTGTGGCACAAGTTCGACATATTTCTGGTGCATGTTTGCAGTAGCCAGGGTTGCCCTCAGTCACCACCTTTTTGTTTAATTTTCATGGACAAGGCCTCAAGGCACAGCCATGTGGAGGACAGTTTTTTGTTTGGAGACTTCAGAATCTCATCTGAGGTTTAGCAGATGATGCGGTTCTGTTGGCTTCGTCAGCCAAGAAGAGGATGAGGGTCATCAACTCCAAATCTGAGACCACGATTCTCTGCCAGAAAAATGTGGATGGATCTCCAGCCGAGGAGTAACTTGCCTCAAGTATAGAGTTCATGTTCAAGTATTGTGGAGTTGTGTTCATGAGTGAGGGTAAAATAAACCAAGAGATTTACAAGTGGATCGCGGCAACATCTGCAGTGCTGCAGAGTCTGTGCCCATTATTTGTGATAATGGAGAAGCTAAGCTCTTAATCCACAGGTCCATATATTGTCTGGACTCTTACCTATGGTCATGAGGGTTAAAGACTCCTCAAGACAGGGGCTTGGCTCAGCCTCAGAGATAAGGTGAGGAGTTCAGGCATTCATAGGGAACCCAAAGTTGAATTACAACTCCTTAATATCAAAAGAAGTCGGTTGAGGTGGTTTGAGCATCTCATAAGGGAGCATTCAGGTTGTTAAGGAGGTTTTTCAGTTTGGAAGGGAACCCAAGGGTGGGCCAAGAACCTTCTGAGGGGATTTCATACCATCTGGGAATGCTTTGAAAGCCCCCAGGAGAAATTGTTGCTGGGGAGATGAGCATCTGGGTTGACTTACTTGGTCTGCTGCCTTTGCAAACCAACCTAGGAAGTGAAGCAAGATGTATAGATGACTAAATATTATCTACCAAATGCTAAAGTCATGTCATCATATGTACTCTAACCAGAATTTGATACCAGAAAGCATTACATTTCTTAAAAGTTTGAACTCTGTTTTTTTTCTTACTTGTTGAAATTATTCTCTGATTTTGCAACAAGTGAACTCTTCAATGTCATTGTTAAGTTAACAGAACTCCTCCCTGATCAGAAGTTTGGACTGCCAAGGATAATGGAGGAGTTCTGAACCAGCCTTTGAATTGTTTATAGGAATGTAGAACAATAACTCTCCTCAGAAGGCTTTCCTGTCAAACTCTTCAGGAGAGACACCCATCATATTCAAAGTTCTCTCCACAACATCTTCATTCGATAGATATTCTGCCCATTTTGCACAAAACTGGAAGAAGAAAGTCATGTAGCCAGCTGTCTTCCCCTGAAACAATGAGCCGCACTGCGCATGCGCAGAGCAAGCGCTCTTCTTCTTCAGTTCAGAGGTCAGCACAGTTACAAAAACAAGTCTGGGGCGACACAGACTGTAATGGAGGAGTAGCGTGAGCGGACCCTGATGAAATATTGGTGAAACTAATGAGTTTTTGGACGATTAATTTAAAGTTTTAGGAGCAGTGCTGTATACTCTATGTGCCCTATATACGGATGTCCGAAGCACTGTTTGGATCAGGAAAGCCTTCTGGGTGAGTATATTGTTCTACTTCATTCTATAAACAATGTGAAAGCTGCAGAAACCGAACTTATCCTTTAAAGGACTCTATGCCACCTTATCTTTAGTGGTTGCAGGGGGCTGGAGCCTATCCCAGTTGACAGTGTGCAAGAAAAGTAGCCAACACATAGAGACAACCAACCACACACGCACACCCAAAGTCAAGCACCTTCTTAAAGTACGTTTAAAATTAAAAGACAACATGCATGCAGTCATAGTATTCAATTTTATTTTGAAATACCTTCCAAAAAACAGAAACAACATGGCTCAAACATTCATTTTTCATTATAAGTTATAACTTATTCACATTAACATTTTTTGTCTGTGAAATACACAACATGGCAATGATTCACATTTTTAAATAACATTCTTTATTTCATAGCCTATTATTTACATGTCCATCGTGGAGATACGTGGAGTCCCCTCTGTTTATGCATGTGACTGTGCAGAATAAAAAAACATCTTCATATTTGCAAAGAGCAGTGGTTCTCAACACTCTGCCCATGACTGGTGTAGTTGAATCATTTAATGTGTGTATTTGAATGAAAAAAAGGCCGAAGCTTTACTCTGCATATCAGTGAAATGGTTTGTAATGTTGTATAGATGATGTTAATGCTGAGTGTGTATTTATCTTCAGCATGCCTACCATGTTGTTTTCTATCGGGATGGTTTTGCAAAACTGATGGGATTGTTTTTCTACTTTTTCTGACCATTAGGTTGGGTCCACAAAGAGGGTCCAAGAGCTTATTTAGAGGGTCGAGAATATCCTTGGAAAATAACTATGACAAAAAGTCTGATGTACATAAGGCCTACAGAGGTCACATTTTGCCATTACTTAGGGCCATATTTTCATTTTCCGTGACAACTAGATTATGTTTACAACCGGTAATGTTCACAATTCTGCAAGCTTAGCCACCCTTATCCACCTCTATGCTCACTCTGCTCTGATGGAGCTCTTGTCATTTTAAGAACACTTTCCCCACGTGGACCCAGTTTGCTCTGATCAGCTGCCTGGTCTCTTCTGTGGTAATTGGTCAGTTTAGCACCATGTTTTCAAAGGCTCTGCATTCTTTCTACAACCAATGCTCTGCACAGGGCTTGCCTATTGGCTTGAGCTACTGATTTGTGTTTTCATCGAGGTGTGTGTGTGTTTTGTTTGTGTGTATTGAATGTGAGTTGCAAGTTGGGATGTTTTTTTTTTTTCCATGTCCCTTGTAACGCATCTGCTTGAGTTCTGAATGTAAAGCACTTTGTGCAATATTGTTATTTTCTGTATGAAAAGGGCTTTATAAATTATGTTTGATTGATTTAACAGTATATGACGTCAGACTGGTAGGTTTATAGTATGTGGGGGGCTGCTGGAATGAGCCATTTTAGGCAGCTACTGGCTTATAATGAGGGGGGAAATGAGAGGTCATCATACTGTTGACTTTTTTGTCTTGTTCATAGAAGTCACACAGACATTGGATTTAGTTGAACAGGAAAATCCAGTACAATAAAATGTTAGCGATCATGTTCCCCACCTGGAGCCTCTGTATTCACACAACTTTAAACTGTTTTGTTCAGTCTATGTGCAGATACATTTAAGAGCCAAACCGCAAAGACTTTTAATGATAAATCGAGCAGTTAAACAATTTTGAAGAAAGTGGGTTGCAGTTTTCACGGTGACGGTGGTGGTTTTCGATTAAACTAGTTGAGAACCACTGCTCTAGGGTAAGTTTAATTGCTAGGCCCTGTTAACATGACAAAATAATCAACTGAAAACAAATAATGTCGACTTGCGCATGCACACATCGGTCCCAGACAATAATCATGCATAAGTAGACACATTTGCACTTTAATCAGTGGGCCGAAACAACGGGATTCAGGGTTCAGCTCATACTGCACACTCTTCTGAATTTAGCTACGCTCCCTCAACGAAGTGCGAATTTACGGCACCAAAACTTTGAGTAGCAAACCCAGACAAATGTGCATGTAACAGCTTGTTTTGTATATTTAGAGCTCACTGCTCTCCAAAATGAGGAGCATGTTTTCATGTTCATGTGTTCTGACAAAAGTCACACTGCCATCTACTGGCCTGGCATGCATACTGTATGACTTGTTTTGGTGAGACCTTGTGCTCCATACTTGTAATCTAAAGCTGTTTAAACACAGATTTTTGTGAGCAACAATAAAAAAGGGTTTAATTATCAGTGATTTGTTGTCATGTAAGCAAGGCCTTTGTGTTGATCTTCTAGTGCTACCAGCAGGATAAACACTGGGCGGCAGATTTAACCAGATTATTCCACCCGTCTTAAACGAAACTTTGTCCGCTGAGGCTACAAAAGCAGAACATACGTCAGTCTTTTTGCAGCCTCCCAGTCTGAGGTGGGTTTTTGTAATGCATTGTGGGACGTCCGCAGCATTGACCCTCAGCTCTGCAGCTCTCTGGATGCCTCGGAGACTGCGCTGAAGTTGTTTTCATGCAGCTTCCTGATGTGCTTCTTCAGGTCGAAGTTGCGACAAAAGCCCTTGCCACATGTGGCGCAGGTGAAGGGCTTCTTGTCGTTGTGCGTGTGCATGTGGAAGGTCAGGTTGTAGATCTGGTGGAAGGCCTTGTTGCAGATGGAGCACTTGTACTGCTTCTCCCCGCTGTGCGTCAGCTTGTGGTTCTTGTAGTTTCCTGCGAATAGTAAGGAGGCATCGTGAACATGAGTGCAAGTAAAGATAAACACAACATACTTGTCGCTTATGGTGAGGAAATCTAAATTGTCGTAGTTTTCAATTGATGAAAAGTGGGTTGAAAAGTTTGTTTCAAGGAGCTGTGAGAAAGTCTGAGGAGTGGTTTCAGTGTAAATGAACCACAAAATTTAGGCACATTTTTGAAAATAAAATGGCAAAAGACAATGCACGCTTCCAACCACTGCTCTAATGCAAGTATTAGGAGTCAACAGTTTGATCAGTGGTGGTGTCAATCGAAAAATCAGCAGGCTCTATGCCAAGGTTTTTTCGGAGATGCAAATTGAAGTACACCAAAAAGATGTCCCACTAATGACAATGGGCATAAATAATATCCGTAGTGTTTTAATCCATTTTTGCCACAATAGAGACAGAATGAAGCGTTGATCATTGGGGAAAACTGGCCGTAGTTTGAGGCAGTTCTTTTGCATTTTTGTCTTTCTATAAAAATACCGATGCACCATCGGTATATGACAATAATATCACCTTTCCAAACTCTGCCACCAGGGGGCCCTCAACCAAAACAAAACAAGAGAGGAAGGTAGAGACCAAAGACTGTACTTTGATAGAGACTGGACTACACAATTGAGAACTCTATTCAGTAGAACTGCAGTGTATGAGGTGTGTTTACTAAACAGCAAACCAGTGTTGCCATTTTATTTATAGATTTCTGGTAATGGGGAAGAAAGAATTTTAAAAGTGAACTGCCTGGTTAATGCTAGAGGCTATTCCTAAAATCTGGAACAGTCTTTCTGAAGATGTGAGACAGGCCTCTACTCTGACAATGTCCAAATCTAGACTCAAAACAACTGCTTAACTGTGACCGAAATGATCTTATCTGCACTCTTTTCTTCAAATTTATTTTATGATTAACGTTGTTTTTATTTTGCCTTCTGATTTTAATCATTTTCTTGTTCTGTAAAGCACTTTGAATTGCCTTGGGTATGAATTGTGCTCTACAAATAAACCTGCCTTGCCTTAAAACGCTTAAGTATGAAGATAAAAGTACAGTTTTTAGGAGCTTCTTTCCCGCTTTGTGTTAAAGTTGTCCAAAAAACTGAAAAAGTACTTTGTTTTTTGTGAGAAACCCTACAGTCCTCAGGTTTAAAGGTAAACAGTGGGGGCTTTCGGAGATGGCACAGGTCTCTTGGCTTGGAAATGTCGGATTTCGTGGTTTTCAGAGATTGGGGACTGGAGTTACACGTTGTGAGGACGGGTTAGACGAAAGATCAAAACAGCAGTTTAATAAAAAAAATGGTGATCTATCAGACTAAGCAGCACAAAACAAGTACTGCAAGCGGCCTTTGACGTTATACTGTGTGTTTTTGCAATGATAATCAAGTTGTAATTAATAAACATTGAATCAGCAATTTGTGTAACCATCAGAAGAATTCTGTTCCTAATTTTCTACAAAATTCTACTCATAAAAAAATGAAAGACGCAACTTCTTCCTGCTTCAACCCTATTGCTAACACTAACCCATTTACCCTCTTTTTATTGAAGAGAGGTTAACGTGGAGGTGGTCAGAGGTAGCAGCAGGGCTCGCTTGATTCAGAAATTCTAGTGCTGTTTTCTTGTCACATGAGTTAGAAAGATAGTTACGCAGTGCGACTGAAACACTAATGGGAATGCATCTGCTATAATACGTAATTTGACAGATGGGACACTGTTGTAGTTTAAATACATTACCAAAATCATGCTTTATTCATGTTTTTATTCTTAGAGGCACCAATGATTTTTGTGGTACCTTTACCACAATCGAGAATAATTCAATCAATATAATTTTGACTGTTAATAGAAGCTGTTAAATTCCAACTCAATGTCATGCAAACTGATTTAATGAAACCTTGTTAGGGTTTTAAAATGAATATTAAAGTCTTCATTTTGATTTTAAAGACTGAACATTCAACCCTGATACCTTTGACTCTATTACACTGTATAACAAGAGGATCATTTTAGATTCAGTTGCGCCTAAATGGGCTGATTTTTGCTGTTTTCAGGGTACTTGATGAGAAAGTGAGGATCAGAGAGGCCTCTCTCTTTCCTCCTTCCTTCTCCTCACTGAGGTCAGCAGTTCACTGTGAAGTTAGAGCCTCCTCGGTCCCTCAGCCCGGCCCAGCCTTCATTAATCAGGGTTTTGTGTGTGGAAGTCAAGAAGTTGTCAAACTTTTTCAAAATCAAGAGCAAGCGACAAGTGAACACAACAAAAAGGGCCCGGTTCCTCTGACTGTTCTGGGGTCTGCAGCAGCTGACCCAGAGCAAATGCTGCCGTCTCCACGGGAGAATGAGTCCATGTAAAGTGACATGTCCTATTTCCCCTGATCGTCTCAGTCCCATCGTAGGGTCCACAGATCATTTCCCCTTTCATTAAACTCTAAAATGATGACTCAGAGCAGCAGCAGCATATGTTTGCTGCTTTTTAGTGCTGATGTTTTATTTCTGAAGCGGAGGATTTCTGCACGCTGAGCTCACTCTGATTCCCCGCTGAAGTGAAGGAATTTATCCTCCCAGATTAATCCAAAACACTGCATCTCTAAAGACGTTTTTGTAAAGACAAATGCCTTTCCTCATGCCAAATTTAACAGCAAAATTACCGCTTAAAATAGCCGACAGTTTATTCCTGTAACTTCAATTTCAATGCGAAAGAAAGAAAGTGAGTAAGTTTTAGTTTTTATCTCTGGTGTTGCCTTTACATCCAGCAGAAAAATGACTGATTCCAACAATAAAACATCTACTTAATCAACACAAAGGGGAAATGACTGCTGTAAAATCACCAAAGAAATGCAAATTTTTAGTTATAACACTCCTGCTATAACTATATTTATTAATAATTATTTTAGAAGGGGACTTCTGGCAAGAGCTCCTTGCTTGTCTTGAAAATGCTGAGCATGTTTTTTGTGCTTCAGGGCTAAACTTCAGATCATAGAATCATAAATCATGTAGATCTGAACTCTCGTGAAAGCAATAATTCTATATTTATTTAAATTCAAATTAAAACCAGTTTGACTCTTCAGCCCTAAAGATGTCTTTGAGCACATTTCTACTCACGTTTTTGAGGTGCATTTGGAAAGGTTCAACAGTTTTACAAAAAAAATATATAAATATGAAGAAAATTTCACAAAATCTGAAATAAAAAACATTTTTAAAAATATTTCTACAAAGAAATCTTTAACCTCTGGTATGTGCAGGTCTTTTGGGGTGAGCGCAGCTGAAGGATATTTTATTATAATTTATTAAAACTAGTTTCAACGCTGAGGAAAAATATAGAATTTTGCCTTGGATGTTTAAAACAAAGTCAGAATTATGACGGAAAAGCGTCAGAATTATACGATAACAGCAGAGATTGGGAAAGTATAGAGATAATGTAAAAAAAGGCAATTCTAGAGTTAAAGCTGTTAATGTCAGAAATACAAGGGGAAAAATCTGAGCTATTCTCAGAGTTTTGTGGAAAAAATGGGGTTCAAATTCTAACAAAAATGTGAGACAGTGAGCCAGTCACAGAATTCCAGATATGGGCAGAACTCCGAGACAAAAAGGTTAAAATACTGATTTTTTGGGGTCATAATTCTGAGATAATGCTTGAGTTCCTGAGGAATAAAAAATCATTTTACAATTTATCTCATAGTTCTGACACAAAAAAAATGGTCAGAAGAAAGTCAAAATTCTAAGAGAAGTCTCGGCCCAGACTTTTATTTCTGTGAAAAAAAAGTCAAAATACCAAAATAAAAGTCATAATCTGGTTAAAGTTACGACTCTGACTTTAACCTGAAAAGAACTGAGCCTGAATTTTAGGATCTTAAGTAACAACTCTGGCTTTTCTATCAGAATTGTACAATTTAAAGTGTAAGGGAATTCTCTAAAGGGATACACTCTTGGATATAAGTTTGAAATCTGTGATAAATTTCAAAATTTTGAGGTAAAATTCTTAGATTAAAAAAATCAAGTCTGACTTTTATCCCAGACTTCTGAGGAAGACGCAGGTTTCCTCAATCCTGGCAAGAATTCTGAATTGAATACTAATATATAAGTATTCAATCTTTTTAAGAGACACAAGATTTCAGCTTCCAAAAGCTTCTCATAGGGAGTTCAAACATGCTTAAAATCTGATTTTTAAAGACACTTAGGCACTCAGTCAGCGGTGCTAACACAAACTCTCCACATTAAGACATTTTTCTGAACTGCAGCCTTGCAGTCTCTTCAGTTAAATCTAATTTTACAAACAAATTTAGTTCTACAAACACCCGACATGTTGACATTATCCCACCAGTCTCTATATAAATAATTTCTTTGCAGCCATTTTCACTTAAATGTCCAAACACTTAAAAATATGGCGACCAATGCAGTTAAATGGTAAGTATAATTAGACGTTTGGATGAAAAGGAGAAAGAAAATACACGAGTATTTTTTTTTTTTTTTTTTTACCAGCAGCACAATCTGAAGAAGCTGCTCTTGAGTCTGAACCAATGTCTGTTTTTTTTACTTTAGGCCCCATGTCGGCCATGGGCCCCCAGAATTGACTCATCTCTCCTCCCCTAAATGTGGCCCCTGCTCACAGTGCTGGAAAATTCTGCTGTCACTTTCATGAATAGAAAAAGAAAATCACGCAATTTTGGCTTTTATTACAAATTAGGAAAACTGAATCTAATTATATTCCAAAATATTGTAATTATTATTTCATCTGTCCATGGTGCAGTAACTGTTATAATTTGTTTTATGACATTAAAATGTCAGTTTTGGGGAAACTGATTGATCTTTATTTTGTAAAAATTGTGAAAATAGCTGTCAAAAATATTTAAAACTCAAAATATTCTATTTTTAATCAGATCAATGAGCACATCTGTGAGCCAAGATATGTTTTGGAATCTTAGAATAATTTTACAGACAAATATTAAAAGTCACGCTTTTGAAATTTAAGACATAAAAACTAAAAATCAGAGGAAGTGTTGATGTAACCCAGACTATAATCACTCAAAGCTCTGTTAGAAGGGTCTTATTTACCTTTCTGGTGGAAACCTTTCCCGCAGAACTCGCAGACGAAGGGTTTGTACCCCGCGTGGATCCGCACGTGCGTGTTGAGCGTGGAGCTTCTGTTGAAGGCTTTCCCGCACTGGTTACATTTATGAGGCTTTTCCTGCAGTGATGGAGGAAGAATGGTTTGTCGAAATACAAATCAAAACGTCAAATATGTCTGCCTGTCCTCCTCGGCGCGTGCCTGACCTGCGTGTGGATGATCTTGTGTCTGCACAGCGTGCTCGCCTGTCGGAAGCCTTTGCCGCAGACTTTGCACACAAAGGGCCGGGCCCCGGTGTGCACGGGCATGTGTCTGGTCAGGTTGTAGTGCGCGTTAAAAACCTGCAGAAGGAAACAAATAAAAAGGACAAATGTTTAGATTAAACCCTCTCGACAAGACCTCCAATCATTCCTTCAAAACTGCGCGTGAAATCCTTAAATTAGTTTTTTCTTGAGTTTGTCTTCAGGTATTTTAGACCAGCTCATAATGATCAATACTGAGGTCAAGTGTTGTTTTCGTTCACCTGCATCACTTCACATTTTCTCGCTTATTTTAAGTGTTTATTGTTGCTCAGTAAAGACGACAGAGGTCACTTTATCTCAGTTTAACAGGCAAACAAACAACAGCAGTAACACAGAAGATACACTCGCTCCATACTCAGCGTCAAATCGAAGTCCACTATCGAATATTACAAGATAAATATTTGAAAAGTTATGAATTCACAAGCTTTTTGTGGCAGCAGGGTGTATTTTTGATTTAAATGTTTTGCTAAAGACCACAAAATGCACAAAAAATCACAAGAGCACATTCTGAAAACAACTCCATGTAACAATGTATTAAACAAAAGTGTGCGTAAAATGGTTAAATTCAGTTTTTCTAGAATTTATTTTCGTTTATTTCACGCTGGTCGGTTTTGTCTGTATGCCAATTGTTTATTTTCATTTCGCTGTATCGTTGGAAGCGTCCATTTCAGTGCTAATGGTTTGTTGGTTTAAAAGGAAGAGCTTTTACGCGCAGCTCTTTCCGAGTGAATCTGCAGAGCAGCGGTGCAGAGGGTGTCCGTCACTTTTACTTTTTGACCCAGAAATGTTGATCAGATCCTTGAGTATTTTTATCTGTAGTTCTCCGTAGGTTTTTGTTGACTTTCTACCTTTTTTACTCCCTGAAAGCCACCCATTAAGGCTCCCTGTTTGGACACTTTGGGTGTATTTTTGCGCGTAAATGACTTTTTTCCCCCTGTGTGTTCAGAGACATGTCTTAAATTCTGATGTAGCTCTTGACTGTTTTTGGCATTTTCTTAAAAAAACAAAGGTGTTTGTTTGTTTTCTTTTTATTGAGAAACTTAAAATAGACAGGGACAGAAACGTCCTCGCAGCCATAAAAGTGTTTTAGGGACATTTCTGACATCTCAGGTCTGACCTCTTTTCTTATTGCACTCTCGATTTTCTATTTTTCTGCTCTTGTGTTGTTAATCAACTAAAAATGTTTGGATGTATTGATATTACATTATTAACTTGATCTTTTTTTTTTTTTTTTTTTTTTTTACATCGGTCGAGCCAATAACAGGGACATGCGAAATAAATGGGACACTTTTGATGAGGTTAAATGTGCGGTTGACATTTTAGTTTTCAGTATAAAAAAACAAACATTACAAGTAATTCACTATGATTATTATTATTATTATTATTATTATGTGACCAACAGGAGGAGTTTGACCTCCTATTAGTTAATATGAAAAAACACTATTCAATTCCAACATTCTCTGCTCTAGATTAGTTTTATTTATTTTATCATTACTATTTATTTTTTCTGGAAAGGTTTCTTTTCTCTCTGAAAAAAAAAACAAAAAGTACCTGTCCACATCTGTGTGTCAGTCTAGGCCATGTGATCATTCGGTCAGAGGAAAACAGGACTAAATTAATTCAAACCTTTTTTTCCGAAAATAAAACAACCCCTTTAAAAGCTGTAAATAAAACACGTGTTTTTAAAGGGTTGTTGGAATCCGTTTAAACAATTGCAGTATTTATTTAATATATCTGTGATCTCATTTTAAATAGATGACGCAAATAAAAAAAAAAAACATTTAAAGACTGAATGAATCCCATGAAGCCTCACTTTGAAGCTCCTGTCATGATGACTGTTTTGCTTTAGTGTTGTAAAAGAAGGCTCGCCTGTTTTAAGCAGACAGTAAAAACCACTGAAGTACCTTTCCACAGACTTCACAGGTAAAGTTTTTGGGTTTTCCGTCCCCCGGGCTGCTGCTCAGCTTGCTGTGCGTCTTCACCGCACTCTTGTCCACGCTCAGGCCGTGCTGGCTCTCCTTCACGATCTGATCCAGCTGCCCGGGCAGATGTTCCTTGTGCGGGTACTGAGGGGTGGGCAGCTTGTCTGCGCCCACCGCGGCCAGCTTGGCGTTCTCCAGCAGCAAGAGTCTGTGGTGCGCGGAGAGCGAGGCCTGAGCCTGCGGACTGGAGAACCAGTGACCCGCCAGCAGCTCGGACTGCTGGTACGCCGCAGAGTCCAGGTAGTTCAGGTAGTAGAGCGAGCCTCCGCTGGGCACGGCCACGGCCTGCTGGATGACCTGCGGCTTCACCACCCTGCCCAGACCACCAGGCTCCGCTTTGGCGCACATGCCGCAGCTGCCTTTGCACGGCGCGCCGCAGAAAGTGCCCCGGAAGCTGGCCCTCCACAGCTCCGAGTAGTTCATGAGTGCCTTGGCCTGCAGGTCGTAGCTGAAGGGCTGCAGGGGGATCATGCAGGGGATCGGGGAGCAGAGGCCGAGCAGTTTTTTGGACTCTGCCCGCTCCTCTGCGCTCCGCCGCGGCTCCGCGCTCTTGGACATGATGCGGTCGATGGAGAAGGCCAGGGACTTTGGGGGCGCGGAGGGGCCAGTCCTGCCGCACGACATCACCGTCTCCACTGAGGCAGAACTTGCCATTTTGTCCCTTTTGGTCTCCTGTTCCCTCTTTTTCTTGTTTGCAGCAGGGGAGAAAGTTGGCGTGAGCAACTCTTGATGTTGTCTGACAAAAAACTGACGCGACACCAAAAACGAAAACGCAAAAAGAAGTGATGTCAACTGAATTTACAAGAATAAAAACGTATTTTCTTATTGAAAAAACAACTAAAATAAAATATAGTCATTAAAAAAGATCCTTTTATTTATTTTCGAGGAATGACACATGCCCTACCTTTTAGATTTGATTTTGGATGAACTTACTGATTGCAGAAGTTCAATCTTTTATCCATTTTACGCAACAGTTCAGAGGCTATTTTATAACAAAGTTACTCGTGGTCTCTCTCTGAAAACTAAAGCGACAAATCAGGAGTGAAAATACTTAAAATTAAGCTGAAAATGAAGCCAAAAAGTCTTAAAATGGAATAAAAATCCAGCTCTATGAGGTCTAAAGCTCGTCTTAGTCCGTGTGTCTCCTGCAGCCTCCCCTCGTCCTCTCTCTGCGCTCCGCTCCGCGCACTGAAGGAACCATCAGTTTAATACGCACCTTGCTGTCACAGTGTCACGCATTTGCATTCAAATGGCCATCCAACCCCCCCTTCCCGCAACAACAGCATCCAGGGGTGATGGATTAATGCTCATTAACTAGTGCACACAAAATTAACAGGACATTACGCTGCGCGCTCGGAGAAGAAAAAGAAAAAGAAGAAGACGGAGTGTCAGAGTTCCTGGAGGATGCTGGAGCGTAAAGTTGAGTCTGTGTTGGAGTTTAGCTCTTTAATGGAGAAACCAGCCGACTGCTCTGTGTCACAGTGTGGCAGCTCCCGCCCCTCATCAGAGCGGATCACTGTCTCCTGACATCAGCGAGCACCCAAATCTCCTCACTGGGTGACAGGGAGACGCCCTCATCAAACCTGCCACCCTCCGAAATCCATCCACTCAGAGGATGGACAAGATTTAAAGGCCGAAATATGGAGGAAAAAAGAGACAGAAGATAAGATGTATGGAAGCAAAATTCTACCAGTGATAAGATTTATAAAGGTGATATTAAATAAGTAATATTAACAACAAAAGAACAAAATGATGAAACAGACATCATCATGTAAAAATTAACCATGACAAAAAGAACCCGAAAAAGAGATAGAAGTCAAAAATTAAGACATTTGTTTGTTTAAAAAAAAAAAGTTGAAAAGACAAAAGCCGGCGTGAGATATCCTGATTACCTGACTAAAAATAAGAGTTTTATGATTTTTTATAATATTGATAAAAACGTACTTTTATAAGATAGAAGCTCAAAGTCATGAAAGAAGCGTTCAAATAATTCAATAAAAAGTCCATTTTAGTATTAGATATCCAAATCTTTCTTTAAAACGTCCAAAATTGTACGTGAAATAAGCTGTCAAAATTAAAAGATCAAAAATCCAAATCCTGATAAAAAAGTATTTTCGAATAAAATGTCGAAATAATGAAAAAAAAAGGTAACAAAAAAGTCATTAATCGGATATAATCATCCAATTAATGAGGAAAAAATCAGAACCATGAAAGAGCCTCTGATGTAGGTGATTAAAAAAGTCCAACTGTTGAGATATTTCAAACATTCAGAATGAAAAAGTTAAAATCACAACACAAAATGTTTGAGTTAAGACACAAAGGCCTGAAGTGTCGGATAAAACAAAATCATTACACAAATGATCCAAATGTTTAGTTTAGGTTTAAAAATATGAAAAAATGTCTGACTCAAGCGATTATTTTTTATATTTTAATTTGAAGTATTTGGAAAACAGTTGGATAGAATTTAATTTCAAAATTCGAGTGACAAAAAAAGTATTATCTACAGGTTCAGAAATATTAAATAATTACACTTCTCAAGATAGAAACGCCAGATTTATTAAACGAATCATCCAAAGTGTCAGTTAAAAGTATGACTAATGAGATACAATAATACATTTTTTCGGATAAAGGTCAATTTATGATATAAAATACTAAAACAAAAGATCCACTTATTACAGGGACTTAAAAAAAAGTCAAAACCATGAAATGAAAACATGCATATTAACAGAAATGTCTTTTCCTGCTGCTCCTTTCCTGTCATGAATGTGTTTGTTTGAGGGTGTAATGTGCACCTGTGTGTGGATTTTGTTATCAGCTTTCATGTAAGGCACAAAAAATGTATAAATAAATAAAACAGATTAAATCCATATTAACAGGAAAGAGTCTGTTGTTCAGCATAAAAATGAAGCATGAACAATGTGAGATTAAAAAGTTAAAATCTTTAAACACAGCATCCAGTTCAAGAAGTCCAATCAATAAGATAAAAGTTTGAAATAAAAACTCAAAAAACAAGATTCAAAGTCAAAATCATGAGATTATAGCCAAATATGACAGTGGTTTTGTTTACTGTGAAAATCATGAGGTAAGATAAATAAGTATAATGTCATAAAAAAGAAAGAGGTAATTATTAAGTCTGAATAGTGCAACTGTTCAAAAAGTATGAGCAAAGTAAAAAAATATAATGTGAAAATTGAAAAGCAAATGAATGTCAAAATCCTAAAATGAAAAAAGTTAAAGATAAATTGAATGAATGAAGTCTGAATAAAAAAGAAATAGTCACTTAATAAGAAATGATTAGTTCTATCAACTTCAATCTCATAATTTAAAGTTTACTCAGTATTTTTACTCACATTATAGGCTCCACTTTAATTTTGTCTTCTGGCATTGACTCGATCTCATCATTTTGATTTTTGATTAATGGGATTATTTTAGTCTCATAAATCTGACTTTTTATTTTTATTGCATAAAATATATATTTTTTAAATTCCATAACATGGTGACTTAATCACAACCTTAAACTTTTGCCTTTTCAATTTAAAATGACGTGTTTTAATAGTAAGGTAAATTCTGACTGTTTTGTTAATATTTTAACATTTTATTTTCTGATCTGTTAAAAAAAACCTTGTTTATTATTCTGAATTACATATTAAGTTTCCCCCGATTATCTCATGATATTAATTTTTTCCTCCCTTGTATATGTGGCTAAGAACATTTGTTTTGTTTTGAATTCTTGGCCTTCAGGTGTGTGGGCAGAAACAGGCCTCCATATTTTTTTTTTTTAGTTGCTAATTCGAACAGAAATCTGCAGCTTGGTTTTCTTGCCTTTTTTTGTTACCACTCTAATCTTTCCTTTTTTTCTCACTTTGGGAAATGTTTTCAGTAATCCTCTGAGATGATGGGATCCCTCCTTTTCCACGCTGGATTATATACTTACTAACTATTTGTATAAATTCGAGGACGTCCAATTTCCACCTGTTGAAGAGCGCAGACTCCCTTTGGATCCTATTAAACGTTGTTCCTCCTCAGCTCTGTTGAAAAGAAGTAATTTTCCAGAGCGATTCAAGGCTGGACTCAGCGCAGGGAGAAAGAAAAAACACAAGCTCTTTCACTTTTAGCCACTAAAGCACTGCGTGAACCTGGTTTTGTGTTTTTTTTTTCCTCCTGAAATGGAGGGACGGATTAAAGAGGGGAAAGAAAAAGACTTAGCCTGGGCAGAGGTATACACCGCAAATGAAAAGAGGCCCTTTTTCTCCAAAGAGGCCAAGAGGAGTTTGCTGGAATCTGCTGCAGCGTTGTTGTGTGGGAGTCACAATGAGCAGCGGCGACAAGGGCCGCCTTCAATTCATGTGTTTGCAGGGCCATTTCACCTGAGGAGGGGGCAGGGGGGCTGTCAGCTGCAACAACTGTGCTATGGATGGCTGCATATGTTGCTCCAAAATCTGTATGTGCCTTTCAGCTATAATGATGCCTTTACAGATGTGCAAGTTAACCATGCCATGGGTACTAACTGCCCCATCCCATTAGAGATGCTAGTTTTTTTAACTTGGTGCTGGTAACAGTCTTGATGGTCCTTTTCTCTTGGGATGGACATGATGTTTGTGATTTCCAGTTGTCCATCTTCGCTGAGCCCTGACCAGTGAGGCTGGCAGCGTTTCAGTGTGTTGTTGACATACGGCTTTGGCTCTGCATGGTAGAGTTTTAACTTAAATGTGTAGGTGTAATGATGGACTGACAATGGTTGTCTTAAGTGTTACTGAGCCAACATATCAGTATACTTTGCAGAAAATGTCCATTTTAAAGCAGTGCTGACTGGGTGATCAAAGGTCATAGGCATTCAATGTTGTTTTTCTGCCTTGTTGCTTACATTAAGAGAATTCTCTAGATTGTCAGAATCTTTTGAAGATGTAGTTGACTGTAGATGATGAAATCCCTAAATTCCCTGTACTTGTATGTAAAGCAGCAGAGCTCTAAGGGGCCGTTTACATGGCGCAGAAAACGGTCAAAACCGCTAAGTTTTGTTGCGTTTTGGCCTTGCGTCTACATGGAAACTCGTTGAAAACGGAAACTTTTGAAAACGGGCTCCAGGGTGGAGAGTTTCCAAAATGCTCTCCATTCAGCCCGTCTAAACCTGCATCGGAGTGTTTCAGGGTGAAACGCCGGCTTCACCGCATGCGCAGTACTCTTTCAGATGAAGGCTGCGTACGCATATCAGGAACAACAACAGCTTCGGCCGTCTGCCAAGTAATGTGTGAGCGTCTTACTGTGCTCGGTTTGTTTTCCAGACAAAACTTTCCAGACAGATTTGTTGTCCGAACTGATTTGTTGTCCAGAAAAGAAACTCCTGCATCTCTGTGCGTCTATTCGCCATTGTTGTTTGTGAAAAGGTTTGCTTCTTCGTATGTGTGTTGTAGCAGCGTTGCCTCTCTGCAGACCTACACCGCCATCTACTGAACCAGCATGCACACTACAGTGGATTCACTCATCTCCAGCGTTGTCTGCAGAAGAATTTGAATCCTTTGCGTTTAAAATTGTCACATGGAGCTGGTGTGATAGCGATGCACGCTCACATGGATCCGCGGTAGTGTGTATGCCAGGCCAGTAGTTGGAGAAGTAAGTTTGTAGTTTCAATGGTGAATACAACAAGCATGTCTCTACTGGTCAGAGTGTTACTGCAGTAAATCCAGTCCATTAATGCACATTTAGTTGGAGGAGAGATAACAAACCTAATCAGGTTAGCAGCAAACATGTTTAGTGGTAGTTGGCCGTAGCTGTTGTTATAGTTCTTAGGTGTGTGCACTACCTCTGTCTGAAAGAGTACTGCACCGCTTTTCCACTATTTTGCAGGTTCAGGCACTCCAGACACTGTTCTCAAGTAAACGGAAGACTCACATGCAACAAAAACAGAGTTTTGTAAACGGGCCCTAAAAATCTTCTCTTTGCCAGCCAGCGACCCCCTTGACCCTCCTCCATTTCCCCTCACAGAGCATTTCCCTGCTGAGAGGAGCAAGTATTACCAACCATGTCAGGGAATTATCCGTGTGGACGACCCGGACATTGTCCTGATCATAGCAGGGTTTGCATGTATGAAAGGGGCTTCAGAGAAAATATCAAACACACCTGCGCTACACGCCAAAACCACTGATCATACAATGAAGCCCAGGTTTCTACAGCACAGATATCAGAGGGTTCATTTTTAAAGACATATGCAACACCCTCCTTCCTCTCTCGCTCTCTGCACAGATGCATCCTGGGAAACTTTTGAGTGGCTGTTGTTTTCTTTATCCCCTCACACATACACTGGAATAAGTTTTTTGCTCATTTTCATCTTGCAGTGTCATTGAAGATGCAGTGAACTGGTCGACCCTAATAAAAACTTAAACAGCCTCTTCTGAGCAAGAGTGTTAAAGGAGTTCAACATCTTTTTAGGCAAGAAACATAAAAAATACACTCATTAACATAAGAAAAAAAATCATAAAAAGGGGGGGAAGGAAGAAAGAAAAAAAAGGAAAAAAAAAAAAAAAAGAAAGAAATAGATAAACAGTTCATGTTTCATTTGCCTCCTTACAGCTGTTCTGTGAGCTTGTTCCCTTAAACAGCCAACACATTTCCTCTTTAACAATCCCTGATGTTTGGTGTTGTTCTGTTGGAGGAGGAAGGCAGTGATTTTCCTCGAAGCCCTGAAGACGTAGTGGCGTATTTAGCCCAGCATGCTGCTGCCCTACAACACTGGTCTTCCTGTTAATAACCTTAAAAGACGTCCCTACACTGTTTTGTTTTACACCTGCAGCTCAGCATGGAAGGATTATGCTCTTTGTCTTGGTGGCACTCATATGTAAATCAGGTAAAAATACTCTAATTTGAGTTTGTTCAGGCTCAATTGGCAGCTCATCCACACAATAAACATTGATCCTATTGCTGTAACCCGGGCCCCTCCATTCAGCGCTGACAGCAATTAGCTCAAGTATTGATTTAAGGGACTCTTGCTTGTTGCCTGCAGGCATGCAAGGAGCAGAAATACCAGCTGGATGAGCAAACCCAATCTGATTTTTATACTTTAAGCTACTCAGCTACATTTCATAGACACCAAATCAAAAGCTTATGGCAGATTTTATCAGTCTTTTGCTTTATTGACAGCCTTTAAAGTGACAAGAAGTTAGTGCAGGGATCAGAGTCACCTGGCCCATTAGGCAATGCAGACAAACACTCAGGGTGCTGTGGCCTCCAGCGGTGCCACCAAAATTGGCAAAAGATTTACCTTTAATAAAACTAGTTATTACTATTAATTCTTAAAATGGAAGAACATACGTTGATCCAAATGTAAAGCAATGCCCAATTCATTTTACCACAAATGATAATACTAAATACGTTAATTTGGTGACATGTCATCAAAGTTAAAAACAACGGCAAAATCAATGCTATTCAATTTCTTTGTAAGTGTATGAAAATCACCAATGGAGGACGGCGCCATATAAAATCTCACCCAGGATGCCACATTGGGTAGGGGTGTGGCTCTGGCAGGGATGACATATTTTTATAGGCCAACACGAAAGTTACCATCGCGCTGAGTCCCTCAACTGCCAGGACGCTTAAAGTCTGTGCGATTTTTTTCTTTGTACTTTGGATCACTGCTGATATTAAACTAATTTGTAGTGAACAATACTAATGAAACCTGCACGCCCTGTTCTTTAAGATAATCCTGATAAAAAAAAAAAAAAGTTTTCACAATTTTTAATGCTGAGATGTAAACGGCGAGGGTAAAAAGCTATTATTAAGCTACCAATGAAACTAAAACATGATGGTTCTACTTAGAAGCAGCTAAAATATTTCCAACTATGTAACATTTTGTTGTAACTTTTTGAGAATTTTCTGTTGAGCAGTTGCAATGATGTATGAGTAATTGATTATTAAAATACAATCAGAAATGTTGTCACTTGGGTTCCCGGCCGTTTTTTGTATATCTTATTTGCAGTTTGTTAGCAACCCTCCTTTTGAACACACAACAATGGTTTGAGATACAAAGCAGGCAACAGTAGATGCATTATATTATTAAACATCAAAACCTCATGTGTGTGTTCATCATGCACCTTATTTCAGACATCAATCCACCACCAGTTCTCTCCATCCCATTTAGCTTTGGGTTTGTGAACAGGAAGTGCTTACACTAACTTACATCCATGTTTGTTGGACTAATTCCTGCACCTCTTCATCATTAAAAAATCTCAAAGTTCAAATATCATAAACACCATAAGTCTGTTTATGTTTACCATTTGGCTGTAAACCATAGTATTAATGAAATGCACGATCGTGAATAAATGAGGGATAAATGCTGTTTGTATGTCTGCTATTCTTTCATCTCACTGTCTTCTGATGATGGGAGTACTGACATATCAATACACAATATATATCAATACTTATCAATACAATATAATATATATTTATACTAAATGTTTTCCTTTCTGGTTTCTCTCTTTCTTCCTGCCAAGGCAAGGGTTACTTCCCCTGACATGTGCTTGTGGAATCCATTTGGTAATAAACTACATTAGGAGTGACAAAATATCAATTTCATGCATTTTTCGGATACTAAATATTTTAAAGTCACTTTTTAAATAATGCAGAACAGATTATGTTTAGTTGAATAGGACTTATAAATTAGTGCAACATAAGCCATGACAGTTGCTCTTGGTTCAGGGTATTACACTCACACTTGCCAAAGTGAACAATTAAGAACACTTAGGAAAATATAAATGCAAGGAAATTTGGCCTCAAATTTAAACACACACACACACACACACATATGTATATATATATAAATATATAAATATATATATATATATATATATATATATATATATATATATATATAGATAGATAGATAGATAGATAGATAGATAGATAGATATATAGATATATATATAGATATATAAATATATATATAGATATATAAATATATAAATACATATATATATAAATACGTATATATGTATATATATGTGTATATATATATATATATATATATATATATATGTATATATGTATATATATATATATATACATACATATATATATATATATATATATATATATATATATATATATATATATATATATATATATATATATATATATATATATATACACATATACATATACATATACATATATAAATCTCTCTCTCCCCCTTCACACTGTGGTGGTGTAACACGGCCCTCCCCTTTACCTCAAATATATATATATATATATATATATATATATATATATATATATATATCTATATCTATATCTATATGTATATCTATATATATATATATATATATATATATATATATATATGTGTGTGTGTGTGTGTATATATATGTATATACACTCAACAAAAATATAAACGCAACACTTTTGTTTTTGCTCCCATTTTTCATGAGATGGACTTAAAGATCTAAAATTCATTCCAGATAAACAATATTACCATTTCTTTCAGATGTTGTTCACAAATCTGTCTAAATGTTTGATAGTGAGCACTTCTGCTTTGCTGAGATAATCCATCCCACCTCACAGGTGTGCCACATCAAGATGCTCATTAGACACCATGATTAGTGCACAGGTGTACCTTAGACTGTCCACAGTAAAAGGCCACTCTGAAATGTGCAGTTTTTTTGCTTTATTGGGGGTCTGGGGACTCAGAACCAGTCAGTATTTGGTGTGACCACCATTTGCCTCATGCAGTGCAACACATCTTCGCATAGAGTTTATCAGATTGTCAATTGTGGCCTGTGGAATGTTGGTCCACTCCTCTTCAATGGCTGTGCGAAGTTGCTGGATATTAGTGGGAACTGGTACACGCTGTCGTATACGCCGGTCAAGCACATCCCAAACATGCTCAATGGGTGACATGTCTGGTGAGTATGCTGGCCATGCAAGAACTGGGACATTTTCAGCTTCCAAGAATTGTGTATAGATCCTTGGAACATGGGGCCGTGCATTATCTTGCTGAAACATGAGGTGATGTTCATGGATGTATGGCACAACAATGGGCCTCAGGATCTCATCAGGGTATCTGTGTGCATTCAAAATGCCATCAATAAAATGCACCTGTGTTCTTGTTCTGTGATCTGCAGTTGTGAGGCCGGTTGGATGTACTGCCATATTCTCTGAAACGCCTTTGGAGATGGCTTATGGTGGCGAAATGAACATTCAATGCACGAGCAACAGATCTGGTTGACATTCCTGCTGTCAGCATGCCAATTGCACAATGCTTGCGACATCTGTGGCATTTTGCTGTGAGACAAAACTGCACATTTCAGGGTGGCCTTTTATTGTGGACAGTCTAAGGTACACCTGTGCACTAATCATGATGTCAGATCAGCATCTTGATGTGGCACACCTGTGAGGTGGGATGGATTATCTCAGCAAAGCAGAAGTGCTCACTATCAAACATTTAGACAGATTTGTGAACAACATCTGAAAGAAATCGTAATATTGTTTATCTGGAATGAATTTTAGATCTTTGAGTCCATCTCATGAAAAATGGGAGCAAAAACAAAAGTGTTGCGTTTATATTTTTGTTGAGTATATATATATGTATATATATGTGTATATATATATATATATATATATATATATATATATATATATATATATATATATATATATATATATGTATATATATATATATATATATATATAGTATATATATAGTATATATATACACACACACACATATATATATGTATATACATATGTATGTATGTGTATATATGTATATATATATGTATATATGTCTATGTATATATATATATATATATATATATATATATATATATATATATATATATATATATATATATATATATATACATATATATATGTGTGTGTATGTATATACATATTTATACTGCTTCTCACAAGGTTTGGACAGTTTAATAGTGTTCTGTATTAAGGAGGAAAAAGGTGCATAAGTAAATGTTTTAACTTAAAGGGATAGTTCAGTATTTTTGAAGACGGGTTGTATGAGCTCCATACGGTCACTAAGGACAGTAGATACAGTAGAAAGTTCTCTCCTCTCCACCAGAAAGCCACAGTCTGTGACCATAGGTGACGAAAAAAAGACGCTAATAGAAAATTACCGTGCTGACTTCAAAGGCTATTTTCTCGTCATACAAGAACTCAAATCAAAAAGTAATACCACAGTTTAAGAGTATGCTACATATAAATTTTTTGAAGTGCATTAATCTTTCATCAGAAGCCGTTAGCATGCTGTTGTTTTGGTCAGCTGAGAGAGGGGGAGTGTGTCCATCCGCTAAATCACTCCCCCTCTCTCAGCTGACCAAAACAATAGCACGCTAGCGGCTTCTGATGCCGGTGCTGTAGCTTTGTGTAACTTTTATCAAGTATCGTAACTCTTCTGTTTTGACTGTTGAGTGTGTGGAAGAGACAATGCAGGAAATTAAAAAAGGGATGATTATGACAGCGCCGATGAAGTCTCATTCACTTTGGAGTCAAGAGGATACCTGTATGAACCGGACTTTACAGAGGACGAGTCGCTAAAGATGGAGACGAACAGACCGAGAGGAAAACAAAGGAAACATCCATGGAGCCTCGACATCAAGATAGAGATGTAAATAAACAGTGGGGCGAATGTTTGACTTGGGAATAGGTGATATGGACGGCAGTATTACTCGTAAAACAGACTTTCCTTTGCCGGAGTTTGTGGACAGTCTTCAATTTCCCGAAGAAGAAACTGGAAAAACGTCCCAAACCTGAAGGACCTAATGACAGTTTCTGCTCAAAGTAAGTAATAATGATCTGTCAGAGACAAATAAGCAGAGTAGAGGAGGCTGTTTGTTTATCATGACAATCTGTCAGGTAACAGAGATGCATTCACTATACAATGTAACCGAATGCCCAAGTTACGCAGAGGAATACGGTGAAAGCTGAGTTCTAGATGATGCACACCTGTTTCTGAATCAAGAGAAGCATCACAAAAACCCATCTCAGCAATATTTGTCTTATAATGTGCTCTTAATTAGTCTAAAACAGCCATTCAAAGCAGCTAGCTAACTACGGCGGAGTGATTTAGCGGAGGGACATACGGCGTGAGTTGGCTTAGGTCTGGATAAACTTTATATTTCCGAAAGATTAATGCACTTCAAAAAATGTATATGTAGCGTACTTTTAAACTGTGGTATTACTTTTTGATTTGAGTTCTTCTAGGCGGAGAAAATAGCCTTTAAAGGAGACATATCATGCTGATGCATGATTTAATACTTACATATAATATAATAAATTTGAAAACAAGACCTTACACACCCTTAATTTTCAAAAAATTAGATATTGTATTTTTTCTGATATCCTAGAACGAGATTTGATGCCTCTGAAAATAGGTCATTGCGAGATGTCCGCGAGATTTCAAACGTCGTGATGACACGAGGTACCTTTCTTTTTATTGGAGTAATCTGATAAAACACTTCCTCCTCTGTGATGTCTGTCAGCCCAAAACCCTCACCGAGGAACACATCCACCAGCAGGGGTTTATAGATCCCTAGCTCACATTCACTCATTACCAGCTCTGGCCTGTAGGGGGACTCAATACACGGTCGCTGCTTTGAGCCTGCCGGAAAATACAGTAGAAGAAGAAGGACAAGCTGGCTCTACCCCCGATAGAATTGACCAATCAGACCACAAAGGGCTATGACGTTGCAAGGTAACTTTAGGTCATCCTCAGATCCAAGTGTTTCAATAAGGGCTTGATAATGGCCTAAAATGAGGATATTGAGAACGCTATTGTGGGGCAATGAAGGAACTAAATGACTTGTACTGAGGGCAGAAATGCTTTACAGGCATCCTAGTCTGGCTTAGTGAAAAGGAGAAACAAGCATGATATGTCCTCTTTAAAGTCGGTGCGGTAATTTTCTATTAGCGTCTTTTTTTCGTCACCGACTCTTACAGACTGTGGCTTTCTGGTGGAGAGGACAGAACTTTCTACTGTATCTACTGTCCTTAGTGACCATTATTGGAGCTCATACAACTCCACTTCAAAAATACTGAACTATATCTTTAAGTATTGAATGGTCTTAAATTTGATTTCAGATTTTTGCAGCTATCCGGTGAAGTTGAATAAAATGCTTCCATTGCAGCATGATTATCACAAGTTTGGTCTATTGCAAATGCCCCTTAGTGAATAGAATCAAAGTGTGTGATCCAAAAGGAAAAAAAAAACTTTCTGGTCCAAATATCCTGATGAAAAACTCTCAGATGTACAAATAGATTGGCTCACTCCTGTCTGGCTGTGGCTGCCCCTACAACATGTTACAGTTTCAAAATGGACCAAGGACCCAAAGATCATATGTTGATGTCCAAAGACACTTGTAGCTGTTCAGCAGATGGAGACATTAATTCCTCTGGACGATGACCTCCTCTGGAGCTGAGTTATAAACCATCATGTAATTTGGCTGAGGTCCACTCAGCTGTTTGTCTTTGGGTGAAGTGGCTCACCGCCAGACTGTAAAAAAACGTTTTACTCAAACAGGACGGAGCTCTTCTTGGTGTGCTTGTGGCAGTTTTCACAGTCAGGATGATTTTATTTAGGTCTTTCTGTATGTATTTCAACCTGTACAGACATAAGAAAACAGACATTTAAATTTTATTATTAAAAGAAGATCATGTGAGACACATGACCAAATTTCAGTGTGTGAAAACAAGGTTCCAAAATCATGGAAACTGAAGCTGTGGCCTGTGCTCTGAGACACTGACACTAGACCTGCCTGAACATTGTGTGTAGTCATGCAGATTCATCTTGCCAATCAGAGTCCTGAGGAACAGGATGAGACGGGAGATACAAGGATGAAGATGGCAGAAAGTGACTAATTAAAAAAAAAAAAAAGTGACTAACAACTTCAGGATCAGTTTTATCAGCTGTCAAGCAAAAAAGTAAAATGCTTCCATTACACAGCATTAGATAGTGATATTGTAATATGTAGGTTAAAGTTCATTGAGACATTTGTATTAAATTAAGTGTAGCTGTCGATTGTTTTGGACTTTCAGCCTAAAAGGAATGGAGTGATGTCACATGCAAATGGTCATAAATACAGAGGATGAAGTTCACCTCGATGTGTTTCGCGAACTGAAGAACACATCGACATTTGCTTCATCATAGTATAGTGCCAAACATGGTGACTTCCTGGAGTGAAAAAAAAAAAGGTACTGAAATTTTCCCATTTTACCAACAAAGTCTTCTGCCGTGCTTAATGTGAAACTCACACATTTATATGAAATAGCTGTGCCTGTTACTGTAGTTTACCTTACTGTACAGTCTCAGCTCATTCTTCTAAAGCAGTGTTCACACGAAACATGGATTTAAGTTTTTCACACAGTGGAAATAATAACGAATGTGAATGGGAAGATGTGACATTGGTATCGGATTTACAGCGGAACTGTCCCACGAACAGCAGGTGTAAATGTCCATTGTCTGTGAAAAATATGCATGAAGCCATGGCGCAACAGCAAATAAGCATCAAGAATGAGCCTTGTTGGGGGTGCTTGTTTGGCGGAGTGGTTAGCAACCATGCACGTCCCATGTACATACTTCTGCAGGTCCGGGTGTCTTGACCTACTCTCTCAACCCCTTTCACAAGCCTATCCACTGTCATTCTCTCCTATCAATAAAGGCACAAAATGCCCAAAAAATACATAAAAAAAAAAAAGAATGAACCGTGATGAAGATGATCACAGAGGAGAAGGATGTGAATACTGTAAATCAGCATCAGAGCTCCTCTGTATGGTTATTTTAGTGTTCAAGAACCAAAATCCCAGAGAGAAGAAACAGGGAAAGTCAATGGAGAGCTTTGAGTATCCGATAAGTTCAGCTTATTTAACACTGATGGGCTGAACGGCACAACTGCCAACTGCCTACTGGTGTGTTTTTCTGCCTTACTTGTGGTCATTTAAAGTGTTTTTCACCAGGGAAATAAGCCAAACTTAAGAACTACCTGAGCACCCATGAGAGAATGAATAGACAGAGGAGAGCGGAAGAGTGGGTCTCAGGCTGAACAGGGAAAAAGACGAGTAAAGCTAGGTAGGGTCAGTAACGGAGGGGCCTTCACCCAGACATTGTGGTGTTACTCTCCTTGTGTGGCTCTGAAAGATGTTGTACATCATCAAATAGATGCATTTCTAGACTTTCTGGGACATTTACCATGTTATTTTCTAGAACAGAAAGATGACAGTCATTGTAGAAACATTTGTCATGGTTGATCATGGACCGGGAAGGCAGGAACACGTTCTGGTGGGAGACAGACAGGACCTTTTCTTCATCCCGTATAGGTCATGAAGAGCAAAGATTTGTATCCTTAAGTAGTTAAAAGGCAAGGCATGAATATATTTATCCTGTTTGGTGTAAATACAGCTTAAAGCTGGGGTTGGCGATCTTATTTAGATACACTTTTTGTAATACTGGTTAAAATGGTCTTTATGACCCGATGGTAATCAACTCATAATGTGTTCTTAAAACAGAGCGAAAAATATCCGCTATCTACAGCAGGAGTAAAACAGGGAAAACACCAACCAATAATCATGCCGGGACACCTGTTTTTAAACCAATCAAATCCCGTCGCCATTCTGCCCGCCTGCTGCGCGTGCATTTTCCCTGTGTCAGACTCCGCTGGAGGATGCTTACCTTTCAAGTTTTGTCTTTGAAAAAAAGGGAAGCCCGCCGTGAGCCGTCCCACAACCCCAACCAAGCTCCAGTATCCCTCACATTTTAAGACAAATGTACAAGAAATCTAAAATAAACTCTTTGTTTTTCTAAGTTTGTTCTGCTGCTCTAATCTCGCAATAGCTGCCACCCAGGCTACTGCAGGTGGACGTTCTCGTGAGGCTTTTTCTTCTTCTTCGGTTTTAGGGCGGTTGGCATCCATCATTTTGGAGCATTGCTGCCCCATTCAGGCTAGAGACGGAGTTCAGTTTGGAGAGGAAGAGGAATGTTTTTATTATTATATCATCACACGGGAGATTTACAGGAGAATACTGATACAGGAGGACGGCGGGAAAGAGGATAAAATACGGAAAATACGGTAGTTTCATGGCCAAAACAGGAGATTTGACAGCTATATGGTATACCTCGATCAACATCGCCTGTGAGTACTAACTAACTTTACATGTTTGTTTGGTGTTTTCTTACCGTTGACTGAGACGTGACTTGGTGTAGTGTAAAACAAACACGTTGTGCTGAGGGTTTGGAGTTGAATCAGTCTTCTGGATATATCAGCCGCACGCGTGCATGTGGGGGGGGGGGCTAGGCGGAGCCCTGAGGAGATAATTCATAGTTTTCCAAAATCGCCAACCCCAGCTTTAAGAAGTGTATTTTAATTATTTAATTTTTATGTACGATAACAATTACCACAATTTTGCGATTATAACTCATTTTTTGCTTTTAAATAAGCTCTAATTTCTCAGATGTGTATTATACATGAGTACAAGCAAAATACTTACTGAGCTTCATCTCGCCAACATCACGATTGCAACACATCAACACAAAAGCCAAAATATTCTCTTTCTCTGCAAAAACACATGCAAACACACGACGCTGCCATCTTGTGAGCAATGGGACTCAAAATAGCTGCACTGTAATCGGTTGAAGACATTGGCATGTTGGTTAGCTGCTCTCTGATTGGTCAGTACATTATAACTGCGCAAGTGCAAAGCAAAAGGTGTTTCCGCATCTGTTATAGAGAGAAAATTGTGCACAGTTGTGAAAATACTGAAATTTCATTGATTAAAACTTTGAATAAAGGTAATTGTGTTGTCTGAGAGAGTAAGGTTTGGGCAAATTTTGGTGTGTTACACTGAGTACAGTGTTTTTTTCGAGCAAAAATTGTGAAAATATGGGGTGCATGTTATTAACGAGTGCATTTTATAATGGAGAAATTACAGTATTGTCTTGGAATTAGTGATCATACACCTTTCCCCTGTCGAATCTTAGTCAGAAGCTAATCCGTTCTGTGGAGCTGCTTTGGGGTGGGGGGTGAAACCTGTCAGTGTGTCAAACTCACCTGGAAGAATCAAATCCCTTCATATAATCCCAATAGTAAAACCTACCTCCATGGCAGCCTCCTGCTGTGGAGGTAACATGCTGAAAGTGTACTGAGTGGAGCCTCACACATCTCCAAACAGGAAATCACAGACAGTTGTCCTCACACTTTTCAGCCGTGGTGACATCTTTCACTGACTTTATACTTGAGCAAATGAGACAGGGATGTGTGACGAGGGAGGGAATTCTCCCTCAGAAAGAGCTCATTTTCATCCTATTGGTGTTACCCCCGGATTCTCTAAATACACTCAGGAGCAAAGTGCCTTTGACTCAAACTGTATGAATTAATTAGAGTTTGATGTTAGGCTGTTTCAGCTCTGTGCTGTGGAAGGAAAAAAGTGATGTTTCCTGTGGATTTTAACAAATGACTCACTAACAAATTTCTTTCCTGTCTCGTTACTGTAAAATGCTGTATATTGTTAGCAGGGATGAACACTGAAATCCATGAAGTTTATTTCATTGCTGTCCAAGCTTGTTTAATCATGAGCACTCATCAGAGTTTGTCCAACAGTTAAAATGATATGAAATCGTCCACTATCTATCTTTCTATCTATCTATAGATATATAGTTATAGATATAGATAGACAGATGTTTGCCAGTGCAATTAAAGGTGTAGTCAGAGATCTTCTAATCTACTGCACTATTTGTCAAATTCACTGTATTTCTCCTCTCCATCCACAACATGTCACCACTGACAGCATGTTGACAAAAAAAATCCAGTTTCAATACACAGCCTTGGCACTGAATTTCAGCAAGTGAATACTGTGGCTCAGGCCGAGTTAACAAAACAGGGTGCACCCCCCCACATCCAGGGGGCAATCATACTCATACGCAGAACAGACAGAGGGGGGAGAGGGAGTTGTAGGTTGTGTAGCGTGCGTGGGGGTGGAGCCAGGGGTGAGGTATGAAGGGAGAGGCGGGTCTAAATTCGTTTATAAACAACCTCTCCACTCGTTTTCTCCCACATCGCTGACTACACTTTTAAGATGCATGTTATCTGTAAAAACACGCATCATACAACCCCAGTATCATGCATCCCTCAGTGACCTCTAAATCTGTAACTTATGCAAACATATTAAAACAAGTTACAGTTACAACTGATATTTACCCATGTGCAATGGTGTAAAGAATTTTGAACATTTGACTGTTTTATTTTTATTGGTCTTGCAGTTTTATTTTTTCCATGGTCTATATCTCACTTTTTTAATACGCCTTTTTAGTTTTGTTATTTTTAAATAATAATTATTGTTGTTTTTATTCATAGTTATTTCTATTTGCTATACCTTTGCCTTTACTGCTATAACAGTGCTAAGTTTGATTAATTTTTGATATTGTGGATCTAATTTTTCTTGTTTAGTTACGAGGCCAAAATAACATCATACTTAGATACAAGATTTAGCAAACAAATTCACATTTATTTAACATATGAAAAGATGCCCTACATCTGTGTCTGCTCTGCAGGCTTGATGCCCAGACCGGATGTTTACTTCGGAGACGCTAAAGCATTGACGACATGCTATTGTGCTAAGGTAACTTTGTTTACAATAATCACAGTGCACTATAATGTATTTTCGTATTTTCGTTTCATCTTGTAATGATCCCACACTTGTGATACCTTCTGCCATTTCCTTAACTGAGTCTCCTCTCTCTGCCCCTCTCCTGCATGGTTTTACAATCCGCGCCACACATCTATGTTATGGTGGGGCATCAGCAGTGGAAGCAGTACGTGCCACATTTACCCCTGTCTTCCTCTACAATGCACTCTGTTCTTTCTGTAGTAAGAAAATAACAAAGTAAGTAGTAGGGGGAGTAGTAGGTTGCATAGCGTGCGCAGTTAGCGTAAGAGAGAGATACAATAGGTGCAGTAGCAATGGCTGAAAAACAGCCCAAAAGAAAAAGGTCAGAGGAGTGAAAAGTGAAAAAGAAGGGCTATGACCATAAAAGAGCGAAGACCCGGGTCAACATTGGTGTTGCTTTCTGACGGTGGAGGGAACTCCACCAATTTAAAGACCTGAAAACGGACGCGGATGTCCCCCCAACTTTAGCTTTGTGGTGCTTCACATAACAGTAACAGCCGTCAGGCATTCATCTTATTGTCTAATCTGCCAGAATGTACTTTTGTTGTGATGTTGTCTGATGAGTCGGGTTACCTTAGCTATGTTGGTCAGCTACGCAGTTTCTACGGCCGTTTCCATGACGATGCACGTCCGTCAGCTTTTGGGGGTGGAGCCAGGGGTGAGGTATGAAGGCAGAGGCGGGTCTAAATTCGTTTATAAACAACCTCTCCACTCCTTTTCTCCCACTCGCTACTACGCCTTTAATGTCATGCCTTTTGACCTTGACAGACTACCCACAAACATTTTAAGCCTGTCTCATTTTGTGACAAAAAACTCACATGTCCCGTCATGGTTTATTTATTAGAGTACCTTGTTTAACTCGTCACCGTCTCCTTATTGTCATGAATAAAAGGCTTGTCACAAAATGATGCTGTCATTGTCGTCATTGACAAAAACAACACTGATCTGATTAAGAGAATCCTAGACAAAAGCGTGTGTTGCAATTATCTGTGCATTTATTGCTCCAAAAGTTTTTTTGTGCTGATGCAAACAATTGTAACAAATTGTTTGAACAAATAATTCACCATACAGGCTTCTTCAGTGGTCAAAAACTGTGTTTACTTCGTGGGTGATAAACACCTTCCAGAACAAAGACTGGTTCAAATTCAATGCCCATTGGCTCCTATACGGGCAATTTTTACAGAATAGCATCTTGCTAGGTGCTATGCAGCAGCTCATTCTACAAAGAACGAATCCAGATGTCGAAACACTTTGTGGATGAAGAAGAAAAAGATGTTGAAAATGTAAAATTTGTAAGGTGTACCCAATAAAGTGTACAGTTAGTTTATTTAACTTTCAGTGCTCCTGCAGTCCCTTAAGTGGACATGTGATGAATTGCATCTTATGGCACCTCAATACTCTCTTCTAAAGACTGCAGATCAACAGGAATTGTTCCACAGCTGATGTTGTTACATCCTCCTCTTATATCAACAGAGCTGCACAGAGTTTGTTGTACTTTAATCACTTGAATGTCAACCTCGGTGTCTTGTAGTTAATTGACAGAAAATTCCTTTATTTTAAATAAAGCACAACAGTCAGAGCTGTATAAGTCTTTTCTCTCACACTTAATAAAAACCATGACACTTGTAGAAAACACTCTTGTGTTAAACGTGAATTTGTACGTGTCAGCTCCTCTTGTGATGTTTAATTAACGCAGATCTTTAACCAAACTTTAAACCTATTTTCACACACACACATTATATTGACAGCTCTCTCTGAAACCTGTTGTGCAGTTATTTCATTGGCTCATTAAAATTTGAAATCTTCCTATTATTCATCACAAAGTCCGTTATTTTGTTATCAGAACTGCAGTTTTGTTGTAGCAGCAACAAACTGAAGTGCTGACTTGAAGCACTCGGTGTCAGCTTACTCGCCTCTTTTCACTGAAAGAAAAAGTTTTTTGGCGAGGGCTGCCGACAAAGAGGAAAACCTGGAGTGTCAAGGCGATGTGGCGTGTTTGTGCTGGGAACAGCAGAACTGACTGTTTGACTGGATTCCTGTGTGAGGCTTTTTGTCAGCCCCAGTTTCCATCCTGAAGCTTCTTTTTTTTCCTGCCTGTCACTTCTTCACCTGGCCTCCTGAACAATGTGCCGCCCTCCTCAACAAACCGTGCCGCACACACTGCCAGCTGCCATGTGATCTGTCACACAGCCCCTGCTTTACCATGAAAACACCAGAAACTAGAAAGCCACATGGCAAAGTTTTCGATTGGCGAACTGTTAACGTGCAGAGACGGGCAAGAACCAGGGATGAGGTGGTTTCTAGAAGTCATAAGTCTTGAGTCAAATTTAAAATTCGTGAAGCTTTTTTAATATATCTTCCACAAACTTTTGAAGCTTTTTAAAAAAAAAAAAAAAAAAAATTGTCCACCAACAGTGATGAACATGATGCCCAGTGGTCTTTAATCTATGACATTATGAATTTAATCCATTTCTTTTTTTATGTCCAAGGGCAAATTTGCAAAGTTTGACAGACATCTTTAAATGTTATCATGATACAGTAGATTTTTAATCAAAGATTACCACTCCATTACCTTGATCTTGGACGCATGACCTACAAAATTTAGTCAGCTCATACTTTTAGAATGCCCTTCAAGTGTCGAAGTCTACTATTATTTCTATATTTCATGAGTTCTAGGTAGTTACAGATGGAGCTACTTCAATTTTTCCTGATTTGATTGGCAGAATCTTGGCTGGTCCATGACAGGAAAAAGCTCCAACCTGCCCCCCAATGGTTATTATGAGATTACCGCAATTCTGTGATAAACATGTAATCCTTACCACTTGATTTTTTTATAGGATATGTAAATGAAATTTGGCTTGGCTTGGAACTGAATTGAGATCGAAAATTAACAAAAAAAAAACTTGACTTGAACTTGAAGTTGACTGGTAATTGGATGAAACATGGCTGGCATTTAAGTGGGTGGGGCAAATTGAAGTGGCTGTATTGTTACATAGACCGAGTCCAGCGTTGTGCCTGACACAGAAAGAGGTTCGTCTTCATTTGCTATATAAACAGCAAGAAAGTACTCTACATTAAAGTGACACTTGAGTTTCGTGCCAAAACGCCAAGTGCAGAACAGGGCTTAGGGGTCCAAACAGTGCATATGACCTGCCTGATTCATTGTCTGAAATCATGCAGATCCACCTTCGCCAAGTTCCACCCTCCAATGACTTCACTGGGCAAAAATTGGATGGCCCCATCAGGGAAAATAAAACGGAGAGAGAGAGAGAAAGGTGTATAGATCTGTACACACAATCTGTCAGGTAACAGGTAACGAGAGATGCATTCGCTATATGATTTAACTGCATGCCCTCGTTACACAGAGGAACACGGTGAAAGCTGAGTTCTCCATGATGCACATCTGTTTCTGCATCAAGGGAAGCATCACAAAAACCCATCTCAGAAATATTTGTAATATGTGCTTTCAATTAGTCTACAACAGTCTGTGAGGCCGCTAGCGAACTATGGCGGAGTGATTTAGCAGAGGGACACACAACGCGAGTTGGCTTCGGCCCAGATAAACTTTATATTTCCGAAATGTTTATGCACTGAAAAAAATAGTCATATGTAGCGTACTCTTAAACTGTGGTATTATTTTTTGATTTGAGTTCTTGTAGGCGGAGAAAACAGCCCTTGAATTTGGTACGGTACTTTCTGGTTAGCGTCTTTTTTTCGTCTCCGACAGTTACAAACTGTGGCTTACTGAGGGAGAGGAGAGAACTTTCTACTGTATCTAATGTACTAAGAGGCCATATGGAGCTCAACTCCACTTCAAAAACACTAAACTGTCCCTTTAAGCAGTCTCTATGGATGGGGCAATATTTGTGGTTTTATCAGAAATGGACTCAATTTCTTCTTAAAAGAGGAACAAAGATCATCACCCAAAGCTGGGCAACCATGTTTTTGCTGTTCTCCTGAACATGAATCACTGCTGGGAAACTGGGAGAGACATGGAAATCCTCTGAACAGTGTTGTTCAATCTATGGTCGCCTGGAATCCTGGTTACTCAGCAATACCTGGTGAGAAAGATTTTATTTGTTACAGCATGAGTTAACACTGAGTGTGAACATATGCAGATGAGCTCAGACCCGAAGTCCCACACTCCTACAATTGAAACAGGTCCAGCTTGATAAATGCTGATCTGTACCTAGAAATAACTTTTTCAGTCATAGGCATACTTGAAAAATGAGGGCTGTTATGTTTGGATGTGAGGTGAATGTCAGTGGAAAGTCTTTAGAAAATCTCTCTACACTCTCCTTGTGAACAGTCGGAATAGGACGTGTTTGCTGATGAAAATGTCGTCCTCTGCTTTCTCTCGAAACATAAAAATAAACATTTAAGTCCTTTTCACACCGCAGAGTGGCAGCTATCCTGAAAACCACCTCCCTGCTAGTGGAGTTGCCCAAAATACAGTTTTTTTTTAAAGCTGCCACCGCAGTATGAGCAAAGGGTACAAGGCGGCAGTGGCGTAGAAGTGATTCGGTTAACATCACAGCAGAGCACGCCCAAAAGTCCTTCACAACGCTCCCTCCCCAAAAACACTTAGTAGACATGTTGCCCCGTGCTTAGTTTTTTTCTGGTTATCTTTAAATGAAGGTAGAGTCGTGTTGTAGAGCTCCGTCATTGTTTGCCTTGACCCACAATAAGTCATGAAGCCTGCTATTTCCAGGTTCTCTCCGTTATTCAATGTTTTTGGCTGCTACCAGGCGGCTGCCGCCAGAAATTTCAATACTCCTGATTAAAATGACTGGAGTTAGTGCATTGATGTGCAGCTGTGGAAAAATGGGCTTAAAGTTAACCCTAAAATTATAAATATAATTTTTTGTGTGGGTTTTTCATGATTAAAATGACAAAGTTGTGATAACATGTGGGCCTTTTCAAAGGGTTAAATTCCAATAAAAGAAGTAACATTACTTACTATATAAATACAGTTGCATGAAAAGTATGTGAACCGTTTGGGATTACTTGGATTTCTGCTTAAATTGGTCATAAAATATGTTCTGATCTTTATCTAAGTCACATCATCAGACAAACACAGTCTGCTTAAACTAATACAGCACAAAAATTTATAAGTTTTCATGTTTTTATTCGACACAATATGAACAGGTCGAAGTGCAGGGTGGAAAAAGTATGTGAACCCTGAGGCTAATTACTTCTCCAAGAGCTAATTGGAGCCAGCAGTCAACCAACCTGGTGTCCAATCAATGTGATTAGATGGGATGTGTTGGTTAAAGCTGCCCTGCCCTTTGTGTCACACACCAGTTGTGAGTTTATATATATATATATATACAGTACAGGCCAAAAGTTTGGACACACCTAATGTGTTTTCTTAATTTTCATCACTGTTTACATTGTAGATTCTTACAGAAGGTATCAAAACTATGAAGGAACACATGTGGAACTATGTACTTAACAAAAAAGTGTGAAATAAAAGAAAACATGTCTTATATTCTAGTTTCTTTAAAGTAACCAACCTTTGCTCTGATTACTGCTTTGCAGACTTTTGTCATTCCCTTTATGAGCTTCAAGAGGTAGTCCCCTGAAACGGTTTTCACTTCTCAGGTGTGCCTTTCCAGGGTTAATTAATGGAATTTCGTGCCTTTTTAATGGGGTTGGGACGATCATTCTTGTTCAGATGTCAGGCTGATGCACAGTTGTCAGCCCTATTAGACAACTGTTAAAATTAGTATTATGGCAAAAACCAATCAGCTAAGTTAAGAGAAACAAGTGGCCATCATTACTTCAGTGAGAAACTACAATGTTATAAGTGATAAAAATAAAGAAAACGCATTGAATGAGGTGTGTCCAAACTTTTGGCCTGTACTGTATGTATATGTATATATGTATATATATATATATATATCTATCGATCGATCGATCGATCGATCGATAGATAGATTATATATATTATATATATTATTTGTTCTGGATAAGTGTATGTACCATATTAGTCAGAGGACACCTTACCAACAATCCAGGGATCTTCCTGGATATTCTTTTCTAAAACAATGACCTTAAAGTCTGGCGTCATTATTCAAAAGAGCAGCATTTATGCCCAAAACAAAACAAACGTACAAAAAAGACCCAAAAGCTGCTGAACTCCCCTTCAGCTGAGGCCAGCAGCAGCTCAATGACCTCACTTTACAAAAATGTCCTGAAACACGCTCACAGTGCCCACATACTGCTGCAGTATTTTCAGCACAATCTCCTTTTTCCTGCAGCTCAGTGTGAGGGAGTGGAGATAGCAGACGTTGGTTCAATAAAACAACCACTTGAGCAACCTGCCCCTCAGTTCACTTCAGTCCTCTGTTTCCTCGGCAGATTGTCACCACACATTCACCCCCCACCTCGTCCCATACCCCTCCACTCACTCCATTCAACATTCACCCCCGGGCCACTTTTACACTCCTGGCCTTTTTATTCTCCCCAAGCATCCCTGCTCACATCTTTTTCTCTGTGACCCTCTCTCCTCCTCTGCGGCTGCACTTTGATGCCCCCCGCCTCCTCGAGTGTTGATGTTGAGATGAATGAAGCTTCGAGACAAAGAACTGAACATCCAACGCTGCCCCGACACCTTTAAAAGGTGATCCATGAGAGGAGATGTCAAACACTGTGGAGGAAGTATTTAGATAGGCACTTTAAAGAGGTCATATTTTGCCTTAAATCAGGTTCAGATTCTCATTTCTGATGACAATCACTAATGATCAGAAACCTTCTAGTTTTCATACTCAGAGTGCCCCTGATACACCTGTATTCTCACTCAGTCCGAGATGCTCTGTTAGAGCTGCTGCCACTTTAAGGCCCCCCTCAGCAGTCCGCTCTGATTGGTTGACTGGTCTTCTCTGTGGTGGTTGGTCAGTCCATTGCTTCTCAGCTCCATGTTGTCAGTGACTGCATTGATTCTTCCATCTTGGTCCTGGACTTACTACCCTGACCCCCAATTTTAACATCTACCTACATCGTGTCCAGCCTGCAGAGTTGCTTTGAGCAGTAGTGCTTATCCTTGCCCTGCACAGTGGAGTGAAGCCCTGATTAGCTAAAGAAAGGAGACCTTGAAATCATCACAAGGTAATAGTGTGATGATGAAGATGACAGGAAGAGCAAGATAAGAAAATTGGTTATATCACCTGCCTGATGTTCATCTGCTGTTGGCATCCATATTATTTTCACTTTTTCTGTTGTATTTTGAAAGTCTGGATGCTCTGAACCCTTGCTTTCCTGTTTTGGGTAGGGTGACCAAGCGTCCTCTTTTGCCCGGATATGTCCACTTTTTACGTCCTGTCCGGGGCGTCCGGGCGGGTTTTATAAATACATGAAAATGTCCGGTGTTCACTGGTTTTCATAGGACCATTACGCGTGTACGTAAATTGACCGGCGCTTTGCACACAATACTATGATACTTCGTTGCGCGATTGAGAGGCTGCCTTGTGAGCGGGTCTGCGCCGCGCTCGCACACACACACAGTCACACACACAGGAACAGGGAGCGGAGCAGAGAGGGGGCTGTTTAGACAGCGGAGCAGTGCACGGAAAATGTCTAAGCGTAAGTGCAGCTTCACAGATGAACTGCAAAAAAAAAAAAATCCCACATACCGTCCCGGTCGGGACAAGTGGGAGACGGAGTGCATCGTGTGCAAAGCTCGCACATACTGTATGTCTCAGTGTCTAATAAAGGGGCTGGAGATCTCGAAGCTCACATGGACACCGAAAAATATATAAAAAAAAGCTGTGCTATGTGAGAGTTCTGATGCAAAATTGACTGAGTTCTTTATTAGACCTGGGAAAATAGAGGATGCTGTAAATGCAGCGGAAGGTGCAATGGCATTTCATACTGTGAAACACCAAAACAGCTACAGGTCCATGGATTGCACCAGTACCTTGCTAAAAAAAAGACATTTCCTGACTCTGACATTTGCTAAAAAGTTTAGTAGTGCTCGCACCAAGACCTAAGCCATTGTCAATGGTGCTATATCCCCCCATTCTGTTGAGGTCACTCATGAAGCACTCAAAGAAATCCAGTACTGGGGGTGCTGGTTTGGCGTTGTGGTTAGCACCCCATGTACATGCTTCTGCCGGTCCAGGTTCGAATCCCGCCTGTGACCAGTCTGCAGGGTGTCTTCCCCTACTCTCTCTCCCCCTTTCACAAGCCTGTCCACTGTCTCTCTCCTATCAATAAAGGCACAAAATGCCAAAAATATACATTATAAAAAAAAAAGAAATCCAGTACTGTAGGTGTCTTTGTGAGACTCTTCTATAAGTTATCTTATTAGAGTTATTAAGAGATATATTGTTGAAGCTGGATTTTCTCACAGAAGAGTTCATATTTAGAACATTATTTAATATTTATTTATTTATTTATTTATTTATTTGAAAAGAGTCTAAGAGAGCTATTATTTTGTTACAAGTTTTTACAGATTTCATTTTATTTTATTACAGAAGTTAATTTTGCACCATTGAAGCATAATAAAACATGTTCATCAACCTCCGAGAAACCTGTCTGAATATGTGTCTCGAGGCCGTGCCGGTTGTCCTCTTTTTTGGAAATCAAAATATGGTCACCCTAGTTTTGGGTCAGTCTACTTAGTGGAAAATGGCGCAGGTTGAAGCAGTTCCTGTTGAAAATTTTTCACAGTGAATGGATGAGGAGGTGCACTGCTGGCATGTACCACAAACAGATCAAGATGTAGGCTATGGACTAGGCCACTGACACCCACAAGTAACAGTGCCATTAGCTTTATGTAGCAGAAACCAGTTGGGCCCAAACTGTCAATTACTCTTCATGGAGTAATTGTAGCCAAAAAAGCCATACCTCCAACTAAGCCAAAAACAAAGGACCTGAAAATGGTAGGTGCCCTGAACTGATGGTCAAAAATGTGTAAAGCTGAAGAGTTGTTAAGTAATTAAGACCTGTTACACAACAACAAAACTGAGAGTTTTCATTGCGTTTGGGCCTTCAGTCTACACGAGAACGTTACCCAGAATCCACAAACTTTTCACACCAGGGTTGAGAGTAAAAAGTTTTGAAATTTTTTTGTTGTTGTCTCAGCATAAACAGGAATTGCTGTTGTTAAGGAAAAAAGGGATGCGTAGTGCAGTACTCTTTCAGCAGCCATGGTTTGTGGTTATTCTTTACCAGAAAGCGTTGGTGTGCAGATGCGTATTGTGATACCACTGTTTCAATACAAACTTGCATCGCCAACTACTGGTCTGGTGTGCACACTATCACATTTTCAGTTGTCCATGTGAATGTGTATCATTTTCATATGTCTCTGTGTGATCGTGGAGTGCTTTTGAAAATGCAAAGAAAAAACCTCTCTGTTTCTGGTGACAGCGTTGTCATGTAAACGGGCCCTAAGTGTCTGCAGGCAACAGTGAAGCACGGAGGCTTCTTAAGTTTGGTTCTGCATTTCTGCAAAGATATTTGGGGATGTGATCAGGATTAATGGGGTCCTCCACAGTGCTAAAAGTACAAGCAGATACTTATCAACTGTGCAATCCCATCAGTGAGGCACCTGATTGGCTTCTCAAATGATTCTGAAGCAGGACAAAAACCAAATCACACAGCTAATGGCATAAAAACTCCTCAGTGTAAGGAAGAACAAGGAGTCCTAGAAGAGATGGTATGGCCCGCACAGAGTCCAGACCTCAACACCATGGAGTGTGGTGGAGACAACACTAAGAGACAGAAGGATCTGATCTTGTCAATATTCAAACGAGATCTAGTAAGTAATCCAAGACAATTGGAACAACCTTCTTGCTGAGTTCCTGCAAAAGACCCAGAAGACCTTGTAGGAAATTTTCCCACACTGCCCCTGACTGACAGCCCAGATGGAAAGACCGACAGGAAAAGAAGCTCTTCTTCAGTCTTTTACTTACCCAAGGAGTGGAGCAGTTTACAGCAAGGCAAATTCCTCTTGCACTAAGAGTGTTTCTAAATTTCTCATGTTTAAAGGGACTGTTAGGAGAATCTATTACCGCCGACATTAAGACTCTGCTACCCATGAGCACGCGCGGCGACTGTCGTAATGCTGCGTTCCAGTAACCTCGGAACTGGGAGTGACATCATCTCAGAGTTATCAGCGTTCCAGTTGATGTCGGAAAAAAACATGCCGATCTACCAGGCTATTGTTTAGCTGTTGTTAGCACACCCTGCGTTGTTGTATGAAGAATGTGATTATCACTATGGCAGCATTTTTGTAAATATAAGTCTAACAATACTATGTATACAACTGATCTAGAGCGACACACCCCAGTCAGAAGTGCAAATAAATTGATTATTACAGGAGCTAAATAACTGTTCACACTGGGGACATCCATCTTCCATTGTCAACTCGGGGGTGGCGAGGTTTCACCGAGTTCCCAGTAGGAAATCCCGACTTCAGGGAACATTCCAGTTGCAGTTTCCTACTCGGAACTTGGAAATTCCTACCTCTGACGACAACTGGAACGCACCAAAAGACGTTACCGAAGCCAAAGCGTGTGTTTGTGATGTAGCCCGGACCTTCCTCAGAACTCTGCATTGCTTTACAACTTCTTTTTTCAACAACTTACACGATGCAAAGCCACGAGGTAATGTATCTCTTTCTAGTTATGTAGTGGTAATTTTTAATGTGTGACAACAAGCAATTTTTGGAAAACTTAGTATCGTAGTTTTGTAGCCGGTTATATATGGCTACTTGCAGCCCGGCGCTCTAAGACGTGTCCGAATAATATAAATTTGCTCTAGTTTTAATTGTCTTGTTCCTGAGGTTGAGTTTCCAGTCCAGTCCAGCCCTGTCCGACCCGACCGTGAAGCTAAGGAATAGCATTTATAGATAACCTATTTTGATGCTATAAAACTCATCTTAAAGTGTGTATTTCGATCAGGCGTATTTAAAAGAGAGACTTTTTTGAAATTACTTCGAAACCCCTCACAGTCCTTTAAACAGTCAAGGTATACCTTTGCACACAAGCAAGGAGAAGCAAGCTGCTTCCTGATTTATCAAATACACTTTCTGACCCCTTTATCTGAGTTACTGTGTCAGCACCTATCTATATTACTTACATAAACAGCATTCTACCACTCAATAAGAACAATCATGCATATGTATGATGCTGCTTTGAAGGAAAAGGAGGGTCACACCAAATATTGATATTATTTAGATTTCTCTGCTGTTTTATGGTCATAGTTTACTGTCAAATAAATTTTAGTTCTTATATTTGTAAAAACAGTCTTACTTGACAGCAGTCTTCACACCTATCTAAAATTCTTGCTCAATATATATAAATATACATTTATTTAATTTAGCCTTAAAATGAGCTGTGGACACTAACAACCAGTTTAGCTCCAGGCTGCAGTCTTGGTTTTACTTTTAGTCCAGTTACTTCAATCCAAGGCCTTGTTGACTCAGTTTTGTTCCAGCTTCAAAAGGCCATTTGAGGAACTGGAGCTGACTGTCAACAACAAAACAGGTCACAGTTTGAAACCCCTCAACTTTTTAGATGTACTGTTTGCACCCTCACAGAACAGGTAATGCTACAAATACAACATGTAACACATGTCCACAGAAATAAAGTGAACAAACATCTTGTCATTTTAGGTTTTCTGACATAAACATGACTGCATGACTGCTTATCTATTTCATGGACAAACAGTCATGGATTTTCGCCTGTGGAAAAGTTGAATTTTGATGTTGGCGTTGGAGCATGACTTTTTTTTTTATTTATGTTTTAATTTGATGCCGAATTTTTCTTCAGTAAAAAGATAGACGCACTGCTATAGAATTTGTCTGAATTCTAATGGATCGCCTCAGGTGTGTTTGAACACTGTGTCTTGCTCAGTCGTGTTTCAGGTAAAGTTGCTCATGAGAGGCAGAGGGAGTTCATGCATCAGTGCATAAAGGCCCGCAGTCAGAGCTTTTGTCATGTCAGAAACAAACTGGATTTGATTCAAAAGGTTCTTGTTGTATATAAATAACTGGTGCTGAGATCAGGGGGTCTCATCGTATTTGGCAGAAATATGCAGATGATGCATGAATGTCCAGGTTCATTTGAATTTCTCAAACTAGAAGGTCCATTGACTGGACAGACTCTTGTTCCTTTTTGGAGCCCTGAAGCTGGACAAGTGTTCTCTAAAGGTTGATGCAGGTGCACGCAGTAACTGTGCACTTCATCAGTGTTCAGTCTGTTTTAAGAAACTGTCAAATGCTTTTATGTGGCTCAATCTTTGAGTGGTTTAAAAATGCATGCATTTTAGCTGCATGCTGGCACTGGCCACAGTTACATGATCTTTTTAAGTCAGGAATTAAGTATTCAAAATTAAACAATTCATTCTACATGGAAATAGTAATTTGGAGTTAAAGGTGTAGTCAGCGATGTGGGAGAAAACGAGTGGAGAGGTTGTTGATAAACGAATTTAGACCCGCCTCTCCCTTCATACCTCAGCCCTGGCTCCACCCCCAAAAGCTGATGGAAGTGCATCGTCATGGAAACGGACGTAGAAACTGTGTAGCTGACCAACGTAGCTAAGGTAACCCCAACTCGTCAGACAACTTGACTTCCATTTTTGATAACATCACAACAACAGTACATTTTGGCAGATTAGACAATAAGATGAATGCCTGACGGCTGTTACTGTTATGTGAAGCACCACAAAGCTAATGTTGCTTACCTATCCAGCAGAAAGACGGCGACATCCGCGTCTGTTTTCAGGTCTTTAAATTTGCGGAGTTCCCTCTACCGTCGTAACAACACCAATGTTGACCCGGGTCTTCGCTCTTTCATGGTCATAGCCCTTCTTTTTCACTTTCTGCTCCTCTGACCTTTTCCTTTGGGCTGTTTTGCAGCCATTGCTACTGCACATATTGTATCTCTCTCTTACGCTAACTGTGCACACTACGCAACCTACTACTCCCCCTCCCCCCTCTGTCTGATCTGCACGAGTCGCAGATGATCGCCCCCTGGATGTGGGGGGTGTACCCTGTTTTGGTGACTCAGCCCGAGCCACAGTATTTACCTGCCGAAATTCAGAGCCAAGGCTGTGTATTGAAACCGGACTTTTTTTCAACATGCTGTCAGTGGTGACATCTTGTGGATGGAGAGGAGAAATACGGTGATTTTGACAAATAGTGCATTAGATAAGATTAGAAGATCGCTGACTACACCTTTAAGGTCTACATAGAAAACACATGTATTCGTCTTTATTCAATCTCACTTAAGGCCCTGGGGGTTGGGAATAGTTCTGATTGGACAGGGAGCTGATGTGACGTATATACGTCTACTAGGAGTAAACAAACTCTAGTTCTAGTTCTCCAGCATCTCTGTCAGGAAAACCTTGTTCAACTTGCTACACTGTTCAAAGGTTTGCATATTTATGCTTATGTCCATTCATTCTTTTCATTATTCCCAAATCTTCTAAGGCTCTAATTAAACAAATTGTCTGGGCTCAGTCCAACGCTCATTCAGACAGCCTTCCTGTTCCTGTCAGAGTGGAATATATGCATCGTCGTGTCAGCACAAGGGAACAAGCAGAATGACTGGAATTAATTTAAAGTGGAATTTTAAATCAGATTTTTAAACTTTGGTTTTAAAATCAGAATAAACCAGCCACTTACTTTAGAACTAACTTTAATTTGGAATGGTCATTTCATTCAGTATTACAAGGTCATTTCAAATCTTTTTGAAGAAATTTTAAGTTTAATTTTGAATTAAAGGGGAATTAAAACGGTCATGTAAACATAGCCATTGGAGTATGACTTTTTAAAAATTTAGTGACTATGCTTTCAAGTCAGAGCTTTAAGAATGCTGGCATAAGCATTACGTCTCAGATGCCACGCAACTGTAGGAAGATGAAAAACTGAGAGCCATGATGACTTTCATGCAGACATTTGTTAGTGAGAAGAAGAAACATTGTATTGTTTTACTGCCTGTCAGTGCTTTTCAAAGTAAAACCTCGGTTTGCCATTTCTGTATTCAGAGAGCATCTTTGTTCAGACAGAATGCTTTAATTCTGAAGTTTTCTCGAATCAGTTTTTCAAAACTTTGTCCTCATTACTGAAATCAAGTGTTTTCGCCAGGAGGACAATGAGCCTCTGAACATTAAAGAGGAACTTCAGATACTTGGCACTTCTTCAGTTCTGTGTCTCCTATTTAATTTATTTATTTAGTCTTCAGCAAGAAATAGTGACTCAACAGACATACATTTACCCTAAAGCTCTCAGATTATGACTTGGAATTGCACTAGCAGTATTGCTGCATACTCTTTGAGCATTTATAAAGACAATTCACTGCAGTATGTTAGCTTATCTCTCAGAAACTGCTTTCCAAATATATTTAAAAGTTTGCTTTATGTAGATTATCGAGGTTTGCTTTGAGCCAACAGGGCAGATTATTGCTGACAATTACAAAACACAGCTAGGTCAAAGGCTGGTATGACTCGACAGTGATTTATCTTTGAATTTATAAATGTTGAAAATATGTTACAGTATAAACAGTGGATGTGTCTACAGCATTTGGTCATAAAGTCCCATCCTGGTCCTATTTGATCATCTTGTGCTTTGAAATGAAACTCAGTTTTCATTAACAAAATACATTCAGTTAAAAAAAAAAAACATAAAGCCCTCATGTTGGTCATCCTTTAACAATTTCTTTTTAATTATAAAGGTAGCTACAGGCATTTCATATCATTACAGGACTGCATTTTTGGACATGCATACCTGTCAAATTGTTGTTTTTTCTTCACTGCTGAGCATCGATAAAGAAAGTCTACGCCTGCTTTGACATCTTCATCATGTGGTGGATTTTGTGAGATCATACAAGTTAACATGAGGTTGAACTTTGGGCTTCTTGCACAAAAGCTTAATGACACCACACAGCACTATTTTCAGCCTCTTGTGTCTGTAATGAAAAATGATAAAGGAAAATGTTGTGAAGATGTCTTCATAAGTACAGAATGAGACCAAATGTCTCCAGCTCTAGAGATCGGCTTTCTAAATTGACTGTTAATTACTGCACTTTTTTAAGGATAAGTCTGCTTCATTCTTTGATTAAAGGGCCTGTGTCCACGAGTGGTGTTGTTTACACCGGCAAGGGTTTGTTTTCACTTCACAACCCATGTAGTCCAGTGTTCTTTCTGCTCTGGGAGGACAATCAGCAGTTTTTGTCACAGAGGTCCCAACACTTGCCATGGAAAGTATTTCATCTTCTAAAGCCCCGTTTCCACGAGAGGGTTCATGGTTTGTCTCGGTACGACTTGCTCTTTGTGGCATTTCCATGGCCTTTAACTGGAACAGGACCCCTTATAAGCGAACTGTAACGTCCTACTTTTTGGGACCATTCTGTTGGGGTGCCAAGTATATCAATCTGACCCCAGAAGGTGGAGCTAGAAACACTACAGTCCACACACACACACACACACACACACACACACACACACATAACACACACACACATGTTTAAATCTCCATTCGTCTTCATCAAGATAACTCTCGCGGCACACAGCCACCTCTGAAACAAAACTTGGTTGCACTTCATGACAAAAAGCCACATGCCGATAACAAATAAGAATTGCTGGATGTCTTCCATCTTTGCTCTTTGTTTCCAGTGTCGCATTTTCTTCTTTATTGTATTTAATAGCCGGGTACACAGTGTCGCGCTGCTATGACATCATGCTATTGGCAAGTAGGGTTCAGTTGGCAGTGGAAACGCAAACAGGATCAGGCTCTATCGATCCAGCCTGAGCCAAACCATGCCGATCCAAACCAGACCACTTGGTGGAAATGGGGCTTAAGAGAGCACTGCACTCGTTAAACTTAGTTCTCCCATGCTGACCAGTCAGAATCAGGACAGGGCTGGACTTCTGCTGTTCTCTTTGTAAATAACAATGGAGACGAATAGCCTATAAACTACCTGGAATTTACAACAGAACTTTTTGTTTGGTCTTATACTGCTTTTAGTTGTAGGGCATGACTTTTTTTGACACTGTGATATTCTTATTGATTAAAGAAATAGAATTGCCCAAAACAGGTTTTTTTGTGTGTTCACATGTGATTTCAGAACAGCCCTACTGATGTCAGAGTGCAAAATTCTAGCTTAAATGCTACCAAACAACATCAAGTACAAAAGTGCCATAAAATGAGGATTAAAGTGCTTCAAGTGGGAAAAAAAAGCTTTCTATGAGCACAGGCCCCAGTGGGACTGTTTGTTTTTTAAGACAATGCCAGATTTTGTGGTGAAATATTACCTCTGAATGAAGATTGTGTTTTTGCCTGTGTATGTTTGTTTGGCTGTAGTAATTCATCCTTCCTTATGCAGCAGTCTTTGATGTAATACCTAGCTTTTCACTGCAACAATAATCGTGTTGTGTAGCATGTCCTGCCTCACACAAATCAAGGATTTTTCTGGCTTTGAAAACTGTTAATAATACGTGCAATACTGAAAGTTGTCAACAAAATATGTGTTTAAAATACATATATAGGTACCTATAACCTATAAAATAATTATAGGTTAATATATTTTATATTCTATTGAAATCTTTCACTTTACCGTGTTCAGATTATTGCACATATTTATGCCAGAAAAAAACAATAGAAAAAGGAGCCTTTCTGGGAAATATGTGGTAAAAAAAAGGAGTGTACAATCAAATGTGTCTGCAGGGGGGAGGATTAACTTCTGACATCCATCTAATAATAACAGTGGCCTCAGCAGACCCAGTTTAAGATGGCGATACTGTTGATCCCCATATGGGCTTTCACAATAAATGTCTATGAAACAGGACAAACAGTCCGGGTAATATTCATCCCTGAGGTATAACACAATCTGCCCTCATGTCTTGCCTGAATATTGAGGGAGATTGCTTTAAACTGTAAGCTACTCTCTTCATGGAAAAGATCTAAAATTAATCAGCAGGCTTGTTGTCCCCTCTTAAGGCCGCGATAAGAAGGTTTTGGTGCACGGGGAGGGAGACATAAGAGGCTTTAGGGACCGCTCATATTAAAGGATCTGACATCTACCTGCCCTCTCAAATGGCAGGCAATTTTGACACTTCTGGCACGCAAATCAGCCATAGGAAAATAACCTGTGTCTCTCTGGCCGTGTTATGATGCTGTTTACCTTAAAGGACGCTGTGAAAGCTTGGTAAATGAAATGCCTCTCCACAACAAATCACAGAGCAATTTATCTGGCAGCTTGAGTGCCTGCACATGGGCTGATTTCTCTCTTCATCTTTTCATTTTCCTGTCGCCATTATCCACACGTATCATGTCGGAGACGGCTTGATGGGCCCAATGTGTCGGGACGGCTCGTTCTCACATCCGTATATCACTGCAGGACTCCCCATGGTACAGCAGCGGCCTGTCGGCGCTAACACTCAGGCCAGCTCTCCCTGTGATGGTCAGTTGGAGACTCTTTTTATTTTGATACAGTTATGCTTTCCCATTTCCCCTCTTGATTGGAGCTTAAAAGCCAAAGCAGCTCAGGTCGTGCCGGCGTAAATCTCCAAGCCCATTAATCTGCCCTGGTGTCGTGTCTCGCCCAATCATGTCTAGATATTCGTGGGGAAATTAAATAAGTAATATTGCCGGGCAGCTCACCGGCGCTGCAGATTGGATGTTAAAATAGGTTGGCTGCTCGGTGTGTTTGCTGTTGATTATTCTCTTTTGTATCAGACATGAAGGAACAGCCTCAGGAGAGACAGATGGGGGCATGAGAAGTCTCTGTTTCTTTAACTCAAATGGCCTTTATTCTAAAGTGCTCTCCCTCATAACCTTCTAAAGTCATGGTAGAATTCACTTCTGAGGATGAATAAGTATAATCATCCCTTTCAAATGTATTTTTAATAAATCACATTTACTAAAAGTGTATGCAGCCTCATGTCCAGTAAAATTACACTTAGCACATATTTAAATGTATGAATCAATGTGATAATAGATGTCACATTTTGATCCAAGTCCAGATTCTGTCTCTGAAATCCAAAACGAGAACAGTTAGATGGTGCCTCTTAAGGATTACCTCACATCAAGTAAATATTATAATGTATTTTCAATTGACAGATGAAAACATTTCAGTTTTCCCCTCCCAACCAAATTCCAGCCAAGTTCCAGCCAGAAACCAGCCTATTGCCAGCCAGTGAGGGTCTACATAAGGATTTGGTTTTGTCTTGTTTTCTGTTCTGAATTTCTGTACTTGCTGGAATTTGATCTTTTAAATTTTCATTTATATATCCTGTTGATTAAAGTAGCAAGGGCTCCATGTCTATCACACCATTAATTGAAGCCCTGAGGCTGGACAGATCCAAGCACCTCCCTGCCACAGGCCAGCCAAGCTGCTATTTGTGTTTAACTTCAGTTCATTCAGTTCTTCAGACATTGTTCAGCATATTTTTTCATACTACAGCTGCATTTGACATGAGACTTCAAGCTGTGAAGGCCGAGGCCCTGGTTGTTAGTGAGTTGGTTAGTGTGCAGTGAGCTGTGTCTTATGCTGCTTTCACACTAAAACTAGCGGGTCAATGAAGTTTTAACCTACTAACAATCGGTAAGTGACTCCTTTGCCACTGCCAGCAGACCGGGGTCTGTTGGCAGCAGACGAGCTGTGTGGCTGTTTTTTTTCCTCTGGCGCACCAAGCTGAAGTCATCAGCTCGACAAAACAGGACCATGTAAACAATGAAAAGGAGCATGGAAGATGTGGACACGGATTTCTGTACTTTGTACTTTTGTCCGAAGTACCCTGTTCTGATACCCTTTACTAAATGCCTACTGGATTGTTCACTGTGTTCTTGGATCATTGCTGTCAGTTGGTAACCCTGCAGTACAGATGATTCAACATCTAGAATTAGGCAGATCCATCTTTCCAAGCTCCAATTTACAAGGATTGTACGCAGTCCAAAATGGGACATACCAATCAGCATCCTTTGGAGCAGGGGAGGTGGGAGCTATATGACAGATGACCAAAGGAAGTGACTACCTATTCAGAGATTAGCATAGTTGCTAACAGTTTCAGTAGCAGTTTAATCAGATCTGGACCAAAAGTGACATAAGTTTTGTCCTTTACACTGCAGCAGAATTGCCTGCCTACTATATTTTCTGATTGGCTTGCAATGTACTTGACTGACTGATCGATCATCCAGTCACCTGCTGGATGACCCAAATTCTTTATGTTGGCTGATGCCCAGATGAACTGGTAAAATATGTTGAATGGTCCATCTGGTCAGTCTTGTTTGATAATAAGGTATGTAGCAAACAAAAACTAACAAAACTGTCAAGCAGCTGTTCAGTGTTAAATTGTTCAGTGTGACAGTCTTGAAGAACAAATCTTACGTGTTTAAGATTAACTTTAAGAGAGAAAAAAAGCTTTTATCAAGCTACTATGGAACTACAACTAGAATTTTGACTTAAAAGCAGTTACAATATTTAAAATAACTGATTTTAAGAAATGCCTGCATTAGGGTCAATTTTTGATGTCCTTCTAGGGAGTTCATTAGCAGCCGTCCTTTTAAACACAAGCTTGAAAATTCTACATTCAAGCAATATCAGATGCATTTAGTATTTTAAATTAAAGGTGTAGTCAGCGATGTGGGAGAAAAACGAGTGGAGAGGTTGTTTATAAACGAATTTACTCACCTCTCCCTTCATACCTCACCCCTGGCTCCACCCCCGAAAGCTGATGGATGTGCATCATCATGGAAACGGCTGTAGAGACAGCGTAGTTGACCAACGTAGCTAAGGTAACCCGACTCGTCATACAACTCGACTGCCGTTATTGATAACATAACAACAACAGTACATTTTGGCAGATTAGACAATAAGATGAATGCCTGATGACTGTTACTATAATGTGAAGCACCACAAAGCTAATGTTGCTTACCTATCCAGCGGACAGACGGTGACATCGGCGTCCGTTTTCAGGTCTTTAAATTGGCGGAGTTCCCTCCACCGTCTGAAAGCAACACCAATGTTGACCAAGGTCTTCGCTCTTTCATGGTCATAGCCCTTCTTTTTCACTTTTCACTCCTCTGACCTTTTTCTTTTGGGCTGTTTTTCAGCCATTGCTACTGCACCTATTGTATCTCTCTCTTACGCTAACTGCGCACGCTACGCAACCTACGACTCCCCCTCCCCCCTCTGTCTGATCTGCGCATGAATATAATCGCCCCCTGGATGTGGGGTGGTATACCCTGTTTTGGTAACTCGGCCCAAGCCACAGTATTTACCTGCTGAAATTCAGAGCCAAGGCTGTGTACTGAAACCGGACTTTTTTTTCATCATGCTGTCAGTGGTGACTTCTTTTGGATGGAGAGGAGAAATACGGTGATTTTGACAAATACTGCAGTAGATTAGAAGATTAGAAGATCACTGACTACATCTTTAAATGTTAAAATCTTGTGTGGGTGTTGTCATTATAAACCATATCATATTAAGCATTTATCCATTAAGATACTCTAAAAAGCAATAAACTTTCCATCTTCAGAACCAGGAAGTGCAAAACGCGAGTTCAATTCTGCATTTTTTTACTTATTCCTGCACCACTCTATTATTGTATCATCTCTGAGACTACTTTAAAACGTGAAACAATTTATTACATTGCAAAATATATTTTCCCCCTCACACTGCTTTGTATATCTGACAATATATATACACGGTGTATTTGTATCTTTCATGGAGAAAGTCAAAATTTCACTGGTGCTCTGATTCACCTCAGTTCCTCCTAAATCTTGTTTTTGTCGTCTTTCCAAGAAGGATTTGTTTCCCTCTGTCTATAACATAATTAAAAGATATCCTGTCTTCTTTTCATTTGGGACTATATAATATCTAATCCTCTCTGACTTTGGTCTTAGCTGCCATCTTGGCCTCTTGATTTAATTTTGGTCATGTCTTATTTGATCTCCCATTCTTTCAATCTCCTGCTCAACAGTAATATCAACTCTCAAGATGACCGATGTGATAATCCACCGCATTAATCTCTGACTCTGTTTCTTAAGGAAATGCTGCAGAGGGAGGAGGGAAGGAGGTCACGAGTGAGGATTAACAAATATGTATTTTTGCAGTCTGTCCACACAATATCCCTGCACATTCATAATGGTGAGCTCTTTGTTCAAACTGCAACATTGAGGCCTGTTTTGGTGAATTCAAACAGCAAATAAGGCAAGAAAAGACACAACCATTTCCTTCTACATTTGCCGTTCACCTTTATTTAAATGTTCTTGGCTGTGGTGGGTTCTTCTAGAAGGCAGAAGCATGATGAACCCACCAGAAACTTCACACATGGAGCAAAAAACACTTTAGGGGAGTGAATACTGGGGACATGCAGCACTTGTGACACACAGCTCTATAACAGTATAGAAAACAGCTGACAGAGGGAAAGTACAAGCAGACAAAGCCTCCCCGTCTTCCCTTATAAAAATTCACCCCATCATACATCCAAGATTGAAGTGCAGGGAACACAGTAAGTCATGGCAAATAAAGTCCACATATTGAAAATATGAATCAGATGAAAATAGATCATTTGCTTCAGACTGAAAATATGCAAAAGTCGAAAACAGTTGAAAAAAACTACAGAAAAAGAGGAAGAGAATCTGTATGTGTGTGATCAAAGTTTCAGTTTCGGCTGTGGTGATATATGGACTATTCACTGACTGATTGACATTTAGGCAGCTACACACCAGTTCTTATTCGACCATCACTTTATATTTAAAGAAAAAACACAGCTTTCTCTCGAATGGAAGAACTTTTAGTGGCAGTAGGACAAAAATAAACAACTGAGAGGTCGGCCAAGAAAGTAACATTATCCTTTGATGATGTTATAAGTGATAAAACATTCATTTTTAACAATCATACTTGTCTTTTTGAACTTTTTTGAATCATTTAAGACTTGCAATTTAGTGGGAGAACAGGTCATCTATACAAAAAGTCAGTATTTGATTGACTGTGCTTTTCAAAGACTTGCAGCTAAATGACTTTGTGCTAATTTTCTACTCCAGTTGCCAGTTCTTCACCGAATTACTTTGACCTGCGTTCAGGTCCACTACATTGCCATTGTGCTATAGTTCAACTCCGCGCCCCACCATCAGTTAACACCAACTGGCTGTTTTCTTGTGATGCTCATAGCAAAGTTTCAGGAGCAGAACCACACCTCTTCCTGTGTTTCAACAATTTGTTGATCCCCAAAGAAGTTTCCCAAAATTGGCTGCATGTTATACATTCCGAATTTAAATTCTTCTGTAACATTACTAATAAATGATTGCCTAATTCATCTTGTTGATGGTGTGGTCCTTGCTAGTGAATGTGTAACTTTCAGAACCCAAGGCAGACAGCGGGGAACCGCAAGACCTACTGACTATCATGCAAGATTTTCTGGTATATAGAAAAAGATTTAGTTGTAACGGAAACTTGATTAGCAAAAAGTTACCACTAGAACATTGTTGTTTACATAGTGAAATAAAAGCAGTAAAATGTGAACAAAGTGTTCATGTCTTTGCTGTGACAGTAGTCTTTGATTTAAACTGTGTCTTTGTCTATGGCACATTTTGTGTCCTGTACTGAATTGTTCTTGGTCTTTTAGGGTTGCATGTGTAAAGACATTTTTGCTGAACACTGTAGACCAGTTTTTGTTAAGATGGTAACCTGCAATTTCCACATAGACCATCTATGTGGCACCAAGTCCACTTTATACATTCTGCTGTATATTGTTTCCCTTTAATCAACCAGTTAGCTTCCACACATTTTAACTTACCATCTCAGTGTCAATGTTAACGTTATATATAGCTTAAATACAGAAGTCATTAGTTGATCAGAAGGTCCCATAGGTAATGAGATGCCATTTATGAGCAAAGGGGAGCCAGAATAAACACTACTTTTAAAGACATCCACTCTATAAGGACTCCAACAAAGTGGACAATGCACAAGCTCAAAAATGAAAACTAAAATTCCCTGCACGTGTCCACCACAGATTTTATTTCAAGCATATATTTATCCAACAGACCTACTACAAAATCCCATAGACTTTGGGACATGGGACCTGGAAGTGCCAAAAAAGTGTTAAAATAAGCTGCTTTATAGTCCATTTACTAAAAAAAGGCAAAGGGATAATATTGATGCAGACAGTAAATTAACCTTAGAAAAGCATCATGACCTATTGTTTGTCAGAGTGAAGTTGTATTTTTATTGTAACCTTGTATCTCAAGCAGTGTTGACGTGCAGCCCTAAAGAAGCAAACCACTGGGTGAGTGCACATGCCAACGGTCAGCACAAAACCGCCCTATGAGGAAATTGCAGGTCATTTTAACCATTTGCCATTGTTACTTTGGCATGTTAATATGTTATAGAAGATGCTTTGGATGTGTCAGTCCCTGTTCCTGCAGCTAAGATTCATAAAGAAAAGTCAGATAGGAACACCTGACTTGAATAATTACATTTAAATCAAACAGTCACAAAATAAATTAAAGGTTGCAGTGCGTAACATCACGTTTGCTGATTCAGCCGCACACTCTGAAGCATGTAGTTTCCTGAATTATATTGCATCATCTTAACAGAACAGTTTTTTTATAATTTTCTTCCAACACCCTTTATTATAACAGCAAGGGTACTATGACTTATAACAGCAGAATGTAATACAAACAGCCTCACAAACTACATCCTGCAAAACAGTTATACAGTTGAATTTGTGCTACACAACGGCTAAACCAAGACATATTCAAACTGCATTACACAGAAAGAAAACTGGCTACTGGGCAAAAACATTGTACACAACTCAGATTAATGATAACAGAGAATTTTTATGTAATAGTTAAAACGTGATGCCATGAATGAATATTTCCTTAAATAACAAAAGGTAAGTGAGCATAGGTGAATGCGAATATCAGACAGTGTCACCCTGTTCAATTTTGGCACATTTGCCTTGATTATTGTGTTAATTTGTAAACTTGTCTAATGGAGACATATTATATATGTTATAAGAATCAGTGTTGTTACATAACGTCAAATAACATCTCTTTAAACTTTTTTTTGTGTAAACATGGTGTTTGTCCACTGTGTGATCATCTGACAGCTACACAACAAACAGCAAATGCACTTACTGTAGTAGAAAACACAAAAATACATGAGCGTAAGCCATAAACATAAAAACAAAGTGATCATTCATATTGCTTGTGAACATTCAGTCGAAACTTTAGAAATTCCCAATAGGTTTTATAGTTTTTTTTAATGCTTCTTTACTGCTGTTGATTTGGTACAAACAGTCAAACCATATCAGTGGTTATGGTCAACAACAGATTTAATATCGATTAGATTCATTGGAGCAGGACATCAAGAGTGATAAGACATTTATGGAAAGCTTTGATTGAAGTGTATTTTAATCTCTGTTTATACTTATATTTAAGTTTACATGTGTAATATTACTCTGATCTAATTAAAATAATTCTGAGAAGGGATTTAAATTAACCACATATAGTGATTTCATCAAGGTTCTTTACACGGTCCATTTCTATCTAATGCATTTTTTTGGTCTGCAATTAAATAAAGTGTCACGGACACAGACCTTGCACATCAAGTGTTCCATATTCAATTTATTATACAAGCTTCCAGTGTGAGACAAAATGTTATGGAAACAGTTTTTTTAATCCATCTACTACTCAGAATCATGCAGATGAGCAAGGCTCATGCACAACTGCACTGTGTCTAGCTGTAAAAGTTCTAAGAGCATGAAATCATCTTTAATAAGCCCATATTACATTTTTTTCAAAGTTTTATATGCTCTTTTGTGTGTTTCAAAAATGCAGCCTCTTCAGTTTCCCCTTCCAACCAGATGTCATCCGAGCTCCAGACAATTACCTGCAAACTTCCATGTGTTAATGTGTCACAGTCCCCCTGCAACACTCCGGGGGGTGTCTATATCATAGTGACATAAGAGGGGACTTAGAAATGATTTATGCTACATGTCAACAACTATGGAACCCAACCAACCCAACACATGAATACAAAATAATTATGTGAAATGAAATGCAATATTTAAGTAATAGTTGTAAGAGTTTATGGTGCACTTTCTCTTGGGGAAGAGATTCACGATGGAAGGAGCTGCAGTTTCTAAACACTGCCATCACACCGTTGCTAATGCTGGTGGATAGACTGGTGATTGCAACTATTGTCAAACTGAGGGGATTTGGGGGCATAACATTTTAGGTTATTTACATCACTGTGGGAAATTTCAGTTACTCCATCTGTACATTTCTTGTGCATGTTAGAGTTCTTCTATGCACAAGACAAAACGCTGAATGTACTCAATCAGTCACCAAAATTGAGTAGTTAAGACAAAATATGGGCTCTTTTTGTTCATCCTGCCATGTCTTCTTGTACTGTAAACACAAACCTCTCCATATCTGTTATGTTCCCTCCCCAAAAAAGGAGATGCAGCTGCTTCTTTCATGAAATTACTGGAATGGATATGAAAAAAAAAAAAAATCAATCCCTTTTCCAAAAAAATTATGATGGATAAACGTTCCAGAGTCAGTCTGCAAATGATTTTGATGCAAGGTAAGACTGTGATTCTTTAAAACCTGCAACAACTTCTCCAAAAACAGACTCAGTGTGCAAGGCCTTTGTGCCACATGTGCATGTGTAAAGAAAGCTACAGTTTTAAAATCTGCATAATTTGTGCATTTTGTTAGATACTCTCCAAAATGACCTGACACAGTTCTTTAAAATGTTCTAAACCTCTTAAAATGTGGGGAAATTCACTCTGCAAGGCAAACCAGACAAACTCTTTTACAAAGACTGTGGAAACAAAAAGATACAATAAAGTATTTTGCATGCCTTCATTGATGAACATGGATGCAAACACCTGCATTTCATTAATAAGACTTCTATAAGGCTGCTACACATGGTGAGTGATCATCGTCACATTTGTGCTTGTCTCATACTCAAGTCCAGTTTGGCCTCTTTTGACATCAAGAACAGATTTATTCAATTTCAGAGGAAATCAAACAGAGTTGAGTGACGTATAGTTAAAACTTGGCATTATCTGATTGGAACATGATGTCGTAGCGACTTAAAAATGGAAAATGATCTTTTTTTCTGGCTGTGCCTGACAGATAATGGACATGAAACATCATAAAAGGAGAAAAACATCAAAATATGGCCACGTGCTATTGTAAGGCCATTGATAAGGCTGGAGATATACTTGCTGTTGGTCTAGTTTGTGTCTGTCAACCTCATTAGCATTGTTGTGTACTGAACTTTGACTTGTGTTCCTGAAGATACTGTGACAGGCCAAACAGTGAGCTCAGGCTGTATACAACTACCTTGTCGTGTGTAAAATGCAAACAAAATGACAATCACATTAATTCTGAAAGTGAATCTAAAGAAAAAGATCATTAATATCATCATCATCAGACATGTGTAGACTACTAAATAACTGATGGTCAGATCTATATTGTACCTAGAATATCCTCCTTGGAGCACTTACATCTCTATGGTATGATTTAATGAATGACCGTGTTACACTGGACTGTGACTGAACTAGTGTGTGGCAAAATCAGACTTGTAAACTGAAATACATGTGAGTGTTCTGACTGCACAATATGATGCACTCTTTCTGCCCTGATGCCCCATCTCGATTTCCTCTCCATTGCTCACATTATCCCAGACAAGGAGCAATGAAGGAGGGAAATTTCTGGATTTTCTTTGACTTTTCTCCTTCAGCAGAGCTTGTTTATCGGTCTATCACAGTGGAGATGGGGAGCATTCATCTATTTTGGTGATGATTTACTTTCACTTTTCATACTCATCAATACAAAGCCCATCTTTTTCTCCAGCTGCACACTTACAGCACTGGATGTACTGTTTACGAGGGCAAACATAAAGCATGGAATTGCATTTTTAATGGATGCAGTGTGGGCAGCCGGTGTGCACTATGCAATGAATTATCCGCCACACATGTGCAGTCAGGGCATGGTGTTAACTTGTGACTGCCACCCGACTGTTTTAATAGATGTCATACTTAAAGCACCAGAGAAAACAGAGTATTGTCTTGAATGCCTCAGTGTGAAGATATTTCTAACTGTATCAAAATACACTAATCAGTATTTTTTATAGTACAAATTACTGCCAGATAAATTGAGCTACAACTAAGACAGACAGGGACAAATCCAACTGAAATAACAAACTGCTGCTGATGGCCACATCTCCCTTGAGCCTTCCGACCATGAGTATACTGCAGCTTGTCAATATCGCCTTAAGTCTGCAGGAGTCATGTGGCAGCAGTAATGGGTCTGCGTAGTTAACAGTAAGTATATCTCCAGCCTACAGTGTGCACAAGTAACAGAAAAAAGTAAGAGAGTGGTGGGCTGCTTTTGGTCTGGGGGGCACAGCCCCAGAGTATTTGCTCTTCTGCTAATCTTCACTTCAGCGATTACTTCCTGTACCCTTTTGGGACCAAGGGGTGCTAAAAAGTATGATGCAAACTTTTTAAGAGGACTTAACAGTCAATAGACAGAAACTGTCATCCATCAGCAATAAACTGTCATTGTCAACTGGCCCCGCCTTTAAAGGTACCACATTCTCGAGGTGGGTCAGTTGTAATAAAGGAGAAGATAAAGGTAAAAGAGTAAGGAGCTTACATCAGAATATTAAAATCTAAAGCCTTGTTATGAACGCCTTGCATCATGCAAGTTTTGACGGACATAAACATCATCTCCCTGTGAAAATTCAGACATCAGTGTTAAACTATTACAGAAACACAACAGACAAAGCAAAGAATGGAGGGATGAGATGGATGTTTGGCCGATCTGTTAGACCTCAGGGGAAGGCTGCATGGGTTCTCAGGCAGTATGCTGCTCACACTCCTGAAAAACTCTGGACACTCTTAACGTTTTCAGGACCTTTGTTCTAGTTATCGTCATCTTCATCGCTGTCTCTCATGGAAATGCCTTGCATCCCTCCTTCCCTCACTGATGCTGTGGCTTCCTCCAGCGTCAGCCGGTTCCTCACTGTGTCGTACATCTTGCTGTTTAACGTGGAGTCCAGAACTCCTTGAAGGCGGAAGTCACGGTATTTTTTCTAAAACAAAGACATGCAACAGTCAGTTGGAAAAGTATTGAACTCTACAGTCTTTGGAAAAGATATTCAGACAGCTGTCCCTCAAACACTTTTTATATGAGGGAATACAGTTCATTTAAAACCTTAACAGAATGTGACTGCACTATTGAAGTGGTCCTTAAAGGTATAGTTCAGCTTTTTGAGTTGGACTGCTTGAGGCCCAGGCACAACTTAACATTATTACCAATAAAGCACATGGCCGGTCTTGCTTCTTTGGGAGGAATAACAAGGACATAGCTGCTACTTAACAAACAATGGTGCCTCCAAAAGCCTCTTAACTGCCCCACTTTAGGGGTGAAACTACAGTAAAAAAACAGACTACATTGTCTTGACTGGCAGCTACAATAAGATTCTTTATAGCTTTTCAGTTTTTTTTTCAACAAAGCCCCTGTGTTAGGAACTATTTTGTGATGCAAAAATTAAGCTACATATTTTGCCATGAGCAATGTATTGGTTTCCTCTCATCTGCTGTTCTGATCTGATAATTGTCATAAGAGCACATACTAAAATCAATCTAACCACCCTAATATGTAGAAGATGGGTGCTCCTGCATTTATCCTAAATGCAAAACGGGCAAAACAAATGGCCCTGTTACGTGGGTCTTTGCCAACTTTGACTTGTTGTTTTTAACTTGGACATCAGGATCCCCCCCCTCTGTAATTGCAAAACTTGTTTTGCAGTGCAAATTTACCCATTGAACTATGTCATCTTAACTGAATCCTACTTGTGACAGCTCTGGGTCTCTGGGTTCATAGGCACGGGCTCACAGTTCATGGATTTCAATACTCTGTTTTGTAATATCCTCTCGTACACACAACTTATGGTGTATTTTCGTCACTCTAGTCAAAGCAGCTCAGTTTTAGTGAAGTGCGTGTGTAGTTTACCCTAAAAGTGAGGTAGTTCCAAGGCTCTTAATGGCATTACTGACTGCCATGCATGACCCAGTGTCTTTACCCGGCTCTTTCCCCACAGTGCCAGAGCTGGTCAGTTTCCTTATTGACAAAAAGACTTTGCCGTGCCATGGGCCTCAAGCAAGCCCAATTAAAAACCTGAACTTTCCTTTTAAAAATAATCTTTCACCACTCCTGTTTTTTTTTTAAGGCAAAGCCAAATGAGGGGCTGAATGATGAGCTTTGGTTCCTTTTGAGCGATGCTCGTGACTGCCCCTCTGTGTACTTTAATGAGATAACTTGTTTTAAGAACTGGTGTGAGAGAAACAATCTAGTTTTAAATACAACAAAAACTAAAGAGATGGTTTTTGACCCGAGGGGCTACGCAAACATGACTCAGTGGTAACTGGAAGCAGTGCTTTGATCAGGTTGCCTCCTACAAATATCTTGGTATTGTCATGGACAATTTTTTAAAATGGTCAGATCATGTTGACTTCCTCTGCAACAAATTATCTCAAAGAATGCATTTCCTTTGCAGGCTCAGACTGTTCGGTGTCAGGCGTGAAATCATGTTGATTTTCTATAATGCCATCTTTGAAAGTCTTCTGAGATATGGACTGGCAGCTTGGTTCGGCACATTATCTATCCAGAGTAAATCAAAAATTAGTGGACTGATAACATCTGCTATGAAGGTGATAGGTCAGAAAGACCACCCTTCTCTCCAGTCTGTCTTTGATAGTGTCGTCCTTAACCAGGCACAGAAAATTCTGAATGATCCTTCCCATATTCTTTCTCGGGAATATGAACTTTTGCTTTCAGGGAGACGATACAGAGCAAGCAAACACAAAACGAATCGCGATAGGCTCTCTTTTCTCCCAACATCCATATCTCTGCTTAACAAACAATCGAACTAATTCTTTCCTGAAACTGATACATAATGCTAGTATATGAATATATTTTTTTCAGCTTATTTATTGCCACCAGTCACTCACCTCTTATTACTATTCCACTTTTATCCATGGTCTTATTTCTCTACTTGTTACTCAATTTTTAACTTGATTCTACATATTTTACTTATTATCTGCTTCTATTTGTTCTTTATCTGTTTTTATTATCCGGCTTTTACCCATGTGTTTGTTCTTATCGTCGTAACTCGCTTTTAACTTGTTTCTGCTTATTTCACTGCTTATTGTGACGAGCACTGCACTTTAACATCCTTGTGCAATAACTTCTCACCATGTTTGCCGCCGACCTCTTGCTTATGATACTGTTGTATGTTGTCTAGTATTTTTGTTATTTATGATATGGCGTCCTTGGGCTAGAAGTGAGCCTCTGGTCAAATGGCTTTGTTTAAGTACAGTATTGGAGGGAGTTCACTCAACCTGCTGTAACAGACACACTGGCTGATTAGTTTGCAAAATTAATTTGACAAAGTGACTTGTTTAAAGCATAATATGTCAAGGACATGGCTGATTTTCTCCCCTCTTCTTCTGATTCACCCCCCTGAAAATACATTTTTATCCCCACTGAGGTTATATTTGTCTCTGCTTCTAGCCTGGCTAAATGCATGTCTTATATCAGACCGTACACTGTAATGTGTATGCAAAATAATGCAGCCTAAATTTACCTTTTAATATTGTGTCATACTACTGTCAAAGCACATACAACCCTATTTCAGGATTCACCTTATGTCCTGCTTGCTAATGTAAATCAATAGTTCATGTTTCTAACATGGTTATAACTTTGATAAATCTGAAAAACAAGGATTTTGTTCTTTCTGTTTAATGACAGTTAACTTTGCTTTGGCAGTCTTACTGCCACTCATCATTAACAGTCTCTTCTGTACCAGAAAGGCCAAATGATAAAAAGGGTATCAAGTGCAGCTGACAGTAACACCACTCGATGTGTGAAAGAGGAGAATTTAACAGTCATAGATATCAAATTAAGTGTGAAGCAGCTGCCAAATGTTAAAAAGTAGAAGATAAAGTTCAGATTCTTCTCACATTTAACTCTGAATAACTTTTAAGAATGTTTGTATGACTACTGTTGTGAGCATTCATGTGTGCATTTCTCTAATATATGATCACAACAGTCTCCTCTGGTTCTGTTTTTATTTGGTCTGTGTTTGAATAACTCAATTGAGTCAGTATTTCTCTTCACTTTCTCTTTGGACAATATTTTCTCACTAAGTTCTTATATTTTCAGACTTTGTCAACAGGGGGGAATTTGCACCTTTCCCCCTAATTCATTGATATAGCATCACTGTGTTCTTGCTTTCCACCACGTTGCATTTAAGTGATGTGTTGCTCATGCTTGATGTCCAGCAACATTGCAGGTACAGGGTTAAAATGCAAAATACCAATTGAAGTGTGCATAGATTCTCACCTTGACAATCCTGATTAGAATCTTCAGTTGATAAACATGAAGCTGCAGGTCCATTCTGTCAGTCAGCCATGTCCCCAAAAGGTTCATTGTGCTGGTGTACCATTGCTGGAAGAGACACATAAGAAAAACAAGGTATATTTATCTGAAAAGTAATGCAACAAATGAAATCATTGTTTATTTCAGAGCAATTAAGCAAACAACTAATTTAAATACTTAAACAAGAATTCACCGTAACTGAAATGTGTCATAAATTCTTTTTTCTTATTCTGTATTTGGCACAAAATGCACGTCATGTCATCCCCGCAGTGTTTATCCCTGGCAGAGTTCCCTCGTCGATCACGGCAGATGAGGCCACAGGGTCAGAACTGACAAACAGATCCTCGGCAGAAAGACGTCTCTAAGCTGAGCTGTTCATGTCACGTCGGTCACACGGCCCCATCAAGCCACCAGAAATTGACACGCCGTGCAGAGCAGGCACTTCTCTAAAGAAGGGGGCTGATGCTGTAGCTGCAGTCTTCCCCTTGTACCAAGATTAGGAAACATCCTCTGCCCCTATCAGATATTCCCACAGGCTAAAGATCTATTTAAATCTGAAGACTCCAGGAAGATTCACCAGCAAATGAGGCGTAGGATAGAAGTTAACCTAATGAAGAGTACAGTATGATGCTCATGGCACACAGCAACATGCTGTGCCACGATGTCTCAACAAAGCTATTTTGATGCACAGGTTAATCCTGATTTTCAACTTTTGACTTGTATGTTTAAATACATGTTAAAGCCTTTGGAAACCAAGAGTGATGTATATAAATGACACAAAATTACACACGTTTTTCAGGCGATTTTTGATGTGTCTTTCCAGTCATACGTAAAGTGAATCCGCATATATATGTTGTGTATATTCTTAAAAGAATCCCCTTGTGGCAGCCAAAACAGATTTGACGTCAAGTGACAGTGGCCTGGGGCTGATTTTAATTGAACAGAAACTAAACGGGCACATCTGATTATGTAAAGGACAATTTGGCTTGTTTCACTGTTTAATTCAGGGGCTGAAACTGTACCATAGGTCCTCCATTTTTATCCTCCTCCCTAAACTGTCATTAAATGTATCATCCTTGTCATTTTGAAGACTTTGGTCAAGTAAAATGGGCTGCTGTGATGCAACCACACCATACTGCAAACTACATTATTGACACTGTGATGTCTATGCTAGCAAGTGCTTTCATTAGTCAGAAATGAGATCATGTGAAAAAAAAAATTAGCAACATAAATGTTTTGTATGGTGTGTAAGCTTGCTGGTTATGGGATAAAATTAACTGTGCAAAAACTATTTACCCAAAGAAGGTGCATCTGGTGTGCAAAGGCCTTTGGACTGCTGGGTGCTAAATTGATACAAACACTGCAGTAGGTATTTGTAGCCGCAATATTGGTAATTACATCATGGTTAGAAAACACATACAGCTCACGGAAAGGCAAACTAGCATCACACTCACAGCTTGCGCCCTTAAAACCAGCCATGTTGGCAGGTAAATAAAAGTTGTGAACATGATATATTTGTGACACGTACCACTCAGCAAGTCATGTGGGGCAAAAACACTCACACTGACAAAACTGCACTTCAGCCACTGCATGTGAAGAGTAGAGTATTTACAGTGAGTGTAAGTTACAGCACAGCAATGGAGTAAACGCATGCTGCTTAAACATATGTTTAAACTCATTACTAGCTTTAACTTTTAAGCAACTCAAAAAAGAATGAGAAAATAAGTTGCAAGCATCTAAAAATCAGCCCTTCATGTGTAACTGTATCATGCTCATTCCCATCTATGTCTGACATGTGACTTCTGACTAGTTTTTACAATAAATATAAATCAAATGATATCAGAGTTCTTTGGTTTTGAACAACCAAACCAAACTTTGATCGTCTCAGCTAAAGCTTCACAAAACTGGAATGAGACCAACTCACATTCTGCTCTTCCTACAACACCAACAAATAGACACACAGCAACTTAATTAAGCAAATATTGATTTTCTTTATAAAAACTTTACTCGATCAGGGAAAGAACATCGTAGAGTTTCTAAAATGCTTTCAAAACCATCGTCCCTTCATATCTCCCAACACTTAAAATGTCAATATAATCTGACTGTACTTCCTATCAAACCCTTAAAGGCACTCTAATTGGATGTAGTGCAAAACCATATGTTAGAAAAATAAATTGATTCAGATTGACAGCATGGTAAAACTTGTTAAACAAATTGTACTTTATCATGAAAACCTATGAGAAAATTAGCATTGGTAACAATACATGGAATATAGACTATGTATATAGATATCTAGATGGTGCACAATCCCAGAGCAGAGTCAGGCACAGAGCACTAAGAGATTGGATGATGTGTCTTGAGTATGTACAGGAGTGTTATGGGTATTATATAAAATAAACCAATCAGAGTGTCAGCTGGTACCCCTTCAAAAACAGTGTGGGTCTGGTACGTTGTGGTTATTATGCACAGAAGGTTTCATTGTTTAGTCTAAAATCAACAGGAAAGTTTTATTTCTCCCCTCAAAAAGTGCCACTTAACACACAGAATACACACATCAAGTTGTCCTTGGATTATTTAAAGTTAATTTTTACGACCAAAAAAAGACACCAAGCACAATTGCTAAAAATACAGGTCCTCAATCATCCACTATTTTAAAGCTAAAATCCCCTCCAAAGTCTCATTAACACCTGTATTAAAATATCAGGAATATAAATACAGGAAAGAGCATACTTAGTTCTAGTTCAGAAATATAAAATAAATGATCACAGAAAAATGAATACAGTGTTGTAAATTATTTAAGGCATAAGTTTGGGATTTTAACAACTTTTTTGTTTTTTTTCAGATAGTTTGGAAATACAGTTCTGCTTTTTAAAGGCACTAAGAGAGGGTTTCTGTTTTAACAACTTAAATTTATGAAAGCATCCCTTTGATAACATTAATCTGTTGTAACTCTTAACAAGGTGGAAATTGTTTTCCCATTCTCTCTTTAATCTTGTAAAGCTAAATATGATATCCTTGAGAAAGTGCATAAAGTTATTAAGAATATCATATGTGACATCATGCATGACATTACGTCCATGTTTATTCACTCTACGATCTTCACCCATTGACTCTTCACTACAACAACTCTGAATCTTGTTACTACCGTTCCCAGAGGTGTTACGAGCAGCAACCTTGAAGTCCTGCGACTGCTCTGTTTAGCTGCATCTTCTCCAAACACTGACCTCAGCGAGGCACAGCGAGCTCGGAGCACAGCAGCCGTGCACAAACAGCCGAAAGGCTGCAGATGTTTCTCTGTGGGCTCTGGCTGTTGCCAGTCTAATTGATGGATAATGATGAGCGCGGGCTGATACTAATAGAAGATGACTTTTAGCAGTCAGGGTCACAGCAGAGAGGATGGGGGCAGGAGTGGATGAGAAGGAGAAAGGAGGAAGAAGGGGGAGGTAGCTTGCTGCTGTGATTGTGTGTTTATAAGAGATTTGATGCCCAGGGAAATTACAACAGTGATGAAGTTTATCCTCATAAGGACATCTTTAATTAATTGAAAGATTTAGTCATGTGACTATTGGCCAAAAATGCAAATATTTACAGTAAAATATTGATATAAAATCTGCAAAATATTCGAAAGGGAATAATAGAAGTGACCTAAAGACTCAAAATCAGTGTTGAACTAGAAAAGCACTCGCAGAGCGCAGACCTCCGCCAGTGCCACAGTCCTTAGCCATATTGTGATTTTTATCATAAATATTAGTCCTACCTTGATTTCATCAAAATATTTAGATTCCTTGACCATGAAAACATACCATTAGCAACTGGATTCATAATGATATCTATTTTAGTTCAGTAGTTATTCCCAGAAATCACATTTTTCGCCATGGCGGCCAGACGCTGATCTGGATCAACACCAAAATCGAATCAGTTCTTCCTTTTCCCATGCTGAACATTTTCTGAAAATTTCATCAAAATCCATCCATTACTTTTTGAGTTATTTTGTTCACAGACGGACAGACGGACGGACAGACAGACAAACAAACTCTCCCGAAAACATAACCTCCTTGGCGGAGGTAATCACAGGACTAGACAGGCTAATCAAGACACACCTCTTTTTATTCCCTTTGAATAGCGTACTTTGCATGTGTCATATTATTGAAAATTTATATGAGTTCAGGACCATAGAACTCCACTGCTTGATTATGATACAACTCTTTTCATTACATTTTATTGAAACTCATATTTTATTTACTTAAAGGTGCTATGAGGAGAATTTATCGCCGGCGTAATGCTGCGTTCCAGTAACCTCGGAAATGGGAGTGACATCATCTCCGACTTATTGGCGTTCCAGTTAAAGTCAGAAAAAAACATGCCGATCTACCAGGCTATTGTTAGCTGCTGTTAGCACGCCCTGCGTTGTTGTATGAAGAATGTGATTATCACTATGGCAGCATTTTTGTAAATATAAGTCTAACAATACGATGTATACAGCTGATCTAGAGCGACACACCCCAGTCAGAAGTGCAAATAAACTGATTATTACAGGGGCTAAATAACTGTTCACACTGGGAGCATCCATCTTCGATTGACACCTTGGGGTGGCGAGGTTTCACCGAGTTCCCAGTAGGAAATTCAGACTTCGGGGACGTTTCAGTTTTAGTTTCCTACTCAGAGCTCAAAATTCCTACTTCTGACTACAACTTGAACGCACTGGAGACGTGAAGCCAAAGTGTGTTTGTTTGTTGTGGTAAATGCAGCATGGATCTTTGTCAGAACTCTACATTGCTTTACAAGTTCTTTTTCAACAACTTCCAGGATGCAAAGCCACGAGGTAATGTATCTCTTTCTAGTTACGTAGCGGTAGTTTTTGATGTGTGACAACAAGCAATGCGGGGAAAAGTTATTATCGTAGTTGTAGACGGCTAAAAATCGCTACTTACAGCCTGGCGCTCTCAGACGTGTAATATAAATAATAACATAATTTGCTCTAGTTTTAATTGTCTGGTTCCCCGAAGTTGAGTATCCAGGCCAGTCCAGCCCTGTACGACCCGACCAGGAGGCTAAAGAATAGCATTTATAGATAACCTATTTAGATGCTATCAAACTCATCGATAAGTGTGTATTTCAATCAGGCATACATCTAAAAGTGAGACTTTTTTGTAATTACTTAAAAACTCCTCAGTCTTTTTAAAAAACGCATTGATTATTGGATCACGAAGACTTCTCTTTCAACCCTGGCGTTTTATTTTGGAAAACCAGAAGTTTATACATGCTCAGTATCTTGGTGCTGACTTTCTCAGACATCTCCATGTATTGCCATAAAGCTTCCAACAGGGCGCATTACAAATTTTGGAGGGGCTGGTTTAACTACGTGAAAACAAAAGGTGGCGGGCAGCACCTCTGTTATTGTACAGGATTTTTTCTAAAATTCTTCCAGGTGTTTTTAGGTTTTAATTGTTTTGGGCTTTACTTTGTTTATAACTTACTGCACATTTCTGCTCTGCATGCTTTCCCTTATTGTAATACATCGAGCCGTTGTACGCCGTTTGGCCTTGTTGGCCACTGTGAGATTATTCTTGTAACTTTATGACTTTATTCTTGTAACTTTGCTTTTCTTTAAGGTAGGTTTTTTTTTAACCTGGCCCTGATACTCCATTGCAGGCCGATCTGCTGCTTAACTCTTGCTCTTTTTCATGTTTGTGCTGCCTAGTTAGTATAGCACCCCTTTGGTCTCTGGATGATGTCTACTCCATTGCAGATGCTCATCATATAAAGTGTAACTCCATTAACAGAGCCTGATACTGGATTGACCATGCTAAAAATTTTCCTGATGGGGGGGTGCTGGTTTGGCATAGTGGTTAGCACCCCATGTACATGCTTCTGCCGGTCCAGGTTCGAATCCCGCCTGTGACCAGTTTGCAGAGTGTCTTCCCCAGCTCTCTCTCCCCCTTTCACAAGCCTATCCACTGTCTCTCTCCTATCAATAAAGGCACAAAATGCCCAAAAATATACATTTAAAAAAAAAAAAAAAATTCCTGGTGGAGTGCAGATCTGCTCTCATCTCCAACCATCATTTCTGTTTACTTCTCTTTTAAAATGGCAAACTCCATACAGCACAAAAGGTTGGCGTGTTTTCCCCAGTGTTTGTTTTGTGGATTAAGATCATATCATTAAAAAAAGGCTGAAGTTGACCACTTGGTTCATGTTGCAAACATCAGAATGTTGTGCAAATACATCAGCGCAAGGACCAGGAAGTTCACTTTTCAGATTTTCTCCTTCATCTTGCGAAATTATCCATGGAACAAAAACTCTGGTTTGTCATTTAACCAGATTAAGTCCTTAACCTCAAACTACAGAAAAATGTTTCAGGTGAGCAGAGATAGTGGTTTACTCTCCATCTTAGGACAATCTTTGTTCTCTACTCGATGTCTCTTGTTTTGTTTTGTTCCAGCCCCCTTGGCAGAGAATATGGACACACTGTACATTGAAAAAAGTAACAGTTTCCCCAATCACTGTACAACAAAAAATAGCACAAGCCTTTTTATTGATCCACCATTGTGTCCATTTACTGTCTGGCTAATAAGCAGGTTTTGCACTCAATGGTTGGTTTATTTTTCTATCGGTGACAAAGCTTGATTTTTCAGCTAATCAGCTTGCAGTAAATAATACTCGCTGATACTAAAAACATTATCTCAATTTAAAATCTTATGAAGTTTTGGTGCAAATACCTAGTATGCAAAGTGCAGAGCAAATGTCACAATAACTTGAAATCAGTCTGGCAGTGTAAAAGACGGACTCTCAAATACATTAAAGTCATTTATTATCAGTGACTTACTTTGATGTCCAAGCTTCCCATTTCCAAGTCACAACTACACAAAGGCAATGTGAGCAGGTCTACATGTTGGTCAGGCTCAGTCACTTCAACATTGGGCGAAAGAGAAGGAAGCAGAGCCGGGGTGAATCAGTGAGGCGACCTGGGTGCCAGAAACTTCCTATCTGTCGCTGTGTGCCTGTGAAGGCTTCATCGTGGCAGCAGGCCTGTGATCTCGCCCCGAGCACAACCACCCGTCGAGAGGCCAGGCCTGGAGTGACTGATCCACTGACTGGCTGCTCTCCCTCTTCCCATCATCCTCCATCTCCATCACTTCCCCTTTTTTTTTTCTTTTACTAAGACTTTACACCGTGCCACGCAGCTCCCATCTGCAGCCATTTTTTTTGCAGCAGCCATTTTGTGTGTTTTTCCACTTAACTCCTCTTCAATTTGTTCAAAAAGAGTCGTGACAGTTATGTCAGTGATATTCTCACTGCCACGACTGGCATTTTGGAGGTCTGACAGGGACATCTTATGTAAACGTAACGGCTGCCATTTTCTTCCAATGCCAGTTTGAAAAAAGTATTACGTCAGTAAGTTTTGATCCAACTGATCATATATGAATGATAACCTTACATTTGACAGTGATGGACATCTGAAGCTGCATTTGAGGCAAACAATTAAACATTTACAATACACTTATTCTTACCCAGGACTAAAGATATAAAGCATCTTACAAAAGGCAAACACAACAAGATAATCCACCCTAGTTTTGTACAGAATCCCTTACCAATGCCAGAAAAGGTCCCATTAACTGGTTGCCCTGAAGATTATCATATCTGATTGCCCCTTGCATGTTAAAATAGGTTTTATCGTGTATGATTATCTCAGAAGAGGACATGGAACACCTCATGATAACACAGGCATGACTATTAAGCAAGTTCAATATTAAACAATCGGATACAACATTCTAGGCATTTCATCAAATTTAACAGAACAGAAGCCAATTTGGATACAAGCTAGCTGAAGCAAGAGGCATTACAAACAAAGCAAAATCTATAACAATAAATGTGAAGTACAAATTGGTCGATGTCAGAGATGTAGGACCAATTTGTTGATATGTGGCAAAAGTGTACTAAACTGGAGAGTTGGATTGAATTTCCACTTATTGCTCATTCTACAGAAACATGCATTTTTCTTTCCCTAGCCTTAAGAGATATATTACTCCTGAAGAAAACAATTTGTGTTATGTTTTTTGAAGTATTTTACTTAGAAAACATATTATTTCAGCTATCACACTATTTGGAGCCATCAGCTTGGTAATATTTGCTTTTTAATCAATCATTTAGAACCCCAACCACAACAAAAGTGCTCATCCCCACAGTCATTGAGGGAGAGAAAGTGCTGTATTTTGAGTGTAAAAACATGTTTTTCTAAAAAAAAAAAAGTACAAAAATGTAAAAATAACATCAAATATATGATATAAATTACATTTTGAAACAAAATGCCAAATAAGTATTATAAAATATATCTAAAGGTAGTCATCCCCTGCAGCCATGTCATTGGTGTTACCATGTGACAAAAGTCTTTTATTTTGGAAAAAGAAATCACTCTGATGACATCACTTGACTTCCTTTGACCTCTTTCTTGAAGATCTATGAAGAGGGACCCTGGTAAGAACATTGTTTTTTATTTTTCAGAAATATTAACATTTATCTCATGATTTCATAATAAAGCTTTTAGTTGACGTCACTGGTGTAACCAACTTTATTGGCAGGGAATTGCAAACAAATGAATAAAAAATTATTTAGAAGACATAATTTAGTGGATAGATCAAGATTAGTAACATGCTGTGTCATGCTCTGCTGCAGCCATTTTGTTAAAGGGCATTTCTTGCGAAACTGTCACTGGTGTTACCTTTCTTAGGGGTAACAATAAGGAACACCAGTGACAATCAGTAACACCAGTGACAATCAGAAGTGTGGATACACTTTATTAAATGGTGTTTTGTGATAAGTGTACCAAAAAAACAAAAAAAATCATTAAGCTTTCATTTATGTGTATTCATAAAGTCAATGACATATGTAACAATGTAGTTGAAGTTTAAATGTTAAAAGAGAAATAAAACAAAAGACATCTTGCCATCCCAAAAGTCCACGTTTCTGTAGAATGACCCTTCTATGGATGTCACGGGAGGCTAACAACTAGCTACACCGACTTCAGTTCCAGCTACAGGTTGTCTGCCATACATGTTTACACTAAAGTCACACTTGCCAAGAAAATTTCAGAGCTGTATGTGCGAAAACATCTTAAAAGTCACTGGTTGAACCAATTCACCAAACTTATTTCCCCTTCTTCTAAAACACATAAAAAGTGCCTGTTATTGACATGTGCAACACATTGTTTAGAAGTGGGCTTGATTTAATAGTTTGTATTTCAAAGTCTTTGGCTTTGTCTCTGCTGCTCTGTCTTCTCCACCACATCCCCTCTGCCTCTCCACTAATAGTGTTTGTTCACTATAAGGTACTGTATGAGGTAGACTCAGATTAACTTCATGCCGGTGTCAGACTACACCATTTAAGTTTAATTCTGGCCCAGCCTGATAGTTGGAGGGTTTTGGGACCTGTTAGCCACAAAAGTGACTTACAGCCAACAATAAACAGAAGTATCGTATAAATATAGAGTGTATGTTTGCTGACTTTGGTGTTAATCTGTTGTTATAGTTGTTATATGCAGTCTCTGCCCTCCACTGTCATCATGTCAGTTGTTACATGCAGTCGATTTAAGCCTTCTCCATGTCATACAAAGTTGTTACCAAAAAATGGTGTAGTCTGACTTTTAGCATTAGGCAGTTGTTTTGGTTTACCATTAGGGATTGCACCTTGTAGCTGGCACATTTTTTTTTTGGCACAGCCACATTCCAGGCAAGCTGTGCTGAAACTAAACACGGTTTGGAGACCCTGTCGAGACCTTAATTGGTTGTTTTGGAGACCTTCTAACTGGTCAAAATGTTGCCATTAGTCAGAGGTATTGAAATGGAAATGAAATGCCCCCATGTTTTCAGCTCTAGGATGCTGTATGACTTCTCAAACTCTTTTCTGCTCAAATAGAGTGTTGTTTTGCTGTTTGCAACCATCTTAGTAACAAAAATTCACAAAGAAACTAGCAGCTCCATCTTTTCCTCTGTCTAGCCTTTGTTTCCTCCTTTGTTTTTGTGAGGATGCCCTCATAGTTTCATGCCGCCACAGTTCCGCCTCCTCAAGGAGGTACTAAGGCAGTCTGTGCTGTAATGGAAAATGGAAAAGGTCGTTTTAGAAACCATGTAGAGACGAGCCGAGCTGATCAAATCCCACAAATGGAACAGCACTGTAATACTACCATGCATGTTGCCATTTGTGTCATGTTAGATGGAGGACAATCTTGACACCCTGACCCAACACAGGGATTGTCATGTCTTTAACAGTAACAGTATTTGACCTCAAAATGGAAGAAAGGGCAACTTTGAACTGATAAACACAGTAACTCACTTATTCAACTCATAAGACATGGGGTTATGCAGCCACAGCTTATAGTAGCAACTCTTATATTTGATTGAAAAATGAGGCCCACTTGCATTGTGTAACCAGCTCCTGCAGCATTATGGATAGCAGGAGGTCTGGGTTTAAGTCTAGCTTTACTGTATTTAGACTTAATCTCTATACTCACGATCAGGCTCCAATGAAAAGTCATGTAATCAATCACATCCTGGAATTGTTTCACTATACATTCATGACCGATGTAAGCCAAGGATGTTAATCCACTGCAGGGTTCATACTTTGATCCTTCAAGAGAAATGTATTCTCAAGTCATCTTCAGGAAAGATATCTTCTTAGAAAAGTAATCAGAAAGATGCTCCCATGTGAAGGAGGCTCCACAATGTATGCACAATCAGGCACACAGCTGTTCACTTTCCCAGCTGTTTAATCTCGAGCATGAGCCATAAGCAACCGCTTGTAAGAAGCATCAACATATCTGAAGTACTGGCTGAAGTCCCTCTGGTAGTTCTTCTGATATAACTTATGAATTGAGGTTGAGGGTGAAAGTTACACAACAGGCAAGTTTGAGGTTTGAAGAAATGAGCTCCAGTCATCAAGAGGCCTTTTATACTAGGAATATGAATCTCTCCAGTCTAAGATGGTTCAGTTCAGCACTGTAGCAACATATGAAGACATCCAAGTAATGTCTTTTTCAGATACATCTCTGCTTATTTCAGCAAGATACCGCTGAGCCACTTACTCCACATGTTAGAGCTGTGCTTTATAGTTTAAGTGTGTGGGTACCAGACTGGCCTGTCCACAGTCCAGACCTGTCTCTCATAGAAACTTTGTGATGCTATATGAAGCGCAAAACATGACAACGGAGACCCTGGACTGCTGAGCAACTGAAATCATACATCAAGGAAGGACGGGGAAAAAATCCACCCACAAAGCTCCAACAATCAGTGTCCTCAGTTCCCAAACACTTATTAAGTGTTGTTAAAGGAAAGGTGACGTAAAAGAGTGGTAAACATGCCACTGTCAAAGTTTTCTGGAAATGTGCTGCGGGCATTAAATTTAATATGAGTGAATATTTGTGAAAAAAAATAGGGGCTAAAAGTTTGAACATCAAATATCATGATTTTATTGTGTATTCCATTGAGTACAAAAAGAAAAGAATTTGCAAGTTGTTGTATTCTTTTTATTTATGTTTTACAGAATGCCCCCACTTGATTGTAACTGGGTTGTGGTATCAATAAAGTGAGACGTTATATAGTTTCTGTTTTGTTCAAATGCAGAGCAGGGGTCAAACTGAGGTCTCTGTCCCCATCAGGTACAAAACTTCATGAGGAATATAGAAGACAAGCTCCAGATAAACCATGAAACCAAATATTAATAGCCATAGACCAGCTCCAGTGTGAACTGCCCCATTTAAAAGATGAATAAAGCACAGACAAACACACAGTTAAACAAAGATCAGGCAGCGTGAGCAGCATCATCCTATTTTGGTCACAAGAAAAGTAGGCTTGTAACATGTCCGTTTACAGGAAGCGACCCCTAGAGGACCCTGCCCTCGTTGGTTACTGTTTCTAGGTTAGACATAATCTGTTGTTGCTGGCCTGATTACAATGCCTGAAAATAAGGTACTGTTAAACTAACTTTTTCATATTTAATTCATTTGATTCTAAACTTTGACCAAACTGAAGAATAATGACAGAACTACAGGAGGGTGAATGAGGATAGCAAAATTTTGAAAAACCTTCAAAAAAAATAAAATAAAATTGCAGATGTATGATCTTAGTTATGTTGTCTAGCATCATGAAAAACCGAATGCTACGAAATATTAAGCACCAAAAATTTCCAGTGCTTAATATTTTTCTAACCTTGAAGTACATACAAGTTTTCTTTGTCTTTTTAATTAACGTACAAAAAGGAATCACTTTCACTGCAATGCATTGAAGAAGAATCTGCCACGCAGTGGTTGTCTTAATTAATCTGGCAACAGTTGCTCGTAGAGGGGATTCTCCAACTCTATTTGGCTTATGAGTGAATCAACCAGAGAGCCAACAAAGGGTCTACTGGTTTTATGTTTGAACTTTCGATACACTACTCAAAAAAAGGCGTTTTTTATGGTGTGCACCTCTTGGTAAAAAACTCACTTGCACTCCAATAGGATCACTGGTTTCCCAGCCCAAGCTTTACTTTTCCATCCTTCCAAATGGTACACTTTACACCATTTATGTATTGATCTTTTCATCTTCTCTGACTCACGATTTTCAGAACTCCTTAGCTCTGCTTACTTCATTATGGCTACAAGCTGCAGTAAATCTTCAAACCATTGCATACACTTCCAGTCCTTAGGGGTGGATTACAGCATTTTAGCATCCAGTTGTAAAGGAAGTTTAAAGTCCTGTTGATGCATGATAGGCTCGTCAAAAGACCACTGATGGCCCCTCTTGCTTTGTTCCATTTGGCAGGAACTAACAAAAGAAAATCACCAGAAGAGAAAAATTCACTCAAGCTCTCTTTTTTAGGGCTGCTTGGGGATCAGCAGGGGGCTAGCACTCGCTAACAGCCAAAACAAGCGTAATATGGCTCTGAATACTTAATGCCATGACAAGACAGAGATCAAATCTGTGACATTCTAACAAGTTCCATCTGAAGGAAGGGCTCCCATCCCTTCAAATGGGTTATCCGTGTGTGTATTCGTGTTCATTTGTGTGTATTTTATCACCTTCTGATATGCTGATGAACTTCTACCTATACACAGGCGACATGCACGCCCTGCAACACACATACTCCCACGTGCAGAAATATACATCTGCCATTCCACCCCCTTCCAGAGAAAGCTGGGAGACAGTACGACCTCCTGCCCCCATCTGACACTAACCCACCCATCCCACTGCACCCCCCCACCCATCCATGAACACACTTGCACACACAAACCTCGCCTTAGAGCCAAGGTTCACACCCAAGTCTTTGCATGGCACCCAGCAGGGGTTAGGAGCTGCCACCAGCAGGATTTGATGCAAAAAAATGGCACACCTCTCCTCCCCCCCTACTTCATCCACCTACTCAGTCACCTCCTCCATGACCCTTATGCATATATCTAGTGTTAGCGTGATGAGTGGGAACTGGCCTTTTTAGATTAGAGGAGCAAATGGTACCAAGTGGTAAAGTGTTACCAGGAAGCAACTTTCATATTAGCCTGAGGGTTATGACGATTAGGGGGCTGCCACAGACCTGGGAAGTCGTTAAACGATCACGTTGTGCCGTACTATGTACCTACGCCAAAGACAAGATGGAAAGCAACCGGAGTTTGCGCAAAGTCAGGATCTAGATTTGTGTATTCCCATCAACATGTTAACATATTGAGCCTAAATTCATCCTTGTCTGTTGAAAAGTCTTGAGCCACTCTTGTTTAATTCTCAATAAAATATTGAAGTGTTTGGTACCACATCCACAGCTTAGTGCAAACGTGAATTGTGGGATTTCCTCTTCTAAGTGAAAACATCATTCCTTCATTGTTGCCCCTTTCTCTTCCTATTGATGTGCTGCTTTGTGCCTGTGAGTCAGCCTACAGAGGTGAGTAAACTCCTGCTGTAGGTAACATGACATCAAAGTTGAGACAAGACATCGTACTACTCCTTGCTTTGAGATGATGAGCCGCAATATAACCCAAACTGTCAATGTGAGGGACTCTGTTTTTCTAATCTGTGCGATGTCTGGTTGCACTGCTTGGCCTGCTGTCTCTTTGACCCAACTGTAATAAGTGGAAGATTTACTGATTTTTTGACATTTCTGCATCTACAGGTCTATCTGATTGCAGATTAAATAATATTTTTTATAGAAGTAATCAAACCTTTTTATTTTTAAAGGAAGAGTTTTAAGAGGATTCCCATTATATAATGAAACACCTGATTCATTTTCCAAAGACCCCGCTCTTGATTAAATCTGGGATAAAGATGCTTTTCAAGTGCATTCTGGTATAAAGGGACTAATAAGAAAAGCATATTTACACACACACAAACACACACTCACACAAAACCCCCAAAAAGCCAACTGATTTGTTAGGTCAGAGGCCCTCTTTTGTGTGGCGGCTCAGGAGCTTTTGTGCCGCTGAGAGGCAGGAATGTTGGAGCTGAGGAGGGGCCTCACCTCACCGCAGGGGGTACACAGGGATTACAAGCAACCTGGGACTCTGCCTCTTTCTGCCTCTGCTTCTGCTGCGGTGTGTGTTCAAGCATGTGTGTGTGTGTTTGTGCTTTGGGAATAAAAGGCTTTCTGCAAAATCATGGTACCTGGTAGGAGTTGACTGGAATAAAGCTGACAATAGTGATCAAAATATGAGTTAGGATGGATCTCTATGTCAGACTAATAACTCAAAACAAACATTTTTAGACATATTTGGATTTACTAATGATTCTGTTCTAAAGTCAGTCCGTGAAATTTTGTTTGCATTACACAATAAAATATGTTTCCCAGAGTCAAATTTGGATTTTCCAAGCCCACTTTAGCATTATGGTGCTTCAAGGTGCTATGAGGAGAATCTCTTTCCGGCAAAATTAGGACTCTGCTACCCATGAGCACGCGAGGCGACTGTCGTAATGCTGCGTTCTAGTAACCTCGGAACTGGGAGTGACATCATCTCCGACTTATCGGCGTTCCAGTTGAAGTCGGAAAAAAACATGCCGATCTACCAGGCTATTGTTAGCTGTTGTTAGCACGGCCTGCGTTGTTGTTCACAAATATCAAATGAAGAATTTGATTATCACTATGGCAGCATTTTTGTAAATATAAGTCCAACAATACTAGAGCCACACACTCCAGTCAGAAGTGCAAATAAATTGATTATTACAGGAGCTAAATAACTGTTCACACTGGGGGCATCCATCTTCTGTTGTCAACTCAGGGGTGGGGAGGTTTCACAGAGTTCCCAGGTGGAAATTCCGACTTCGGGAACGTTCCAGTTGCAGTTTCCTACTCGGGACACGGAAATTCCTACTTCTGACTACAACTGGAATGCACCAAAAGACGTGACCCAAGCCAAAGCGTTGTCTGTTGTGTTGTTGATGTGTGACAACAAGCAATTTTCGGAAAACGTATTATCGTAGTTTTGTTGCCGGCTGTCCAACCCGACCACTTAGCTAAGGAATAGCATTTATAGATAACCTATTTTGATGCTATAAAACTCATCTCAAAGTGTGTATTTCAATCAGGCATATGTCTAAAAGTGAGATTTTTTTTGTAATTACTTAGAAACTTCTCATAGCCTCTATAAGAGAAGCATTCAAGTATTTGACTAAGTTACCCTTTGGTGCCACAAATTAAAGGGCAACTTCGGTATTTTTCAACCTGGGTCCTATTGCCCCAAGTGTATGTGTGTATACGATTGACGGGTACAACTCGTTTTAAAATTGGCTCAGTATCAAGGGAGCGGATGCAGCCGGCAGCCGTGAAGCTAGATAGGGGGGCAACTGCATCCCGTATAAGTTTGAGCATTAAAAGTGTTTATTTCGCCACAGACCGGTTGCGATCGCCGGTGCTAGCTCTCTAATTAGCATTGTAAGCGTTGCGTTTTCCTTCACGTCCTCTGACCTGTGTGACGTCATCTGTGAGCTTGTTGCCGGAAGAAAACAGAGGAGCCATGCAGCGCCCCGCTCATAGTGGAGCTGCTTATCCCGGAGGACAGTTGGAAGTTTTACTGCATCGGTATCATGGCTGAATATTTACCAGATTTCGAGAGTGAAGACGAGCCTTTTCATTACGACGGCCACCCGTATTTATTTGAGCCAGAGTATACGGACGAGGAGCTCCTACAAATCCAAGAGCAAACGAGGATAGCAAGAGAGGGCCAACAAGCAGACGAGGGTGAAGCAGCAGCGGCACGAACGCGAATTTCTGAGGACTGGTGGTGCTCCTGTGGTTGCTGTGACTATGCCCACAGAAGAAGAATGTCTGTGTTGCAACGAGTGGGACCTGTTGCCCAATATTTGTGGTCTCGATGTGTCGTGGGATGATACAGAAAGTACCCGACGCTGTGTAACTACATTAGAGGATTTCCCCCCTCTGATCAACAGGGCAGTGCTGGATACCTTTTTTCATGTACCCAAAATAAATTGGAGGAGGCGACCAAAACCACAGGGACCAAATGGTCAACTATCCATAAAGTAAGTATAACTAATATGTCTTTATGCATACAATACTTATATCTAGATTTGTCTCTGACACACACATTTACTGTTGCCCTAAATCCTCTTCACTTTTTCCTCTCGTCCAGCCAGTACAGACTTGTGGCCTATCGTGTTACAATGCTAATTAGAGAGCTAGCACCGGCGATCGCAACCAGTCTGTGGCGAAATAATAAACACTTTTAATGCTCAAACTTATACGGGATGCAGTTGCCCCCCTATCTAGCTTCGCGGCTGCCGGCTGCATCCGCTCCCTTGATACTGAGCCAATTTTAAAACGAGTTGTACCCGTCAATCGTATACACACATACACTTGGGGCAATAGAACCCAGGTTGAAAAATACCAAAGTTGCCCTTTAAGTGTTAATAACAAACACATGTATATAAGCCCTCCCAGACTCACCAAATTGGAGGGATATGATTGTGAATGAAAACTATTAAAAGCACTGTGTTGAACTGCAAAAATAAGCCATAACAAGGTGAACCCCAAACTTTTAATGTTCAACTTCAATCATCTACATGATTAGTTCCAATAAAGTTGGGACATTATGTAAAAACAAAAAAGACTAGTACTATTATTTCAAAATCCCTTTTACTTGTATTAAATCAAATACGCTACAAAGGTAAGAAGATGCTCAATATTCAAACTGATCAACTTTTTCGCAAAAATTCACTCATTTGAAATTTGATGCCTGCAATACCTTCCATACAAGCTTTGACAGGGGCAACAAAGGACTGAGAAAGTTGAGTAATGCTCAAAAAACACCTGTTTGGAACATCCCACAGGTGAACAGGTTAACTGGAAAATACTCAGTGTCATGATTGCGTATAAAGTGAGCACTGTCAAAAGGTTTTGTCAGTCACAAGAAAGGACAGGGCAAGATTCGACAATTTGTAAACAACGGCACAAGCAAATTGTCCAACAAATGAAGGAAAATGTTTCTCCAAATGCAAAGAACTGTATGAAGGAATTGAAGAAAACCTCTACTGAATGCCTGTGACCTTTGATCTCTCTGGCAGAACTGCTTTAAAAATCTTCATCTCTGCTTGTTTCAGTAAGTCAATGCTAAGCCACGATCTGTGTGAGTAAAACAGCATGGTGGTAGACTGACCTGCCTGCTCTCCAGTCCTGTTTCCCATTGAAAATGTGTGGCACAACATAAAGCACAAAATACAACAACAGAGATCCCAGACGATTGAGCAACTGAATTCATACATCAAGCAAGAATGTGACAGAATGAGTGGATATTCACAAAAAAGTATTGAGGTTTTTCTGTTTGAACATAAAACATCTTGTCATTGTACTGCATTCACTGAATATAGAATGGAAATGATTTACAGATTATTGTATTCAGTTTAAATTTAAGTTTGGACTTCGTGGATGGGGAGTCATTTTTAATTATTCCTGGATTGGGACGAAAAAAGTAAACGAAGCGAAGCAGGAGGAGGACATTAATAGATGATCATTTTCAGCCGTGGTTAAAATAAACCAGATGAACGATAAGGCCCATTTTGTAGTCATCTCTCAGTGAGAGCCAATACCTGGACCGCTACCAGCAACACAAAAAGAACTACAAAAGTGCTTGACTTCCTGTCACCACCAGAAGTGAAAAGCGCATTTTGGAGCAGCTGCCGCAACACACATACCAGCAGCATGGAGGGAGAAGATTTACACATCGGGGTAAGAGAGCTGTTTATACCACCGAATGTCAGGCATGTGAAACTTAAAGGATAAGTTTGGTTTCTACAGCTTTCACATCGCTTATAGAATGTAGTAGAACAATATACTCACCCAGAAGGCTTTCCTGATCCAAAAAGTGCTTAGAGAGATATTTAGATCCAAAATTGAGCGGCGGACATCCGTATAATGGTAGCACATGGGGCATGTACAGCGCCGCTCCTAAAACTGCATTAATTGTCCAAAAACTCATTAGTTTCACCAATATTTCATCATGGTCCGCTCACGCTACTCCTCCACGACAGTCCAGGGTCACTCCACCCATGTTTTTGTGACTGTGCTGACCTCTGAACTGAAGACTTTGTTTATGTTTGCCTCCGCGCATGCGCAGTACGGCTCATGGTTTCAGGGGCGACTGCCGGCCACACAATAACTTTCTTCTTCCAGTTTTGTGCAAAATGGGCGAATATCTATCGGATGAAGATGTTGTGGACGAGAACTTTTAATAAGAGGGGTGTCCTTACAGTTTCGAACCCGAGTTTACTGATGAGGAGCTCATCGAAAGGAGGACGCCGCACTGCGCATGCGCGGCAGTTGTAAAGAAAGTTTTCAGTTCAGACATCAGCACAGTCATGAAAACATGGGTGGAGCGACCCCGGACTGTCTTGGAGGAGTAGCCCGAGCGGACCATGATGAAATATTGGTGAAACTAATGAGTTTTTGGACGATCAATGCAGTTTTAGGAGCAGCGCTATACATGCCCCGTGAGCTACCATTATCACCAAATCAAATCAAATCAAAATGACCAAATCTGCTCCCGTGTCATGCTCTACTAAGTTATTCAGTTTAGAAAATCAGTGAATCCTGTCCATCACAGCAAAGCGTGTTGTTATGTCACATCCAGCAGTGTCAGATGTTAAAATGGCCAGAAATGTTTTTCTTCAGGGATCCTATGATTCAACCGTGAGGCTGACCTTTGAGCTTTGGGTAAATGTCATCAGTTTATCCTCTCACACCATAACTTGAAATGGTGACATCATGGCATTTGAATTCCTGCCTCTAGCAGAGGCTGTCGTTGGCATCCAGGCTTAAACTCAGTTAATATCACTGCTGTGAAGCCCTCAGGTGGCAACACTGACCGATGGAAACGATTAGCTCAAAGACATCCTGCCTTCACATTGTGTTTTAGTATTTGCTAATGGACCTGTCTTTTTATGACACTGGACTAGAGATGGGATGAAAGCCAGAAAAATGATCTAAATGATTCTGCACAGGTTTATTACTTTAAAATCTTCTACAGCAAAATTCCTGACTTAACGTAGTCTGTGAACTCACAGTGGAAAGACTTGTTTTCAAAGATAATTATTCCTGATAGAAATGATAGTTTTGCTCCATTTTTGCCATGTTTTAGTGAGAGTTTGTTTAATAAACTGATTCATGTTTTGTACTTTACACTGTGGCAGTAGCGCCTGCCTTCTTTATTATCACATTGGCCCATAATGAATGAGATTGATGGAACGGTCATTCAATCACCTGCTGGATATGCTTTTTTTGATCTTTTTTTTTTAAAGAGAATTTTATTTTCAACATTTTTCCAAAAACAGATCTTCAACCCCCTCCCAACCAACCCACTAACAACTTGAGAGAAAGAGAGAGAAAAATGAATAAATAGAAAGCATAAGTAATAAATAAATAAAAATAAAAGCAAATAAATAATATTATGAATAATAATTCAATAATTAAGTTAAATACATAGAATAGTCAAGAGGCATTGTAGGCAACGGGAAGCACTGACATTAAAAAGCTTGTAAATCTACAACCCGTCCATCATCAAAGAGGCTGACAATGTGTCCATGCATTCCAAATAAGACTGTCACATCCCTACAGAAGTATCATAGTCTTTCCTGAGTGTCTTTTTTCAAGTGGAACACAGCTATTGATTTCTGAACCCATCTTCCTAAAGAGAGTTGGGAGTCAGACTTCCAGTGATAGCAATGCATTTCCTGGCAACACACAAGGCCAGTGAGAGAAACTTCTTTTGAGCTTTTCTTAATCGTGCATCAATATTTGTAATATCTCCACAAAAAAAGGTTTGAGGATCACTGGATATGCTTTTGAAAGGTTCTGCCTTTCTCAAACTCTTTCAATAGGCTCTGCATTATAGTCATGCAGAGTGTCAGGTTATCATATCAACACACTTTTATGCAGTTTTATCTGTTCCTTCAAGAATGGTGAGTTTTTGTTTGTTCGTTCCGCTTTTTGCTTCTACTTTGCAGTTCTCCATTTGTTAATGTTCACATAAAGGCACATGCAGATCATTCTGTTTTTAGTAAAAAAAATTCTTGGATGCTTTGACTCTCTTTCAAAGAGAGAGGTATTCATGAACAGCTCAATAATTTGGCAAAAGATTTCTTGACAAATTTGTCATATGTAAGCTACATTAATGGTTTGCACAACAGAAGCTGCCCTAAATGCACCAAGTATTCACAGTTATTGAATGTGCATGCTATTTCCTTAACTGTACTTCAATCCTGTGCTATACAAGAGGAGGTGCAGGTTGTGTATTGGCTTGTTACCTCCCACACTGAGAAAATAACAGTGTCTAATGAACTACTCTGTTAACATGCTAATGACTCTGGATCTACAGTAAACCTGTGTTAATCCTCAACTTAACCTGGAGGACTTAGTCCAGATTCAGACCTCATTGTCCTAAATAATGTGGATCAATGCAAACAGCCACTTTCATTGTTTGAGTTTGACAATTAAGGCCACAACACTTGGTTATGTTAGTATTTAAAATGTTTTTCAGATTTGAAAAAATGGAAAGATAACATTTATGGTTCAATATGAAACTGATTACAGTATGCCAAGTATGTACAACAAATTTATAAAACCACCTGTCATAAAAACAAGAAAACCATCCAGTATCATGAAGCGCTTAAAGCAGACTCTTTATTTTAAATAAACTCAATGTTTTACCGGTTTGAACATGAATGAGGAATTTCAAATTGAATTCATATTCTTATACCCAAATTTGAGCCTTTATTAATATACTTCAGCACTAATGCCAGAGAAACTTTTAAAAATATTTTTGTAACTAGAAAAGCACTCGGGGAGCGCAGACCTCCACCAGCGCCACAGTCTTCACCCATATTGTGATTTTCACCATAAATATTAGTCCTACCTTTATTCCATCGAAAGATTTAGATTCCTTGACCATGAAAACATACCATTAACAATTTGATTCATAATGCTATCTATTTAAGTTCAGTAGTTATTCACAAAAATCACATTTTTCGCCATGGCGGCCAGACGCTGATCCGGATCAACACCAAAATCGAAACAGTTCTTCCTTTCCCCATGCTGAACATTTTCTGAAAATTTCATCAAAATCCATCCATTACTTTTTGAGTTATTTTGTTCACAGACGGACGGACAAACAAACTCTCCCGAAAACATAACCTCCTTGGCGGAGGTTATAAGCAGTACTGTTGATTTTGAGCAACTGTGGAAAAATCTTACTGAGTGGTGGTGAATAAATCTGGTAAGTGGTATATGTAGAAAGTTTGTTTGAAGTTTGTCAAGGGAATCGCAAAAAGAAGTTTCCCACAAAATAAGAATCCAAGGTCATCAATGCAAATGGCCCTTCAAGTTGGAATCACCTGGAAAGCCAGACAGTCTTCAGCTACCAGGACTATGCCAACTTTAAGATTTGACGTAATTCCCAATCTCACATCCAGCTTCGGATGTCAGTTGAATGCACCATTACCATCACGGGGCACTAAGAAGCCAATGTTCTAATATTCCAGATAAATGTGATATCTTATTAAAAATAAAGTTCTCTGTGGTTGAGATAAGGGACATCTGTTGAGTTAGCTTGTCTTGTTCATGTTGTACCACTTAGCTGACCACTTGGTGTGGATGTCTGAGCTTCTGCTCAACGTAGAGGAGATTAAACAACGCTACTGTCACTGCTACACCAAGGCTGTGCATGTAAGCTGTGTGTGTGTGTGTGTGAGAGAGAGAGAGAGAGAGAGAGAGAGACCAATAGAGAGAGAGAGAGACCAAGAGAGAAAGCACGTCCTGCTGAGACCCAGCTGTGTCTGCAATTAGCAGGAGGCATGGAATGATGATTGCTGGTGCGGCAACACTAATACCAAGTGACAGGCTTCCCTCTGAAGGAGAGGGAAGGCCGCTGAGTGCCATAAAGCAACACTACTTTTTCTTCCTCACACTCAGGCTTACACTGAATACACACACAGTCCAAACACACACATGCACACAACCGAGGAGGCAAATGGGGATAAGGCTGGTGTGGTTCAGGGGGGGCTTTAAATCTGACTGCAAGACATTATGCACTTTGCACAAAGGCCTCATCTAATCCTACCTGCTCTGCCTTTCAGAGCCCACCGCTGGCCTATTCTAGTCCCACTGACCAGCTCAGCAGAGGGGGCCCATTGGTGACCACACTCAATTACCATAGTAACTCACCCAGTGGGTCCCAGGAGCCCCCTCCCCAAACCACAATGCCCCCCCAAGTCCCTCTGAGCTCCAAATTTACCTTGTCACCCTGCAGCAGGACTTAGCTCAACCCTCAGAGAACAAATGGAGCTTTTCAGTGGAGGATAATGGAGCTCAGCATCTTACACGGGATGATGTCATTCCTGAGACCTCGTCTACACTTACATGGATAAATGAAGTTTTCCTCCCTAATCTGTGCTCTATGATCAGCATTTAACACCGAAACACTCATGTCCGGTGCAGATGGTCAACGCAAAGACTCAAGTCCCAGCAAACACCAATGGGCTCCCAGCAGTTTTAAGGAGAACTTTATGTTGCTCAAAGATCTATGCTTGGTCATTTTCATTAGTAAAGAGCTAAACACACATGGTATAGATTACCACTGCATCAGTGGGAAATGCTTTATACCACAGCAGTGTAATATCAGGCAAATGACAAAAGCATCAATGCTCGCAATAAAGCCGATGCTTATATTGAAGATTACAATGATCCAGTTAGAGGCCTTATCAGTGTGTCAAGCACTGATGTAATTAACACCAGTTAGCTGGCCAGAGAATTAATACACATTTTAAACATGTGACAATACAGCAATTAAAGACAAAGAAGCACACGTATAATAAATAAACAACAGATTGTACATTAACTTGAAATCCAAAACTCACCAACAACCTCAACTGTAAAAGTATAAACCATACAGAGATAATGCATAAAATAACATTTTATAAAATAATTTCTTGCTCATTGTACTTAGTAACTGAAATTTCCTCCTTAAGCAGTCATTTAGATCAATAATATCAAAAATTGTTTAAAACTTCCTCTTTATATAAAAATGTTAAAATTTCATCTGGCAGGGGTGCTGGTTTGGCGGGGTGGTTGGCAACCAGACCCGTCCCGTGTGCATGCTTCTGCCGGCCCAGGTTTGGATCCAGCCTGTGACCAGTTTGCAGAGTGTCTTCCCCTTTGCTCTCACCCCTTCACATACCTATCCACTGTCATTCTCTCCTATCAATAAAGGCACAAAATGCCAAAAAAATACATTTAAAGACAAAAAAAAATCATAATACATGCTTGATAAATCCATTAAAAATATATTATCATCAAAGAATTTGATTGATCAAAAATACAGGAGTCAGAAAAATGATCAACCCAAACAAATTCAAACCACTGATGTTTAATAAACAGTATCATTATTGCCCATGGTCAAAAACAGTCCACAGAAGAACTCGACATGTAGTCAAAACAGCTTCAAAAGGTCTTACATTAGTCATTTGCTGGATAAATGTCTTTGAGTTAGCACTGCAACCAAGTTAGTTATTTTATGAGTCAAGCACATGAGTTTCTTTTTTTTTTAAAGATTAGTGAGGAAATATCAATACACCCCCATATTCTGATATTTTATGGCCCAAGTCTGTATAAATATGTTACAGCACACTATCATATTTCATAAATTAATTATAATAAATTAAGGTAATGTATTGTATTTTACTCTTCAACTATTTGGCAGCCTTCCGCCATATGACTTCCCTCTCTTTAGTTACATTTATTGTTTTTACCACTGCTAAAAAGGTTATTTTTTTCTCCGAGCGTTTGCTTGTTTGTTTGCATGTTTGTTTGCATGTTTGACTCTTTGTTTGTCTCTTTTTTTGTTTGTTGGCAAGTTAACACAAAAAACTACTGGACGGATTTTGCTGAAATTTTCAGGTGATGTTGGGAGTGGCCCAACTTAAAAATGATTGGATTTTGGTGGTGATCGGGAACTGCCATTAGCGAACAATAATTTTGGTCAATAACTGTCTAATCAATAACAATATTAACACAATTTTGAGTGCTAAATGTAGATTGTTGGGTCATGGAAACATATTATGATGATAACTTGTCCTGGAACTTTTGATGATAGATGTTGCAGCAATATATGAGCTGCCTTGGCGGAGGTTTGCACTCCCAGAGTGCTTTCTTGTTATTTCTGTCGTGGGATGGACTATAAACTTTGCTCATATTACAGGTACAAGGCACTGAATAGATAACACCAAGTAGAAACTGTATACAGAGAGACTTAATTGAAAAGTTCTACACTGCTCTTGTTTTAGTACAACAATATACTCATGATTAGGGTTGCAACAATACATGTATTGAACCGTTTGATACAGTGGCCTCGGTTCTGTACACCCTATGAACCAAACAATACGTAATTTTGTATTTATTTATTTGATCAACTTCTGACGAGGTGCTATGTGCTGAAAGTTCAGTGAATTTGCGTTCAACTACTCCAGGCTGCATTGTCGAGCACAGATCCGCTGAGCTGCGCGCGCAGCACCTCCCTTTTCATTCGGCCAAGCTGCTGAGACAGAAGAAGCTACAAACGCCAGGGCCCTGCAACATGGCGAGTGCCTTACCTTCAGCTGAAATTGAAGACCCTCCACTATCATTCAGATCTGGCATCTGGAACTACTTTGGCCTCTGTGTTAAGTATGACCCTGATGGGAAGCGTGTCGTGGACAAAAACACAACAGTATGTCGGAAGTCAGGGGACTCAAACAATTGGTACCAGACAGAAACAACAAGCAGCAAACATGCTACAGACTTTACCTGGGTCATTTAGACAGTCATTAGCACATGATTCAAAGAGGACAAAGGAAATCGACCGGGCCATAGTTACTTTTATTGCTGTCGACATGATGTGACCGTTTTCTGTTGTGGATAACGCCGGGTTTCAGGACATGGTACGGACACTCGATACACTTATAGCTAGTTCTTTGTAATATTTACTCTGCTGCTAAGAATGCACCACATAAGATGGGTGAGTTCTCTATTAGATACATTTATATTTTTACTTATTCTTATTTTTACATGGTGATGTTTTTGTTTTTATAATTCTAAGTATGCACCGAAGAATGTGCCTGGTTTAGCTGCAAGAGTTACATTCAATTCAATCTAATGAAAATGTACTCTGAGTTGAAACAAATGTTGGTTATTTTAATAAACCACAAGTAAAAAAGGCATTGAAATTTCTCATATTCTGTATCGGAAAAGTTTGAACCGTGACAGAAACCTATCGAAACCAAACCGAACCGTCAATTATGTGTATCGCTGCACCCCTACTCATGATATATTGTATTGTCACCCAGTGTAGCAATTTGTATTGCAAGATCTTGCTTACACATGCCTCAAAATAATATCATCCTCTGAGATGAGACACGCACAATCATAAAAAAAACAAGTACCGTGTGTACTCTTCGGGCACTTTCATACTGTTGGGTCGTTGCTGTGTTTGAGACAAAACACGAGGGGTTTGTCGCATAAACATGTTTTCGGAGGAATCTACCTCAGAGTGGACGGACAAGAAAGAAGCTTTTCAAGGGCGCTCAGTGGGGCCCAGCATACTGCACAAGATCTTGTCATCCTTTGACTCTTTCTCTGTTTTTGTCTTTTCATTCAAGGAAGCTGAAGAAGGAGGAAGAAAGTAAAGTTCTGGGCTCAACAAGCTCACAGGCCTCAAACTGTTTTGATTGTGTGGACAACAAAAAGGGCGAAGCCTGGCTGACCATTGACCGCAGCCTGAGCACAGCTGGGACGACCACAAAATGGGCTCAGTGGGCATTTCTGTCAGGCAGCTGGTTTTAAGAAAGGAGAACAAGGAACTAAGAACAAGGATGGCAGTCCTCACCCGGGCGTAGGTAAATGTTTATCTCACGTCTGGGCTTCTTTTCACACCAACAATCTGGGTCTCTTACAAAACAGCCTTCTCCTTCTTCCCAAAGTGTCAGCTCAACAGACAAGAGAGCTGAAAATAAGGAGCAACTTTATAAAAACACACAGGCCTGGAGATGTGTATGTGTCTGGTGTGTATTTGGAGGCTGCGGGTGAGGGGGAGCCGGGAGACGGGGGGGCCATGTTGTGAGGAACTAAACAGTTGGAATTACGGTCAGAGACCAGTCATTGAGTAAACATACAAAGAGCGACAGAAAAGCTCTGTGGTGGACAATAAAAGGAGAAAAAAAGCCGCCAGCTTCGGGCCCTGAGAAAAGTGAGCCATTCTACTTACAAAGAGCCGCTTAGGGGTGGATTGAGGGAAGGAAAAAGAGGGCTAAAACACTTGTGGGCTCAGGGAACTCTATAGGGGGAGTGAAAATGGAATTAGCCAGCAAGCACTTGAGGGTCCCGCCGAGCACCTGAATGGGATAGAGGGGCGGAGCGGCAGAGGGGGGTCCAAGGAAGGTGAATGGCCTTCTTTTTGGGTCCAATTTGTCTCTTTTCACCCCGCTCGCCCTGCTCCGGCTCTGACAGATGTACAAAGAGGGAGCGGCACTGGGCCACTCATCCACATACGCCCGTGAGCAGCTGTCACTTTTGTCGGACAAGTTAATCAAACAAATGCCACCGTACCTTCCTTTTTAACCAGGCCGAGGGACAAGAGGGGGGCCTGTGAAAGGGTGATAGAGACCTGAGAGATGACATGTGTGTCCTCGATCAATTCACCCCAATGGCCCTCATCAATAAAAGCAGCGGGACGCGACAAAGGAGGAGTCTCCATTAAACTTGTATTTCCCTCCTCGCGGAATGATTGCGGCTTTAGTGTCCTTAGCCGTTTCCTCCCAGCAACTCGGCACTGGGAATGCTCACAGAGGATTTAGAGCCCCAAAGAAATGAAGCCGGGACACAAAATGCTCTCTGGCAGTAATTATCACAGACTCTAAGCTGCTTACAGACTTCATTAAACGGAAGTGAAACCTTTTCAGAGCGTGTTTTGAACAGTCACACACAGTCGATCTAACCTATCCCGCTCAGCTGGCCTTTTTTTATTACTGTGACCTTCGACTACTACCATTATTTTACTCACCATTGCTTGTGTAATCCTTTTATAGTTATTTTACGTCAGCCTAAAAGAGATTAAAAAGAGGCATGAAAAACAACGAGAAAACACTAAAGCAGCATTACAGTCATGTTGTTGTCAATGAAGAGATTATCGAAGAATAAAAGACAAACCTGCAAATAACTACAGACCAAATTAGAAGGTCTTGATATAATAGGTAAAAAAAGAGACACTGACTCAAAAAGTACAAGATTTCTACAGTCTAAAAGGTTGGGTTACTTTTTTCTTTAATTCATAGGCTGTCTTTGAAGCAAGCTTTAGTTTGAGCTTCAGTATTCCCAATAAACTTCAAGACTAGTTTAGTTGAACATCTTTCAATCCCTGTAACTTCAAGATATTAACAGCATTTTCATCCTAGATATTTGTCTTTGTATTCAACAATGCATGTAGAACCTGAAATCTATCTCTAATCTACATAATCAAACCAAGAATTCTTTCCAGGACTAATTTGAACATCAGAATGACGCAATAATGTCAAGTTTTATAAGACACAAACTATAACCCCAGCAAGGGCATTTTATTGCTCAGTTATTAGCAGAAATGACAAAAACTGCCCCATCTTGCAATGCTAATAAGTGCTTTAAAAGATTCCCTGGATCCCCATCAAAATCTAATGACCTCTTCCTCATGCCAAGACCAAAATTCACAGAAAATATTTTAAAATCCACTAATGACTTTTTAAGGTTACTTGCACACCACCAGGTAGACAAATGATAGCAAAAACAAAACTACCTTGTAAACAAGACACTTCACGTCTCCCTAAAGTCTTGCCTATTAGGAGAAAAAGATATATTATTATTATCTATTAATTTTACTTTAAATGTATTTTGTGAGGCTCTTGAGAGCATTTCTGTCTCAATAAGACAAAAACTTACATCACATTATACTCACTTTCACTTTTTTTTCTTTTCAAAACTGACAGATAACTTTCTTGTCTATTTTTGACCTTTGGCTGCTCCTAACTTGGCACGACAATCAAGTGTAGAACAGAAGAAGAAAAATAATGTGTCTGATTGGTCAACAGGAAGAGGAAACTTCAAGGATCAAAATGGAGTTAACAACTCTTCCACATTTTTCTAATCCTGTAATCAAATATTAATTAAAATTATCATTCAACAGGTGAATGGAAAATGGGCATGAGCTTGTATAGCTCTTTTCTAGTCTTTCTGGCGATTCAAAGAACTTTTACACACTACCCATTCACACGGATTCACGCCAACAGTCACGTGCTCATGGCTTGTTTCAAAATTGTTATTCACCATTATCAGCTAACATGCCAAAAACCACCACTCATCCCACCGATACAGCAATTTGAGCAACTTACGGTCAAGTCTTGCCCAAGGACACATCACAGTGGGGCTTGAACCATTTATCATCAGTGTGGTGGTGATGCGACACTCAAGACTATATGACTAATGCATTACCAACTATTTGATAAAACACTGCACATCTTGTATGAGTTTGAAACTTTGTGGAGGGAATAGAGATTGATGCAGGAATGTGTCCAAAAATGTGGAAGTGAGTTAGCACCAAACACTTCCTTTAAGTGCTTTCAAAAGTTTAAGAGATTTTAGAAAAGCGTAATGGATAAATGCCTAAAATGTGGTTTTCACATGATTTCAAGGTTTGATCTGAAATCTAAAAAATGTATCTGCTATTGCTCATTTTTAAATTTTAAAGCAAGGTTGTGTGTTTAAAAGGACTTTGCTAACAAACTTCAAATAAAAACTACACAAATGGCAGTGGACAATGATGCAAGCAAATCTGGTCATTTCAAAAGAATCAATAATTCACTCACCAGAGCCACACCCATGAGGACCAACTCAACCTGATTCATTGACTATGATGGAATTTTCAAGCAAAACGGTACAGGGTGATGTTATTCATTGTACTGTTACTGCTCCTGAGTCGAACCACTATGTTGCAGTTTGTTTAGTAGTTTGATAACAGCTTCTTACTTTCTGATTAAAAACTTTAAAATTATGAAAGCCAGATTTGTTTATCAAAATTAGGTCAACATAAAGAAACAAACTGGTTTCATAATTTTTATTTACCACAGAGTTTACCATTAGCAGTCATCCAGTACAATGGTGAAAATGTTCCACAGTCTTTATTTCCAGCGAACCAGTGCAGTGCTGCAAACGTATGTGTTCTCTGCTCACATCTAATTGACCTGAAGACCTCCATAGATTGGGAAAACAATGTTCCTTTAAAGATTTGTTGATTGTTACAGAGATGTAGGTTTACCCAGAAATAGTTACCACTGGGGGATGACAAGCAATTCCACAGTTGACAGGGTAAAGAAAAAGGAACCAAGACATTTTTACACCGATTAATCTTAGACCCATTTCAAACCTGCCATTTAAGCAATATAGTGTACATTTGAGAACAAAAATACAGCTTGCACTTCAATGGTAAAAGATAATTTTGTTTAAATTTGGTGATCTACTCCCATCAAATAAAAGCAAAATTTATTATAATCAATTTTTTGTTCATTGATTTTTTTAGAGAGAAAAATATATAACAAAATCTGATATTAAGTTCTGTGTGAAACAACCAAATAAATTATTTCAAATATCAGTGGGACTGCTAACTAAAACAAACATTTTCAGATTATTACATTTTTAGTTTTTAAAATAATCTCCTACTATTGTAATTCAATTTAAACAATTCAATCTGGTCTTCATAAATAATCAAATCTGATCCAAGACAAATGAATTGATTTAAAAAACAAAACAGTTTAATTTTTAAAATTTGGGATAACAGGGGTGCTGGTTTGGCGGAGTGGTTAGCACCCCATGTACATGCTTCTGCCGGTCCGGGTTCGAATCCCGCCTGTGACCAGTTTGCAGAGTGTCTTCTCCTACTCTCTACCCCCTTTCACAAGCCTATCCACTGTCTCTCTCCTATCAATAAAGGCACAAAATGCCAAAAAAAATATACATTGAAAAAAAAAAAAAAAAAAAAAGAATTTGGGATAACCATCATTATTTTTGGGGTGAACATATGGTAACATTAGTCGTATGCCAGATTTCTGAGTTACTCGTCACAGTTTGCTTGTAATTTTCCATTAATTCTATGATAGCACTTAAAAAAGCATCTTGTGGTCTTAATTCTCTCCTGTGGTAAATACTTGATCTGAGCAGAATGAGACGTCTGCCACGCTGAGGGAGTTAAGTTTGCGTGTTGCTTGAGCTCAGCGTTGATTAAATTGTTCACTTGGCGTGGCGGTGGGGCCGGCGGGCAGTTCATGACCGGAGCCTGCAAAGTGGTGAAGTGTCTCCGGACAGCCAAGTGGTATTACGACGGCTCCATCACTGCTGGTATTCTCCTCCGTCCTCCTCTGATGATAAACTCCCCACGCCCAACCCCATCCATCCATCCATCCATCCATCCATAAACCCACTCACCCACCCACCCACCGTGACCAAAGTACAGAGTAAAGAGTGCAAGCTCCCAAATCTAATGCTCAATCTGACCTCTGCCCTGGCTCTGCTCCGTCACAGCCGTCCAGCAGTTGGTAAGCGGAGTGAGACGGGAGCAGCAGTGGCGATTAAAAAGCGCTTTAACTTTCGTCACACAGAAGTGCAATTTCGCCACGCTTGGGAATCTGATAACTACCCAAGGTCAACGGAAATACTTCAAATCAATCAATGAGCCGCGCTCCTAATCCCCTCCGGCCAAAGGCAGATTAAGTGTATAATTGACCTGCGTAATCCCAGTATCTGCAACTCCAAGCCCTGGGGGGGGGGTGCATGAGAAAAAGCATGGGGGCACTGTGGCTCCAAGTCTCATTGGCCCTGCAGCCCCATCTCTGCCATCCTGCTCCTCCTCTGGGTGACATGTTGGTCATCATGGGACAGGGTGGTGTGGTGTATCAGTTCAGGGCTGGATTTGGCTCAGGCTAAAGACATGGCTTTTTTTAATCAATGATCCCCAGTCTGTGCCGCACTAAGTCCCCCCCTCCCCTCCCCTTCAGTATCATTTAAGCACATCTGTCTTAATCTGAGCCTCTTCAGCCACTCTTTCAAGAACTAAACCACAGAGGGGAGGGAGGGAGGGGTAGGAGGGTCAAATTAAATTCTTGCTTTCTCCAAATCGAAAACACAAAAACAGCTTTTGTTACATAAAAATGAAATATCAGGGATAGAATTACAGATAACTGTATTTTATTGAAAGCAATCAGATGAAACCAAAGCTGGTAATTAACTGCCTCTAGTTTTATCAGTGTGAAAAAATAGTATTTGGGATTTTCTGTTAGATTCAGAAGAGGCAGAAGAGTTGATTATAAAATAAGGAGTAGCATAGGCAAAGGTAATACAGGTCACACCTCTATAGTCACTCATATCTTTTTTTTAGTTTGCCACAAATTAGACTATATTGCAACTTTGATTATTGCCACCCATTGTGTATTTTTCCCATATTGAGCAGTCCCAGTCTTGCCAGGTAACACCCCACTCAAGCATAAACAAACATGGAAGAGAGCAACTGAAGCAAATTATAGCTAGCAGTTAGCTTCTTAGGACATCCATAGTGATGGTTGTTCAGGTCCAGTGTATGGGTACATTCAAAAAGTCCTTCCGAAGTCCTTTCCTATCCACTTTACCTTAAGGTTGGTGGAAACATCACAGGGTCAAGGAAAGGGGGGAATAAGAGGAAAGGAAAGGAGAACCCGGTAAAAGATGAATTCGACTGCACTTTCACTTTGGCGTCATATTTATGTCACGACGATTTCTGGTGACATAGGTAAGCCATGACAAACTCTGAAAATGAGCTACAAGAACTCTGTCATCTGCTCTACCTAATAGAGTTGTTTTGTGTCGGCTTTACCTGTTAACATTAACAATCCATGATTAGAGGATTTACCTGTGACGTGTTTTGCCCGTTAGCCATACAGTGTGTTTCTGCTAACAGCTGTGAGGTGAGAGCATCTGTAAATGTTGACATCTTTGACAGGGAACGGGAAAAAAATATTGAGTCTCCTAATACACCAGAATGTTTCAGGAGGACTATTCTCCCTTCATTCACATTTATCATCTTTTTGATAAATGTTATTAGGACCCCAAATGTTCTGTCCTATTATTGGCATGATTTACTCCATAAATGAAGATTGATAGAAACGTGGTAACTAATAAATAATATTAAAATAGGAAACAAGGACCACAATTGTTTGTTTATTATTTCCTGAACATTGTAGATGGGCATGGAGAACAAGAAATGTTTTTAATTAAGTGCTTTATATATTACAATAAATAAGTGTTTATCCATCCACCATTTAAAAAATGATAAAGAAATAAACAAAAGGATATATCCTTTGAAAGCACTGGATTGGAAGCATACATTTTTCTCTATACCCACAAAAAATGTCTTCTTAGTATTATACAGCCTACAAATCTTGATAGTCCCACAAAACTTGTCCTTTCTCCCTCTTAAGTTTCCGTTGGTTGGCAATGTTTTATACGTCACCTGCCGCAGTGCATTGTGGGGCATACCTTCCTCTATCCTTTTGGAAGGATGGCCCAGTGGTTACTAAGTTAAAGGAGACATGAAAGGAAGCAACAACCCTCTTTTCCTTAACTTCTGGAGGTTTCAAACAGCACTTATCATGGCTGACGCTTAAATGCTTCCGAGTCATTTCTTCAGTTAGGAAGGCTCCTTATAAAAAAAGGACTATTCTGATGCACCCTATCTTCTGTCATTTTATGGGGTAGCTGTGCTTTTAGCTTTTGCGTGGTTGCTCTCCTTGGTGGTTTACTGTTATCAGGACTTCTGATTGTAAATACTGATCATGTTCGATTTGTGCATTTCACATTTGGGAAGCTCTTTTGAAAAAATCAGGCAGGACAAAATCCTTCTATGTACACCCCATAACACGGGATAATCAGGTAAAATAATGATTAGGACTACAAGGTAATCCGGCCTCTGCTGCCTTTGGTCAGAAGGAGTGATTCAGGCCAGAGATCGGGGCAATTATTTTACAGTGAATGTTGTGCTTAGAGTAGCAAACATGAATGTAATTCAGATTAAAACATGAAAATAATTGTCTTAGTTTGTCTGATACACTTTGTTAGAGCTCCTATCATTTTGGTTCAAGTGCACCCTAATTATCAACCAGTCTTCTTTGTCGCACTGCTTGGTAACATGTTGTCAATGGCTCTGCATTCAATGTATGGTCTTTGGTCTTCACTGTGCTTCCCAGTGGGCTGAAACTGGCTGGTAGGAAGTCACACTGGTAGGTCTTATGGGCAGGGGGCACTGGAAAGAAACAGCTGCTGACACTATGCAGGGGGAAGACCTGATGCTTGTCTTGTGCATATAAAGGGTGAAACTAATATTTTATCAGGCAAAGAAGACATGTTTAACACACAAAGAGGCATAGAATTTAAAAAAAAAAATAAACATAACATGGGTTCATTAAAACTCAAGTCATAACAAGGATGGCTGATAGATTTACCCATATTCTAAAAAAGGAATGATATTTCATCAGTATAGGGCTGATACATGTATTTTTTTTTCAACCGAAGCTTGATCAAGTGACGGCTAGACTTTATCAAGATTCTGAAATATGTTTTGCCTCCTCCACAAGATCTCTTCAAGATCGAGAACTGACTGTGGCCATTGTACTTTACATTACTTTATGTTTACGTAGAATAAAGTGCAAAATATCAATTCTCCAACAGAAGCCACAATTACTTTTAATAATAACAATTGATATAAAATACAAAGATTTACAAAAAAAATAATCAACATTTAGTTATAAGCAACACATCAAAATTCTCTTCACATCAATGTTTGAACTTCAACAACGAAACAGATTTTAATATATGTACCTCTTAATAATATTTTCAAAGATGCTCTGTTTTCAGGGGGAGAACGCTGTCTCTTAAATTGGATTCAAACTGTTTTTAGATGTAATCTATTCAAAATGGACATGACCTGTAACAGCCAGAGGTCAAAAAACAGAAACAACTTGACAACAGCCACCTCTGCAGAGGATTAATGCACCAGTTTAATCACAACACCTGCCGTTGGAACAATCTAAAAATGGCAGAAAACACATTATAGAAATGTAACCTTGATTGGATTTCTGCTGGGGATTGTGCTTTGTGAAAAAGCATAAAGTAAATCTGATTTAAACAGAAAGGTAAAACATTATAGGAGCATAAATACAAGCTGAGAAGCCTCCACCCTCCTTCTACACACACAAAAAGTGGGTCAAATATCAATTAAAATGGTCCTCCTTCTGCAAGCCCCCCTACCCGCAAATCTATGTCAGAACACGGGTATTATCACTTTTAATATGTCTCTGGTTATGATTCCTGTCTTGAGACGCTGTTGTTTGTTTTACATAATGAGTTCACATATGGGCCCGTCTGCTGGTACAGCCGGCATCACGTCCAAAGTGTTGACACATATTTAGTAATTATGAAAGCCTTGGTGAGATAATCTGCTTACTGTGACTGATATTAGACGGCATCTTAAGAAAGATGTATGTCATAACCCCCCAATTACAATGACATATAACCTTAGACTTATTTTCTGAGGAAGAAAACCAGGCTAAACATGCTTAAGATTTACCTAAATCACTTTGAGGCACATGCAGTGTCTTCACTAAGCCTGTGTCCCAACAATAAACCAAAAACAGGGTCATATTCCTCTTTATTCTTTTCTCCTCTATTGTTTTGTGGCAGTGACCAGAGCAGACAGACTCTGCTGTTCATCTTCAGATTTGGCAGGGATGTGTGAAATGAAACGTGTTTAAAGTGCATTGATGCGTTGATTGGATCTGAAATATAATCTCGACTCTTATCACATTCAGACACTCGATGTTCTTTCATTCTATATTACAGCCCACTGGGATACCTAATCTTGTCAAATGGCATAAAGAAATGTGCCCTGCTGGGTCATCAAAAACAGCATAAATGTATTTTAGTCTTGAAAAAGATAACAGGTTTATACTCTGATGGATCAAAGTTGATTTCCAAGCAGTTTGTTGTTTCTGCAGCTCTTTATTTTAAGTCTTTGTTGTTTCTATTTATTTACCATTTCAGCTTTTTTTCCCTTTTCATTACTTTTTTGTGTTTTCTGGCATGCTGTTCATATCTCTATATATTTAAAAACTAATCCATAAATGTTATATATTATATATGAATATATTTGAATATATTTGAATATATTTGAATATACATATATACATATTATATATATATATATATATATATATATATATATATATATATATATATATATATACACATACACACACACACACACACATATATATATATATATATATATATATACATATATATATATATATATATATATATATATATATATATATTTTTTTAATTCTATGCCACTATTAAATCTCTGATGGAGCAGTGTGAGTGACTATCTTCTACTTTTGCCATGTTTAGTAGAGAACAATGCTGCATGATGTACTCAAGGGGCACACCCCCACTGTCATTTCTGTAGAAAAGAACCCCCCCCCCCCCACACACACACACACACACCCAGTCAAAATCCCAGTAAGGGTACAACTGGCAGCAGAAATACAAGCAAGGTCAGGGCTTACCACTCCAAACCATTATAAAGTGATCAGACCACTCAGTGGATACACAGCTTCAGGGCCAAAAGTGTGCCAGGAAAGCATCTCCATTCTCCCTTGACCTTTGGCATCAACAAAGTATTCGTACCCAGATATTTTCTCTTTTAGGAAAATTTCCTGCCAATCCCTGATGATGGTTAAGTGTGAAGTAGAAAAAAAACTGTTTTAAGGGCAACTGCTTAGTCTAGTTACGAAAAGTCTCAAGAAAAGATACCTCCCAAAACTTTGTGGAGGAAGACTTTAAGACAAGTCAAAGTAACATTAGTTGTGACATTTGAAAAAACATTCTTTCTTATTCAAATCTTTTCATTAATTTTGTATGTATCATTGCCAACATACATTGTCATTGAGACAATATATATTAAGATCTTAAGAGTCATTTAAGGACATATTTTGTTCTTTTGTTCTTGTTCACTTATGACTTTTTTTTTTTTTTTTTTTACAAATTAATGTCCATTTGTACCTGTTTTAAATCATTAAATCATTAAATTTTGTGAATAAATGCACTGGATTAAATCAAAAAAAGATGAATTCAGCATAGGTTTTCATTTTAGGAAAGGTCCTCAGCTTAACCAACAGGTCATAAGATGGAGTTTCTCTATAACGAGCTGCCTTACTGTGAGCATGTATGCGACACAAGATGTAATCCTCACCAGGGGAAACGGACAAAACAGATAAATAAATTAAGTCAGAAGCCCACCAAGAGAAGGGAGGGGCTGCCTAACAAAGCCAAGATTAGGGGGAGTCCATCCTGACCTTATTTTAAGAAGATGACATCTCCACGACCCCAAGAACCACAAACACACACACACACACACACTCACACATGCTCTCGGGTATTTGCTTAGTGACGTGTCACTCTATGTGGGAGTTCATCAACATTCTCTTAAATGTCAATTTTTTCCATCCCCATTTCCTCTTTTTAATTATTGCTGGTAACACTGTTGTCTATTGTTGTGCACTGTGGCTGTACAACCTTCTGAAAATCTTCAGCATGCTTTAAATTAGTTTAAGAGCAGCTCTGAACAAGAAACACACAGGCTGATACAAACGATGGACGGGATATAGAGTTAGTGTCTTCCTTACGTAAGTACTTAGAGTTCATACTTGATTTTATAGCAGAAATTATTCCTGTTTGTCCTTTAATGTCAACAGGAAGCTGGTGGAGTCCCTCTTTTGCTGGTGCTCTGAGGATTACCAAAACTGATTCCTTACTCATCATCGTACTTCATATTTAAGGGTTGCCCAACTATCAGTCCCTAGGCCCAATATGAAAGAAGAAAAAAGAAAGAAACAAAGACCTTCTTTATTTGTCCTTCATGCAGAAATTCTATATTTTACATGCTGTTGTTGAAACATGCTACACAAACACAAGCTAAAAATATGAATACATGAATGATGAAAAAGGAATACACATGCAAACACGTCCTACTATTATGCATAAATGGACAGATGTCAGAGTGATGGCTTGCTGCTCTCGAAGAAGCACAACAAGCAGTTTTGGGGTTAAATGCCTTGCTCAAGGGCACTTTGACAGTGCCCAGGAAGTCAGCTTGCCCCTCTCTAATTACCAAACCAACTTCATTCAGGACTTGAACCAGCCACCCTTCAGGCCCTGACCCACGGCCTTACAAGACTGAGCTACTGCCGCTCTACTGCAGCTTGTAATATCACAAAGAAAAATGTTGCATAAATCATAAATACTTCCAGACTGCAGGACCGGGAGAATGGCGGACAGAGTCTTCAAAGTACTTTGGGGGTAGAACCTTCCGCCATGCCTTCTCTTCTCTGGAAACATCTACCCGTCACATAAACCCTCTCTCAGTCAGGGCCAGGTTAGACCTGGACAAGCCCGTGGTCTGTTTCCGTGCTGTTACGGGTTTTCCCTTATTCACGTCTCCCATGATTTTATGCTGTAAAGAGGTTCTAAACTTGACGAGCCTCAGGACCCACAAACACATCTTTACTGAGAAATTTGCAACCATAATTTCCCCTCCACTCAAATCTATTACACAAAACATGTCCTTGTTTGGACCCTAGATGGAAACAGAACCTGCCTGATGAAAGAGAAAGGACAAATGCACTGCCTTGCCCAAACAAAAAGAAAAATAGGTACCACACTCCAATGTTTCATTGGATTGCCTTTAGCTTTGATCACTCATTCTTTGCTGAACCTCAACCTGACCAACTGCAAGAAACCCCAGATCATATCACTGCTCCCACAGGTTTGTACAGTAGGCACCAGGTATGATGGGTGCATCGCTTCACCTGCCTCTCTTCTTACCTCGATGTGCCCATCACTGTGGCACAGGATCAATTTGGACTCATCAGACCACATGACCCTTTCAGTCCTCCACAGTCCAATCTTTCTGCTCCCTTGCAAACTGAAGCCTTTTTTTCTGCATAGCCTTACTGATTTGTGGTTTTCTTAAGGCTACACAGCTGTTCAGTCCCAATCCCTTGAGTTCCCTTCACTTGTGTGTGTGGAAACTTTCACTAGTAAACATACCCCCGAGCTCTTCTGTAGTTTGTCTTTGATTGGATTTGGCCAAACGTTTAAGTGATTGCTAGATGAGTAGATGGGACTGTATGCTACTACACTGACGCCGCGTTAAAGTTGTGATTTGGCAACACTGCATGACCTGCATTCTTGGGTCCTCTGTTCCTACTGAATATCAGTTTTCTTCTTCTCCATTGAATGAATGATAAATTAGAACACAGAAGATAAAAGAGACCAAAAAACAGGAGATGGAAGGATAAAAAAGGGCGGTGTGACAAGAAAAGCACAACAGAGCAGCAGAGAGCAGCTCGAGACACCTTCACCGGCCTGGGTGACGCCGTGGGGTGAACTGATAGAGAATGACAACAAAGGGAAGTCAGAGTGAGACAAATCCCATGAAGAGCGGATACACGGCAGAGCAGAGGGTCAAGACGAAGAAACAAGCAGCAAACAACGAGCACCGGACACCTTTCTGTCACCTTAAGTCAGGTCGAACAGAAGAAGAGCACAGGAGACAGCTCACACCTCAAGGCCTTAATTCAAGTCAACGGCACAGGAAGATGGATTGACTGTACACAGGTCTATGTTGTTCTGTCCGCAGAGATCTACTGTTCACATGCTCATACAGTACAGGCAGCATAAAGAGGCTTTAAATACACCAGATCTCTGGATCATGTAGCCAGAGTTGAATTTGAATTCATTTTCAGTCATTACTTTAAGTTGATGATTAGGATAATATATTGTTAATTACTGTTTTAATTAAGATTAAACAAACATGATAGCATGCATAGCTGTGCAAAGGTTAAAGAAAAAGCAATGACATTAGAACATGTCAAACTTTTTCAAATTGAGAAAAGCCACAGTGACACATTTCTTTACCCTGCCTGGTACAAATTATGTTTTTGATTAGAGAAAAAGTCTTTCCAAGTTCAACTTTTTTCAGCCGTCAGAGGCTCCATGGGTACAACAGTTGTACCTTCTCCCTGACAAAAAACAAAAGGCTCAACACACCAAACCTGACACTATCATACCACACTTTACTTAAACATTCAATAGTTTACTCCATCTCACCCCAACACACCTTACCTAACCTGAACATTTCCAAACCATAGCTTACTGTAACTATTGTCCTTTACCTAATTATTACCATACCTAACCATCTCTTGCCTATCCAAAACATACCATAACTTACATTACCTTTATGCTGCCATGACATTCACTACTTAACCATACCATACTACACTACATCTAAACATTAGCAGATCACACCTTACTTACCTCACTTAACCTAGCCATTTTTATACCAAACCTTAATTCATCATCACAATTCCTTAATCCAACTTTCCCATCTAATCCATACCACACCTAACCTTCTTTTATCTGACCATACACACTACACCTTAGTAATATTACCATTTCCATACCACACCATACCATAACACGTTTTCCCAAACATTACCATACATTAACAAACCATACTACATTTCAGCCATTCTCAACCTTGGGGTCCTGACCCCAATTGGGGTCGCAAGATGATTTCTGGGGGTCGCCAAATCATTTAGGAAAAATATAAATACGCAAAATTAATGTGGCGTCCGACCGGATGTTAAAGGACAACAAGTGATTGGTCTCAAACAGGCATTTTATTACTCAAAATCAATTACTGATTTGTATATCCGACATACGTTTTATCGATCGGGTGTTATTTCAGCACCGCGGACAGCGAATTTTCATTGCGTTCCAGGGGGAGGGGGGTCGCGGACGGTACTGAACGTTAAATTGGGGGTCGCGACTTTGAAAGGTTGAGAACCACTGCTATACTTTATCCAACCATACTATTCCATACCATATCGTCTGTTTATCCAAAACCTCTTATCCTTCCAGGGTCCTGGAGCCTTGCTGTCCTTAGGGGAGAACCAGGGTGCACCCTGGACTGGTCACCAGCCAACCACAGGGCTGACATGGAGTCAGAGACTCACAGCTAAGGGAAATTTAGTGCCACCTATTAACCAAATGAGCATATCTTTGGTCGGTGGAGGGACACCAGAGTACCCAGAGAAACCCACACATGCACAGGAAGAACAAGCAGCCATCCCATCAGAGTGCTGAATCAGTGACTTTCTTGCTGTGGGGCCCCAGCACCATAAAAAAAACTAAACGCCAGCATTGCCGTACCATACTTTTCCCTTGAATACCATTACTTTCTACCTTAACACTGCCATAGCATACTATAATATTTGTTTTTTTTTACCAAACTGCATCATACAGTACCTAATCATACCTAACCATACCATACCTTACTTTTTTTGACCCCAATTATACCATGCTATAACCTGAACAAAGCACAGCCTTACTTTACTCAACAATAAAACTCTTTATCTCACCATCATTGTTAATTTAGTCTACTTATTATATAAAAACAAGTGTAGATTGACAAAAACTGAACTAAATGAACTGGCATTTATGTCAACAAATAAAAACTAGAATAAAATGTTTGAGAGAGGCTAAATCAAATCAGACCTAATTCATCGAGTAGTAAAGAAGTTAGGAATCACAGCCGCTTTGGTTGTGTGAAAAGATCACATGAGTTAAGAGGAACTCCCAGTCACAACTTCCTTAGCTTCATGACGGCGGGTGATGGCAAGTGTAAAACATGACTTCAGAGTAAATAAGGAACATTTTTTTATTTAACATCATAAAGCTGCTGTTTTCAATGTAATCCAGAAACTATGACTTGTCCATAAGGAGTTGGTCCCTTATCACCATGAATCTTGAAAACTGCTTTAAAAAAAAGCAAAGGAAAGTACAATGTTGGATTAAGATAAAATATACATTGCTTTTTTTTTGTTTTTCAAGCTTTAGTTATCCTTTAAGTGTAAATACTTCTTCTCAAATAAAACATGAACAGAAGCACATTTAAATGACCACACAACCAAAGAAAGCTTGTGGGGACAAAAAATAGTTGGCACAGATTATTATAGTATCTTGTTTTTTGTTTGTTTGTGTTGTTTGCCCGGCCTGACTTATTGTGTCCCCATTTTAATACAAGTAATCCAACAGAGCAGGGCCTGTTAATCAAAGCCCTTAAATTAGTTTTGAGAAACACAGGGACAAAAATCTAATTGTGTGTATTTAAGTATTCCATAATCCATGTAAGGTGATTTCTTGTAGTTCAGTGATTCATCAAGTTTAAACTGAGTTTAAGATTTAATTTTGGCTCATTTATGAGTCAGGAAAACATGTTTTTGAGTACTTATGTTCTTGGAGTTTAAAGATTAGCCTTTGTCTTATCCTTATCTTTTAGATTACTGGACAGTCATTGCAGTCACTGCTGTGAATCCTGAAGGCCTTTATTGAGCCAAGGGCTTTTGTTCAGTCTCATAAGTATCCTAAAAAACAGCAAGATCTAGTTAAGTGTTGTAAATGTGTTGTATATGTCATGGTAAAAAATTAAACTGTACATACGCTAACAAGTTCCTCTGACCCACAGCATGATGAAGAACCAAATAAAACAGAACTGCAAACGTTCAAAATTATAACTTGCTCTAATGCATATTCTGGCAATTATTCTAGAGTAAGTGGTGATCCGCTTTCTCCACAATCTGAGACCTAACTCCAACCACAGGGATGATAAAGGTCGTCCCAACAGAACCGGGGTCGCCTGGCTAAGGAATGCATGCCATCCCACACTGCAAAAACTCAGTGTTAGGCAACACTGTTTGTCTATTTTCAAGTCCAAAATATCAAAAACACATTGACTTAACCTGTCCAGATAAATATCTTTCTTTAAGGAATGAAAGGCAAAAATAAGACACTGAATTGCATCTAATGAAGAGAAAATAGCTGTCAATGAAAGCTAGGAAAGTTTGACACAGTGGAAGTCTTAAATTATGTTTTCTATCTGCTGAAGTTAAGTTTGTCTTGTCTTATTGGCAGATTGTTTTACTTATTATTATAAGCAACTCATGCCTTATTTTTAGTTGTTATATCTTCAAAAAAGATCTTAATCTAGAAATGTCAGGAAATTGTGGATTAGAGTAAGTTTAGTGAGATGTTTTTTCTTGAAATTGGACAAAAACTCACTTAGATCTGAGTTTTTTCAGTTCATATCAGCATGATTGGTTTCGTGACCAGCATCAGCTAAGTGTAAAAAGGTCCAGCATGTGTTGTTTTTCCTTATTACTGTGTGAGTGTGTAGTCATCCAGTCCACAAAGCAGCTCAAATACAAGAGTGAACACCAACAGGTCAATTTTGAAGGGTATTTTGGCAATTTCTGGAGCGCCCAGCCCACTGAAGCATGATCACTGCAAGCTGTAACTCATTGTAAAGGTGACAAATCCGGCTTTCCAATGACATAATACAACACAACTAGTATTAGCAAAAGGAGGAATAACCTTTTAAAAAATTTAGTGAGGAGTTTTAGTATCAGTTCAAGACATGAAGCTGCAGAGCACTGAGCTTTTGCTAATTCCTGACTCTTGTCTCTTTGAGTGACATTGTGATGGCTGAAACATTTTTCTCTAGAAAGCTCTTTCTGCTTTGTGTCTCCTTTACTTATGACAGAGTTTTGGTGCTGAGTTTTCCCACATAACACCATCACTGTCTTCATACAGCGTAAAGCTTCTGAATGCTTCTTTCAATAGGAGCTCATGACGTCTCAAGTCCTGAAAAAGGAAATGTGTAAGTAATCTGTGATGGGTGTTTGTGAGTAAACACTGAGCTAAGCCAAATGACAAAGTGATCCTTTGTACCTCTTTTGCAGTTGATTAACTGTTGTTGCTACTGACTCAGAGAAACGGAGCTCTGCTTAGGATTAATGCTCCCCCGGATCACCACAAACTGCTCAAAAACACCACAATATATAGAATTTAACACATGGAGCGAGAGGATTAATGTGCCAAAATAAGTGTTACTTTACAGAGAGGGAAATGAGCTATGTCTCTAATTAAACCTCATCCCTTCAAAGGGACTGTCTAAGCACATTTTGGGGAGGAATCTTCTTATTTGGCAAGAGACAAGGCTCAGCACTAAGACTTTGAGATTTAACCATTGTTTTGGTGTTTTTTTTACCTCCTTATATATTAATGGACACAAACAGTGTCATAGGGCTGGTGATTACCGCTCAGGTTTGTTACTTCAAAACATGGCTTCCCAAACTTGTTACACCTGAGCACCCAAATAAGAAGTTTGCTCTTTTGATAAAACTAAAACCAACATAAATATTCTATGTACTGCTGTTACACTGGCCTATTAAAAGTAGAAAAATACGAATAATCACTGTCTGATCAGAACCTTTGCCTTTAAACTGTTACATTTCAGGAATTGAAGCAAATGCAGTACTGCTCAATGGATAAATATTATATATTCCAATTTTTTTATACTTTTTGTTGGATCAAAACTTATAACCCCATCTCACCAACAAAAATTAAGTATTGCTTTAGAAAAAAACAAAATGAAGACTGGAGGAAATGTATCTATGACTGTTGTTGCAATTTTTAAATCTTTCACTTGTCTGAAATTTGTCTTTAAATGACCTAACGGCAGGATTTTATTTGAGTAAAAATCTGGAATCATATGGCAATTTATAAATGGCAACATGTGATTGGACTGTTATTTACAAAGTGGATTGACCTGAGTACTATAATGTTTGGTTTGAATACAAAGCAGTGAATAGAAAGATTCAATTAAAAATGCATAATTATGTGACTTTTAAATAAAAATTAGCCATGAAAATGTGTTGAGTCGAATGTAGAACTTGCCAATAAAAAAATTCAGAGTGCTCCAGGAAGTCCCTGTGTTTGGCACTATATAACGATGCAGCAAATGGCTACGTGGTCTTCCGCCTGTGCACATTGATCCCACACGCTGAATCTCATTACTCCGGTTCATAAAGGCTGCCTGCACCGTCTGTCACTTAAGTCAAAATCACTCATATTTGGCATAGTATTGATTTCCACTGTTGTTGAGTCTTCCTGAATTTATATTCCAAACAGCAGATGAGCCGAATCAATGCAAACAGGGAAGAACGCAGTTATTTTACACCATAAAATAGTATGGAGCCGTATTTTTTTCTTTAATATGCAATCAAAAAGGATAGATTTGAGAACAAAAAAAAACTTTGCAAACAAAATTATGATTTCAAAAATACAAAAAATATGTTTGTGATTAAAACTGTATCTTCATAAATCCACAAGTTTTATTTACAAATCAAAATACTGCTCTCATGAACCAAAGATTCGTTTGCATTTCCTAAACTTTTGTTTGTGCTTCCAGAAATTTTGTTTGCGCTTCTCAAAGCTTTGTTTGCGTTTCGTCCTAACTCTCATGGGTGGGGCCTCCTCTGAAAACTGCAAGAAGCCTCCTGATTGGTCAGTGTCCCTCAGAGTGACGGGATGAAAACTTCCGCTCCAACACAGACGGCATTGTGGGAGAAATGGCGAGAGTAAACCAAAGGAGACAAACATTGATAAGCAGGAATATTTTGGCTAACTTCTCTGTCCTTCTGGTGCTTTCATGATTTCTCTTGTCACTCTTCTATTACTTTTTTCCCTAACCAATAGAGACAGAGTTATTAGACATTAACACTCAAAATGTAGACCTACCAGCCAAGGGTTATGCGCCCGTCAGGCTCATCCCGGCTTCAGTAACAGTTTGATTAATTTCACAGATATTAACTTATTGATGGATAAACAAAACTTTAATTAGATATTCTTTCAGATCAAATTATCAGGTGTGTGTGTGGATTGTTGAGTCACTCGTCCGATAAATTCAGGATAAATTCTCCAACAGATATTCAAACAAAAGTTCAGGAAACGCAAACAAATCTATGCTTCATGAGAGCAATATTTTGATTTGTAAATAAAACTTGTGGATTTATGAAGATATAGTTTTAATCACAAACATATTTTTTGTATTTTTGGAATTATAATTTTGTTTGCAAAGTTTGTTTTTGTTCTCAAATCTATCCTTTTTGATTGCATATTTAAGAAACAAATTCGGCTCCATAAAATAGTGCTAAATAGTGACTCCTTGGATGAAAAAACATAGCCTTCTCAAATATTTTGCCAATTCAAACCAACATTGTTTCGTAGTTGTGAATTAAAACTCACACAATCACACAAAGTAACCCTATCAGCAGTGTACTTAACTTCTTCTCTCAGGTTGTTCTTTTAAAAGGTGTAGCGCTGCCTCTTTCAGTCATTTAGCTGACTATTGACAAGCATCTGACACGACCCCACTTCAATAATTCTGAAATAGGCACTTTTCTGTGTGTGTGCATGTGAGGAGTGAGTGCTCTGTCCACAGGAGGATCTCTGCCCACATTCAGGGAGAGGGGTCTGGCTGCAGACCTGCACTGAGAGGACCCAGCGTTGCAGACCTGCACTGAGAGGACCTGACGTCACGTTTTTTTTCTCACATCACATGCTCCAGTGTGTTTTTTTCCCGTGAAGAGAGAAGCTGAATTATAGTCGAGTGACTACTTTTCGTCTTTTTCGAAGAAACAGGAACAGTCTTTATTCCATTACAAACGTTGTCTTTTCCATTATATACTGCTCTGTGTCATAATATTTATTGGAAAGAGATGACTTTTGCACTTTTGGGTGTTTTTCGCGCTGCAATCCAATCCAAAAGTTAGCCTAGTTAGTGCTAGCCTAACGGAGGCTAGCGCTAACTAGGCTAACTTTTGGATTGGACATGGATGTTTTATTTAGATATATCTATGAGATAAGCTTGACATGACAGGCTGTCACTGCCTGCGGCATTTAAACATGTATGAAAACACCCAAAGTGATCACTGTAAGCAGACTGCTTAAGTATTAAAAGCAAATTAAGCGTAGTTGGGGTAGCAGTGGCTAGGGCTAACTAGGTTAACTTTAGGATTAGACATGGATGTATTATTTAGATATATGTATGAAATAAGTTTGACATGAGAGGGCTTTCACTGTCGTTGGCATTTAAACGTTCTTCCCAGTGTAATGGCTTTTATTTGTGAAAGGTTTTGAATAAACTTTTGACGAAAATACGTGCTTCCGGTATATTCGCTTTTATTTTGAAAGACCTCAACTCAGCTTCCGGTCCTGTCAGTGCAGGTCTGCAGCCAGAGCATGTGAGAAAAAAAAACGTGGCGTCGGGTCCTCTCAGTGCAGGGGGTCCTCTCAGTGCAGGTCTGCAAAGCTGGGTCCTGTCAGTGCAGGTCTGCAGCCAGACTGTCTTGCATTCAGGTGGCCTCCTGTGATTGGCTGGGGGAAGCGAGTTGCGGTGGAGGGAGAGGCAGCCCTCCCATTGACCCACTAGCTAACCATGGCTGATTCAATGTCCACGGCTGAGGCATCGTCTGACAGCAGCACCTCATTACTTTCGGCCTCCAAAAGACTTTGAATAAGTTTGTTCATGCTGTTCGTTTCTTTACGTATGAATTAGATTTTTGGGGGTATTTCTTTAGTTTGTGTGCCTTTCATACCCATTTGTTCGACACTTGCTTTTCAGTTTGTTTTGTGAATATCTTTTGTCTTTATTTGTTATAAATATTGTCATTTAGATTTCTGGTCTGGTGTTTGGTTTTGGGGAATAAGAAGTGTGTCATGTGTCATGCACCTTTCCCTTAAAGAGGACATATCATGCTGATGCATGATTTAATACTTACATATAAAATAATAAATTTGAAAACAAGACCTTACACCCCCTTAATTTTAAAAAAATTAGATATTCTATTTTTTCTGATATCCTAGAATTAGATTTGATGCCTCTGAAAATAGGTCATTGCGAGATGTCCGCGAGATTTCAAACGTTATGACATCACGAGGTACATTTCTTTTTACTGGAGTAATCTGATAAAACACTTCCTCCTCTGTGATGTCCGTTAGCCACAAACTGTCACCGAGGAACACATCCAGCAGCAGGGGTGTAAAGCTCCCTCGCTCACTCTCCCTCATTACCAGCTCTGGCCTGTAGGGGGACTCAATACACGGTCACTGCTTTGAGCCTGCCGGAAAATACAGTAGAAGAAGAAGAACAAGCTGGCTCAGCCCCTGATAGAACTAACCAATCAGAGCACAAAGGGCTGTGACGTTGCGAGGTAACTTTAGGTCATCCTTGAGACGAAGCGTTTCAACAAGCACTTAATAATGGCCTAAAATGAGGATATTGAGAACGCTATTGTGGGGCAATGAAGGAACTAAATGACTTGTACTGAGGGCAGAAATGCTTTACAGGCATCCTAGTCTGGCATAGTGAAAAGGGGAAACAAGCATGATATGTCCTCTTTAAATGGGTTCGTAACCCCCCCCTTCAGGGATGCAAATTTAAAGGCAGGGTTGGTAGTCACGGACAACTAGCATGGATTTGAATAAAGCACCTCTTCAGGACTCTGTCTCGCGCTGCTGATCCGCAACCATATGACCGGTTCAAAACTACAGACTTAAATTGGTCCTCAGCACATCATTTCTCACTCTCATAAGAAACACCAAAACATTATCATAGTAAAAAGACAAACAAACAAGCACTGCAAGTTAGTACTCACAACTCGATGTTGACTCGGCTTTTTGCTTAGGCTTTGTCCAAATTCTTTTTTGTTTTGTCCTTCTTTGCCTCCGTCTTTCTTATCTTGCTCTGTTTAGCAGGAGGAGCAGTTACCAGTAATCAGGGTATGAGTGGTTTCTACGCCATTCTCCAGCGTATTTGGATTCCTATCAGCTCAGCTGTGTGCACTGAATCAGAGTCTGTGCACGTCAGCAAAATGTTTGCACAGAAAGTGGGAAGAACAGCAGCATGGGACTTTATTTAATAAATTCAATCCGCTGTGATAGGTTTGGTGTTTTCCCTGTTGTAGTCCTGTTGTAGACAGCTGCTATGTTTCGCTGTCTCTTTAGAACACATCATGCAATGATTGTCATCAGGACATAAAAATAAGTTTAACCAGTACAAAAAAGTGTATCTAAAATTTGATTACCATCCCTGCCTTTTAAAGGAAGTTCTCACTAAAAAAGCTCCATTAACATAAAATTAGTAATAACACAAAAACTTTGGCTACGTTCACACTGAAGTCAAAAGTGACCTGAATCCGATTTTTTGGCCCAAATGTGACCTGTATCTGATTTGTTTTTGACAGTGTGAACAGCACAAGTCGCATTGAATCTGACCGTTTCAAATCAGATTCAGGCTACTTTCAAATGTGGTACTAAATTGGATACATATCCGATTTTTTTTGAATGCGACTGCGGTCTGAACAGCCAGGTCGCATTCAATGCGACTTTGACGTCATTCCAGACCAACAGTTCACCTCAGGACAAATGTTTTCAAAGTCACTTCATGGACAAAACATAATCAGAGGTTAATATAGACATGATTATGAAAAAGTTTATGTATTTTACCTAAAATAAAAAGTTTTAGTCGTTTTTCCAGCTACAAGCTTGATTAAATAATGCATTAAGGGGGGAGTGATGAGAGAAAGAGCGCTGGGGCGATCGACTGGCGTCTCCATTACACGCACAGCAGACGATTCATATATTTGTATTATGATATCTGATAAACTTAGGTTATTAACACTGCGCCGACTTTTTGAATGGATACATCAGGCCAAAAATACAGTTTACAGGACGTGGAGACATCGATGATCAATCCATCGCATCCGTGCGCATTTGCGCGCTGCATATGTTTCTACGAGACAGCGTCAGTCATAAAACAGTCTGCTGCTGTCTGATCTGCTCTCAGTCAAACTTCGAAACATCAGAACAGATGACAAAACTAAGGTTTTGCCTCTTTGTTAACCTGTTCAGCGCGCAATGGCGCTAAGACGTTTGGCTCTTCAGCAGCGATCTGTCATCGGCAGGGTCGGCAGGAGAGAGCATCTGCCTTTAGGTTCAAAAGAAATAAAATATAGCCATAATTACTTTAATAACAGCTCACTCACGGTGAGCTGTTGTAACATCAGGTTCTGAGTTATGGAAACAAACTTTTCCGGCATTGTGAAGCACAGTTTTGCTCTGTGTTTGTTGCCCCTCATCACTCCATGCTGTGCGTAATGCCGTTAATGTTAAACTGAGCATGCGCGTCGCTTCTGAAGCCTGAGCTGTTCACATCACAGTCTGCAGTCAGGACACATTAGAAGTGTAATCTGAACAGCCAAGCAAAAAAATCGGAATTGAGCATTAAGGGCTGCAGTGTGAACGTAGCCTTGGTGTCTTTTCAGTTACTAACAGTGCTATATGTAGTTACAATCGACAAGCTCATTTGTGTTTTACCAATATGAAACTTTCAGCCATGTATTCATGACACTGCAGTTATGTAAGTGACCTAAGTGAACTCATCTTGTAGTATTGTGTGGTGTTTCAACGTAACATACCTCCAGTTATTGTTCTTGCATGCAAATGGTTCTTGTGCGTACCATTTCAGGTTTAACACATAAAACTTCACAAACATACACACGTAACATCTGTCAAAGGTTAATCACTCGTCTGTTTTGTGGTTTTAAGGTTCTGTTTTGTCAGGAATGACAAAGGAATGACATGTTTGATCTGCTTTACAGAAATCCCCCTGTCAGCCATTTTAGCCAACATTCAGCCAGATAAAATCCAGTAGCATAATATCCAAACATGATGGGCCCCAAAGAGAAGTCACCAAGATACTTATTATTGAGCTAATAATGTTAGGTAGGGTTAGAAATGTTTAAAGTATACTGTTTGAAAATATCTGAAATATCACAAGCAGTTGAAGGTTTGGTTGACTGAATGTTGTTGCTGTTTTCTTAGTCATCCATTTGAATCTTCCAGTAAAAGATTAAATTACCAATAACTGCAGCTCTTTGTGTGCACTCCTGAGATTAAATCCCACATGAATGCAGGGAAGGTTTCTCTGCTTTATCAGAACTGTAATCAACTGAGTTTGCTTAGCTCAGCAGATATTCGTACGGTGTGGGATTTAATCTTCAACAAACGAGCGGAGAGCACAGGTGGAGTGAATGAAACCTTGTCATCGCTAAGCCTCCATGATGGAGGAGGAGGTGCTGAGGCGTACTTACATCAAATAATCTCTCAATGTACACCTCCTCGTTGACCTTCTCTCTCAGCATGTCCTGGGAATGTCTCACAAATGTCACATAACCGTCAGCTACATCCATCCCTGGTTTCTGTGATAGACAAAAAGACAAAGTCAGAAAATTAGAAAATGGAAAAAGTCCAACTGATGTAACATTAAGCACGTTTTAGACTTAACATATAGTAAAAAAACATGTTTAAACAGTGACATGGTAGAAAACACTGTAAAACAAAAATTCTTAGGACATTGTAAACTATTTTATCATTTTCCATGTATATGTAAATGTTGTGTAGCTAGCTGCGACATTTGGGCCATGTGCACACAACAATGCTTTCATTCAAAAAAAAAAAAAAAGATTTTCCAAGGCAATCCACGTTTACACGGAAAGGCCAGAACAACTGAAAATGCTGTAGAGTGCACGCCAGTCCAGTAGATGGCGATGTAGGTTTGCAGAGAAACAGCGGTGTTGCAACACATGTACAGTACAGGCCAAAAGTTTGGACACACCTTTTCATTCAATTTCTTTATTTTTATCATTAATTACATTGTAGATTCTCACTGAAGGTATCAAAACTATGAATGAACATGTGTGGAATTATGTACTTAACAAAAAAGTGTGAAATAAATGAAAACATGCCTTATCTTCTAGTTTCTTCAAAGTAGTCACCCTTTGCTCTGATTACTGCTTTGCAGACTTTCTCTTTATGAGCATCAAGAGATAGTCACCTCAAATGGTTTCACTTCTCAGGTGTGCCTTTCCAGGGTTAATTAATGGAATTTTGTGCCTTTTTAATGGGCTTGGGACCATCATTTGTGTTGTTCAGAAGTCAGGCTGATGCATAGCCCACAGCTCTATTAGACACTTTATTATGGCAAGAACCAATCAGCTAAGTTAAGAGAAACAAGTGGCCATCATTACTTCAGTGAGAATTACAATGTTATTAGTGATAAAAATAAAGAAAACGCATTGAATTAAATCTTTTCACAAACAACAATAGTGAGTGGACGCACAAAGGCGCAAGAGTTTGTTGTCTGAACAACAGCACTGTCTGGATAGCTTGGTCTGGATAACAAACTGAGCACAATAAGCAGCACACATGTTGCTTGGTAGACAGCCCAAGCTGTTTTTGGTCCTGGTATGTGCACGCAGCCTACATGTGAAAGAGTACTACGCATGTGGTGATGTCAGTGTTTCACCCTCAAACACTGAATCCCGTCTACATGAGCTGGACAACGATATGTTTTCAACACGCTCCACTCTGGACCCTGGCTTCAGGTACTTCATGCACCGTTCTCATGTAAACAGGAGGCAAAAACGCAATGAAAACTTTTCAGATTCAGCTGAAAGGGGCCTCGTATTGAAATAACTTTGAAACTGAAATAGAAATAACTCTAACAAAAATGTGTTGCCATTGTTTTATAATATTAAGATATGATAGCTGGTTAACAAAAACCAGCTCTAAAATGCATGGTATCAAAAAAACGACCTGAATATATATAAGATTTTGATAATCTGATACCTTGCAGGTTTTAAATGTAATAATGTCTATTTAGTGGGTTTGTAACTGTGTCTTTAAAACACCATGCTACCAATAAATCTGCATTGGCATCCAGCTAATCCCTGTTTAGGTCTGACTTTATCCAGAGTGATTCAGTTGACTTAACTGACCCAAAAATGAGCCTGCAACTGGGTGACAAATTGATTACACATAATGGCAGAGGAGGCTAAATGAAAAGATCAAGTTATAATTCAGAAAGAAGGAACATTTGCATCTTGAAATAGTGTTTAATTTACAAGGTTGCAGACCGGGTAGTGTGGGGCGATTGTGTTCTTCAGTCGGCTCTTGTCAGAGCGTCTAGCTTGGCCGGATATCAACCGTGACAGTCTGGGCATGTGCAAAGTGAACAGGGGCACCAGAGACAGTTGGGTTTGATGGAGAGAGCAGATTGTTAGAAGGCCTGTCGTTCTGACATCTAAAATATTCACTGAGGACAATGCATTTATTAAAAAGCTTCAGTTCTGCATGTTTTAACAATGTGCCCAAACAGTTCACAGAAAGAAGTCCCTCTCTCAGCTTTTCCCTTTCTGAAGAATCCAAAACCTCCAAAATATCGGAAACACCTAAAGTTAGTTAACACATCTGCACTGACGCTAACAATGTGTAAATGAGCGTCTTTTTTCCAGTCAAACTCTAATTTTGTACATTAAGGACACAATTAGCATGCTGGGCTGGAAACTGCGACCCCTGCCAGCTAACACACAGTGCCTCGTCACATTCACTGACAGGCCATTAATTTGAAATTTGGCATGTTGCTGAGGCCGAAGTGTTGGCAGCTAATACAGATCTGATGCACACACACACACACGTGCACACACCACCAGCAGCACCCTAACAGCAGAGTGGGCATGTGTTGTAAAACATGGAGCCACAATTTGTAGTGCATAAAGAGCGAGGCACGAGGCATGGCTGCCTGTCACGGTCTGTCCACATGCATATGAATGGACATTAGATGTGGAAATACGACCACTAAAACCATCTGGATTCTGACTCAACATGTGAAAGCATGGTCAAATATTTGTACATGGAAGAGAAACACACACAAACACACACGCATAAATCAGGGACAAAATGCCTCCACTCTGATCCATTAAACCACCTTAGACGGAAAAAATGCCAAGTTAAAGATGTCACTCACTGTTTCTTTTCATAAAGAGGCTTATCCAGTGATATAACTTACATTTTATTTCCGTAACTCAATAAAAGACACCTATTAAAATATAAAATTTAATCTATTAACTTACCTAATATATTCTCATAATACTAATGAGCATGAAAAGATCATAGGCTGCTTATAATGTCAAACTAAGAACACTTTCCTATCTTAAGTTTGGTGAACTTATTTTGGTGTGAAGTTGCAATTTTCATATTTTTTGGTTTTCTTCCACACTGCACTTTGTCAAACTATATCAAATGCTGTGCAATGTAGACCCCTGTCAATGGTTTGAGCTGTAGCTGTAGACATTTTACTGCCATCTAGCCTTTTGTTGCACTTTGACCCAGAAATATGCAATTGGCTTGGTGACTTTAGCATTCAGCTAAAGCAGTTTTTAGTGTAATAAAATATAAAAAAAGCTTTTTTTGGGTTGTGTCAGGTGGCAGGTGTGTAACCACATTTTGTACAGACTTGTACATGTTCACCTGTTAAGACAGTTGCCATGATCAAAACTGCATACAAACACCAGCAGTATATAATTTTGTTTGTCCAAAAATGTACTATGTAGTTTGTAATATGCCAACATTTGCAAAATCTGCAGTATGTCAAAATACCCGGGTGTCATCCTTTTTTGTTTACACTGGACCAGTCTACCTCTGCTACCCACAAAGCAAGTGCCAACAGGTCAGTGGCCAAATTGGCAAACAACTAGCTTTAACAATGTTAGCGTTAGCATTGATTCTACGACATTTATGTAACAATAAAAGCTTATAAATCTTGGATTTATTTTTTTTCTAGTTTTTTTCTTTCTTTTTTTTTCTATAGCAAGTATTTTCCATATGTGTGTGTTTAGTGGCAAAATCATGAAAAAACAAACAAATCCATTGTTAGTCTTCTTTTGGTTCTTTAAAGAGGACATATCATGCTGATGCATGATTTAATACTTAAATATAATATAATAAATTTGAAAACAAGACCTTACACCCCTTTAATTTTCAGAAAATTAGATATTGTATTTTTTCTGATATCCTAGAACGAGATTTGATGCCTCATTGCGAGATGTCCGCGAGATTTCAAACGTCATGACATCACGAGGTACCTTTCTTTTTCTTGGAGTAATCTGATAAAACACTTCCTCCTCTGTGATGTCCGTTAGCCACAAACCCTCACCGAGGAACAGATCCAGCAGCAGGGGTATAAAACTCCCTAGCTCACTCTCCCTCATTACCAGCTCTGGCCTGTAGGGGGACTCAATGCGCGGTCGCTGCTTTGAGCCTGCCGGAAAATGCAGTAGAAGAAGAAGGACAGGCTGGCTCTACCCCCGACAGAACTGACCAATCAGAGGACAAAGGGCTGTGACGTTGCGAGGTAACTTTAGGTCATCCTTGAGACGAAGCGTTTCAACAAGCACTTCATAATGGCCTAAAATGAGGATATTGAGAACGCTATTGTGGGGCAATGAAGGAACTCAATGACTTGTACTAAGGGCAGAAATGCTTTACAGGCATCCTAGTCTGGCATAGTGAAAAGGAGAAACAAGCATGATATGTCCTCTTTAATGAACATTAATATAGCAGCTAGCCATTAGCTAAGCTACTGCTTACTTTTATTTTTGAGACCAGAAATAGAAATGAGCTTAATCACTGGGTTAGGGAGGTAAAAAAAATAGCACAACTTGAGTAATTAAAAGAAAAGTGAACATTTTTGTGTTTAATATAGTTTTTACATAGTAGAAATAGTCGCTCTGATCCAAACTTTAGCACAATAGATGGCAGCAATGTACTATAAAATAACAGCTGTGTGGCAGTCATACTACCTACTACAACCATACTTTCTACAATTTGGTCACCTCAATTGCCAATCAAAATTCTGCTCTGTTTTTGGCTTTTTACCATGTCAGAGGAGGGACATTTGTAAAAATCGATGTCTGCTGGCTTTCTCTTGTTGCTGTTGTTTGATGTGAAATTTGGGGGTTAGAAGAGAATTTAAATGAGTGAGTAAATTTAGCAAGAAAAAATAAATTATGTTTACAAATAATAAATGAAGGGATAAAAAAATCAAATTTACTTTTGTGTTTACACACTAATACTTAATGGAAAAAGTAGACACATGTTTTTTTGCAATCACAGAAAATTGTAATTTTCTTTCATCTTTTGAGTAACTTCCTGGATGGTCCCTGAGGGGGGGCTGAAAAGTCTAAAATCCTGGGGAGGGCATGACAGTAAGTGATGTAGAACCACTGCCATAGGATAAACAGAGTCTGGCAGTGCTATCAGTGCTAAGGTTAGCCAAAATCTACCTGAACTTTCCAGTGATTGCCATGTTAGCCTGCTAGCTGTTGTATTTGGATAAATTCAAGCCGCAGTGCTTTTTGGCATGTTTGTTCTTTGCTTGGTTTAGATTGCTTTCACACCTTCCACATATTGTTGAGCAAAAAGATGATAAGTGCTTCAGAAGTTTATTCTCAAAATACAGTGAATAATAAAAAGTCTCACTTACAGGTACATCCACATACTTTGAGGCGGCTTTCACCTGGAAATTAATAAAGACAGAGAGTTGGCATTCAATTATGAGTGCATGTTCCAAAAAAATTACCTAAGATTTTCAAACAAATCCTAATGTTGTCGTAGTTTTTTAATAGAAGTCCATCATTCAAATTAAGAGTATTCAAAAACAATAGTAAAAAAGTACAAAATATCACATTAGGGGAGAATCTATATCAGGAATGTGTAACTTAGGCCACCTACAAGGCTGCATTGATGTCACCCACCAATTTCAAGGGGCACAAAAAATCTGCAATATATTCAAAATTTAATATATGTGTTTACTTGATTAAACAGTATGCAGAATCAGCTACTTTGACAAACATAGTTTAAGTCGAAATGCATAAAGAAATACTATAAATGAGCTAAACATGGAATTCAAAAATGGAACTGAAACTACTTGATCAGTGCAATATTCCAAATATTTAACTTTTTTCTTACATATTTATCTTAAAAAAATGTCAAGGAAAGTTGTGTTTTCCAAAAACCAAAGATGGTTATGAAAATGGTTTTAATATTTTATGGGACATTTTATGTTTTCTTTCTTTAAACTTTATGTTTACTATTTATTGATAGTTGAAACTAATTTCTAATCTGATTGAGATGGACAGTACTGTTGCACTATGGAATGTTACTTACTGTGAAAGATAGGAAGGAAGAGAAGAGAGTTCCCTCGTCGTATCTGGAGAGTTTCGCTAACACGCTCTCTAAAATTACTACGAACTGAAAAAAGAGAAGGGGAACAAGTGAAATTATTTAATTAAGCATCACCATAGACTGCATGTATGTAGTCAAATTAACATAAATATTGACAGAGAAAAATCTAACTACTATCTAACTACCATTTGAAAAGTAAACCACAAACATGGTAATTTTGACACTGATTCTTAGAGTACGTCAAAAAATGAACAGCAACTATTAAAGTCAATCAATGTCTATATTACAAATAAATATACTTAAACAGCGCGGTATGGTTTGGCTGCAATAAACAGTGTGACAGCCATCCATGATCTCATATACATGTGTTCATGGTTTATGTGAGTGCAGTGTCATTACCTTCGCCACCAGCAGAGTTATCATCTCCCTCACAGTCTCTTCAATGAGGTTATCTATCTGGGAATGGTATTGTCTCTGAGAAGGAGCAATGAAAATGAAATATTACTTTTTTAATACAGAGACCCTTACATTTATTGATGTATAGGAAAAGAAACACATATTTGCCCTCATTTATCAACCAGGGATAGAAACTGTGTTGATAAATGTGGTGGCACAAAACAACCTTTACAAATACGCCCCTTAATATTTATGGTTAAGCCTAAAATTTACAACACAGAAGGGAAGTATATGGTAAAAAGAGAGTTTAAGCTAGAGAAACCAACATAGGAGGGAAGGAAAAAAATGAATTATTGTTGTCTGTCAGCTGGAAAAGAGAGATCAATTGGGTCAGACAAACATATGCTGAGAATCTGTTTGAAGAGAATATTTTTGAATGTTAAGCTTAGACTTTACGTGGCCCAAAACACATATGTAATAACGTTCTTTAATTGCTCAGGGATGTTAGCACTTTAGTAGGCCCCAAACTTATTTGAGGATGGATAACAGTTTAACAGAAACCAACCACACAGTGATGAAACAGTGATGTAGGGAAGGCTTTCCTCTAATATGACCAATTTTTTCAGTATCGAGTAATGTAACATCACTATTACCAAAGCAGTAATCAGATTAAAGTTACTTATTCAAGTCACTGTGTTTTGCTATTTTTGTTGTTTTCCTTTATAAAAAATATACCTGCTTTCTTCTTGCACCTCAGGGAATGACGTCAAGTATGCAAAAATTCTTGATTTTAGTTTAAGGAAAACTCACATGTACTGCAACGCCTAAAAAAAAAATGAGATGGTCTATCTAAATCAGGGGTCACCAACCTTTCTGGGCCTGACAGGTAGCCTAAGAATGAAGAGTATAATGAAGGGCTAACTGCTTGATTTAATGCTGTTTAGTAATAAAAATGTAATAACTTAACCAAAAATGATAAATATGCATTTGATACACTATTTACAACATTGTATGTTCACTTACTTACTCTCAGTTATTCCCAACAATATTTTTTACTGTGGATTATTACATTATATGAGAACAATATACTTACATGCATCGTCAGTTATTTATTTTTTTGTGTCAGCACTGATGTGAACTTGTAAAAAAAATAGGCAGCTGTGTAGTGCACATTTACATTTGTTAGTGTTGCATTCATAAAGTGTGATTATGGTCAAAAAAAAAACACACAATTGAAACAAAAAAGGTATTTATTTCAAGTTCAGTGATGGTAGTTTTTGTTTCTTTGTAAATGACCCTGAGAGCACATCATTGGGCTACGAGCACCTTTGATGCTCCTGGTCTAAATCATCTTGGTTTTGAAGGGGTCCAAAACTGTCCTCTCAGTATATTTATTAAAAAAACACCTGTTCATTTACGATTAACAAAGAAATCAGCTACAGTTTGTCTTGTTAACCTTTGTTAGGTAATGCATATTTGATTTGAAGTGGCCTTAAAATACAGTGTTACCAATAATAATGTTCAGTTTAAATCTGCAAACCTGTCAGTCTATGAAGAAGTGAGTCAGTTATAAAGATTCTTCTTCTTTACAGACAGGCTCTATTTGTTGCTGCGAGAGTCTACACAAGCTCAGACCTGGGGTTGGAATGTATGAGACCGACACAAAAAGAATGCTGACCTAACACTTTAATGGTTTAAATCTGAATTCACTTGAATTTTTAATGCTTGATATTTTTAAAGGGGCTATGAGGAGAATCTAATTCTGAAGACATTAAGACTCTGCTACCTATAAAACTCATCTTAAAGTGTGTATTCTGATCAGGTATATATCTAAAAGTGAGACTTTTTGTAATTACTTAGAAACACCTCATAGCCTCTTTAACACATTTTAATCAGATTAGGTTTAATCATCACTTTTTGTGACTTTGACCCTTGTGTTTTCTATCTTTAAACAATGAATGAAACATTTGTAAATGACAAATGAAGAATATTAGAGAGTTAAAATGATTAACTTCGCTCCTCTTTGTATCAGTTTTAATCAATTAACCATCTTAACCATCAAATTCATCGTATCACCTTTATACAGTTTTTTATATCAAATGAATTTTCATTACTCATTTTTAATCACTTTTGTTACAAACATTTAGCCTTCACACTAATAATCAAAGACAAATGACAGCAATGCCCTCCCTCCTCCTAAGCTAACTTGGTGAAACTGCTATAATGAGGAGAATTTAAGTCCATTACTTTTTTATCGGATTGTACTTGATTCTTTACATTAAAAGAAACATGTTTGTACTTCACTACTGCTGGTCAATATTTCAAATGCTTGTCAAACCTTTGAGTATCAGTTGTAAAGTCAACCCTCTGGACAAATTTATTATCTGAGATTGGTTATTTGTGCAGCAGAGTGGCTGTCATGAAAACTCAGCGACAGTGCGGGTGCGAGGACTCCTTTTGTTCAGTCTCGTCACACCAGCAGTGGAAAAGCTTACAAGGACTTTGCAATAATTAATTCATTGTCAGAGATTGGTATCAGTCTGAAGATTCTGCGAAGCATGAGATCTCTCACTTCAAGCCCATGTATATTCAATTCTATTTGCACATATGCTAATGAAATCCAAACAATTCAAGTGTAGGAATACAGACAGGGAAAACTGAGGGCTAATTATACATTTGGGAATCAGAGGGTGAGATTTTGAATTAATACGCACTTACCCACTCTCTAACAAACTTTCACATGACAGAGAGGAGGGAGGAAAAAAACAGAACAAAAAAGAGAAAGAAAGAGGTGACATGGCACATGTAAATTAAATAAAACAAAAGAAAAAGAGAGAATGAATTAAGAGGAAAGATGTGAGAGAAAGACTTTTTGACCTTTATCTAGGAAGAACATTTACGACAGAACTGAAACACATTTACTCTAATAGAGCTCTCAAACACTGGGACATTTATTCTGATGTAAAGTGCATTTGAAATAGTAAAGCTTTAGCAGAGCTCTCATTCCTAAGATAAAGAGAAACTGAGATTTTATTTAATTACATTAAGGTTACTCCTACCTCCTGCCCCAGGTCCATGGCACACAGCTTGGCGGACTGGGCCTTGGCGTCCACCATGACGTTGAACATGGTGCAGATGGACTGTGGCACACGGAAGTCTGTGGTCCTGCTGCTCTTCTGAAGCTTGGCCTCAAACGCTGCCCGCGTCCTAAAGAGGGAACTGAAAGTAATCTCTGCACCTCATAAAATACTGTGAAGAACCTTTTGAATACAAATATATATATTTTCACATAAAAACTATTCGTCTGTTTGCAAGAGTCAGATTAAAATTTGGGGAAATCAATTAATCAGTCAGTCATTATTTGCATGTTGCCAATTCAAAACAAGTATTTTCCAAAGAGACTTAGACAGAGCAGGCTGAAGATACACTCCTCTTTTAAACAAACACATTTATATATGCTGTTATAGTTCATTTGCATGTTGGTCATGGCCCAATGAAGATGTGACAGATGTGGCTTTAGGATTTTTATTTTTATTTCAAATTTGGCCTCATTGCAATAGGATAGTCTACCCCGTTTTTGCTAACGACTAAATAAGTTCTCAACAGATTTGAAGACATCTTTAGGAAATGTTAATCATGGCATAAGATGACATGATTTTGGTGGTCATCTTAATTTGGATGAAGATCCAGGGATCCAGGAAGATCTTTTAAGGATTTGTTAACAACGTGAGAGAGGGCTGTTCCACATTGTTGGCAATAACCCCCCTGACAGCGTTGGAAATGCCTTGGTAAAGCTTTGATCTCTCCAACACTTCTAGTTTTCACAATAATTTTGCTGTTTTCTGGTACAGGTGGGTGTCTTTACTCAAATATCAGTCACATAAGGCCTGTAATGCTCTGTAGATCAAACTGTGCACCTTTATTGACACTGTATCCATCATTGGATCCACTCAAACCATTGCAACTATGGCTTTTGACCAAATGGAAATTGCACCATGAAAAACATTGGATTTGTAATTTTAGCAGTTTAATCTGTAGAACAGACTAAAAATTTGTTCTTAATTTTGCATCTTTTTGCACCATCTTCCTATCCTTGCTCATATAGCAAATATTCAAAATTTTAATTTAGTTTGAGTTTTTAGTGTCTGCAAAAAAATGTATTTTCAAATTATTTAACATAATCTGTGTATTTTAAATGTTTGGTATTTTATTGATTTTTTCCTTTCCTACGATTGAATGACCTTCCTGTTTTGTTGTATGTTTAATTTGTTCTTCTTATTGCAGCCCTTGCAAAGCGCTTTTCAACTTCGATTTTGAAAAGTTCTGTTTAAATGAAGAGTATTATCATTTTAATAATTATTGACCATTAATGGTATTTAAGGGAGCTCCTCGACTTTGGAACGACCTGCCAGAGGAGATAAGGCGTGCGGAGTCTGTTGCTTCTTTAAGTCACTTTTAAAAACTCATTTTTACAGAATTGCCTTTATGTGATGTCGTCTTTTTTAGTCTTTTTAATCTTTTATTTTCCTTATAACTCTGCGTTTTAGTCTCTTTCCTTTTAATTGTGTTTCAGTCTTTTTATCCTTTTATTTGATGGTATTTCTCTTATCATTTTAGCTCCTTCGTCTTTTATCTATTTCTTATTTGTTATTTTAACAGACTGGCATCTTTATCTACTTTTAATTCAGATTGTTTAATCTTGCGCCATACCTTTAATATTTTTATAGAAAACTTTTAAGGTCATTGTGTTATTTTTCTATCTCTTTTATCATCTCTATTCTACATTTTCATATTGTCTTTTATATTGTTTTGTTTTAACTTTTTATTTGGTCCTCATGGTCTCATTTTAGCAGCAGTGTTCCTGTATTGTCTGGGTTCCTATGACATATAGAGGGGCCTTTTGAATCAGGGGGCTGGAGTCACTGTGGGCATCAGATGCCTGTGTTGTGTCTCCAGCCCTGTGGGATCAGGGCCTCCTCTGTGTCTGTGTTTAGTGACTGGGCCTGGACTGTTGTGCCTACTTTTTGGGGTTTAAGTTCTTTATGTGTTATGATCTCTCTTCATTTTATTTTGCCATTTGTGTTTGTCTTAAATGTTATTTGATTTCAATTACCCTTCTTCGGTTGTTCTTTTTTCCTTTGTGGTTAAGCTCTTGTGCTTTGTTGTCTTATGTTCGTAAAAGCACTTTGTAAAGCAATGTTTTTAAAAGTGCTATACAAATAAGTTTATTACTATTATTATTTGAACATTCTGTACCGTTTGACACAGGACTCGATCATGTCACTGGACATCAGCTTGAGCCTTGTCTCCAAATGTTTCCCAAACTCCTCCTCCGGCCAGTGCAGGTCTCTGATGAAGGTCTGCAGTGCATCCAGCTTCCAGAAGAGATCTTCTGACGTCCCTGAGCCGTTACTGCAGAACAACAGGGCAGAGAATTACCAGCAATTCAAGACAACAGGGCTGATGTTTGCTTTGTGGATGATAAGGATTAAATTACAAGATGTCTGATCAAAATGAACTTTCCAGCACTGATCTTTTCACATCATCTGATCTTCTAAACCTGCAGGGTGGTGTGTGCAGTGTGCAGATGTCACTTAAAGCAGGAACCACGCTGTAACACACACTACACTGTCAGTGAAGGTGACAGTTTATGCACGTTTCATCCTGTCATTTTAAGTTAGGCTGCTAATGTGAGCGTGTCTTTGTTCTGATTGTAGGATGTCATTAATAGTTTTGGAAACAGTTGTTAAAAAACATCAAATAAAGCATCAAGACTGTGTTCATAAAGAATAATCACATCAATTGTGTTGCTTGTATTTCATTGATAGATGATAAAGTACAAATATAACAAACTCTTTTTAGAGGATAAGGGTTCTTACACATTTTAAGGCATCATAAAAACGAATTAACACAGTATTTTTTTACTTTCAAACAAAATCCATTTCCAGGATGTTTCAGTTATTGTCCAGATCTAAAAAAAAAACCCATTATGCTGTAGTCTTCTGGGAATGTGTAAGAGCCCCTGGTTTGTGTGTGTCCACTGGGGAAAAAGGTTAAAGGTTAGAGTCAGGGTAAGAGACAATACCACTTGGACCACAGCTGCATAAACCCAATCTTACCAAGTGTATTTCCCTTCTTTCTTGAATTTCAGCTTCTTTAAAACTCCTAAAGAGGGAATCTAGCATTTCATCATCATTATTATCATTATTATTATTATTATTATTACTGTCGTTATTAATAAAGTATGCCTTCTATTATTATTGTTACGTGATGTTTCAAAATAAGTCATTTTCCTGGGGCCTATAGCACAAAGCGCTGTCAACTTACCCTGGGTTACTAACACCTATCCAGGGTTGAGTAACCCCAACAATGTCAATCAGAATAATCGATAGCACGACACGGATTATCAACAAGGTAACTCAACCCAGGACTGTCTCATCAAGAGCTGTGAATGCGCACGTATAAGGGGAGGGCAGTAGCATCTGATAAAGTTAAAATATGAGGATGAAAAAGTCGGTGTAATGGAGAAAGGAAACACCGTAGCGGCTGTCAATCATAGACAAAATGCGTGGTGAACTGTGAAAATGTGCAAATTACTCATCATTGGCTAAATCTGACACTGATCACACTCATGAAGAAATATACTGTGCAAATGTATTGCATGTCTGACAATTATCCCATTACCCAGATGTAATCCCTCAGTCTTGAGGAGGTCGTGGGATCAGATAAAAAAACAAACATAACTGCGTCTGGTACGTTGGTCTGTTTCATGTCATATCATGCTACATTTAAGATTTAAAGGATAAGTTTGGTTTCTACAGCTTTCACATTGTTTATAGAATGAAGTAGAACAATATACTCACCCAGAAAGCTTTCCTGATCCAAACAGTGCTTCAGGAGATATTTAGATCCAAAATCGAGTGGTGGACATCCGTATAATGGTAGCACACGGGGCATACAGCGCCGCTCCTAAAACTGCATTAATCGTTCAAAAACTCATTAGTTTCACCAATATTTCATCATGGTCAACTCGCGCTACTCCTCCACGAAGGTCCGGGGTCGCTCCACCCATGTTTTTGTGACTGTGCTGACCTCTGAACTGAAAACGTTCTTTACGGCTGCCGCGCATGCTCAGTACGGCTCATTGTTTCAGGGGCGACCGCTGGCTACTCAACAACTTTCTTCTTCCAGTTTTGTGCAAAATGGACGAATATCTATCGGATGAAGATGTTGTGGATGAGAACTTTGAATATGACGGGTGACCTTACAGTTTTGAGCCAGAGTATACAGATGAGGAGCTCATCGAAAGGAGGACGCGGAGGCAAAGAGAAGAACAGCTGGCCAGAGAGCAACAAACCGCTGCACGTCTGCGAATAGGGTGGAGCGGCGTGAACGGACCATGATGAAATTATGGTGAAACTAATGAGTTTTTGGACGATTAATGCAGTTTTAGGAGCGGCGCTATACATGACCTGTGTGCTACCATTATACGGATGTCTGCCGCTCGATTTTGGATCTAAATATCTCCTGAAGCACTTTTTGCATCAGGAAAGCCTTCTGGGTGAGTATATTGTTCTACTTCATTCTATAAACAATGTGAAAGCTGCAGAAACCGAACTTATCCTTTAAGTCGTCGCCACAATGAAATCATAAAAACACACCGATCTGAAGTCTGACCCAAATTAACAATTTAAAATCAGCAAGAAAAAAAAATCCCTCAAACACATAAATAAAGTGCAGGAATGACATGATGGACATGATGGAATAATGTTATGTTTCACATAAGAATTACATCCCTTTTATTTGTCAAGCACTTTTTGATGCATTTGAATGTATGAAATAGGCTACAGAAGTGAAGTTTATAGGGCAGGGTGATGCCCAATCCTGTGGGTCACACGGGCAATCATCAGCTCCAATATATCAAACAGGTAGATGATTCTGGGCCGCGAGAATCAGTACCTCTCATAGCAGGTCGTCAGGTTGAATCCAGTGGATCAAATCGGTATCAGGACAACCTTTCTCATCTTTATGCTCGTCTCAAGAGTTGTGCGCCTCTGTCTACCGGGTTCAGGAGAAGAGGGCAGGCCATTGATTTGGAGAAGCTGATTGGCTCGTACGTGGGTCATTGTACAGGATCAGATTCAACCTCCAACTTATGCTGCTCCGGAGCAGGTTAGCCGTTCAGAGTAAGTCACCATGGTTATCTACTCCGATAAGAACCAGCTTCGTGCTATCGATAAACCAGGGTTAACCCTGAAGTTCCCTCGCTAAGACATTAATCCTGCTTCATGCTATAGGCCCCTGGACTCAAAAACAGATGGGATTGAAAAAAAAATAATACAGAAAAAAACAGACAAATACACTCAGTAAGTTTTTAGGTTTTTTCAGTTTTGTAGTTTCTGTTTAAGAACATGTAATTTTAAGAAGACTTAAAACAAAGAGCAGGATAAATTCAAACACAAGGAAAACGTTCAAACAGTAAAACTTTGAGGGCTTGGGGAGGGCTGGAGCAGGTTTGCTAACAACATCAGGTTAATCATCAGGTTAGTTTGTGGGAAAGAAGCAAAACCATACAGATGCTGCCACTTCAATTTTCCCCTCCAAGCCGAGTTCCATCCACTTACCAACCAACTTCCAGTCACTGGGAGTCTAAACAAGGATTTCTTGTATGTTTTTGTTCTAAATTTCAGTACATGATGGCATTTTTTATGCTAAAAACCTGCATTTAAATATATTAAAAAAAAACAAGTGGTAGGGGTCACATGTTAATCATGTAATGGCGTGGGATCTAATCACAGACATTAGGGTGGGCAGGTTCGAGCACTTTCCTGTCAGGGATCAGCCAAGACTCTGTCAGGGTAACTGAGGAAATTAAAGTGGCTCCAATCTGTGAAAAGATGCAAATTCATTACCTGGGAGTTGGTTATACCTCTTCAGTAAACATTTTAAATTTCTGTGGGTCTGGGGTGTTTACAAATAGCTGTAAACTGGATGATCTCAAAGTTTAACATTTGATGATTAATTAAAAAAATCCTAATTTTTCTGCCATTATCATAAAAAAGTTTTTTTTTTTAACTCCCCCCTTAAGGGAGTGATCGGTGTCTACTTTAATCCTCATGGTGTCATTAATATGATACAAGCAGATAATACAGGAAATGTTTACATAAACTAAAACAATAAAGTGGTCAAAACAAAATGGCATCTGCACATGCGGGTTGGTTCCATTGTGCCATCTCAGGAACTTCAGGAGGAATCTTCTCAAAATTGACTGAAGGTCTCCTTGGATTCCAACCTGAGCTGATGAGGACTTGCAGGTCATAAGTCAGGAGTCAGGGTTTTTATTGAGCTTTGTACAAAAGTAACTCCACTTCAACTTCTTTTTGGAGTCATTGCTGCTTTTTCTGCTTTCCTGCTTTTTGGGATTTTGTCGAGCTTGGCACAAAAGCCGACATTAATTTAGAATAGAGTTCTACTTTAAAGGTCAAGGTCATACAGTGTTATTATAATTACATTCTCTTCTAAGTAGTTCTGTGAATGTTGTATTTAAAAAAATCATCCAGGGATTTCATTAAACTTTTGGGGAACCAATTTTGAGATTGAAGGTTAAGTAGATGTGGGTTTATCTTTGACCCATAAACACAATATTTCAAGGAGACATGGGATGATTTTTTAAGAGTTTAGCCAATTACCCTTAATACAGACAGATTAGATATTGGAGATCAAGTTCAAAGATTATGAGGTCTAATATACACCCCATCTTTGTAAACACAAAACTTCCAACAAACCTTTTTCCAATCAAGGATAATCTGGTGAGATTTGGGAGGAGCGAGGTCAAATGTCATTTTGCCTCATGATTTTTCCTCTTTTGAACTTGCCATTGTAAAAATTCCATGAGGGACTTTTGTCAAACTTAGTCTCCAACTATGATGAACACATCAGACTTGTGAGGTACCTGGAGAAAGTCAGAGGGCAAAGTATTTGGTTCTTATGTTTAACCCTTTCTTAAAAGATTTTCATGATTTACTTTATAATAGAAGGACCTTTGCCCTTTTTCTTGACCCATCACGGCACTGTCACTCTGGCTATTTTATAACTATACACCTTTGTTTTTTTCTCTGTAAATCAGAGGTGACTCTATCAACTGAGTGCTTTTTGAGCCATATTGGGGTTTTTATAAGAGCTAAGATGATAAAATATTAAATTAATACTAGAAAAATAAATCAAAAAGATGCTTCAGCTTCAGTATTTTGCAATCTCTAAAATCTGAGGAGGAGAGAAATCCACAGTAAAAGTTCAAAAAAATTTTATAGAAAATTGATTATCTTATTTCTCAGCAGTCAAACACAGAGAATACTGTTTAACCTTCGTGTGAACCACAGGGTTTATCTTTCCAAAGGCCTTTTAAACCTATTCAACCCACTCCTTGTCATAAATCTGCATCTTTTCAGTTCATATATAAATACATGGGGGGGGATGAACACATCCATTTTAAATCACCGCCTTCACCGTCCTTCCACACACACCATGTCTTAGTGTTGGCATAAAAGTGTCCTTTTGTAAGTAAATTTTCACTTCCTTATTCCTTCAATCTTTATTCAAAGCAAGTTTGGGATTTTCTCTCCCTGCCATGCAGCTCTCATGTTTTAATGTGGCACTTAGAGCTGCTGTGTTTTTAGTTTGTATCCATCAGATTTCAGAGGAGTCGATATCAGGCTGAAGGTGCTGCAGCGACAGGGTCACACTCTGCAGGAGGCTGCAGCGCATGGAGGAGCTTTTACACCTCTGATCCCCGCTGCTGGCTGGTGTAGACAATCTTTCACTTTAAGTTTTCAATGTGCGATAAATGACATGTCAGGTCGTTTTTAGATATGTAGATTTCATTGAATGACAGAACTGACAAGATTACATACATATTAATAGGAAAACCTGGCTGTATTGAAGGCTGGAGAGAAGAAATTTAACAAATAAATGTTATGAACTGCTTATCAGACTATGTAAAAGGGTTGGATTACTTTTTGAAATAACATTTAGTGATACAGCAACTCAGCAAAGAAAACCTCGCACTTAAAAAAAGAGATTAAAATGTATGGGTCAAAACTGCTGATACATAAAATAGAAAAAGATAATAAATAAACAAGAATATAAAATTATTGCTTTTTTAAAATACATGCAATGAATTAGTAAATACAAACAATGCTACATTTAAGTTGTAAAATTAAATAACAACAGCAATTTACACCTTAATTTCAGAAAGATATTTAGGAATGGCTCTTATGAGATTAGATTTAATAAAAAAAACGCCATTACCTTGCAAAAACATTTTCAACTTCTCTTGGCTGTTATTCAGTGATTAATATGTTGAGGGGTTTTTTCAAATAAAAAAAAGACAAATTCAAAGTCAAAATTATTTAATTAATCAGTACTTTGTTGTCATAGCTGCCAGTAATTTGTGGTTTTAAGTGGTTTTCAACAAGAAAAAAAACACTCAGTTTTAATGGGTGACCAATAGAACTACTTAATTAAGAAAACAGAAAATTCTGATTAATGGCGGTACTATGTTTTTGTGAAGTTTTACTTTTATAAAACTATAACTGACCAACTAATTGTATTGATATTTTCCATTAATTTGCCTCTCCTATGATGGGAATAATCAGAACTTGGGCTTTTGGTAACCAAAGTTGTTTTTCTCTGTTACACATAATCCTGTTACTACAATCCTACAATCCTGTAACTTTGTCTCCACGTTTATGCCAAAGACACAAGTGTGTGTTTCAGGCCGGCTGAGGCTGATACACACTCTGAGTCACTGTTCGCTGTTATCCAGTTGGGCGGAGAGAAACTGGGCATTTGTGGGAGGTTAACACTTGTCACTGTTAGATTTGGTACTTTGGGCATTTGGAGGTTCACGTTAGGCAGAGTGTTTGTTATGGTCCTGTGAAAAGAAGCAGAGTCACAGAAGACAGAGCACAAAGGTTTTACAGCAAGAAGTCACAAAAATAAAGTTACACTGAAGTAAAACTGTTTGGTTTTGTTTAACAGTCATTAGCACCTCTAAAACAACATTACCCAGCAAAGTGAATCCAAAATTGGATAATTAACCAGAGCACTGACGTGGGATGTGTTCAAAGTGTCTTTTGTTTGGAGCAAGCATGAAACTATCTGATATGTGAATGAGTGTTTGTGAAGCAAGGTAATCACTAGAGATCGGTATAATCTGACCTTGCTTACAGCCAAAATGTCAACATTAAACATCAGTAAAGGGTATAATATACCAGCACAGGGCTTAAACAGTCAAGGGTCACAAGAACTTATATGGGTTCATATAAATCAACTTTGAATTAAGTTGCAAGAATACAATTTTCATATAGTTAATCAAGACGTTGTTCGTATTTGTCTTTCTACAAAAATTCACAAACAAAAGACCCCTTGACAGTAGTAAATGTTCAATGTCAGTGTCCCAGTTGATCATCATGATGAATTACGTTTGCAAAAAGAAGCAAAATCAATGATAGGCATAATCATTAATGGCTAAACAATAATGAAAACACTTAGAAGATACACTGATGTGTCATTTTTTTGTATTTACTATTAAAATGGAAGTATTTTGAAAAAAATTGCAAAAGGGGAGCTTTGGGAATTTGTAAATCCTTGGTATAACATAGTGTCTTTAATACAGTTTAATATACAGATAAAAAAAAGGAAGACGTGTTGAAATGACTGCACTGCCTCTGGGGATGTGAGCATATGGAGTACGGCAGATGACAAGAAAGTAAATTAGCAACTGCAGAATTAAATAAACTGTAAACTTCACAAATGAGCAACTCAAAGACTGAAAGAGACATTCAGACAAGATGTTCCACCTACATCTGCTCTGTGTTTGTGCAAATTCTGTGTCATTATGCTCTACTTCATGGTACTTCATGGTGCCAGAAACTATTGAGACAAGACTGATATTCCCTCAATCCTTAGATAAACTTGCTGTTAACTGCGTGCACACATGATGGAGGCACGTGTCCCCTGCACTGATTCAGTGTGTAATTTTTCCAAAATTGACAAGATGCAGTCTTCATGTAACTGGTAGGATCAGTGGAGAGGCAGAGGAGAGATGACAGACTGATCACAGCCAGCAGAAACAACAACTGAAAATTTTAAAGTCAAACTGATGAATAAAGGCTACGTTTACACGGATACTCCTGACTTAAAAACACAAAGATTTTCCTTTGCGTTTTCAAATTCTTCTGTGTTCAGACGGTGACGCGAGAGACGTTTGGACCCAGTCCAGTGGGTCAGTAGATGGCGCTGTAGGTCTGCAGAGAGGCAGTGCTGCTACAATACACGTACAGAGAAGAAAAACTTTACACAAACAACAATGACGAATAAACGCACAGAGGCGCAGGAGTTTCTTTTCTGGACAACAAATCAATTCTGTCTGGATAGTTTTGTTTGGATAACAAACCGAGCACGGTAAGAGGCTCACACGATACTCGGCAGACGGCCGAAGCTCTTGTTGTTCCTGGTATGCGTGCACAGCCTTCTTGTGAAAGCGTAATGCGCATGCGGTGACGTCAGCATTCACTCTGAAACACTCTGATGCAGGTTTACATGGAGCTACATGGAGAGCGTATTGAAAACGTTTCATTGTAAATCCAAGGCCAAAACCGATGAAAATTTATCGGATTTGACTGTTTTTGGTGCCGTGTAAACGCAGCCTAAGACATGATCATCTCAATACTTTGTGAGACTACACAGACAGAATTCTGACGACATGACTGAAAGGAAATAGGTTTGGTGTAGCTATTCATCTGGTGACTGAGTAGATTGGTGACTTGGAGTTGTGCTGCATTCAATTGTACTTGGAACTTGGAATGATCCCATTTGGAAATTCTGCATTTAAAATAAAATAATTTAATCGGAAAACACAATAAACTGATGGTTGCTGTGTTGCTTTTCAAGGATAAAAAATTCCAGCAGTAAGAATATATAACATACTTGAAAAAGTATGTGTCAAAGCTGTTGTTCACTGGATTTGAAAGGACAGCATTAGTGCAAAACATTCTAATTATAGGCTACTGCAGTATAAAAATAGGAAAAACAATATTCTGTGTAGGGCATACTACATTTTAAACTCACTTTGACAACATCACTGTTCCTGTGTTTTTTTGGCCTGACTACATATGACCACAGAGCTTTTTAAAATCTCAAAATAAATTCTACACCTTTAGTAACACGAATTCTAAACTAGACAACACATAAGAGGAAAAGCTGAGGAGAAAGTGACTCTGTTAACCTCTCATGGTGTGCGATACCAGCTTGTTCCCTGAGTCAAAGTCCTGAGCTCAAGGGCTGTTCAATTGCACTTTTCCGATTCAGAGGTCAGATCTTTCCGAGTTCCAAGTACAAACGAATGCAGCATTGATGCCATAGTTGACTTCATCTGAAGACATGTTTGTGTTAGCTTGGTGTCTTTGGCTGTATTTTCTTGAGTATAAATTTATGAAGTATTCTTTGTTACAATGTTTAATAAAAGTGAAGCATTGAAGAGTACATCCTCCTTCTTTTTTTTTTTTTGGTGCTTTGACAACAACATCCATCAGCACAAGACGTCCACATGTCAGTTAACATGGTAACTCATTACATCCATACACTAGAACAGTTACAGTGCAAATACAAAATATTGGAAAATATCATAAAAATGGAGTTTGGGCGGTGCTGATGGTGAGGTATGACCACTGGTCATTAGCTGTAATCAAATATTCAATGATAGATAGATAAATGGTTTTATTATGTTACTTTAGCTCTCAGAACTACAACAATGTTTGCAGTTAAATTCCAACAAAACAGGTAGTTACATAGACCCTGAGCTCTTTTGCACCCTCTAGTGATTCCTCCAGAAACACATCACAAACAGGCAAAAACAAACAAAACTCTAATCATGCAAACAGATGCCAACTCGGACGCAGACAAACAGTAAGTATATCTCCAGCTTCATTCAATGGTTCTCAAATGGTGTTGCAGGGCAAACAGTTGTGCCTCGAACATTTGTATATCCAAGTGTTATTACTACAACCAATGAAGAAATAATTCATACGTTTCAAATTCAAATCTTTAGTAATACAGTCGTACGTCAGAACCTTTACAAGTTACACCTCAATGTAAATGTGACTAATCAGCTTTCCAATGAAATAAAATATAATAACAATTAGTATTACTAAAGGAGTAATTAAACTGACAACATTTCTGAACTTTTAGAGGAGTGTACAAAATGAAGATGTTATTGTTAACACAAAAACTGGTGCAAGTATGAGTGCACTTAAGCAAAAGTGATAACCTGTTTAAATGTAAACAATCTTTATTTCTCTGATGCAGGGGAATAAAATATGAAATTGTGAAATTCCTCATTCTTACTTGACAGGTTCCCAGGATTCCCTCTCAAAGCCCCTGTGAATGGACTGAGCAATGGAAGACTCCATCAGGTCAACATATCGAACCACCAGCGGAGCGTACAGGTCCTGAAGGTGTTTGTGGAACCTCCCATTACACATGTTATCTAAGAAATGGCAAGAAAGTAGAGAAGTTAACATTCAAGAAACAAATCAGAGCAAAGTGCAGCTAATGCTGGGTCAGTATGATACAAGTCAGCTCTGACCTTTTGGTTTATTACACTGTTTGTTTTGTACTTTGTGATACATCTAATAAAGTTTCAGCCTGAGTTGTGCCCTCAGGAAAGTGAGGTTCAGCCAACTCCTTACTGTTTTTGTCCTTTTGGAGAAAAGTGTTTTTAAAGGAAAAACAATAATCCATCTTTGTTTTTTCAGTCAAATGTTGGACTTAACATAGGATGCAATATAAACAGGTTCATACTGATGCACATCACTATTAAAGAGGTAATAGCCTTGTCAACTCAAAAACAACCACCAGTATAAATCTCAAAACTCAAAAGGCCACTGTGGCACAGAGAGAGATCAGATCTTAACACAGGATCAAAAATGTCATGTTTCTTCTGTTATATTAAAGGATAAGTTCAGTTTCTACTGCTTTCACATTGTTTATAGAATGAAGTAGAACAATATACTCACCCAGAAGGCTTTCCTGATCCAAACAGTGCTTCAGGAGATATTTAGATCCAAAATCGAGCGGTAGACATCTGTATAATGGTAGCACATAGGGCATGTGTAGTGCCACTCCTAAAACTGCATTAATCGTCCAAAAACTCATTAGTTTCACCAATATTTCATCATGGTCCACTCGGGCTACTCCTCCAAGACAGTCTGTGTCGCTCCAGACATGTCTTTGTGACTGTGCTGACCTCTGAACTGAAGAAGATGAATGTTTGCCTCCGCGCATGCGCAGTACTCTCTGGCCAGCTGTTCTTCTCTTTGCCTCCGCGTCCTCCTTTCGATGAGCTCCTCATCTGTATACTCTGGCTCGAAACTGTAAGGACACCCATCATATTCAAAGTTCTCCTCCACAACATCTTCATCCGATAGATATTCGTCCATTTTGCACAAAACTGGAAGAAGAAAGTCGTGTAGCCGACTGTCTTCCCCTGAAACAATGAGCCGTACTGCACATGCGCGGAGGCAAACATTCATCTTCTTCAGTTCAGAGGTCAGCACAGTCACAAAGACATGGGTGGAGCGACACCGGACTGTCGTGGAGGAGTAGTTTTTGGATGATTAATGCAGTTTTAGGAGCGGCGCTATACATGCCCTATGTGCTACCATTATACGGATGTCCACCGCTCGATTTTGGATCTAAATTTCTCCCGAAGCACTGTTTGGATCAGGAAAGCCTTCTGGGTGAGTATATTGTTCTGCTTCATTCTATAAACAATGTGAAAGCTGTAGACACCGAACTTATCCTTTAATGAATGCAATCAAATTGGCATCCTTGTGCGCTCTTGGCTTCTCTTCTTTCTGTCTTCCTGATAACAAACCATTCACCAACCCCAGTGCCTGTCTATCCTGTCTTTTTGACAACAGAGAAAGTGAAGGTCGAGGACTAATCCAAGTGGAAGTGACAGACTGACATGTGCAGACCCTGAGCTCAGTCCTTTACATGAGACAGTAAGCCTCGCAAAAAATGTGAGTTTATTTTCACTACTTGCTTGAATAACAAAAAAAAAGAAATGATTTCCTTGTAGTGCCAAAAACATTTGAAAATTCAGACATATGACTTTGCATATTGAGTGTCTTTAATTGAGATATTGCCTGGTCTGAGTTCTGATTTTTGCTGTGACACTCAGACAGTAGGGTCAGAATTTGACCTAAACAAATGAAAGCATGGATCCAACTTGCTTTAAACTTTTAATTCTGGTGTTGTTAATGGCACCTCTTTAGATCCTTTAGCACCAACAGAGCATCATTCAAATGCAACGACTCTCCTGTGTACTGTTGCTGATCATGTAAGCCCTTTTATGACCACAACGTCAACATCTTCTGATGACTACTTTCAGCAGGATCACGTCTCATGTGGGTTGAGAAACATATCAGTTTAATGGATTAATTACAATTATTTTTTACAGATCATTTAAAACAAGAATCAGGATTTTTTTCCCTTGACTTACCCAAACACTTCATATAAGTTGTGGGAATGTTCAAAGCAGAGGTTTACACTGTTTGCAGAAGGGTAGGCAAATTCTTACAACTGCAAATTTACTAACTTTTTATGATTAGATTAAGTATCAATGAGAAAGTTACTTGTAATGTGTTGTGAAAATGTTGCACCTTTCAGTGCCAAAGTAGACAAGCCTCCTTTTGTCCAAATAACATAATGTACATTTGATGTCAAATTATATCATTACTGTGATTCAGAGAGGATAAGTCTTTTTAATTTTTTTGCGTATGTTTTGATTAAATTTAGCAAGATTTGTCTTGTATAATTTCTTTGTTTATTGCTTTTCTGTGAGAGAACACAACTGATAAAAGCAGATTGAAGAAATCAAGTTAGGTATGAAGAAATGAATAATTTTATCCCAAGGCTATGTTGTACAGCCCTTGCACCACATCACTGAGCTCATATCATCCCAGACTTATTTAAATATGACAATGAGTACACTGAACTCAAGTGGCCTCCACGGTCATATCTCAACCTAATAGAGCACTTTTAGTTTTGATTGAACAAAAGTAATCTGCAGCTACAGCATGATGCTATCATAACAATATGAACCAAAATCTCTGAGGAATGATTCCAGCAGCTTGTTGAATCTGTGCCGTGAAGAACCAGGGCAGTTCTGAGGCAAAAGGGGTCACACCTGATACTAGAAAGGTGTAGCCTTCCTACTGAAGGGGCCTTTGAGTGTACAGTAGACCCCCCTCTGTTGCTTGGGTTAGATTCAAGAATCATCTACATTAAGTGAAAAATAGTAATTCCCTAATAAAATATATGCTTGGCATGTTTGCGAACCTTTCATGGTACTATTTAAAGAATTATAAGGTCTTGAAACACACTTTTAAAACAATAGAAATAGATTCATACACATAAAAAGATATTGAGTGACCAACATAAATAGAAACACAAAATATTGTACAAACAATATAAATCATCAGGAACTTTCTCTTCCTCTTTGGCTCACCAGAAGCCTTAGAGAATCGGTGTTTGGGTGGCATCCTCAATAGTACACAAACAAAAAATCTGCGAGAGATGCAAAGCCACGTGATACACAACAACCAATCTGCGGCTGAGAAAAAAATACCAACACTGATTGGATGAATCAGTACATACAGGCATAAAATTGTAACACCCGAGATTTAAACTTATAAACAATGCTCCAAAATGGCTAAAATGTACACAATATCAAAATTAATAGGTCACACAGAAAAAAATACTAGATACCGTGACTGCAAAAACTGAACCGCAATATCACAGGGGTTCACTATACAACAGTGCTGATGACTCCAGCAGAGGCAAAGACAAACCCGAGGACAAACAGCAAGTTTATCTGCTGCCTTAGGTTGTGTAGGAAGTGAGCCGCCAAGGCACAAGTCTAATCTGTGGCTCCTTTCCAGCATGCCAGGACCATCTCAATCCTGATTTAAAGTATACCTGCTGTCACATTAAAACAAAAGCAAAAGGCAGAAACAAAAATCCTGAAGAAAAGCCAAACAAACAAAAAGACCCTCCCTTGCAGAGACAGAGGATCCTGGTGTTGGCAGCTTCTACTGTCTCTTCATTATCAGGTATGACACAGCACATCAAGTTTTTCAGTCTTTGTGAACAAAAGGTCGGAGTCTCGGGGTATTTCTAAATCCAACGCATCAAACACATTTCCCCTCGTCTCCGCCGGCGCCCAACTGGTAAAAAGGCAACACTGACAAAGACCACAGGAGATAAAATGGAGGCCAGTGTGTGCTAATGTGATGCCTCACGGCTCCATGCAGCGTGTCTGCTTTTCCTCGCCCTCTCTCTCTCTTTGTTTTTCTCTCCCCCTCTGAGCATGTGTGTGTTTGTGTTTGTGTGTGTTGGCATCCGAGTCAAGGTCGATGATACACAGTAGGTGCAATGTTTGTTGTGTTCCCTGATTGCCACTCTCCCAATTAGCCACTTGAGCGGCTGCTGTCCACTTGGATGTGTTGTGTCCAGGAGTGTGTTTGCAGGGCTCGCCGCGGCCCAGCTACCACTGCTTTAGACCTCATTAACTTCTCGAACGGCGGGCCAACTTTGGCGCCTGTCTGGTGCTAGGGCTATTTACTGCTCCATACTGTAAGTGCACCGCTGTGGGGCAACAGAGCAGATGACCTTCTGTGGAAAAAAGATGTCCCTGTGATGATACGCCTTACTGAAGTGTGTTTGTCAAACTGTGCAGACAGCGGTGGCCATCTTTAGTCTCATGTTGATTCTTCAAGATGTTTTGAATGTGACTGCTTCAAATGTTGAATTTACAGTTCTTTGGCATGTTGCTGTTCGATGACTAAAGACTATGACTCAGGCCGTGGACACATATATTATCCAATGTTTTTAGGCCGTAGAGGAGCTTTAGGTCAAAAGTCAAATATGCTGTGATGACATCAGACTGTGACAATAAGCTGCACTTAAAGTCAGTGATTTTGATACTCCATTGGATAGCAGTTTTCACTCGGTTATAAATCATGATAATCAAATAATAATAATAATAACTTTGAATTTGTATAACAATGTCTAAGACAGCTGCACAAACTGCCTTACAGAAGCACTGCCAAGCACATGTGGTTAAGATGTTTTTTGAAGAGAAACTGTCCAGAAAATTACTTTTTGGTAAATGATCACTAAAAGGGCCATGGCTGACTATCAATCAGAAGGTTAAGAGGTAGCCCAGGTCCAGTTGCTACATGGTGATGTGTCCTTGGGCAAGACACCTTACCTCTGCATCAAATGTGTAACATGATAATTTTTCAATATGTCGTTAAACGCCATTTGTAGACATGCAATCCTGAAGTGCTGTACAGAGATACAATATAATCATGCTTACACTCAATAATAACTATATTAAAAACAACAATAATAAGAAGAAATCATAAGGAAAATACTTGGGTAACATGCCTAAAGGATTTCCTGACACTTGATTCCACACAGCAGGAAGTTTCCTTGCATGTTGAATAGTTAATGGAAAGGTGGGGAAGAGTAAAAATAAAAATACACAAAACTCTGCAGCCAGTAAAAGGTTAAAATCAGGGCCTAAGAACTTTAATTTCATTCCTCCGCCAACATTCTTACCCCATCTTCGTCTCTATCCACCGTCTTTCAACTCTAACAAATAAAAAGGCAGAAATTTTGTTTTTTTATTTCAATATTAAAAGACATGTTTAGCTAACATGCCTTAATTCTGCCAAGCCCCTGCCCAAGTAGCATGGATAAAGGCTGCATCCCTGTCATGAAGAAGAACACAGTCAGTCTTCTCTCTGCTTTCCTCTTTACACATGCCTAAAGCTTACTTTTGGGTCATGATAAAGCACTCTGCTGCTGAAGTGTTCTGCTGCTCCCCATCCTTACCATGGGTAGATGTAGCATGCTTGGACACTACTGCACTACTTGATCAAAAAAATAACTAAGTTACTGAAAAGTAATTTAACTCCAAAAACAATGACGCCACTACAAAGCCACTGGAAAATTGTAGTGTCATTACTGCCCATCACTGGAGTGCAGACTTCTTAAAGGCTCATAATAGATCTGACAAACAAATCAATGGTTAAAACTCTTTCAACTATTTAAATGTCTCTTTCCAGCCTGAAAGTTGTCCACAGAGAATTGAAGAGATAAGTGGAGAGAGAAATAGTCCATCTTGTACGTCAGATCACAAATTAAACTCTAGGAAGAGATATGATTAGAAACAGCGAGATTTTGTTTATACTTTATTACCATAAATAATGCAAAGCTAACTCTACTATGTCAGAAAGAATAAAACATCCCTGGGCCATGTGCCTCAAAAATGTATCAGGTCATCCTCAAGCCAAAGGGGACATTTGTTCTAAGTTTGACTGCAATCCCTTTTAAAGATGCAGCAAGGAGTTTATTTTTTGTGCTGTTGGCTCAACAAAACATAATAATCAGTCAGGACCATGATATATAAGCTGTCTGGGATAGTAATAGACATCTGCGCCCCTCTTGGCTCTGTATTCAGCCTCCAAAGTGTCAAGAAAGAGCCACAGGCTCAGTTTAGGCTGCAATCCAAGAAAGAACAATTTCTATCTTTAATATTTAAGCTCATGTCCCTCTAGCCTCCACTGTTAACATTGCAGAGACAGAATGGGGGAATGAGTTGACCCCCTCTTTGCTCCATCTCCAGAAGTATCAGAGGCACAATACCTGAGAGAGGAAGGCATGTGGACTCAGTGGGAGACAGGAGCACTGCAAGACTGTATCTCACTTTGTGTATGTGGGGGCACGTGCCGAGTCAGATGCTTCCAAGCCACGTTAAATACCAATATGGAGCATGATTTGATATGTTTGTTATATTATGGCCACACTGAATAATGTGAAAGTCTTGTGGCGTAAATGGTCAGAGACTCATTAAAGAAGAAATAAAACAAGGCTATATAACGCTAAGGCATTTGAAAGATGGAGACAACTGCTTGATGACAATAACCTGACACGTCAGATGGACAGTTCCATATATCCGCCATGGAAATATTTCACTAATCCATCTGAGACAAGTTTCAAGTGATGTGTTTTGCTCCTCTTTCAAAGAATAAATGAAGTCTATTTCCAATTTTAAAAAATCCACAGCTTCAGAAGCAGCCATTGTTTTCAAACATGCAGTCACTTCCTGTTGTCGTCGCATCTGCAGCTCCCACCTCTCCTCCCTGATTGAGCATTCAGTGAAGTCGTTGGACAATGGAAGTTGGCAAGACAGGCATGCAGGATTTCAGAATCAGGCAGGTCCGTCTACTCTGCAAGGCTATGACGATAAAGCTTACCAAGACTTAGCATCACTTCTAAAACATAGCGGGAAACAAATTTTCCTTATATCTAAATGCCCTTCAAACTTGTAGTAGGTACAAGCTTACTGCCTCTGCTTGACATGGAAGTTATTTACAGGTATGTAACCATGTTGTCTTATGCCGCAGCCACACCAGACGAGTATTGGCGTATTCAAACGCCCGTAATGCCTGTGACGCGCCGCTCGTAACAACCGAGGATGGACGCTGGACTATTTTGACAAGCTGAGGGGCAACGCGCGTCACTGGGCAGGTGCAGTAGAGAGCCAGAGCTTGTCGGACTCAGTGATGACCCGTGCAGGCGAATTCAGCTGGAAACGAATATTTACAGAACTTACCTTCAAAACCTGTCTCCTCAGCGACTTTCACCCAAGCCTGCTCCTTTTTGTTCTGGTCTCTGGAGAGTACACATGTCGAATCGTATAGCTCCGGATAATGGCAAACAGCACAGATCAACCTTTCCCCCATCTTTCAGTGGGGTTTGAGCAGGAACGTCACATGTCAGCAAATCAATGACGACGGGGGGGAATGTCATTGCTGATTGGCTGCCGTGGCACAGCATCACGCAAATTTGCGTCTAAAGTTCAATATTTTCAACTCGAGCGTCGAGGCATTTGATGCTCCAAACGCGCCACATCGCGCCCAAACGCGCCGCCCGGCCTGGGCGACCCGCAACGCTTTGAATTGACTTTGTATGTAATCGCGTCTGGTGTGGCCACACCATTACTGTCCTTGATACTACACATTTTTGCTACCACATTTAGTCTGTCAAAGTTGTTGTGTCATAAAAGCAGGTGTTGTGGGGCCATACATAGTACCTTGACACACCAGATGGACTACTCGATCAATTTAATTAGTTCATCTAGGAAACAGCTCATATTTGGGAATGGGCAGAACCTTTCAAAAGCGCATCAGGCGGATGATAGGATGATTCTTCCACCAATCCCATTCATTACAGGCCACAGTAATGTAGTAGGTCAGCCTGACCACCCGGTACGTGCGTGAGGCACTTCATCGAACAAACTCAGCAAAACGTGTCTGACTTGGAGCAAAAATACCCTTCCTACAGAGAATTTAGTAGTGTTGTTATCTGTTTTTATTTAACAAAGAAATGCAATCCAGATCTACTAAAGCAGCATCAATGCTACTCTCTGTATGAGCAGTCACTTTCTGCTGTCATCTCCCTTGTGGCTTCCACCTTTTTCAGAAAGATGAATCTGCTGGATTGCAGTCATTTAATCAGGAAGATTCAGTTGCAATGCAAGATTAGTTATGTAGCCCATGCTGACGATTGTTCACCAAGCAAACAGAAGGGGACAAAAGAGAAAGATTGTCGACGAGTGCAAACAGAGAAGGGAAGAGGTCATAGAGCTCCCTCCATATCAGTCTCAACAAAATTACATACCCTAACTTTGAGCATGAGCAAAAATGTGATGCGTCTTCCCTGACTATCTCCTGCTTGGGGGCTTGGAAAGAATGAGAAACTGATGGTACGGAAATGCAGTCATACATAATTTTGTTTTATTTCAACAAGGCTGGGTTCTTTCCTTTAAATCCTGCACCAAAGATTCCAGCTGACTGATAATAGACTCAATTTGCAGCAAACGAGGAAATGTACACCAACATGAGGGGTCTGTTTTTGTCGTTAACACATAATTGCCAGCGCAGAACAATTTCCTTCCCTCTGTTAGCTGCTGTATGCCGAAGCTCCTCTTGCTGCTATGCACTTCAATTTCTATTTCCACACAATTGATGAGATGCAGCAAATGAGGAGGTGGTCAATTTGATGACACTAACAAGTGAGCATAACAAGCTATTTGCAGTCATTTCTGCTCAGCTGAATGAGTGAACGGCATTCTGACTTCTCCTTGACTCCCGACTAATGAACTACAAAATGGGGGGGGGGACGTTCCCGGGGGACAATTACAGGCCCAAAGATTGAGTCCACATTGTGAGGAGAGAAGTGTTTGCTTTAAAAGACTACGGACAGCTCTGCAGTGTTCCTGTAGGCAGAGCATGCAGTTCATTAGAGAGATGGTTGGCCTGCAGCAACCAGCGTGAAGAAGCGACTATTATCTTCAGTGAGACACTCCTGGTTCACACACACACACACACACACACACACACACACACAAACACGAGAGCAGTTCAGTGTGGAAACTGCTCCAGGGTTAAAGTCGACATCTCACATTGACGGAGATGATTTCAGAGACGTTTGAGAGATGTTTCAGGGAGAGAGGAACAGCAGCTGTAAACCTTCATTACTATCAACTTATAGTCCCTTATTGCAGGTTGCCTGTGATAATCAGACTGGTCAATAAAATCATTTCAAGACCGGAAACATTTTGTTGATGATGAAGACAAGGATACCTGATGTATTTGTTCAGCTCACTCTTATGGACAGGACAGCCAAAGACAGCCCACAGTGAGCTGCTTCTTCTATGTTTCATGGCATTTCAGCTTAGGACCATTTCCAAGATCACATCAATTTTATCTTTAATCGACCCTAAAAAATCATTTATGCTTTAATTTCATCATGGCTGGACTTCTGACCCTTTTCACCTGTCTAGGTGCTTGTGCCTTAGCTCATCTGTACAAAGCTGTGCTGCCAGACTTCCAACAAAAACAAAACACACCTCTCACATCACCCCATCACCCCTGCTTTAGCCTTACTCCATTGGTTTCCAGTTTTTTCAGATTTAAAATTAAAATTTTACTTTAAACTTACATGGCGTCACACCTGAATACTTGGGTAACTTACAAACATCACACTGTCTGAGGCAGCCCCTTACATTAGCTGCATTCAGCCTGTTAACAGTCCCTAAGTCAAGGCTACAGTCAAGAGGGGGGTGGAGCTTTCACAAAGGCCTGTCCCTGCAGCTGTCATGAACTACATCAGTTCACTGTGTGATTTGTTGAATAAGTGAGATAAATAGTAAAGGAGAGTGGTGAACAAACTCAAATCTAGTCTCAAAACTCACTTTTATAGACTTATCTTTCCAACAAACATTTATTTTAACATAATCAGGGCTTTGGTGTGATGACCTGAACATTATTTTATGTTTTATACTTTGTGATTGCCTCTCCCACTTTTGTGATCTGTATCTCAGTGCTGTGTTTCATATCAACAATTGTCTTTTTCAGTTTGCTTTAGTAAAGCACTCTGTGACTCTTGAAAAGTGCTTCATAAATAAAGTATTATTATTATTTTTGTTACTTTATTATCATTATTAGTATCAATTTAATCCAGAGGATCACAAAAAATGTGATATTTGGTCTCAATTTCCACTCGAGTTTCCCCGCGACCATATCATGTATCATATAATAGAATGTAGGGGTGGGCAAGTGGCGGCCTGGGGGCCAAATGCGGCCCTCCACATCACTAAATGTGGCCCGCCATTCATTCCCAAAAACCAGCGGCTGTAAATATGAAGAAAACTCATTTATCCAATAGAAATAATTCTATATAATCTTATGTAAGTTATTTACAACCTTACTTTGCTCTTAGTGTCTAAATATCTTTTATGAAGCCTTTAACATTATATCAAGTATTACTTAATATTATATTTAAAAAATGGCAGCAGCAAAATATTTGAGCATTAAAAATTTGAAAGACACATCATTTTATTGATTTGAAGATAGCTTCATTGGCTTTAACTCTATGTATGTCAGCTAAATTTGTTTGAATTCTGTGTGAAGTTCATTTGATTATGCATAATAACTTGTATTTAGGTTGTAATATATGAATACTGGTATTCTAATTTTATGACAAATTTATCTTCTCATTTGTTGTTTATCCAACATCCTTTTTCATTATTGAGAGTTTCTGAAAGCTGTAACAATGTGGCCCTCAGGCTGGGAAAAATGCGCTAATGTACCCATATGTACAACAAACATGGGTTATTACTCTGTAAGCCAGAATACAAACTGTCTGTCACGGGTTCTGTCACACACCCACACAACGCCTTGTCTAACGGAGGACATTACTTAAACAGGTCAAGTTTTTCAACTTTGGTGATGGAGTGACGTGGTCACTTGATTGCAGCCATCACGTCGCAGGAGGGTTAACCCCTCCCCATAGCATCTGTGCATTGACTTTACATGGAGAGTGGTCGCTGAGGTCGCCAAAGTTGCAAAGTGGCGTTCAGTGTGTAGGCGGCTCAAGGCTGGGCCCAGCCATCCTCCTGAAGAATCTCATTTCAACCTCTTGTATCTGCAATCTCATTCCTTTGGTCATTTTCCAGAGCTCATGAGCAAAGGTGAGAGTTGGAACGAGTTGAAAAGCTTGTTATTCCACGGACAATGCTAATCATGAATGAGGGATTAAGATGTTCCCAAGTGTGTAGTAACTTAATCTTTTCCAGGACTTCACTTGTATCAGGAAAAGATCAAATTTAACATTTCTTTGTTTTACATCTTTATGGTGTATGGTGTAAGGTGAAGCCTTAGCCTTTATAGTTTAAGGATGTCTTGATGATGTACTGATTTTACTCGCTCTCTAGTTGGTCGGACTGTCCTTAGCTTTTCAAACTCAAAGGGCTACAAAGCCAGCACCTGCAGCGGACAGCACTCACATATTTCATTTATTTGAGCAGTATTCTGACAAACATTTTGAAGGGTTTGAAAGTGCACAGCTACAGTTCTTATGCTACCATCTGGAACATGAAAACAAAATGTTATTTCCGTTTGAGTTTCAGCACAGATAAGTGAAAGTTATAACTTATTCACTGGATTTTACATCTTTATTTGGGAAGCCGAAACTTGATAAGTATCTCTGCTGTCTTTCAATCAACAGAGACTCGCACACAAACACATTCACAAAAACACACCTCTCATGAGGCTGCAGCAGAGATCTCTGCATATTTTGGGAATCATCATGTTAATTAGTTCCACCGCTCCCAATAAAAGATTAAAATGAAGATTTATGGGGCTCAAACAAACAGGCACAGCTGACCCACTGCGACCAGGCTGCTACTCTATGATCTGTGGAGGCCCAGACAGTTCCTCACCACAGCAGGTGACGTAATAATCATGTGCACAAAAAAACACTTTTAATCATCAGGAATAATCATTCAAACTTCATCAGTTCCTTGTCTCAGCTCTTCAGAACACGTAATTGACTTTCATTCGCATTTTACTCACAGTCCATTCTCAGGAAGTCGTTGAGAAGTTGGAAGAGAGGGAAGCTGTCCCAGCTGTCAGGTGGCTGAACCTCAAGTGCAGCGTCCATGTCGGCTGAGTACAGACACAAGAAGGTCTCTGCGTGCTCCACCATCAGATCTGACCACCAGGCAAAGGCCTTCAGAGGGAGTGAAGGAGAAAGAAAGATAGAGAAAGAGGAAATAGTCAACAGCTAAAATAAAGGAGTGCTTGTGCTGCTTGTTATGTTTATGTCTTTTAACTGTTCTTGTCAATCATATATTTTAATAAGACACAGAAAAATGTATACAGAGACTCATGTGCTCAACTCGTTTCTTTAGAACTGCATTTATTTGGGAATCCATTGAAATATCTTTAGTTGAGATTTTTTGTTCTGAGAGCATTAACCTCAATCTGTGGAGTGGCTGGAGCAAAAGAGACCCCTTTCTAACCATGCAATAAAAAAGGATACTTCCACAGAGAAGAGTTGTCTTTCTGTCATCTCATTATAGTCTGTTACTGCGTATCCACTGGCACAGCTGTGTTTACCTTCTAAGCACATATAGCTTTGTGCTAGTGTGCAAGTGTGTCACCAGATAATGGAGAAACAGTTATTCTAATTTACATCTCTTGTTTTGTGAGAAAGGAGACAATAATTTGGAGTGGCTTTGGAGTAGTACATGGGGATTATTTGTCTTGAAAAACAAGCATATCATAATAACTACAAAAAAGCACAATGTGACTAATCTTCCTAATTATTTTGTAACACTCCAAACACTGATAGTAATAGTTTTCAGCAGACCACCATAGTAGCCTATGTTAAGCCTAAAATTCCGATTGGCATACAAGTACTGACATCAAACTTGATACTTAAACATGTATCACACATTGGCCCTCATTTATCAAACATGCATACAACCAAAAATGGGCTGTACTGTCATTTCCATGCTCAAGTCAGCATTCAACTGTATACACTATAATTATACCTGACAGAATGTTGATTTGGGACACAATAAAATCCTGCATCAGGCCTGAGCTTTTGTATGCAAAATGTGCATTCAGTGTAGACTCGCGCCGCAAGACATAAAGTCTGTCTGTGTGGAAAAATAATCTTTTATATATATATATATATATATATATGTATATATATATATATATATATATATATATATATATATATATATATATATATATATATATATATATATATATATATGTGTGTATATATATATATATATATATATATATATATATGTATATATATATATATATATATATATATATATATATATATATATATATATATATATATATATATATATATATATATATATATATATATATATATATATATATATATATGTATATATATATATATGTATATATATATATATATATATGTGGCCATCTTTTAATAACAGTGAAAGCACAATCTTTTATTGAATTCTATGATCACATTTAACGACTAGTTGTTTGGTTCAGTAATTTATTCTTAAATTAGAGACTGCTTTCAGTAATACGAACATCTTTGTCTGAACTGTAAAATCTCTGTGGCAAACATTGTGTTAGATTTAAGCAGAAAAACTAAAAACTGTCATTTCCCCAAAGCAACATTACAGAGAAAATGACAATTCTGCAGAGCTAAGAGCTCCATATCATGTCTTATACAAGAGTCAAATCAATTAAAGTTGCACTGTTTGTTATTAAGCTTTTCAACCACCTTCTTAAATGTAGCTTTTTAACAATATTTTGAGGCAAAACTGATAAATATCACTGCAGCCTGGTAAGCACAGTGAGAAGAGAAGAGCAGTCAAAAAACTGGAGCTGTTAAGTACGGAATAAATAGGAAAACTTTATTGATCATCTAAGGCAGAGGTGGACAACCTTAATTACCCAGAGAGCCACATAAAACTGTTTTTTCCAGCCTGAGGGCCACATTGTGTCAAATTTCTGGATGCTCTTGATGGTGAAAAAATAATGTCTGATAAACAAAATATGCAAATATAAAGTAGTCATAGACATAGTACACAAGTATTCATGTATTTTAACACAAATACAACTTAAAATGAATGGTTAAATAGATTTGACAAAGGATTCAAACTAATTTAGCTAATGTACACAGAATTAAAGCCAATTGGGCTATTTAAATCAACCAAACACTGAGTGTTTTTTAGTTTTTAAATCAGAAATATTTGACCACTGCAATTTTCTTTATACAGTATTAACTAGTACTTGATTTAATGTTCTTACACTTTATGAAAGAGATCTAGAGACACTATTGGCAGCAAAGTCCTTCAAAAACTTACTTAAAATAATATAGATTAAACAGAATACTTTTTTTTGATACCCGGGTTTTCTGCATATTTGTTGATTTTCAGATGTGACTGGTGGGCCACATTTAGTGCGGTGGAGGGCCGCATGTGGCCCAAGGGCCACTAGTTGCCCACCCCAATCTAAGGTAATATTAGTTTATTAAAGAAATGTACAACAGCACCGCAGTCTTTGATTTAGTCTCGTTATAGATAATTACATTTTTAGCAGCTGATCATTTCTACACCAAAATCTCTGCATGATTCTATGGCAGACTGATAAAGTAGAGCCAAAATGAAAATGCACTGCAATGTTGATGTGATTACACATTAAGCTCCACAGGCATTACTTTCAAATATTTGCACTGAATGCCCAGTTTTGCTCGTTGTGGTTTGTATAACTGTGTTCATGAGAAGACAGTATAGAACACTTCCTGTATCAATGGTCCTTTAAATAAACCTGACTTCTTTTCCTTCATGGTTTGAAACTATTTCGCCACTAAGCTGAGGATGTAATGCAACTCCACTGATCTATAGCAAGTGCTCTCGGCTGGTTTTCTCACTTTCCAACATATGAATTCAACATGTTGCCTCAACGGCTTCACCATGTGATCTCCAGGGAAGGAATCTTCACAACTTGAAGCAGAAAACACGGCGCTTGGGCACGAAAAAATCACATACTTTCCTGTTGGGGCATAGAGGAAACGGCAGCACCTCCTTGACAAGCATGGCGGGGAGCTACTTAAACACTCACCCACTGCTCCTTCAGCAAGTCAATCAGAAGAAAGGAGCCAGCGAGCTGCGCCGGGCTCAAACCCTCCCCGTAAAACAGACGCAGTGGAGTGACTGTCAGGGGCCGAGCTGGTCTCATGCACATCGAAAAACACTCGCTTTCCGCCATGCACCCCCACTCTGAGCAGGCTTCTTAAGAGGAACCCCTGAGGATCCATGGTGTTTGCTCATTCACATCAAGCTGTCAACACTGTAATGTGAATGTACCCATGGGCGTAAGTGGTGGGGGCCGCATGCACTTGCCATGGGAGCTTTTAGGACTGGATAGTTGTTGTAGGAGTTAGTCGGCAAGGAAGTACATCCAGACTGTGTCACACATGCAATCATCATTTTACTTTAGAGACTTTGGTAACTAAGAAAGTCAGCTAGGAACGAGTCAAATAAGAGGAGAAAGATGTAAAAATTATTTGAATGATTTCTTGAGCATTTGCAGGTACATTTAAGGAAAAAAAAGAAGTACCTTGCTATGGTAAAAGCCGTTGCTGAGGATAGGTTTTAGCAGTTGTTGAAAAATTGTAAAAACAGAGAAAGAGTGTTTAAGATTGTAGTTCTAGTTTTTGATTTGGGCCTTGCCCAAAAAAAAGGGACAGCATAACAGCCATGTCTTAACTTCTTGAAATTATTCCTGAACATTTTTGCATCATCTATCTCTTCCATTTTAAAAAGACTACTTTGTGCAGTAAAAAACACTTTTATAAATAACAGTGAGTCATCTCTAAAGTTTTCAAAAGCAGTGAGACAGGGATAATATAACCATACCATAATCAGGAGTGCAGTTTTATTTATTACCATATATGCTACACAGAGGGGATTTTTGTCAAAACCTTTCACTCTCTTTCCTGATCTTCCTCTGTTGTTATTTATTGATATATACAGTGTTTTAAAGAATGCTCTTGATGATGTGTCACAAATGTTGGTGCTGCTACCTTTAAAAGAGTTTTGTGGCTCCTGAGAGAAAATTTGAGGGGAGAATCTACTAAAACAGCTCTTTTGATAGAAAATGTTGAAAACCTTATCCTACGGATTATCTGTTATAATAATGGTCTAGTTGCTTAAGATCTTCAATGGGTCTATATTATACTGATTTCTTATTCATGAATCATTTCGTCTCCAGACCACATTGCAACTATCATAATCATGGCAGTTTTTATTTCTACTTTTTTTTTCCAATTGTTGTATTCTTTGTGAATAGACCATTGAAATGGGATTTGTAATATGATGGACTGACATTTATTTTTTATCTTGTAAGGGTCCAAATGAGATGAGGGATGACTGTTTCTATGAATTTATTTGGTATGGAAGCAGGGAAGATAAGATGATTCCCTTTTTTTTGTTTATTGCACCTGGGGTACCCATAGCCAGTGAGTTGTGTCCATGCATCCCATGTGATGAGGCCCTCACCAGAGTGGTGGCTCACTTTCAGCCATAGCCTTTCCTCTGCATGTTATATGGTACTTATAAAAGGGGCATCCTTTGAAACCCTGCAGTCCAAGCAGATATCATCTAGTGTGAAAGCCCCATAAATTTTCCACATGATATTGTCTCTTTGTCACATCAATATTTAAGTTTTAAAATGAAATAATTTGAAGTGCATAGGTGTAAACATATCAGTAATTTGTAATTTAAAAAATGTGCCAGAATAAGGACGATAGCTGAGTTTTAGTCATTATCTTTTAAACTCAAACAAATGTTAAAGGTGCTATGTGGAGAAAAAAAAAAAAAAAAAAAAAAAAAAAAAAAAGATGGGTGTGACAGCGCACCAGGAGGAGTCGACGGTGCACCAGGGGGAGGTGCCGACAGATTCAGGTTGGCGCAATGACAATTTCATGCCAAAAAAACGTGCGGAAGGTGCGCTGAAAGCTCGCCAGCTCCAACCTGGTCTATTTTCGGCGCAGGGCGAAGCGCAACCTCCGCAGCTGTAATTTGGTGACAGGCGCACATGTGTGCACACATCAACAAAGCCTCAGAGGCAGGTTTCGAGAGTGTCAGGCACATTTTAACGCAATAAACAATCACAGCAATCACTATTTAATGTAACCGTGTGAACCAGCATATACATTTGTATCTATGTTAAGTGTCCCGTCACATCTGATGTTGGATTAAAGCCGTTTGTCATAATGGAAACTTAACCTGACGACAGCTGGAAGTTTGATGCACATCTTACAAGTCAACAATAAACAGTCTTAACATCTGATACTGAGTAAATATCTGGCTTCTCTCATTTCATTAAATTCAAAGAAAAGAGGGAGAAAAAAACACGGAGAAAAAAAGAGAAGATAAATGTATGTCACTCAGGATTTACTTGTGATTTCCCATATTCCTCTGTTTTAGAATATACAGCATATCACTAAAGGCTCTGCTATTTGGCGATGACAAACCAGGAGTGCAGGTGAACACAGCATTATGAATGGATAAGCCAGCTGCTGTGTAACTGTCTCTTGATTTTTTACTCCTATTAATGACAAAGGAACAGATTACATCTGTCCCGGGAGCTAGCCCACACAGTGACGCGCTTCGTGGCCTCCGATGCGCGCCCCGCTGTCCATTCTCCTGCTGAAGGGACAGCGGCTCTGACCGTCTCCGCTACCGGGTCTTTCCAGCACACTGTTTCCGCGGTGGCGTGCATCATTCAGACCAATCAGACGCTGCGCCTTGGCCGCAGCGCATTTCAAGGCAAGGAGAGGTGGTCATTTGATTGGTGAAGACAGCACTTGGCTGTGTTAAACCCACTCACGCCTTTTGTCCTCCCTCTCTGGTACTTGTGCTGAGGGGCAGGGACAGAGGCGTGGATGCGCCTCTCTGCGCCTGGAGTGCACCTCTCTTGGAACTGCAGGAAACTTGCTAAGTGCGCTGGTCACACCCTGTCCGCAAGGCAGGTGCCCCTGCGCTTGCGCCTGGTCTACGAAATTAGAGCCCAAAGACTCTGCGACTCATGAGCACGCGCTGCGACTGTCGTAAAGACGTGACCCAAGCCAAAACATGCGTTTGTTGTGATGCTAATGAATGCAGTTGGACCTTCCTCAGAACTCTGCATTGCTTTACAACTTCTTTTTTCAACAACTTACAGGACCCAAAGTAACGAGGTAATGTATCTCTTTCTAGTTACGTAGCGGTAGTTTTTGATGTGTGACAACAAGCAATTTTGGGGAAAACTTATTATCGTAGTTTTGTAGCCAGCAATATATCGCTACTTACAGCCTGGAGCTCTAAGACATGTCCGAATAATATACATTTGCTCTAGTTTTAATTGTCTTGTTCCCGAAGTTGAGTATCCAGGCCAGTCCAGCCCTGTCCGACCCGACCGCGAAGCTAAGGAATAGCATTTATAGATAACCTATTTTGATGCTATAAAACTCATCTTAAAGTGTGTATTTCAATCAGGCATATATCTAAAAGTGAGACTTTTTTGTAATCACTTCTCATATCATCTTTAAATTAAACTTGAGATCTGAGATGTCCCATATGAAACTCCCAATATGTAATTTGACTGTTTTAATAGCACTGGCAACACTAAAAAGACTTTAAGGTTCTGAATATGTGGCTTAAAGTCTAAGTTTAATCCAATCAGCTTTTGAAAGTTTCTTCTCTTCCTTCTCCTTTTTGACAAAGTAGTGGATCATTTTAATAAGATGACCATAGTTACCCAGAGAAAAGTCCTCAGGTAAAAGTTGATGACTACATGAGTGTCACAATGGAATGCTGGCCAATATAAATAAAACACACCAGCATTAATGCCACAAGAAAACAATACTGAAGGTAACAGCATTGAATTGGAATCATTTTTGCAAAATGTAATAGTCACAGACACAAACGGTTGTTATTTGTTTTTCTTAGGTGTTCAATATGTTCTTACATCTTTCAAAAAAGCAGCAATATGCATTAATTGAAATGCATGGGGATTGATGTTACTTATGATCGAATGAAGCATGCCTCGTATTTTCCTCCATTGTTTATGTTTCTGAGGGATCCAATGGAGAGCTTTCCAGCTCACTTACCTGACCATGAAGAGTCAATGGTCCCACACAAGAAACAGGGAAGTGTAACTGAGGATGATTTATAACAATAAAACAAGGGGCGGAGTTGTAAATGTATACACAAAGGCATAATTATCTACAACTCTGCACTTTGTTTTCTGTGAAGTGTGTGAAAATGTTGAGTCAAAACACCACACGAGTGCTTGTCTTGTTTTTCTTTTCTTACAGCTGAATTTTTGCTAGCTTTGCAGCTAACAAGCACCGCTATACAAGCACTTGATTAGCAGTGACCACAGGCTGAAAGAGGTTCTGGGTAATTGTTGAGATGGGGTAACAATAATGATCCTCCGCATCAACAGCAGGGGTCATTAAGTGCATGCACGGGACTTGGAGTAGGGGTAGGATAGGAGACGGGGCATTAAGACAATCACATACCTCTTTTCCCTGTTCAAACATTTCCCCGCCAACCAAATAAATCATTGAGATACAAAGCAGAGAGAAAATGAGACAATTTTGTCTTAGGTTTTTCAATAGCATCACATATTCACACAGCAGCACATTAAACTCTCAGACTTTACACTCAGTTAGGAAATAAAAGAGGCCAATCTGGCTTATCATTTTGACTCTTAGCAACTGATCAGCCATGACATTTCACAATGAGGTACAAATGAGTAACTATTAGTTAACTACTACGCAAATGAGCACTGGCTGGGATCAACAACAACCCACCCTAACTGGTACTCAACAAACGCTATGCCAATTCTGCACTGAAAAATAAATTAACTGACTAACTTTTCACAAAAAGGAAAAAAACAGTATCCATCAGCTAATTAAGAGTGAAAATTTTAGTTACTGATTGAAAGTTAACACAAAAAATAAAGAAAAATTAACACATCACATTTTAAAATTCACTAAGTACAAAGAAATAAAACAATCTTCTAGTTGTTAATCACTTATTAAGCTGTGAACGGAATTTGTACCAAGCTAGTAGTGAAAAAAACAGTTTAAGTATAGGAATGAAAATAAACAGCTTGAAACACCATAAGACGTTGCAGACTGACCTGCTGTGGTAATGTTAAAAAATAAGCTTAAGACATTGCAACTTTTTCTGAAAACCTACTGCAACATCAGGCATGTTACTGCAACAAATACAACAAAAGTCTTTTGGAGTCCTGGAGGTTAGAATAAAACCATTTTAGATAATCACAACTTTTGGAAAAACTGCAACAAAATCAGACTTTTTCCTGTTGCATCAACCACATAAATGTGCTGCGAAATCTTGGAGGGACTGTAAAACAAATGAGTTTCTAACTGCTTGTTATCCTTATTCCAAGCCAATAACTGATAATTGGCTAAATTAGCTAAAATTAGCATAATAGCTAACAAATTATTAGGCTACCTGCTGGTTAACCAGGCAATGCATAGATGGCTTGGCTAGCTGACTTCCACATGAAGTAAGTAAACCCCTTTTCCCTGGTTAACAAGTAGTATCTTGTTTGTAAAATGTTAAACGTCCGCTTTCATTTTGCTAAACTAGCAGCTCCCTGGTTAGCTGCCCATCTGTTACCACACAAAAATCCCGACCATTATATCCCTTATTGTCAAATGCCACCTGATCAGCACCTGAAAAATAACATTTGTAAAAGCAGTATCTGCCACATTGCTGTGAAAAACAGCACATTAAAAGCCCTTAAGTTTCTGTTTGTACAGATGGGAGTCTGAGATCCAAAGAAAATGGCCGCCATGTGAAAATGTTGAATATAAAGAGCACAGCATTCACAGAAAGGGGGCAGAAATCTCTAAAACACCTTTAGGCTTTATATCATCTTTGTGGTTTCATTCATTCCACTTAATGCTTTTTTGATATTTCTGTTCTTATTTCTTTTTCAGACCTTCCTACAGAAAAGATTGCGAATTTTGCATCAGACATGGCCCACTGTGCAGAAAAGATGCAGTGTGATGATTTATAGTAGCATGTGGTCGCAGGTGTTGGGTTTTTTTTTTATCCACTTTTTTATTTATGAACAAACAGAGAATACCAAGACCTCTGATCGGGAGGAAAACATAATACCTTGCACAATCTATTGTCTGCTACTAGAGCTCTGCAGACACCCTGATGGTTTTCTGATGGTTTTAAAAACTTCAGTGAAGACAAAGGTAAACATAATCAATAGACAGTGGAGGGAAGAGAATCCTGCTGCCAATCAATATCCCAGAACATACACCAAACTCAGCGTCTGACACAAGTGACAGCAAATTGGGGAATATCATCTGGAATCACTCCCTATGGCTGAAAGAATGCTCTGCACTTAATGGAGTTTGAAATCTCTACGTTGGTTTACAGCTTGGTAAAAACGGAGCAAATATTTGACTTGATGTACTCATTATAGAACTCAGACTGGTGCTGATAACTTATGGCAGACTTTTCAGAACACTGTCTACAAGGCCAGCACAAAGTACACACTCTGTGGATCTTTTGCTTGATTCCAAAGAGCAGATAAAGTTACCATATTGAACACAAAGTCCTTAGTTTTAACTATTCATTTGCATAGTCAAAAATAGGGTTAAACAAACTCCAATTCAAATGAACTTGCATACTTCACATCTAATGCTCAACTTCATTGTCTTTTGCAAACATTCACTCAATTTGATTTTGATGCCTGTAACATATTCCTAAAAAGCTGGGACAGAGGTATGTTTACCACTGTGTCACCTTTCCCTGCAACATGATACTATTAGTTGAAGCTTTAGGTGGAATTCTTTCCCATTCTTATTCGATGTAACACTCCATTTGTTCAACAGTTGAGGGTTCCTGTTGCTGTGTTTTGGGTTTCATAATGCTTCACACATTTTTAATGGGGGACAGGTCTTGAAGCCACGCTGTTGTAACACATGAAGAATGGGCCTTGGCATTGTCTTGATGAAATAAGCAGGGATGTGGCTGTGTTGTTAATACATGTCTACCCGGTTGCCTTTTAGAGTTTTAACTTGCACTTGGTAATGAAAAGTGTTCCTTAGCCCACTTGGAAATAATCTTTACAGAATAATGTTGGTTTTTATTGAAGGGCTGCCTGTGAGATTGAAGGTCACAAGCATTAAGTGTTGGTTTTCAGCACTGCACCTCATACATTCTCTCACTCTTTGACATGATGGGCTGTAAAGGATGACATCCCTAAATCCCTTGTAGTTGTGCACACTGTAAAAAGTTGTTCTTAAACTGATGCCCTATTTTCTCACGCAGTTGTTTACAAAAGGGTTGACCATCTTTCCGGGCTTCAATTTAAAATGACTGTGCTTGTCCCAAAGTGGCAGGGGGCAATCAGTGCTCTTTAAAGCAGGAAAAAGTGGGAGCTACAAGTGGGACAACAGCAGAAAATGACTGCTTATACAGAGATTAGCACAGATATGAACAGTTTCGGTAACAGTCCTACCAGATCTCTGCCACATTTCTGTTTGTTTCATTTTTGACATGTTTTGGGGAGTTTGTGTTTCCAAGTGGCTCAGGTTGTTTTTTTGCGGCAGTAGCACCTGCTTGTAACATTATTTCAATTACCCGTACTCAGTGTGATTGACAGAACAATCATCAAGACACCTGCTGGATATGCCCAAACACTTTCAGTGGGTTGTTGCCAAGATGAACTAATAAAATACATGGAGTGGTCCATCTGGTGTGTCACCACCTCATCCTTTTCTTGTACGTGAATGACTTAGCATTTCAGAAACGCTCCTTTTATAACCAATCCAGATAGTTACCTGCTCCCCATGGAATGTTCCAAACAGGTGTTTTCGGAGCACTTTCTCAGTCTTAAGATGACCCTGACCCAGCATTTTGGGATGTGTTGCAGACATCAAATTCACAATGAGTAAATGTTAATTGACAATTAGTCTGAAATATTAGTGGTATATGTCAGTACACTCAATTTCTGATATCTGTTGCAGAGGAAAGAACACAAAATGACCACATTGCCGTGCTGGAACTTATGTTCAGTGTATACACTCTGCTGTGCCATCCAGTTGGTGCATGTGTTGTTGCCTTACATGCTGAAGAGAGGCCCTGAGTTGTCTGTGTCACAAATCTCTCTATTGAGCTACTTTTATGATCCTGTAACCGTGACTCTTACTCTGAGAATGTCACTGTGACATCAGTTTAGTCCACTAACACAATATATATTCAAACTAGTGATGGTGAATGCTGCTTTATTGCCAGGCCGCTGTCTGTAGTAAACACATATTGAATTTTGAATTTGATAAGTTGGGGTAGGGATAAGCTGTGATATCCATTGCTCAAACTGCCCTTGAACTATAGGTTTGTACAATAGTAACGCATCTAAACCATTGCACTTACCTCAGCATGATGTTCCTCGTTCTGCTGAAGTACTTCAATCACCAGCTCGGCCAGGCGGATAGTGTCCTCCAGTTTTTTGGCAGGGGTAACTAACCGTCCTACATTCTCTGCAGCATAAAAGTCAAAAATTAGGGGAGGAAGACTCTGAATCTTATCAGTATTGAAAATTCTTATATCCATGCAACCATAAGTCTCAGATCAACCCTGCTCTGAGAAACAGTGTGTATTCTAAAATTCAGTATTTACACATAACCAACATGCATGTATCCTCTAACTCCAAAACATTTGGTTAAATCACTCACAAACGTGCAGGTAGAGCTGCTGCCTCAAAAGTCATCCTTTGTCCAGTTAATAGCCTTAGTCTTAACCCCTAGGACAGTCTCATGGTCACATTTAAAAAACATCAACAATTTCAACTTTTTATTATTAGGGCTGGGTTTCAGTTCTTAAAGTTAATGGGCAAAAGACCATTGTTTTTGTGATGGTAAGAATCTTAAGAACAGAAACAAGATTCCAATTAAAACACGTGTTAGTCCATTTACAATATTTATCTTTTGCTGTACCCAGCCCTAATAACAATGTAAATTACAAACCCAGTTCCAATGCAGCTGGGACGTTGTGTAAAACAGAAATAAAAACAGAATCCAATGATTTGTAAATCCTTTTTGAACTGTATTCAGTTGAATTCACTTCAAAGACAAGATAATTCATGGTCAAATTGATACAATCTTTTTTATTGCAAATATGAACTCTTTTTGAATATGAAGCCTACAACATACTTTAAAAAAGTCTGGTACAAGGGCATGTTAACCACTTTGTTACCTTTTCCAATAGCAACACTCAGTCAGTGCTTGAGAACTGAGGACAGTCGTTTGAAGCTTTGAAGGAGGAATTCTTTCTCATTCTTGCTTGATCTACCACTTCAGTTGCTCAACAGTCAGGGGCAAGCTTAATAATGTGCCACACACTTTCAATGAAAGACAGGTCTGGACTACAGGCCGGCCAGTCTAGTACCCTCACACATAAACTATGAAGCAACACTGTCGTAAAATGTGCAGAATGTGGCTTACCAATGGCTTACGGAAATAAGCAGAGACGTCCCTGAAAAAGACAAATTGCTCAAATGACAGCATATGTTTCACATGTTTGTGCCTTTTAACATTTATAGTGCCTTCACAGATATGTAAGTTACCCATGCCATGGGCACAAACAACCCCCACAAACCATCATAGATGCAGGATTTTGAACTTGCACTGATAACATTCTTGATAGTCCTTTGTCCCTTTAGCCTGAAGGACACAGCGTCCTCAAATGTGGACTCATCAGACCACAGGCAGGACGATGTTAGTTTTTAATGCAGTGAAGGTTTGAAGGTCATTCAGTGTTGGTTTACAGATGCTGTGAATCTTTGATGATATTTTTACTGTAGATGAAAAATTTCTTGCAATTGTATGTTGCGAGACTTTATCCTCAAACTGTTGGGCCATGTGCTCAAAGAGTCGTTAACAAAGTCGTGACCATCCGTCCATTCTTGCTTGTACATGACTCAGTCTTTCAGTGAAGCTCCTGCTTACCCAATCATAATGCTCAGCTGTTTCCAAAAAATCTGTTCACCTGTGGAACGCTCCAAACAGGTGTTTTTTGAGCATCCCTTAACTTTTCCAGTCCTTTTCCAGTCTTTTATTGCCCCTGTCTAAGCTGTTCTCTAACACATAGTAGGCATCAAATTGAGTGAATATTTGCAAAATAAAAAAGAGTTTGTTCAAGTGTATTCATTTGAATGTAGTTGAATGTAGGTCAAAAAACAATTAGCAAATCATTGTATTCTGATTTTATTTATGTTTTACCCCACATTCCAACTTCATTGGAATCAGGGGTTATAAAACTATATGTCAGTACAACTTTCCCATGAGTTCATTGTTCAGTGACTGAAGTATTTATGGTTTGATTAGTAATGAATGGGTCACATTTCTGTTGCTGGGACAGAAAAGCCTGGTAGAGAAAACAAGGACTTGATGGGGGATGTAAACAGCATGTACACTTAACATTTATCATGCAGTGATGTGGTGGTTATGTTGTGACCTTTTGTCACATTACAAGTCAGTTAATGGTTTTAATGTTTAAAGAGGTGTTTCCTGGGGTGCTGGTTTGGTGGAGTGGTAAGTAACCAGGAACAACCCATGTATATACTTCTGCCGCCAGCCTGTGGCTAGTTTGCTATCAATAAAGGCACGAAATGGCCAAAAAATTATCTTAAAAAAATGTATGCTAATTCTGCTTCAATAATGCACATTAATTCTTAGAAATATCATTTCAGGTGAGACTGCTTGTTAGTAACAGGTAGAAGCAGACCCAATTTGGATCTTTTGGAATAAAATGCACATGATTAGGGAACACTATTATACAGCAGGCACCTCTATTTCACCTATTTTCTCTTAGATTAGACATGTTAGTGCCTTATAAGCTCAAGGCCTGCAGACTTAACCTAGCCAGTATACAATTAAATATGACCTCTAAACAGTCTATTATGTCCATCATTCATGCACCTCTGTTAAACAGTGCTCTCACCAATCATACTGCAAATCCCACAATGCACTGCAACAGTTGTTGTGCAGGACTTGAGCACAACCGCTCCTCCCATTGCTTTTATATCATTCAGATCAGTGGTCAGCATATGAGTGCATTGGTTAGTGCTCTAACAGTGACTTTTAAGTTTGCTCGAAAATAAATATGTTCTTCAATTTCATATTTATTTAGACTGTTAATGTTAAGACTGTTTGGCCTTAATCTAAGACTGTATTTTAGATTTTGGTCCATCCTGTAATTGAGTTTGATACCCCTGGTCAAGATTATTTGACAAGTTTTAGGAGTTAAAGCAGAAAAAAATGTATCATGACATTGTTGGCTACATCATTTTCATACATTAAGTCGGCCATGACAGTTTTTTGCTGGTGTTTTTTTTTTTTTTTTAAATAAGTTTCTATCTTAATACCCCAAAATGGCCTTCATAGCTTTATTCCTTATATAGTGCCACTTCCAAGTAAAGTGTTCAACATTACTGTATAACAAAGTACTGATGCCACTGTGGAGTGAGTTATTTTTGAAGTCTACTGGTCTTTGAACACTGAAGAAGCATCTGAGCCAGTGCCTTTAGAGTGGACCCTGATCAACCGCTGGATATTTCTATGTGTCTATCCTGAGTGGAAAGGCTGCTTTGGTGCATCCATCTAAAATTTCAGAATTGGTCAACGTCCCCCATAGAAGTTTGAAGAGTCAAGTGACGAAAAAGTTTTAGAATTACTTCCGCCAGGAGGTTACGTTATTGCCGGCGTCTGCTTTTTGTCCATTTGTTTGTTTCTCTGTTAGCAACATTACTCAAAAAGTTATGGACAGATTTCGATGAAATTTTTAGGAAATGTCCGGATTTGGACAAGGAATAAATGATTAGATTTTGGGAGTGATTCGAATTACCGTCTTGATCCGCCATTACAAAAAATTAGATTTTCGTGAATAACTACTGAACTGAAATACATGTAGATATCATTATGAGCTCAATTGCTAATGGTATGTTTTCATGGTCAAGGAATCTAAATATTTAGATGAAATAAAGGTAAGACTAATATTTATGGTGAAAATGACAATATGGGTGAGGATTTGGGCTCTCCAAGTGCTTTTCTAGTTAGCGTATGGTGTCTGTTTGTGTCTCTGTGTTAGTTTTGTTTTAGCTTCCTCGTTGTGTGACCTGCACCATCATCCTTTTGAATTCACTGGAGCTGAAGTAGCTGAATATCTCAGAGTCGGAATCATGACTATTTTAAGTAAATGCACAGTCAGAACTTTCTGGCTCAGTGACGATATGGACATCACAACAGAGTGATGAGAGGTTTCCTGCTGTATATTCAGCAATGCTAACATGGAAGAAAGCCTCCACAGAATAAGACCTCTGTACCTACTCAAAGGGGGGTTTTCCAATGTCTTTCAAAGTGACATTTGTCTGTTATATTTTTTGACATTTTATTTTTCTTGGATCTGGCTTCACAAGTTCAAAATGTCAGACTGACACGGGCAGCCTAAACAAGGCCAATGCTTTAGGTTAGACGATGAGACATGAGGGACTTTTTGGACAAGCTGTAGATTTGAAGATTCTTTTTTAAGAACTCTTTTAAGAATTTAAATTGAAATTGCTTGTTGTAGCGGGAACCTTTTTCAAAACATTTATTTAAAGAATTTTGTTCAATTCAATTTATAAATTCTAACCTTGCAGAACTACTATACTATATTATACAATACGAAAATATTACATCACATTGTAAAATATATCTAATTTACTATTCTGGAGAAGAAGTATTTTATATAGTGCTATTGCATAACACATGTAATTTCAGCGCTTTTCATTACTAGAAGAAAGTTCAAATAATTCCACAATACTACACATATACTATACACCAGAGGTGGGCAACTGGCGGCCCGGGGACCACGTGTGGCCCTCCACCTCACTAACTGAGGCCCGCCATTCATTCCCAAAAAACAGAAATTGCAAATAAGAAGAAAATTCAATTATCTAATATAAATTATTCTATGTAATCTAAACTGATATTTTTTATTGGCTTTTGCAAGCTATTTAAGAACTTACTTTGCTATAATAGTGTCTCTAAATCTTTCATGAAACTTATATCAAGTATTATTCAACACTATATTTAAAAAAAAAGACAGCAGTAAAATATTTGAGCTTTTAAAATGTGAAAAACAATAATCATGTCATTAGCTTGAACTCTATGTCAAGTTCATTTACTAATTCATAATGACTTGTATTTGTGCTGTAATAAATGAATATTGGTATACTAATTTCATGACTATTTCTCATATGTTGTTTATCCAACATTCTTTTTCCCTCAAAGGCTGTTGAAAATTTGCAACAATGAGGCCCTCAGGCTGGGAAAAACAGCTTAATGTGGCCCTCTTGGAAATATCACTTGCCCACCCCTGCTACATACAATAGACAATATTTTACTGTATTCTTCTATATAGAGCATAAACCTATACTTTTAGCACTGTTGAAATTTTCTTCCATATTTTACACTTTAAAAAAATTGAGCAACATTCAAGCCCCTTTTGATAAGAAATAAACCTTGAATTAAAACATTTCAAATGTAAACTGCATTCAACCAGCACTTCTTCTCATCCTTGCACACTTGCACTCGGTCCCTTTGACCGGGAACTTGTCAGCAGCAGTGATTTCCACTGAAAATGTGTGAATCAGCTCCACAATTGCTCTCTCCATTTGTCAATAGCCAACTCACTCCTGCTGTTGTGTCATGTTTCGTCAGCATAACAACTTCCCTCCTGAAGATGTTTGTAGGGCATGGATTTAATCTGTGTCAAATGTGTGTATTCATAACAAAATCAGTTAGAGTCGCCAAAACAAATTTCCGAATTGTGTCCGCTCCTCTTCTTGTTCTTATTTCTTCAAGAATCTCCATTTGGAGAATTCATACACAGTGAAAAACACCAAAATGTGGGGAGAGGGTGTCATAATATTCCTGAGGCCTGTGCTTTCAGATTTGACAAGAAATACACAGGTAACAGGAAGATTATGAGGAGGTCCATGGTGGCATGACTTAAGGTTGATTTGATGTTCACTGGTCAGGAATGATCTAACAGGAAAAGGTTAAACATACAATACAACGTCACCTGGATCCTTTCGCATTTTCTGAGATTTCTCCTCTAAGTAAGAGTTACATTTTACAGAAGAAGAAGAAGAAGAAAAGTAAAGGTGCAAGGATGGAGAGAAGGAAGAAAAAAGTGGGACATTTTCAGGTAAAGGGTGAAAGAGAAGAGGTTATTTAAAACAGGGAGAATAAGCAGAGGTGATGAAAGACAGGAATCAGAGATACAGACAAAGGTTAGAATAAAGTTTGATACGGCAATAAAAATACAGCATATTTACAGCAGCTGGGGAAAAAAAGACTCTTTCATGGAGACAGTAGATTACACTAGAAACAGACAGATTTTAACTTTAATCTGAGCTTTAAATGATGGTTTCAATCAAAGGGTGCTTTTAAACTGCAAGAACTTAATGACCACATTTCCAAAGCCTCCAGTTCTCAATGGACCGGACTAGTTTTTGTGGCCCTTTGTTGTTTGCATTTCCACAGTAACCCAAAATCACAAGAGATGTATGCCAGTCAGGATCATGATGTATGGGAAAGCAGACAGGTTATTGCTCTTCACCGCCAGTTCAGCAAGTATTAATAAGAAGACAAAGGCAGTACAACAAACTATACAGCCTTGACGCCTGGCTAATTGCTAGCAGCACCCAGTCGTCATTCAGTGTTGACAGCTACCTGTGAGGTTTATTTGCTACATAGTTTTTCAATAATTCTCTTTTGAAAACATATTTTTTATATAACAAGGGAGATTAGCTGTTGAGGAGGACCTGCCAGCCTGTAAGCTGATAGTTAACTTTAAATTTTCCATTTTGCTTAACTCAGTGGTTGCCCACCATTCATTTGTGTTGGTGGTCCACTGCTAAAATCAGCTCATTCCAAAGTCCAAAATTTGACTAGGCTGGTTGCCAGTAGCCTCTTTAGCTCATTCTGAATGGTGCTATTTATTATGCAAGATGGCTTCAGATTTACCAAATATCCATTGTTTTTATCAGACTTCAAATTGACAATCAAGGAGGTCACAACTAACTAGCACCCCAAAAGATTTATTGAAAAAAATCTTTCCTCGAGATGCATGTCAAGGAATGCATAGAGGAGAAAATTGTTAAATTGTCACTGTTGCATGTGTGTACAGACACTCAAGCTCCTGTTGAGACTAACTGTAAAGAAATAATTTGTCCCGTCAGAATATGCTGAGTTGGGCACTCCTACACATCTTGTCAAGCCTTGTGATGCATGCCCCTCCATATCTCACTCCTGTGGGTCCACCCCCTACTATTAAGTCCCACATCTCTGGTGTCCCTGGTTTCTTGCAGCCTTTACTTCTGGTATGGACTAAAATCAGCACAGCACTTGGACTGCTATCTCAAAATATTTACACTGCCTGTTTGTCCTCCTCCCTGTTGTCTTGTCTTGTCCTATCTGTCACTGTTTCCCCTTCTTTCACACTGTGGTGTGGCACGGCCCTCCCCTTCAGCTCACATCAGGGGTTAAATAAAGTTTGATTTGATGGAGTAGCCTACAGGGAGGGCTGGTGATGGTCACTGTAGCAGTGAATCATATTCACATATCTCTCACTGCTAGAAGAAAATGCATTGGTCTTTCCAACGCTGCCACCGGACACAGTGCTCAGCTGAAAAGATAATACAGACAAGGGAAAAAGAAAAATTTCCCTGTTGGCCACCATTTCCAATATGAATGAATGAGGGTAAATAGGCCACAAGCTAATGTTACCTATTTAACAGCTTTTCTCTTAAATTTTGTCTTGAACTTCATTTGAATTAAAACAGCAATATAATGTGTAGCTAATAACCCTTTTTAAAAACCAAATTCCAACTTCATTCTCAGAGAAATATGATAGGTTCCAGCAGGTGGCCTCACAGCTCCCAGCTAGTTTGGCATTGCTGGTTTATTGGCATTGCTGGTTGTTTTGTCTCAACACCTTGCATTAAGGACTTCCACTTGGTGCCAGGAAGGAAGAAAGGTGCCAATGGGGCCAGAGGATCTCCTCCACGCCAACAAGTACATTCACCCAACACAAGAAGACAAGTGTTCAGAGTTTTAAAACCTTTTGTCGACATGTTGCTCTTCCTGTTTTCTAGTAGGCTCGCAATTTCCTCATGTTGTTGCGGCTCTAAAAATTTGTAAGATCTGGTGTGTCAAGCTGCCAGGGCTGCAATTTCAGCACAGCACTTTAAATTAACTTCCTGTGGCTGAGGATATGAGTGGAGCAAAGTGTGGACATGATGCTGCGTAGGTGGACTTCTGGAGTTAGTCTTCTTACTGCCAACTACTGGGCTGGCTATGAAATGCAGATGCCTTTGTATCTCCAAACATCATTGGTCTGTCTGAAACTTTAGGCCACACTGGAAACACAGCCAACAACAGGCCACTGGAAGTTCCTTACCTAAAAGCACCAAGTACTTTTGACTGAAAAGTACCTAAAATAGAACAAAACTCTTTTGACGGCAACTCTGACCTGAGTCCAAAGCTTTTTCACTCAAGAGCTAAGTGAGGTTCCCTTTAACAACTCTAGGGTCGTGTCCTGTTTGAATGTGCTGTGGTAATAAACACTCAACAGGTTTTACACACAAGCAAAGTAAAAATGCATTCAAGTCGCAGACAGACAAAGGACAGGTGGTTCCAGCAAGACAAAACAGCAGCTTGAGTCGTGAAGAGACAAATTGAGCTTCTGGAAGAGACTGAAACAACAGATACAGACACAAACAAACAAAAGAAATGAGCGGTCGTTTGCTGTGGCTGGCACTGGTTGTGGGAGAAAATAAAGAAAGTGAAAAAGGGTGTTGCTGGGGAAGAGGAAGGTACTCACGAATGGTTAAATCCATCACTTGAGACGCCAAGCAGAAGACTGGGTGCTCATACATCTCTCTCTTTTTCCCTAAAGAGAAAGAGGGAGGATACCGAGGCATGCGAGAGGCCAGGGTCAGAGAGGAAGAGCACAGAGGTTGCTACAGGCCTGACCCTGGAAGGTTTATGGGCCCTTCTTCCATGCAAAATATTCACAAAAGGCATGCCTTACAGCTCACAGTGCTGGGTAAATGTACATCAAATATATATAGAGGAAGCAGTGAGAGGTCTTTTAATTTGTATTTTTGGGGGATCTTTGTGACATAACTAAAATGGCAAAAGGCAAAAAATACAACAAAACTGTGGACAACTTGCTTCTTTGGTTTGCTGAGGAGGTGCCTTCCAAAAAACTCCTTCATTCATACAACACAACCAAGAACAGCAAATTAGTTACATTTGTTTGGACATTGCCAAGGTAGACTGTGGGGTAGCACCTGTGAGGTGCCCGAACTAAAACACCAGTGCAACAATCTCTTCAACAAGATCCCTCTTGGGCTCCTTAATCCAACTAAGAGAAATGATTGAATCTATTCTAACCAACACAAAGCCAAAAGTGTATCATATTTCACTTTCACATATTGATGTATAGCAGCTGAACTTGACCATCATTAGGAATCATCAAAATTTTGGTGAAAGTATGTTCTGGGATCTAATTTTGTTGTGTTCAACACAGATCCAAATATTCATAGTGGAAAGAAATGTTGTGATGAGGGTGTTTAGTGTTTCCCAACAGCACCCTGACTCATTGAAGACAAATTTTAAATATTGGCCAAGTCGATGTAATGCATAGGTAGCATGATATTGATCAATGCAGATGGGAAACAACCCAAAAAAGATGCACGACCCATTCATCTAGCCATCACAACCTGGTCCTTGCTCATTTTTCTAATTGTTACGTGAACTTTGAAGACAAAATGACCAGTTGCTGCCTAATATATCCCACCCACTAACAGGTGCCATGATATAGAGATGATCAGTGTTATCACATTACCTTTTTTGCTGATCCGTGTGTATTTACCACAAAAGCATTTATATCTTAAATCAAGAGGGTTAGGCTCTAGTCATTAATCACTCAAAGTGGTTGTTGTAGCCTTTCTTAAGAATATGTCATCACACTGCATCAAGCCCTTACTTCTGATATATTTCCAAACCAATGTTACTGAGCTTTACTGATAAGTCCATGTAACCACAATCCAGTCCAAATGGGCAGCACGATGGCCTATCTGCCTAACTATGACATAACCACAAGGGTTGAAACTGTTAGTGTTTCTGGGCTGTCTTTTTTGGATTAACCATTCGTTCTGCCAAGCAGAGGTACATTTTAATGTACCAAAGATGTTTATAAAAAGATCAAGAAGCACATAAGAATGAAGAGAAAGGGTTAAAGGGTCATCAAAAATTACAGCAAGAGACCAGGGTTCATTTTCCTCAGCATTCTCAGGAAGGGGATGGTTTCATTACAGACATCCTCTCAGGTTAAACGGAGTTCAACACCATTTTGGAAGAATGTGCTTGTTTGCTGTTATAGTCTTGTCTGCACCTGAGCTCTGGTCAATCAACTTCAGACTCTTGTCTGTCCTGGTGTCTTAAATTTTGGCCTCTGTCTTTTTGATGTCATTAATTGTACAACAATAAATAAGCACATCCTCAAAATGTAGTTGAGAGTTAGTACCACAGATATAGCAGGTTACTCAGCAACAGTAAAATGATTAATAGTGACCACACATTGCTGCTGTTATGACTCCATTTCAGGTCAAACATTTTTGAAAACTTGCATAGTATCTATGATGCCTTCAAAAAGAAAAACTTGGACCATGCAACATGAGTATACTGAACAAAGGGATGTCCCATCTTTTCTTGTGTATTAGCAATCCTGCTTTCAATCTGAGAAACAGCAAAGCCAATAGACAAGGAAATGAAAGAAGTGAGATGGAAATTATCCAGGAGAGAGAGGAAAGGAAGAAAAAGGGAAGAAGGAGCATCACTTCAGCTGATAAAGGAGCTGAGGCATGTTGAGGGAAATCAGCATAAAGAATGAGTTGAATGCATTTTTACTTCCTGTTCACTTTTTACTGGAAAAGGTAGAACACAAGATAAATTAAATAAACATTATTTTTCCTAAGAAGAATTGAAAATCATTGATATCTGAATCCTTGTACGAAAAACAACTTATCCAAAGTTGTTATCATGTAATAACATTAAAACAGAATAATAGTTCTGCTTTTTAACTTCAGCTATGTAAAGAGTGAGCTGTCAAGGAAAGCCCCTACCTTCCAGTTTGGCGTACTCTGACAGGCGTTGGTAGTTGACCAGAGCTGCCTGCTCCAAACACTTACGGATAACAACCTTTACGTCATCTTGAGGAACAGGAGTGACGATATCATTCATTAAGACCTGAAAAGAACAAAAGAGATGTGAAGATTTCAACAAACAACATGATAATAAACATCAGATGTAAAATATGCTCTTGTATTGTGGACCAAAAGCTAAAGGCCCTATTTGATGGCATGGCACACATTGTCTAAAGGAGTAGTTTTTAAACTTTTTTGACCTTGATCAAGCAATAAGTCTGAGGTATACCATATTCATATCCATATAGAAAGGCTTCTTTTGACACATGCAAATGTATGTATCTTGTATCTTCTCCATTTGTACCTGGTTATCTGCAGGTCTATCTTTCAATTACGAATACAACTTGACAAACATCTGTTTTACTACTTGAATTTTTTAAATGGGATTTATTGAAGTTTTTCACTAAATACATTTTTTTGGTGTTGCATTTGACCACACTGTGATGACAATTTATTCTAATTCATTAAACAGTCATTTTTTTCAAGTAATTCAAAACATATCCAAAATGTAACCATATGTCAGTTTGTTAGAATATTAACCATGTCAACACAGATGTCAAAAATTGGTCAGCATTTTTAACTAAAGACTTGTGAAATAACCAGAGTATTTTCATTAAAAAAGGTATGGCATTTAAATGCGTGGAGCTCGTTCTTGTCTTGCTCAGCTATGAATGTCAGTGCTCCAGTGATATCATGAAAAACTATTTCACAAGACCTATAAGACACAGTAGCAGTACCAAAAGTGAAAGCAAAATTGAATTTTAGGTTTTTAAAAATGCAGAATCAGGTTATTTTCAAACTTTTCTCCAACCGGCTAATCTGGTATTAAGGATTTTTTTAAATTCCTGACTTAGGTTTGCAGTTACATCTCAAAATTAAAGATAAAGCACCTTAAAGTTAACTAAAAAAGTTTCTCTAAATTATTAATAACACAAGGTGGCACAAATTCCAAAGGTACATCTGGTCTTGTCTAAAGATCAGAGTGACCTAATATCTCATTTGTGTACTAGTGATACAAAGACATAAGGGAATTTGTTTATACTTCTCTATTATTAATGGATAACTGATTTGGAATAATGGAATTTGCTTTTTGCATCCAGCATCAAACTGAGATTTGACATTTATTATCATGTAAAAAGTTTTTTAATGCCTACATTAGGGCAAGAAAAAAATGGGAAGGACAGATGATCAGTAGGGTGACACATACTGAGCTCTATACATGTCCCAAAGACATTATAAATAATGCAGCAATCTTAGAGGTAGAGATGAGAGTAGGGGTATTTGCAAAAAGTTTTTAACATATAATCATTTCGTCCAAAAAACTGGTGTTTTGGGAGCTTAAAAAGGCACATTTTTTAAACCAGGTCTCAGAGCGAATAAATGTCTTTTGATGAAACCCTTGTCTGTCAGGTGCCTCAGATACTGTGCCTTTATCACATCCATTATGTCTCTGCATTTTGACCATGGACTGTAAAACATTGATTTTGAATCGCAGAGCAGGAAGTCAACATTCTCCAGCAGTTTAGTAGTCTTTGAATTCTTCATCTTGTGTTTGTTTACTTCGCACGTTCTTTATGGGTATGATCCGTGTTAGCTTCTCTGGTTGTGTATATGTCTTTGGCAGTGTCACAGCGCCACTTACAGACCTGGCAGACACATTTCTAATGGTGCTGTATTAACGGAAAGCTTTTTAAAAATGAAATAGTTTTCTGTCTCCATGTGTATGGGCCCTGGATTTTTTTGTCTTAAGTCCTCACCCTTTCAAGCAGGGACAGAGTTGCTTTTAGCGCCCCCTCTGGTCGTCCAAATGGAAAACAGTACCTAAGGAAGAACAGTATATTTTTCCTTAAATAGTTGAATAATTGTTTAGACATGAGTTCAACACATAAAGTCTCCATGGTTCCTACCTAAAGTGTGTTATCTGGTTCTCTAGAAGCACCCGTAGCCTCTCCTTGATTTCATCGAAACGCTCTTTTTCTTCAACAGTCACTGTGCCGATACCATCGGGCCTGAAACACAAAAAAATGTACAGGGTGTGAGAAGGCAACATTTCAGACCAACAAAAAACAGACGTGTCCAAACAGAAAAAAAAAAGTCTAGCACAACAATTCCAGTATTTCCCTTCACTCCTTCATTGATATGTCCCATGTTCTGGTGTGTTTGACCATTTGCATCACGTCTTCTTATTTCCTTGAATAATACTGAACAAAAATTTTGTTGCTCTGTACTTATGACATGTGCAGTGACAGTAAAGTCTGATTGACTGACTGATTGATTGATTGATTGATTGATTGTGTGATTGATTGATCTTTGCAGAGGATCAGAAGCAGCTCTTTTCCCCTCCTCTTAGGAAATACTGAATCTGAGGAGGCAGGGAAGGGCTAATTAGTTGTTGCTGATTGGATGTCCAAATAATGTCCTGCCACAAGTCAGAGCGTGTTGAGGGGCGTTTTCTTTAAAGGTGCTATGAGGAGAATCTATTACCGGAGAAATAAAGACTCTGCTACTCATGAGCATGCGTGGGGACTGTCGTAATGCTGCGCTCCAGTAACCTCGGAAATGGGAGTGACATCATCTCTCTCGACTTATCAGCGTTCCAGTTGAAGTCGGAAAAAAAATGCCGATCTACCAGGCTATTGTTAGCTGTTGTTGGCACGCCCTGTGTTGTTGTTCACAAATATCACATGAAGAATGTGATTATCACTATGGCAGCACTTTTGTAAATATAAGTCTAACAATACTATGTATACAGCTGATCTAGAGTGACACATCCCAGTCAGAAGTGCAAATAAATTGATTATTACAGGAGCTAAATAACTGTTCACACTGGGGGTATCCATCTTTGATTGTCAACTCGGGGGTGGCGAGGTTTAAGCGAGTTCCCAGTAGGAAATTCAGACTTCGGGGAACGTTCCAGTTGTAGTTTCCTGCTCGGAACCCGGAAATTCCTACTTCTGACTACAACTGGAACGCACCAAAGACGTGACTGAAGCCAAAGCGTGTGTTTGTTGTGATAAATGCAGCTCGGACCTTCCTCAGAACTCTGCATTGCTTTACAACTTCTTTTTTCAACAACTTACAGGATGCAAAGTGACGAGGTAATGTATCTCTTTCTAGGTACGTAGCGGTAGTTTTTGATGTGTGACAACAAGTAATTTTTGGACAACTTATTATCATAGTTGTAGCCGGCTATATATCGCTACTTACAGCCCGGTGCTCTAAGACGTGTAATATGAATAATAAAATAATATAAATTTGCTATAGTTTTAATTGTCTTGTTCCTGAAGTTGAGTATCCAGACCAGTCCAGCCCTGTCCAACCTGACCGGAAGGCTAAGGAATAGCATTTATAGATAACCTATTTTGATGCTATAAAACTCATCTTAAAGTGTGTATTTCGATCAGGCATATATCTAAAAGTGAGACTTTTTTGTAATTACTTAGAAACCCCTCAGTCTCTTTCAAGAAGAAAAAGCATATCTATCTTAACTAAGAGTTTAGAAAAAGGTGTCATGGTTTTCTGCTCCTTTAGCAGCATTAAAAACAAAGAAAACAGATTTTGCAGGACATGAGACAGTTAAACAAAATGACATAAGATCAAAATGTCAACATAGCAGCGACTCTCTTGCTCTTTCTGCCACTTATTTTCTCCCCTTAGGGTCGTGTGTACAGTCAACTGAGGAAGATTTCAGGAGAAGCCTGTCTGAAATTTTCATTGAAATATTTCAAAAAACAGCAACAGCGTCTGCTTTCTTGTCTCTTTCTTCCCTCCCTTTATTCCTTTAATACCTACAATAAATCAGTTTATCTTAGAGCACTTTATCAAGATTTACAGGTATTGTGGCTTTGTTGTGTTATCATTTTTACACAGTGACCCCAGTTTTATATCAGGTGTATGTTTGTGTGTCTGTGAGTGAGTGTGTGCTGGATTTGTTTATTGTTTGTGACATTTTGGAGTCTGGGTGGAGCGTGAGCAGAGTGCATGTGACAGAAGAGGAGCTGGACTGGTGGCCATGACAGCATGATGAGGAGCAGGTGACATGACACCCCCCACCAACCCATCACCCCCAGCCCACCACCACACACACACACACACACACACACACAGACACACACCAGTCGTTTGATGTGTCATTTCAGCAGACGTGGAGGAACTGTCCGTCTAGTGGCCCATGTTTCATGTATGTGTATGTGCGTGTTGTCCCGGCTCCCCGTGAGCTGTGTTACACTCTGAGATGGAGCAGTTTGTTGGAAATCAGAGATGATCTCCTTCAGACTGTCCTCACTCTTCATGAACATGTGAACAGACACTGCCAGTGTGTCGCACACACCTGTGGACATCTGCTGAGGGAAGCATAGAGCTACACTGGAGGTGACTGTCAACTGAGGTCCTGTCCTGTTCATATAGCAGACATTCTCTGTAAAGACGGCATTGTTTCAAGAAATAATACATCCAAATGAAAATGCTAGAGTATATATGCCAGGCCTGTTAGTGGCGCTGTGACTCTACTGGAGATGGACACCAAAACCAGAGAAGAAGACATGAAGCATATGCATCCACTATGTCAACAAACACTGGTGTTTGCTGGTCTCCGTGTCCTATTGTTGCTCAGAGGAGCAAGAGATTTGCTGTTAAATCATAACAAGCTCAGAAGCTCTGTAGAGCGACACCTTATTCGCAAATGTTTCTGTTGTTGCATGCGGCGTAGGGAGGTGGGCCTATGAGGTGATAGGGTGACCATCGGCCCTCTTTTGCCCGGACATGTCCTTCTTTTGATCAAATTATGTCCAGGGAGATTTTATAAAATTCCTCAAAGTGTCCGTGTTTGCTTGTTCCACAGACGAAGCTGTCACCGGTGACGGAAAAGGACATGCGTGATTCAAACTACAGTAACTCCTCTAATATCCATGCAATAAAAATAATTCCAATGGATTCTGAAAGTTCAGTGATGTGTGGTGCATAATGGTAAAGACTGGATTGACTGAGGGGGAGGTATGGGAAGTGAGCTGACTGAGCCGGACAGCAGGGAGAGGATTCACAGACATATATGAGTCATTTATTAGTAGTTTTTTTTTTTTTTTTGGTATTTACTGTGTTTTTTTGCATCTAGTTCATCTTATTGTCATCATCTTTTTCATCACTTTTTGTGTTTTATGGATATCATAATTAGTTAAATTACATAATAATATAAATGCTAAATAATAATCTGAAATATAATATCAACTGAGTTTCTGTTTGTCTTCTCTAAGGTGTTGTACACGTTCATTTAGAGTTGTTTATAAAGAGGAACCTGTTGAAAATTCAAATATCTTTTCTTGTAATTACACACTGAGTACAACTTAATAATAATAATGAGAAATGTTTGCTAGAATGTTTTATATATACCTAAAAAAAGTGCGAATCATTTCCTTAAAGAGCATTTTCTGACACAGTTATTGACAAAAAGGGAAACATACCAGGGGACCATTTAAAATCATAGCGGTAAAAAGGTTAAAATTAATAATAAAGTGCTGCGCTGGACCACTGGTGTTAATGTGCATACCTGACACGATATTGAGCATGCATGCTGCACATGTCATGACGCAACATATTCTGCTAACAGTCTTTTTTTGGGTTTCAGAATATGGTCACCCTGGGATCTGATAGTAATAATAAATATTAATACATTTTTAAAGCATAAAAATGTATTATGACACCCAAGGATGCTGTACAAGTGTAATATCAGAAAATATCTGTATTCAATGTTGACTCTAATCCTCAGTCAGCATATTTAGATTTATTGACTTTGGGACCCATTTTCAAATGTGCATTCTCGGGCACCTGAAATGCCGTTTCCATGTGGACCAAACACCTAAAAGTTTTAAAAACTGTGTCAATACACCTTAATTTGTCTCTGTGTGGATAGACCCTTTTTTGTCAGGGCTGAATGATGTTGGCTAAAAACATTTTGCGATATATTTTTCTCCTGCAATTCGCATTTTTGGGGCTATTTTCATATAAATGCTGTGTCTTTTACAATAACTATGTCCAAACACACATCTATTTTGTTTAGATATCACTAAAGTGAAATACAGAGGGCACGCACATGACTTTCTGGTCAGATAAAGTGAGAACAAATGGAGGAAAGTATGTAGTCAAATACTTTAATTCAGTCTTTCAGTTTTATTCTTTGTGTTATTGTTACTTGATAATATAAAAATAATCAGCTACTTCAAGATTTTTAAAATTTCTTTTCCATATTTAATATAAACATAATTAATATCTATTAATATTCTTAAATTTTATTAAAGTATTAATCATGACCAATCCAAAGTGGAAAAAGTCACCTTGAACATTTCAGTGGCAGAAGATAAAAGAGGAACTTTTTCACACTAATCATGTCCTGCAGGTTTCTCTCTGTCTTTTCTTCCAGTGGTGCGTTATTTCTTGGCAGCTTCCTGATGTTTGTCTGACCTTCTGACCTCACAGCTTCAATGACGACTAGCAAATGAGCCGTCAGCGTCAGACAGATGCCGAGATGGCAACACCTTCACATCCTCTTTAATATGACACCCAACCATTCAGGGGCATTCAAGCAGATGGGTGTGACTTTCTATTTTCATTCATCTAATTTATTTCATTTTGTTTTGATTGTTCTAAATCATTTTAATATCCATCATTAAAATTCAAAAATGCAAGCACAACTATTTGTATCCTCGACATTAAAACACTTTTTCTCGTTGGGAATTCTTGATTAACAAACAGAAATGTTGCAATGTTAAGTCATTCAGCTTCCTGAGAATAATTTTTTATCAAATTGTAAGACCCTTATCAATTAAATTGTATTAGTTGTACTTTATAATCAACTTAGCCTTCTTATTTTTTTTGTCAGTTGATCTAGTGCCAATAAAGTAAAACTGTTGCTATGATAATAATAATAATAATAGAAATAATAATAATAAAAATGTTAATGATAATAATAATAAAATAATTACAACAACAACAATAATAATAATAATAATAATAATAATAATAATAACAATAATAATATATTTATGTTAGTAATAATAATAATAATAATAATAATAATAACATTTTTTTATTGTAATGTTACTGCTCTAAGTGTGACAATAACATTTTAAATTTTATTCCATTGGGTTTCTTCTTTTAATCATAACTAAAAATATATATATATATGCATCTTCAGTGAACATCTAAACAAAGACACAATCGTTAGGGCACTTTACATCTTCATAAACAGTCATAAGCAGATTATGCTGATATTTATGGCTCATATGTTGGCTTTATATCTGCAGAAATGTTCATATATGAAAGTGTCTCTCAATGACTTTCCATGATGTCACCACCCAAATCTGTTAAGATATTTATTCATCAGTGCTTCCAAACATCCATGCAGGCCCATACAGAACAACTAATTCCTCCAATTAGTATCACTGTGTTTAAAGCGGAAATAGTTTTTATCAAACTTTTTTCAAATCCACAACTGAATTTTAATTTATATCAAACTTAATCTTATTCAAGACTAAAAGAAATTATTCAAGTCCAGAAAAACACAATGAAAAGTTCCAATTATGAAAAATATTCACATTATTGATATTATTATATAGATGTTTACTCAAATCAAGCATTTGACATCGGCAAAGAGCAAATAATGCAGAAAAATTTAAGATAGATGGATGGATGGATGGATGGATGGATGATAGATGGACTGATGGACTTTTTAAATGTTTAACATAAATCCTGCAAATGTTGATATTTTACTTAAATGCATTTAATGTTAACTTCCCCAATGTTTAAATATAAACACTCATTCCTATTTATGTATGTATTTTTATTTTCCGTAATGGCACTTCCATACAAAAGTGGATCTAAGTGGAGTCGACATTTATCTGGACAGAAGTCAATTCCTGACACTTAAGCTGGTGACTGGGCAACCAAGTCCAACTTGGTGCACTGACACCTCCAGGCCAGCAGGATATTAGGAGGCCTGGGTGGGGGAGGGGTGTTTATGTGTATGTGTTTGTTTGGATGAGGAGGGGGTCTGGATGAGGTGTGTGCAGCGGGGCACACGCAGCGACAGCAGCGGAGACGTTCGGCCGTCACACATGACAACCTGTCAACCTGTCATGCCTCGACCTCCAGGCATGGCTGGACGGGCTGAGCAGGACTCTGAATATCTGCGCGTTCACTCATGTGGAGGTACTTTATTTTTGGATTTTATGACCACAAAATTCTACGTTGGGACACGGATTAACATGAATGTGTTTTGTTGCCGGGTATTAATAAACTGTGCCGGACTCTTCCCTCTGGTCGCAGACCTTTGCCCTCAGCGCCGGACCGTCCCTTGACTATCTTTGTCACTCTTCATGAGCGGACAGCTGATGTTGATGTTGACAAATTTGATGTCCGACAGACTTCACAGCAGATTAGAGGGGAGTAAATATTGAAACTCAGATCACAACCTACACAAAAGAGGGGAGGCCATATGAGTCCTCTGTCACATTTAGAAAACTTGATAAAATTTCTAACATTATGATCAACTTCTAAAAGATTACAACATTTCAGTCAAAGCTCAAGCTGGGAAATAAGGACCAAATTAAGAATTCAGTATTCTTCTCTTTGAATAACAAACAAAAAGTTGTTTCAATTCCAGGTTTAAAAACTATTGTTTCATTCTTGCTGATATCAAACAATATTAAAAGCCGTTTGGTACTACAAAAGAATTTAAGGGATCTTTCATAAAATTTAACTGGATTTATTTCCCAAAAATTTCCCTTGACAAATGACCAAAGTTCACAATAAATAAATATTAGTACTGAAATAATATACACACATATTTATATAAATCATATATTTATCAAAAACACATGCACTTCAGTCAGAAGTAATCAGTAAAATTAACCCTTTTGAGCATGTCCACTACAGTAGACAGATATTTGAAATAAATTTTAGGCTGCAGTACAATACCCAACTACCAGGTTGTGAACTCCCAAACAGCTTTCTTAAGTTTCATAAAAATATAAACTTTGCACCATTTTTTTTTTTTTACCATATTGAGATATTGCATTATAAATCTATGATAGCCAATGAAGGGTGAATTTGGCATTATACCTGTATTTGGATTTTTCTTTAAAGGAGACATATCATGCTGATGCATGATTTAATACTTACATATAATAAAATAAATTTGAAAACAAGACCTTACACCCCCTTAATTTTCAAAAAATGAGATATTGTATTTTTTCTGATATCATAGAACGAGATTTGATGCCTCTGAAAATAGGTCATTGCGAGATGTCTGCGAGATTTAAATCGTCGTGACAACACGAGGTACCTTTCTTTTTATTGGAGTAATCTGATAAAACACTTCCTCCTCTGTAATGTCCGTTAGCCACAAAAACGTCACCGAGGAACACATCCACCCAGTAGCAGTATATAGCTCCCTAGCTCACACTCACTTATTACCAGCTCTGGCCTGTAGGAGGACTCAATACGCGGTTGCTGCTTTGAGCCTGCCGCAAATTCAGTAGAAGAAGAAGGACAGGCTGGCCCTACCCTCTCGGCAGCTCTGACAGAACTGACTAATCAGAGCACAAAGGGCTGTGACGTTGCGAGGTTACTGTAGGTCAGCCAGGAAACCGAGAGTTTCAACGAGAGCTTGATAATGGCCTAAAATGAGGATTTTGAGAACGCTATTGTGGGGCAATGAAGGAACTAAATGACTTGTACTGAGGACAGCAATGCTTTACAGGCATCCTAGTCTGGCATAGTGAAAAGGAGAAACAAGCATGATATGTCTCCTTTAAAATGTACAAAAATTTGTATTTTTTTATTTAAATTTTGGAGTAATTCAGAAGAAAAAATTTTGAATTAACAGAAATAATACATATGCTTTGGACACTTCTTTTACTTTTTTTTAACTCTTAATAAACGTTTGTCAAAGACGTGTTTGTGGATCTACTGTATATTTAGTTCCACTAAATTACTATTTATACCGTTGATGCACGGTGAAGTTGACAGATGCATAACTCCCTCAAAGTATAACCTGAAAAATGAACATGATTTTGAAGTTGACTGAAAGTAAAAACAAACATTGGAAAAGTCTTCCTCTGTGATTTAAAAGTTCCTGCAGGAAAGGCTTAAAACGGCGCTCATTATAAAATTAAATCAGTTTGACATGCAGTGTGACTGTGGTTTTATCCTCATAAGGCAATTGATATATTTAATAGACATAGTTTGTATGCTTCTGCTTACAGTAAATCATTTGTTGTGTGAAGTATACAAACAATATGTTGTCTGTTATCATCTATTATCCAAGCTTTTTCCGTTTTTTAAACGATGTAAAAGAGGGTGTTTTACCTCAACATTTAGGCTAATTATACATTAAATTATTTATTTATTTAAAGTCTTCAAGGCAGACCTGTCATATTTTTCATGTAATATACATTTTTTATATTCAATGTGGGCTGTAGTGAGGGAGTACAAATAAAGTTATCACAGAATCTCAGAAACCTTTTACATTATTTCCCAGCCTTCAGTGAAACAGGTGAAAACACTCAAACGTAGAGACTCATAAAAATATGAATCACTGAGGTGAACTGTTCTTGAGCTTAGTGAAGACACATTTTCATTTAAACCTTGTCAGAAGTGATAAAACGTTTGACGAGGTTAAAATTTCCCATTTGAATTTACTTACCTTCTATTTCCAGATAAAAGTGGAGACCTGGGGTCAATTTTCTTCATGAACTCAATGATTTTGAGTTCTTTCCTATTATTCTGTGCGGGGAGTTCAGGGGAGGGGAACAACGCTTGTTTGAGTTCGGCCTCATTTACGGGCCAGTTTAACAACTCAGAGACTCGCTGACTGCACCCAGGCAGCAGCAATTTCAAGGGTTTGGGTATCATGAAGGGAAGGTAATTTAGATATAGCAAACACGGTAAAGGGGAAACAAGGAGAAGGGAAAAAGAAAGAACAAAGTAAGCATGCAAAGTAAAAATATAAGACATGCAAAAGGAAAACAATATCAGAAAAACAAAGAGGAGGGATACACATTTGCTTTTCAGTCTTGTCATCATGTAGGTGGGTATTTCCAAAAACTGAAGCTTTCCTCTTTTGCTTCTAAGAATAATCCTGTGACAATGCACAAACTCACTGTTTACTACAATGTCCACAATATGCAACCTTTTCTAGACTTTCCATGCCAATAATGATGCTACATAGTGTGACATCCCCCCAAGGTGGGGTGAGGGCATCCTAAAGTCCTTAAAGTTTTTTAAAATCATTTGTTTGACAGAAGTTTTTAAACTTGACACACTAGACATAGCATTCAATGTGTTTCAATAGTTCCTCTGGGAAAGATCTCAACGAAAGTGTTTGGGGATGGGTAGAACCGTTCAGTAGCATATCCAGCAGGTGATTGGATAATCATTCTGTCAGTTACATTCACAGCTGGCCATTCAGATAGTGTGATAGGCGGAGACTACTGCTGTGGCACAAAATACAAAGCAAAGATATCTGTCCTGTGGAGAAGTTTGTACTGTTATTTGTTTCTCATTTAATAAAGAAATGTGGTCCAGATCTAATAAAACTGATCCTGAGGCTGTTAGCATCTATGCTAAAATCCATACAAGCAGTAGCTCTCACCACTTCCTGCTCTAAAGGACTCTGGACAGTGCTGCTTTGGACTACTCAAAGTTATTGTAGGTTGGATCTTAGCAAGATTTAATGTCTGCCTGATTGCAGACATTAAATCAGGAATATCTAGCTGCTGCAAAAGGTTAGGAATTTTCCAAAGACACATTTTCAGTCACCTAAAAAGCTATTTAGTTGTGGAAAGCTAGCCAAAACTTACAGAAAAACATGCACCATCAAAAATACCAACCTATAGGTGTATACAGTCTTTTACGTGAGCTGGCTAGCTCTTCAGTCTGAATCTTCCAAGTGGCTTTTTCCTCAACTTGACACTTGGGTTTTCCTCAATCAAAGGTTGTTTTGCTACCAAGGATAAATGAGGGTTGACTGTGTACCTGTTTCCATGGACGTGTGAGGCACAGAAGGCGAAGCTGTAGTGCAGCAGGGTGGGGTCGATCATGGCTCCGTTCTCAGCTCTCTCCAGCAGGTCACTCAGGTAGCATAAATGTCGATGGCAGCCCCTCACACCGTAACGGGCGCAGTACTCGTCTAAGACAAACACCTGACCAGGACTGAACCAACCCTGTTGGATAAAAAAAAGAAAAAATGAAAAACCACTGAGAAGCAGATTTCATGCAGACAGCAGTGTCTCAAAACCAGGGCACTTCAGGCAGTTTGGCTCTAAAGTTCATAAGGACTCTTAAGGAAGCATCATCTTGTTTAGTCACCACTGTGTGTCTCCATATAATGAAACACAAGTTTAAGACTGCTGCTGACTGCACAGTTTGATGTAAGGGCTGTTTTACAAATGTGAATTATAATGTAAACTCTAAACTCAGAAAGTACTTTTTGAGGACATTATGCAAAAAGATTTTTTTAAGGCTTCTGAACAAATGTTTGGGTGTTTGGCCTTCTTACCAAACCACAAAATGTGACAGTAGACAACAAAAGCTGTATTTAGAAGGCTGCATGAATGTAAAGCCATGGCATTCGACGAGCTGTTGAATCTGTGGATATACTGTTACTTAACTGTATATTTTTTGATTTGCATACCTAATTTGATTGGTCTACCTGAGTATCCCTCCCTCCCCCTTCCTGAGGAGATTTCTGTGTGAAGAGCAGCCATGTTGTTTATATTCTTACCCAGAGATCAGTACTCAGCATGTCTTAGCTCAGAAGCTGTCACTGCTCAGTTGTTGGCTGTTAACAGCCTCATATATCTTCACATATAGGCTACCAGTCTCAGAGGACCAAAGGGCCCAGTGGATTAATTTTATTCTTGAAGAGAATGAGCAGCTACAATCAGCTAAAACCTGTATTTGTGTGCCAGTCACTTCATGTCCTACAGGACTGGCAACTAGACATTTCCTGAATGTCTAGTTCAAGAAAAGTTTGGCTCAGTACCAAACCAGGTTGACAAACCTGACAATAGAAATGTGAGTCTGCTCTGTTGCAATTATTTTGCTTATTGCTACAAGCTAATGCTAACAGCAGGGTAAAGTAAACTAGAGGTAACTTCACATGTTCATCAGGATTCACATTACTTGTTGAAAGTCTGAAGGATAAACTTTAATGTATGAGCATTCTTACATTGGTCAAGAGAAGTTTAACAGTTGGCTGAAAATAATCAGTCCCACTGCGTTGACTAGGCTGAGTTTAGCATGTTGTGTGTTAGCCTGTGATATGGGGAAACCAGAAAGCTTTTATTTGCTAAATAGCAGGAACTTGTGGTTTGTGTGTGTTCAGGAAGAGAAGGTTAACAATTGGATAGATATAATCAGTCCTTTACCCGACCCAAGGTCCCCGTGCTAACGTTAGCCCAGAAGGTAGGCTAAGTTCTATTATCCTACAGGGTTGGTACAGTCCTGTACACTGCTCTAGCTCATTAGCATGTGAAGGCGACACCCTGAAATCCTAAACACAGTGGTTATGTGAGCATAAAAAGAACGCAGCTGCACTTTATAAGTAGGCTTTTTGGACCAAAGCATGTCACTAACATTTCATAAGGGTCCATGTTAAACTGCAGAATAGGAAGCAAAATATAAGACCTTTGAAGGAACGTATAAAATATCATACTACCAAAGAGCTTATCAGTGATCATTATGAAAATGTTTGTCTTGTGACCAGAAGTTTTATTGTTCATGCAGTAAATAGACGATAAAAAATCATCCTCACCCCAACTGAAAATAAGGCAACTTGCACCCCCAGGTAGAAGTTACAGGTAGAAAGAGGAATAAGAAATACTGATCTGAACTGATCACAAGCTACCTGGAGGTGCAAGTGCATGATCTGTGAGCCCATGCCTGTGAATCAGGAAGCCTTCTGCTGTCACTAAATTGACTTAGTAACAATGCTTCTCCTGGACTTTTCTGATCCTGATCAGTTAAATGGACACTGCAAACATGATGTTCTGTCATTGCAGAGGGGAAATCCTGATGTTCATATCCAAAACATCAGGGCAAAGTTGGAAAAGATCCATGTTGCGGGATGGGAATCAGTACTGTGACCATATATTAGGCCTGTTTTTACATACAGAATAAATAGAGAAACAACCATCATAAAAATTTTCAGGAGAGTTGGTAGTTTTAGATTTATGTCAGTTTGTGCTCCAGTCACTAACTGATCTTGCTGCAGCACCCTGAGCTGAACAGCTGATGAGAAGACAGCAGTGAGTGGCTGGCAGAGATATATGTAATTCATATGCTGCATAACAAAGTAGTTCCAAACACAAGAGTTTTGATGAGGAAAAATACAAAACGTTTTAGAGAATCTCTCTGTTTTAGTCAAGGCAGCATAGTTTTTGTAGTTATACCCTTGCAGACAGGTAGTTACAGGTTTTTTGGTCTGCTATGTATCAGCTTGTGAGCATACATATGTACAGTTTATACTGTATATGCATATTAAGGGTTGTGGGGACTTTAAAAACTTTTAAGTGGGGAAACTAGCAAGCTGCTTAATTGGCAATAATATATTTATAGTGTCATTGGCCTCTAGTGGCTCCACTTCAAGAAACACAAACTATCCCTTCAAGCACTTTGTCATGTGAACAGTATCAGATTTTTACAGTATTTCATATTCAAGTTTCATTCTCTGGACCAAATCGTTGCTTGCCTTAAGTCAACTTGAATTTAACACTCTTCTGCAAAAAACGTAAAACATTTTGACAGTTGAAGTACAAACTGCAAAAATCACTTCCCTCTTGCTAAGCTTAAACAGATTCTCACTCTTCAAAAGAGTCTTCATTCTAATGCTCTGGTGATGCAGGATAGTACCCACAGAAGGTGACAGTGAAACATAAAAAACATAGCTAGTACCACACTTCAAAATAGAGTATGTTGGCAAGATAACAAATAATAATGTAATACAAAAAGTATTTCAAATGTAGTCGGGCATTGTTAACAAATCCTTGAAATAGGTCCTTGATCTACATCCGGATTTGGATTACATTTGATCAATTGTCTCTTGTACCATGAACAACATTCCCTGAAAATATCATCAAAATATCATCTGCAGAAAACTTACTGAGTTGTTAGCAACCATATGAAAGACTGTCCTATCTCACAATGTTAACAAATTCTTTGAAAAAAAATGTGGATCTACATCCGTACTCCAATCTCCACCAAACTCTCATCATATTCTCCTTGTGTCATGACCAATATTACCTAAAAGCTTTATAAAATATCATTCTCAAATCTTTCAGTTAACCTATTGTGAGTTGAGTAAATGTTGGCAAAAACAAAACCATCTGTACTGAGGTGCATATGTGTGAATCCCATAATAAATATTCAAAAAACAAAACTTTGTAGCCCATGGACATTTGAAAGATTGTGCTCACTTCTGCTCTTGTGTATTTAAGACTTTGTTGATAGAGACACTTTAAAGTAATGGCCCTTTTCCACTAGCCCTTCTCTACTCTACTTGACTCTACCCGACTCTACCCAGCTCTACTCTACACGCCTTGTGCTGCTTTTCCATTAGCCCCTGTCGCCTGCCCAACGGCGTGCAGTGTCGCCGTAAACAGAGAGCTTCTCTGCGGTGAAGTCATTTTGAGCGCGACTCAACAATCTGTGGCTTTTTGTCACAAACCGAGTAAAAAAGGAAAGCAAAAGAAAGCTGCAGGTGGTAAGAAGAAAGACCCCTTGAGAAGCACAGGAGAGTTTTGGAAGCTATACAACAGAATGAAGCCGAGGACGAGAGCAATCCAGCTGCAAAGAAAAGACGTATGAGGGTAAGCTAATGGTAGCTACCGCTAGCATGCTAGGTCGTTATGCTCATGGCTCGTCGATGACTACATTGTCTGACCAATCAGTAGCCGGCAGTCGGTGATGTCATCTTTTAGTATTGACTCAGCTCGCTGAGAATCAGAGCGGAGTAGGTACTAAAACTAGCTTGTTTTAGGAGGTACCGGGCTAGTGGAAACATGCTGCAAATTAAGTAGAGCCGAGTAGAGTAGGGCCAAGGCGTGCTAGTGGAAAAGGGCCATAGGACTGAAATTATTGAGATGAGACAAGATGTAGACAGCAAAAAACAAATTTTGACTTTAAACTAAAACCTTCATCATGCTGAATCTGATGAATTAAACATGTTGGTAGCAGATGTAATAAATATGTGAAATGAATGAGCAGATAGTGTTTTGTAAATAGTTTATAGACTGTAGAAAGCATTTTTGTGTGAGTAAATGTTTTTAGGATCTTAATGTTCTCGGGATTGAATTTGAGATCGCTATAAACCTGAAGTAGTAATAAGGTGTAAAGGAATAAAACAGTTACAAAGAGGTAAAAGGATTTGCTGCAAACAGAAACTATATGTTTTTATACATTTTAACAATGAAACAAGCACATTATTGGTCTCACTCTCCCTTTGAAAAAATGTTACTTGATGAACTGAAGCCTGAAGCTCACTTATTGCTGCTGTCGTCTTTAATTTTGGGTCGTTAGACCTAATTAATCCTGCAGACAACAAAAAGAAAGAGCCCTGAATCATTACTCGCAGCTATAATTTCCTCCAGCTCTCCCTCCTCCATATGCTCATCAGTTACATACAATTAGCCTTTGGATAAACAAAATTACATCTGAAACATTATCAACTGCACGCACCAGTCTGAAAGCTGCCAGAGGCTAATTAAGACCTCTTAAGACTGCTTCAGATGAAGGGCTTCTGTAGATGTCTTTGTGAGCTTTAATAACCAACATATCTGAGAGTCACTTTGTGCTTTTACTGGAATATTTCTCACCAGACAGGAGTAGGAGTCGTTGAGTCTGTGGTCCAGAGTGAGGCGCTGCACCAGTTCAAACAGAGAGCCGTGGTCAAAGTTACAGGGGTTTGCTGAGATGAATTCATCCATGCCGTGTTTCTGAGCTCTGTCAGCATCTGAAGAAATCCACGAACCAGCCAGAGAGAAGACAGACGGACAGACAGAGACAAAGAAAGAATGGAAAAATATTAAACTGTGTTCAGAAAGACAATGTTTCATTAGTTTTTACAACCACAATTCTGTTTCAGAGAAATACTCAGGTTTGATGAAGTGCCAACAATAAAGTGGTGCTGTAGACACCAAAAAAGCAAACTCTTTTGTTTCTGACAGCCAAACAGAATTTAGTTTGTGTCCAGCATCACTCCATCAGCAGCAGTTCATGAGGGTAGAGACGAGGTAATCAGGATGATTTTTTAAGCATCTTTCAGGAGATGATCCGCAAACTTAAGATTATTTTGTAGGTCAAGGGAATCATTGTCAATTTGTTTGCATATCCATAAAATAATGACATGTAACCCGCAATATCCTCAGAAACCCTCTGTGCAATGTTCTGTATGCACCCCGCAGTTTTCAGCAAATAACCCTATTTTTACCAATCCATCTGTTTCCACGTCCGATACCGTAATCCAAATGGTTTGCTGGAGATACATGAAGACCTCGATTCCTTCAAGAGTTCCGTCAAAAATATTACAGTCAAGGCCGAAATAACATTATAAACAGGACGGATGGGCCACTGCACTCACCATTGGGCTTAGCAGGGGGACTCTGTGAATATGGTATTTATTTCTTAAAATAAATGTACCCAGATTTTTACCCAAAGCTGCATTCTGTGGCCTCTGAACATGTTCTTCTGTTTAAGTCCACTCATGTATGTATGGGGCCTAAAGTGTGAAGACTGATTGGACAATAGAAGGAAATCTTTTAACTGGACAAGCCAGATGGACAGCTCCATATACCTGCCACAGAAATATTTCACTAGTCCATCTGGGTAGGAGCCCTTTAAATTTGTTTTCAGGGGCAGAACATTAAAAAAAAAAAAAAAGCCTGTGATTGGACAATCATTTGGCTTGTCAAATTCATCACAGACCAATCCACATCAAGCAGGGTTGCCTCCTATAATGTAGCATACATAGCGGCTAATGTAGCGTCAAATGGCTAACAACAGTTAAAAACAGTCCATGGGCGTTACCCATAGTGGGTAACTTAGCCGCTAACAAAAAGCTAACAACAGTAGATGACCATAAGCAGCTAACTTAGCTGCTAACAGCTAATGGCCTTATACTATCATCTTAGACTAAATTGCACCACACATATGATTCATTTTACACTTCTATGTGACATGAACCTCGGGTATATATTGAAAACTTTGTTGCAGTTTGGTAGCACCACTAGCAAGTTGAAGGGACAGCATGGTTTAGCAGTGTTTTGATTTAATAGCATAGACTGAGCTGCACAGAAGCTATTTCAGGTTACACTTATTTAAATTGACCTGACACAGTAAATATGTTTTACTAGTCTATCTGGGAAGGGCCTGCAGAAGCATATCAATCAGATGATTGGATGATCATTCCATCAGCCACGCTTATTAAAGATCAATAATGTAAGTATGGTAATGTAGAAGGTGAACAGAACATGAGCCACTACATAAAACAAACTCAAAACATGTCAGAAAGTGGGAGAAAATATTCTTACTATAGCAAGGCATGTGGCGTTGATATTAGTTTGTCATTTATATAGAAATCCAGATCTGACAAAACTGCTCCTAAAGCTGTTAGCATCAATGCTAATCTCTGTACATACACCCACTACATGCTGTTGTCTCACTCATAGCTCGTTCCACTTCCTGTGCTAAAGGACTCTGATTGGGCCATGCTGCTTTGGGCAGTTCACCATCATTGTAGACTGGCGCTTTGGAAGATGGATCTGCCTGATTACGGACATTGAATAGGCAGGTCCAGCTCCTGTGCAGGGTTACATTCATGTGATAGCTCAACCAATTAGACAACTAATCAAATTAAGCACAGCAATATGGACACTGAGCCAAAATGAGAAACACAGCTTGACGTGGCTAGGACTACATTGATGAGCATTAGCCACACCCCACCCTGCAACCAGCCTTAGCCTAAATTCTGATCATATTCTGAATTCCTCATTTACTTCAGTCAAGCTCAATAAACCCAGTTTCCGTTGTGCTCTGACAAATATTAAATATTCTACCTTACCAAGAACATTCATAGTCACCTCAGTTTAACAGTCACTCTAAAAACCAGTGTGGAGCGAATCAAACAGTCCGGACGAACCTGACCTAACCTCACAAATATGACTGAAGGTTACACCACAACCCAGAGATTTGTCGGCCAACGTCCTCTTCACTGCCCAGTGATTGCACCCCAGCTGTCAATCAATGAGCGAAACAAAGAGCATAATGCTGGGAGCTTACTGTGTCCCCTCAACAAGTCCCCCCACCCAAATCCTCCCCCCTTCAAAATTCTAAAAAGGTGACATTGCGGGGCCCCTTTGGTCTGTAGCTGGTGGCCTGTCAGGTCTGTTTGACGTGAGTGAGCGGGAGAGGAGGCGGGAGGGCTGGACAGTAACATGCAGTGACATTAGTCACCCCCGTCCGTCTGGACTGGGGAACGATGGCCCTGACAATGATTGATGGCTGCTATTCATGTATAGATCCAAAGGAAGGGGACACACTGCTGGTCAAGGCTCTGATGGCCAAAAGCATTTGGGGCTATTCTGTGCATGGCATGATTTTTTTTTACTGACCATGTCAAAATCTTTCTGTCCATAAACTTGTGGGACCAGGACCCATCTGTGTTTTTGAGCTACATTCTTGAAACCTGTTCATAGTTACTGTATGCTAATTCTGTCAAATCTTGGTGATGTTTTAATGCTGTTTGGACCAGTTTGGAGTTTAAGTCGTTTTATCACAGTTGTGTGAGTGTTGTGGAAGCAGAAGAACAGTGGAACCAAGTTCAAGGTGACACACAGAGAAGCAAGACCACAAAGGGGAAGCACTCCTTGCTTATAGTTGTAGAAAATATCCAGACTGCACGGGGTCAAAAGTTAAGAAGGTAAGGCGCAATGTCAGAAGCTTATCAAGGATGATGGAAGAGGCTGAAGTAACAAATAATAAAAAAATAAATGAAACAAATGCCTGACCAGATAACATAAAAAAAGTTATCAGGTCATGAACTGATCATGTCCTCATGAAGACTTTGCTGTGCTGTAACACACTGGCATCAATGCTACTTCAAGAGCTTTTTTAATTACACTGACTCCTCTAGGAAACATGATCATTCATAACATTTACTGTCACTTTATCAAAGTATGTGGAGGATGGTCATCTTTGTCTTCATTTTTACAAGATATTTGACATATGAAATGTATTCATCAACATTCAGGTCTTCCTCTGATCAGAGCAGTGCAGCAGGTCTTCTTCTGACAGTTGTCTCAGAACCTCTGTCGTTCTTTTTAACTTCTGACACACTGTGGGAAAAGTGCTAATCAGATGAACTGGGAGGATGATAATACTCTGTGATTTGTTTTTGGTCCAGGGACTGCTTTGCGGAGGGCACAGTGTGATCTGCCGCACTGACTTAATGAAGATTTTCTAGTTATTATAAAACCTGCATTTAGTGTTGATTCACCACTGACCCTTCCGCAACCCAGTCCCCCAAAATGATCCCCCTTTACTTTACTTTACTTTATTAAGGATCCCCACTAGCACTTGTCAAGAGCGTGGCTATTCTTCCTGGGGTCCTACACACCCAACAAAACATACAAAAACATACACATCACTCATACAACATACCCTTGATGTCAAAGAAAAAGCAGCATGGTTTCTGACTATTATTTCAGCATCAGCATCAGCATAACCTTTGATTTGATCTTGTTTTGTGCTGCTTTCTTCATCCTGATGATGGTGTTTTCAATGCAGTGATTGAGGTTATACCTCAGGATTTTATTGGAAGATCTACATGTATTTGCTTACGTTTTTTCTTTTGATCAGGAGTCAGATGTTTTGGGACAAATAGGGCACACACTTTTTTGCATGTAAAATTAATCAAATTAATCTTTGTCAGTGGGGACAATCATTTTAAATGATTTTGATTTGAATTTGTTGAAACTGTGCATGAGCGCCCAGAACATTCATTGTCTCGAACATTGTCTTTGCCTTTACAAAATTTTTTGTGCTGATCAAACATAAAACTGATGCCAATGTTGACAAGGTGCTCTTTCAGTTAATGTATCAATGGATTTGGCTGATGCTTTGTTCAATTTCACCAAAAATTACGCAATCATGTTTTGCTCAACTTTTAAGCTTAATATCTAATGTGCTTATTAACCAGCAGCGAGCAGTGAATAAAAGTAACTCAAAAAGTTATGCTTGGATTTTGATGAAATTTTAAGGAAATGTTCAGCATGGGAAAAGGAAGAACTGATGCGATTTTGGTGTTGATCTGGATCAGTGTCTGGCCCCCATGACAAAAAATGGGATTTTTGTGAATAAATACTGAACTAAAATAGATATCACTATGAATCCAATTACTAATGGTATGTTTTCATGGTCAAGGAATCTGAATATTTAGATGAATTAAAGGTAGGACTAATATTTATGGTGAAAATCACAATATGGGTGAGGACTGTGGCGCTGGCGGAGGTCTGCGCTCTCCGAGTGCTTTCTAGTTGGAAACTTGCAACAGTTGTGCATGAATACTCAGCCTTTTTAAGAGCAGGTTAAAGGCACTGGAGGAAGAAAAGCAGGCTGTAGATGCTTTGACTGGTGATATGCTGCTGTAACTCTGAACTGATTGGTTCATATTTATGCAGGACACTCTTGCAAATGAAATTTTCAATCTCAATGATGAAAGAGGCTTTCAACGTTCCCCCTTTTTTACTATACACACAAGTTAAGAGGTATCTTCAGCTTGTACAAAGGTGAAGACACTTATTAAACTGCATTAAGTCACTGTTGGGAACAAATCTCTTATTCTATATTGTATTAGGTGAATTTGGTGAGTGGATTTCATGGATGTGTAACAAAATCAAAGTACAAAAATTAATTAGTAATCAGGACAAAATCATAATCATTTCATCAGTTGCACAGCATGTTTTTCATTTCCTGAAAAGTAGGCACTTAGGAGATACGAAGTTTGAGTTAGGCATTTTTTAAAACGTCTTTCCTAATAGCCTGCAAGATTTGTGTTATGAGTATGCAGAATTGGCTCTTAATAAGTTCCTGACATTAGCTAACCAGTGAGTATGTTGCTTATTGGCATGATCACCTTAAAATTAGGTGTTTTTAAGCCAGACGAATGAAATGTCAGGAATCAGAACAGACCAAAGAATGAGCAATCAGTGCATCCTCAAGATCAGAGACACCTTCACCAGCAGCCATGGGCTCAATAAAGTTACCTAAAGATTCATCCATGAAACTGATGTCCTGTTTTCATGCCCCTTAACTGTATTATTCAGAAAATACACAATTTTTGTTTCAGGGCTGAATAGTTTTAGATCTTTTAATCTTAGTTTTTTATTCATCATATAGGCAGTCAGATTTGTCCTGGTGCATATCCACCAGTAAACAAGACCAAAAAATCTGAATGACTTTAAAACATGATCGTTTTACACTTTCAAACTAAAAACCAGGAACATTATCACTGAAATTTGTCAAACAAACAAAAGCTTCTGTCACTGTCTGGTGTAAAAGAGTAAACTGTGAAGCTCACTTTCACCTCTCAGCAGATGAAAACAAACCTCTTAATTCTGCCTTTGCTGTCACAATGTTTTAATGTGGTCTATTTTGATTTGGCTCAGGGGAGGACGGGTGACGCTGACGTGATGTTATATTATTCATTGCACTGATCCAGGTGTGAACTGACAAGTAGCTATTTGGTAACATTGAATGATTGCTGCTTGATTTAATTGTGCAGCAGCCTCACTGTTTTATTCATAGCCTGGCACTTTTAACTTGGTAATTACCAGCGGCTGAGACTCACTGGGACTCCAGTGGTGGTGACAAAAACAGCTCGCTCTCTAAATTCACTTAACCCAATGCTATTAGGGAGCATGTTTTCATCTAGGGGTCTGCAGGTCTGTATGTAGATGGTTGACCTCCTAACAGCATCCTTGGATAAACTCACAAACAAACAGCAAGACTGTACTTTGGCATATCTAAAAATGCTGCTCTTTTTTTAGCATTTCAGCAGAATCCAGCAGTGAATTTTCAACCAGTTTAACATTTAGTAACTCAACTTACATGTTGATAAAGGCTATCATAAGAATAACAGCATGTGAACCAATCAGAAAGCCTGGAACTGTTAAAGCCAAAAGTGTTGAGAAGAGGATTGAGTATTTACAATTGTGGCAATAAAGTTATAAAGCTCTTCTTGATAAGCTGATTTAATATTTAATAATTGGTCATTGAGGGAACATTTGTTCTATATTTACCTCCAACAAGAGGTTGTTATTGCCGGCGTCTGGTAGTTTTTTTTGTTAGTTAGTTTGTTTCTCTGTTAGCAACACAACTCAAAAAGTTGAGGATGAAATTTTGATGATATTTTCAGGAAATGTCTGGGTTGGGACAAGGAACAAATGATTCAATTTTGGGAGTGATCCGGATCACCGTCTGCATCCGCCATGAAAAATGTGATTTTCTTGAATACCTACTGAACTAAAATAGATATTATTATGAATCCAATCGCTAATAATGATATGTTTTCATGGTCAAGGAATCTAAATATTTAGATAAAATAAATGTAGGACTAAAATCTATGGTGAAAATCACAATATGGGTGAGGACTGTGGTGCTAGCAGAGGTCTGCGCTCTTTGAGTGCTTATATATATATAGATATATTTATATATATTTATAGCCCACTTCCCTCTTGTAGATGGTCATGTGCTTCAAGCTCAGTTCTTGTACCAGGGGCCTGGGAGTGGGAGCTTCAGGGTAATTCATCTCATCTGTTCCTTGGATTACACTCTTTTGGACAGAGATCTCTGGTTTTGAAACAGCTCTGTGTGTACATTTAAAAGGCAGTCAGGATAACATGAACACTAGCCTCTCAATGAACCATGGAGCCTGTCCTGGTGTAAATGCATGGCAGCCTTCATCTGTTCAGACTCCATTCCAAATTCTAATTTTATGTAAAGTCAGATTATCCTATTGAAAAATAAATATACACCACATCTACAATACAGTACAATATCCAAATCAGAACTCTTAAATGAGATGTACTAGTGAAGATTTCTTCTCATAATGAGTGCACAGCAACCATCACAGAAGTTTTCATATGCTGAACATGCTAGAGCTTTGCAGTGGTCATGATAATGTGTCCCCGAAGTATTAATGGAGCTGAACTCTGATCGACACCGCAACACTGATCAAGGCATTTCAGAGAAAAAGTCCAACTCTGGCATATAAATGGAAGATGGTCAGACAGAAGCACAGCCAAAGCAAATCATATCTACATGCATGCTAAATTACAAAAATACATGTACGTCTGTATTTCTGTGTCTCTGCAGAAATGACATAGTGACACATATAAGAGTTTGATGGACAACAGAGGGAAGGAGGAGAAAGAAAGGGGAGGAAACACTTACCGTTTGATCCAGCTTAAGACAGCAGGGTCAAGGTAAAGAAGATGAAGAGAGGGAAGAAGAAACAAACAGAGAAACATAAAGACACACAGCAAAGCCACCAACACTTTAACACTAAAGCAGACCTACAGCTGAGAGCAAAGCAGCACAAACAGTAAAAGTTCCAAACAAACAGCACACGACCAGGAAGAAGACAGACTAAGAGCACTATTGTGTCAAAAATGTGCATGGAGACAGAGCGAGGACAAAAGCACAGGACAAAAGATCGAGTTGTCGAGTGATAAAAATGAACTACTTTCTGTTCTGTTTTGGCTGAACATGTTCTCAATTCAAACCCAATTTTTCGGTTAATTTTAGACACAGATGGAGCCACTAAACTTATCCACACTTTCCTTGACTAAGTCTTGACTGGTTCTTGACTGGGCAGTGCTGGGACCTGCCAACCTGGAGCTTTAATCAGACACCCTACATGACAAAGTAGTAACTGGTTATTTCAAACACTAGTCTACTAAAGGTAAAGCCTTTGTGAGAGAAGCACCATCTTAGGAGGACACCCTGCAACTGCATGAATGGGTGTGTCTGTAGTGGAATTTAGGCACACCCCAAGGCAGGTGGCGGAGGACTCCCAGTGGCGGAAAGTTGGCAGGCAGGCTAGAAGAGAAAGATTGAGGTGGCTTCATCTGTATAGAAAACAAAAACATAACATCTGCACCACAATGATGGAGACTGATGCAAGGATGTTTACCCCCTCTACCTGCAGTGTAGAGGATGAAATAATCCAGAAATCATATGTTTTAGAAGAACAGGCTACCGCTACTTTGCTACACTACTTAGCTATTCTACTTTGCTATGCTGCTTTCTGTTATGTTGCCGCTGCTATGCTACCACTGCTATGCTACCACTGCTATGCTGCGATGCTTTGCTGTGGCTCTGCACCTATGCTATTCTACTGCTACTGCACTATTCTGCTATCCTGTCACTTGGCAGTCATGGTTTGCTGCTGCAGCTCTCAACAAAAATAGTAAAGAGGGTGATATGAGTAATTCCACTGAAAAAACAGCTTGAGAAAACAATGTTATGTCCTCCCATTGCAAGAAAACCCTTTGACTTATGCAATTTGAAGACTATCTGACAATAAATTCCCTCTTTATGTCATTGACTAGTTGTTGCATCCCTTGTGTGTTTCATGTGGATTTTATCAGAGAAATATCTTAAACTAGGGCTAAGTTTGGACAGTAATGCTTCACAAATACTGGGGGGCTCTTGAGCATTTGCTTCACAAGCTTTCATCAATAAGAGTAAAGTATTTGTTTAATATTATTACTGAACAATAACTCAGATAAACAGTTGAAAACTTACAAAACTGTGATATAGGTGCGTCCAGCTGTGGTGCTGTGCCCCCTCTGGAGTTGAGCTTCTGGACCTGGGTGGGTGGAACAGGTTTGTGTGACTGCCCTGTGGCTCTGTACATGGCCTGGACCCAAAGTATCCGATCCTGCTCATCATCACTGGCAAAGATCACAGTGTCGCCCTCTTTCACAGCGTTGAAGAAAGTTCGGCCTCCGTCCAGACCTGGTGCACAGACAGAGGAAGAAGGGGATTGGGTTTTATTGTTGTATTTTTTTGGGCATTTTGTGCCTTTATTGATAGGAGAGAGACAGTGGATAGGCTTGTGAAAGGGGGTGAGAGAGTAGGAGAAGACACTCTGCAAACTGGTCACAGGTGGGATTCGAACCTGGACCGGCAGAAGCAAGTACATGGAGTGCCTGGTTGCTAACCACTCCGCCAAACCAGCACCCCTTATTGTTGTATTTTTTTATTAATTTATTTAAAATACTTCTTTAGGGTCTTTGCAGTTTACTGAATTGAAGAGAGAGAAGGGTTGGAATAAGTCAATCAGAATTTATTTACTAACAAAGTACACGAAAATGTAGCTCTTATGAAAGCCAAATTTAGAGTTTCACTGAATAACAGCTCCATCAAAAACACAAATATGACATTGGGTTGCTGATATAATAATAAATTGCACCTTTTCATAAGACAGTTGAAAGATTGCAAAAGTATTGTATTCTTACATCGAAGCAAACACTCAAGTAGGTGTTTTTAAGGCTGGACATGTATTTGACTATGCAGAAACAGTCCCAAGACGGTCAGCATGCATCCCCTGCATCCATTCAGCACATCAATTAACACAATTCGGATGGGAGCTTCAGTCTACAACTGACTGGTATGGTTAAATGTAGAGGTAGGGGTGTGCGATATGACGATATTAAATCGTTAAGGATTATAATGTAGGGATGATCTCATAAAGAAGAAAAGATGGTCAGATCATCTGTGTGGGCACTCACGACTAACCAATCGTAGCACATTACGCACAGTGCATGGTGGGATCTCCTGTTTGGTTATGTAGCGTGAAGCCATGGCGGAAAGAAAAAGGAGATAAAAGCTTGAAGATGTCTGAACCAAAATCTGTTCTAAAGCAGCTGTATTATTCACTCTGATTATAGACATTGCAGTTAGATAACATTTGCTCTAAATTGTTACACTTTAAGAGATAATGTTGATATTGTTGTTCATTACCTTTTATGTTTACAGTTTTTGCATGTTTTTATAAAAACTGCTCTATTTAAATTGAAACCTGTTCAGAACGTTTCTTTGGATTTAATTGTCCTTTTTTTTTTCTTTTAGGGTTTTACATGTTTTATATGTTAAACATAGGGGAAAGATGGTCAAACATGCAAATTAGTCTAGAAAAATCAACGTAAAAAAGAATCATGATAAAATCGTGATCGTGATTTTATTTTTTAAATATCGTGATGTGATATTTTTGCCCTATCGCCCACCCCTATGTAGAGGCAGAGCAGTCAACTAGGCAGCAGGAACAACTATTCTAAGTTTAAAAGACAAGAGTGACTGTGTAAATTGGTGACTCTGTGTCACACTTGAGCTGACACCATGGTTATCTTCCACTGGGTTTGTTTGGTTTCTTTGACTAGATTTCCTTACACATGGAAGAATCGAAGGTTACACCCTCTGCTTTTGCCAGTGCTTTTACAACAACATCGAACAGCACAGCTGGACAAAAGTCATCAGTTAACACAGGCACTCATTAAACCATAACACCAAAACACTTGTGATTTTGCATGATGCTGGTGTTGAGGGCTAACCACTGGTCATTAGCTGCTAGCTAATATTGGATGATGACATTGATCATTGGTGTTTGTCTTTTACTCTTAATCTTAGAATTATCACCATGTTTTCAGTTTACCTCTAACAGACCAGGTAGATACAAGCAGCCTCAGGTCTTATGAGCCCTCTAGTGGCTCACACTGTAACACGTGTCACATACAGACAAGTGTATAAACAAAAACACTCATGATGGCCACAGAATACACAAACTGTAGTATATCTCCAGCTTAAGTAGTCCAATTGTTTACAAAACAGATCACTTTCGTATTTCATTGTGTTAAAGGAGACATATCATGCTGATGCATGATTTAATACTTACATATAATATAATAAATTTGAAAACAAGACCTTACACACCCTTAATTTTCAAAAAATTAGATATTGTATTTTTTCTGATATCCTAGAACGAGATTTGATGCCTCTGAAAATAGGTCATTGCGAGATGTCCGCAAGATTTAAATCGTTGTGACGACACGAGGTACCTTTCTTTTTATTGGAGTAATCTGATAAAACACTTCCTCCTCTGTGATGTCCGTTAGCTACAAAACCGTCACCGAGGAACACATTTGTCCAGCAGCAGTATATAGCTCCCTAGCTCACACTCACTCATTACCAGCTCTGGCCTGTAGGGGGACTCAATACGCGCTCGCTGCTTTGAGCCTGCCGGAAAATACAGTAGAAGAAGAAGGACAGGCTGGCTCTACCCCCGATAGAACTGACCAATCAGAGCACAAAGGGCTGTGACGAACGCTATTGTGGGGCAATGAAGGAACTAAATGACTTGTACTGAGGGCAGAAATGTTTTACAGGCATCCTAGTCCGGCATAGTGAAAAGGAGAAACAAGCATGATATGTCTCGTTTAAGTTAGTGACAATCTGAAATACTATACATGGCTAGACCAAGGCTAGTAAAAGATAAATAAATAAGTAATAAATAAAGACTGTATAAGCGGTGGTGGTTCATTTGATAAGTCTTTTTTCACGTCTTGTTGTCTTCTGTGTATTACCTGGTTGTGGGTCTGTGTAGTCCACAGTGTATCCGTCCAGTTGAAGAAGCTCCACAGGCTCGGCCTTCTTCTCTCTGTAGCTGCACATGGCAAAGGTGTACTGACTCACCTGCAACAATCACACACAGAAGAGAAAGTCCCTCGCTGAAAAGAGCTGAATGAAATACCTTGTGAGTTTATATTTTTTAAAGGTCCAAGTCCTGAAATATCAATTTTCTACACTCTTACTGCTGCTAGAAGGAGCACTGGAACATGACATCTTTAAGAAAACTCTTCTTTCTTTTTAAAGAATATGCCCCTTGAAATGCTCAGTTTTCTACTTCCTGGGTTTGATTGTGTCACAGCTTAACAGCCTGCAACTACATGTGTGTGTGTGTTTTCTGCTTGTCAGGGGCAGACGCCATAACTGTTTTAAAAAGCTCTGCAATGCCTTCTCCCCCTCCCATCAGTCGTAGTTTGGACAAGCAACAAGCACACAGCCTGGTATCAGAGCCTTTCCGTCCCCTTAGATCCAAGGGTATCCACAGGGGAGGGGAAAAGAGCTGCATTTGATCCTTTGCAGTAACAGAATTTTTTATTTTTTTAATCAACTAAAATAAAATTTTTGCTTAACTGACTCACAGGACATGATGTTAAAGGTCAAACACACCAGTTTATGGGACCTTTAAATTTATATGTAAACATTTAAGCAAACATAACTTCGTGTATTTCCAATATTTGACTCTTCTCCAAATAGTTTCTGATCTCTCTTCTATGTGCATGTGTGTAATCATAATCACATTAATTACTGTATTAAAAGGTTAGGCTGCAGAGGTGTTGAAAATTACAGCTAATAAAGGTAAATACACGTATTAATGACCTTTAACAATGATTAGAGTGTCTGTAAGTGTCTGTATAAATATTACACTGTCTTTAAACGTAAATTACCTTGAAGACTTTAAATAACAAGAGAAACAGTGGCTAAAAGGACATTTTATGTTCTTTTTACTCAGACATTTGCATTGCAAATTTAGATAAAAATATGTTGGATTTTCACCTGTCACTTGAGCACTTGAAATATTTGAACGTGTTGGTTTTTCTATCATATATCACTAACTGCATCAAGGATGTTAAAGGAAAAGCTCCTTTTAAAAAATTAAATGTAAAGACTGAAATATTTTACAAATAAAAAGCAGATTTTCCACCAAATAACTTTTCTGTTTTGTAAAATATCCCTAAAAACATTACTTATATAACAAGACTGCTTCACTGAAAATTATTATATTATTTTGACTGAAAGTTAGCAAAACTTCATTTTTGCTTCTCTCGAGAAAAACAGGGCCATATTGACCCACATATGTGCACTGTATGGGTGTATTGCTTGTATAGGACCTCCCTGTGCAGCACGGTGACAGTTTGTGTTTCTCAGTGCTGCGGCCTGCTGTTACTGTAGCTGTCGGTCATTCCCGCCTGTCGTCACAAATCACCGGGCTGAGCCAATCTGCCGCTGTCGCCACCTCTGCCGCTTCAAGTGGCAGCTCTCACTCAGACTGCAGCTGCATTCAGTGTGTATGTGTGTGCGTGTGTGTGTGTTTATGTGTGACAAATGAGATTCCCCTCGACAACACTGATGAGACCTGAGGCCGTGTAGAGGATGGAGAGAAGCGGGCTAACTCTCCAGCAGCTCCCTGGCCTCCAGGACTGCACAGCAGAGACTAAACTACCAGCCAGCATCCCACCACCCAAAATACCAGCTACATCTCACATGTGCAGTACAAATCAAAAGAGCTTTATTGACTTGAATATTGTAAAAACAGTATTGCAAAGCCTCACATTACAAATAGAAAAAAACATGTTCCACAACAGGTCTAACATTGAAACCCTCTGCTTCTTGATTTCAAAGTCTTTTTGAGGTTTAAAATAATCTGTCATTCCTCTCTTTCAGTAGTTGTGATGCATGTAACGAGGAAGAGCCTGGGCACAAGTACGTAGAGAGTACAAGTACGAGAGCAAGGGAGAGTGGAGAGAAAGAGGTGGTTGGGCTGGTGCATGGGTAGACTATGAAGCTCATATATAAACAAAATTGGATTCACCCAATATGTAAGAGACTCATGCAGGGACCATGCAACCATCTTTGCCACTGTGCTGGTGCGATTATCAGACGTTTCACTATGATTATAATTACACAGTCATCCAATGATCATTGGCCGATCAGGGCAATGCATGCCAAGCTTGCTCTACCTTGTGAACAAAGCACTACCCCCCTCTACCCTCTGCAAAGTTAGCATAACACATAGCTAACTGTTCAACAGATGTACTGATATGACTCAACATATGCCATAAAAAGTGGACGTACATGCCATTTCACCTCATACGGCTGCAGATGATCACAGTATTACAACACTATGCCTTCATGACGAAAGACAGCTGTCTCTTAAGGAAGCCTCAAGTCCACTCTTGAGGAGGAGGCATTACGTTTTTTTCAAAGCTAGCAAAAGTTGACAAAAATGTTTGTGAGTGAATGCAGCTTTACATCCATGTTTTTAAATGAGATGTTTTTTTTTTTTTTTTTTGGCAAATTAAAAAAAAAAAAACTTTTGAAACTACTTAGACCACATCAATACAGGTCAGATAAACACTGTTTGGCACTCTTTTACAGCCTGTAAAATAAAAAGGATATAACTTTGTTTATTTCGTATATTAATCATGATTTAGTTGATCGCATTGCTGGTCAACTCTCGGAGGCCTAGGATCGGCTGGCGACAGGTTCAGGGTGTAACCCACCTTGCCCATGACAGCTAGGTTAGGCTTCAGGACAAGTGGTATTGATAAGGGATGAATTAATATAATTAATAGTAATAGTAGCATAATAGTTTGCATAATTTGCTACACAAATATAGCTGCATCTCAGAGAGATATGATTTATTTTCTTCTTATTCAACATTCTTGCACAGCTGATGTAAGATCAATGACTATATGCTAAGTTATCATGATACTAAGAAAGAAAAATATATATGTGGTTACTTTTATTTTAATAATCCAGCATCTCTAAACAACCAGGCCCACTGGGGATTCTCCCAGTTAACCACTCCAGGCTCATTTTTCACTTTCATTTGATGTATTTAGTGCTTTACGTCTGCCACCAGAGGGGGTTATGGGAGGCACTCTGTGTCTGAACCAGCCACCCTCCACAGAGCACCAACTCCAAATGAACCCAAGTCAAAATAAAGCCTGACACTTGGTCACTGTAAAGCCTCAGTTTAACAGAGACTGTTTTCACAGAAGACAAAACTAAAATGATGACTTCAAATAAAGTTAACCGAAAACTAACTCACCTGACTTGAGAAGAATTTAAGAGAGAGACACTGAGCTGGTGAAGTAAATCTACTGAGATAAACTGAGGTGATCTAAGGAATCAACCAGAGCTGACATAGACTCTGAGGGAAGCATGGATATATATATATAATTAAATTCAGTCCAACATGAACACGCAAGCTTTATCTGATTTGTAATCTGCCCAGATCATATGAAGAGGGGTGACTCAGGTCACGACCAAAGGGATGATTATGGACTGATGGACACAGATGATGAGGGGGGATGAGGAAGGAGGGAGGATGAGGAGGAGGAGGTGATTTAAGGACGGAGAAGGAAAAGATGTCAGGAGATTGAAACATTAACAAGAACAAAAGGAATAAAGATGTAAACACCAAAAATGATTCAAACTCCAAGTGATATGACCAAGATATCATAGAACATTAATTCTTGCTTTTAATGGTAATGGTATTATAATAACACTGAATTAACAGAAATCATGCTTTAAATTGCATGTCTAAGCTCTATAGCCCCCTTCTTATAACAAAACAACCCAATGGTTTGAAAAATGACTCATGTTTTAATGCATGAAAGTACAAAATCAAATGTTTTTTTGTATATTTCTGAATTCATTTGTTTGTGTTTTGGCCATATCTGGATCTGTGGTTGTCTCTCTCCATAGCAGTGCTAAGCCACAAATAAGAGTAGGAATATTTCGGGTTTAGTTGTTCATGAATTGTTAATTTTCAACACTGGCACTCAGCCTGTGATGAAACCACAGACAGAAAAAGACGAAACAAATGAACAAAGATATTATTAATGTAGTTTATATTTGTTAATCACTGAAATCAGAATATCAATAAAACACAATGTTTCTGTTAAATGATCATCCTTAAATTAAAGTTTATGTTTTCTATTAAAGATGTTAAATCTGTTTTACCTGACCCTCACTGTCTGACTTTTTTATTTAAACAATAAAATTAAACAGAAGAATAATGATGTTGATTATGATTTCATTGAGTTTAAAAGTTCTGAAATACTTTTAGTTTGAAGGGGAATTAGACATTTAATCAAACATCAAGCTTTTACGTGATTCGCTACAAAAAAATTACATTTAATTGAAGATTTTTCAGCTCATTAAACATCAACTATACAGATTTATTTACATAATTATGAGGCCAAATATCCATTCTGTCCTTTTGTTTTTTTGTTTTTTTTTTGTTTAGGTGTCTGTTTTGCTCCATCCTCCAAACCCCTCCATGATACGAAGTTTCATTAAAGTCTTAAAGTCCAACGTGTTTTAGACTCCCATTAGTGAGTGATATCTATTACAGAGGTGTGTGTCAGGCAGTCTGGTCCTCACCGATCAGTCCTGAGACGACTGTCCTTGGTCCAGTGAGCAAATTTAGGCATGACCAATGCTTTTCAATAGGAGGAGAATAGACGTGAGTGGGATTTACACAGCCGATCGCTGTCTTCACCAATCAAATGGCGCCTCTTGAATACAAACCCACTGAGGCGCAGCGGATTATTTCTGAATTATCCCCGCCACTGCAGTGTGCTGACAACAAACTGTCTTCAGCAGGAGAATGGACACAACCTTAGCTGACAGATGTATATATATATTATATAAAAAAAAAAACGTGTCAAAATTTCTTAAGAAGACAGTTACACCACAGCTGGCTTATCCATTCATAATGCTTGTGATCCACCTGCACTCCTGGTTTGTCATCGCCAAATAGCAGAGCATTTAGTGATAAACTGTACACTCTCCCGGTGTCTCCTCATCATCATCCTTACAATAATGCTCTCCATCTTTTTAGAGCACGTTAAAAATAAAGACTAAAATAGAGAAATATGGGAAATAACAGGTAAATCCTGAGTGACATACATTTATTTTCTCTCCTTTTTCTTCGTCTTTTTTCCCCTTTTTTTCTTTGAATTTAATGAAATGAGAGAAGACAGATATTTACTCAGTATCAGATGTTAAGGCTGTTTATTGTTGACTTGTAAGATGTGCATCAAACTTCCAGCTGCAGTCAGGTTAAGCTTCCATGATGACAAACGGCTTTAATCCGACATCAGATGTGACGGGAAGGTTAATATAGATACAGATGTATATGCTGGTTCAGGCTGTTACATTAAATAGTGATTGCTGTGATTGTTTTTTGCATTAAAATGTGCCTGACACTCTGGAAACCTGCCTCCGAGGCATGTGCACATGTGCGCTTGTCACCAAATTACAGCTGCGGAGGGTGCACTCCGCCCTGCGCCGAGCTTGGACCAGGTTGCAGCTGGCGAGCTTTCAGCGCACTTTCTGCACTGTTTTTGGCACGAAATTGTCACTGCGCCAACATGAATCTGCCGACACCTCCCCCTGGTGCGCCATCACCTCCCCTTGATGCGCCGTCACACCCACCTCTGCGCAGACGGTCTACCAAATTGTCAAACTGGCAGCTCATGGCGGTGCGCTGGACGAAATTAACACTGCGCGGGGTGCGCCAGGCTTGCGCCCCCTGCGCTGCGCCACGAAATTAGAGCCCTTAAAGTCCACCGTGTTTTAGACTCCCATTAGTGAGCAATATCTATTACAGAGGTGTGTGTCGGGCAGTCTGGTCCTCACCGATCAGTCCTGAGACGACTGTCCTTGGTCCAGTGAGCAAATTTAGGCATGACCAATGCTTTTCAATAGAGAGGTGGAGTGATAATTCATTTTTGTAACTTCCATGTAGGCCCTTGAATACAAACCCACTAAAAGCCAACGGGATTATTTCTGTGTTTCAGATCATTGCTGACAACAAACTCTGGAGAGAACACAACCTTATGAAACTCATATATTCTGTTCTTTATGATGACAAAAGAAAAAACGTGTCAAAATTTCTTAAGCTTAACGTATTGGTTAAGAGTAAAAAGCTGTTGGTGACCAAAAAATTAACTATGAAATGGCAGTTTACAATATTTCGTTGTGACAATTTCCATTTAATCAAAATACCATCTCAAGTCAGTGCCCTTAGTGTAGGAGTTATTGTTTATTCATAAAATGATCAGAAATACTTGCAGTTGGGTCCCAGCCATTTTGTAATCCTTGTTAGCATTTAGCTAGCAAATGTTGCTTTAAGCACACAACAGTTTAAGATTGATAAGCAGGTCTCATCAGATGCATTTTAATACTTTTCATTAAACATTAAACTCTCATACTTATTGTGAACCACAACAGTTATTTGAGGCATTTAATTACAACCAATTTTCAACATCCTAATTATTTTGGGGCTTGGAGACCAGGAAGTGCTAAATGCTAACTTACTTGTGTGTTTTTGGACTCATTCCTGCACTTCTCCATAACTGAGATGGGATGCACTGCGTGTCACAAATCACTCTGTTGTGCTACTTTTATTAGCCTGCACTGCAGCTGGTAGTTTGAGACTTTAAATTGTCAATGTGATATCAGTTCAGCTTTCATTAGCACAACAACACAACATGTGGAGCCTTACATAAACCAGCGATGTAAATCTAAATTTCATAGCACAAAAGAATCCATTTAATGGTCTAACACTGGTTTGAAGGGAATTTTATATCATGCTGTACAACACTTATAATCCAGGTTTACTGCCTATACATTAAAACATGCATCCTCATGTTCCTTTCATGGGAGTTGTGTGTGTTTTTCTGAACCGCCTGTGATTTCTAAGCAGATGTTACATGAGCAAAAACTGACAGAGAGCAAAGAAAAGAAATGCAGAGTCTCAAAAACAGCAACAAAAGTACACAAGCACATACAAGCACACAAAAACAGAGAGGGTCCGTGCGCGTCCAGACAAACACCCGTGCACATCCACACACAGACAAACAAAAACACACACACAGACTCACAGAGGGGAGTGTGCAGTGTATTGACCACTGTTTGTCACTCTCTATATATTTAGCTGGGAGCAAGTGAGAGGCTTCAAGTTGGCGGCGCTCCGGCTTTTCTAGCTGCGAGTGTCAGGCCAGCGAGTGTTCGCTCGACTTTGTCAATCCGCTGTCAACTTGTAGCTCTGAGACATATCCTCTGCAACGCACAAGAGACAGCACCCCCCCACCCTCCACCCCTCCACCAAACTCCCACTGCAGAGCCACCAGAAAATGGCTGCTACCGCTCCACACACACCCCCACCCCTCAAACCCCCTCCACCCACACCACCCCATCTCCTGACAAAAGCCTGCTTGGCCTCTCCATCATCCCTCTGACAGCCAGGAGAAGACAGCTTGGCTGCCTCTCTCGCTTTCGAGCTGCACACACAACATGTGGCCGCAGAAAATATTATAGCCACGGAGCAGAGCTGATGTTTGAGGGCTGATCGCTGCTCTCTCTCCTGAGGGCGATCAAATGTGGACTGAAGTGAGTGAACTCTGTCAGCCCCAAAATATGACACATTTTAAAGCATGATACAGAGAAAGAACTAAAAAAAACATGTTACTGCTTACATGTTGAGAAGACTTTAATGAACTGACTTTTAAAAGAGCTACTTTATTTGATTTAACTGTCCACACCAGCACATCAGCACCAGCAAAGCGACTTGGGCCAGATTTATGATGATGAATTTGAGGCCTTTTGTGCGTTTATTAAGACAGATGTGAAGTGGACAGTACTTGTCTCATTGGGGAGTGAAAGGAGGGAATAGCATGCACCAAAGGAGACAGGATTTAAATCCAGCCACAGCATCATATGTGTCCCAACAACCAATTTTCAAAGTAAAACTGATCAGTGAATTTTGTTAGTCGGTTGGAGAGAAATCTTAATTTTAAGTCTCATATTTAAAATTCTGTTAACATGCAAGCTCCACAGGGTTGTCAGTGCCTCTGAGCACCTCCTCTGAGACATCTGTGTTTGATATATATACTGTAAAATACCAAATAGTAGCCGGGGCGTTTATTTGCTTCAATTACTGAGCAGACCAGGTGTTTATTTGGGACCAGGCGACTATTTGGGACAGGCGTCAAATTCCTTTTGCACAAAATTTTACTTAGCAAAAAATGAAAAAAATATGAGAAATATAATCAAATTATTTATTTACACTCGTATGAATAACTGCACATTTTCAAGGCAAAATTACAGTAACGTTGTCTTCTTCTTTCAACTCTGCACTCTCTAAACACTCTTAGTACTGGTCAGGAACAACTGGTAGTTAAGTTAAGGTCTTACTTCTTTTTTTTCACTGCACCAGGGACATGGAGATAAGCAGCAACATACCGCTAACTGACGTGACCGTCCTCCTAACGTTAGTTAAGGGCAAAAAACAAACAGTGGCAGTCTTCTTTGTTGAATTTTCAAAGCCCTAGTCTGTAAGATTCTGTCTTTCTGCGCTCTAGTGCCCTCTGTGGACGTTGAGTGTAACTGCACTGTCATGAAACTGAGTGCCTCACACCAACATGCATTTGTTGACATACAGAGGGAGGAGAAGCCGACAGGACGACCAGAGAGACAAATAACTGTAAAGGTTCAGTCTGATCATGTTTCTTTTCAAGTGTCAGCTGTCAGTTGTGAGGTCAGCATTTGCATGCGTGTTCTGTAAACTTCGACCATAGCTTGTACGCTGCGCTGAATAAATTACACCAGACGTTTATTTGGAACAGGCGTCTATTTGTCAAAATGTACTGCTACACCAAGCGTTTATTTGGGACGGGGCGTTTATGTGGTATTTTACAGTATATATATATATATGTATATATATATATATATATATATATATATATATATATATATATATATATATATATACATAAATGATCAGTCAATTCCTGCTGTTATCTGTCTCAAAGCTCCCACTCGTCCTGCTCTAAAGGATGCTGATCAGGCAGTCCTCACAACTGCTGCAGATTGGAGCTTTGAAAGATGGATCTGCATGATTACAGAGAAAAGTTCAGGCTATTCGCTGCACTGCAGCCTCTCTCCTCTTTTTCAGGTAACAGCTAAGTCTTCTGAATCAACAACGTGCTTCAGTAACAATTCAGATATAACAGTTTGAAAAGAGCTGTGGTATCAAAATGATAAATTAATGATCCCATCATTTTGATTTATGATATATATGATAAAACCTGAGCTTGCAGGCATAAGCCCACAAATCCGGAAGTCTTCCATATTTATATGTTATTAGTTAAGTTAGCTAAGTTGTTGACCGTTGATAAAAACATTACAAATGTGTGAGCTGTATGTCTTGAAACAGGTCTTATCATGCCTTTGCCATGGACTGGATGAATCAGAACCTACACAGACATGGTTTTGTATCGTTGAATCATAATTTTCAACCTCTGGGTTCACAGTGGTCAGATCATGAGCTGGGCATCGATTGCCTAATGGACATATTGTGCATCTGGAATCATTTGAAATGAAAATGTACTATCTATTGAATTGTGACTCCAAGAATAAAAAACTAAATTATATCCTGGTATACTGAGAGACTCTGACCTGTAACATGAGACACTGTGGTTTACATTATTTGTATAAAATGTTACATAAAAAGACTGTTTGATTGATTGACTGATATAAACATGATTTAAAATAACTTCAGTTCAAACTACAGTAATCTGAGTCTTTGTTTAATTAATTCAGAAGTCATAAATTACAAATAAATGTTGAAAATCATATCTTTAAAAAGAAAACAGCAAAGCCTCACATTTTGTCTTCTAGACACAAAAATATAAAGTCCCTTAAGAAAATGAATAAATCCTTAAGAATCATGACACAGTTTATTCAGATATTTTGCACCTAAAAAAACACATTACAGTTAAAAATGTCAATTTGTGTTTGAGGTGTAAAATCAGAGGATTATTATGATGGATAATTATTTTCCTCAATTTTATACTTGAAAAAAAAAAGTATTAATAAAATAAAGTCTGATTTTTATGAACTTTGATCCGCATATTTCAATCAATCAATCTACAATACTACAAAATAAATACTACAATAAAATAAAATAGAATAATAGAAAATCCAAAACCCCACCCACCTTCCAGCCCACATTTAACACCGAAAGCCACTCACACACACAATCATGCATGTAAGCACAAACATGCTACCACACACTCACACGCACACACACACACACTCACACAGGGACACTTGTCAGGACTATTTAACAACAGACTAAGGAAACGCTATCTTGAATTAAGAAGTAAAAGTTAAAAATTAAAAACTTAGAAAGTGCTTAGGCAATTGTTGTCAACTAAACTGAATCAAAATTTTGAACCAGAAGAAACAGGTCTGTCTAAACCCAGGAGATCAACAGGTGATGCTAATACACAGTTATTGGTATTGTCTGTTGCTGCATCATTGCAGAATCTTCCACGTCTACAACTTCAAAGTGGAAGTGATTATAATCAGCACAGCATAGTGCTACTTTGAACAATAATCTTAGATGGTTTTTCAAAATTATTTTTAAAGGGGACAGTATACATTAATAAACATTAACATGTAACTGCACATGATTGAAGCCGGGTGGCTAATTTCCTCCCCAGTCCCATTAGCTGGTTGGTGTCAACACACAAAACAGACATCTGTAATGGGAATAAAAACATACAGAACATATTAAAGCTATACAGTCATACAGACAAAAATTGTCATACAGTCCATAAGAAAATGGGCCAGAAGTTAGGGGACTATGGGAATAATACACAGTGGAGTGACTGTAAAATGTGTGATTGCTTCTAAAGATCCTGAGACTGAGAACTTCACAGGGCCTTAATGCCAACCACAAAACCTTCAAATGACTTTTGTTGTTGAGTGTGTGGATCTTTGACACATATTGACCTGCATTTACAGCGGCCATAAGATCATGTGAAGGTATTTGAGTGTTTGTTCTTACCTGAACGAGTACAAAGAATCTTTTCTTCCATCTTTTCCACACGTTTTTGCCGATGGCCCAAAGGTACCTGAGAAATGTCAGAAAAAAAAGTATAACACAAACGATAATTTTCTGCATCTTTGAACAAAAGACGCTTCTTTCAAAGTGAATAATCAATCATGATTTTATTTATTTTCCCACTCTGACACATCTTTATTGACATCAGTGTGCTGTGAAGGACCACACAACATGAGAGCAGACACATTCAGCTGCACTGAAGAGTATGTAGTGACCTCTGCTGGTGGAAGAGCATTACTGCAGCCATGAAATCAGCCCTGGACATCGGAGCTTAGCTTTTAAGTCTTTATCTGGTGTTTCCCTCTCATTACCTGTTATTAATCATGAAAATAACCTACCTAACAGATAGGTAGATATAAGACAGTTAATTTAGATTAAGGATATAAATACTGCCATGTAGCTGTTTACTGATACATCAAAACGACAAAGAAAAATTATTTTGAAAAAACATCCATGTAAATTTATTTTTAGCCAAGAATATTTAGAGACATGCTGTTCAATCATTCAACAATCTAAAAAGCACCACAAAGACATGAGAAATGTCAGTTAATTTTAGGGTTTGGATTAGGGATGTTTACCAGACATGTATTTATTGGTTTAAGAATTTGTTTTTCAATAGTCTCCTACATAAAACCTTAGTTAACCAGGTGTCCTTGTGTTTTTGCAGCAAAAAGAGAGAAGAAACATTGGTTTATGTTTGTGATATCTTTAGGTTTGTGAGATTTAGAAGTGGAACATAAGACTGGTTGCACGTCCTTGTCGCCGACTCTTATTACACCGTGATAAACTCAATCTGAATTTGAGTCTAGAGAGGCTTTGACCTCACTTACAGCAGAAAACTGAGGACATGCTCTTCAGGAAAATGTTGGCTGCAAATTCTGCAACAAAGTAAGATAGAAAAAACAAAATAACTAAAATAAACAGAGACTTGTCCCCATACAAGTGGGTGTTCCATGCTCTCCTCTGTTTCTTTGTGTATTAATGAACACAGTAATCGATCCCTGTTTCAATACAAACAACCACTGAGCTCAAAAAGATGATCTCAGCTCACTTCCAATCAAACACTGGAGGCTGGAGGCAGAGAGAACACAATCGACTCAGCAGCTCACACAAACAAGGTTACGAGTTAACTCATCACACTGCTGGAGTAATATAAACAGCACAATAAAAGTCTTAATTGCATTTTAGATATTAGGCAACAAGGTTGATGACAGAATACTATACAATGATCATTTTTTTAATCCCTCAGAGTCACTTTCTGTGCACAAACAATGAAAATATCAACAGGTATCACTCTAACACTCTAACAACAAATGGCTAAATGTAGCTTTCACAGTTGCAAAAAGTTATTATAATGTAAAGGCAAAGACATTTCAGCTCCTGCCATCCAGAATTTTGTACACGGTCCTTGGGTGTCATGAAAGGCACTTTGTAAATAAAATGTATTGTCATTATTATTATGACGATAAGAATGATTCAATGTTGTTGCAGAAATAAAACTGAACAGTCATACGCTGTAACAGAAACTCTGTGGACAAATGTGAAAAAATGTGTTCTACTTTTTTAAATGTGCTATGGCATGATTGATAATAAAGATTAATGGATTGGATTTGATTTGATTTGACAGAATTGTTCCTGGATATCCAAATATGTGAATATGTTGGGATTTACATTAACTTTGCTGATGTTTTTTTGTGTTATCCTCGGCAGCTATGATGTTCATCTCAATATAACGGATATGGTTGTACTAAAGCATTATAAATGTATTTTATTTTTTAATGTTTTTTTCCAATTAACTTTTTTTTGCCTTCTTTTCTATTCACCCTTTTGTTTCCTGCATTATGTGTTCTCTTATTTAAATTTAGTATACTTTTTTTCCCTTTTTTTGGGGGGGGGGGGGTAAGAGAGCATGACATTTAAAATGTTTTGTAAGAGGGTGAATGTGAAAGTTTTTGAATGAATTTCGTGTTGAACAAGATATTTCTTTCCTCCAACTTTAATTTACATTTTTACTGTCATGAACTGTTTTTCTTTCCTTCCACTAAATCGAATGTATATGGTTGATCTGTAAAACTCTCAATAAAAAGAGATTTAAAGAAAAAGAAAAAAATGAGTCTTCCTTATATGCACTTATTATATGATCGGTAGTAAAAAAAATAGATTTGATTTAAAAACATTCCTGGATGTCCAAATATGTGAATGGGTAGGAATTTTACACTGCCCTGGTTTATGGTGTGATGTGTTCTGCTAGGCAGCTATGGTGCCCATCTTGTTATAATGTCTATGGATATATAGAAGCATTGATATTTTTTTTACTTTATTTTTTTTTCATTCTTTCATTATTCATTTTTTTTCTTCCTTGTATTATGTCATTTTATTAGAATTGTGATTCATTTTTTGGGGGGGGGGTTGATGGGCATTTGAGGCTAATAATGTTTAGGAGATGATGAATTGTGGAGGCAGTGAAAGTTTTAATTTTTTGAATGAATTATGAGTTTAATAAGATATTTTGTGCCTCCAACTTTCTTTTTGTCATTAATTGTTATAAATTGTCCTTTTTTTTCTCCTCCACTAAATCAATTGTATAGGCCTCATCTGTAAAACCCTTAAAAAAAAGAGATTTTAAAGCACAAAATAAGTCAATAAATATCAACAGGTAAACATTTACTCATCACCTCTACAGCAGATGGCAGGACTCAACAACAGCAACTGATTATAAACTTATTCAGTTCCCAGAATTTTGTCCTGCTTCTAAGGCAAGAGAATCTATGCTTTTTAAAGCTGCTCTATACTTTTACGCACTGCTGACATTTCCTCTGCGGACACAACTACAGGTGTTAGGTTGTTATAAGTTACCATGCTATCTGGTGTCCCCTATCGTCTGCTGCAGACAGTAATGAAAGTTAAAAGCCCCTCTTCTTCATGCACAGTTTCTTTCCACATCTACCATCAGTCTGCCTGACACTGATAAATATGCTCATCTGTGTAATCTCACATGAGTTATTTGACCTCCTCAATTATCAATATTTAGTGTGCAGCTTTTGCGTAATGGCTTCTTTCTCATAATGCACAGCTCGACTCATAGCTAAAACAACACTGTAATGCTGTTCGGCCAACTGTTGAAAAAGTCCCATGTCCAAGTTCCCAAACCTGTAGTTCCTTGAGTGTCCACTTGAGGCTGGCTGCTGAAATCCTGATGGTTTCTTGATTGTATGTAGGGCACCAATTTTTTGTAACAGTCTAATTACATCCTGGTTTAAAAAGCAGATTTGGTCTACTTGATTCCCTGTGCAGGGTATCATTTTTTCAAATAGCACGCTTGTCTTATTTTATTAAATAAGGTTAAGGAAACAGGGACATGACAGAGAAGTCCACTTTGATATGCTACTGGCCAGTCTGCCCCAAGCCCCGCCTCAGTATGGCCTCCTCATGTGTGAATAGGTTGAGTTTGGTTGAGATGGCAGGCAGTTGGGTGGTGTTTATGGAGTTGCATTCCTTGGTAATCAAATGGCTGAAAACACATGAATCTATCTTACTCTTTCCACAGTCTATGAGTGCAGCTAAACTTGGCCTGCTTTAACATCATGCCATGTGACCATGAAATGATCTGAACAAAAGCGTTTTGTTTTTGTTTGTTTTGTTCTTTTTTCAACTGAATCGGTACAAGCAACCAAGCTTTGGATGTGAAAACCCCCATGAGAAACCCAAACAGCTACAAATGGGCACACATTTTTTCTGTCCTCCGAAGTGTTTACACTGAGGCTTGTTGTTCTTTTGTAGATTTGAAGTGATGCAGACATAGAAGGACGTGAAAAGGGCTTTTATTGTAAAAGAACATCTGAGGGTGAGGACCTCGGTTTGCCTGTAGCTGTTTGTTTAGCCTGCCTCTGTTTGCTTCAGCGTGCCTTTCCCCCCGGACCCTCCAGGAGCCGATTCTGCTTGTCGTCCTAAATAAACCAGCGCCCACGAGGCGACACATGAGGGCTATGTGTGGCTGTGCAGCGTAGAAAACAGTACTGGTACACAGAAGCGGTGAGGGTGTCTTATGGGGCAGCCTATTAGCCTCCTCACAGCACCCAAAAGAAGCATATGGAGGCGAGGCAGGGAAACAAGCAGCTCCTCACAGCGACTGAGCATGTAGAGAGCATTGTCTGTCAGAAATCATGCTCCAGCAGCAGATTACAGAGCTGCTTACATGAAGACTTGGGTGTCCCTGCTTTTGTTAAGGCATGTTAGCTCTCTATCCTGATTTTAAATTACAGGATAACATTAAGAAACCTGATTTTTCTACTCGCATTCAGAGAGCGCAAACCTAACATCGCTCAAATATTGCTGTCACATCTATAAGCAGTGGTTCCATGATAAAGTTGCCATCATAATACGATTCACCGACCCCGAAAAGCCATGCCTAGCACTCTGAATCACGTCAATATCATTATGTGTTGGGCAGTTATTGAGCAAAATAATCATTTGCTGATGGCAGTTATCTGGGTCCCCACCAAAATCTACTCATTTTTAAATTGGGCCATAACCAATCTCTCCTGAAAACTTCAGCAAAATCCATCCAGTAGTTTTTTTATATGCTTACTAACAAACACACAAACAAATGGACAAACTAACAAACGTACACCAGCAAAAACATAATCTCGGAGGTAACAACGAGATTAAGCCTCAAAAGATCATCAAACCTATTGAGAGTGTGCGCATGAAAGTGGGTGCTCACGGTGTGGTTATGAGGACAATCTAAAAAAAACAGTAATCAGAGAGAAGTAAACAGTCAAACTTTTTAATTCAACTGAAAAGTTTTAAGTTTTCTAGGTTTGTTTCTTTTAGTATTTAATAATGTTCACCATGAACAATGATGCTCAGCTGATGCTACTGAAACATTTGAAATCATAACATCACCCTTATAATGAAGAGGTGTTACCCCAACGTGTATCGAATTATCCAGCGTACACGTATCCAGGTAATGATGAAAATGAGCCTCACTATTTTTGCTAGTTTTCCCATAAAATTAATCAATATATTAAATGGTTTGGCACTGAGGACAACATGATCATGTTTTCATTCCTGTAGCCAATTTAAAACCCGGAGAAGTCTGATTAAAACAGCTGGTTTGAAATTATTGAACTCATATTATTTCCATGTGTCCGTTTATTTAAGCTACCTTTAATAAAATGACAGTATCCATATATCACATTCTAAGTAAATGGTAGGAATGGTAGGAAACAACAACAAACCATACACTTAGAGCAAGTCGAGGTACACTGATCTCACTTTGGAGAAACAGAAAGCAAAATAGGCACAGGGTTATAATTTTATCTACAAAGCTTATAACTCAGGCCTGTTAATGTCACAATTTCAACCATTTTTGGCTCCAAAGGTTTAATTTAGGTATCTTTAAATTTAAGTGAGATAAAAATCTACATTTTCCATAATAAACATCACCAAAAATAAAATGATAAATTAAAGCAGGGCTGATACCAAACAATGCTACCACTCTGTGTACCAAAATAACAGCTTCTTGTTGCAGGGATTTTTTTTTTTTGGTGCATTACACAAACATGTGGCTAACAAATAATATATAAGTCTGTCTGATCTTGCCTATTTTATCTGCAGATTTAAGAATCCAATGAGTTTGACTTGTTGTAACACCTGCTAGCCACAAGAGGGCAGCAAAGTTTTGTCTACGAGCAAAGCACCAAGTTCCTCGATCTCTGATTTTGTTTCGTAGCTGAAGACATTTGTGTTTGAAAACTGACTGTTTGTTTGATTAACCTGTATGTTAGTACAAGGGATCTTGCAGAAACATGAGTATTTCATCCATCCATTTATTATCTAAACTGCTTATCCTGGGGTCATGGGGGCAGTGTCAATTTAGTTGATTAATTATGTTTGTAATAGTTTTCGTATTCAACCCTTCGTTCCCTGATGGAAACTAGACAGTAACCAATAAAAACAAGTGCACATACACTAAAACAAAAACTATGTTATCTGACACTTTTGTCAACAGATAAAAAACTAGACTAAAATGTTTGAGATAGACAAAATCCAATCAGACCAGATTGAACCATGTAGAAAGTAGGGACAAGTCTGGAATATATCCAATCACAGCTACTTTGGTTGTGTGGAAAGGTTGGATGAGCTCAGAGGGACATCCAAATCACAGCTGCCTTAACTGACTTCAGAAACTCCAGGAAACATGACAAATGCATTATACTTTTAGTCAACTACATTAACAGTACAGTTTGTCAACTAAATTTCTTTAACTAAAACTAGACTAATATCTAAACAAATCATATAACTAAATCATGACTAAAACTAAAATATATTTTAGGCAGCAGAGTATAACTAAAACTAAATTAAAAAAGTTTTCCAAATTAACACTGCATGGGGGAGCTGGAGCTTATCCCAGCTGACAATGGGCAAGAGATGGTGCTCTCCCTAAACCAACCACCAGCCAATCACAGGGCCTCATAGAGAGACAGACCACCATTTAAGGTCACACTCAAACATAAGGGTAATTTGGAGTCACAAACTGACCGAATGAGCATGTTTCTGGTCTTTGGAAGAAGCTGAAGGTCCCAGAGAATCCACATATGCACAGGGAGAACATGCAACCCCACACAGAAAGGCCCAGACTGAAACAGGTGCCAAAACAACAAATCTTCATGCTGTGAGGCACGAGCACTACACACTGCGCCAACATGCCACACCAAAAATGATTTTTTGCATCAAAGAATTTGCAACAATAAAATATAATTTAGGGTGACACAGTGGCACAGCAGGTAGTGCCTCACAGCAAGAAAGCCGCTGTTCGTTTCCTTTGTCATGCAGGGGCCTTTCTGTGGGAAGTTTGCATTTTCTTCCTGTGCATGCGTGGGTTCTCTCCGGGCACTCCGGCTTCCTCCCACAGATCACAAACATGCTCATTAGGTTAATTGGTGACTCTAAATTGCCCTTAGGTATGAGTGTTGAGTGTGAATGGTTTTCCGTCTCTCTATATTGCCCTGCGATTGGCTGGCAACCGGTTTAGGGTCTACCATGCCTCTCGTCCAGTAATAGCTGGGATAGGCTCCAGCCTCCCCGCATCCCCAAAAGGGATAGCCGATAAAAAAAAAAGAATGAATGAATGAAAACATCAATTACTTTGAATCCAAACCATGTTCAGAACCTTAGAGATAGACTTCATTAGACAGTCACTTACCCACAATGCTTCATGTTCTGTGGCTTGTCCATACGGATGGCCAGCTTGATCCTGAGGTCGTTGTCTGAACAGCCTTTAGAAACCGTCATCTTGTGGATCTCTGACTGTTTTGGACTGTTTGGAGTTGGATGAAGGACAACCTGTGGGCAGATAAGCATGATGTACTTTTATCTGTGTGAAATTAGCCGTAAAGACTGAACCATCTATGAAGAACTGTGATGTTACTCCTCACCTTCCCCAGCTCTTTATCCTCCAGAGCCAACACTCCTGTGCTCTCGGTGAACAGCTTCACCTTCACAGCAGGTAACGGCTGGGTGGTGGTGAAGTCACCCTGGGTACCCCAACTACACATACACCAAAACAAAAGACAACAAATACTGATTAGTCCTTGGCTTTTGTATGACCAGCTTGGGAATACATTGTAGGTAGGGGTGTGCGATATGACGATATTAAACCGTTAAGGATTATAACGTGGGGATGATCTCATAAGGCAAAAAGATCGTCAGATCGGAGACTTTGACGCGCCCCCGACTAGCCAATCATAGCACATTACGCACAGTGCACGGTGGGATCTCCTGTTTGGTTATGTAGCATGAAGCGGAAAGAGAAAAGGAGATAAAAGCTTGAAGATGTCGGAACAAATATCTGTTCTAAAGCAGCTGTATTATTCCCTCAGATTATAGACATTGCAGTTAGATAACATTTGTTCTAAATTGCTGCACTTTAAGAGATAATGTTGATATTGTTTTTCTTTACCTTTTATGTTTATATTTATTGCACATTTTTATAAAAACTGCAATATTTTAAATTGAAACCTGTTCAGAAATTGTGATTGTGATTTTATTTTTAAAATATCGTGATATGATATTTTTGCCATATCGCCCACCCCTAATTGTAAGACTCGTGAAGCTGTATCAGAACTACAGAAAGATTAAAATACACATAAATAGCTGGCTGTTTAAACACTAGACTAATGCTGTAAAGTTTTGAAGTAAATGCTGTACGCTGTACAGTTTATAAAAGTCAGAGAAATCATTGTGAGTGCTTTTGTCATTCAGGATCTATATATTTAGCAGCACTGACAACAAGCGTATTGTTTTTTGAGTAGAGCACAATATTACTTTAAGAACTGCCAAAGAACACCAAAACCTTCACAAAAAAAACAAAAATCTTTCATTTGAACTCGAGTGCATTCATTACTGTTTTGTCTCAGCATCGTATTGGATCTAAAAATGTGTTTTTCTTCAAAATGTCTCCACAAATTTGCTTCGTTTTTCCTTGTGATAATCAGTGAGGTTGGTTTTGGAACAGCTTCGGCACACTTTTGCCATGTTCAAGTTTTCAAACTTGTCCTACTGTCTCTTAATCGATGCAGATCATTTCTGCTCTCATTCTTCTACTGAGTCAACAATCATTCCCAAGACTGAACAGATTGAAGATAGCATATTGTTTACCCAGGACAAGTTATTTAGATTTGTTGCTCTACATTGGTTTAGACTCATCCACCATTTCAATCAGACATTTTCAGATGAACAGTGTCTTTGGAGGAACCTGCTCACAACGTCTCTTTTGAAAGTCAGTGTTAAAATGATTACAAATTCAATGAAGTGATAAAAAATACTCTAAACTATCAGACCGCAGACACTTGAACTGAATGTTATGAATCAGTCTGAGCTCCTCTCTCTCCATGAGTGGCTGTGAGTCATCCAGTGATTCACTCTGTTTCCTTTTGTAGGCTTACGAGTCTGCTGCTATTTTGGTGTTTGATGGCCAAGTCTACAAATTATGCTAATGTTTGCTTTCAGCTCTTTTTAAAAATGTGGATGAAGTGGGAGTGAGGTAAGATGCACACCTTAGTGATACCACATCAATGCACGTATGCAGAATAATTCTTGAGGATGTTGTCAGTGGGCTATTTTTAACTGTGTTTCAGGCAGCATTTAAATGAATTCACGGCCAGGGGGTTGTCAATCAAAACAATAAAAAAGATAAAATCAAGAGTATTGAACATTACGGCAGCATTTTGTCAAACTTGCTGAATGAATTCCTCATAGTTCAAGCTCTTTTAGGAAACAGAGAATGACCGTTCATGCTTATAGTTATTAAAATAAGAAAATTACTGCATGTCAAAGCAGATTTACAGCCTTCAGTACACAGCCAGGCTACACAGCGGTGCAGCAGGTCATGCTGTTATCTCAATGTGAGTTAAATCAAATCCCTGGTTGAACAAGCTCTCCCTTTCTAGAGCTTGCATGTTCTTGCAGATGCATTATTTTAATCTGAGTTCCCTTCCACAGACCAAAATGGGAGTATAGCATTAGCTCTGGCAGGACATGGTGTCAAGACTGCTGTCATGCCAGCATTCATTGTTAAACAGCTGATCCAAAGCTAAATCACCACTGCTAATAGCAAGCTGATTACCTCTATGCTGCCATTGCCTAAATGCATTCAGACCACCTTACTTGAGCTGCTCTAGCCTTCCTACTCTTCACTGCTCCTTCTGAAAACTGCTTTGCAACCCTCCTCCACACCAGCTTCTCAGTCATGCTGTTCAAGCTGACAATGATATTTGCTTTAGGGGGCTTTTGCAGATTCTCTCCCAGCCTCATGATACTTTGCGGGCTACAAAGAGAGCAGGAACCTCTGCTGGCCCTGCTTCACGCTGCCTCTATCGCTGTGTGGAAAGGCAAGAGAAGTCCCCAGGAGAGCCACACCAAATACGGAAATAAATAGAAATAAAGCTAATTTAATAACTGAATAACCTAAACAATTGCCCTTTTCTTGTTTCTGACTCAAGACAGCATATGGTTTTAATGTGTTTTTACATCTTTCTCCCCATTATCAATATTTTTGATTACATTTAACCAACATTTTCACACCTGTACTTAGGATGTAAGAAAATATTGATGTGTCAGCTTATTGCAATCTTGTCGCGATACTTTTAATGTAATATTGTAATATGCAATCAAAGGATTGTTTGTGACACTGATGGTTAAATTGAGTGCGAGTCCAAACTCTAATACTGGCTTTATCATCATAATTTAACAATTTCATCTCATTGCCACTTACTCTTTAGAAACAGATCATTTATAATCTGTTTGTTTGGCATCAGATTTAAGGGAACAAAACAGCAGCCAAAGTGTTGTTCATTAACCGAGGTGTATGAGGAAAACTGATGCCACGTGCATGTGTGTTTGAATGGATCAAATGATTTTGTGGAAGCTGAGAGGATGTCCAAGAAGATGAATGTTCTGGGCACTCATGCACATCTAAAACTCCTGAAAGCATTCAACAATTTTAACAAATGACTCAAAATGATTGATGACCAAGTGCAAAAACAGAAGTGGCCTTAGGGATAAAAAACAGTTCAGGTTTGAATGCAAATTTGAACATGGCTAAAGTGTGTGCCAAAGCGGTCCTAAAATTTCTGACTCCTGATCAAAAGGAACATTTTGAAACAAACTGTAGCACTCCTGTTCTTCAGAGGAATGACTACATGCAATGATAAGTCATCTTGGATGAAGATAGCACAGCAAAGCAAGTCCAAATTCAAGGCCATGTTTAATGTTTTCTTTGACAATAAGGGTCTCATTATGGAAAAGAATCAGCAGTGAATCAACACCATTAGAAACAGGTTCTAGAAAAACTGCAAGGACAGTCTGAAGAGGGAGACCACAACTGTGGACAAATGGTTTCTTTCTTTATCAAAACAACACACCAGCTCACACTGCGCTCTCTGTAAAGCAGCTCCTGTTCCAAAGAAATCACAGTGCTTGATCACCCTCCTGACTTTTTTATTTTTCCTAAGATCAAGTCTGTGATCAGAAGAACATGCTTTGAGTCTGTCAGAACTTTAAAAAAGAATGACAGGTTCTGGGACAACTGTCTGAAGAGGACCTGCTGCACTGCTCTGATCAGTGGAAGACCTGAATGCAGCGGTGTTTTGATGCAGAAGGGGAGGAGAATGAAGGAGAACGACACTGAAAAATGTTTATGTTCATTAAAACTGTATTGCAGTATTAGTCTCTTTTTTTATCACATTGTATGTATAAATCTGCCACCATGGGGCTTTCAAGCAGAAAAAACAAGATATGATGAGAAAATATAAAAGCTGTGAAATGCAGAGAGGCCCATTGTTACCTCCATCTGCCTTCACTGTTTTAGCTTCTGCTTCAGACAGAAGACTTTACAGCTTATTGCAATCTTGTCGCAATACTTTTAATGCAATATTGTAGTATGTGGTATGTGTTATATGTGTGGCTCCAAGGAGGCCACATTTTTGCCAGTGTTTGTCTGTGTGTCTGCCTGATTTTTAGCTCAACATATAAATGAAATTTAATGGAATTTTCTTGCGATGTTGGTCATGGCACAAGGGAGAGATTGGATTTTTGTGGGGATCTGAATGTATTTTTTGGGCATTTTGTGCCTTTATTGATAGGAGAGAGACAGTGGATAGGCATGTGAAAGGGGGAGAGAGAGCAGGGGAAGACACTCTGCAAACTGGTCACAGGCGGGATTTGAACCTGGACTGGCAGAAGCACATACATGGGGTGCCTGGTTGCTAACCACTCCGCCAAACCAACACCCCCAAGATTTTTTTTAAGTAATTTGTTTTAAGGCAAGTAGGAGCATTCCTACCAGTCGCTGCTATTGTTTCTGTCACTTGGACACACCAGTTTACTCATGCTACAGCTACAACACTTATCTTAAAATTTGTTATTTACACATTCAAGACCATGTGTTCTTAAAGTTATAAAATATGTTTGTGGGGAAAAATGATAATGTTTCACCCTGTTTACAGTATTGTGATATATTGTATGATTATTAATGGATTGTGATACATACTGAATTGTCAAGTCTTCCCTAATCTTCCCTAATAAGCACTTTGAGCTACATATTTGTAGGAAAAGTGCTATATAAATAAACTTGACTTGACTTGACTAATATGTTGACATTGTACTTAAAGTCCTTCTTTGTGGATTTTAAATATCTGTACTATGTCTGTAAGCCCAGCCTGCATATTATAATACTTATAACATTAATAATACTGAGCTCCTGTTAATGGGATCTATGGCTCGAAAAAGTGCAAACATGTCCCTCTTTTCCATGACAATAATGCACAGTCACAGTGACCAAGTCCATTTTTGTAGCTTTGTCTTAAGACAGGTTTTCAGCACAGCATCAATTCAAAAACAGCTCTGTTCTGTAATTTCTGACAAAACTGAGCAGAAGCAGGAAACTACCAATCTGAACTTTTAAAAAAAAACACACAAAACACTTGATTGAAGGTGTAATCAGCCCAAACTGAACCTTTCAGGTTGGAGGAAGACTTGACGCCGAGCAGTAAGCAGAGCAGAAACATTGAGAAGTGACACAGTAAAACGTTTATGAAACACAATTTCATGTAATAGTTTTCCACCATCCTGAGAGAAAATGATATATTACATTAGGAGCCATGGAACTTTGGTCTGTCATGTCAGAGGGTCTGTGTGATTTAATTAGATAATTACATGTTTCATAAGTAGCACTCTTTTTAAGAACCACTTGCACCTCACAGGGCCTTGTTTTCTTCCCTCTGACTTTTCTTCAAGTTCAGTTATTTGACCAGCAGGTAGCAGTGTGGAACATTATACAAGCTCTTTAAAGGACTACAGCTCTGTTCCCTCATTGCTCACATGCATCCTTTCCTTGCACCGAAGTCTCTACCCCCAGAGATTTGAGGGAAGATGTCAGGAAATGAAGGAAAAAGAGAACGAGGGAGCACTATTCAGACGACACAACACATCCTTCTTGGAAGCACAGCTCATGATGACAGTTAAGTTACTCTGTTGTTTTTCTTGTTTTGTGTTTTTGTTGCTCAAACCTACACCAAGCATTTCTTCTGAATACTTTTTATATTTTTAATGACTTTAAACCAGGTTGTTAACTTTATTTCATAAACACAGGCACTTTATAATGGTTCAGAAACAGTGGACATTAGTTGTCAGGTTTCAGTTTCTTGGAAAAAACAATAGACATCAAATCTAAATATTCAAACCTGAGGCTCATTACATCTTTGTTGATATAGCAAGAAAGAAGATATTTTTTCTGCAATGGCGGAGAGACATATTCATGATTATTTTATGGTAATTTGCTTTGGAAAGACTTTTGAGTCTCCATCTTGAAAAGCCCAATTTTAATAAAGAAGTTTTATTATTATTACCATGAAAATCAGTTTCTTTGGTACAATAATCAAAGGATTGTTTGGATCACTGATGGTCAAATTGAGTGTGAGTCCAAACTCTAATACTGGCTTTATCATCATAATTTAACAATTTCATCTCCTTGCCACTTACTCTTTAGAAACAGATCATTTATGATCTGTTTGTTTGACATCAGATTTAAGGGAACAAAACAGCAGCCAAAGTTTTGTTCATTAACCGAGGTGTATGAGGAAAACTGATGCCACGTGCATGTGTGTTTGAATGGCTCAAATGATTCTGTGGAAGCTGAGAGGATGTCCAAGAAGATGAATGTTCCGGGCACTCATGCACATCTAAAACTCCTGAAAGCATTCAACAATTTTAACAAATAAATCAAAATGATTGATGATCAAGTGCAAGAACAGAAGTGGCCTTAGGGATAAAAAACAGTTCGGTTTTGAATGCAAATTTGAACATGGCTAAAGTGTGTGCCAAAGCGGCCCTAAAATTTCTGACTCCTGATCAAAAGGAACATTTTGAAACAAACTGTAGTCACTCCTGTTTTTAGAGGAATGGCTACATGCAATGATACTTCATCTTGGATGAAGATAGCTCAGCAAAGCAAGTCCAAATTCAAGGCCATGGTTAATGTTTCTTTGACAATAAGGGTCTCATTATGGAAAAGAATCAGCAGTGAATCAACACCATTAGAAACAGGTTCTAGAAAAACTGCAAGGACAGTCTGAAGAGGGAGACCACAACTGTGGACAAATGGTTTCTTTCTTTATCAAAACAACACACCAGCTCACACTGCGCTCTCTGTAAAGCAGCTTCTGCTCCAAAGAAATCACAGTGCTTGATCACCCTCTTGACTTTTTGATTTTTCCTAAGATCAAGTCTGTGATCAGACGAACATGCTTTGAGTCTGTCAGAACTTTAAAAAAGAATGACAGGTTCTGGGACAACTGTCTGAAGAAGACCTGCTGCACTGCTCTGATCAGTGGAAGACCTGAATGCAGCGGTGTTTTGATGCAGAATGGGGAGGAAAACGAAGGACAACAACACTGAAAAATGTTTATGTTCATTAAAACTGTATTGCAGTATTAGTCTCTTTTTTATCACATTGTATGTATAAATCTGCCACCACGGGGCTTTCAACCAGAAAAAACAAGATATGATGAGGAAATATAAAAGCTGTGAAATGTAGAGAGGCCCATTGTTACCTTCATCTGCCTTCACTGTTTAGCTTCTGCTTCAGACAAAAGACCTTAATCTGTTAGCTACACTGCATGAGGTGTGTATACTAAGTGATGAACCAGTGTTACTTTTCTAGAATTAATCTCTTAATTTTACAAAACAAGGGAGAAAGTCAAGTTACAGTGGACCTCCTGGTTACAGTTATAAGTACAATCAGATACAGCTTCACTTCAAAGCTCCTGAACTATCTGTTTTAGAGAAACCTGATGTCCAACCAAGGACAGAGGAGACATCGTTTGGGAAACTTCATGATTTTATGTGTAAGGACTGTATCAAAAGTTTCTGGAAACAGTTCCAGGGTGACAGATTTTAATCCTGATCTTTAAAGGAACAAGTGTGTCTGGTTGATTTTTTGTTATGGACATACGTGGGTTTGGAGGCCTCTGCCTGGTCCGTCTGCAGTTTGTGTCCTCCTTCCACCTCCATGGTGCAGTAAACAATCCTGTTAGGAGCTAAAGACTTCAGACCCAGGACCTCCATGATCACCACCTGAAACACAAACTCAGTATTAGTTTATAATAATAGGACAACTTTGACATTACAAGCAAAATTTCATAAAACTGGAAAAGTCCAAACTGCTTTGAGACGTCACTCTGCAGGATGTTATAAATACAGAATGTCACACTGCTGGTGACAGAAAAGAGTTTCATTGTCTTGTAATTCTCTCTGTAATAAAAAGCCCCTTACATGAATTTATTTGAGTAAAAAAAGAAAACTCACAGACATGTTCATTTAAGAAATGTCTATGTGTAAATGGTAAATAAAAAATCACTATCACTAAGGTGATTATGATCTTAAATATTTGCATTGTCTAATGAGCTTTATAAAATAAAGCAAAGGCTAATAATGCTCTGATTCATATCAGTGGTTTAATATGACATATAAAACTTTTATAAAAAACATAAGGCTATCATAAAGAAATCTTTACTATAACTCTTCTTGATAATGCAAAGAAATATCAAGGATTTAAGTTAGCAGTTAAAATAAAAATTAGTTGACATATCAACTAGTTTTTTAAATCTTCAAAAAATATTTCAACTTACAGTTTACATTTAGTACATACAGTTTGTTAAGTTGGGAAAATTGAATTCTAGAAACCAAAAAGTACATTTTAAGTAATAAGCATTTATAATGAAGCAAGTTTTTAATCCATGTCCATGAAGGTTTGGGCCATGACAGGGTATATTTTCTCTATTTTAAAGATGCGTGGTTCTGTGGCAAAGTCAGGCGTTGGGAACCAAGAAGATGGATTATGTACCTTGATTATGTACATGTTTATTTTGGGTGTAACACAGAGCAAACCATCCAGAGTGTTTGTTGTCTTTCCCCTTAAAAATCACTGTGCACTGGGCAGGTGGCATCTCACTACTCACAGAGGTATAGTTGTTTGGTAGAATTCCGGATATATTATCTAATTGCTCTTGTTTTATTGAGCAAATTAATTAAAAGAATACACACAGAACACCGCATGATATATGCTAATGATCAGACTGGAGTTATTATTTCACTGAAGCAACCAGAGCAGAAGAAACAAGTCAGAAACTTCTGTATAAAGACACTTCATTAATTATTTATATTATCAGACTTCTTTATGTTATGATAAATATTGTACTTTAAATGCTGTACTAAACAACTCTGGGCTTTCAGAAACTTTAATTTTGTAATTTTCCTGCTGAAAATGCTAGATTATGAGGGGCACTGTATCAGATCTCTGTCCTGTTATGAGCTTGAAAATACGTTTTCCAATAAATGCTGTTATATTAAATGGTAAAAGTATACTGCTGTCCATCCTGTATGAGCAAAACATGGTCAGTAAAGTGTGCGTTTTGATCTTGTTGATGTGTGCCAATCTATAATGTGTCCTCAAAATAGCAGAAACACTCTGACCACAGCCCAATTTTACAAAGAGTTTTGAGTGAAGTGCACCTGAATTCACTCCTGAGGCAAGTGTCATGACATTAAAGAAGTTGTGCAGCCCATCCCTGAGGATAACAGGACTGAAAGTGCCCCGTTTACAAGACAGTGTTCCTAGAAGAGCTCAGCATTTACACAGAGACGATGTGAAAACGATTTGAGTTCACATGGATCTGCAAGAACGACTGAATATGCTGTAGCGTGCATGCTAGGCCAGTAGATGGCGATGCAGGCCTGTAGTGAAACAGTGGTGTTAGATCAGGTGTGACGACAAACACTCATAAATAACATGGGCTATGCAGCAGTTTCTTGATTGAAAAACAAATGTGTCTAGATAACAAACTGAGCACCGTTAGCAGGGCACATGTGTAACTCGGTAGACGGCTGAAGCTGCTGTTACTGTTGTTCTTCCTTGGATGTAGCAGTCCTCACCCTGGACCCTGTTTCAAAAGTTTCCTGTAGTAGCAAAAATGCAACTAAAACTCTTAATTTTCGTCTGTCTTCCCGGACCAGGAAACGTTCCTTCACATCTGTCCTATGAAATGTACTTTGAGGGACCCCATTCATGAGGCTGAAAGTGGTGAAACTCGGCATGTATCAGTTTCAGTCATGTAAGAAACTTCTCTTTTTTGCTAATACGATGTATATTTTGTTACTTCTCTGAATATAATATCTGTGTTTTGTTTGCCCCAGTGAAGCATTTCGATTTGTCTTGAATGTAATAGGAGAAAATAATGGACAAATGAATGGTCTTCATCACTGAAAACCACATGAGCAAACTTCTACTGATGCCAAACTCCAAAAAGAGAAGCACAAACTGTTGGCAGCTCCTCACTTATTGTACAAAAGATAGAATTTTCTCCCACCTCACCCACATTCAGTCTTATTTTTATTTCCACAAGAAGAGGAAATCTGGTTTACTCCAAGCTGCTGGAAACCATCAGCAGCGAGGCATTAAAATAATCACGGCGGAAAATAAACACCCACTGAGGCTGCAAACGGATATTAGACACATAATTAACCCAGTGACAGGTAAGGAGAAGCTGTACTCTGTCTCCTCTTCACCTCAGAAACAGACCGGCCTGTCAGACCTGTGAGGACGGGCTTCAAAAAGTCTGTCAGTAGGGAGAAATCCTGAGAGACATTTTATCTCATTAGCAACTGCAGACGCTAATCCTGACGAACCGTCCAAGCCGTATGAAGGAAAACACAGAGAGCTGATGGATTCATATGACAGAGGACGGGCTGAGGTTCATTTAAATTACCTGCAGGTTTCAGGGACATGCCCCTCTATTTCCACACCTGTCAGTGTACCTGTATCAACCTGACAGACAGAGGCTTTCTTAAAGGGACAGGTCAGATTTTTGAAATGTGTTTTCATGCGTACAGTGGAGTTTGTTGTGTTAAAACTATATTTTTATGCATCCAAGAGAAGTCATCCTTACATTACTGACATCTTTCAACAAACAGAAGACAAGTCAGTTTTAAATACAACATATGGATATATGGATATATGGACATATGGCCCTTATGTTTGTCAGTCATCTGTTTGTTTGTCTGTTTGTTTGCAAGATTACACATAAACTACGGGACAGATTTTTCTGAAATTTTCAGTAGATGTTGGTAATGGCCCAACTTAAAAATTCCTAGATTTTGGAGGTGATACAAATATTTGTCTGGATGCAAAAAAAAAACAAGAACCAAAAAACACCAAAGTTTAAAAAAACATTAGTTGACACTGGGTGGAATTTAAACAAAAAATCATATCTCTGTCATTTTTTGATGGATTCACTATTCACTAGGATAATTTGGGGTCCACGTCTCTATCAAGAAAAATCTAATCTGCATTCGATTCAGATGATGTCACGAATAACATTTATCTTTTATATATCTTTATATTATATCTTTTATATAAAGGTCTTTTGGGGTGCAGGGGGCACTCCTGAGGACCTTTTACGACTCTGTTGTGGCCTCTGCCATCTTTTATGGAGTGGTCTGCTGGGGGGGCAGCATCACAGCAGCTGACAGGAGGAGCTGGACAAACTCATAAAGAAGGCCAGCTCGGTCCTGGGGTGCCCTCTTGAGCCTGTGGAGGAGGTGGTGGAGAGGAGGACTACAGCCAAACTGTCCGCAATCATGGACAGAGACCCTCACCCCCTCCAACACACACTCACTGCACTGAGGAGCTCTGTCAGTGACAGGATGCTCCACCCGAAGTGTGTGACAGAGAGGTATCGCAGGTCCTTCCTTCCTGCAGCTGTTAGACTCTACAACAAAAACCTCTCCAGTGTGCAATAATCTCTATCTTTTTTACTGTAAGGGCTCCAAATTTATCCTTCTTTGTTCTAGTTTTTTTTTTTCAAATTCTCTGATTGTCCTCTACGACATTTTTAGTGCACTAAATAATATAGTAATACTGTATATACACTGATTTTTCTTATATATTGTAAAATACTGTAAATAATATTGCGGACAGGCGAATGCTCTTTCATTTATTTTTATTTCCATTTCACTTATTCTCATTCAGATCTTTTTATATATTGTTAATATTGTTAATATTGCTGGAAGGTTCATGCTCTTTCATTATTTAATTTTCATTTCAATTATTCTCATTCAGATCTTTTATATATTGTTAATATTGTTAATACTGCTGAGAGGCTCATGCTCCTTCATTTATTTTCATTGAATTGTATTTATGCTATTGTCTATTTTATTCTAATTACCTATAGTTTCATTTGTAAATCTTTCTAATGTTTCTCTTGTATCCTGCTGCTGCTGTAAATCTGAAATTTCCCCCTGTGGGACTAATAAAGGTTTATCTTATCTTATCTTACCTTATCTTATAATGGGAAACCCCACTGACAACATTCAGTAACGCAAATAAAATCAAATCAAAAGTTCCTCAGACTCATAAAGGATAAAAAACCAATATACAGTAAGTAGTGAGTTGGTCCAGACCCTGCTGCTATTCTGGATCTGTCGATCCAGACTTGCATCTTTTACAGTGGTTGTAGATGAGCCACTGCCGGAACTGAGCTGCTTGTCGGACATCTGCGCTCTCCGAGTGCTTTTCTAGTACTTTAATTATCTTCCTTTTGACATTTTATTTTTATTCTTACTGTATATTGACCTTTTGAACCAATTCATCAAGCCACTTGATGCATAATTATATGTCTGTATTCAGAAATAAATTCCAATTCTGATTCAGATTCTGATTCTAATCAGTTAAAAAACATAAATGAATGATTGAATAAAGAAGCAATCAAAGAGCTCTTGTCTCCATGAATAAAAGCATATGGTGTGTGCAAATTAGGCCAAGTGGAAGTGAAACAAATAAGAATATGTTGGAAGTCAGTTTGAAAAATGTAAACAATGTTTTCTAAAAGAACACATTGCAGAAGGATGTCCAGCAGTGTTCTTAACTGCGCTCAGGTATAGTAAAAGTTCAGCATTTTTTCAAGTACTTGGAATAATGATGTACTTTAAAATGCAAGTATTAAAGTTCTAACACTGGAGAGATCATTTCACTGAGCAACTCTCAGCTGTATTGGAGTAATGTTTGAGCGGAAGGATCTTAAATGTTTACTTAAAGGAGACATACGCTGATGCATGATTTAATACTTACATATAATATAATAAATTTGAAAACAAGACCTTACACACCCTTAATTTTCAAAAAATTAGATATTGTATTTTTTCTGACATCCTAGAACGAGATTTGATGCCTCTGAAAATAGGTCATTGCAAGATGTCCGCGAGATTTCAATCGTCGTGACGACACGAGGTACATTTCTGTCATTGGAGATATCTGATAAAACACTTCCTCCTCTGTGATGTCCGTTAGCCACAAAACCGTCACAGAGGAACACATCCACCCAGCAGCAGTATATAGCTCCCTAGCTCACACTCACTCATTACCAGCTCTGGCCTGTAGTGGGACTCAATACGCGGTCGCCGCATTGAGCCTGCCAGAAAATACAGTAGAAGAAGAAGGACAGGCTGGCTCAGCCCACGATAGAATTGACCAATCAGAGCACAAAGGGCTGTGACGTTGCGAGGTAACTTTAGGTCATCCTCAGATCCTCGTGTTTCAACGAGAGCTTGATAATGGCCTAAAATGAGGATATTGTGAACGCTATTGTGGGGCAATGAAGGAACTAAATGACTTGTACTGAGGGCAGAAATGCTTTACAGGCATCCTAGTCTGGCATAGTGAAAAGGAGAAACAAGCATGATATGTCCTCTTTAAGGACTGAATCTGTTCACTCTATCCACTGCTGCTAACTGCACTCACCTCCAGAGTGAAGGACAGCACTACGTCAGACTTGGACAGCGTATTCTCGTCCTCCTGTCCCATATCCATGATGGACGTGTTGTGGCCGCGTTTCAGCTTCTGCAGTTTGAACTCTCCTCCTTTAGACACTGGCATGCTCTCGAGGTTCGCCATCAGCAGGTTGACTGAGGACCGGAGCTCCTCGATGAACATGGCCTCCATCTCTCTGGACGAAAACCGGGGAAACCTTCCACCATGCTGGAGAGAACAAAAACAAGTACCCTGGTTAAAACCCTGATAACAGTCTTCCTTTATATACCTAATTGGGTTTGTCAATCAATGCACTCGGTCCTCTGTGTTAATCCATCTGTTTTTCATTCATCCTTCCTCGTTCCTTACCCTGGCGATCTGGTCGGCCATTTGCAGTCGTCCATCAAGCTCTCGTCTTATCTGTGCCGCCTGCTCATCAGGGTTATCCAGCTGAGAAAACAGAATGGACATGACAGTTGTAAGAAAATCAAGCCAAAATAAAGTGTATGTCTCTGAATAACTGGCCTTAACTTATTGGTAGAGGTTGCATTGGTGGGACAAGATAAAATGGTTACTAAATTTGTAATCATAATCACAAATGATGCTTTTACTGACTTTGCCAATTTACTTTATTTTTAAATTGTTTGAGGTTCATTGATAAATATGGTGAACAACAATAAACTAAAAAGTTATGTTAAAAAACCTGCAACATGGTTATTAAACTATATGAATATCTAAAAACAATGTCTACACAGATCTCTAAGTGTATTTAAGCACTTTTAAATATGACAAAGGAAAGTGAAAATTATTGTTTTGAAGGGATTTCAATCACCTTTCTTTACTGAACACAATTTTGTGGAACTCTATCAAAACTGGTTTAAGTTTATCATTATGTGAACGTTTAAGTTATTTTACAAGTTGAAAATCCAAAGTTAATTTAAGTATACACTTGAACAGAGTCTTGCTCTGATAGTTCATTACATCAATAAAATGCAAAGTTCTAAGCTTTCCTGCTGTTAAACCATTTTCATTTAAAGCAATATTTTAGGTGAAATTGAATTTGAAGTTAGCAAAAGTTTAAGAAACACTGTGTTTCCAGAGTCTTCTCCACCTTTGTGGTTTTTGGAAATCCATGTAGGGGGTACAAGGTAGTCACATTGTTGATGGTGAAGGTTTTGTAATGACATTCAGACTCAATCACCTTGAACTGCAACCTCCAAAATCCTACTAGATCTTGCTTGAATGACAGCTAACATAGGTTCAACATAGAAAGTAGAAGAAAATCCTTTTGATCATTGTTTTGGAGTTACACAGTAGTTGGTGAGCATGAGACTTCAGGAGCCCCACCTTTTATCTATTACCTACAAAACAAAATCTTCACAATGTTTGTGATACTTAGTGTATGAACAGACAACCAGAAATCAAATGGATATGAAGTAGCTCCTACCACAGTTTTTCATGTCATTTCTGGCAAGATTACAAGAGACAAGAGTAATTAAAGGTGCTATGAGGAGAATCTATTACCGGCGACATGAGCATGTGCGGCAACTGTCATAATGCTGCGTTCCAGTAACCTCGGAACTGGGAGTGACATCATCTCCGACTTATCAGCGTTCCAGTTGAAGTCGGAAAAAAACATGCCGATCTACCAGGCTATTGTTAGCTGTTGTTTGCATGCCCTACGTTGTTGTTCACAAATATCACATGAAGAATGAGATTATCACTATGACAGCATTTTTGTAATTATAAGTCTAACAATACTATGTATACAGCTGATCTAGAGCGACACACCCCAGTCAGAAGTGCAAATAAATTGATTATTACAGGAGCTAAATAACTGTTCACACTGGGGGCATCCATCTTCGGTTGTCAACTCAGGGGTGGTGAGGTTTCACCGATTTCCCAGTAGGAAATTCAGACTTCGGGGGGCGATCCAGTTGCAGTTTCCTACTCGGAACCCGGAAATTCCTACTTCTGACTACAACTGGAACGCACCGAAAGACGTGTGTTTGTTGTGATGCTAATAAAAATGCAGCTCAGACCTTCCTCAGAACTCTGCATTGCTTTACAACTTCTTTTTACAACAACTTACAGGATGCAAAGCGACGAGGTAATGTATCTCTTTCTAGTTACGTAGCGGTAGTTTTTGATGTGTGACAACAAGCAATCTTTGGAAAACTTAGTATTGTATTTTTGTAGCCGGCTATATATGGCTACTTACAGCCCGGTGTTCTAAGACGTGTCTGAATAATATAAATTTGCTCTAGTTTTGATTGTCTTGTTCCCGAAGTTGGGTATCCACACCAGTCCAGCCCTGTCCGACCCGACCGCGAAGCTAAGGAATAGCATTTATAGATAACCTATTTTGATGCTGTAAAACTCATCTTAAAGTGTGTATTTCGATCAGGCATATATCTAAAAGTGAGACTTTTTTATAATTACTTAGAAACTCCTCACAGTCCCTTTAAATAAGGAAGGACATTGAGTTTACTCTATGCATTTTTCATAGAAAAAAGTTCACTAACTCATCATCAAAACAAGTGGTTAAAAAGAGAAATAAATTGAGACTAAAAAATGCAGGTGTTCTGGGTTACATCAAGCTATCATAAGATATCTTATATGTGTTTTCTGCTGCTTCTAACAGACTTCAGATAGAGCCACAGAGCTTATGTTGATGGGAATAGAGTCCCAACAACCTCAAAAGCGTGAGAAGGATACAAAGGCTGTGCTGGGTCTCAAAATAGTGCCTATCAAAGCGGCTTGGTAGTGAAAACATAAGTTGATGAACACAAACTGTTGGTAGTGTGATGACCCCACACTAGTTTGTGGATTGTTTCCTCCTATAATTCCTTTTAATTATGTGTAGATACTGGCAGCATGTAGAGCAATGTATAGCAATAGCATCTGTTTTGAGATTTCTGAGCAGAGATAGAACAGAGCTGTGATACTGTGGCACACGTTCAGGCTCGTGCCATGTAACTCACACAACCTACACTCCGAAAATAAATAAATAAATGAAAAAGCTATCCTTTTAACACAAACTAATGGCTTCAATTCTATGGTTCAATCAACCCCTCAGAGGATCCCCTTCCTCCTAATTCTGTCCCCAGCACCGTCCCATACGGGCACTTTCAGTTCAACAGGTGGACACTGAGAGGAGCAGTCCATTCTAATATACAGCTATTTAGACTGACAATGCTGAGTTATGGTTCAGCTGTGAATGTGTTCTTCAGTAAGTTTCTGTTAAAAGGACAGGAGTGTTACAGGCTTTGTGTTGCAGTACTGATTTATGACTTTTCCTCTAAAAGGTTGTCCCGCTCTCCCATTTGTAACCATAATCACGCTGAAAAAAGCCCTCTGGGGAAAATTATTTCTACGGTTTGTCAATAAACTCCCTTTACAGCTTCCCAAAAGGAGCTTTGCTTCTTCCAGAGGCCTGTGAAATACAGAGAGAAAGAATCAATCTGATAACCACGTGGAATTCATCAGCTGGTCTCCCTGCAGGCTGCAGGATCAATACTGGCTCTGCCTGCTGATTATCAGGGAGCAGGAGCAGGCTAATGTTAGCGCCGTCACCTGCAGCCCAGCACAAAGGTGCACCCCTTCTCCCAGTGACACGCATGCATTGTTCTTTTAGCATGCAGGAGAGACACATGCTTTTGTTTTATTTAAAGCGTTGTCAAAATGCTGCTGTTGATCATCTACAGGAAATCATACTTGCCAACCTTGAGACCTCAGAATTAGGGAGATTTTCAAGGGGGGGGGGGCATACAAACAAAACAAGAACAATGAAATACTTGAATTTCACAGAGTTCATTTATTGGACAAAGAAAATAACAGTCCACAGTAACAAAGTAAAGTCACATAGCAAATTTAATAGCTGTCCACAGTACCCATGCAAAAGATGGTAAATAAAAAAATGTCTTAATTAAATACATAAATAAAACCAAAAAAAGGCATACATTGCATAGATTGGTAGTTAATCTATGCAATGTATGCTCAATAAATAAAAATACAAACAAAAAAGGCAGACATTGTACATGCAAAATGTGCACGGACCATATCCCGTCCCCTTCTCGCTGTCCCGGATAAACGGGAATTCTCTTTTCCACTCATTCTGGAATTTACACGAGTACTTTCTCTTCTTACTCATTTCTTCTTCTGCTTCTTCTTCTTCTGTTCTGTTTGCCGCGCTTGACTTCGAGCCGAGGTGTAACCGTTATTAATGTCCGGCCGGAAACGGCGCCCAGTCAGAACATGGATGTATTATAAGAACTGGATGGCGTGGCTCCGCCTTCTACCATGTAACGGATTTGAAGCCATAATATCTTCCGTCAGAGCACCGCCATTGTGCAGCCAGTAGAGAATTTGGGCCATAATCCGGACGCAGCTGTCGTAAACGGTTGCAACACTCCGCAGCATACGCCGTACACAATCATTGTGAAGCTGCCGTAAACCGCGGTTATTTTTAAAGTCTAATAACTTATAAAAAAGAAACTTTTCAGAAAAAAGTGGACTTGGAAAAAACGCAGCCCAATAATACTTTCATATCACCACAGCATACGGATGGGAGAAATATTTCTATGAGGTGTAATAATTTTTTGAAGTTTCACTTCGGCCCGTTCAGATGAATGGGGGAGACGGAGATTTGACCTATACTGCAGCCAGTCACCGGGGGAGCAGTTTTCGTGGCGGCTTCAATTTTAGCCTAGCATCATGGCGTCCATGTTTTTTACAGTCTATGTGTCAGAAGAGAAGGATGGTGTAGCAATATTGTTGTCCGGGTGGAAAATCGGGAGAAATTCGTGAGAATTGTGGGCCCGGGAGATTTTCGGGAGGGGCACTGAAATTCGGGACTTTCCCGGGAAAATCGGGAGGGTTGGCAACCTTGCAGGAAATGCATGGATGTATTTTCTTGATACTGAAGTACTTACCAGCAAGGTAGTCAAAAATTGGTGTGGTAACTTGGTAGGATAAGTAAGTGACTGCTGAATGACCAATAGTTATTGCAGCATCAGTGCTGGGCATGTTTTATAAAATAATAAAAAAATATTCATTACTCATTCCTCTTTAAAAGCAGAAATACTCAACGTATTAATCAGTGTCAAAAGTAACTAATTCCTTTACTTTACAGTAACTTGTTATTTTTTTGGCTTTAGGAGACTAATGCCATGTGTTCATAAACATGATTAGATGTCCTGTTGATGTCTCTGATGGTAAAAACAGAGACTGAACCAATGCGTAACACCCCTGTGTAACAAGTACAATGTTAGTGCTCTACTACACAGTATAGGAATATCAAATATAGACATCAAAATAGAAAAAGCATAAAAAATTAAGCAAAAATTTCACTAAGCCGGATTCAACATGCAGAGTCTTGAAGCTACATCAGTGTTTGCTCACAAACCAAGGCTGATGTCTTAAAGTGGTCCTGGTCCAGTGCTACATGGGCTGTGGTGGTCTGGTGTTCAGGTAAACACCCCAGGATTATATTTGAGCACCAAAGTTTTTTTAAATCATGTTTAAACTCAAACTTCTATCTGTTTTATGAATTACAAGACTTATTAATTGAGGCGAAAGGTCAACTTTTTGGAATTCATCATAATTGTGTGCAGTTTAAATCAGTCAGTAAAGCATTAAATGCTCTTAACATAATTATAATACTGGCTGTATTCCATATTCTACAGAAGAGTTAAATTAAATATGTTGAAAAAATGCTTAGGCACATGAAAGTAATCCATAATCAATCTATAGTATCTATTGTAAGAAGTCATAAAATCATTGTATACCCAATACATTCAGAATTTGTAGAAAGACAGAATGAGATCAAATTTAAAAATAAATAATACATAAAAAAAAATTTTAGTTTACAAAAAATAATTAGATGACAGTTTTCATGTGTAAAATGTCGGTTGTGGAAAAAAAGATTTTATTTAAAAGTGTAGTTTGTAATTTTTTCTCCTTTTTTGCAAGGGAAACAGTTATTAAATAAGGATTTTTTATTTTTTAATGGTTTTATATCAAATTTCAAATACTGGTATCACAACAACCCCACTGCAGATTTACAAACACCAATTCCAATAAAGTTGGGATGTTGTGTAAAATATAAACACAAACGAATGCAATGATTTGCAAATCCTTTTTATCTAAGCTTAAATGAATGCCCTTCAAAGACAACTAAAGTAATGTTTAATCTAAGTTTATTGTTTTTGCAAGAATTCACAAATTTTAAATTTGATGCCTGCAGCATGTTCCAGAGAAGCTGGAACAGGCTCAACAAAACGTACAACTGAGAAACTTGATGAATGGTAAAATGTTTTTTTAATGTTCCTTTCAGGTATGAATGAAACAACAAAGTCTTAAATGTGTGTAAAAAGTAAAAATATCCAAAAGTACCAGAGGGGTGATTGACTTATGACCTCCACTAAGAAGATCTTCTAGTAACAGTTACCATCCATCTGTGAGCAAGATATAACAAAAAATTTAAAGGATTTGGATGAGATTTTCAGGAACTGTTAGTCATGGCTGAGGGGAAAGATCACTGGATTATGGTGGTGGTCCAAATTTCCAATACAAATCATGGAATGTCTTCAAGAATTTGTTAACATTGCCTGATTGCACTGTTTACCTGTTTCCCTTCTGAAGAGTGTTTATTTTCTTGAAGCTTTTTAAGTTGGGTGTCTTTTTATACCAATATAAATCTAAATATATGACTAAAATATACTGAAGCATCCATTCATTACAGTGCACTCTGCTTTAACAGATATTTGTTAGTATTAAAGGCAATTTAGGTCAAATGTATTGTTGTTATTCTTCTGAATACGAGCGTAAATCATGACTTGTGAAATACTTTGGTAAACAACAAGAGTAATGGGGGATTTTTATTGAGAAATTGGACTAATACTTTTGTGAAACTGCACAGATTTCATAGTGTACAATTACAGCCACACCATGGTGGGGGTAACCAGTAACCAAAAGAGAATCAAGCTGAACAGCTGTCTAGTTGGAAGTGACCCCTAAAAAGTATTCTGTGTTTATATGATGTCTTGATCAAACTAAAATGTGTTTTCAGTTGTATATGGTATTGAATGCAGTGGCAACATTTAATCTAAATTCATTATATGGAATAATGACCACAAAAAGAGACATTACGTAAAATTAGACTTCACTTTGGCTAATTATGACCACAGTCTGTGTTTCAGGCCCCTGCATCCTCTCTGTTTCATATAAAGTAATTGTTCCAAGTCCTGCCTGGTGTCCTCACAGGGGGGCAGATGGTGGAGGATGCGTGGGCAAAGTGGGCCGTGAGGAGCAGAGAGATGAAGCAGCCTGCTGCAGGGAGAGTCAGACACTCATTTAACCAACAGATGACCCACCATCAACAATATGTCAACAATCAAGTGCTTAAGACCTTTCAGAAAATAAGTCTTTATAAATATATATCTGCGGCTGGTTTCTCTGTAAACACAGTCGGTTTATTTTATCTTAAACCAGGCCTGCACAATATGAGGAGGAGATGCAGATAACATACACTAATTCTATAAGGAAACATGTCTGTGAAGGGTGCACATGGGGTTACAAAGCTATGTCTCTCTTTGATGGGCTCAGCACTGCACTTTCTAATAGCTGCTGTTTGTTCTGTGGTTGCAGTTTTATAAACCTTATCCACAGATCTGGATCGCTGGTCTGCTTTGTAAAGCTGAAACGTGAAATTAGGGTCACACACTGCATCATATAAGCTTTAAGAGACAACTTATAGCACCTCATGAGCAAACTCTGGTTCATTAAATCCTCTTATTCCAGGCTGGAGGAACTGATCAGGCAGGGTTTGTGGTTGGCAGGAAGCTGGATTCTCTGGTGACGGTGGCAGAGGAAAGAATTATAGAAAAACTGCTGGACATTATGTACAATGCTCATGGGGGGCAGGGGGCACAACAGGAAGACTGAAGATGGGGAGGAGCAGAGCCAACTAGTAGCTATACTTTTTACTTTCGTTTATATTTAGTTATGTTCTTGTGTATATCTATCTTTTTATGTATATTTTTTTTATCTGTTATGCTAAACTGCTACTGGAATCCTAATTTCCCGGAGGAAGTTTTACAAAAGGATTGATATGGTTCTATTCAATTTAATCTAATCTAATCTACTCTATTCAGCATCTTAATGTGCTTCACATCCTGGGTAGATAAAGCATAATCTGGTGTCTGTTCTTTTACTTTAATATTTTTATGAGTAGTCACACTGAAACTTCCTGACAAGCTGACATAACCTGAAAGTCTTTGACTTTTTTACTTCAAGTTTTGTTTGGATTGTTTTGAGATTTTGTGTTCATTACAGTCATCACACCCACCTCTAATGATATGCTTTACATAACAGCCAAGTACTTTACCCCGCCTATCAGTGTGTCCATACCATAGATAAAGAGAGGTGCAGGGGTGACGTATTTTGAAGGCCAATCAGGAAGGTAGCATCACAGTGGTTCCCTCGACTAAAAGCTTAGAGGGGTTTTCAGTGTTCTTGAGTCACAATTGATCATGAGGTCTCTGACAAACAGAATTTATAAAACAAAAACATTTTGATCCTCATGTTAATCTTCACTAACAAACCTATCTTTCACAAATATTTAAGATTGAATGAAACCAGTGAGAGTTAGATTTTATGGAGCTAAATCATGGCGTTCTGAGCTACAATTATGGCCCTTTTCCATTAGCCCTATTCTACTCTACTCGCCTTGTGCTGCTTTTCCATTAGCCCCAGTCGCCTGCCCATCGGGGTGCAGTGTCACTGCAAACAGCTGAGCGGCACTGTGGTGTTTTAAGCGTGACACAACAATCTGTGGCTTTTTGTCACACACCGAGTCAAAAAGGAAAGCAGGAGAAGGCTGCAGGTGGCAAGAAGAAATACCCCTTGAGAAGCACAGGTGAGTTTTAGAAGCTATACAACAGAATGAAGCCGAGGATGAGAGTAATCGAGCTGCAAAGAAAAGACGAATGAGGGTAAGCTAATGGTAGCTACCGCTAGCATGCTAGGTTGTTGTGCTCATGACTCATCGATGACGACATTGCCCGACCAACAGTAGCCGGCAGTCAGTGACGTCATCTTTTAGTATTGACTCAGCTCGCTTGGATCCAGAGCGGAGTAGATACTAAAACTAGCTTGTTTTAGGAGGTACCAGGCTAGTGGAAACACGCTGCAAATCGAGTAGGGCCGAGTAAAGTAGGGCCAAAGCGTGCTAGAAGAAGGGGGCCATTAGCTACCACCAAATTAAAATGCCACATTGTGACCTCTTGTTTGAGAATTTCCTCTAAATAAAATGGCCCAATCAAGTTGGTGCCTATGGCTGTGGCAACTGTCTATGCATTGTTTCTTTGTTAAAAAACAAACACAAATGATCCCATCTGCATTACAGACATTTTGTAGTCCTTCTTAGCAGTTCTTTAGCAACCATTCTTTTAAAAACACATAACACTACCTTAATTCTTTGCCTTTGAAAAGCCTCATCTGCAGTTTGTTAAAAGTTTAACCTTCCTCCCCTTATCCATGGCTGCAGATAATAAAAAATAAGAAGAAAATTCAGTTACTGTATATAATTGACTTGTACCAAACAATATCTGGTCTTGGGCAGTCTTCAAACCAAGACTGTTTTGGGAGAGTTGGTCTGACACAAGTCAGTGCTCCCTTTGTTTGTTTGACTATATGCAAACACCACAATCAATCCCTGTTTCATCACAAACAACCATGCTGAGCTTGCCTGATAGAGGGGGTCTTGGCTCTAACTGACCTCTACAGGAGGAAACACTCGATCCAGTAACCAGAACAACAAACAAGGTGACTACTTAACTCACCACACTGCTGTAATTTTATCAACAGCAGCGGTAATAATAACTGCACAAAACAGGTACCAGACAAGCAGGCTGATGACGAAGTACTACATCATAATAATGTTTCTGATCCCACTGAGTCACTATCACAGGTACAACATCACATAACAACAGGTTAACATTACTCATTGATCCCACAGCAGATCATCACAGCACTCGACAACCTGGACTTGAGTCCGGCTTGTTCAAACAGGAGAAATCTGCTCTCTGCTTTCATCACTGACGGTTTCTCTGCAGACACTTCTACAGCTGCTACAGTGTTATATGTCACTTTGCTATCTAGTGTTATGTTTAGTTTCCTTCCCATGATGATCAAGTCACAGTCATAGACCGTGAGGGAAGAGGTAAAGCCAGCCTTTCCTCATTGAGTCACTTGGGTCATATCAAAATAATGCCATGTAAAATGATCCAAATTAACCCCTTAAAGCCTACTGTATCATATTTGACGCATACTTTTGTGAAACCTCAATCAAATCAGCATGATCAAAAAACAACTACCAGATTTCAGTAGAAAGACAAACATTTCAGCTCCAAAAAATTGAATTTTCTGGCTATAATTTGCTTTAAATGTTTAAAATCACATCAAAAATCACCAGTACCAATCAAATGCATAATTGTTTAGCCCTGATGTAGACATTTGTGACATACATGATGAAAATAATCATAATATTAAGGGACCAACTGTTCTCATACAAAGAGATTTAAAGCACTGAAACGCTGCAACAGAATCAGTCCTTAACGTATCATTTACTCTGCAGTTCTCCTGTGCATCAGAAATAGCTCAATTTAATGTTTATATTTTATTAATTGCTCAAAGCAAAAACCAAGAGCACTTTCAGTGTGTTTTGCAGTCCCTCTTTCAGAGGCCTCTTCAGAGAAAGTTTGTCTTATCAGTTTGTGTTTGTAACTCTCACGCTATTGGACTCCTTTAAAGTAATCTAATAGAAACCATTTCAGCGGCCAGCAGCTGTTCCTGAAAGTACTCTGATAAAGCCAAAACACACCTGTCCTTCACCCAGGTGTGGAAAACAGTTTGTAACATGCTCAGTCTACAAAGTGGAGGACCTCGTGGGAACAAAGATGCCAAAATCAAATCAGTGAAGTGAAGACAGTTTCATATGTCAGAACAAAATCACAAACGATGTGTTACTGGATGTGACCAGTTTGGATGCAGTGGTGTAGCCGAGGGTATACGCCGGTATATGGGTATACCCACTTATTTTTCAGTCAGCATTGAGTATACCCACTTCTAAACCTCCCCGATGTGCACCATTCAGTAATATCTAACTACCAGATTGCCCTTTTTTCCCTCAAGGATGGTGAAGCCATGACCCACCCTCCTCTGCCTCTAATTGGCTGGTACTCGCTGCCTTCACTGATTAAATTGGTTAAATATGAACAAGAATGCATTGTCAACTTCCGATTTAAAGTATTTTATTTAAATAAATGTTCAAAAAATAACCAAAATACCATGGTTGCCTCATGATAAATACATTTTACATTCTTCCATTCTGCTTGTGTGACCAGTAGTAACTACAAACCGCTCCTAATTAAGTCATGATAATTTTATAGTAGTGAGCAAGTAGAAATGACAGATTTTTGGGTAAATAGAGTAGTCTTACATGTCACTGGTTCTAAAACCATCTTTTTTCTGTACTACTTTAAAAAAATGCGAAAATTTAGAGTATACCCACTTCTCAAGGAACCACTACACTACTGTTTGGATGTCTTCTAACGGCCTTGTTGATAATTCTGAATTCACCCTTAAAGTGACAAAATCACCCGTTGATGTTCTGGTCACTCACATCACACAGAAAAAGCACAGAACTCATCGGCAAGCGACGGGATAAGAGCAACAGAAGGGGTGGGTCTTTCAAGCTGCGGTGCAGATGTGTAAATCAAGGTAAATCAGCTCTGCTCTGGATGACCACATACTGTTTTCACGCTCATATACGACTGTATGTACATAAACAGAGGTTCATAAGCACAGGCATGTAAACTTTTACAGTACTCTATTAGATTATTATGATCCATCATCAAGCTCCGGGAAACCAGAGATATTTTTCCATCATGGTTTTCTCGTCCAAACCTACAATTGGCTGTCGACTCTGTCATACTGCTGCTCACTTGCATAAAGTTGAGCTCTCTCGACTTCAACTTGTCGCTCACATCCCTTGCACCGCTCCGCTCAAGGTTGCTTGCATTCTGCTGTCGATGCCCCCGATCAGTCATCTACAGCAGCGATCATTGCAATTGAACGGCAGCTGGTTTCTGAGGACGCTCAGAACACTTTTGGCATGAACAAAAGGCTAGAGATGGGCTGTGTCCAAAATGGCATACTAACGTCCTACTCATACTAAGTGTGACGTCAAAATGAGTATGTAGTGCGTTCACATTAGATAGTATGAAAAGATTGAGTGTGCGAGAAATACCCGGATGTATACTATTTCGGAAATTTTTTTAAGTATGCGAGGTGGGCATACTGGTCGCACTCAAACGCCCCATAATGCATTGCGAGCCCCATAATGCATTGCGCCATGCAAGACCGACCGGCATTCAGCTAAAAGTCGGCCACTAGCAAACTTCCCGTTTTCAAAATAACGCATCTTTTATCATCTCCTTTTAGTTCTTTAACGCTTTTGTAAATGGGCTTTTGTTTTGGAGCCGACCGAAAGTTTCTTCGATAGCATAATAGCAGCATAACGGAATGTCCGAAATGCCGAAATGAAATTTTTATCCGTGCGCTTTATGGCTCAAATGAACACATTTTGGTATTCTATGTGGTGGCTTTCTCACCTAAAATGCTCTCTGAACTTTCAAATGTGGTGAATCAACAGAGATATTTGATAGCCTGGTGTGCTTCTGATTTTTGTCGTCGGAGGTTTGAAATGCATCATGGGAAACCTAGTAGTATACTACAGTGTGAACCGTTGGCATCCTAATCATACTTATAGTATTTAGTATACAGTATATTCACATGAGTTTGTAGTATGTAGTACGTTAGTATGCCATTTCGGACACAGCCATGGTCTATTGATGATCTTTAAAAAAGGTCATGCTAACTGTATTAGCCTGCGTAACTGATGTTGAGGGACTTTAGTATCGCTTAAATGCTCTTACCACTGACTGAAGACAAATCTTTCAGCAGACTTTTAAAATTTTATGTAAGTGTAGAAAAGAGTCTACATTTGATCTTTTGTTCAAGCTTATGTTCGTGTCAAATTTGAAGAAACACCCTGCAGACGTTCCTGAGATATCAAGTTCTTGCTCAGCTCACTGTGACTGTCCATAATCTTTCAGTATGGTATGATCAGATCATAGTGTGTCAGCCTCCAAATGGGTTAGAACTACATTCAAGTTTCAGAACAAAGTGTTCCAGTCTTCTTTTGCCATATACTCTTTTTATATCATAACTGCCCTCCCTGAACCCCTTTATGCTCATTTACTTTTCTCTCAACCCTCCTCTGACTTGTTCTTTTCTTAAATAAAGTGACAGGCAGGTGAGAGAAGAACAGACAGGTTCACGGGGCTGATGGATATTCTCTCTCTCTCGTTCTCTCTCTCGTCATTGATTTTCCCCCACAGCCTGCATTAACATCTTGCCAGAACACCCACCCCTGCTGTTACCACTGACTGAGAAGCACGTTTGAATTACTGCTGTCTCCCAGGGATTCACACGCACACACACAAACTCACACACGCACAAACACATCTTGAAATGCATCACTAGAGATACACACCAAAGAGTGAGCAGAACTGAAACATATGTGATAATGATTTTAATCTCTCCCCTTGATATTCAAATATAAACCTTACCGAAGGCAGCATACGGCTATAGTGTCTTTCTGTTCACATAACATACTGTCGCTGCTGACCTCAGCCTCAATTAAACCATCTCTGTCTGGACTTGTCTCTTCCAGAAGCTGCAGGCTTTCATTCCCTTTTAACTATGATGTAGGAACCAAAAAAACATCTCCTCATCTGACCTCTTTGGGTCCCTGAGGCAGCTGCTCTTGTTTGTTTGTGTGTTCTTGGGGAGTTGACAAAGAAGTGATTTAATCTGAGTGAGCTGCTTAAAATTGACAGCCGAACACATCTTCAACGATTTGTATACATTTTTAATCAAAACTTGGAACAGGTACGGAGGGCAATTACATTTTTGGGGACAGGTTTAACTTTATATATTTGCATATTTACAAACACACAAAGACGAAGTTGTTGGTACCCTTCCTATAAATAAAGAAAAACCCACCTTGGTCACTGAAGTTACTTGAAACTGACAAAAGTAATATTAAATAAAAAAAATTGCTTGAAATAAACTACTGAAAATAATACATTGCTTTGAATTGTGGTTCAACAGAATCATTTATAATGATAAATAATGAAACTGACCTGGGCAAAAATGTTGGTACCCTTAACTTAATATATTGTCATCAAATGAAATAGGCAATTTCTTTAACTCTCAATGAGACCTCTGCATCTATCGACAAGTATTTTGGCCCACTACTTGTGAGCAAACTGCTCCAGCTGTCTCAGGTTTAAAGATGGTCTTCTCCAGACTGCATGCTCTTTTCACAAATATTCAATAGGATTTAGATCAGCGCTCATAGAAGACCACATACAGTAAGAATAGTCCAGTGTTTTGCTCTTCGCCATTCTTTGGTGGTTTTAGCTGTATGCTTTGGGTCTCTTTAAGATTCAAAAACAGGGCAACTGGACTGATTGAGTTCGGGAAGATGCTTCACTTCTCATCCAAGAAGCTTCTTCAGTTCCAAATGGCTGGTGAAGGAATCAGATACTTATCTGATAGACAGGAAAACATCAACAATAGAGGGGGAGGAGTTGTATAAAGGACTCATAGAAACTCTTCTTGGGGTGATTAAGCCCCAGAGAGTCGTTAGCCTGAATGGGTCGTTAACTGTCCCTGTCACGTGAGGTGTTGTGGTCACATGCTCCCAGGTGTGAATGTTTGGAGAACTTCCAGTAGAGAGAGCTTAGCACAGCATTGTATGTGGCTGAGAGGTTGTGTTTGAGTCCACCACCTCTGCTAAAGCTGGGGTTGGCGATTTTGGAAAACTAGCATGAATTTGAAAGTAGCATCTCCTCAGGGCTCCGCCTAACCCCCCCTCCCACACTCGCGTGCACGCGCGCGGCTCATATATCCAGAAGACTGATTCAACTCCAAACCCTCAGCACAACTTGTTTGTTTTACACTACACCAAGTCATTTCTCAGTCAGCGGTAAGAAAACACCAAACAAACATGTAAAGTTAGTTAGTACTCACAGCCGATGTTGATCGGGTATAGGTAGTTCCCCTGACATTCTCCACATAGCTGTCAAATCTCCTGTTTTGGCCATGAAACTACAGTATTTTATCCTCTTTCCCACCATCCTCCTGTATCAGTATTCTCCCGTAAATCTCCCGCGTGACGATATAATAATAAAAACATTCCTCTGCCTCTCCAAACTGAGCTCTGTCTCTAGCCTGAATGGGGCAGTAATGCTCCAAAATGATGGATGCCAACCGCCGTGAAACCGAAGAAGAAAAAGCCTTGCGAGAACGTCCACCTGTAGTAGCCTGGGCGGCAGCTATCGTGAGATTAGAGCAGCAGAACAAACTTAGAAAAATAAAGAGTTTATTTTAGATTTCTTGTAAATCTGTCTTAAAATGTGAGGGATACTGTAGCTTGGTTGGGGTTGTGGGACGGCTCACGGCCGGCTTCCCTTATTTTCAAAGACAAAACCTGAAAGGTAAGCATTCTCCCACGGACTCTGATATGTATGAGCTCGGCTACATACACTGAGTCTGTGCAAGCCGGGAAAATGCACGCGCAACAGGCGGGCAGAATGGCGACGGGATTTGATTGGTTTAAAAACAGGTGTCCCGGCATGATTATTGGTTGGTGTTTTCCCTGTTTTACTCCTGCTGTAGATAGCAGATATTTTTCGCTCTGTTTTAAGAACACATTATGAGTTGATTACCATCGGGTCATAAAGACCATTTTAATCAGTATTACAAAAAGTGTATCTAAATCAGATCGCCAACCCCAGCTTTAAGAGAAGGTTCCTCCAGTCTGGTGAAGATGGCTTCTTTAACTCCTCTTTCAAACCATCTTTCCTCTCTCGCCAAAACCTGCACGTTCCTGTCCTCAAAAGAGTGTCCAGTGTCCTTAAGTGAAGGTGGTCAGCTGAGTCCTGACCTGAGGAGGTGGCTCTCCTGTGTTGAGCCATATACTTGTGAAGCATTTGGTCAGCTACCCCAATGTACACGTCTGAGCATTCCTCACTGCACTGGATTGTGTACACCACATTGCCCTGTTTACAATTTTTTTTTTTTAAATGTATTTTTGGGGAATTTTGTGCCTTTATTGATAGGAGAGGGACAGTGGATGGGCTTGTGAAAGGGGGTTAGAGAGTAGGGGAAGACACTATGCAAACTGGTCACAGGCTGGATTCGAACCCAGCAGAAGCATGTACATGGAACGGGCACCAGCACCCCCAGATTCTAGGAAGTTTTTAGGATAATCCTGCAATGTAAGAGATCACAATGTTCTCTCTCATCATGTTCTTAAAAAAAGCCCACAAGTTGTACAATCAAGATAGCCATGACCTGGATGAATGAGAATCTATACAGATGTATGTTTTGGGTCAATATCCTGTTGGAGGACCCACAACCTGCGACTGACACTGGGCAGCACATTTCACTCCAGAATGCCTTGATAGTCTTTAGATTTTATTGTACCCAGATTCAAGACCCTCTGTGCCAAGTGCAGCAAAGCAGCCCCAGAACATAACTAACCCTCCTTTATGTTTCACAGAAGGCACAGTGTTCTTTTCTTCATATGCTTCATTTTTGTGTCTGTGAACATAGAGCTGATGTAACTTGTCAAAAAGTTCCAGTTGTCTCATCTGTCCAAAGGACATTCTCACAGCAGTTTTGTTGCTTTTCAATATGCATTTTGGCAAATTCCAGTCTCACTATTTTTATTACTTGCTTTCAACAGTGAGGTACTCCATTAAGTCCACTTTGGCTCAAACAGTGATGGATGGTGCGATCTAATGTGGATGTACCTTGACCTTGGAGTTCACCTCTATTCTTTTTGGAATTGCTCTGGGCTCAAGCAACCCCACTCTTCAATTTATCTCTCACTGATTATGTAAAATTACTCATTTTTCACATCTCAAACAGCTGAATTAATCATCAAAACACTTGAAAATACATAGACCTGCATGTTTATCTGTAAATATTTATCCTGCCAGTGGTGTAAGGGAGACGATTCTCCAACACTGTCTTATAGTAGCATACCTGCAGCTTGACAGAAGCTGTGCAGTTCCAGGTGATAAGATAATGCTCTAGCTGCTGCATAAGTGCCAAAAGTACCTCAAACTTACATTTATATTCATACCTCTATCTTCCTGCAGTTTCATATGATGTCAACATGTGTTGTTACATCCAGATGTTATTAAAAATATTCAGTGTGGCAGCTTGAATTTCCTTTACTCCGGTTACAGGTTGGATGTGTGTGTCAAAAGATAATCGTCCACCCTAAGATGTACAAATACTTTGATAAACATGATCTGAGGTCTTTTAATAATTTCAGGAGAGCCTTAAGCTCAGAAAGTGCCTCAAATGGGATGTTGTGTTGTTTTATGGCTCACATTGTGCTTCCCACAAAGTTATACTTTTAACTGCCGAGGCTTATGTTGGTGAAGTTTTATGCTTCTTATGTCAAATGATGTTCACGTCGGTGTACATGTGTATATATAAACTATTTGTGTGAGAATTGGGACTTTTTTTCAAAGCTGGGACAATCATCTAACCATTCAACTGTTCAAATTGTCTGAATAGTAATAGGCCTTGGAAATTAGATTGCTCCACCTGATACTGGTTCCCTGTGAAGAGCAATAAACCCACTTCATAAGGATCTGAGACTCCCTGTAGAGTCTGGATCAGCAGGGGGAAGGAAGGCAGAGCATTTAAAGAACTCTAAAACAGCAGAGGATTTAATCCAGCACAACTTTATATACACCTAAAAATATTCTCAATTAAAATCCAGCAGAAACGTTACTCACCAGCTGAGCTCTTCTGCTCCCATCCAATACTGCAGGACATTTTTAAGAGGAAACCTTGACTTCATTCTTCTTTGACTGTCTTCAAAAGGATCCTCTTTTAAATGAAACTCAGAGGAAGCCGTGAGCGCCAGCAGCAGTTTAGTCCTCAGTGAGTTTTAAGTGACCTCAGATCCCACCAGGCAAAGTCTGTTTTGGAAGTGAAGGCCTTTTATCGAATTTTTCTGCTCTCAGACGACCACATTTTCCTTCACTGTGCTCGTTTAATACACAGCGGCAATGCTAAGATTTCTTTTAAAAAATCAAATTCACCACCCTAAGGCTTTATGCTAGCCAAGTTGGAGTTTATATCCAGTAGAATAGCTGCGAAAATGTGAAATAGTTAGAGAATCTAACATCTGAAAGATTAAAAACAACAGCTGTCCGGCACAATGGTTTTCTCAGTCTACAGCCTTTGTTAGCTAAATTAATTGCATCATTGTGTCCATTCTTTACCTTTTTCAAACAGAGTCCACTAAATCCATTGATTTACTCAACACAGTTTTATTATCTAGCAAAAACATTTAACAAGGGGACTAAACATTCTATTTTTCATCTGTACAATTTGGCAGCCAATACGTGTTTTTGCATTTGGAAACATTATTATATCAGGACTGATGTTGGTAAGCAATTGTCACTTTACACTCGATGTTTCCATATTCATTCGAGCTTGGGGGTAAAAATCCCACTCAAACTAAAAATATGCATTCAATTAAAAATATAAAGTACAGCAGCACATTGGGTTGCTTGGAGCTGTGAAACATTTGATTCAATTGAGGGCACACTCCTTGTGACTTCACAGTCAATATGTCCTGAGAAAAAGAGAAGCAGCTCCCTGTTTGGGGAAGCTTGTACAAACTGAGAGACCCAGGCTAAAGTAGCAGGAGTGCCATAAAGGAGATTAAAACCATGATACCTGCAGCTCTCCAAGTTAGCCCGTACAGTACCTCATTAAGTTCTGAATGGATGTTCTTATCATCAAGTAATATGGCAAATAAAAAGAAAGCACTACTCGATCCGGAGCGAGTTATATGCTTGCGCTTCTGGCAAATAATGTATGAAAATCAGTCAGACAGTCTGTATTTTCTGTGTTTCTGGTGGAAGTGCCAGTGTTTAAGCTCTAAGGGCCTGATCTACGAAAGGTCTGCGTGTATAAAAACATGTTAAACTTGATAGCGTGCACAAAGCTGGTCTACTAACAGGGTGTACGTAAGATTGTCAGTCAAATGAGCAAAACAGCACGCACAGTCCATTTAGCATGTTTGCCCTTATGAATATGCAGAATGCAAAGTACATGCAGATCATCAGAGCGCACAAAATACTGGGAGGAGGAGATGAAATGTAATCACTTACAATGTCATTTATCAAATCTGCAACTGATTGTGCACAGCATTTTTGCGTCTAAATTTAGCACATCTTAAAGGCAGGTGCAAAACAGGCACAGCGTTATACACAGAGAACTGCGGTCATTGTGGCGAGAAACAGGGGTCACACTAACCAGATGTTTTCCGTCACTAATGGAATTTTTTGATGAATGACGGTATGATGCAGAGCCTGTCTGTCATTATGATGGACTGGAAAAAGAGTGATGATCCAGTGTGCCATTATACTCATGCAGACAGGCGTAAAGTAAACCCTCTCTGTTTTGTGCATGACACTGTGCAGGACTTCATTTAACCTAAGAAAAAAAAAGATACCCATAGCTGGCTATGAAGGGGAATCACACCATTTGTCACTCGGAGTTGACGTGATCACACTCTGCAAGTTTAGAAGCTGTCAGTGAGTGGAGAGTGTGACGCTGTCAGTGTGTAAAAAGGCAAGAGTACCCGTGCGGTCTATGTGTGTGTAACTGTAAGACTACTCTTTACATGAGGTTATGATGAAGCTGTGTAAGTATATAAATACTGTGAATAAAAATTAAAAATGACAGAAAAAAATATGTTCTGGGCGTAAAATGACGACCTTGTCCGTCAAAATGAAAGACAGCTAAAAAGATTACTGCAAGTGTGATTATTTGCCTCTAACTCCTAACAAACTTCATTTTTCATTTACGGCCACTCTGCTCTCCCAAACTCTCCATTGTGACAGCCAGTAGCACACAAAAAAATCCTCAATTAAAGGGGGCAGTCCACTTTTGCGCCTGTTATCAATTTTGCATGCAGTCATAGCAGATCATCTGCAACACCTTCACTAATTGCATGTGGAACTTTTTTTAGTTTGCACACCCAATTTAGCACTCATTTTTTTGATCTTAGTAGAACAGGCCCTATTTCTTTTAAACTTCTCTCCTGTGTTTATGGATCACCTTCTATCATTCAAATTGATGAGAGGTGGTGAGAGGAGGGAGGGCAGTATAGGCAGCATGTGGACATTCAGAATCAGAATTAGAACCATAATGCCCTTATTGTAATCAGCGAAATGTACGAGATGAGAGAGCAATACATAGTTACTTTTGAAAAACAGAACTAAAGTATAAAATAGTTGTAAAAAATGTCAGTTCAGAATTATATGCAAGAAAAATACTACAGGACAGTGCAATTGAAAATGTCTCTATACAAATATAAGATAGAACGGATTACTATTAAGAACAAAAATACATCCAGTAGTTGAATATTTATTGAATACTTATAGTGCACATGGTGACTAATACTTGCAGATGATCATCTTAGTCAGGGGCAAGCCACCCCAACCAGAAAGGTTATAAAATCTCATGCTAGTTCAGCTGACCGCCGTTGCAGGCTCATTAGTTTCCTGTCAGCCAGCAGCAGGACACACAGTCCGTCTCTGATCTTTGTCCTTACTTGTGGGCTCAACCGGTAACGACCACATCCGCTCACACACAACTGCAATCTACTGGATGTGTTTTACAGTAGGAGAGGGCGTGTGAAGTGGTTGCTCATATTCCACCATCTCTGCATGTTCACCTGTTTGTATGTAAGACCTCAGGTGCACTGTTTGTGCTGAACATCCTCTGAAGAAAAAACAAGGATGTCAGACTGTAATGGGATGTTGATGTGCGGAGCTGGGAAGGGGCAGGGCTATGATGATTGTTTGCATTAAATGTTGTGGCTGTGATTTCCTGGAGGGACAAATGATTGATGTGGGGTTTTTTTTCAATGCCCCACTTAACCCTGTAAGGCCCAAAACCGTAGATTATAGTCAGAAAAGTCTAATTTTTTGGAGATTAAATTTTCATTTCACTTTCTGCTAAAATCCTACAATAATCAAAATGTCCATAAAATTCAACATAGATTTTTCGTATCTCATTTGATACATTAGGTGTTTTTGGCAACTGATAATCCATTTGAGGACATTTTTATCATTTATTTGATTGTATTCAGATATTTGTTTTGTAATTTGTTGATCATATTGAGTGATAGAGGTATTATAAAAGCATGTATCAAATATGATACAATTGGCGTTATAGGGTTAAACCATCAGGTCATTGGACAGTGCAATCATCTGGCCCAGAGTTTGACAAGCGTCCAGACTAGTTATAGTGTTGACCTCTGGTTCCACCTTTTGAGCGAGGAGGGAATGCTGTACAAATGAGCTAGCGTACAATGTTGATGGTTTGTGTTTCATCAATTGGTCATCTGATGATTCTACTGATTATTGACAGGTGTTGTATTAGTTTTTGCCAATGAACTGAATCCTTCCACAACAGAATCAATCAATCAATCAATCAAACTTGATTTATAAAGCACTGTTCACAGTCTGCGCAGTCAACCTACATAGACAAATGTGTGAGACTCCTGCCATCATTTCAAAATTAAGACCCTTTCAACTTCAATTACTTGCCAATTAATTTTATCATTTTTGTTTCTTTGCGACCCAATCATCGATGGCCCTCAGCCTGGTCGTTGGAGCTCTCCGGTGTAAACGGTCAAACAAGCTAAGACATGGAACCTTTGGGCAGGGTAAAGACTACAAGATAATCAAGAGTAAAGGCGACATATAAAGATAGAATAAGCCTATTGAGAAACCAACTCACTGATCTGTGGTGAAACACTACCATCTGTACCATGTAACCTGTGAGTAGGGATGTAACGGTTACCGGTAAAATGGTAACCGCGGTAAAATTTCCCACGGTAATCATTATCGTGTTCTATTAAAATGACCGAGTTACCGAGTTTTATTACCACACTGTGTCAATAACTCACGGTGATGCTGCTCTTTGCCCCAAAAAGCCAGAACCATGTGTGTCTGTCCCTCGATGAAGCAGCCGTGTCTCACAAACAGAGGCGCGCATGCCCAGTTTGCAATGTTTAGTCTCTGAAATTTTAGCAGTTGGAGCCTCGCTCAGAGTCTTAGTAGGTTTTCCCACTCAAAACGGCTAGTCTGTTCGAAGTTTGGATTTTACAAGGATGTTGAGGGGAAACTGATTGATGACAGTCACCTTGTCTGAAACACCAAGCTGTGGAGAAAGACAAAAATGCGTGTAATTTAAACTGCTGTAACTCCTCAAGTAAATGAGCAGAGAGAGAGTGGATTCAGTGAGTGATACCTGAGTGAATTATAGGTGGTTTCTCAGTATTTTCTGTGTAAATAACGTATAAAGGTTGTAAATAACAGCATTGGTATCAATCTGGAGTGTGTTCCTGCTGTTCTTTCACCGTTTATTTGCCATATTTTGTCGTATTAGATCATCTTTTCCGTCATAGTTCTTGTTTTATGGATTTAGACAATCGTAATTTGGAAATATTAAAGAAGGAGATGTGGAGGAGATCTGCCATGGATAGGGGAGACCAGGGGAGAGTCATGAAGGGGGCTAACTGCTTCAGGGACTGTCGTTAGTCAAAAAATAAATAACTAAATAAAAAGGCCTGGACATAGTCCAATATAACAAGCTGTAACATGGACACTAATGCTGCAGGCAAACTAAAATGTGTGCGTGTATGAAAAATAGGTTAAATTTATTTTTGGCCATCTCAAAACTTTGAACATGTTCATTAACAATTGTTTATGAAGAGAAACCTGTTTAAAGGTCAAATCTGTTTTTTTCTTTTCTTGTAATTGCACACTGTTTAAGCATTAATAGCATAATAATGACAAATACTTGCCAGAATTATTTACTTTTATTTCTCATGAAAAAAATAAAACAAATTTACTTATAGGACATTTCCTGACACAGTTATTTACAAAAAAGACAAAAAATGAATAAAATTATAATATTAAAGGGGTTAAATGATTTCAAGACTGTGTTAAAGTACATTTTAAACATTTTGAGCACACTGCAACAATACCGCGACAATAATGATAACCGTGATAATTTTGGTCACAGTAACCGTGATATGAAATTTTCATACCGCTACATCCCTACCTGTGAGTTACAAATGAAACAGTTAACTATCATTTGTCTCCTGAAATCCATCTAATAGCACGAAAAGACTCCGAAAACAATGCAACTGGAATTTTGACCGGGCTGGTTAGTGTTTTTCAGATGTAACACCGCGTTACTAAGCTGTCCCAGAGCGTAGAAGAGTGACATGAGGCCATTTTATACCTAAAAGAAAAATGGTCACCTTCCCCTCGATAAAATAACATCCTGGAAGAGCACTTACTGGCTGTAATTCTCCTCTTTGTTATAAAAGTGGTACCTCAGAAATCGTCAAAAATGACATCTTATCCTTTTGTCAGTGTGACCAGTTTTTATTCTTTTTTTCCTTTTGCAGAAGTGATGCCTGTTTCAATTGTATACCACTCTGCTGACAGTGATGGCTGCCAAAGAGCTACTTGTGGGACAAAGACAGCAGTTTATTTGTGTAGGACAATGTGGAACATGATACTGTGCTGACAGATGGATTAGAATTAAAAATCAATCCAACCCTGATTACAAGCCTTTCTACTGACGCCGTATCAAGCCATTATTAATGAACGTGCAGTAACATGGGCTGATTTGATTCTTCACACCATATAGGCTGTGTAGCTGTGTCTTATTTTGAGGTAACACTAAGAAATATGCATTGTTTAAATGTTTTTTTGTTTCTTAGATAATAATGCAGTTATTACAGGAAACAAAGAATCTTGTTGGGATAGCTTTCTTTAATGCAACCATCCTATCTAAAAGAGCTGGGTATTTCTACAACCACACATTATTTGTATCAAGAAACCTATGATTTTGGATATTAATTACAGTTTTTACACAGTTTATGACAACAGCTCTTCTACACAATAGAAATATCAGCAAGGGCAGACTTTAAAGGATCCTACCACTTGAAACATTTTGGCCATTTTTTAAGGCAGCGAGTGCTTTTCCTTAAGTACATGCCACGCAGCGATTTGGTTCAAGTCAGTCTATGCTTCCCTTTTTTGAGGACACATGCTCTCAGAGCAAAGTCAGGCACAGGGTGAAGAGAAAGGATTATGTGCCTTGATAAAACATGAAACTGGATTACTCCACAGTACACATTTACACAGTTCATGCAGAGTGAGGCTTCAGAATTTTACTCTTTCCAGTCACTGTCTCTGGTTTGTCTTTCTCTCTCAGACTGACTGTTTGTCAGTCTAATATAGGATGATTGTGTTTTATGCAGACATACTGGCTCATTAGTTAGACAGAGAGAAAAATCGCTTAAGTAATGTGTATCATTAAACAAATCTGCCATCCGTGACAACGAACACATGAGGCTACTCGACCTCCCTGTTCCTGAATATTCAGACCTTATACCCTTTACATCATGTCTAAATAATATTTTAATCGATGCATTGTTATGAGGATGTACATGAAGGTGTATCGATGCAGGGAGTCAATAATCATTAAATCTTGCACTAGCTGTTGCTAGACTGTAGTATCAGTTTTGCTTCTGAGGAAGAAATAAACAAGTGTGGGAAGATAAGACCTCTAAAACTTGATTCTGTTTACAATGAAAATAAATATATTTGATGCAGTTGATCTCAAGAGCCATTTCTAATTCATGAAAGGAATATATTTGTGTTATAAGCACAGTTATCTGACTTCTTGTATTTTTTAACCTAAAAAGTACCTTGGTGCAGTAATATGGAAAATCAGGGATACCACTTCCTATGAAAGTTTCAATATACTGAATATGTTATCAATATTTTATTGCCTTATCAATACCTGTAGTTTTGAGATGTAGGGTGTTCTTTTGTGTGCCTCATAGGGATTTGTGAGAGAAAAAACAACCTTGTCGAGCCTTGACTCCCTAATGACAGCACACTCATATCTGTAGCCAACATTAAAGATAGAAATAAAGCTGTGGTCGAACTGACCTGGACGAGGAAAACAACTGGAAGACTTATCACACTCCCACTGAAAAGTGCACTCCAACAGAAGATGAAACTCTCAGCCTGTGACAGGTGGAGAATGAAGAGGAAACAACAGTCCGACATCTTCTTTGCGATGAAAACTAGAACTGTCTCATTTGCTAAGTATAAAAAGTTATGTTACACCATGCAGACTTTAATGAGAGGAAGCTGCACATATTGTCTGTAAGCTGCTCGTTCATTGCAAGTAAAATCTTTAAAGACAACTCTACTCTCCTGTCATCCTTCCACACTGGCTCCACCAGTCAGAGTTGAATAACAAGGCAGGGCTCCAGACTAGCTTTTTGTATTGGTTGCAACGGTGCACCAAAAAAAATGTTTAAGGTGCTGCTTTTTCAGAGTTACTGCTCCATGCTGAAACCTGACACCACAATCAGGCTCTGTCTGGGCTCATTTGCATAATAACAGTTGAGTGAAAGATTACTGAGGGCTGTGTGTGTGCGGTCATACATGTGTGCATGTGTTTGGGCAGGCCCACAGCCTGCAGCCTGTGGAGATGCAATGCAGGGACAGAGAAACAGAGGAAGCAGGTGCTGGGTTTTGTCCATTTTCAGTGGATTTTTCCGCTACCTCAGATACTTTTGTCATCTTAAATTTGTAGAGTGCGCTTAACATTTTTTCTTGGTGCACCAGTGCGCCCAGGAAAAAATGGAAAAAATGCACTCTCACAAATTTTGGTTGCATGTACGCCCAAAATGGTTGCATTCTGGAACCCTGCAAGGGAATATTTTTCCTGACATTCTTGATAAAGGAATAATTTTTCTGACACCACTCATTATGATAACAAACAGAATTGAATCATTAACTTAATGATTTTCATTGAATCAAATTGTGAGACTAGTGATGATGCACAGCTCTATTAAACACCTTAATATTCTTTTGTTTTCATCACTTCAAACCCAGACAGACAAGTGCAGTTGAATGAGAGGAAACATTTGAGTAGAGCAGCAAAATAACTTACACTGTCTGTAACGTGGCAGCAGGTCAGGGTTATCTTCAAATCATTTAGGGTAAAATATCTAAGTTAGCCAGCAATCCTCTTGGATATGGCACCCTAGTCAATTACCTGCATAACTAACATCCCAAACTGTTAAGGTCCCAAAGGTTGGCCACTTGCACATCAGATGTGGAGTGTGATGAACAACGAGTGGGAGATACAGGCGACTATTATTTACAAATTGAACTTGAGACACAAAACCTTGAGGGCTCTAATTTTGTAGACCAGGCGCAGGCGGAGTGCACGTGCCCTGCGTCATGCACACACTGCACACCTGTCACCAAATGACACCTGCACAGAGAATAGACCAGGTTGGAGATGGCGAGCTTTTAGCGCACTTTTTGCCCAGTTTTTTGGCACGAAATTGTCAAGGTGCCAAGCTGAATCTGTTGGCATCTCCCCCTGGAGCGCCGTCACACCCATTTTGGTGCAGCCGGTCTACCAAATTGCCAAATTGTCAGCGCAGGACGAAATTAACACTGCACGGGATGTGCCAGGCTCCACCACCCTGCACCGTGAAATTAGGGCCCTGAGTCCGAGTCCAGTCAGAAGTCCTTGAGGTGTGAGTTTTAAGCCACCTCTGGGTGTGACTTCAGTGCAACTCTAGTCCAAGTCTCTCACTACAGTCACTGTCTCTAGTGTGCTATGATGATCTCTTTTGATTTTTGGCCAAACTCTCTGCTGCCAAGGTCAACATTATCCTCTTTAAATAACTTTGTTTTGTTGTCTTATCACAAATGTCATGACATTACGGAGACACAGCAGCTTCTTAAAGAAATGTACTACTTTTATGGACAGCAGGTTTCTCACAGAGACTAAATCCTGACAGATTTATGTAGCTGTTAGAAACCAAAAACCAGAACCAAAATCCGAGTGTCTACTTAGATCCACAAATCCTTTAAGGTTCAGACAATTTTGGTACAAAGGCCCAATCTTCAAACAAACACAGCATGATGGCTCACTGGCTGTCTCTTCTCTTCTAACCTTTAAGCTACAGCCCTGACCACTCCTGGACAAAGGTAAGCTCAGTCATCTGCTGCCACTGAAAGAGAGGAAAGAGTACCAAAACGAAGACAGAGAGTCAGAAAAGCAGAATAACACAGAAGTTCCCTGAGTTTTAAAGCTCTCTCGTCTTACTTCGTTCACCCAGGTGCCTTTGACACGCTTCATTTAAAAACTGTCATTAAGATAAAATCATTATTGTGAGTGTGAATGAGTGTTTATGTGTGCGCTTGTGTTTTCGGGTCACTGATCCGAGTTCGGTCGTCTTCAGAGGAACTGTGCCTCACCGAGTTTCTGCTTCAATAAACCACAGGCAGCCCAAACCTGTTGTCATGACGACTGCTGGGTGCAGTTGGTCTATTAATGGTAATTTTATGAAGCACAGGGACACACAAACATACTCAGACACTAAATATATGCTTACCAAATTCATCTATACGCTTGGGTTATTAATGTAGGAGCAAACACATGAACAATGGTGAGGACACTCTTCCAATTACATTGTAGCAATCATTTCAGCACAAGCACAAAATGAATCAATTAAGTTAATTATCCAATGCTGCCAAATCTCAAGGGGACACTTGATAATCCTATAATGTTAATAACATTTTAGCCACTCTATTGGCAGTTTACAACATGGAAAGGTTTTTTAACCTTTGCAACTCAAAGATGTTTTTATGTAGATATTTCTTGAAATTATTATTTTCAAACACAAGTACAATCCAGTTAAATACACCTGTTTAGATCAGCCTGAGCTATCATTATATCCATTTTGGGGTGATAGGTATACTTCAGTATTTTTGAAGCTGGGTTGTATGAGGTACTTGGCAATAGTTGGTGAATTTGCTGAAAGGGTTCCCAGCAGTGCTGTACCTTTGAAGAGAGTGAACTCAGAGTATGGGGGAAGTCCACTGCTGTTGGTGGGTTAAGTTGTTTCACGTAATTGTGAGAGTTTACACAAAAACAAGTCACAAAAAATATATTGCGTGGAGCGTATGACTTGGTGAAAAATCTGAGAGCAATTCTCTGTGATTGGCCCCATAATGCAGTGCAGGACACTATGTGTTCTTCCACTTGTGCACATTTATTCTGCCTACTGAAACCTATTCTGCAGAATTCCTTCTTCTGTATACTGTAGAAGAAGTATACAGAAGAAGAATACTGTACTGTATATAAGGTAACCTTGTGCATCACTGTTTAAGGAACATCATTACCACTTGAATAAAAATCATTAATGTTTGGTTCAGGATGAGTTTCCTCTGCCGTTGTGTGTTCCAGACTCCATAGAATAAAACAGCAGATTGGCAGAACCAATGCACACTGGCAGAAGAACACATACCCATTTGTCACGTCAGAAAAATGTGCAAAATGCTGACACTTTCAGGCAAATAAAGAACATTTTTCACTTACATTAAATCAAAACACTTTGTTACGTAAAAATCAGACAACTATGTGAAGGAACCGTAAAGCGTACCTTGTAGGTAATGTCAGCTCAGCCTTTAAAGATGCAGAGCTGCTGGAAGCCCTTTCAGCCACTTTACTGACTGTTGTCTAGCACTTGATACAACCCAACTTCAAAAGTACTTCCTTGGATTGATGTCTTAAAACTACTCTGTTAACATTGGATGTTAGAACAGAGATTAGCATAGATGCTGCGTACCTTCTTTATTTACAGTTTAATCAGAGCCAGGCAGCATTTCTTTTTTTAATGTATTTTTGGGCATTTTGTGCCTTGATTGATAGGAAAGAGACAGTGGATAGGCTTGTTAAGAGAGGTGAGAGAGTAGGGGAAGACACTCTGCAAACAGGCCACAGGCTGGATTCGAACCCGGACCTGCAGAAGTAAGTATATGGGACGTGCATGGTTGCTAAACACTTTGCCAAACCAGCACTCCCAGGCAGCATTTCTTCATTAGATGAACAATTAAAAGTACTAAAGGCATGTCTACATGGACAAGACATTTTTTCCAACATGTTTTGGTGAGAGTTTGTTTGTGAATTGCCAACCTTTTGTACTTTACACCACAGAAGTGGTACCTGCCAACTACAAAATAAAGGTAGCTGGTAAAGGCTTGGGCTCCACCACATATCTCACCCTTTCACTCTTGTTAATTTGGGAGCTGACAGGTAACCAACCATCTTGTTTCATGTTCACTGAGGCTGCTCTCTCTCTCTTTTTTTTTTTTTGGAAGCTGCGATCATGAAAATAAGAGATTAATTGGGCTGATCTGATCGGTCACTTCCCTTCAGGGCCAAAATGAAGATCAAGTAACATCACTTCTATTTGTGGTAAGTAATCACATAATTATGAGTTCATTACTTGTGAACTACAAAATCACTTTAAAGGACTGCATTTTATGGCAGTATATGAATATGAAAATATTCTTGAAATGATAGATTGTGCAAGAGCCTTTAATATGTTGGCAAAAAAATACCCTTATATTATCTGCTGTATGTTCTGTGATGTACCAAGATTATTCTCTGGCTCCTGTTCATTCTGTGGCCAAAACGCCTCCTGTAATGTCTAACTCCATCACACAGACCAGCCAGCTAAGCCTTTCCAAGATGATTAGAGACCTGCTGTCTCCTCAAACCACTGCCACTGTTTACTTCTCTCTTAAAAATGGGGACTCTGGCGTATTCATTAAATGGCAGAGCAACGTTTTTGTTTGGAGGATAAATTTTACATAATGAGGGAAAAAGCTTCTTCATTAGGACCTCCTGCTTCCCTATGCGAGCAATCCCAGAAGCCCGAAGTAAAAACCAGAGAGTCCAATTCAAAACACGTTCTCTGCAACCATGTGAAATTTATCTACGAAACAGGAACGGCAGGTTGCCAGGTTAAAAACACACCTACTAGGGCGGTCACCTTAAATGCGATATTGAAATATCCATTTGAGTATAGAGGTAAAAATCTGTACTCAAACTGTGAATACACATTTCAATATAAATCAAACAGCTGAACATCACATTAGCCTTAAGTAATGAACCACCTGATCAGAAGAGGATGATCCCAGTGCAACCATTGCTCTCTTGACTTCAACAAAAGCTATATCATCTCCCAGAAACAATCAGACAAAGAAGACATCTTAAGTCACTCTGAGAATTACAGCACGTAAATATGTGAGTAGTGTTGTGTGGAAGCACTGTGGGCTCAACTGTGTGTCGATTATGGCCAAATGAACTGGCCCACTATGACAAAAAATTGACAAGTTAAATCTTCCTAGAAGAAATGCGTCATGTGCCTTGCGTCTGGGGGAGGGCGGGGCATACACTTCAACAGCTAATAGCTTTGGATATTATGTATATTTGAAAACAGGTCAGGTTTGATTTTTGGGAAAAGTGATGGTTCTAATACCTGATAAAGTGTAGTTTTTAATGAATAGAGTCAGCAGGTTCAAATAAAAAAGTGATAGTGAGTGGAAGTGCGTGTGGGTCATCAACAGTGTTGTGTGTAACATGTTATAGTAACGTAACTACTTTTTCGGGTAAAAAGTAAAGTAACGTAGTACTACTACTACTGAACGTAGTTCCTTTTTCAATGCGGCGCGGCGTTATTTTTCACCCGGACAGATCTGGCACTAAAGCTGCCTTCTCAGCTGCTCGCATAGACACGAGCAGCGTTGCCAAGTCCGCTCATTATAAGCATCTAAGGGCCGCAAATCTTGAGAGTCACGGCCGCGGGTCTCAGATTTTTGGGCTTGTTTCTAAGCGTGAAGTTTCTTTGTGGGGCTCTTCTGTCTGTGTGAATATCCCTGATTATCTTCCAGCTCCTAACATAAAGCAAAACCTGGTTACCGCGCACGCCCCCAAACACAGTCACAAACATGGCGCATGCTCCAGAGCCAAAGTTGCCAGGTCTGCTTTTTATAAGCTGCGGTCTTTTCTTGAATAGATACTTGGCACTGTGAAATTGAAATGTAATGTAGATGAAAATTAACACACTTTATGTAAACTTCTCTTTTTAAAAAGTAGTGTATCACATTAGAAAAAGAAATAGCTGGAGGTTGCTTATTTTGGGCTTGTTTTTCTGGACCTGGTTACATATTTCAGAAGAAAAATTGGACAGGAGCTCTCACTCCACGGGGTATGTGACATTTTGTAAAATAAAGAGCTTTTTGTAGGCCTTCACATTTAGGAACAGATATGGGGTTCTGTCCAAGATCGAGCAATGTAAAAGTAACGGAAAAGTAACAAGTAACATGAAAATTACTTTTCATAGAGGGTAACTAAGTAAAGTAACAAGTTACTTTTTTCAGAAGAAACGAGTAATAAGCAAACACTATTTTTTAAAATCACTTCCCCAAACACTGGTCATCAACCATCCTTCTTTCTTCCTATCTCTACTTTTCACATATTTTCTTGTTCTGGTTTCAAACCTCTGGTGGCCAATTCTACTTACTGTGTAGTCACACAGTACAGGGGGGTTCAGCTGTCCATCAGGCAGAAGTGTTCATCAGAGACAATTCTCAATAATATATTAAACTGTTCAGTGTGACATATGCCTGCACACAGAGGCTATGAAACTCTTGCTGCGAGAAGCAGTGCACTACATTTGGATCAACATATCGTTCTAAAGCTTAGCTTTGACAGGAGAGGCAGCTATATGCATAAAATTTAGCTTTTTCTAAAAACTTTATTTAAAAAAAAGTTGTTTGAAAGTGAAATGTGTTTGTTTCCCCTTTACATTAGCATTATAAAATAGATATAACAGATGTTAGCTAGGCAGAAAAAGCACTTAAAACTGTAGTTTCTTGACATGTTTTTATATTCTATCTTATACTTTGCATCTATGATGTATGCAACTTTTCTTTTCTTTCCTAAAAGTTAATTAGATATATGTTTCAGAAATCAAAAAATATATATATTCCTCTTCTAAATATTCTGTTGTAGTCCTTAGCAAATTTCAAATAAAGCACCCTAATCAGCAAAGGTTGTCAAAACCAAACTAAATTAAAAAAAAACAAGATATGTACCAAATGCGCCGTGTACTGTTGTATCCCTCGTGTTCGCAGTCTGCGACTGTTTCATCAAGTCAGCTCCTGTTCTCCTTTGTCCTTGTTTAACCCTGCAGTCTCGGTCCTTGGATACTTCACTGCACCTGGCCTTTTCATTCTGTGAATAACAAACTCTCCTCTCTGCTAAAGCATCCTCTCCTGTTCTACTATCTGCAACCTTGATCCCTTTTCTGTCATGTAATATTTTTTCCTCACGATCTCTCACTGAAGTCACTCACTAGACAGAAATGACTGTTTTTTTTCATGTCTTGGGACATCGAGGCTTTATGCTATGAATGTTAAAGAAAGATAAAGCCGGTTGTACTGATGATGTCAGCATTTATTAAAAGGCTTAAACTACACTGTGTGATCAAAGATGTAAAACTAGAACTACTGTGTGGTGTTAAATGTAAAGTATAGCCTATATGTAGACAGTAGGCGGTGACGGCACTGAAAATATGCAGCAGAAGTCAGTGTTCCTTATATAACCAACACAGCAGCACAGCTTTACTCTTTTATTACAATTTAAATCCTAACTGCAGAGATACATGTTAAAAAGAGTATCAACAGCATTGAAAAAGAGCAGAGAGAAGCTTTGTATCACACAGACGAGAGTATGAAGCAGCATCAACATGTACAAAACAACTACACCGAAGGAAGAAAGTTACGGTGTTTAAGCTACATATCCAACCACAGTGTGAGGCGGCTCTTTGGATGTGCGTGAAATACAGTGATGGTCCTTTTTGAACAGAGGTGCAAGACAACTTTGATGATGTAGAGTGAAAACAACACTTAAATGTTCAGACACACATTTGAGTCTGTTACTCTCCTTACATGTAAGTAAACTTTTCCCACAACAATTGCTCTTTTATCCATCGCGTCAGGAGTCCCTTATCCAGCTTTGCACCAATTCACAAACTTTACATAGAAAAAAAAGCTGAATGGGGGGTAAGAACTTTAGCCAGGTAAAGTCAGGATTGAACCTTGGCTGTTTGATTGAGATTAACATCAAAATCATTATGAGACCAGAGCTTGACCTTTGACCAAACTACATTTAAAGGTGATTGTTGAGATTTTGTGGACCTTTGTGCAATATTTGATGATAACACTAGAGTACGATTTGAAAAAAAAAAAATCTGTCGAGTTAGATTTTTGTGCTGTTTTTGCCCAAAATTGGAATGCTGATTCCAAAATTGTAGTCAGTTTTTTTTCTAGCACGTCAAGTTTTTTCGCCACAGCTTACTCTCCAAATAAGCAAAATTCCACTGATTGGCTGTAACAAGACTTGCAGACTTGCCAGCTACGTGGCAACTTGTTTGTGCAGTCACAATTAAATTAAATGTGGTGGCAGTTGTGTTCAGCTTCCAATAGGTCAGTACTATCAATATCTTCAAACAGAAAGCAAGCATAGTGGGAGTTGAGAGGACTTGTGCTGGCTTTTCTCTTAACCTTACCTAAGTTCTATTTATTTTTATGCTGTGTTTTAGTGTTCAAAGCTTGTAAGTATCCATCTTAGTGTTTTATATACATAGGTATATACTTCCTTTATTTCAGATCATGTCTTCTCCTGCTACCTTCGTAGTTAATGCCTAAACAGCCCTGACTCCTTTTGCTGTGACTTGGAATGGAGAAACCACCACAAATAGAGGGCAAACATCAGTGCATTGGTCAAACAAGCATATTCCTGAGGGAACCCTCCCAAGGGATTAATAAAGTTCCAATCTATCTATCTATCTATCTATCTATCTATCTATCTATCTATCTATCTATCTATCTATCTATCTATCTATCTATCTATCTTTTGCATATTTTAAAGTGAAATTCAGGGATCAAGACAAGCCATGGGCCCTCACAAAGTGTGCAAGCATTGTGTCGAGAGTTCATGGATGTGGATAAAAGGAACATGTGAAAAGTTGGCATTTGGTATCCCCATGGTTTGGCCAGAGCAAAGAGATCATTGCACAGACTGTTACTTTTGTTTAGTGAAAATTATCAGGACCCATGCCCCATTCAGCTGGAATTCCAGTGCCAGTTTTCGAACAACTACCTCCTCTTGAAGTTCTGAATGATGTTGAAGAACACAGTGACAGCAATGATGCAAATTTTGAAATTCATGTGGATTCAGTCCGCCAGGGATTTGATCAGCACAAGTGGAATGATTTGTGATTTCAGCCTGTTAATTACAGTATTTTTCATACTTTTTACGAAAATGAAGATCCTCTAGTTCAAAAACTTGATGTGATAGAGAAAAACTGAGATCAGTTTTGGATTCAGCACCCAAAAATCAGTTAAAACTAGCTGTCAGACCTAACAAAAAAATGTAATCCCTTTAAGCATGCTTGAGCTCTGTTTACAAAGTCTGATAAAGAAATTCCAGGTTGGACATTTGTGCAAAGTTTCCAATTAAATTCCTCGAAGCATTCTTGTGATGTCTTTTTCACAAAATTACTTTCAAAGGGAAAAGGGATAACATGGGGATCCAGCCAGCATACATTTTTGAGTAGTTTTAACCTATAAGTGGGTTACGTATGAGGTTTTTCTGTGGCACCATGTAGGCCCACTGTTACTTGTCGGCTACCGTCTACCCCTAGATAGTATTTCCCCCCTGGAACAAAGATTGTAGGTTCCTTCATTGGCACTCATATCTGCTAGTGCTATGGGCCTAGAGCAACTCCATATCACAACATAAAAATTAACTACCATAATATCTCAATTATAATGCACACACCCCATATTGTCCAATTTTTGCCTGTAAAACACAATACTCGAATATAACACGAGAAAACGAGAAGATAGAGAGAGAGGATTCCCTGAACCATACCTGAGTGAATTACAGGAGGTTTATCCGAATTTTCTGTGGGAATAATGTATAAAGGTTGTAAATAACAGCATTAGTATCCATCTGGAGTGTGTTCCTATAGTTCTTTCGCCGTTTATTTGCCTTGTTTCGTAGTAATAGATCATCTTTTTTGTCATACTTCGTGTTTTATGATTTAACCAATCGTAATTTGTAAATAGGAAAGAAGGAGATGTTGGGGATCTGCCATGGAAGGGGAGACCAGATGAGAGTCATTTAGGGGGCTTATTGCTTCAGGGACTATTGTTAGGAAAACAGAAAATAAATAAAAAGGCCTGGACATGGTCTAATATAACGAGCTGTAACTTTGACACTAATGCTGCAGGCAAACAAAAATGTGTTAGTTTATGTAAAATAGGTTACATTTATTTTTGTCCGTCTCAAAACTTTAAACATGTTCGTTTACAATTGTTTATGAAGAGAATCCTGTTAAAGTACAAATTCGTTTTTTTCTATTCTTGTAATTACACACAGTTTAAGCATTTATAACAAAATAATGACAAATACTTGCCAGAATTGTTTACTTTTATTTCTGATGAAAAAGTTTAAACAAGGACATTTCCTGACACAATTAGGGACAAAAAAGACAAAAGAATTGTCAAAATTACAATTTTAAAGAGGTTAAATGATTTCAAGACTGTGTTAAAGTACTTTTTGAGCACACTGCAACAATATTGCGGTAATAGTGATAACCATTATAATTTTGGTCACAATAACCGTGATATGAAATTTTCATAGCGTTACATCCCTAATGATATGTTATCTGCAATATATTAGCTAAGTTTTTATCAATGTCAGTATTTCCACAACAGATAATGTACACAGTTCCCTTTCTCAAACAGATGCAGAAACACCTTTAGTTCAGCCATACACAATTTCTCATTTGCCCGAGCATGCTCAGTTGTTGTGTACCAGCCAATCAGAGGGCAGCTATCAACATACTGATGTCTCTGATCAATCACCTATTAGCTATTTTGTGTCCACCTTGCTCACAAGATGGCAGCGCTCTGTTTGCATGTGGTTTCGCAGAGAAAGTGCATACTTTGGCTTTTTGTTTTAGATGTGTTGCAACTGTGGTGCTGGCAAGAGGAACTATTTTAAGTTTTGGTTGCAATTGCATTTAATACCCACCTGAAAAATTTGAGCCTTTTTTAAAAGCAAAAAGTGGGTGTTAGTATCGAGAAATTACGGTACACAATCAAAGCACCAGATAACTGATTGGTAAATGCTGAATGTTGATGGTGAAGGCTTGCATTTTTATATTGTGCTTATTTTTTGCTAGAAGTTTTTCAAAATAAATCCTATCAGCTTATTCAAACTTTTTTTTACTACCGACTGGATTGGGGAAAGTTTATTGTGTTCATTAATGAATCAGCAGGTTACTGTTCCCATTTCTGTGGCAGCCTACTTCTGCCATCTTGATCTCAGATTGATGACCGCCTATTACAGGAAAAAGAACAGGTGTGTATACAATTACATTATGTGTGCATGTAAGACAGCTTGAGTATAACCAGAGACCGGGAACTACAACACATAAATGGAGTGTAAACATGATTATCTCTCTGCTGGCCAACTCAATTTCTGCTCACTGATAAGTCCAGTTGAGCAGGCAGGAGTAAGATGGGGAGTGATTTTGTTTATTCTGCACTGATCATTCAGAATTATCTCAAGAAACAGAAACAGGTTTATAATTTTGCTGTATTTACCTATTTAGTATGGGTAGAGTTGGTTACCATTATCAGAAAAGTTGATATGATGTTAAAGCATTCATATGTTTCGCATTTACAATATGTGCTGAATAAACTGGAAGCCTCTGAGTTTGTTTGTTTTTTGAAGAGGGGGCAAAGTGCTGAGGCCATACAACCTTAATTTTTTTCTGTCTGTTACAATGGTCAGTATGTCAGATTTAGTGACTACAGAGCCTTATATCTGCTGTGATTTGGCTGATGAGCATGACAGACTACAGAATCAAAATCAACTGCACTCATTGACACAATGATATAAAAGAACAACTGACACTGAAAACATCAAACTGTATTGTGAGTGTGCTGTAAGCCCTTGCTGTAAACTTACAGCAAAATCTCAACAGTATTTTACTGTATTTATGTCATCCAGTATTTTACTGTAAATTGCAATGCATTCTAGGAGAAAAAAAAAACATTTTTACAGCATTTTTAAGAAAAAAAAACATTATTTACAGGGAATTCCTGTAAATTTTCTGTAAATTGCAGGATTCTGGAGGATGTAAAAGGTCTAAACTTTCAAAAATATCGGACGTGGCCAGATTTTATTTCACTCCAGAAGTTCACATTAAATATTTTTGTATTCAACATTGAAGCATATCTTCCACCAGTCTCTGTGACCTGCAACCTGCATCCTCACTGTCTGTCTGCATCAGAGACACCAGAGCAGCACTGCTTCTGAGATAGGTAAGGGAAACTTGTGTTCAGTATCAAAGCTGGTAAATGAGAAATGGAGCACTGTAACCATTTAACAGCATTGTAAGAATAAGCTTATGTCACTGTGTAACTTTCAAACAAAGTTCTGGCACGACATTAGGCTACCTATTCTTGCTAGCTAAAACGTTTTTGTTAGCTTAAAGGTGCTATGAGGATAATCCATTGCCGTCGAAATAAAGACTCTGCGATCCATGAGCACACGCAGCGACTGTCGTAATGCTGCGTTCCAGTAACCTCGGAAATGGGAGTGACAGTCAGTGAAGCGGGTGTAAGGGCTCCCAGCAGTGCTGTACCTTTAAGGAAGTCAAGGTCAGACTATTTTACAGTACCTCATTCAATCCACCTTCAAAAAGACTGAAATTTCTTTTCAAAGTCCCCAGAATGGAAAAGATTGTTGTAAAAAAAAGCCCTCCAATGGCCAAGGTTATTAAAAACAAACCAGAGTGAACTGCTAGGGAAAATCATGACCAAAAATTAAAAGTATAACCAAACCATGCACCATGTTTATTGTTATACTGTTAATTTATATTACTGTATTTTATATTATATTTATATTACTTATCATCACACAACAATTAATTATATAATATAAATAATATATTTCATAACTACACTTTCTCTTTGATGCATATTGATAGCTGTTATATCCAAAACATGTTTTTATCTATCTTTAAAAACAAAGAAAATATATTTGACTCGCTTTAAAAACACCTGGCTGGATTGGCAAAGAATTGACAATGTGAGAAAAGACTGCAGGCGCTGAAGTGCAGGCTTCAGGAGGGAAATCTCAGCTTTAATAGATATTATTGACATACGCATATGATGCAGCCTAAGGTCCTTTAAGAGATATTGCTTGTTGGCATTGTGGTGGATGGAAATGGATACAAGTGAGGGTTTGCAGAACACTGTCCAGTACCTTTTAGATTTTAGAGCCAAATATTATAAGTAAGCACATCCTTTTGTATCCTGTTTATTTCTTTAAGTCTTGTCTGAAGTGACGAGAACCATACCTCTGTGCTTTCATGATTGACTCATTAAAACTACACTGCCTGCTGGATCTAAGGACAGGGCGGTTCACTTCACTTAAGCTTCATCTTTTTACTGACGTGACTGAAGGAAGAAGGAGGGACCTGTACGCACGCTGCCGAGCTCAGTGTTCTCAAAGTAAAGGAAAAGGGAAAGAGTGGGCTCAAAATTCATCTTAATTGAATTCTCTATGGCTATAATAAGAGACCAGTTGATTGACTGAATGACGTTTTAACATCTAATTAACACCATCCTGCCTCCACTGTGTCCTTCTGTCAAATATTCCCTCTGTTCATTTAAACCTGCTGCTGCCTCTGGACAGATTAACAAACCCAAACCCTGATAGTGATTAAGAGAAAAAGCAATCACACGAACAGGGGAATGGAGGAGGGGAGGAGGGAAATGAGCACTGGCCTCTGTGTACAGTTGCCATAACAACCGCATACAAGAGGATAAAGGGCACAGGGGAGTGTTTGAGCGTCCGTGCAGCTCTGCGTCCTCACTGCTGATATGAGAGCAGACGTTTAAATGTTTCAGGAACACATGAGGTGTTTTTTTTATTATTATTTCTCCTCCTCATTCATTCAGACAGTTTGCAGGATCTTAATATCCCCCCAAACAGCTGAGATTCACTTCAAAGTATTCAGGCTCTCCTCTAGCTGCAGGTTTATCTCGGGGTTATTTGGCCTCTTTGCTATTGTTTTTATTATCAGAGCAAATATATGCAGAGAAAACAGGAGGGTTTCACAGCAATACTTTGTGCTTGTTCTGGCTGCTTTTCTCTCCTCTGCTGTTTACCTTCATGGATGAAAAGTTGGGGAGAAAATTACACGAATGCACACAGAACAAGAGGCACAACACAGGGATAAACGGGATAAAGCAGAGGGAAAATGCTGCTAATTGCAGGCTCACATGCAGCTTGTCACACTTGGATAAATGTGGAAATACTTGCGGACAAAAGGGCAAAACCTTTGTAATGTGTTTTGACTCTTGTAGTCAAGCAGTGGTTCACAGAGGTCAGTGCCCACAGCTGATCCAGTGCAGGTTGAGTGTTGAGGTGTAGTCAGCGATCTTCTAATCTTCTAATCTAATGCACTATTTGTCAAAATCACCGTATTTCTCCTCTCCATCCAAAAGATGTCACCACTGACGGCATTTTGAAAAAAAAGTCCAGTTTCAATACACAGCCTTGGCTCTGAATTCCAGCAGGTAAATACTGTGGCTCGGGCCGAGTCACCAAAACAGGGTACATCCCCCCACATCCAGGGGGCGATCATACTCATGCGCAGACTGGACAGAGGGGGGAGGGGGAGTCGTAGGTTGCATAGCGTGCGCAGTTAGCGTAAGAGAGAGATACAAAATGTGCAGTAGCAATGGCTGAAAAACAGCCCAAAAGAAAAAGGTCAGAGGAGTGAAAAGTGAAAAAGAAGGGCTATGACCATGAAAGAGCGAAGAGCCGGGCCAACATTGGTGTTGCCTTCCGACGGTGGAGGGAACTCCGCCAATTCAAAGACCTGAAAACGGATGCAGATGTCGCCATCTTTCTGCTGGATAGATAAGCAACATTAGCTTTGTGGTGCTTCACATAACAGTAGCAGTCGTCAGGCATTCTTCTTATACCCCTTTTCCACCAAGCTGGTTCCAGGGCTGGTTCGGAGCAAGAGCTAGACTTAGCACCAGTTCTTTGGTTTTCCACAGATTAAGCACCGGTTGCTGGCTCTCAAAACCGGTGCTTGGCAAGCACCAACTCTTTGCTGGGCCAGCAGAAAGAACCACGTTACGTCGGGGGCTACACGCTTAAGTCAGGGGGTGGGGGCGGGATTAGCAGAGTAAAACACGGAGCCATTTTTAAAAAGACGAGGTTGGAGTAAGCGAAAAACAGATTGAAAAGAATATATATATCTATAAAGAATATATAAAGAAAGAATATAGGGACCAGAAGACCGAGCTGGGCCGTAGTGGCAATGGTCGGCCACGTTTTAACAGCCCGCATTACAAAATGCATTGAATTCGGCCACAGCCATGCTGGAGTCTATGCAGGAGGACATAACCATGGAGCAAACCTCCACAGAGCCTAGTAAGTTTATTGTTTTGTTTATTGTTGTTCGCTAGTTGTTATGGGAAACTGGCGTGACGTATACAGACGTATACATTGACGTGCTGACGTAGCTCTCTGGCCGGCACCCGTTTGTGGAAAAGCAAACGGTTCTTAACCGGTTCACACTTGAACCAATTGTGAACCGGCTCTAGCACCAGCACTAGCACCAGCCCTGGAGCCAGCTTGGTGGAAAAGGGGTATTATTGTCTAATCTGCCAAATGTACTGTTGTTGTGATGTTACCAATAATGTCAGTCGAGTTGTCTGTCGAGTCGGGGTTACTTTAGCTGCATTGGTCAGCTACGCAGTTTCTACGGCCGTTTCCATGAGGATGCACGTCCATCAGCTTTCGGGGGTGGAGCCAGGGGTGAGGTATGAAGGGAAAGGCGGGTCTAAATTTGTTTATAAACAACCTCTCCACTCATTTTCTCCCACTTCGCTAACTGCACCTTTAAGTGTGGCTGACGTATCAGTCTCACTTTGCAGCCATTTTATTGTAAATTATGTCTGGTACCTTCTCTTAACTGCAAACCTCTTTTTTTCTGATAACTAAACTAATTAAACTTCTACAGCCACCTTTCATGAGAAAAATCCTCCCTCCCCCTCTGTTGCTGGCTACACCTTTCGGAAAATATGTGCTCAAACAGAATATTTGAAAATATTCCCTTTTTATGCAAGGCAAGGCAGGTTTATTTGTTTGGTCCCTTTCAAGAACAAGGCAACCCACAGTTCTTTACACAAAACTTCAGAACACAATAACTAAGGAAAAAGAAAAACAGCTCTAAGAGGACAAACCGCCGCCAAGGCTTTGCCAACATTATTAGGCAAGTTATCATTAAAAAAATGTGCCATGACAAACATTCCTTTAAAATGTTGGGTAAATTTGTGGAGAATTTACTGAGTTATCAGGAAAAGTGTGAAAAACTGCACTATCTTGTAATAATGACAAATCCTTGAAAAAGTGCTTTGATCCATCTCTGCGTTACTGTATACAACAATGTCTTAGATCCCACAGAGTCACTTTCTGTGCACAGGGCACAAAATTTCTTGAAAATATCAGCAGGTTAACAGTACTTAGCAGATACAGAGGACCCAGTAATGTCAGTTCATGAACAACCTTGTCAAGCTCTCAGAATCTAGTTCAATTCAAGCAGAAGAATTCATCATTTTTAAAGCTGCTCATTTTATTTCTGCATTACTCAGAGTTTCTCCTCTATAGATGTTATGTTGTAATTAGTTACCATGCTATTTGGTGTTCTCTCTGGTCCAATTTTGACCAGAGGTGAGAAAATTACAATGAAATAGTAATTAGTTATAGCCAGTAGTTACTTTCCCCAAAAAGTATTGAATTAATAATGGAACTACTCCTTCATAAATGTAATTAGTTACCAGGGAAAGTAATTGTTTCAATACTTTTCTGAAAAAGCTTTTGCAGTTTGGCCCTGCCTCTATGTCCTTCTTTGTTGTTACCTGCTACCAGCAGCGCCGGCATCATCAATGGTGTTATCTGTATTTCTGGCCATAAGCTTTATAGACATACTCACAATGGACGCGGACACATCCTTTGTTTTGGGACATAAAGTACACTTCATGTGTATGTTCTTGCTTCTTACGTCAATGGTGCAGAAGCAGTGCCTGTACTTCGGTGGCGCAGTGGGATAGTGTGCTTGGTCAGTGATTGGGAGGTTGCAGGATCAAGCCCAGCTCCGGGCGACTCACGGCGATGTGTCCTTTCTCCCACTGCTGCGTCAGTGGTGTGTAAACGGCCATGAAAGGGGGTGGATGTGTTAGAAATACTGATGGATAACTAACATAGAAACTCTGAACCATCAGAGAGTGAATGTGAGAGTGAATGGGCAAGTGTGACCTGCGGTGTAAGGCAGCTTTGAGTAATCAAAGACTTGATAAGCGCTATATAAGCTCAAGTCCATTTGCCATTTACTTCCATCCTGAAAATTCCACTTTTAACTTCACAAACCGTTCCAGATTTCCCATTATTGCAATTATCAGTGTTGCCAGATTTTTCTAAAAGGCAATGGGGTCGATAAAAACAAGCCAAAAACAAGCATTCTCCACTTACTATCTAATGCAATACATAACTTTAATAAAAAAAAGAGATAAATCTCAATCAAATTTCAATTTCACAGTGATTTTTTTTTCTTATTTGGCTCTTAATTTACTTCTTCAACATCCTTCTGTTTTGAGATAGAACATCGTTTTCTTTATACAGTGGTGAAGGGCGGGGCTATTGTCATTTACCACTCCAAATACGGCTAAACAGTCTGTGTAACCTTGACTTTGTAACCAAACAGACATAGACAGGAGTTTATCTAAGTTGTATGTTGATCCTCCACAGCTTTAATATGGTGAAAACAGTAACAGCTACATTAATACATTAAAAACATTTAGTTCTGGCTATAAGAATTTATCTTCTGCGGTAACATCATTTTTGCCCCTTTTTACAGTAATTTACATTTGCACTAGGAGTGGAACAAATTAGCCTGTGCAACTTCTGAATTGAGTTTATACTGATAGTAGAGTGTGCATCAGATCCCTGCTGGTTTGGGGCCACACCAAGCCCTGACGAGCAACTGCACTTTTGGAACAAGACCCCAAAAAAACTAAACCAGCAACTCCCAAAATTTTCCAAAAAGAGAACTGAAAGTTGCTTATAATAGGTGGACCTGGCAACTCTTGCATCTAGTCCTCTTGTGTTGCTGTTTGTGGCGCAGCTCCTGTCCGGAGTGAGACAGGTCAAGAACAGCTGCTACATCGGTGCATAATAACATTTCACTGTCCTTAACAGTAACGGCATTGTAACATTTCAAATAGTGATTAATTGGATTACTTGTTACTGGGAATAACACCATTTGTAGCAATAAAATAGACAACTCTAAAACTCCAGGATGTGTTTGTTAGCACTGTGTTCAGCTCAGAATCAGCACTTCATGGGGGAGTGAGCAGAACTGTAGGGCAATAAAAATGCATGATAAATACATAATATAGAGCTGTTACTGCAACAATAATCATGACAATGTTTGTTATTTTGATCTTGTCCTCCAGCCCTACCTCCAGAGTAAATACAAGTGTCTTTCTAAAAATAAACCTGCAGCATGTCCCCAGATCTCAGAATTTTAATGGGGACAATTTCTTAGTCTAAAAAAACAACAGGAATGTTTATCTGATATTTTCAATGGCCTGTATTTCAAAAGAGATGTTGTTGTTGTTGTTATAGAAATATTTAATTGTCAATTACTGGACTCTTTAATTGATTATTGACTTCAGGATT